>OY728167.1:29530184-30842917 GCA_963277665.1 Viscum album
AAGCCATGAATTTTCTGTTGGTTAATTGTTGGTCTAAATGTGATTGGAGGTAATGAAAATACAACTGATTTTAACTCTATATCTGAGATCATTTTTGGAGGTTCAACCCTTTCAATTGTTCCTTTTCTGAAACGAGATTTGGTACTCTGAAAAGGATGATCGGTTTGAAAAAATATGTGATAACAATCAAAATAGTAATGTTTTTTCCATTGATGAGCATAAAGGCTTTATTGTCTTTTATATAGTAAAGACATGATTTCGGACCATGTGCACTCTAGCCAGATAACATTCCATAAGTTGGGAAGTCACTAATCATCCACATCAACGAATCTTTTAATATGACATTTTGTTTCATAGCTACATCATATGTACTAACACCATTACTCAATAATGAATTTAACTCATCATTTAACGGTTTTCAATAAACATCAATATTATTTTTCGGATGTCCTGGGATTAATAAGGTCAATAAGATAAAAGGCTCCTTCATTATCATCCATCAAGGAAAATTTTATGGAGATATAGATACACTAACATGAATAATGACTACCATAAGAACTAAATAGACAGAAACCGTTAGTATAAAGACCCAATCGCACGTTACGAGCTTATAAAGCAATATACAGATGTAATCGGTCAAAATGTTTCCATGAATCACCATCAGACGGATGATTCAACCTTTCACCAGTTGAAATATTGGTTTTGTTCCATGACATCATTGACGCTGTCTTCTGAGACATAAATAAATGCTGCAATCTGGATGTAAGGGGGAAAAATCTCAACTGTTTTACAGGAATCGATCTAGACTTCCCCAGTTGAGATTCTTTATATCTCGATTTTCCACATGTGGGACAATTATCCAACGAATCATTTCACCCGAATATCAGATGCAATCATCTGCACATGAATGAATCTTTTGATAGCAAAGGCCCAGATTACAATCCAGCCTCTTGCTCTCATAGGAATTTGTAGGCAACACATTTTCTTCCGGAAATAGTGTTTTAACCAAAGAAAATATATGATCAAGACAGCTGTTTGACATTACATTATTTGATTTAATAGCCATAAATTTTTCAACCGCTTTATATTTTCTTATCATACAACTAGAATATAATGCATGTTTAGTAGGCCTCAAGAAATCATAAAATTCGGATGGTGCCAACTCGGGAGTTAAATCAATATCATCCTGAGTTTCAATTTGTTGAACAGATGGACCTGCAACATCATGTACTAAATTTTGAAAATATGATGGATCCATAATCAAATTATTAGTATCTTCTCTCAAACTACATTCACCGTGTTGATAACAAAAAACATTATCTGATTGAAAACCAAAATTCAAGAGATGTCCCCCAACATTGTCAAATGTGTCAAACGTTTTTAGAGAACATTTTTTACAAGGATACATAATTGTGCCTTCTGTAACAAATTCATGTTTTGATGATAAAAATGATTATAAATGTTCAACACCGTCAATATATACAGGATTTAAACCATAACCGTTTGGATTTCTACATTGATTTTTCCAAACACAGCCATCTAATAATGACTATTATTGACTTCCTTGTTCCATATTTTTCCACAAAATATTAAATCATTACTATTTTTGATTAATTAGAAATTAGAAAAAAAAATATATCCAAAAAATAAGATAAATAATTACAACTACTTCTTAATAGTTACCATTAATTAAGGGCAACACATTTTTCAGTGGATTAATGGCTACTCTTTTGTCTAACGGATCATTTACTTGCAAATTTTTCACAATGAAATCATAATGAAGATTCTTCCCATAGGTGCACATATCCATTCTCATGCATACGAGAATGCATAAGAATACCTCAGTCCAGATTATTTATTTTGATTTTAGTGTGAGAAAGATGCATATAAATGGGCCGTCAGAGAAAAGAGCACCCTTTTTTATCTATGAATCTTTTTCTTCAAACTTTCATTGCCAAAAAACATTATAAAAAATCTGGTCCTACAAATGCATATCAAATCTCGTACATACGAGATTGGATATGCATATGTAGGACCACATTTTTAATAATGTTTTGAGTCGGTGAGAGTTGAAAGAGAAGATTCATCAAGAAAAAGGAGTGTCGTCAATCCACTGAAAATTGTGCCAAGTTCTTAAAATTTATTAAAAATTAAGAAAATTTATTCTTAATTATTCCTAATTATTCGTAGTTATTCTGAATTATTCCTAATTATTCCTAATTTTTCCTAATTATACCTAATTATTATTAATTATTTCTAATCATTCCTAATTATTACTAATTGATACTGATTATTACTAATTATTACTAATTATTACAAATTAATACTAATTAATAATAATTATTTCTAATTATTACTATTTTTTAGTAATTATTACTAATTATTACTAATTATTACTAATTATTACTAATTATTAATAACTATTACTAATTATTACTAATTATTACCATTTATTACTATATATTACTATTTATTACTATTTATTACTAATTACTACTAATGATTCAAATTATTACTAGTTATTACTAATTATTACGAATTATTTCTAATTATTACTAATTATTACTCATTATTACTCATTATTACTATTTATTAATATTTATTACTAATTATTACTAATTATTACTAATTATTACCAATTATTAATAATTATTACTAATTATTACTAATTATTACTATTCATTACTACTTATCACTATTTATTATTATTTATTACTATTTGTTGCTAATTATTTTTAATTATTACTAATTATTACTAAATATTACTATTTATTCCAAATTATTACTAATTATTTTTAATTATTACAATTTGTTACTATTTATTACTACTTATTACTAATTATTACTATGTATTACTAATAATTACTAATTATTACAAATTATTTCTAATTATTACTAATTATTACAATTTATTACTATTTATTCCTATTTATTCTTATTTATTCCTATTTATTTCTATTTATTCCAATTTATTCGTATTTATTCGTATTTATTATTATTTATTCCTATTTATTACTAATTATTACTAATTATTAATAATTATTAATAATTATTACTAATTATTACTAATTGTTAGTAATTATTAATAATTATTACTAATTATTACTAACTATTACTAATTATTACAAATTATTACTACTTATTACTACTTATTAGTATTTATTACTATTTATTACTAATTACTACTAATTATTACTAATTACTAATAATTATTACTATTTATTACTATTTATTCCTATTTATTACTATTTATTACTTATTATTCCTATTTATTTCTAATTATTTCTATTTATTACTTATTATTCCTATTTATTACTAATTATTCATATTTATAACTAATTATTCCTATTTATTACTATTTATTCCTATTTATTACTAATTATTACTAATGATTACTAATTACTAATAATTATTTCTAATTGTTACTAATTATTACTAATTATTACTATTTCTTACTATTTATTACTACTTATTACTAATTATAACTATTAATTATTATTTATTAATATTTATTACTATTTATTATTATTTTTTACTATGTATTACTATTTATTACTATTTATTCATATTTATTATTATTATTTTGAATTTATTCCAATTTATTCCTATTTATTACTATTTGTTACTATTTATTACTATTTATTCATAATTATTACTAATTATTACAAATTATTACAAATTATTACTAATAATTACTAATTATTAATAATTATTACTAATTATTACCAATTATTGTTATTTATTACTATTTATTTATAATTATTACTATTTATTCCTAATTATTTCTAATTATTACTAATCTACTATATATACCAATCTTGGCTTTCGAGCACCCACATGTGAGAGCCATGTTCTTCCACATCAATTCTTCCAGAAATGTCGCTCCACCAATTCTCCATGTCGCGCCACCCCGCGGTATCTCAAATTTTATCTGCCTCCTTCTCCCGCTCCCGTGAGTTGATTACGGGTCACAACCTAGAGTACCATCAAATGCCCACCTATGTCGCCCTCCCTCTACTAGTCTACCTGTTGTCTGTAGCCATTTGTCTCCGATCTCCTTCTTCTCTCTGTTTCTACTATACTCTCCGCATTTTTCCTTATCTCGGTCGCAGTCGGGATTTATCTCTTCCCGACCTAGGGTTCCCTCAAACTCTCGACACCATCTTCATCCTCCTCCCAGTTTCCCTATAGTCTGTTGTGCTCGTACTTCCCTCCGCAAAATACCTCTCCTGCTCGTGATTGGCCTCTCCCTAAAGTAGGGTTACTGCTGGAAATTGATTCTTCCATCCTCTATCCCCACCTCCGCCATCGGCTTCCACTCCCTCCCCGACTCGCATCTTCCTCTCCCACCTCTATTACCTCATTTAGATGACCATGGGTTTCCAGGGAGTCATTTGAAAAACCCTAATCTCAGGCTCCAAGGGCTAATCGTCCCCCACCATCTTCGACGACCTGATTTTTGTGACATGGCTCAGAAATCAAAATAGAAGTTCCCTGATTTGGTTGTTTAACCATTGATTGTTGTTCCATTGTTGCACATTTTTGGGTGGTGGGGGAATTGGTTATAAGCCTTTTGACATCTTTGATGGCGGCTTTGTTGGCCTTCTTCCCGCCGAGCAACCCTTTGCATAAGGTTGTCGCTGACAAGGCCATAAGGAGGTTAACGATCTGAGATGATTCTCAGAAAGAAAATGATGACGTATTGATGTTGTTCATGGAGAAGAAGAATGAAATTATGGCGTTTTACGTGAAGAACACATCTTCTTCCCTGATTATTCTATACTCTCATGGAAAAGCTGCGGATTTGGGTCAAATGTACGAGTTGTTCTGCGAACTGAACCTTCATCTTTGAGTCATTTTGATGGGGCCAGTGTTCTGGATCCAGTTATTCTTTGTTTCTGCTTATATCAATCCAGACGGATGCTACTTGTGTCCTCTGGCTTTTTGCAGATATGATTATTCTAGTTATGGACTGTCTTCGGGCAACGTACATGCTTTTGCTCAAATGGATAAATAGGATTAAGAATCTTGAACTTTGGAACTTTTCTTTATTCATTTTTGGGGATTTAGATACGGAGGGAGAAAGAGTAATGCATCGAATTTCAATGCCCTCATCCAAAGTAATAATAATCAAAGAACATTTCAAAAACAAATGATAATTGGTTTTAGATTTTGGGGATTTAATTTACAAGAGTGTGCAATGTTTAGGTAGTCCTCCCAATAAGGGGTTTTCTAAATCCCATGATGGGAATTTTTTTTCTTAGCCGAGTGAACATAACACTTATGGGGATATTGAGGCTGCCTATAGATGCCTGGAAGAGACAAATGGGGTTAAGAAGGAAGGTGTTTTTTTATGTACAATATGTCAGGAGTGGACTGACTATAGATTTTGCAGCCAGGATTCCAAGGTTGCGAGATGTGGTTTTACATAGATCAATCTTGTTTGAGATTTGAGTTATCTAACCAGTGAAGTAGACATACTGGTTTGATATCTATAAGGTACATGTTTTTTTCATTAGAATATTCATTCACATATTTGTTTTTTATGGTTTCAACTTTTAAATTGATCATGTATTTACAGAATGTTGCTGGTGGGAGATTTTTGAAGCTCACGACTTATTGTTATACTCTCTATGTAACAAGTTTTTATAAATTCTGCTGATCGGGTTCGGGTATTATTATACTGTTGTCTGTTGGTACAGGCGTATACCCCTACATTTTTTTTCTTAATTCTATTTTTACCAAATTATGTTTGATCAGATTCTGTTTTGATTGTTTATATATTCTGCATTGATTGTTTTTAAACTCTTTATTACAGGTTTTTATACATTCTTCTGATCAGATTCTGTTTTCATTGTTGCTTTTATATTGTTTCTCCATAATTTATGGGATTGTAGTT
This sequence comes from Viscum album, assembly GCA_963277665.1. Lineage (NCBI taxonomy): Eukaryota > Viridiplantae > Streptophyta > Magnoliopsida > Santalales > Viscaceae > Viscum > Viscum album. Next base: position 29,536,084 of record OY728167.1, read on the forward strand.
TGAATGTTGACCAAACCATTTTTCTTCACGTCCATTAATTAATCTTTTGAGCATTATGTACAGATTCTACATTGATGAAGATGGTTTTGGTTAAAAAAACTGGATTGGTGAACCATTGTATCAATATAGGTGTGAGCAATGAGATTATAGTTGGAGACAGAGAAGGTGCAGTAGATTGTAGTAGATGGATGCAGGAATCTACTAACTATACTAATCCTAGGTACTTCTCCGATCCAATTTTCCATCCAATAGAAAACCACATTCTTTACCTACCAATCTTCCACCTATATTCCCCACGTCAAACCATTCCTCTCCCTCCCTCCTCCCGCTCGCAAATTTCTTTCATGCTCTTAGTGTTCCTGCTGAACTCCCTCCGCTGCTCCGCCTCCGCCTACTCCCCATCCGGGTACTCTAGCTCAACCTCCTCAACCTTCGGCACCCGTCGCGTATCTACGATTAAGGATATAAAATCTAAAATTACACACTTCTTACTCCCTACTTCCCCTTTATCCGTCTCTATCAATTTGCTTAAGTATGATTATAGGGTGCAAATGTTCTCATTGTTGGAGTGGGTGGAATTGGTTGCGAGTTTCTCCAGACTGTCGTCCTCTTTGGCTTTGAATATGTGCATATCTTGAGTATAATTTTTCAAAATACATGTTTATGTTGAATAAAAAAACATTTTATCCTATGATTAACCTAGAACACTCAGTGGCTGTCCTTTGAGGTGCTTGAGTATAATTGGTTTGTGTTTTCAGATTCAACTATTATATATCGTTCTAGGGTTTTACAAGTTTGATTACTGTTTTGCTACCAATTTTTCATTAGATAATGCTTGGCCTTATGTACTATTTTGTTATGTCTGGTTTGGAAATGTTGTAACATGTGATTAGAATTAGTAAATAAATTTCTTTTTACTAATTTATTTATTTATTATTTTTCTATGTTCTTAACTAGGTGCAAGTCATCTTTTTTTTTCTAAATAATTTTTTAAGAGGAAAAATTTATTATACATTGATTGATACTTTTCCAGTACTTCTTTAGATATGCGTATTATGTCATGAAAGTGATGCAACCATGCTTCCAGTAATAATTTATTAATTGTGCAACTTTTTGTTTTCTATCAATTGACATTGATACAATAGGAGTGAGTAACTTAAATAGAAAGTTCTTATTTCGGAAAAAAACATGTCAGGCAATCTAAACCTAAAGTAGGGTTTATCGTGTTATTTATGTAGGAATTTTTCTTTGTGTAAATATATTTGTCTAAGCATTCCACCTGTTTTCTTAGGATGTTGTTTTGCGATTTAGGCATCATATAAGCATGTGTCTTATCATGCCAATGTCTAGGATATTGATTTAATGTAGACTTTTTAATCCATTTAATGTTGTTTTAAATGGACTTGATAACTTAGATTCAAGGCTCCATGTGAATTTCCTTTTCATGGCTGACGATGTCCCTTTGGTTAAAAGGGGGACTAATGGGTTTCTAGGATATGTGATGTTGTATTTTTTTGTTCAATTTAAGCAGCAAGGGTTTTTATTGTTGTATCATAACTGCGTATCTAAAATGATTTTAAACATTTAAAGGTTTATTTTTGTATATAGTTTAACTCCTGAGCATTAGTATATATGATTTTTAGATTCATTATAGTTATCTACATATCCTCTGTATTCAGCTCTTCCGACTTCAGCTCCTCCGCCTTTGGTTTCTCCACCTCGGCTCCTTCGCCTCTGGCTCCTCCGCCTCTAGCTCCTCCCCCTCCAGCTCCTCCCCCTCCGCCTCTGACAACTATTCCTCTGACTACTCCACCTATGCCTGCTCTGTCTCCTCTACCTACTGTAAACCCTCATCATTTATGCATGTTACAACAACGGACTATAAAAACCCCTACGACTCGTAATTTCTATCCCCTCTACTTGTGGTAATATCTACAATTTTACTGTTGTATCATCTACCACCGCAAAACCCTCTTAGGCTCGCAATTTGCATCCCCTCTACTAGCAATAAACCATCCATTATTAATGCTGTAACTCAACTAATGATTTTTCCACTTTACCTAAGGTAACCTCTACATTTTTACTAGTGTAACCTCCACATTTTTTTTATAGTGGTCCTTTCTTCCAGCAAATTTCATGGTTATATCAACATGGAGTAATTTTTTGATTCATAGTTGTGTGCGCGTGTTTGGGATGCATGTTTTCAGAGGTATTTTGGTATGTCCTTCCAAATTGATCATTACAAATTCGTATAAATTGGGTCCTAGTAAGTGTCTGGATAAATTACCTGGCTATAGTATGGTTGATAGATGGTCAAGGTGGGATAATATTTTGACTGGTTTTTTATTTCTTCAATTCCTATATGTTTGTAATAGAGAAGTTGAAGTGCGGGAGTCTATATAGAGCTATAAATTATGGAGGATGTGTTTCTAAGCCATATAATGGAGGTTAAATTAAGATATTTCATCTTTCATTTTTTCATTTTTTTGTTCATTGTCTCTCATTTTGGATTTATATTTCAGTGTTATTGTTTTAGTATTTGATGAATGTTTTTCCCCTCCTAGTTTGTTTTTTTTCTGGCACTACAGATGGTTCCACAGTCTCAGTTTTTCGTTTTGATCAATGTGACATTAACATATTATTTTGATTACATTTAGTTTTCCAAACATTAAATATAAATTTATGCATAGTTTTATTGTTTCAATTCTAATATCTTTTTTATGAGCTGAATTCTAAAGCACTCATCAAATGGTGCACTAGACATTACTGTGTCACCTTCTATATTCATTAAATTTATTCCAATTCATTTTACATAAATATCATTCTTATTATTTTATGTACTAAACATTAATTTTTATCTGATTTTTTTTTTCATATCATGAATTATTAAATAAATTATTTTAATAAACATGGGTTGATTAAACATAAATATTAGATGGGTGGTGAATTACTACCTCACGAAACGATGATTGTTCAATATTTTTTTAACACCTATAATGGTGGTCATTATGATGAAACTTTTTTTATATATGATATATATTATGTTTTTGTTTTCCTTATGATTCTTTATTTTTCATTTATAGCATACCTTTATGATTTCCATTATGGGTAAACACGATAATTTCATTTTAGGAAGTGCGGACTACCGCCCCCTCAAAGTGATTTAAGTCGTTAATGCCATATGTGGGATGTATAAAGGATGGATTAAATGGTATTATACATTATATTATACTGGAATTATAGTATACCTTTATATAATTATAATTTCATTCCATTAAATGGTATTTACTTTTAATTTTTAAGTTTATATAACTTAGTCGCAGCTTGCCAGACTACTGGTATCTAAGCTACCAAAAGAAGGGGTCCTTTTGCTCTACCAATAGCAGGTTACCGGTACTGTCTATCAGTGACTTTGCCTCTATCGGTGACCTTGCCTATATCGGTGAACTTAGTCACCATTACTCTTTCCTACCCGTAGCTCTCATTTAATTATAACTGTAGCCTTTAAATTCTACCAGTGATCCCCTAAATGGTGAGTATTTAGTTTGGATAATTTAGTTCTGCTTGACTTTTTAATAAGTTAATTTCTAATTAAATAATTATTTAATCAAGCCGATTCTAATTAATTAGGTTAGACTTTATTTTAATAATTTATCTTTTAATTAAGTTACCTTAGAATAGGTTAATTATATTAATTAATTTCTTTAGATGCTCTGCCCACCATTTAAGTAAATATTTTATGTTTAAAGTTAAGTTAAATGGTTCGAATTAAATTTTATAAGTACAATTAGTTTAATTAATTAATTAATTGTTAGTTTTTAAACAATAACTTTATTATTTTATGTATGCAGCTTATTTATTAAGTCATCTAAATTTTGTTTTAGCCTACCAGTGAGGTATACGAGCCTACTGGTGACTTCTTTTTTTATTTTTAATGCCCTTTCTATCAGTAGCCTTGCTACCGATCCGCACCCTGTTTTTGACCTTGCATTTATTCAATCAGTGACCCTTACCATTTTATTTTAATTTTATCAGTATACCTTTATTTTATTCCACACTGATAGTCAGCAGTCACTACCTCACCGGTAGTTTCATCCTTTTCATTGACCTCACCATTTTCTTTTTTTTTCTACCGGTAGCTTTAGCTACCGATACTCCTCCCCGAAACTCCTCCCGTCACTTTTTCTCACTGATAGCCCCCGTCCCCTGTTTCAATTCCTTTTCTCGCCTCTGCTTCAACTTCTCCATAACTTAATTCACCAGATCTCATTTTTGAAGGAACTCATGGCCAGAAGCTACCGCCAGTCGAAGGGGGGTTGAGCACCGATGAAGGAGACCATCGCGCTTCTAAGTGAAAAGGATATTGCACTACCGTGTGAAGTAGGGAAGTCCGCTGATGTGGGTGTTCTTTCCTACTATTGGATTCTACAGGACCGAAGTGCAGGTTTTCCGCGCAGCTCCTGTGGAGTCGCCCCAAAGGAAGCCCTATCTCTTTCCCTTGTTGTGCGCCATGGGGTTTGGAGGAGGGGAAGCTGTCCAGATACTGATATCCGCTGTTTTGAGGAGGCATGTTTCGCGCCGCGAGGAGCTGGTTTGAAGCTCGGCCGCACAAGCCAATGGACCTGCTGCTCCGAGGGAAGTCGAGCCGAGCTACTACCTTGAAGAGGGCCAGAAAACTGGGGTTGTTTTCTGCTGTCCGTTGCGCTTCCATGTTCAATGGAGGAGCCTGTTGCCGCTCTCCTGTGTGAAAGGAGATCCGCGCGAGGAGGAGGCCACCTGGTGAAAGAAAACCGAAACCTCCCCCTGTGCGCCGAAATTGGGGTAGGAGGAGGGAAGTAAAAAAAATATAATAAAATAAATAATGAATATAATAATAAAAAAATAATAAAGGTAAAGTTAAAAGAACAGAAAAGATATAAATAAAAAAAGATAAATCTAAAGTTATCTTTAATTAAGTCAAATTAATATAATTAAATTTATTAAAGAAATCATTTAAAAACACTAAAATTTTAATACTTAGATAAATTATTAATTGAATTATAAAACTAAATTAATAATAAATGTAAATAATAAATTAATACACAATTAATAATATTAGTATATAATTTATAATAATTATAAATAAACTATAAAATATACTTATTAATTTAAATAATTATAACTTAAGAAATAATTTTAGTTACTAAATTAAAATTAACTAATTAATCTAACAATTTAATTTCTTTAATAGTAATAATTAAATTATTATTACAATCTAAAATTTTATATTAATTAATTATTTATATATATTCTTAATATTTAATAACTTAGTTAAAATTAATAAAATTAATTACTTAGTAATTATTAACTTAGTTAAATTAATAAATTTTTAATAACTTATCTTTTACTATAGTTTTGTAAGTAATTATCAACTTACATCTGTTATTCTTCAACAGGTTCATTCAAGGGACTAAAACACGTCCACATTCATCTAACTAACTCCGTGGGAGTTTGTTAGGAGGGAACAATTAGGGCGACGTGGTTGTCTTGAAAAAGCGCACCTTTTGCAGTACGTGGGTGAAGAACTCTTGAATTCTGTGGAAGTTGTTGTAGTGACGTGTAGTAGTTGACAGTAGATATATAAAGTAGAGCAAGCAGCAAAATTGGGGGAGACTCTCATTCTCCCTCGCTCATTACTCATTCCACGATCACATCCACTTGAGAGCGGGGACATTCATCCAGACTCCTAGGAGACGAGCAGAAGGCGAAGTAGCCCAAAGGCATATCATCGCATGGGGAGTTCTACATCCTTCTGTTCTTTATCTTTTTACTCTGTTTTTGGAATGTTTTTCACTTATTTAATTAGTATGATCAAAGGTTGAACTTTCTTAGCTCTAGATTTTTAAATCCTTCTGGTTATGATATTCAAATCTTCATTGGATTATCTTTTTACAAAATAAGAGTCAGTTGGCGAGACTGATTCTGTTTCTAATATTTTGATCGTTCACACTTCAAAGTTTACAAATTCAAACTTCAATATCGACTGGTGAGGTTGATCTTGAATGCATTCTTCAATTCTTAACAACTTAAACTTGGGAAAATTATGGTGAGTTCTTTTCCAAATGTCATCCTTTAATAAAACATCTTGCAGATCAATTAAGTTTTTGTGTGGCGAACTCCAAGACTTAATCGTCTGCCTTTTGAGTTTCATGGCAAGGTAAATTCTTCAGTCTTTCTTGAAGTGTGATTCGATTGTAAGGTGTGGAGAGAAAATCCATTTGAACCAGTAGTTTAGAAGTCCTGAGTACTTTCTTGATCGTCGTTCCTTGCCTTACTGCTTTATATTAGTATACTGTATTTCTCAGTTTATCATACTTAGTTTAAATTTTAGTGTCTATAAAAAATTATTTGTTCCATCATCCTGTTTCTGCATCATTTTAATATAAAAAAAATAAAACGTAAAAAAAATGCACACTCGCTTCACTGCTGACAATAGTAGTGTTTAATAAAAATAAACCTCAAGAAAACTCGTCTACATTCCCATGGGATCGACCCTTCACTACTATACTAGTGTAGGTTTATAAATATCATTTTGAGGGCCATGACGTCCTCCGACCGGTTCAAAATTTGGCTCCGTTGCTGGGGAAGGCACGCACTGAGAGTATATGGTTTTAAAAAAAATATAAAAAAATTTAAAAAAACACTAAAAAAACATAAAAAAGTCACCCAAAAAAACTGTGAATTTGAATCTGCTATTTAACATGAATTATAAGGATGTTCTGTTTGAATTCATTGGGTGTGTTTAATCTCACCTGGTTTTTGTTTAAAAATGGAAGTTTATGAAAACTGGAGTCAACAGGGGCCACATTGTGTGTGTTGTGGCTATTATGGGCACACTGCCTGGCAGTGTGTCTATAACCTGCCACAAAATGATGTTTATATTGAATAAAATGAAAATTTTGAATCTAATCCGGACACCCTAGCTAAAATTGAACTAATTGATTCTAAAATGGATGCTAGGGTGGAATTAATTAACGATTGGTTAACTAAAAACCATTAAATTCAATTTAGATATTCTCAAGAGTGAGATCAAAGACTGAAAAGATTGGAAAATATGCTCTTGGAATTAAAACATAGGGTTAAAGAACAAGAAGAATAGGAAGAAAATGAAAAATAAAATGTCTTTAAAAGATTTGAAAATCAAATGGAAGAAGAGAGTGACTGTGAGACTAGGCAACAACACATTATTTCTGAAAAATCTGAATCTGTTGAACCAAATCTAGAGATAACCAACTCATTAAACAAAGAACACATTGAAAATACAACAAAGAATTTTAATGTTGTTGAGCTGGAAAATTTTGAAGTTGAATTGAAACAGATTGAAAAGGAATGCCCAGTTCTCTTCATAATTACTACATTAGAGAAAAATCATTGTATTAGATGTTTTCAAATTGATGTCACTCATGTTGAAGTCAAACTTTAAACAGAAAACATTAATGTTAAAAACTCTTCACCTAACTTTTCAGATATTGAGAAAAATGAGCTTGTACTTGATATTGGGTATAATCTGGAAGAGAACATTAAACTGGAAGTTAAAGATTATGAAATATTTGAACCTAAATTGAAAACTTCTCTTCCGTGTTTTGAAACTGTAAACCCAATAATTTTTGAACTTTTGTTGGTTGATCAGGATGAGGGAATGACATTTGAAGAAAGACTAACTGATGAGTTTTCATTTCCCTATTCTCATAATATTCACTTTTTTGAATCATTTTGCAATGAAATGGGAATCAGTGTTGGCCAACTTGAGGTGAATTGTCTTAATCTGAACATTCTGGAAATTGAATTTATTGATGATGAATTGGACATTACTCCTCTTGATTTAAACTTTTTGAAACACTCAAATGACTTGGTTTTAGAAAGTGAGCCTTTTGAATTTTTATATGAAAAAGAGATTGAGCACACACTTGAATTATGTAGAACTGATTTGATAGAAGCACTAGGTGTTCACTGTGAGTTCACTGATGGGGAACTTTTAGAAGAAATTTATAACATTATTAGACCTGACTCTATTGGTAATAAAATAAATTCTCTTCCCTATTTGCCACTTTCATCCTCAATTGTGAAGGGTGCTGAGTATTTTCATGAAATTGATAGTAGTCCAGAGGGGGAATCATACATGAGTTCCATTGTACATGATTCTATTCAGAACATTATTGAATCCCCTCTTGAATCTACTATTCATTACTAACCCATGAGCACCATTGTATATGAATCTGTTAGTGTATAAGTTGAAGGAAATAGATCTGATGTTAAGGATACACCCTTTGAAGCACCTAGATCTATGTTGTCCCTTCATGACTACTCAGATCTTGATAATTCTGAAACAAATCAGGAAGTGTAAATCATTATGCTCACAACAGTTAAGGGGTGTTTCTTGGGGACTTTTGCAGTTGATGAGAGTTTAGTTTTTGTTGTGCTAAGTCTTAAAGACCACAATTTTCATTGTTCTGTTATAAGAAAATGGGCCAAACATCTGTGGAGGTTCCTGTTAAGGAAACCACACCCACCTAGTGACTACGGTTAGTTTCTAGGTGAGTCTAGCTGGGGACTATAAACCTAGGGCTGCTTGGGAGGCAACCCATGGTTTTTGTTGTTAATAAAAAAATTGATTAAATAAATCTATCTGAAGACTTTAAGACCAGTGCTTCATGGGAGTCAACCCATGCTCTTTCTTTGTTTTCATTTCTGTTATTGTTTTACTTTGAATAAAGTTTTGTTGTGATTCCTTTTATTTTCACTGTCTATGCTAGTTATCTATTCCTGGTTCTCATGCTCGAGGTTTTTAGGATGCTGCTTCTTGTGTCAATAAAGGGAGTGGAATTCCCATGCTAAAGGAGTAATGAAAATCTAGTCAGGGAAGTACCTTACTATTAAATTCGGTTTCTTCTTTCTACTCCTTAATGATTTGCTGAAAATCTATTGCATATATTGGAATAAAATTATGCTGCTTGTCTTGCTATCGAAATAAAAAAATTTCTTATGTTCAAAATTCTGCAAGTATTGGAATGTAATTTTTTTATGTCACTTCTTAGATTAAAAATTCTTCATGTGCCTCTTGATGGAAAAAACATACTGTTTCTGTGGGTGGTGAATTACTACCTCACGAAACGATGATTGTTCAATATTCTTTTAACACCTATAATGGTGGACATTATGATGAAACTATTTTTATATATGATATATATTATGTTTTTGTTTTCCTTATGATTCTTTATTTTTCATTTATAGCATACCTTTATGATTTCAATTATGGGTAAACACGATAATTTCATTTTAGGAAGTGCGGACTACCGCCCCCTCAAAGTGATTTAAGTCGTTAATGCCATATGTGGGATGCATAAAGGATGGATTAAATGGTATTATACATTATATTATACTGGAATTATAGTATACCTTTATATAATTATAATTTCATTCCATTAAATACGAAATAGAAATGAAAGTAGCGTTCATGCGTACGTATGGCTTACCGTCTCCATGAACGGTGCATTTCATTTCTTGCCTCTAAATGTTATGTAATATTATAAATTCATGTATATACTGGATATATATGATATATATGATATCTACATCATGAATATAATTCTAGATATAATGGATATTTCACCACATGAACAACTTGTAATTATAAGAAGTTTATTTTTGACTCAAGTACCAAAGATCGACAAAATGACCGTTATTAACATAAATAATTACATAATTTTAATAACATGGTAATAAGTGATATAAAAGGAATAATGAACATGAAAAAGGTTCTTATGTAAATAGAAACTATATCTAGTTTATTATTCAGGAGATTAAAGAACGATCGAGTCAAGCCGGACACGAGGTAAGGGAACTTCTTAACCCAATTTCCATTCATTGGGTTAATCTCCCACTTTCAAATTATGTCATTATATTATTATGTCCTATCTTGTATTTGTACTTTATTTATGTGTACTTATATTTAACACACATAATAGATCTATTTTATTTAAAAAAATGATCTTGGTAAGGACTTCGTCTCAATCACCTTTCATTGAGGCATATTTTATTTTATACACAACTTTCTTTTATACGGTGTATAAACTCCTTTGACTTTTACGTTTATTCAAAAAGAATATTTTTTATATGAAGCGTTTTACTAAAAGGTAAAAGGGAATGTTTATTTTTTCCGAACGTATGCGGCAACAAAAACTTCTCTGCCGCCGTGACCATTATTTGAGTTTAGGCTTCATCTACAAGCCATAACTTTTGTTAAATGAAAAATAAATACCAAGATTTAATTTTGTTTTATTTTGGTATTGAAAATGGTATTGATAATGTTTTTATTATATCAATGTGTTATATTGATATCTTGTGATTGAAATGTGGAAATGTTATGTTTCATTTATGCATGTTTTATGTGATACGATTATGTTATAGTTTATGATATGTTTAAACCTGTTCATATGAGGAATGAATTGGACTTAATAAGTGACGGGTGGAGCCCGCTATAGCTCTTCGATGCATCGGCAGGTCTCATGAGACAAACTAGTGTCTTGGCACGAGGCCTTGACAAAATCTTATTTGTAGTCTTGGCACGAGGCCTTGGCTACATGGTTATGATAATATGGTATTATGCATTCCATCATTATGAAAGTGGTTATTGATATTGAATGTGATTATTCAACCAATAGAATATCCATGTGAATAAGTAAATGACATTATCTCATTTTACTTTTGCCATATTATGTTGAAGTTCAAGTTTAAAAGGATTTTTTTAGTCATACATTTCCTTAAATGTTTATGTTTATTTATGAAAGCTTCCACTATATTTTTATACTTACTAAGCATCTGAGATCACCCCTTTAAATGATTTAATTTTTCCAGGATGTGAAGAAGTATATTATGAATGACCTGCAAGGATAGTATGAGGGGATATGAAGACAAGATGTTGTTGTAGTTTTGTCTACTTTATGATGTAATGTAAGACTTATGAATGTATCTAGTGTTTACAAGGCTACTAAACTAATCGGTCTTTTGAGACTTAGTCCTTTGTGATCATGCCAATGTTACGCAATAATGCACCGACTCTGGGTAACTGGGGTCGGGGCGTTACAGTTGGTATTAGAGGTAGTTTAGTACTAACCTTGGAAGCTAGATTTAGATAAACTCTGATTAGTGCACATCGCCCAAAGATAGACTTTGAGGATTAGTATAGAAGAACTTCCTAGAATTTTGGTATTATAGAGATTTTGTGAGTTTTACGAGCAATAAATCCCTGTCTGGATACGAGCAGGTAGAGGCGGATCTGACACAGATGTACCTAGGGGTAAAACCCGAAAACACCGCTTTGAGCTAGACTCGAACGAGAACTGGTGCACGACAACGGGCCTTGCTGCACTCTTGGTTACGAAACTCCCGGGGGATATGCTAATGTTAATTATCATTTTAATTACAAACCATTATGAAGGGTTTATGAGTATATACTTCCTCAATTTTTTTTTTATGATTATGGATTATATCCATAAATTGTTCAATTAATGTTAAGTGTTTTACAAGTATGGAATTATGTATTTTGATTCATAAACTAATATAGCTTATGCCATTGTTTAGAAATGGCGCCTAGTGGGAGGAATGGAAACCGTATAAATGAACGCACTCCATGTATGGATTGCCCTCCTGCTCAAGATAATTATTGTGGATCTGGAGATACAACTGGTGCTGATCACCTTATCACCATACTGGGACAACTCAATCAGGTTATGAATAATAATCTTAGTCATATGGAGCACCCTGATCCGCAACGTGGAGGATCAATGTTAGATCGTTTCATGAGGCAACAAGCGCCAGCATTTAATGGGGGTACAAATCCATTAGTATCTGAGCAATGGATAAACTTCTTAGAGAAAATATTCCACGCCCTGGGGAGTAGCGAAAGGGAGAAGGTTGTCATGGAAGTTTACCGCCTTACTGGAGATGCTGATCAATGGTGGTCGCTGATTCAAAACACAAAGGAAGATGAAGAAGTATCCATTATGGAATAGAGAGAGTTCAAAGAGATTTTTATAGAAAAATACTTCCCTCGTGACCATAGAGCAGATATGGAAAGACAATTTCTGAGTCTGAGGCAGAAGGAGGATTAGAATGTCGCAAAGTATGAGGCTAACTTTACAAGGTTAGCGAGGCATGCTCCAGATTATATACGTAACCCAAGAAGTAAGATCGATCGTTTCTTTGATGGGTTAAAACTGTTTCTCCGTCGAGCATTAATCTCACAAACCTTCTCATCGTACGAATATATTGTCTCATGTGCTATAAAGACAGAAAATGAATTCTCTAAATCTTATGACAATAAAGTAAAGCAAGAGAAGAAGAGAACAGTGGAATAAGAGACAGATAAAGGGAAAAAGGGAAAGAAGGATATTCCATTATGCAATAATTGTGGGAAGAATCCCCCTGGTACTTTCCTAAAAGGAATTGGAGTTTGTTATAAATGTGGAGAAAAAGGTCACCAGGCTCGTGATTACAAGGGAAAGAAAGAGGTTACCAATGTTGAATGCTACAATTGTAGGGAAATGGGTCATTATGAAAAGGAATGTCCTAAGTGTCAGGGAAACTTATCTCAGAAAAGGCCAAGGGATCAAGGACAATCTTATGTTATTACTACAGTTGAAGTGGAATAATTAATGTATTGGTGCTTTTGGACCCAAGGATTATATTATGGTTATAAGGATAATGTGATATATATATATAAGGATTGTACTGCAGTACTTGTTGTTTTCATTAAAGATTTAATATGATGAAGGTAATCATATTTTTAGTATGTGAAAATAATAGAAACTTTACTTTTTTTAGGGAATCTGATGTTACAATTGATTTTGGAATTTAAAGACCTTTTAGAGAAAGTCTGGATAGGGGTATTTTGGATAACTATAAAGGTTGGAATGAATTACGGTGAAATTTGGATAGTATTGTTTAAGGTTAAAACATTTCTGAAGATTATTTTTGGAATATTATAATACTATACTTTTAGGAAAAGGACAACCTGTAGGTTGGGGGATAACCCGTCGCGTCGGACAAAGTTGCAGGAATCAAACCCACAACCATAGTGCGACAAGTCTTTATTACCTACCACTAGCCTACAGGAAGTACCTGGTTATTACAAAATAGTTTTCCTAATCTAAATGGTATGTGGTAATATTTGGAACCTTATACAATTAGGATAAATAGAATATTTTTGAGTTCTGTTACCATTTGGAGTGAAAGATGGGTTCGTGGTAAAAATTTATTAAAGAATTGAAGCCTACATGACAAGTAAGTATATTTCCATACGTTCTTAGTAAATATCTTAAATAAATTCCTCAACTTTATGAAAGGTAACTTAAAACAAAAATGTTGTCGGTTAACTTTTCCAACTAGGGATTCAATGACCATTTAACCAATCAGAAGTTTGTGATTTTATTGGGGTTAACTTTCTCCTAATCTTGTTTTCTACAACTCTCCATTAGACCTTGATGGGTTTTTTTCCTCCATATCCATATTTTCATATAATCCTAGTATGGGCTATCTCGGGAGACCTTTGTACCTCTCTTTCTTTCTTTTAATGTTATATTTTTATTAACCCTATTTCCAATGTGGGTTTTCGACAAAGGTATTTTCTATTTTCAACCTTTTATTTTCAAAGAAAAATTTCAAATTGCGAGGATGAAATTTATTGAAGGAGGGGAGAATGTAACACCCTAAGATTCCATGATACGCTTCTCTTTCAATAATGCAATAGTTTGCATTGTACGCAAGTTCGAGATTCTAACACACCGCGACCAATCAAAATAACCATTATGAATAGTAATACCCACATTTTGAAATTATATATATTTTATATTTCAAAATGGACTTCATTTTTAGATTCGGAATATCGAAATTATCCTAAGTTGAATTTTTGGTATTTTTCTGAGAACTTCCAATTTTTTATGAATTGTGAAAAATACTTAAAAACAAATTTTTTAATCAAAATAATTTATAGTGATAAATTATACTATTGAGTGATTTTAAAGTATAATTAGAATACATTTTTACCATTTTATCCAATGATGTTCATTAGAATTAATTTCACTTTGAAATTGGACATAAACAATTGTCAATCTTTTGATATATATTGTTTCTTAAAAACATGCTATTTGTTGTGACAACGGGAATTAATTATAAAATTACATAATGAAACTTATATGTTTGAAATTTATTAAAATATAAATCATTTTTGAATTTTTAATATCAATTATAGCTAAGGGTGAAATTTTGGCATTGTTCTGAAAAACTTCAATTTTTGATGAATAGTGAAACCACTAAGTGGTAGTTAAAAAACTGATTTTTCATTTAAATGAAACATTACCACTTCTGTGATTTGATTTTCAAAAATTTGACATAAATGGTTGTCATTATGATGTAAAATGTGGTTCAATGGGATTAAAATAATTTTTTGGTGAATAGTATCTTTTAAGTTTAATTAATCGCGATTAAAGGTAATTAGTGAAATTTAAGGTAAAAATGATATTATAAAAATATGAAATTACTTTTACACTTGTCCTACCCTTATTTTATGAGTCATGGTCGACCAACACAATCCATGGGTCAACTTGGGGACCCCATGGAGCCACTTGGGTAAGAAAATGACATTAATAACTTTTTATTTAAAGTAAAAAATAAAATTGGCACAAACATGTGTTGTTTTACTAAAATAATTATTACATGGGGTTATATAAGTTAATGTTTTTACTATAAATATTCATTGGAAAGCTAAAAATATTTCCTACATCATGGTAGTTTTTTTTATAATTTTTAGAAATTAAATAAATTAAATTTTATGACACAATGATGATGCATCGATTACCTCATTAATTAACGATTTAAATAAAATGAAACTATAATGAAAAATATAAGGATTACACTTGTCAAAAACCTATTGCATGAACATATTTAGAACCATTATCAACTTAGCCTCAAAATATATCATTTTGGGACCTTTAGAATCCGAAAATCATTTCATAATAATGTAACATTTCAATCTTTCCAAGAGTGCCCTCCTCTCCTCTTAAAAAGACCCCCACCACTACCACCTTATTCACACCTTCAAAGCCATTTGGCTCGGCCAACCTCTGCCCAAATACTCTCTCAACTTCACTCTATTACTCCTAGAGGCCTCACATTGGGAATAAGTTTTCCCAAGGAAGCCTTTGGCTCAAATCAAAAAGAGTTACCCGATTTTAAGGTAATGTCTTCTCTTATGTTATTTTGTTTTATTTGGCTTCTCCAACCCCTTAAACTCATTTTATTCCTTTATTTTGTAAAAAAAACGGTATCCTCAATATACTAGTATTTTTTTATGATAAGGATATGATTTACACTTACACACACCTTCGTCTAATGGTTAAAGAACATACTGTTTCTGTGAGTGGCGAATTACTGCCTCACGAAACGATGATTGTTCAATATTCTTTTAACACCTCTAATGGTGGACATTATTATGGAACTATTTTTATATATGATATATATTATGTTTTTGTTTTCCTTATTATTCTGTATTTTTAATTTATTTCATACCTTTATGATTTCCATTCTGGGTAAATGCAATAATTTCATTTTAGGAAGTGCGGACTACCGCCCCCACAAAGTGATTTGAATCGTTAATGTCATATGTGGGATGTATAAAGGATGGAGTAAATGGTATTATAAATTATACTATACTGGAATTATAGTATTACTTTATATAATTATAATTTCATTCCATTAAATAGGAAATAGAAATGAAAGTAGCGTTCATGCGTACGTACAGCATACCGTCTCCATGAACGGTGCATTTCATTTCTTACCTCTAAATGTTATGTAATATTATAAATTCATGTATATACTAGATATACTGGATATATATGATATCTACATAATGAATATAATTCTTTATATAATGGATATTTCACCACATGAACAACTTGTAATTATAAGAAGTTTATTTTTGACTCAAGTACCAAAGATCGACAAAATGACCGTTATTAACTTAAATGATTACATAATTTTAATAACATGGTAATAAGTGATATAAATGGAATAATGAACATGAAAAAGGTTCATTAGAATATAGAAATTAACTATAGTTTATTATTTATGACATTAAAGAACGATCGAGTCAAGTCGGACACGAGGTAAGGGAACTTCTTAACCCAATTTCCATTATTTGGGTTAATCTCCTAATTTCAAATTATGTCATGATATTATTATGTCCTATCTTGTATTTGTAATTTCATTATGTGTAATTATATTGAATACACATAATAGATCTATTTTATTTAAAAAAAATGATCTTGGTAAGGACTTCATCTCAATCTCCTTTCATTGAGGCATATTTTATTTTATACACAACTTTCTTTTATACGATGTATAAACCCCTTTGACTTTTACGTTTATTCAAAAAGAATATTTTTTATAAGAAGAATTTTACTATATGACAAAAGTGAATTTTTATTTTTTCTGTACGTCTGCGACGACAACGACTTCTCTGCCACCGTGACCATTATTTGAGTTTTGGCTTCCTCTACAAGCCATAACTTTTGTTAAATGAAAAATAAATACCAAGATTTAATTTTCTTTTATTTTGGTATAGAAAATGGTTTTGATAATGTTTTTATTATATCAATGTGTTGTATTGATATCTTGTGATTGAAATGTGGAAATGTTATGTTTTCTTTATGCATGTTTTATGTGATACGATTATGTTATGGTTTATGATATGTTTAAACCTGTTCATACGAGGAATGAATTGGACTTAATAAGTGACGGGTGGAGCCCGCTATAGCTCCTCGATGCATCGGCAGGTCTCATGAGAGAAACTAGTGTCTTGGCACGAGGCCTTGACAAAATCATATTTGTAGTATTGGCACGAGGCCTTGGATATATGGTTATGATAGTCTGGTATTATGAATTCCATCATTATGAAAGTGGTTATTGATATTGCATGTGATTATTTGACCAGTATAATATCCATGTGAATAAGTAAATGACATTATCTCATTTTACTTTTTCCATATTATGTTGAAGTTCAATTTTAAAAGGCTTTTGTTTTAGTCAAACATTGCCTTAAATGTTTATGTTTATTTATGAAAGCTTCCGCTATATTTTTAACTTTAATGAGCATCTGAGCTCACCCCTTTCAATGTTTTAATTTTTCCAGGATGTGAAGAAGTATATTATGAATGACCTGTAGGGATAGTATGAGGGGATATGAAGACAAGATGTTTTTGTAGTTTTGTCTAATTTATGATGTAATGTAAGACTTATGAATGTATATAGTGTTTCCAATGCTATTAAACTAATCGGTAATTCGAGACTTGGTCCTTTGTGATCATTCCAATGTTACGCAATAATGCACCGACTCTGGGTAACTGGGGTCGGGGCGTTACATCGCTCTTGAGAATCTCTAAGTTGAATTTCATGGGTAACCAATTGTTAATTAATTCCACCCTAGCATCTAGTTTAGAATCAATTAGTTCAATTTTCACTAGGCTGTCAGGATTAGATTCAAAATTTTCATTTTCTTCAATATAAAAATCCTGTTGTGGCTAGTTATAGACACTTCCAGGCAGTGTGCCCATAATAGCCACAAAACACAAAATGTGGCCCCTGTTGATTCCAGTTTTCAGGAACATCCATTTTTAATCAAAAACCAGGTGAGATTAAACACACACAAAGAATTATAATAGAACCTCCTTATAATTCATGTTAAACAGAAGATTCAAATTCACAGTTTTTTAGTGATTTTTTTTAATGATTGTTTTAGTGTTTTTTAAATTGTTTTTATATTTTTTTTAAAACCCTAGACTCTCATTGCGTGCCTTCCCCGGAAACGGTGCCAAATTTTTAACAGGACGAAGGTCTTCATGGCCCTCAAAATGATATTTATAAACCTACACTAGTATAGTATTGAAGGGTCGAACCCAAGGGAAGGTAGACGAGTTTTATAGAGGTTTAATTTTATTAAACTCCACTATTGTCAGTAGTGAAGCGAGTGTGAAATTTTTTTAATTTTTATTTTTTTATATTAAAATGATGATGAAACAGGATGATGAAACATGTATTTTTTTATAGAATCTAAAATTTAAACTAAGTATGATAAACTGAGAAATACAGTATACTAATATAATGCAGCAAGGCAAGGAACAACGATCAAGAATGTACTTAGGACATCTAAACTACTGGTTCGAATGAATTTTTTCTACACAGATTATAATTGAATCACACTTCAAGAAAGACTGATGAATTTTACTCACCAGGAAACTCAAAAAGAAGACGATTAAGTCTTGGAGTTCGCCACACCAAATCTTAATTGATCATCAAGAAGTTTTTTTAAAGGATGAAATTTGGAAAATAACTCACCGCAATTTTCAAAAGTTTAAGTTGTTAAGAATTAAAGAATGAATTCAAGATCAACATCTCCAGTCGATATTGAAGTATGAAATTGTATACTTTGAAGTGTAAATGATCAAAATATTAGAAATAGAATCAGTCTCACCAACTGACTCTAATTTCGTAAAAAGATAAGAAAATGAAGATTTGAATATCATAACAAGAAGGCTTTAAAAATCCAGAGCTATGAAAGTTCAACCTTTGATCATACTGATTAAATAAGTTAAAAACATTCCAAAAATAGAGTACAAAGATAAAGAACAGAGGGATGTAGAGCTCCCCAAGTGATGCTCTGCCTTTGGGCTCCTTCGCCTTCTACTCGTCTCCTAGGAGTCTGGATGAATGTCCCCGCTCTCAAGTGGATGTGATTGTGGAATGAGTAATGAGCGAGAGAGAATGAGAGACTCCCCCAATTTTGATTCTTTCTCTACTTTATATATCAACCATCAACTGCTACACGTCACTACCACAACTTGCACCGACTTCCAGAGTTCTTCACCCACGTACAGCAAAAGGTGTGCTTTTTCGTGACAACCACGTCGTGCTAATTTTCCCCTCCTAAATAACTCCCGTTGAGTTAGTTAGATGAATGTGGATGTGTTTTAGTCCCTTGAATGAACCTGTTGAAGAATAATAGAAGTAAGTTGATAATTACTTACAAAAATATGGTAAACGACAAGTTATTAAAAAGTTATAAATTTAAATAAGTTAATAATTACTAAGTAATTAATTTTATTACTTTAAACTAAGTTATTAAATATTAAGAATATAAATAAATAAATAAATAATATAAAATTTTAGATTTTAATAATAATTTAATTATTACTATTAAAGATATTAAATTGTTAGATTAATTAGTTAATTTTATTTTAGTAACTAAAATTATTTCTTAAGTTATAAGTATTTAAATTAATAAGTATATTTTATAGTTTATTTATAATTATTATAAATTATATACTTATACTATTAATTGTGTATTAATTTATTATTTACATTTATTATTAATTTAGTTTTATAATTCAATTTATAATTAATCTATGTATTAAAAATTTAATTGTTTTGAAATGATTTCTTTAATAAATTTAATTATATTAATTTGACTTAATGAAAGCTATCTTTAGCATTATCGTTTTTTATTTATAAATTTTCTTTTCTTTTAACGTTACCTTTATTTTTTTTAATTATTATATTAATTATTTATTTTATTATATTTTTTTACTTCCCTCCTCCTCCCCCAATTCCGGCGCACAGGGGGAGGTTTTGGTTTTCTTTGGCCAGACAACCCCCTCTTTCTCGCACGGATCTCCTCTCACACAGCAGTGTGGCGGCATGCTACTCCTTTGAACAGGGCAGTGCGACAGACAGTAGAAAACAGCCCTGGCGGTCCGGCCTTCTTTAAGGTAGCAGCTCGGCTCGGATTCCCTCGGAGCCGAAGGCCCATCGGCTTGTGCGGCGCGACATCAACAGAGCTCCTCACGGTGCGGCACATGCCTCCTCAAAACAGCGGATATCAGCAGATAGACAGCTTCCCCTCCTCCAAACCCCACGACGCACAATAAGGGAACAGGATAGGGCTTCCTTCGGTGCGACTCCACAAGAGCTGCGTGGCAAACCTGCACTTCGGTCCAGCAGCTTCCAACAGTAGCGAAGCACACCCACATCAGCGAACATCCCTACTTCACACAGCAGTGCGATATCCTTTTCACTTAGCAGTGCGGTGGTCTCCTTCGTCGGTGCTCAACCCCCCTTCGACTGGCAGAAGCTTCTGGCCATGAGTTCCTTAAAAAATGTGATCTAGTGAATTGGGTTATGGAAAAGTTGAAGCAGAGGCAAGAAAAGGAATTGAAACAGGGGATAGGGGATATTAGTGAGGAAAAGTGATGGGAGGTGTTTTGGTGAGGAGTATCGGTAGCTGAATCTACCGATAGAAATAAAAATAAAAGAAAATGGTGAGGTAAATGAAAAGGATGAAACTACTGGTGAGGTAGTGACTACTGAATATCGGTGAGGAATAAAATAAAGGTCTACTGATAAAATTAAAAGAAAACGGGAAGCATCACTGATAGAATAAATGCAAGGTGAAAAGCAGGGCGCGGATTGGTAGCAAGGCTACCGATAGAAGGGGTGTTTAAAAATAAAACAAGAAGTCACCGGTAGGCTCGTATACCTCACCGGTAGACTAAAATGAAATTTGGATGACTTAATAAATAATCTGCATACATAAAATAATAAAGTTAATGTTTAAATACTAATAATTAACTAATTAATATAACTAGTTGAACTAATAAAATTAAAGTGGAACAATTTAAAATAACTTTAAACATAAAATATTTACTTTAATGGTTGTAAGAGTATCTAAACAAATTAATTAATAGAATTAACCTATTATAAGGTAACTTAATTAAAATATAAATTATTAAAATAAAGTCTAAACTAATTAATTAGAATCAGGTTGATTAAATATTTATTTAATTAGAAATTAACTTATTAAAAAGTCGAGAAGAATTAAATTAACCAAACTAAATACTCACCGTTTAGGGGCTCATTGGTAGAATTTAAAGGCTACCGTTATAATTAAATCAGAGCTACCGATATGAAAGAGTAACAGGGAATAAGGTCACCGATACAAGAAAGGTCACCGATAGAGGAAAAGTCACTGATAGACAGTACCGATAACCTGCTATCAGTAGGGAAAAAGGACCCCTGCTATCGGTAGCTTAGCTACTGGTAGTCTGGCAAGCCGCGACTAAGTTATATAAACTTAAAAATAAAAAGTAAATCAATTAGCAAATCGATAATTATTAATAACGAAAAATAAAATAAAATAAACAAATATAGATTTAAATAAACAAACTGAAAATTAATTATATTAAAAAACAAAGAAGGATCAAATCAACTATTTAAGGGTCCATAATTACTTAAAATGCTATAAAAATTGAATATTTGGAAAATTCAATTATAAAAATACAAAAGTTCATTAATTAGGTAAAAGTGTAAAAATAGTTAAGGAAATCATTAAAAATTAATAAAAATGATGTGGAAAACTGTGTAAAAATAAGGCCACATAACATATAAAGCTCAGTATGGGATACATAAAGAAGGAGAACTATTAGTTTTTCAATAAACATGTAAAACATGAATAGTTTATCATAAGTAATATTTTCACCTTTACGATGTAGTAAATAATCATCACTGAATGAATGCTCATTTCTTACCCTTTTGTAACCAAAATATTACCATAAAACCCCTTTAAATCACACACAAAATATAAATAGTAAACCTGGGACATAATCATATTGAAATGTAAAAACCATATGGCCGAATTCCACAAATAATTCTTACAAATGGAATTACCATACAGCTAGATTCCATACCAAATGCATTGGAGGTTATAATGTAACCACCCGTCCTTGGTTTATCAGGAAACCACCCATCATTTGGTTTATCACATAACCACCCATCATTGGTTTATCATGTAATCACTCGTCAAATGTCCAAGTACCATTACATAATCATAACAAAAAAATATAGAAATTATCAACATTTCATTAATAACATCTAATTTGAAATCACAAGATATCATTTCCAGATATTCAAATAATCAATCCATTTCAAAAACCATTTTCAATATGAAAACACCGAAAAAGGGAATAATGGATTTCTTTTATATTTATAAAACATGAAGTCTTATAGAGTAAGCAAAATAACATTTACGAGGTAGATATGTCATTATCGCCGCAAACGTTAAAAACATTCCATTTGATGTTTAGTAAAATTATCTATAGATAAAAGATTCACTTTGAATGAATGTAATATTAAAAGGGTTTTATTATACACCAATTAAAAGAAGAAGGTGTATAATATCAAAATATTACTCAATGAAAGAATATTGATATGAAGTCCCTCGTGAAAATTCGACGACCAAATGGAGGAACATTAAAATTCAGAAAATGAATTGATAGGATGGAAGAGGATATCTCATCAATTGGGAATAAAATGTACAGAAATTAGGATATATAATATCATATTTTAACATAATAAATTTAAAATTAAAAGACATAACATAAATTAATTCTTTGACTAAAAGAGGAGGGTGAGTGGTTCCCTTACCTTGAGTCCGACTTGTCTCGTATGTTCCTTATTATTACTGAATAATAAACTTACATTAATTTATACTTGATTCAGAACCTTTTTTAGAATTATTATTCCTTTTATAACACTTATTCATTTTCTATAACAATTAGATAATTATTTGATTTCATATCGAACATTTTTTCGATGTTTGGAACTTGAGTAAAAAATGAACTTGTAATAATCACAAATTGTCCATGTTTTCAAAG
Source organism: Viscum album (assembly GCA_963277665.1). Taxonomy (NCBI): domain Eukaryota; kingdom Viridiplantae; phylum Streptophyta; class Magnoliopsida; order Santalales; family Viscaceae; genus Viscum; species Viscum album. The sequence goes on from OY728167.1 coordinate 29,558,880, forward strand.
TTAAATTATATCTAGAATGGTATTCATGATTTAGATATCATATATATCATATATATCCAGTATTTATATATTTAGTATAGTCCATTTCATTTGGATATAAGAAAATTAAATACACTGTTAATAAAGATGGTAAGCCGTACGTACGCAAGAATGCCACTTTTATTTATTTTTTATATTTAATGGAATGAAAACTAAATATTAAATAGGTATATTATAATTCTAGTATAATATTAATGTTTTATATGTTACCTGTGTTCCTTAATTATATCCTTTATATGTTCCATGTCTAGAATGAATGAGTCATATCACATTGAGGGTGCATCGGTCCGCACTTCCTCAAATGAAATAATCATATTTATACAACATGGAAAGAATAAATGTCAATTATAAATGAGAATTACATAATCATAGTGATAAAATAAATATCATAAATATCATATATAATTGCAGTTCTATCATAATGTCCACTATGAGAGGTGGTCGGTGAAAATCGAACAATAATTGTTTCGTGAGGCAGTAGTTTGATGTTCAACGAAATAGTATGTTCATATCCTTTAAATAGAGGTGTGCATAATTTTAGTTCTAATCCTTCTCATAAAAACATACTATTATATTTAATATACTAGTTTTTATATAAAAAAATGGAATAAATAGAGTTCAAGGGGGTTGGGGAAGAAAACAAATGAAAGATGTTTGAGAGAATACATTATCTCAAATTGGGTAACTCCTTTTGATTTAAGTTAAAAGAATTTTTTTAAATTTCCTTTTGACCAAGGTGAGTCTTCTATGAGGAATATAGGGATTTTGTGAGATTATTTGGGAAGATTTTGGCTGATCCAAGGAGATTTATAGGTGTGAGTAAGTGGTTAGAGTTTGTGGCCTTTTATAAGACGGAGGAGGGGCACTTAGTTAATATCTTGAAATATTATTTTATTATAAAATGAATTTCGATTTAAAAAGATCCCAAACACATTTAATTCAAATATAATGTGATTATTGTTCCAAATCCTCTCAACTAATAGGTTTTAGACATGTTTTGTTTTCAAATTAAACCTTGTCATTTAGCTTTAACCCTAGTTAACTAATCAGACTCTTACCGTGTCTTCTTGTAAATTAAATCTATATGGTTAATATAGTTACAATAAAATTCCAATAGAACATCAGGTGATTAATTAATTACATTTTCAACCATATTTTAATCATTTTTCTGAATCTTAGATTTTTTAGACTATTAAATCATTTAATAAAAAAGTATTTGTTTTAAAAACTCATTTTTATCAATTTATATACTATTCATATCATGAATTTTAAAAAATACAAACCAAAATTATTATTTATAAAAAAATTCATTAATGAAAAGATAAAAAGTCATAAATATCTCTATAATTTTTGGATGGCAATAAATGTTTCAAAAAAAATTTATTGTAATTTTTATAATCTCATTTATTTTAAATTTTCATTAATAAGGTAATCACTATATAATCATAGTGTAGTTCATAAAATTAATTATTTGATGTCTAAATATTATAAATAAAACACCATGATATAATAAATCTTCTTATATTTATAATTACTATTTATTTTCAAAAGGATAACTTATATAATCCCATATAAAAATTGGTTTACTTAAAGATACATGTTTAGGTTATATTTACCTTAACATTAAATTAAATATAATTAAATGTCATTTTACATCCATGTTGCTAAATGGGGTCCCAAGATAGACCCAAGTATTCCCATTGTTGGAAATATCTCATAAAATAGGATTAGGACACGTATTGGGGTAATTTAATATTATTATATTATAATTTTTTACCCTCATTTACCATATTTACCCTTTAACCATGTTAAATAAAATATTTACTGAAGTTACTATTCATAATGTCTAAAACTAAATTGTACATATTTACACAATTTTTACCTACTGCCTCCAAATATGGAATCCATTTTTTCAAATTCAAAAGTCAAAAGTGGTAAATATTAATTTAAAATTAATTCCCATTGTCAAAACCAAAAAGTGTGTTTTTAGGAAATAATATCTATCAAAAGATTGAGATGTGTTTATATCCAATTAAAAAGTGAAATTTCTTAATATGAGAAACATTGGATTATTTAGTAAAAAAATAATCTAATTACACTGTAAAACCTATTAAAAATATAATCTAACCATATAAATGATTTAGATGAAAAAAAGTTTTCACTTAAAATGCAGTATTTTTCTCTATTTATTAAAAAAAAACTTTACCAGAAAAATTGACCCAAAGTAAATTTTGATGTCCCAATTCTAAATAAGAATTTTAGTTTGTCAAATGGAATATATAAAAGTGAAAAAATATTTTTAAAATTGTTTATATATCAAAATACGATTTTTTTTAAAAAAAATATGAGAATATTTCATGCTAAAATTTGTATTCATACTTATTTTAAGCCTCTAAAACATATTAGATAAAAGTAAAAACATTTATAAAATATGTGTAATAATATTGAAATTATTTCTGTTCATTCCCACTAATACAATGGATAGGTCCTAACTACCATTTAAAATAATAATAATATTTTATTATTTTTTGGTACTACTCAATGTTGTGTGCAATGTAATGTTTCAACGAAATTTGTTGTTTCATGTTGAGTACTCTCTCGAAAATATCATCGCTTTTAAAGTAAAATTACTATTTAATTCAAAAATATTATTAAATATGAAAAATTTATATTCTATATTTACCTGGGAATTTACATCCTTCACACCTTTTGGGAATCACATCCTCGTAATTTTAAAATTTTTCTTGGATACTTCATTAAAAGTCCTACATCAGAAAAAGGGTCAATAAAAATATCACATTAAAAGAAAGAAAGGGATGTAAAAAAGGTCACCTGAGAAAACACATACTAGGATTTCAGGTAGGAAATAATGGATATGTAAGAAATTCTAACCATCATGTTCTGATTGTCTATGATAGAAAACATAATCAGGAGATAGTTAACAATCAGAAAACCATAAACTAGTGATGGGTTAAACAGTTTTGATTCCCCAGTAGGAAAAGTTAATGGATAATGTTTTTGTTTTAAGTTATTTTTTATAATGTTGTGGAATTTATTTAGGACCTTGATTAATAACATAAGGAAATATAATTAATTGTCATGTAGACTTTAATCATTTATTAAATTTCTACCACAAACTCAAATTTTCTTCAAATTATGAGTATTGAAGCTGACATGTTCACATAAAATGTTATATAATCAACATCTATAGAATCACATTATCCAAAAAATATGAACAATGTATTTCCCCTATGTTTAGACACTAACCAAAAACAAAATGGTTAGTACGTGATCAGATAATCCAAAAAAAGGACGATCCTTTATAAAAATAAATACTACACTTAATCTCAAAAATTTGATAAAAAATACCCAATGTTCAACAAATACATTTAAATAAACAAATATCCTTAAATTTATTCAATATATTCTAAACTAATATTGAAACCCAAAACATAGAAGGATTTACTCACATAGTCTACCACAACAAATCTTTACATTTATACCCAAATAACATCAGCTACTCTTAAAGTCTCATACTGAAGTGTAATTAACCTAATCACATATTTTCTATGAAAATTTAAGCATTTCCTTAAATAACCAAAACAACCATTTGTCCGAAATATTAACATAGATTCTTCCAAAATAAAATTTCAACAATTACTACACAAATGAAATCTCTTAGTATTCTATTTTCCTTAGGCATATAGTGTTCCCAAAAGAGAGAAAATCTTCCAAAAAAACCATTATCAGAAAAATAACCAAATAATTTTACTATACTAATGATATCCATATGATGAAACATATTTTCCCAAAATTGACTTATTCTTGATCCATAAAATCATATATCTAAAATGAATTAGTCATACTAACCAGGGGCTTCATGTAGGCCAGTGGTATATGATTAATCCTAGTCGCAATTTTGATGTGGGTTTGATTCCTGTAGCATTGTTCAATGCGACATGTTGTCACAAAATATGTGTTTTTTACTTCTTCAAAAAACATTTAATTCTAATATCATTAACAAAATAAGATAAAATCCTTAAAAAATATCCACAGCATGTTTTAACATCAAAGGTTATTTGATACCTTACATTTTTCATCACAAAAACTAATAACCCATCATTGCCTCGAAAACAAAATATCACATGAACCCCTATGGTTATCCCTTATGTCCACATAAGAAAAGATTATTTCTTCTTGAATAAAATTTTCACATATCAAACTTCAGGGTCATATATAATAGAAAATGTCTTTCAAAGTAATCCAATCATCAAAAGATCCTTAATTAATTTAAGAATTTCATCATTATAAAATGTACCATAACTCTTGAATCCCATATATGTAGACTTCTTACTCATTCAACATTTTTCATGATCCATTAACCATTTTTTTCAAAATTATTCCTTAATTATAATTTCCTAGAAATAAAATCAGGCTTAAAGTCCTATGATTTTAGTAATTAAAAAACCTGAGATAAAAAAATCCATTCCTTTTTAGGTAATTTTTAGCTTTCTCATCATCAATTGGAATGGAATTAGGTATTTGTAAAAATATATTTGTACGGTCTAACTGATCACATTCTCAAACCTTCTTTACATGACATCTATTTGTGTATTGACCATGCACACCACATTTAAAGCATTCAATTGATCCTTCAGAAAGAACTTCTTTCTCGTTCATAGAGACAATTGGATGCTTCCTTTTCCAATAGATGGTTATTGCTTTATGATATTCATTACCAAATCTATAGCATCATCCTGTCATTTTAAAGCATTTTCATAGGTGTTTCTTTCCAAATCATTTTCAAAAAGGTTTTTGAATATACTTACCTTTAAGATTATTACCTAAACTTTCATAGCGATTTTTTTATCGCATATTCGATGCCTATTAAATATCACTAATGTTTGAGTGGTCAATCCTAAATCCAGATAGTTGGTTAAGAATAACCACAACAGTTCTCAATGTAGCTCCCATTTCATTCAGTTTCTCATTCAGAAATACACCACAGTTTCCTTCACATCCATTGTTATTTTTCTTCCTGCTAGATCCTTCCATTTATTAAAACTAAAAAGGTCAGTGTGAGTATATCAATAAAATCATTATATAATATCTTATGAGGAGGTAAAAACTACGATATACTTATTCATGTTATCTTAAAATCTTTTGATTTATCTGAAATAACAATAAATATTTCTAATATTCTAACCATTATGGTTATGTCACTTATGCTTAAACAATATCCTATCCTCTAAAGGTATATAAACAGACCACTAATACCAACTGTAAGGCCCCGACCTTAAGAATTAAATAATCTGGAATTAAGTTAATTAGTGACATTGGGGAACTTTTCAGGTTTTGAGATTTAGCTAATTAGGTCATAACATATACATAACAACATGAATATTACATGTAGACACTTCTACTCACTTTCTATTTTATCATAAAATTTAAACTCTTAAAATACAAACATGTCTAGTTCCATGTTTTAGACAGCATGACCTTTCCTTGATCCCATCCATCACCCTATTAATCTTTAGGTCCTTTGAAAGTCATTTCATAACATGGGATGAGCATAAAAAACTCGGTAATGGATACATAAAGAATGAAAACTATTATTTTTTCAAAACATCATGTAAACCATGAAAACATTATCATAAGTAATATTTTTCACATTTATGTAGTTTTAAATACTCTTCAATTAATAATAGCTCGTTTATTACCCTTTTTATTCAAAATTTTACCATACAAACCATAAAAAGAAAATATGACATATAAATGGTAAACATGGGATATAATAATACTAAAATTGAATAACCATACTGTTTACTTCCACAAATCATTCTTACAAATGGAATATCCATACAACCGACTTCCATAACCAATGCATTGGAAGTTATAATGTATCCAACCATCCTGGGTTTATCATGAATCCACCCATCATTTGGTTTATCACATAAATACCTATCATTTTTTTATCACTTAACCACCCATCAAATGACCAAGTACCATTAAATAATCATAAAACATAAAATATTGGAAATATCAATATTCCAGTAATAACATCTAATTTGAAATCACAAGATACAATTTCAAGATATTGAAAAAATCAATCCATTTAAAAACCCATTTTCAATAAAAAAACACCCAAAAAGGTAATAATAGATTTATTTTCCTTTCAAAAAAGATGAAGGCTTATAGAGGAAGCCAAATAATGATTATGATGGCAGAGAGGTCATTGTCACCACAAATGTTAAAAAAAAATCATTTTGTCATTTATTAAAATGGTTCGTAGATAAAACATTACCTATGAATGAAAGTAAAAGTCAAAGAGGTTTATTATACACCCCATAAAATAATGAGGTGTATATTATCAAAACATGTGTTAATGAAAGATGTTTGAGATACATTCCCTTACAAAAATTTGACAGCTTAACGACGTCACATTAAAATTTAGAAAATAAGTTGATGGGAGATAAAAGGGTCTCTCATCACATGAAATATAATTTACAGAAATTAGAATATATAAGAACATATCTCAAAATAAGAAAATGGAAATTAAAATCCACAATATAAAATAAGTCTTTGACTAAAAGTTGAGGGTGAGAGGTTCCCTTACCTTGAGTATGACTTGTCTGTTATGTTTCTTGTTTTTCCCGAATAATAAACTTATGTTAATTTGTACTTGAATAAAAACATTTTTCATGTTTATTATTCCTTTTATATCAATTATTACCTTTCTATAACAATTAGTTAATTATTTGAGTTCATATCAGACATTTTGTCGATGTTCAGAACATGAGTCAAAAATGAACTTGTTATAGTTACAAATTGTCCATGTGGTCAAAATTCCATTATCTTCAGAATGATATTAATGATTTAGATATCATATAAATGATATATATCTAATATATATGTATTAATAAGATTCCATATCATTTGGATATATGAAATGAAATGCACCGTTCATGGGGACTTCAAGTCTTACAAACGCATCTACACTACTTTCATTTCTTTTTCATTTTTAATGAAATGAAAAATAAATAGTACATAGGTATATTATAATTCCTGTATAATATATATGCTATATAAGTTACATAAGTTCATTTATTCCATCCTTTATATGTGACATGTATAGAAAGAATGAGTCATGTCATTTTGAGGGGGCGGTAGTCTGCACTTCCTCAAATAAAATTATCATATCTATACAACATGAAAAGAAAAAAGGTATGTTATAAATGAAAATTAATTAAAAATATAGATAAAATAAATATCATATATATCATACATAATTAAATTTCCATAATAATGTCTACCATGAGATGTGGTATTTGAAAATTGAACAATCTTGGTTTCGTGAGGCAGTAGTTCTCCGTACATAGAAACAGTACATTTATATCCATTAGATGGAGGTGTGTGTAAGTGTAGTTAGAATCCTTCTCAAAAAAAGATAGTTATATATTGAATATACTTGAGTTTTTATAAAATAATGTAATAAAGAGAGTTTATGTGGTTGTATAAGGAAAATAAATAAAAGAATCTTGAGAGAAGACATTACCTCAAATGAGTAACTCCTTTTGATTTAAGCTAAAAGGATTTCTTGAATAACCTTCTTCCAAAAGTGAGACATATATGAGAATATAGGGATGTTGGGAGCTTAATTGGGCAGATTTAGGTTGAAATAAGGGGCATGAGATGCGTGAGTAAGTTGTTAGAGGTGGTGAGATTTTATAAAATAGAGGAGGGGCAGTTAATGAATTACTTGAAAGATTATTTTATTATAAACGGAATTTCCATTTCAAAAGGTCCCAAACTCATTTAATACAAAGATAATGTGATTATTGTTCTAAATAATCTCAAACAATAGGTTTTAGATAAGTTTTGGTTTCAAATTTAACCTTATCATTTAGCTTTAACCCTTAGTTAACTAATTTCACTCTTACCATGTCTTCATGTATAATAAATTTATATGTTTAATATACTTCCTATAAAATTCCAATAGAACCTTAAGTGGTTCATTAGTTACATTTTAATCCTTTTATTTTTCATTTGTCCTAATCATATATTTTTAGGACTATTAAATAAATTAATAAAGAATAATTTGTATTAAAAACTAATTTATGTCATTTTATATACTATTCATATCATGACTTTTAAAAAGTTTAAAAAATGTGATTATTTCGAAAAAAAATCATTAATTAAAATATAGGTTGTCATAAATTTATCTACAATTATTGTATGACATACAAAGTTTCAAAATAAATTTATTTTATTTTTTATAATCTCATTTATATAAAAAATTAATTAACAAGGTAATCACTACATAATCATTGTGTCATAAATAAATTTATTTATCTGATGTCTAAAAATTATAAACAATATACCATGATGTACTTAATATATTTTTCATTCTAATTACTATTTAGAGTAAAAAATATAACTTATATAACCCCAAATAAAAGCTGTTTTACTAAAAAATACAAGTTTAGGTTATATTTTCCATAACATTAAATTAAAAGTAATTAAATGTCATTTTCACATCCATGTGGCTCCATGGGGTCCCAAAATCAACACAAGGATGCCCATGGTAGAACATATCTCATACAATAGGATTTGGACATGTGTTAGGGTAATTTAATGTTATTATAATATTATTTATACCCTTATTTACCAATTTTATCTTTTACCATGGTAAATAAAATATTTACTGAACTTATTATTCATACTGCTTAAAATTAAAAGGTACCAATTTAGATATACATGACCTCTTGGTTCCAATTATGGAATCTATTTTTCAAAATTCCAAACTTAGAAGTGGTAGAAATTAATTTTTTATTAATTCTCGTTGTCGAAACAAAAAATTTTGTTTTTCAGAAATAATAACTATCAAAAGATTAACATGTGTTTATGAATAATTAAAAAAGTGAAATTTCTTCCAATAACCAACATTGGATTATATGGTAAAAAATAATCTAATTACACTTTAAAAATAAATAAAAATATAATATAACCATGTCAAAAACCAGGCCGGGTATCCTGGTAACCCAATAAACGAGCCGACCCTGACATAGAACGAAAGGAATTCCTGACCCCCATGGATCGACATCTAGAACTTGGCATCACATAACATTCAAGTCAGAACGATTTTTCCACCAACAATGTGGACGAAAAGAAACAAGACAATATGCATAATAAAAAGAAACTCCACTGGGAGTTATGTACCAGAATACCAAGAGGCAAAAAAATCCCAAAGTACTAAAACCCAAGTACTAAAATTGGGAAAAAATCCCCAAGGCCCCTAAGGACACAACTCACCTAGACCAAAACTCAATAGCTGGAACCACCACCAAGAAATCCCATCCCTTTGATCGAACTTGGGTGAAGAAAGTCTATAAACACCCTATTGGAAAAGTAGGGTGTGAGCCTAAGCCCAGTAGGATAGCACCAAAGATTCTGTAACAGATTCCAAATATAGATTATCTAAAGAAAAGCTTTCAATTTTAAAATAAATAGGTTTGGAAATTCAAATTCATATTTTAACAAAACATGCTATACATTTTCAAATGATGGAAATAAATATTCTATGAAAAGGCTTTAAAAAAGACAAAATATTTCTAAAAAAATGGATTAAATAAAACATTTATATAAATTTAACAGGCATCTAAATTAGTTCAAAAGCATTGGAAAAACATTTATATCTCAAATATAAATAAACAAGCGATCAACATGGTTATCTGCCAAAAGGTACAATAGTATTAACCAGTTATCGGATTCTGCACTCTCTATGTGAACTAAGAAAAATGTGTATACACATGTACCTATTACACTGGACAAAGGAGACTCATCACCAACCCGTCAGGGATGTGACCAACCGCAAGTATGTTTTAGAACATTGTCTTAGCGTACAATGTATCCAAATAACTCAGTATCTACATAAGGCTTACATGCACTCTTACATGATGGGTGAACTATTTTAAGAATGCTTAAAAATATGATCAATAACATTATTCCATTTCAAAAATGCCAATTTCCTTCCATTTAAAACCAAAAATGTTTTATTCAAAAACATTCCTTTTTAATAAGATAAAAACACTGGGTTTCTATCAAATAGTTTTAATCCATTTTCAGTAGTTTGAAATCCATTCAAAACCAATTCCATCATCACACAATTTATTTCCACAATTAAATTCAAAAATTTAATTGAAATAATTTCCATCAAATCCACAATTTAAATTAAACAATTTAAAAAACCCAATTTCAATAAACACACCCAATTCAATGGAATTGGGGTTTTCCAAATTTCCATGCGAAAACCATTTCAAATATCTTGATTCACTGGAATCGAGTTTTTATCAATTTAATTGAAATAAAATTTGAGCAATTGAATTTAAATCAAATATTGAAATAAATCATGAAATAAAAGGTTAATAAATTTTGAATGTCGGGATGGATCCACCTACCTCAAAGGTTTTGACGAAAACCACAATGGTCGAAGAACACTCATGGAACCCAGGTCGATTCCCCAAAGACCGACTTTAGATCTCGTCTCCTAGCAAGATCAAGACCAAATATCATCATATTTGGCATCCACACACTTAGATCTACCCATAACATACGTAGATCTATGAAACCAAGAAAAGAGGAAATGCGGATCTAAGTAGATCTAAGAAAAAAAATCAAGAACAATGAAGAACGATCACATACCTCAAGAATCCAACTTCAATTCGCCAAGAGAAGCCTTCAGATCACCTCCGGAGCGATGGGAGAACCTTCTCTGACCTTAAGAGAGGAAAAATTCCATGTTAGGGCCGCTTAGGAGGAAAAACAAGCAACTTAAGTGAAAAAACTAATGAGATTCACAATTCAAGGATCTCATTTAAGTGCTCGCACGGTTAGTTCGCACGTTTTGACAAACCGTGTGCTAACCATGCATTAGCTACTGCCTCGGCCTCCCTTCTCTCAAGATTTGGCCACACAGTTAGACAAATAGTGCGCTTCCTATGTGGAAGTTACTCCCTCCAAGACCAACTACGCATGGTTTGGCCGCACGGTTTAGACAAACCGTGCGCCACCCATGCGACTTCCCCTTTTGCCTCAAAACATCATTCCAAGTTCTCCCGACTCTCCCATTCGTCACCCTTAACATTATAACCATTAAAAGAATCAAGAAAGGGTTACATACATTAAACCAGGGGAACTACATTCTCCCCACCATTGGGATTTCTGTCCTCATAATGTAGAAAACCTTCACCCAAATGCACCCCATGTCACTACCCCAAAATAGAAGTACTTAGAATCCTCAAAAGTACCTGAAACATAATGTGATGTTACGACCTCTCCACCATAAGATCTTTCTATCCCCATAAATCCTATGGAGAATCCTTCACGTCAAAAAGATGAGGCCAATGCTCTCCCATTAGTTCCTCCCATTCCCATGTCTTATGAGAATCAAAACCATGCTGCCACAGAACACAGACTAGAGGTATAGTTCTCCCACGAAGTACCTTGGTCTCAGAATTAACAAGCATGACTGGCCGTTCATTCAATGATAAATCTAGTTTAATCTCAAGATCACTGTAGCTCAAAACAAGAGAGGGATTAGAGATATACTTTCACAGCAGTAATACATAGAACACGTTATGTATCGACGTCTACTGTGGTGGTAGAGCTAGACGGTAAGAAACATTCCCTACATGACCAACAACCTCGAAAGTTCCAACAAAACAAGGAGAAAGCTTCCCTTGCATCCCAAGAAATCGATGACCTAATCATGGTGAAACTTTCAAGAACACCTAGTCACCAAATGAGAACTCTAATGGTCTACGGTGATGATCATCATAAGACTTGTACCGAATCTGCGCTGTCAACATTCTTTGACGAATCAACTGGATCTTAGATGTCGTCTCTTGGACCAAACTAGGTCCTACCAATGAACTTTCACCAATCTCTGACCAACATAAAATAGATTTACAAAGAAAGCCACACAATGCCTCAAAAGGATCCATTTTGATCACAGACTGACAATTTTTGTTATAAGAAAACTCAACTAGCCCCAGATGATCATCCCAAATCCCACCAAAGTCTAGAACACCTCCGCATAGCATATCCTTAATGATCTGAATAGATCTCTTTATCAGGTCATCTGACTGTGGATGGTAGGCCATTCTCAAATAGACCTGAGATCCCAGTGCCTCCTAAAGGCATATCCAAAAGTGAGAAGTAAGCTGAGGATCACTATCAGAGACTATAGCAGACGAAACTCAGTGAAAACAAACAATTTATTTCACATAGATATTTCCCAACTCCTCAACTTTGGTTGTATCTCAAATAGGTATAAAGTGATCTGACATGGTCAGCCTGTCGATCACAACCCATATCGCATCTTCTTCCTCTGGTTTTGAGGTAACCCAACCACAATGTCAATAGAGATTTTATCCCACTTCCATGTAGGGAATAGAAATGGATGAAGTAAACCCGAAGGTTTCTAGTGCTCGACATTCACCAGCTGGCATGTATATAAACAAGATACAAACTCAGAAATGTCTCGTCTCATACCTCGCCGCCAGAACTATCGATACATTTCATATAACATCTTCATGGTCCCTGGGTGTACAACCCACTTAGATTTATGGAAATCCCCATCACATCCTTCCTTGCCGATAACAACACAACGTAACGATTTTGATAACATAAAACACCCTCTTTGGAGAAGGACCACTGGTTGTCGGTTTCCCCACCATAAAGAGAGTCCCTAATGCTGTGGAATTCATCATCCAGTTTTTGTTCCTAAATAATTAAATCGAGAAGATAAAATGTCAACTGGACACTGGCTAAATAATCATCATTATCCTTCCACTAAACTCCAATATGAAACTGAGCAAAAAGAGATATCAAACTCCACTCTTCTGATGATTCTTTCATAGAATGTGATGGAAGTTTCCTTGCTTAACACATCTGCCATTAGATTCCCTTTCCCCGGGGTGTAGGCAATGTCACAGTCGAACGATTGTAGGTACTCCACCCAACGCCTTTGGTAGAAATTCAAATATTTTTGAGAGAAGATATAACTCAAGTTCTTGTGGTCTGAATACACAGTAAACCTTTATCCATAAAGGTAATGTCTCTAAAACTTTTGTGCGTGCATTACAGCTGCATGTTCAAGGTCATGGGTTGGATAGTTCTTCTCATGAGGTTTAATATGATGAGATCCATTAGCAACAACATGATTAACTTGCATAAGGACACATCCCAAACCTAAAACCGATGCATCATAGAAGACCATGTAACCTGTCCCAGCCTCAGGAAGAGTTAACTCCGGTGCAGTAGTCAAAAGACTCTTTAGCTCAACAAAAGAACTCTGAAATTTATCATTCCAAGAAAACCTCACTCCCTTTTGAGTCAGAGCAGTCATTGGAGAAGATAATATTGAGAAGTCTTTAACAAATCGGCGATAATATCCTACTAAGCCCAAGAAGCTCTGAATCTCTAAAAAATTTCGTGGTTGTTCCCAAGTAATATCTTCCTTCACCTTTTTAGGATCAACTGATATTCCTTGTTATGACATGACATGTCCCAAGAATTTCACTTCCTGAATCGTGAAAGCACACTTTGAAAGAATGTCATAAAGTTGGTGATTCCTTATAAGACTAAGAACAATTCTCAGATGATGCACATGATCCTCCTCCAATTTGGAGTAGACAAGAATGTCATCCACAGAGACTACCACAAAAGTATCCAAATAATCACGAAAAACCATTTTCATCAAATCTATGAAAACTGAAGGAGAATTTGTTAGGATGAAGGGCATAATAAGGTACTCATAATGTCCATACCTACTCCGAAAAGCGGTCTTATGAGTGTTAAATTCTTTTATCCTCACATGATGGTAACCAGATTGAAGATCAATTTTTGAAAACCACTTTTCCCCTTTCAATTGATCGAATAAATCATCAATTCGTGGTAACATATATTTTTTCTTTATCATAAATCGATTGAGATTTTTATAATCAACACAAAAGCGAAGAGAACCATCGGCCTTCTTGACAATGAAAAGTGGTGCTACCCATGGTGACACACTCGGGTGTATAAAACCTTTCTCAAGAAGATCATCTAATTGAGACTTCGGTTCTTTTAGTTTTGCTAGAGCCATTCGGTAAGAGGGAATAAAAACCAGTTGTGTACCAGGCTTTATGTCAATAGAAAATCAACCTCCCTTACTAGTGGCAAACCAGAGAAGTCAGAAGGAAAAATGTTGGGAAACTCTGCAACGAGTGGAGTAAGATCACCATATATTGAATCTCTCTCTAGATCAAAATAAAAAACTGATATAACTTTCCCCAACTCTGGATAATAGGGTCTAGCTCTGCTTGACCTTGGGTCCCATTATCCTTGAAAAACAAGAGGCACACCATTGGGTGTAGTATGGTAGACCCGTAGAAGATAACAATCAATCTGGGATTTATTAGCAATGATCCAATCCATCCCAAAAATGATTTCAAAAGATTTCATGTCAAGAACCAAAAAAAACTCAAGGCATGATCAACATCTGATAGAGAGAAGACACATGCAGGACTACAGAGACCCTTCTCTCTCATTATACCAAGGGCTATAGTTATATCCATCTCACAAGATAAAATCTCCATAGGTAGATTAATGAGATTAACAATATAGGTTGAAATAAAATATTGAGATGAATCAGTATCAAAAAGAGAGGTCACTAAAGATGAAGCTATAGTAATGGTACCTCTCACAGTTGCAGGTTTTGTATCAGCTACCTCTGGGGACACTTCCACTGCGTGAAGAAGCTTCGTTCCAGATGCCTTTGGATGGAACCCTTTTGTATGTGAAGCATTTGATTGACCCACTGTTTTTGGTGGTTCTTATGATCTTGTTCCACTATGTGGAGTAGATAAGTGATGGAAGAATCTATGTAAGTTCCCTAAACGTCTGTAGGATATACAGTTCTTGGGTGCCTTAGTGCTAACCCTCTTAGAATGTTCTAGCTTTCCACACTGATTGCAAGTCAATGAAGCCCCTCCTAGTGCTACCTTAGGTCTGGAATGACTCTGTTGTCAAGAACTACCATGAGAAACATCGCGCTTCTATTTTCATATAAAGGAACATGCAATGCCACTAGGAGGGAAAATAACTTCCTTCAACCATGACTTTCCTGCCAGGTCCATCTCCATAATCATTTCTCTATCTACCACGTCAGCATGAGTGGGTAGCTTCAGTAATAAAACCTTAGAATGGATGTCTGATCAATGTCCCAACTCGAATCGTCGAGCCTTCATCTTCTCATTAGATAAAATCTCAGGAGAAAACTGTACCAACTCAAAAAAGCGATTTGAGTACTCATTCACGGTTTTTTTGTCCTACTCAAGCTTGAAAAACTCCATATCCTTGGCCATCACCATTGATTCTGGATAGAACTATTTAGTGAAATGAACCCTAAAGTCATTACACTCCAAACCCTCATGTTTCCCAGCCGTTACTATCATGGACCACCATCTCCTACTTGGTCCCTCCAGCACAAAGGTGGTACACTTCACCTTGATTACATTAGGTGTCTCTGAGAACCCAAACAGACGTTCAATCGTACTCAACTATTCCTCAGTATGTTGAAGGTAAGTGGAGCCTTTGAAAATTGGTGGCTTCCGGCGTAGGATCTATAGTTAGATCTTGAACAAGAACTGGAGGTTGTTCCTGTCCTATAGCTGGAAAAGTGAGAACAATCACCTCAACCAGACTCGGATCCATAATAGGACATGCTTGCTGAGATTCAGCAGCAGCCTCTTTCTGGATCTGATTCCCACATCTTCTCGGAGGAATGATGCTACACAACTTAAAAAAGATATTATATTAACACTAAAACAGAGTAACAAGTAAAACAATTCTTAATAGAAGGGATAACAAGATTTGAATTCCACTCTATCCAAATAAAAACAAGTAAAATACTAGAACTAATCCACAAGTCATATTTCCCTAACCAACCCTGGTGGTTTAAGGTTCATTTTGGTGAGAGATGGCCAGACACTCAATCACAACTTCCTCCTAAGTCCCGACAAGAATACTCAAATGCATAATGACATAAAGGCAAGATGATTAACCTTACTTTGATACCATTTGGTCAAGAACCATCCCGAGTACCCTGGTAACCCGATAACTGAGCCAACCCTGAAATAGCCCGAAGGTTGTTCCTGATCCCCATGGGTCTGCGAATAGCACCTGGCATCACATAACACGCAAGTGGGAACGATTTTGCCACCAATAATGTGGAAGAAAACAAACAAGACAGTATGCATAACAAAAAGAAGCTCCACTGGGAGTAATGTACAAGAATACAAAGAGAAATAAAAAGCCCAAATAACTACAGACCAAGTACTAAAATTGGGAAAACAGCCCCCAGGTCCCTAAGGACACAAGTCACGAAGACCAAAACACAACAGTTGGATCTACTACCAAGAGATCCCTTCCCTATGCTCGAACCTGGAAGAAGAAAGTCTACAAACACCCGAAGGCAAAATTAGGGTGTGGGCCTAAGCCCAGTAGGATACCACTAAAGATTCCGTAATAGTTTCCAAATGTTTATTATCCAAACAAAAGCTTTAAATTTTCAAGTAAATAGGTTTGGAAATTCAAAATCATATTTTAACAAAACATGCTATTCATTTTCAAATTATTGAAATAAATATATTAAGAAAAGGCTTTAAAAATGATGGAATATTTATAAAACAATGGCTTAAATAAAACATTTATATAAAATAGTTTATATAAATTCAGCAGTCATGTAAAGAAGTTAAAAAGCATTGGCATAAATTTATAAAAAAGTGAGTAACATGGTCATCTGCCAAAAGGTACAATAGTATTAACCAGTTATAGGATTCCGCACTCTCAAATATAAATAAACAAGCGAGTAACATGGTTATCTGCTAAAAGGTACAATAGTATTAACCAGTTATAGGATTCCGCACTCTATGTGAACTCAGAAAAATGTGTATACCCACATCCCTGTGACACTGGCCAATGGAGACTCGTCTCCAACCCATCGAGGATGTGACCCACCACAAGTATGTTTTAGAACGTTTTCGTAGCATAGAGTGTATCCAAATAACTCACTAACTACCTAAGGCTTGCATGCGCTATTACATGATGCACGAACTATTTTAAGAATGCTTAAAAATACGATCAATCTCATTCTCCCATTTCAAAAATTCCATTTTCTTTCCATTTAAAACCAAATGGTTTTTATTGAAAAACATGCCTTTTTCACAAGATAAAACCACTGGGTTTTCTATCAAATACTTTTAATCCATTTTCCTCAGTTGGAAATACATTCAAAACAAATTCCATTATCACACAATTTATTTCCACAATTAAATTCAACAATTTAATTGCAATCATTTCCATCAAATCCACAATTTAAATTAAACATGTTAAATTAGCTAATTTCCATAAACACACCCAATTCAATAGAATTGGGGTTTTCCAAATTTCCATGCCAAAACCATTTCAAATATCTTGATTAACTGGAATCGAGTTTTTATCAATTTAATTGAAAGAAAATTTGAGAAATTGAATTTAAATCAACAATTGAAATAAATCAATAAATACAAGGTCAATCAATTTGGAACGTCAGGACAGAACCTCCTACCTCAAAGGTTTTGAAGAAAACCACAACCGTAAATGAACGCTCAAGAAACACAGGTCAATTCCCAAAAAACCCACCTTAGATATCTTCTCCTAGCAAGATCAAGACAAAATCTCATCATAATTATTATCCAAAAACATATATCTACCCATAACAGACATAGATCTAAGAAACCACTAGAAGAGGAGAAGTAGATCTCTGTAGATCTAAGAAACCAATCAAGAACGATGAAGAATGATCACATACCTGAAGAATCGGGCTTCAATTCGCCAAGAGAAGCCTTTGGATCACCTCTGGAGTGATGGGAGAACCTTCTCTAACCATAGTAGAAGAAAAGTCCCGAGTTAGGGCCACTTAGAAGGAAAAAAGAGCCACTTAGAGGCAAAAATGAGTGAGATCCACAATTTAAGGATCTCATTTAAGTGCCCCCACAGTTAGTTCGCATGGTTTGACAAGACATGAACAAACTGTGTGTTATCTACTGCCTCAGCCACCCATCTCGCATAGTTTGGCCACATGGTTAGACAAACCATGCACTGCCTGTGCAGAAGCTACTGCCTCGAAGACCAACTATGCATGATTTGGCCACACAGTTTAGAAAAACCGTGCACCACCCGTGCGACTTCCCCCTTTTCCTCAAAACATCATTCCAAGTTATCCCGACTCTCCCATTCATCACCATTAACTTTATAACCATTAAAATCATCAAGAAAGGGTTTCATACAAGAAACTGGGGGTACTACATTCTCCCCACCATTGGTCTTTCCGTCTTCAGAAAGTAGAAAACCTTCACCCAAACGCACCACAAGTCACTACCCCAAAACAAAAGTACATAGAAACCTCAAAAGTACCTGAAACGTAATGTGATGTTACAAAAAAATAAAATAAAATTGATGAAAATACAGTTTTGACATTAAATGTAGTATTTTTCACTATTTATTAAAAATGAACTTTATCAAAAAAATACAGAAAATTTACCCAAAGAAAATCTCTATGTCCCACTTCTAAAGAAAAGGTTTATTTTTTATAATGGAACATATAAAAGTGAAAAAATATATATTTATATGGGGGTTTCCAACAAAAGTAGTAAAGCCACCATTTTTAAAAATTTCAGAGTATTTCATGCCTAAAATTGGATTCACTATAATTTTCTTCCTCTAAAACTTATTGGATAAAAGTTAAAACATTTAAGAAACATGTGTAATCATATTGAAGATAGTTCTGTTCATTCCCACCAATACAATGGCGAGGTGTTAACTACCATTTAAAATAACAATATTATTATATTATTTTTTGGTATAACTCAACATTGTATGCAATGTAAGATTTTAAAGAAACCCATTGTTGTATGTTGAGTACTCTATCAGACATAGTATCCCTTTTAATATAAAATTAATATTTAATTCGTAAATATTTATAATTATGAAAATTTAATATTTTTTATTTACCTATACTGTTACATCCTTCCCCCATTTTGGGAATCACATCCTCTAAATTTTAAATTTGGGCTTGGAAACCTCATTAAAAGTCCAACAAAGAAAAAAGTGTCAATAAAACAACAACTTTAAATTGATAGAAAGTGAAGTAAAAGGGTCACTGAGATAACACATACTAGGATTACATGTTGGAAAACATGGATATGGAAGACAAACTAACCATCATGTTCTAGTGGAGAGTGATAACAAACATGATTAGGAGAATGTTAACAATATAAAAACCATAAACATCGGAGGGGTTAAACAGTCTTTGATTCCCCAGTAGGAAAAGTAAATGGAAAAGGTTTTTTAATTTCCTTTTCCTAAAGTTAAGGAATTTATTTATGATCTTCACAATGGACATAAGGAAACATACTTAAATGTCATGTAGACATTCATCCTTTATTAAATTTATACCACAAAATCATCTTTTCTCCAAAAAATGCGTATTCTAGATGACTTGGTCACATCAAAATTGCTAGAATAAACTTCTACAAAATAACATAATCCAAATAAGATGATGTATATATTTCCACTATCTTTAGACATTAACCAAAACCAAAATTGTTAATAAGAGATCAGATAATACCCAAAAAGGACAATCCTTCACAAAAAGAAATACTACTCTTAATCTCCAAAATTTGACAAAAAATACCCAGAGTTCAACAATGACTTCAATAAACAACTATCCTAAAAATTATTCAAAATAATCCAAACTAATATTGAAACCCAAAAATCAGAAGGATTTACTTACATAGTCTTCCATATTAAATCTTAACATTTATCTCCAAAAAATCGACTATTCTTGAAGTCTCACATTGAAGTGTAATTAACCGAATCACATATTCTCTATAATAGGTTAATCCTTTACATAAATAAATCAAATCACCATATTTCCACAATAAAAACATAGATTCTTCCAAAAGAAATATTCAACAATTACTCCACAAATGAAATCTCATAGAACTCTATTTTCCTTAGGCATATAGTGTTCCCATTAGAGAGAACTTCTTCAAAATAACACGTATCATTTAATCACCAAATTATTTTCCAATAACAAGGATATCCATGTGATAAAACATAAGTTACAAAAATAAAATTATTCATGATCCATAAAATCATATAACCAAAAAAAAATTAGTCATACTAACCTAGTACATCACACATGCCAGTGGAAGGTGATAAATCCTAGTCGCACATTGGTTGTGGTTTCGATTCCTGCAACTTTTCATGACATGATGGGTTGTCATAAATCTGAGTGTTTTTATTTTTCAAAAACTGTATAATTCTAATAAAATTAAAAAAATGAGAAAATATCATTAAAAATATCCATAACATTTTTTAACATCAAATGTTATTTCCTACCTCACATTTTGCATCCCAAAAAATAATAACCCATAATTGCTTCAAAAACAAAAGACCACATGAACCCCCAAGGTTATCTATTCGGTACACACAAGAAAAGATAATTCTTTCTTGAATAAAAGTTTCCCATATCAATCTTCAGTGTTACACATACTATAAAAAGTCTTCCAATGTAATACAATAATCAATAGAGCCTTAATAATTTTAAGAATATCATCATCCTAAATAGTAGCATAACTCTTGAATCCCTTATATGTAGACTTTTTACTCCGTCAATTTTATTCCTGATCCTTTAACCATTCATTTCCAACTTTCCATAATATTGCTTTCCAACAAATAAAATCATGTATAATGTCATAAGATTTCAGTAATGTCAAAACATGAAGAAATAAATAATCCAAACCATTAATAGGTCATTTTTAGTTTCCTCATCTTCAATTGGAATGGAATTTGATATTCATAAAGATATATTTGTACGGTCCAGTTAAGCTCATTCTCGAACCTTCTTCATAGGACATCTATTTTTTAATGACCATGCACACCACATTTAAAACATTCAATTGATCCTTTGGAAAGAACTTCTTTCCCTTTCCTAGAGTCAACTAGATAGTTCTTTTTTCCTTGGAAGGTTATTGCTTTATGTCCTTTATTACCAAATCTATAACATCTTCCCGTCCCTTTGAATCATTTTTCTAGGTGTTTCTTTCCACATCCTTGGAACAATGGTTTTTGAATATACCTACCTTTATGATTATTACCTGAACTTATGTAGGAATTTCTTTCTCGCATATACGATGCCTTAAAAAATCACAAATGTTCAACTGGTCAATCATGAATCCAGATAGTTGGTTTCGAATAACCACAAGAGTAAACATTGCATATCCCATTACATTCGGTTTCCCATTCAGAAAACCAACACCGTTTCCTTCACATATATTGTTACATTGGTGTATGATAGAACCAACCATTTACAAAAACCAAAAAGGTCATTGTGAGTATATATGTAAAAACATCATATAAAATCTTATGAGGATGGTAAACACCATGATATACTTATTCATGTTATCTTAAACTAATTCGATTGATCTAAAATAACTAGGTCTCTTTCTAATATTCTGACCATTTTGGTTATGTCACTTATTCATAAGTAACATCCTAACCTCTAATGATATCTAAAATGACCTCGGATACCAACTGTAATGCTGCATACATAAACATTACATAAACTTAAATTATGTTAATAATTCACATATAGGATCTTTTCAGCTTTAGATATTTAGAGAATTAGGTCATAACTTATACATAACAACTTGAATATTAAAAGTACAAACTTCTACACACTATCCATTTTTTTATAAAACAAAAACTCCTAAAAAATAAACATGTCTAGTTACATGTTTTAGACAGCCTGACTATTCCATGATCCCATCCTTGACCTGATTCATCTTTATGTCATGTTAAAACAATTCAAAACATGGTATGATCATAAAAATCTCAGTATAGGATACATACCGAAGGAAAAATATTAGTCTTTAAAAACAACTTATGAACCATGAATACTTTAACATATGTGATACTTTTCACCTTTATGAAGTAGAAAATACACTTTAATAAGAAAAAATCTCATTTATTACCCTTTTGTATCCATAATATTACCATAAAACCCATAGAAATCACACATATCATATATATTATTAACTTGGGACATAATCATACATAAATGGAATAACCATATGTTCAACTTCCACAAATCATTCTTACAAATGGAATATCCATACGACCGACTTCCATACCCAATGCATTGGAGGTTATAACGTAACCACCCATCCGTGGATTATCGAAGAATCACCCGTCATTTGGTTAATCACATAACCACCCATCATTGGTTTATCACGTAACCACCCATCAAATGTCCAAGTACCATTACATCATCATAACACATAAAATATAGAATATATCAATATTTCAGTAATAACATCATATTTGAAATATCAAGATATCATTTCCAGATATTTAAATAATCATTCCATCTCAAAAATCATTTTCAATATGAAAAAAACCAAGAAGGGAATAAGTTATTTCTTTTCCTTTTAAAAAACATGAATCCTTATAGAGGAATCAAAATAATGATTACGGCGGTGGAGAGTTCATTGTCACAGCAAACGTTAAAAAGATTTCTTTTGACAATAAGTAAAATGATTCATAGAAAAAAAAATACTTTTAAATGAAAGTAAAATTTAAAGGGGTTTATTATACACTATATAAAATAAGGAGATTTATATTATCGGAATATTCCTCAATGAAATAAGATTGAGATGAAGGACCTTATGAAAATTCTACATCCTAACAACATCACATTAAAATTCAGAAAATGAATTGATAGGATAGAAAAGGATCTCTCATCACTTAGACATAAAATTTATAGCTATAAGGATATAGAAGAACATATCTCAAAATAAGAAATTGGAAATGTGAAGGCATAACATAAAATAAGTCTTTGACTAAAAGAGGAGTGAGAGAGGTTCCCTTACCTTGAGTATGACTTGTCTCATATGTTCTGTGTTCTTCATAAATAATAAAATTTGGTTAATTTATACTTTATTAAGAACAATTATCTAGTTTATTATTCCCTTTATATCACTTATTAATTTTCTATAACAATTAGTTAATTATTTGTGTTCATATCAGTCATTTTTTTGATGTTCGGAACTTGAGTAAAAAATTAAATTGTTATAGTTACATGTTGTCCATGTGGTAAAAATTCCACTCCCTCAAGGATTATATTCATGATTTAGATATCATATATGTAATATATATCCAGTATATTTTTATCTATAATATTCCATAGCATTTGGATATATGAAATGAAACTCATTGTTCATGGAGTCAGTAAGCTGTACGTATGCATGAACGCTACTGGAAATCCTTTTATTTTAATTTTCCGAAAACTGGTTTAGGAGAACTGGTAACCGCACAATCCAGAAACTTCAAATTTCAAACATTTAAAAAACAAAGAGCCATCAATCCACCTCATTTATTTTTCATATTTAAAATAATGGAAAATAAATGGTACATAGGTATATTATAATTCCAGTATAATATATATGTTATATATGTTACATAAGTTCATTATTTCCATCCTTTATATGTTCTATGTATAGCATGGATGAGTCATATCACTTTGAGGGGGCGGTATTCCGCACTTCCTCAAATCAAATTTTCATATTTATATAACATGAAAAGCATAAAGGTATGTTCTATATGATAAGTACCGAACTATAGAGATAAAATAAAAAACATAAAAATCATATATAATTACAGTTCCATAATAATGGACACAACGAGAGGTGGTAGGGGAAAATATAACAATCATTGTTTCATGATGCAGTACTTCTTCATACACATAAACATCATGTTCATATACATTAGATGGAGGTGTGTGTAATTTTAGTTCTAATACTTATCATAACAACATCCTGGTATATTGAATATTCTGGTTATGTTATAAAATAATCGAATAATGTGAGTTTAGGGGGTTGGATAAGGAAAATGAAAGAAATATGCTTGAGAGAAGACATTACCTAAAATTGAGTAACTCCTTTTGATTTAAGCCAAAAGGCTTTCTTGAATAGCCTAATTACCATGTTGATGATTCTAGGATGAATTGGGGGATGTTGGGAACTTATTTGGGCAGTGTTTGGCTGAGACACGGGGCTTGAGAGGTGTGAGTAATGGGTTAGAGGTGGTGGCCTTTTATAAGAGGGATGAGGGGAACATAAGGAATATCTTTCTTTTTTATAATGTGTATTTAGATTTAAAAAGGTCCCCCAAACATTTAATTTAAATATAAGGTGATTATTTTTCAAAATACTCTCAACCAATATTTTTTAGACATGTTTTTGGTTCAAATTAAACCTTATCATTTAGTTTAACCATTATTTAAGTAATTTGACTCTTATAATGTCTTCTTGTATATTAAAACTATCTAGTTAATATTGTTACTAAAAAATAACAGTAGAACCTAAATTGGTTCACTAATTGAATTTTCAAACATATATTAGTCATTTGTCTAAATATTATATTTTTAGGACTATTAAATCATTTAATAAAAAAGTATTTGTTTTAAAAACTCATATATGTCAATTTATATACTATTCATATCATTACTTTTAATAAATCCAAATTAAATTGATTCATTTGAATGAACTTCATTAATTCAAATATTAGAATTTAAAAATATCCCTAAAATTAGTTTATGGAATAAAAAGTTTAAAAATAAATTTATTTTAATTTTTATAATCTCATTTATTTAAAACATTCATTAATAAGGTAATCACTACATCATCATTGTGTCAGAAATAAATTTATTTATTTGATGTCTTTAAATTATAAATAAATTACCATGACGTATGAAGTAGTTTTACCTTTATAATGTCTATTAATAATCAAAAATAAAACTTATATAATCCCATATAATTTTTTTTACTAAAAGATACAAGTTTAGGTTATATTTTCCTTAACAATAAATTAAAAGTAATTAAATGTCATTTTCACATCCAAGTGGCACCATGGGGTCCCTAAATCAACCCATGGAAGCTCATGGTCGGAAATATCTCATAAAATTGGACTAGTACATGTGTTAGGGTAATTTAATAATAATAATATATTATTTTTTACCCTTATTTACCATATTTACCCTTTAACCATGATAAATATAATATTTACTAAATCTACTATGCATAATGTCTAAAAATAAATTCATACTATTTACAAAATTTGAACCTCATAGTTCCAAATATGGAATCCATTTTTCCAAATTCAAAACACATAAGTTGCAGAAATAAATTTAAAATTAATTCCCGTTGTCAAAATAATGAAGCTTGTTTTTAAGAAATAATAACTATCAAAAGATTGACATGTGTTTATGTCTAATTAAAATGTAAAATTTATTCTAATGAAAAACATTGATTTAAATGGTTAAAACATAATATAATTACACTTTAAACCCATATAAAAAGATAATCTAACAATATAAATAAATTAGATGAAAAAACAGTTTTGACTTAAATGTTGTATTTTTCACTATTCCTTAAAAACTGAACATTAACAGAAAAACACCAAAAATTTACCCAAAGTAAATTTTGATATCCCGATTCAAAATAAGAAGTTTATTTTTTCAAATAAAACATATAACAGTGTCAAAAACTATATTTAAAAGGTGTTCTCCATTAAAAAGGTGGTAAAACTATCTTTTTAAAAATATTAGAGTATTTAATGTTTAAAATTGGATTCATTCTCATTTTAAGATTCTAAAACATTTTGGATAAATGTAAAAACATATAAAAACATGTGTAATCATATTGTGGTTAGTTTTGTTCATTATCTCCAATATAATGGGTAGACATTAACTACCATTTCAAAAAATAATAATAATAATATTTTAATTTTGATATAACTCAATGTTGTTTACAACATAATATTTCAAAGATACACATTGTTGCATGTTGTGTATGATATTAGACATAGAATCCCCTTAAAATTAAAATTGATATTTAATTCACAAATATTAATAAATATGAAAGTTTCACATTCTTTATTTACCTGGGATGTTACAATTGTATAGTTAGTATCTGGATAGAGTTCATATGTTCTCAAAAATGTAGTGACATCAGTGGTTGTACCTTGTATTTTGGTCCCTCCTACCACTTATCCAATTGATTCTGAGGATTCTGGGAGATGATTTGATCCAATTTTTGATGAATGTGGAAATTTTAGTAGGTGTTCACAAATACCAGATAGACCTAAGGATCATTGTGAATGAGATCCTAAGGGATCCTTGATATATGAAGTTGATTTTTATGGGATATAGGAAAAATTTTCTTTTGTTAGAACCCCTTCACCTGAACTAGCCCTAATTCCAATTTCCACTCCAGGTGATGTAGACACTAAAGGTGACTTAGATTTGTTTGGTAAGATGTTGATGTCATATATTTATTTTATGTTAATTAATATACATACTCAAGAGAATTTAATATATGAGAAATATGAATGATACATATTTGAGTTGGTTATTAAGTATATCTAACAAAAGATGATGCATCACATGCATGATGTTGAGATTGAAAATAAAATAATTGGATGTGAATTGGATTCTGTGGATGATTTGATTGATCACATAAAGTGAACAATTTCTTATTATAGGGTATGTATCCTTTATTGTCTTGAGGATACATCTTGAGGTACTTCTTGTTCTGCTACTCTTACTTCACTAGTGTTTGATATTGAATAGTTTAGTATAGTTCTCATAGATAAACTACAAGCTGATTCAGCTAGTTCTTATGGAAGTTTCATTGTTCATCCCCAAGGGACCTTGAGGAGAATTTGGTATAACTCTTATCATGTTCTCAAGTTATTTTCCATATATTATCATGACATGATGTTTACAGGGATACCATTAACATTTCCATTTAGTACTATCTCTCTCATATTTTTATCAATCATGCAATGTATTACGATTTAAAAATATGGGATAAGAATCTCAGGCTTCCTTCTATAACTCAAGATTTCCATGAAAAAACCAGACAACTCAAGGAGATGACTCCAGTGTTTAACTACTTTATGGAAGAGAAATATGAAATATATAGTGGAATAGAAAGGGGTGTCCAAAGCATAATCGATTTTATCTACTAGATGAATCCATTTATATATGTTCATATTCAAGATGTAGTGGATCAGGAACCTGTTCCAATTAATCCTAAGTTGTCTTTCAGATCAAGAGTTATTCAAGATCCTCTTGCACCGTTACCAACCATGTTCTATCCTTTTTCCAATGTCTCCTGCTCATGTTGTGCACCAACTCCTGCATGTTTTTATAGTTGAAGATCATTCTTATAATATAGTTGGAAATTCCTCAGGTGTTCCACCTCTTTTTCCTCTGAATGATCCTACTTCGTTGGATAAGGAGAAAGAGAAAGCCAAAGATAATTGAAAAGGATGAATGGAACCCTCTGATCACTCTGGGCCCTTGTTTTCATGGCCATGAATATTTTTATTTGATGGGATTTTGGAATGTAATAACTTCTTAGTAATAAAATTGAATGCCTATGATTATTCTTATTCTATTTTTTATTATTTTTTTATCTTATTTTTTAGTCTTTTATACCCTACATTATTGATAATACCAAAAGGTTATGAATTATTTGGGAATATCTATTTTGGGGAACTTTATGAGAAGCTGGTTCTATGTTATCTTTTCTAAATTGTGCTAGTAATCTTTCTATTTAGTATCATTACATTTGATACGTTTTTGTAATTTCTATGATACTATATTCAATTACAAAAAATTCATTGTTATGATTTATAATACCATTGATATCATGTTTAATATTTTTGAATACTTTTTATGACATGATTTTTTATCATAAAATATTGGGTTATTGTTGACATCCCATTTTTAATGATCAAAACAATTATAATTATATTGATATTAATGAGTTTTAAATTTTCTATAAGAATATCAAATTCTGATATAGGTAATGAAAATAACTATGTATGATCCACCATTGAGATTAGAATCAACAACTCGAGACACCATTTTCCATGACTCTCCACCAACATGAAAATCATGCTAAGTACGAGATACCACCGGGAGGTCACACTTCCAGAATGTTGTTCTATTGGACTAAAAATTTTAAAATTTCTGACACACCAAAAGATAACATGTCGTTAGGATGTCATTCTTCCAAAATGTGAATTTGGATAAGAATGAGATACTTCTAAATGAGGCACCACAAACAAAGGATTATGGCTAAGTCTATTTTAACGCCATACCACACACCACCAAACCAGAAACTTCAAGTTGAGACATCGCTAGAGTTGTGGAAATTTTTCAAAGTCTAAGACACCACCATTATCATGCTTCCAAAACCACATACCATCATAGATAGACACTTCTAAATATTGATACACCTTCAGACCTCGATACACCACCATAATTTTATTACATTACTTATTTTTAATTATTACTAACCGGAATATTAATTTAAGTTAATTCCATTTATCATTATAATGATTTTCTCTTAAATGATCCATAGAATGAACTGAAGAGAGTGTCAAAATGTGTATAATGAGGATGAAACTGATTTGTATTTTCTACCTACTATTGCTATAGATAAAAGTTTAGTGCACTACCTCTGGGAATAAGGAAAATAGTGACCAAAATCAATGAAAAAATAAAAACAAAAAATGTAGAGATATTTAACATCTTTAACACACATAGAGATGAACTTATTGTAAATAATATGTGGTCACCTACTATAAACAGTTGAATAAAAATCCAAACTACACCATCTAATCTTGTGCATTCCTTCAGTCAAGAAACAAGTGTATGTGAAACACTATTTTCCTTATGATTTCAAGAGAAAATGACTCAAGCATCTCTGCTGAATCAAATCACATGTCACAATATGCATTGAAAAAACCGAGCACTTCTAAAATCTACTCTGATATATTTATCTGTTTTTTTTACTTATATTAACTTTTTGAGTAGTCTATTCTATAGAATGTTTTATATATGCACATCTTTTCAATTACAAAATTTGAATATACTCAATATCTTCTTAAAAGATTTTATTATTTTTTTCTCCCATGGATAAGAGTAGTATGGGTCTTTCTTTGGATTTTTTTTCTTTCCTCACACATATAACTTTCGATGAGGTTTTGTGTGACAGGGATGGTTGTAAACTATTGTAAATATGGATCCTAGTTGTGGATCATTGTGTTTATTTTATATAACATTCTTGGTGATCAGTGATCATCATTTCAAGTGGACTATGTCTGGACTTGAGATTGAACATTTTTTAGTCCTTATTTTTGCTATATGCTATATTTTTTTTACATCATTTCCTAAAATAGAAAAACATTAGTTTAAACAAAATATATACTTTTATAGTTTGTATTAATTTGTGTTTATATAGTATATTTATAAAAAAACTGATTTCAATGGATCTAATAATATTTTATATTATTCATCCAATACCTAGCTAATCATTATTGAAAACATTATAATGATTTAGATCAATATCATGCTAATGTTTTTGGTAAAATGGATTATTTATTAAATATTTTGTGGATTTTAGGATAATCCATTCTAGACAGAAATTTTTAATGGGTAATCAATTCACCTCCTTCCTTGAGATACTCATTTTGAAAAAAATTATACAATGTGACAGACATTACCCAATGACTTCCAATATTAGAAGTTTCCACATAAATTTAATTTATAGGTAACATAATGTCTTCACTGAGTTTTCTCCATTGACTAATAGGAGCAGTTTTGAATCCATTAGGGGTAGTAATTTTAATGGTGTTATTTACCATAAATTTCATCCTATACATTTTATAAATCAATTTTTATAATTAATATTATTAATGGGATGATATTAGAGAAATATAAACTTACTATACATTAATTTTTCAATTAGTGAATTACTTCGAACATTAATGATATGAAGAGGGAACTAATGCATGTGTATGAATACATAGTATTTTATGAATGATATTGAATGTTGTGTGTTAAATTCAAAACTATGAGTCAGAAAAAAGATCACAAAATTAGGTTCTCATTTTTATCTTCTTGAGGGGCCTTTATTTTAATTTTTCATATTCTTGGATTGTCAGGATGTAAATAGTCTAGTTACATTCACTATATTCCATGTGTCAGAGCGTTTTAATCATAATTATATTGATAGATGAACCATTATTGATCACGATTGGATGAATATTGATATCATAAATCATTCCAGATATATACAAGGTCCTGATGTTCCCCTAGATGAAGGCTTTCTAGTCATTATATATGATTTAAATGATTGTATGGAAATTAATGGATCTTGTATTTGTAGGGTATGACTCGAAAATAATGACTTTATCTCTGATCTCTTGATGTCTTAAAAGTGAATCAATAAGCTCTTTCATGAGCTCTAATAATCAGTATAGAGAATCCATGATTGACTAGATGGTTGGGGAAATGGCTAGATGTTTTATGATGTCATCCTTATGGAATATGGGTTGATGATTATTACCAGGAGGTTTCTCCCAGGTTTTATTCCTTGGGGTCAATGTTGATGGAGTTGGTGGTTCATTACCATGACATAAATTTGTTTATGTTTTTTTTAGTCCATGGGGTAGTTAAAATTTTTCTTCCCATTCCATGATATTGAATAGAGACCTAGATGTATGTGGGTTGAACTAACTATATGTTGGGATATAAATGAGACCTAGATGATTTAGGATCATATATATTATCCAATTTTGTCTTTTTGAGTTCTTATGTTTGGTTTAATGCTGTTCTTATGGCCTTATTTAAAATGAATCGTGGATATAGTTGTCTAAAATGAGTACATCATCCCAAACCTCTATGGCCTCTATAACCTCTACCTTGATTATTGTAAGGGAACTCGAGTTCATATTATTTATCCCCATTAGAAAAATAGTTATTCCATGTTAATATAATTGACTGATCCATATTATGACACCTTATCAAATGATGTTTTTGTTTTAAAGGGTGGTTCATATTGTCTCATTTGGTGGGATAGTTCCCATCCACCCATTGATGGGGGAATGAAATCCTAGATAGGCTAGACGGTATTAGGTACTAGAAATGGATCTTCTCCCCATACCTTTTTCTTTGTACGATGATTTTATATAAGGTAATATTTCAATAATGTTGAAATAATCAATGGTTTTATAATGGAAATGGGTTTCATAATTAGAAAATTCAGTTGCACCTTAAGCATAGCGTCTTCCTAGTTAACTGATTTTCTGATCATCCAAACATTAAATTTCTACACACACATATCTAGGACCTCTTAATACTCTCAATATTCTTATGGGGAAATGACATAGATATAGGTCACATAAGTAACTTCTTTACCCAAAATGACTATCTCAGAGATGAGAACATTATATTGGATATCATTGAACTTAATGCGTTCTAGAATGTTATTCCCTAGTATCTAGTAGTATGGGTTGTAGTTCATATAGTCTTTCATCCCGAATTTGACATTATATCTTCTCTTAGAAATTTAATCAAGTCTTTCTATAAAGATTCTGTTATAAACCCTAGGGATTTTTTATTTTTGAATGAATAGAAATCATTATTCTAGTCCAATAATTTTGAATGAATTATCCCTTATTTCCACCCTAATAATTTAACACCATGATATTTTTTTAAAATAATTCTTTAGAAATAAAATTAATCTTTCTGATATTTTACAATAACCTTCATTTCATGGAACACCACGTTTAAAAGGAACGGGACATAATAATAAAATTATTTTTTAACACGATAATTATCACCTGGACATGGGAATGGAGGATATGAATAATATTAACTAAATATGGAAAATAAATTATTTGGATATGTATATAAAATTATTTCCATAGTGACCAATTAATAATAAATAAAAATAAGAACCATTCGAAATTAAAGGAAATTCAAGAAAACATTTTTATGCATACAAATGTGTTTTACACAAATAAAATAAATATATAACATTATGTGAATTTTTTTAATGATATAATTATATTATATATTCAGTGAAATTTTTAACATTCATCTTATGTGTTTTCTAGAAAAGAGATATGAAAATATATTATTTTACGCTTAAAGACTATATTTTTCTAAAAATAAGTTTTGTTTCTTTTTGTGCAATTATTTTAAAGATAATTTTTAAAAAATATAAAAAAAATTATTTGAAAAAATATAGTCCATTTTGAACTAATCATGTTAAAAATTTCATAGAACATTTTTTTTATAATTTTCTAAAATGATAAAATTTTCAATGAATAGTGAAAATACTTGTTTTTATTAAGAATTTTCATTAATTTTACGAAATTTAAAAACATAATTATTTTTTTAATATGTCTTTAAATGTAAATTTTTCAAATAATATATCTATTGATTCAGTTTAGTCCATTTTAATATTTTTTATATTGAATTATTATTTTAATTCTTTATCTACTTATGAAACTATTCCCTTTCAATACTCGTTTTATCATCACAGATGCCAATATAATTTTAAATTGAAATTGTACACTTATGTGTGTTCAATTTAAAAAATTGGATTTCATATTTCTAACTAGAGTAATTTATTTAATTTACTAAGGTCAAAAA
Source organism: Viscum album (assembly GCA_963277665.1). Lineage (NCBI taxonomy): Eukaryota > Viridiplantae > Streptophyta > Magnoliopsida > Santalales > Viscaceae > Viscum > Viscum album. Next base: position 29,591,581 of record OY728167.1, read on the forward strand.
AAATTTCTCCAAATTTAGACTGACAATAATAAGAATTATTTACCATGGCTAAGGAAATTTTTTTTTTACTAGGGGTTAAACTAAAATGATATGTGTCACAGATAAAACAAAACAATTCCAAAACCCATAGTTTGTCCTTATTTAGACCATATATATTCTTTTATTGATAATGGACCAATTTTATTCTTTTTATCATGTCATAAATGTTGTTGAACTTTTTTTTCAAAAATCACACCTATTCCACTCACGTCACTTATAAAAGGACACACAATATCCTCTCATATTCACACCTCCAAAACACGTTGGTTATACCAAGAGAAAAAAAATATCCAAATAAATTCCTTCCCTTAATCATAGAGGCATTATTTTGGTAATTAATAACTCCAAATAACTCTATTGTTGTAAACCTAAAGAGTCTCTCTAAAGAAGAGGTAAAATTTTTAAATAAGAATGTTTCTTTTATTACTTCTTATACATTATTTAATCATTTAAAAATATGATAAAATAATAACATAAGTATATACCATATAAATATATGTTATTATGTTAATGTAATAACCTAAATCATATCCTATTCCATAAAATGGGATACAAAATCATCATTTGTGTGTACGGAGGACTACCGCCTCTTGATCTGATATGATGTGATTTTTTTTTCTATTTTACATTGAAGGAAGTAAAGATATATTAAATAAATATGTATTATATTTGAAAAATATTTATACTTATTTTAATTTTTATATCAAATGTAAATCCTTATATTCTATTCTTTCATAATATAATAACGTTGCTCTTGTGAACGGATAACTACCCCCTCACGAAGCGTTGTGATTCATTTTTCACGAATTATTTACATAAAATGTAATAAAAATAGTTTTATAAAAAATATTTGATATATATATATTATATAATTTTTTTTATGAAATTATAATTTATTATTTACCTTTATTTCATTCAATCCTTCGTGATAATAGAATCATCGTTCATGCATACGTACGAACCACCATCACCATGGATGGTGTATTTCATTTTTTTTGTATTTTTATGGATTGATATAAATAAGTTTCTAAAAAATATATATTATATTTAACTGATGGTGAAAATTATATATGTGATGGAACCATGTTCAAATTAATGGGACCAAAAATAACAAATCTAGATATAAATGAAAAAATAGAGCACCTATTATCCCAAATGTGATTTAAGCGATGAATTATTAATATATGGTAACAAAAGATCATAATTAAATAATATATGGTAAGGTATATATAATTATTCTTATGTAATATATTTATATTAAACTTATATTTTTTAATAAGTGTTTCGAATGATTATCAATTAAATCAAGACATAAGGTAATGGATTTCTTGTCTCTCTTTTATTTCTGGAATATATGTGAAAAAATACCACTCATTTTTTTGCGTGGGGTATATACTACACATTTTACCTATTATGTAGTTAATATACTTATTTTAATGATACTTGAAATTTATTTTTGGTTATTATATATTTCTCCATGTGATCAAAAAGATTACTAAAGCGATAATTGACTTTAGTTTCTCTTTTTTTCTTCTGTGAGAAATATCCCATATTCACAACCTATTTCTCTTATATGGTTTATATAATACCCATGAATGTATTTAATGATGATTCATGTAAAAATATTTTTTAACTAAATATCTATTTTTGGATCTCTCTTTCATTGGGTTTACATTTCCAATGTTTTCAAAATGGTAAGGGATTTTTGTCTCAATCAGTGTTGTTTGAGACATATGTTATTATATGTGCCGATATTATTTTATGAGGTGTGTATCCACATTTACATGTAATGTTATTAATTTATTTACACTCATGATATTTTATGTTTAATTTTATTTTATTATTTAATGAGTTATATGATTTAATTTTACCAATGTAGGTAATGGTTTTATGGTACTATCTCATCGTTTTTTATGAGTGTTTAAGTTTATGCATCAGATGATTAAATATTACATTTCACATATTAATAAATTCATTTATTAACATATCTTATGTTTATTTCATGAGAGTACCTGGTTTATCATCATTTCACTCCCTTTATGTAGACAATATTTTAAATGTATGTTTTTATGAATTTTTTTTTGTTTCCCGGTTTAGTCGAAATTTTCTTCCAAAACCTTATTTTCCAAAAAAAATAAAATTTTTCTTTCAAACTATCCAATTAATTTATTAAATAAATGTTTAACCATATTTTAATTTTAATATTATTTTTAAAAGTAAAATTTATTTTTTTTCATTAAAAATATTCTCATTTTTCTTTTTTCCAATCATGTGAATGGAAACATTGTTTTAATCCTTACGGTATGAACAACATTTTCCACTGTCAAGACCAACTCATTATTTTAATGAATCCATTATATTATTCAATATTAAACTTCAATTAAAATAATTTACAATGTGTTTTATGAATTTTTACTTTTAAAAATTTTATTTCTAAAATGGAAATGCAATCATCCTCAAGAAATGTTTTAAATGATGTTTAATGTTTCCTGTATAAGATTAAGATTATTTTTTAAGAAAATATTTTTAAAAAAATTATTTTCTAAAAATTTATTTTCAAATAAAAAATGATATCTTCCTCAAGTAATTTTACAAGTTATCATTCAAAATAATTTTCCATCTAAGATGATATCCTTTGATGTTTCTTATGATTTAGTAGGGAAATGATCTAATGATAAAATTATTTTTTAATCACTGGATGGTTTATATTTATGATGGAAATATATTTAAGAAACATTTCCCTCTTATATTTGTTATGTGATGGTTAAATTATTATGAAACCTCCTTTTTCCATGTGTTGTGCTATGATGAAATGCTTAAGAAACCTGTATATTTTCCACAGGATATATTATGATGAGATTTTTATGAAACCCCTTTATTTTCATGGGTTCTGAAATGTTGAATATTTTATAATAATGTGGAAAAAATATGAATTATTTTTACTATGTTATTATAGTTATTTTATAATAATGATGGTTATGACCAATATATGTGTTCAATTCATTAGAAAAATATTGATATCTCATTATATGAACAAGAATGAAATAGGGGGTTAACCTAGTTCAATAAAGGATTTTTCCAATATAATTGTCTTTGGGATTCATCCTTTACTACTATAATGGTTGGGTATGTGAACCCATTCAACTATGATAGTTTTGGAAATGAGTATTGAACTAATAAGGAAATGATTTTATATGCATATGTGTATGTCAAAAATCTATGTCTTATGTCAATGAAATGTTTACATGGTTCATTTTCTTTGTTTTAATTATGATTCATCTATTATGAAGTACCAATATTTATGACATGACTCGTTTATAATATATATGATATGTAGAATATGGTTTTAAAATTTTATTCTGAAGTTCTCATACCATTATTCTCAAAATATGTTGATATATCTCTATTTTACCATTAGTGAGCATCTGACCTCGCCATTTAACATGGTTTCTTTACCAATTTTTCAATGAAAGGTATTATGGATGATTTGTCTGGGAAGGTTTCTAGTAATTAATAACATAATAGGATATGATGTATCTTACTTATGTACTATTTTTTTATGATTCCATGCTTCTAAAGGCACATTACCTTTATGATCCTTAGGCTTGTGCTTGTATAATGTAATCAATATTCATCTAAAAAGTAGTAATATTTATTTTTGAGATGTTGGGTCATATATAGTTATCATTAATTTGTAGGTTTATGTATCCTTTAGAAAATTGTATATGAGATATTTTAGTGAAATCTATAAGGATATGTCTAAGGATAAGGCTATGGTTGAGTCAAAGTACTGGAAAATGGTTTGGAATTTTGGTAAAGGATAGAGAGATTTGTTTTAATGAAATTCAATCTATACATGGATAATAAAATAGGAATTGAATTTGGAGGAGAGGAACCTAGGGTTAATAACTCCAAAATGGTTGTGTTGAGTTGGACTCGATCATCACCTAGTGCATGATAGTGATGCTTATAAACCACAGGGTTTGACACTTTTAAGGGATATACATAGTAAATTCATAATCTTTTTGGGATCCATCACGAAGGATTAATTTGATGATGACTATAAATGACCTAGTATAAACCAAATGTGTCATTTATTAAAAATAAGGTGTCAAGATTCATATATTATATAATTTATTTTTCATGATTATGTGGTTTCCCACTATAAAAATTGTTTCCCACATTATGAGTTTTGGATTTAGTGAATGGAGAGAACCAGAAGGAATTGGATTAATGTTTAATGTGAGAGATAATGTATTTATGATGAACAAAATGGTTTGATGATTAGATATAATGACATTCTTTTGGACTCTAATGCAGTCTTTGCTCATCATGTTGTCTCATACTTTGAAAACATCATTAATGGTCCACCCATTAATGTAATACCCCGAGATTTTATGAAAAATATTCTTTTTAATTTTATTGATGTCTTGTGTTGTAAACTACAACAAAGGAGTCTTGCACAACATGCAACCCTAACTTGTCTTCATTACACACAATCGTGACCTTCCTCAATAGCGTGTGTTGTACGCAATACCGAGTTTCACTGAACAACAATATGGAATTAAAATATTATTAAAATTAGCCATTATGAATAGTAATAACCACTTTTTGAAATTTTTTAAATTATACCTTTCAAAATGGACTTCATTTTTGTATTCGGAGAATCGAAATTATCCTAGGGTGAAATTTTGGTATTTTTCTGAAAACTTTCAATTTTTGATGAATAGTGAATACACTAGGTTACTATTTAAAAACTGACTTTTTATTTTAATAATTATTTATTTTATTTAAATTTATTTTAGGTCAAAATTGATACATAATACCTATATAAGTCCAACGTAATTCATTGGAGTCATTTTATAATAATTTTAGATATATAAAAATCTTATTGAACTTTTGACCGTCTTTTACCCACCTCCTAGGAGAATTTGAAAATTGACATAAAACATAATTTTAACGCTTTTGTGAATGGAATTTCAAAAATCCGAGAGACACGGTTGATGTCAGTAAGTAAAATGTGGTTCAATGAGATGAAAATAATTTTGGGTGAATAGTAACTTTTTACTTTTTTTTACCACGGTTAAAAGTAAATAGGGTAATTAAGGATAAAAATGATATTATTATTACCCTAACACATGTCCTAATTATATTGGATAAGTGTAATTCGACCAAAAACAACCATAAGAATAAAATATGACCATTTAGGCCCACTTGGATTAGATTAGGACATTTAATATTAATTTATTTAAATAAGGGTTAAAATAGGTAAAATCAAAGTTTAATAAGTAAATCATTTTTAATATAGGGTAATACATAAGATAAATTCGACTATAAATATTAATTATAAATATAAAACGATTTACTACATAATGGTATTTTATTTATAATTTTTAAACATTAAATAATTTAATTTATTTATGACACAAAGATGATGCAGTAATTATCTTATTAATGATATATTGACATAATTGATGTTATAAAAACCCAAATAAATGTAATTTGAGACTTTTTATGAATTCCAAAAATTTTCTAGGTTACTATGACATGTTAGTATTGTTTTAATTAACTTTTTTCGAACTAATTATTCTGTTATGAGTTTCACAAAAATCAATTACTAAATAGTGTCAAAATTGACATAAAATAGTTTTTAAAACAAATATTATATTATTAATTGTTATTTTATTCCTAAAAATATAAAGTTTGGGTGAATGACTTATATATGGTTATATATATTAATAATAAACAAATTGGGGTTCGTTTGGCTTGTTATAGTATGTTCATTAACCTTATAGTGTAAGAACAAAAAAAGACACGGTAAAAGTAAAATTATCTATCTTAAAGTTAAATCTAAATGATAAGGTTAAAATAGTAACCTAAAATTGTCCAAATTCTATTGGATGAGAGGATTTAGAACGATCCACACCTTATAAATTAAATAAATCAATTAGGAGATATTTAAAACAGAATATGACTTTATAATTAAATAATAATTTTAGTTTTTCCAAAGGTGCCCCTCTCCTCCCTTATAAAAGGGCACCTCCTCCCTCTATTCCTCACACCACTTTGAGATTTCAAGCTCGTCCAAACCCTACCAAATTATCTTCTACACTTCCCTAGAAACATCCTAAAGGTCTTGGTCTTCTTCAAAGTCCAATTGTAGTTCTCTAAGAGGAGGTCTTAAAGAGGCGCTTTAAAGAAGAGGTAAAGTCCGTTACTGATTCATTCAACTTTATTTCTTCTTCCACTTCTTCTTCTTTAGTTGTTTCATTATTAAGTAGTAACATCAGTATCACTCATATAATGATATGTTATTATAAGTATGAAACAACCCCATTTCACCTTCTATCCATCCTACGGAAAACGAAATCACCGCGCATGCATACGTACTGAATACCGTCTCCACGCTGTGGTGTAATCTGTTTTTCCAATACCACCTTACTTGGATGGGTATAAGGGTGTAAAGAATAACTATAAATAGTTATTATAACACCATACCTATTATGATATATTTTATCATCCACTCTAATTCAATTCAATAATTATGGAAACGATATCATCGCTCGTGCATACGTACGGACTACCGTATCCACGACGCGATGAGATTCATTCTCCATGTTAAACATTAAAGAATGATTATAAAGTATATATAAGCAATAATAATGAAATATATGAAATTATAAAGCTACTGTATTTATGTATATATATATTCATGTCATCTGCTTAATTCCATTATACTCAATAAGGAAACGAAAACAACATTCATGCGTATGTACGACCTACCGTCTCCATGAATGGTGTATTTCATTCCTTTTATTGATCTATAATATATATGTATATGATGAATATATATTATATATAAATCATTTTTTACATTCTGGAATTATGTAAATCATGATATGAGTAATAATATCAAGAACTACAAGTCGAAACACATACGATAAATGAAATAATTTTACCCAAAACGCTGCTTTAACATGGAATTTACAAAAGAACGGGTAATATAAAGTCATAAGTGAAACATATATGTTATAATAACAATGAAAATGCTTATTTAATAAGTCAATGTAATTATTTAAGTCATTATACAGGAGGTTCGAATCCATACGAAGCATATCAGACCTAAGGTAAGGGATAATTTTGAAAATCTCATTTTTATCCGAGATTGCTCATTCGTAAGTATTTACTGGGGTTATTTTGATCATCCATGTCCATGTTTTACAAAAGTGTTTTCATGTATGTTTAAAGTACTTTTTACCCATTTTTGACTTTTACTACATGGTATGTAAGGAATCATTATTTTGTTTACATTATGAGGCACTTTTTTGACTTTTCCAGCAAAAGTACGAGAAGAATTTTTTTTAACTTATACGGCACGAACGGATTTTTACGATTTTATAAAGACTTATTTTCATGAAGATTCCTCCAAAATATTTCATGACTATTTTCAAAAAAATCCTTTTCTTTTAAAATTGGATGACATTTTGTGAAAAGAAAATGATTTTGAAGAAGAAAGGATATTTTCCTCAAGAATTCATTTCAAGTGTTTTATCAAAACCATTTTTCATCTAAGATGAAATTATTTCATATGTGCATGTTTCATGTATCATGTCTCTATGGTTTACATGGTTTCACTTTTCTTATTATGAAATGATAACCATTTATTTTATATGGATTATGTGATGATGGTATGATGTTTATGAAACCCATTTTATTCGTTGGGTTATTATGAATGATGTATGTTTATTTTGTGGCACAAGTAAGAATGATTTCACTATGAGATGGGTGGGACCTATATCTCCCTCCAATGCATTGGGTAAAGATTTATATCTCATGAGATAGACATGGCTGGAATGACAAGTTAAATAGGTTCAGTAATACAAGACTGGAACGAGGAGTGAACTCGATTCAGAAAGGGACTTTCTCCACTAAGATGGTCTTGGCATCAATGCCTTGGCTACTATGGAAATCATACCATGTGCTTAACGGTTTCCACAATTAAATGTTTTTCTCCCATGCTATTTTATCATGATTAATGTTTCTTTATGATCTATGCCTTACGTACTTCCATGTTTTATGTCATTGCTCAAGATTTTGATGTTTAAACATTATGTTCATGTTTTCAAGTTCAAATGTATATGATTTGTTTTATTTTATCCATGCTTACCCTTACTGAGAATTTGAGCTCACCCTTTATATGTTTTCTTTTCCCCAGGATATAAAGAAAGGTTTTAGGTAAGGAAACAAAAATGGGAAGATCGTTATGGGAGTTGTTGAAGATATTTCAACATGATTTGAAGTTTATATTCCGAGTTTCCAAAGACACTAAACTATTATGGTCCTTGTGTGTCTGCTTTTGTTATGTATTAAGTATTCCGTAAAAGTAATGTAATGTCTATGTACGTCAAGCTTCGGGTCTCTACAGTTGGTATCAAAGGAGAGGTTTAGTCAACCTTTGTAAACTAGGATGTGAAAACGTTAGTGAGATCCCTAGAGATATTTATAAGGTATGTATAGGGATGTCCCTAAGGATAAGTATACGTATAGGATATAGTCCTAGAACTACGGTAACAATTTTAGAATTTAACCTAAGATGTTAGATATTGAGGGTACTCCCCCTTTACTATGTTGTTTTTCCTACCCTGATTTTTGCCTCTCACACTATTATTTTTGGGTTTTAGAGAATGGCTGGAAACTAGAAAATTCATGATAATGGAGGATATGGTGGACAATGGAATGATATTATTCATGAGCAACCAAATGAAATGAGATCTGGAAGTCCAAACATCGTTATTATGCCTAATAAAAAATCTCATAATATGATCAATAATCTCAACTTTGGTAAGTTTCCCGACTCAGATAATAAGAGAAAGATGGAGTTTCATGATGATCATAGAGGAAAGAAAGTTCAATTTCCCTCATGTAAATCATGTGGGAAGAGGCATCAGGGAGATTGTTTCAAAGTATCTGGAAGATGATTTGGGTGTGGAAAAGAAGGACACAAATCCAATAATTATAAAGGAAAAGGTTCAGTTAACACCATGGAAAAGGGTAATGGTATTTCTACGTCATCAACAATGATTAGATGTTTTAAATGTGGAATGTATGGGCATTATGTAAACCAATTCCCTAAGGGAAAATCTCATGAAGAGAATCAGCATGGTCATATGAGCAGTATTTATGTGGATCATGATGAAGAGACTACAAATGAAATATGAGATGAAAGAAATGATAAAGCTCATTCAGTGGTTTAAGAAGTTATTGGAATGATTGTATGTTTATAAAGAATAATGTATGCTACTATGGAATAAATAATCATCTAAGGATTGTTACACTATTGTTTTTCCTAAAGTATTCGAAAGTATATGTTGAATGGTACAGGTAACCATGAAAAGTGATTCAAATATTTTGGAAAGAAGATGATATGCGCATAAAGAAGGGATAAGAAGATAATGATATATCTGATTGTATTCATGAGCTCATGATTGATATAAGGACTAAGTGATATCATGGTTTGAGTATATAGAATTTTGAGGATTTTGGTTTGTGGAAAGTGTTAACTTTTAACTGCATTCATGTTTTCACTAAGGTTCAATGGGTATTCACTATTCAAGAGAATACATGATTAAGGTATTAAAATGATTGTGATTTGTCTACCAAAATATATCTTATGATATATGGAGGATAAATGATGGAATTCACGTGATTGTTATGTGAAATTTCAAGTAATCATTTTCTTTATACTATGAGCTTGGACCGAAGTATTTTAGATAAGCCTAAAGATTGGAATGGATTATGTTGGACATAAGTTATTATTGTTTAAGGATAGAAATTTTTTCGATATTATTTATGGGATGTTATAGTAATATAGTTTTAGAAAAAGGACAACCTGTAGGACGAGAGACAGCCCATCGCATCGGACAAGGCTATGGGAATTGAACCCACAGCCAAAGTGCGACTGGCCTTTATCGCATACCAATGGCCTACAGGAAGTCCCTGGTTAGTAGAAACAAGTTTTATTTTATTACACGGTATGATATATGAAGTATAAATTCATTTTTGGAATCGTATACGATTAACCTCACCATATATGGACTTATGTATATTTGATAACTTTTTCTAACCTTTTGTTTGAAAAAGATGGAATGACCCATTATTCTATCACATGATCTGTTAACACTTCACGAATAACAAATTCAACTTCATTTCTTTAAGAGATGAAGTGGAAATTGTTCAAAGCATGAACAATAGTGAGATTGTACCAAAATAAAGTAAGTATTTATTCTAATTCAAATTCTTCAACTTTAGGGAAATGATCTTGAAAACCAAAAATGTTTTCCTAGTTCCATTATATCCAATGAATCAGATGGTACCTTAGATCATCACAAATCTATGGCTTTGTGATTGTTGGCCTTTTCATAGCCATGTTCTCTACCACTCTCCATCAGAACATGATGGTTAGGTTTCTCTTCCATATCCATACTTTCACCTATGTTCTCCTATGTGGAAACCCAGTGATTAGTTAATTTGGGTAACCGTTATGTTTCATACTTTAGTTTTTAAAGATTTTTTTTAGTATTCCTTTTTATAATGTGGGTTTCTATTAAAGAAACTTTCGAGTAGTAAACCATTTATAACCCCGACGAATTTCGAGGGTGAAATTCATTTTAAGGGGGGTAGAATGTAATAACTCGAGATTTTATGAAAAATATTCTTTTTAATTTTATTGATGTCTTGTGTTGTAAGCTACAACAAAGGAGTCTTTCACAACACGCAACCCTAACTTGGCTGCATTACACGCAATCGCGACCTTCGTCGATAGCGTGTGTTGTACGCAATACCGAGTTTCACTGAACAACGATATGCAATTAAAATATTATTTAAACTAACCGTTATGAATAGTAATAACCACTTTTGGAAATTTTTTAAATTTTATTATTCAAAATGGACATCATTTTTGGATTCGGAGAATCGAAATTAGCCTAGGGTGAAATTTTGGTATTTTTCTGAAAACTTTCAATTTTAGATGAATAGTGAAAACACTAGGTTACTATTTAAAAACCGTCTTTTTATTTAAATAATTATTTATTTTATTTAAATTCAATTTAAGTCAACATTGATACATAATACCTATATAAGTTCAATGTAATTCATTGGAGTCATTTTATAATAATTTTAGATATATAAAAATTTTATTGAACTTTTGACCGTCTTTTACCCACCTCATAGGAGAATTTGCAAATTTACATAAAACTAAATTTTACTGCTTTTGTGAATGGAATTTCAAAAATCCTAGAGATACGGTTGATTTCCTTATGTAAAATGTGGTTCAATGAGCTGAAAATAATTTTTGGTGAATAATAACTTTTTACTTTTTTTTCCACGGTTAAAAGTAAATAGGGTAATTAAGGGTAAAAATGATATTATTATTACCCTAACACATGTCCTAATTCTATTAGATAAGGGTAATTCGACCAAAAACAACCTTAGGAATAATATATGATCATTTAGTCCCACTTGGATTAGCTTAGGACATTTAATATTAATTTATTTAAATAAGGGTTAAAATAGGTAAAATCAATGTTTAATAAGTAAATCATTTTTAATATAGGGTTATACATAAGATAAATTCTACTATAAATATTCATTAGAAATATAAAAAGATTTCCTATATAATGGTATTTTATTTATAATTTTTAGATATTAAATAATTTAATTTATTTATGACACAAAGATGATGCAGTAATTATCTTATTAATGAAATATTGACATAATTGATGTTATGAATACCCAAATAAATGTAATTTGAGACTTTTTAGAAATTAAAATAATTTTATAGGTTAACATGACATGTTAAAATTTATTTAATTAACGTTTTTTGAACTAATCATTCTGTTATGATTTTCACAAAAATCAGTTGCTAAATAGTGTCAAAATTGACATAAAATAGGTTTTAAAACAAATATTATATTATTAATTTTTATTTTATTCCCAAAAATAGAAGGTTCGGCCAAATGACTTTGATATGGTTATATATATTAATAATAAACCACTTGGGGTTCTTTTTTCTTGTTATAGTATGTTTATTAACCTTATAGTGTAAGAACACAAAAATACACGGTAAAGGTAAAATTATCTAACTTAAAGTTAAATCTAAATGATAAGGTTAAAATAGTAACCTAAACTTGTCCAAATTATATTGGATGAGAGGATTTCTTCCCATACCAAACTTATCTTTTAAATAAATCAATTTTGATCTATTTAAAATAGAATACGACTTTATAATTAAATAATAGTTTTTGTTTTTCCAAAGGTTCCCCTCTCCTCCCTTGTAAAAGGGAACCTCCTCCCTCTCTTCCTCACACCACATTGAGCCTTAAAGCTCGGCCAACCCCTGCCAAAGAATCTTTTACACTTTCCTAGAAACATCCTAGAGGCCCTGGTCTTCTTCAAAGACAAATTTTAGTGCCCTAAGAGGAGGTCTCAAAGAGGCGCTTCAAAGAAGAGGTAAAGTCCCTTACCGATTCTTTTAACTTTATTTCTTCTTCCACTTCTTCTTCGTTAGTTGTTTCATTATGAAGTAATAACATAAGTATCACTCATATACTGATATGTTATTATAAGTATGAAACAACCCCATTTCACCTTCTATCCATCCTATGGAAAACAAAATCACCGCACGTGTGTACGTACGAAATACCTTCTCCACGCTATGGTGTAATCTGTTTTTCCAATACCACCTTACTTGGATGGGTATAATGGTGTAAAGAATAACTATACATATTAATTATAACACCATACTTATTCTGATATATTGTATCATCCAATCCAATTAAATTCAATAATTATGGAAACGATATCATCGCTCGTGCGTACGTACGGACTACCGTCTCCACGACGCGATGAGATTCATTCTCCATGTTAACCATTAATGAATGATTATAAAGTATATATAAGCAATAATAATGAAATATATGACATTATAAAGCTACTGTATTTATGTATATATATATTCATGTCATCTACATAATTCCATTATACCCAATAAGGAAATGAAAACAACGTTCATGCGTACGTACGACCTACCGTCTCCATGAACGGTGTATTTCATTACTTTTATCGATCTATAATATATATGTATATGATGAATATATATTATATATAAATAATTTTGTACATTATGTAATTATGTAAATCATGATATGAGTAATAATATCAAGAACGACAAGTTGAAACACATACGATAAATGAAATAATTTTACCCAAAACGCTACTTTAACATGAAATTTACAAAAGAACGTGTAATATAAAGTCACAAGTGAAACATATATGATAAAATAACAATTAATATGATTATTTAATAAATTAATGACATTATTTAAATCATTATACAGGAGGTTCGGATCCATACGAAGCATATCAGACCTAAGGTAAGGGATAATTTTTCAAATCTCATTTTTATCCGAGATTGCTCATTCGTAAGTATTTACTGGGGTTATTTTTATCATCCATGTCCATGTTTTATAAAAGTTTTTTCATGTTCGTTTAACATCCTTTTAAACATTTTTTACTTTTACTACATGATATGTAAGGAATATTTCTTTTGTTTACGTTATGAGGTACTTTTTTTGACTTTTTCAGCAAAAGTATGAGAAGAATGTTTTTTTAACGTATACGGCACAAAAAGATTTTTACGGTTTTATAAAGTCTTATTTTCTTGAAGCTTCCTCCAAAATATTTCATGACTATTTTCAAAAAAATCCTTTTCTTTTAAAATTGGATGACATTTTGTGAAAAGAAAATGATTTTGAAGAAGAAAGGATATTTTCCTCAAGAATTCATTTCAAGTGTTTTATCAAAACCATTTTTCATCTAATATGAAATTATTTCATATGTGTATGTTTCAAGTATCATGTATCTATGGTTTACATGGTTTCACTTTTCTTAGTATGAAATGATATCCATTTCTTTTATATGGATTATGTGGTGATGGTTTGATGTTTATGAAACCCATTTTATTCGTTGGTTTATTATGAGTGATGTATGTTTATTTTGTGGCACAAGTAAGAATGATTTCACTATGAGATGGGTGGGACCTATATCTCCCTCCAATTAATTTGGTAAAGATTTATATCTCATCAGATATACATGGTTGGAATGGCAAGTTAAACCAGTTCAGTAATACAGGACTGGAACAAGGAGTGAACTCGATTCGGAAAGGGACTTTGTCCACTAAGATGGTCTTGGAATCAATGCCTTGACTACTATGGAAATCATAACATGTGCTTAATGGTTGCCACAATTACATGTTTTACTCCCATGCTATTTTATCATGCTTAATATTTCTTTATGATCTATGCCTTACGTACTTCCATTGTTTTATGTCATTGCTCAAGCTTTTTATGTTTAAACATTATGTTCATGTTTTTAAGTTCAAATGTATATGATTTTTTTTATTTTATCCATGCTTACCCTTACTAAGCATTTGAGCTCACCCTTTATATGTTTTCTTTTCCTCAGGATATAAAGAAAGGTTTTAGGTAAGAAAATAAAAAGGGAAAGATCATTATGGGTGTTGTTGAAGATATTTCAACATGATTATAAGTTTATATTCCGAGTTTCCAAAGACACTAAACTATTACAATCCTTGTGTGTCTGTTTTTGATATGTATTAAGTATTCCACAAAAGTAATGTAATGTCCATGTACGTCAAGCTTCGGGTCTCTACAATTAACAAAGACCGAATCCCGGATATTATACCTTCCCTTGTTGATGAGGAAGACAATCGTTCGCTTCTGTGAATACCTCATGATCATGAAATTAAAGACACTGTCTTTGCTCTTTATCCTGACAGTGCCCTGGGTCCAGATGGTTTTAATAATGGTTTTTGTCAATATAATTAGGACATTATCCATGTTGATGTTTGTAAGCTTGTTAAATATTTCTTTCCTCATGCTTACCTCCCTCATGGACTCAATTCTCAATTCCTTACTTTGATTCCTAAAGTGGATAATGCTTCTGAGATTCATTTATTCCGGCCTATTTATCTTTTAAACTATATTTATAAAATTACTACTAAGATCCTGGATAATCGCCTCACTCTTCTCTGTAACAAAATAATCTCTTGGAACCAATTTGGCTTCATCAAAGGAAGAACCATCCAGGAATGTATTTACCTTACCTCTAAATGTACCAATGTGCTTAATAAAGTTTCAAGAGGAGGGAATGTGTCCATTAATATTGATATTAGGAAGGCCTTTGATACAATTGACTGGAACATCATTTTCAATGTTCTCCATCATTTTGGTTTTAATGAGGACTTTATTAATAAGATTCACTCTTTTTTCACATCTTCTTATATTTCTATCCTTGTCAATGGCTCCACTAAAGGATATTTTAATTGTTCCAAGGGTGTCCGATAAGGAGATCCTTTATCTTCCATCCTTTTTGCCATTGCAGAAGACTATCTTAACAGACTTCTGGATAATTTGGTCTCTCTAAATAAGTTGAAAGTGATCCAAGATACTTGAGGCGTTAATGCTCTAACCAATCTTCTTTATGCAGATGACATTATACTATTTATTAATGGTAGAAATAAATCCTGAATCTTAAGAATTCTTTATCTCATTATGAGGAGGTTTCAGGTCAATCTGTTAGCTAGAACAAGTATTTTATTTTCTTTATAAAAGGTATCAATGACAAACTTAAAACTAACATCATTGAAAGCCTTGGAATTAAAGAAGGTATCTTACCTTTTACTTATTTAGGTCTTCCATTATATTGGGGAACACCTAAAGCTCTGTATTTCTCTTCTAAGGTGGATCAGATTCTTTATCAACTCTCTTCCTGGAAAGGGAAATCTCTGTCCATGGCTGGCCGAATTTTCCTTGTTAAATCTACCATTATCTCCAAAATGGTTTACTCCCTAATGATCTACAAATGGCCAGCCTCTCTTCTTAAATTAATTAATTGTTACGTTAAAACTTTTTTTGGACTGGAAGCACTGTTGAGCATAATCTTGTCACTATCCCTTGGTCTACATGCTGCAAACCATTGGAAAAGGGGGGCCTTGGTATTAACAACATCAAACCTTTTAATGATGTGCTTCAAGCCAAGATCACTTGGATCTTGATCAATCGTAATACTAAGGCCATTGAGTTTCTCCACAAAAGGTTCATAGATAATCTTAAAAAGGTAACTTGAGTTTTTTCAACTCCTCTATCTGGCCCTCCATCATAGACTCTTTTCATAACATTATGCATAACTCTAGATGGATGGTCAGTAAAAATTCCTCTTTGAACATCTGGCTTGATAACTGGTCTGGCTCCCCCCTGATCTCCATGTTGACTCCACACTCTCCTCCAGACACCATAAATCTCTCTATTCAGGAGGGGATTAATGACCACTTTCCCATTCTCCCAGAGTCTATTATGCATGTGGTTAACAGTCACACTTTCATTAATGTGGATGATTTCCTTGTTTGGGAACCTTCTCATAATGGTATCTTGGATTCTAAAGCTTTCTATAATCGTAGATTTTCATCATCTGATAATCCTTTTGGGTGGATCAAATTTTTTGATAATCAATGGATAAATCCATATAGACATAATCTTATTTGGAGGATTTCTCATAATTGTGTTTATACAGAGGTCTGCCTCCAAACCATTGGAATCCAACTTTGCTCCAAATGTCATATGCCTGAATGGCCCGAAGGCCTTCATTTTTATTGATTTTTTATAACCCCCTTTCAAGGGATGAGGGGAAACCCTTACAAGGCCCGTAGGCTCAGAGATTACATGGCCCTTAGGCTTTAGGAGATTACATGACCCAAAGGTCTTAGGGAATTGAACCAGACTATCTACAAGGAACTACCCCTCCCTAGCATCTACATTCTGATAGTAGCTCTCCACCTTTTGCATGACCATCTGGCTGGGATTCCTGTGCAAGCACAGGCTGGTACAAATGGAATAGCCATATCCTCTCATTCTGACAGTCCATTTGGCTCTGCTCTGGTGAGTGCACCTGCTCTAAATCCTCTTCTGGGCATGATCCTTTTTTGTAGTGTGTCTGGGGCCTGTATTCATGGGGCCCGAAGGCCTTGGGGTGGCCCTAAGGCCTTAAGGTGGCCTGAAGGCCTTGAGATTAAACTGACCCAAATTCCTTAGGTGTCCCTAAATCCTTGCAGGACCGAGCACCAAACCGGTGGCCCGAAGGCCCAAATGGATGAATAGTTCTTGCTGCTATAGTACCAAACATTGCATACTACAGTGCCTGCTGCAATCACCTTCTTCCTATCTTGTTCTACTGCTGCTGCTCTCTGGATCTTTATTAATGATATGTTTGATTGCAGATTGATTTGTACTGACTCAATTATTACTCATCTTAGATGATGTGTCAAGATCAACACCTCAAATCAAATAAAGAACCTTTTTCTTGCGGCTGTTGCCGAGCTCCTCCAAATTATCTGGTATGATTGTAATGTTATTATTCATAATAGGAACTCTCTTAATCTCAATTCAGGTCGTTTGAGAATTCTCACTACTATCAGAGATGCTACTTTGATTCAAAATGCATTTTGCAACTATTCTGTTGAGGACTTTGTGATTCTTAGATGTCTCCGGGTTGTTGGCCTCTACAAAAAACCACTTCAATCAATTGAGGTCTTCAGGAAAGCTCCTATTCTAGGGTGGATCAATATAAATGTTTATGGGGCTTCGAAAGGGAGCCCGGGTCTAGCTGGTTTTGGAGCTATCTGCAGGGATTATCTAGGTCACTATCATGGGTGTTTCTATGGAGGTTGCACCAGCGCCACTTCCTTAGAAGCTAAGATAATGGTAGGGATTCAGGCCATTTAGTTTGTTCAAAGGAAGGTCTGGAACAAAAATTTAATTGTATGCGACTCTACTTCCATTGTCCAAGAAATTTGGAACGGTGTGATCCATCTTTCCTGGACTCTTACCTCCCATTGGATGATTTGTATGGACTCTCTTCGGGATATCATATATATTTCCACTCATGCCTACCGGGAAGCAAATATGGTGGCGGATGATCTCGCTAATAAAGGTATCAACCGGGGCGTTATGTGGTTTGATAATCTGCCAGCTGACCTTCTTCCTCTTTATGAAAGAGATTGTAATAAAATCCCATCTTTTAGGCTTTTGTAGCTTCCCCTTTTATTATTAATAAATTGTGTCTTGGTCTTTGACCAAGACATTACCTTTAAAAAAAATTAACAACATGAACTATATCAAACTCTCAAACTCACTACAGTAGAGAAGGGTAGAGTTCATTTATTGTTTGGATGATAGAGACCATGGAGGAATGAAGATTTAGTTTCCTATATTCTTTGAATGTGGGAGGATGCAATCTAGGGATTTTCTTAATGTAATGATAAGATGTTTTATGTGTGGATAATAAAGACACAAAGTAAGCAATTATCGAGGAACAATGAAATGTTCGGTTAATGATATGGGAAATTATGATAAAATCCCTAAATTATATTTAAAAAATGACTATTTTAAATGTTTAATGTATAGAATTATGTGAATAGATGTCTTATAGGGAAATATCATGAATAGAATAAGAAAGTTTGTATGAGTAATGGTTATACTATTGATGATGATGAGACTAGTGATGTAATATTAAATGTTATTTTCTATTGTAATAGTTTTTTATATTAATCAAAAGAAGAATGATTAAATTGCAGTTCCTGAATGTTATGAAATGATTCTTGTCTCATATTTTTGGAAAGATATGTTAAGGAATAATATGATGAATCCCAATTAATAGTTTCTGAAGGAAGTTGGATGATTGAAGAGTTTGTGTATTGAAATTCATGAATTATGTTATATGAATAATTAAATATAGAATAATTGTTAATTATATTTTTTTCTTCAACTATTTTCAAGAATATGTTTAGTGGTTATGATGACCTATAAAGTTGATTTAATGGATGTGAGATATTTTATAAAAAAACAAGATATTAAATGAATATTACTTATAACATGTTCTTGATCTTTATGTGATGATGTCGTGATAAATATATGATGGATATGAATAATGTAATTTGGATAATATTGATGAACTCAGAACATATTAATTATTTTTGGAAAAAGTTATTTATGTTATCATTGATGATGTTTGAAATATTATTGGATTTATGGAATATATTCAATAATATATGGTTTTATTCTATGAATGAAGATGTATGTATGTTTTCATTAATGTTATATGTTAATTTTTGTTATTACCACATTTGAAGAAAATATATAACTATGGTATTGAAATATTTGTTATGTATAAATCAAGAAATAATTTTTTATTTATGGGGGATTTAGTTTAAGTATATTTTGAGAATTTTAGTGGACTTATTTATAGTTTTATAATTTTTTAAGGGTTATAACCTTAACAATTTATGGAATGTTTTGATTTTAACATTGTATGGGGTTATATATATTGTTGTATGATTTCACTATATTAATATTTATGAAAATTGGATAACATATGCTATCCATTTATTAATAATAATTACAGATGAAAGAATGACTTATAATTATTTTATGGATCTTAATATTCATTAGTGCTTCAGGCAAGATTAATTTATCTCTTAATGTAAGAGATTGAGTTGAAACTAATAAACAAAAAAAAAATGATGAGATTGTGCATATGAAATGGAATAAAAATAATTATATATAACTATGAAGGAAAATTCTTCAAGTTTATGAATAGAATCATTAAGTAAATTGTTAAACATTTTTCTTCATTTATGATGAATGAATAGTATTTTCAACTATGAATAATTTATGGTATTTGTCATTGACTTTCTCTGGGACCGACTCTAGATCACTGTTTATCATTATTTGTGAATTAGTTTCCTCTTCTATGAAAATGTACTCACTTCCCAAAAAATGTTATACTATATAGAAAGCTTGTTATTTTTCATAATATATGACCATTTAAAATCTATTTTTATGTTTTGAAATGAAGATTTAATTAACCAGTTTCACAATGTGGGTTTTAATCAAGGGGATTTTTAAATGTTAAACCCCAATTTATCAAATATAAGTTCTAATTTTGAATATAAAATCTATTTAAGCGGTGTATAATGTAACACCATGAGATTTTATAAAACATATTTTTTTCAATTAAATTTAATCATTTTGATTTTTTTTATACACAACATTGTCGTTATCTTCTATAACACGTCACATTAAGTTTAAACAAAGAATGAAATACTATTAAAATATTACTATTCATAATTATAGTTCTCACATAGCTATTGGAATGTTCAGTATTAATGATATTAAATAATATATGAAAATATATTCTATTCAAATTTATATAAAATTAATTCATTTTCCACCAATTACTTAGAAAAGAAAATATGAACTATTTGAAAATAAAGGAAATGTTTTTACAAAACTATTTTATGCATACAAAAGTGTTTTACATAAATACATTAAAAACATAAATTTCTGTGAATGGTTTTAATGAAATTTATATATTTTATATACAATCAAATTTCATACATTCATCTTATGAGTTTTATAGTGAATAAGTAAGAATAAATCCAACTTTATGCTTAAAATTGTATTTTTCTAAAATGAGGTTTTTGAAATTTGCGCATTTATGTTAATGATAATTTTTTCCAATTCTATGATTTTTTTTGGAAAAATATTCTTTATATTTTAAAATATCATTTCATTATTATATTATATTATATTTTTTATATTTTTTAGAAAAATTATATTTTTTGATGAAAGCTGAAAAATACTGGATTTTATTAAGAATTTACATTTTCTTTATGGAATTTAAAAATATAAAATTTGTTTTACTATGGTTTATAAAATAAAATTAGTTAAATAATATATCTATTAATTAAATTTTAGGCCATTGGAAACAATTTCATATTTAATTTTTATATTAAACCATACTCTTATTGTGGAAATTTTACCTCTGAAAAATAGCTTTATTATCGCATCTGCGGGTTTAAATTTAAACCAAACATCACCACATGTACAAGTTTAATTTTTCAAAATATATTAATTACATTTAATTAGAAAAATTTATATTATCTAAATATTTCAAATTGAATTTTTAACATAATTAATAGAAAAACCAACAACAAATATTTACTGCGGTTAATGTAAAAAAGGGTTTACCTGGTGGTAAAACTAAAAAGATATCCATTAAAAATGACCCAAAACATATTCAACAAAAATTATATAGAATTATTTTGACCATATATCTCTTAGTATATGTAACATCCCATGTTTTATCCCTCGTGCATGTAAAAATATGTCTATACCATTTTATTTTAAAAAATTACTAGTGTTCCACTCACCTCACTTATAAAAGGACACCCCATCACCTATCCTCTTCACACTTCCAAAACCAATTTTGTAGACAAAAACTGAAAAACTAAATTCCATATTTTATTTCCCCGTCCTATAAGAATTATTTTTTATAATCATTATATCCATGTAAGTATATAGTTTTAAATCGAAAGAGTCTCTCTAAAGAAGAGGTGAAATACTTAAACATGTTAATTTATTTTATTTCTTCTTCCACATAAATTAATATTTTAAAAATATGATGAAATGATAACACCAATACATCCCATATAATTTTATTTTATTATATTAATGGAATATCCTAACTCCATGTCCCCTTCAATCAACTATCATATGAAATCATTATTCAGGTGTAAGGCGGACTACCGCCTCCCGAACCGATGTGATTTTTTTTTCATATATATTCAACATAGATGGTAACATGGATAGATTAAATAATTATATATCATATTTATGATATATTTATAATTTTATAATAAATATAACATATTTTCCTCCTTACATTCCATTCTGTGGGAATATGATATCTTAGCTCATGTGTAAGAACCCAGATCTTCATTTCAGGTATGTTTTTACTTTTCTGGAAGTTTTTGTGAAAAAGAGGAAAATCTGGAAATTTTCGAAGTACACATCGTGTACTTTATAAGTACATGCCGTGTAATTTGATGCAGTGCCATACTGGGTGCTGGCGATATCCGGGACACACACACGGTGTGTAGGGGTGATGTAAAGGCCTCTTAAAGTGGAGTACGGAAAGGCTAAGTACACGCCGTGTACCTTATAAGTACACGCCGTGTAGTTTCTTCTTTTTTTCATTAAATGGACCGGGGTCATGCCTAATCGACGAAAACGTCTTCTTCTCTAGGTTATTTGACCGAGATCCACCCGTACAGCCGCAGAACACCTCTGAGCCCCCCGTGCCTCCGTCCATTCTCTGAATTGACCGTCGTCGATTGCGTTGGGACTGCAGAAGTAAGCTCTCCCTTCTCCTAGAGATTTGTTTTCCAATTCCTCCTCTTTCTCATGTTATCATGGGGTTGAAAGTTTTGTGTGTTTTTATATATCTACTCCATTCTAAGGAGAATAAAGCCTTGTGGTTCTAGTATATTGATATACTAGAAACTAGGTAGGTAGTTTGTGCCTTACCTTTAGAAGTCTTTGAGTTTTATGTGAAAATTCCACCAATACCAATGAACGGGGTATTGCGTGTTTACTGTTTTTACCTTGTTGTTTTCCTCCCATGCTTGTATGCTTTTATAGAGGTAATTTGATCATGTTTGTGGAAAATGGTTGTTCTTGGATGTTTTTACCATGCCTTGTACTTGTTAAAACCTTTAAGTCTTGTTCGCCTTTGGCTGTTATACCTGTTTTCCATGCCTTGTGACCGTAGGATGGACTGATATTCTAGACATGCTTTTTATTTTGTACACTGGTTAGCAAAGTAGCTCTGTAGGTGTACTTTGGCCTTATAGCATTATTATGCGCTGACTGGCACGGGACCGTGAGAACTTGGTGTTATTGAGTATAAGGGATAGATTGAGTGAGCTTCCCAGAGAGTCTTGGTTATTAAGGACTACAAGATGGTAGACTGAGTGAGGTTTCTCAGAGAGTCTTGGACATTATAAAATACTTGGGATAGACCAAGTGAGCTTCCCAGAGTGTCTTGGTTATTATAGACTACAGGAGGATAGACTGAGTGAGCTTCTTCAGAGAGTCCTTACTTTGTTTTAATTTCTTTAAAACCTTTCCAAGATAGAGAAGGAATTGACTGAGCGAGCTTCCTTAGAGATCTGTGATAGACCTAAGACTATTGGAGGAATTGACCAAGTGAGATTCCTTAGAGAGTTTCTAGACCTTGGGGCTATAAAAGTGTTAGAACACGTGATCTTATTCAGAGAGTCCCTAACTACCCTATAATATAAGGGGAATTGACCAAGTGAGCTTCCCCAGAGATTCTTATAATTTTGTATGACAAAACCATAGGGGTTAGGATGAGTGCACTGCCCAGAGGGTTGTGGGTACTTCTTGGATAGGACTAGAGGGGTTGGCTGCGATTACTTCCCAGGGGGGTTCTCGTTGTGGTTTGTTGTTTCCTTCACTACTGCTTGTTGTTCTGTGGATTGATTACCATTGTATATCATCCTATTACTTCTTTCTGTTTACTGGCTGTTGTTTACTGTTATTGTTTACTGCTTATTGTACTATTACCTACCATATAGTCTCTGACTGTAAGGAATAGATCTTCGGGTGGTTTCCTACTAGGATTTGTCTCACACCCTATTTGGGTAATGTTTTTGGGCCCAAACAGACTATGTTGTTGCAGTTATAGATAAGGGAAAGTACCCTTCAACTTCTGGTACTTGATTTCGTTGGATCAGGAGAGCATGGGACCATGCCGAGGCTTGTGATGCTGAGGAGTTTCTTATTGGTATTTCTTTGAACATTGGTTTAGTATTGTATTCAATATTGTGACTTGTTTGGATTCTTTCCTAGACAAATGTATCCTGTATCATTTCATATATAGATGTGTGATCCAGTTATTTGTGTTTTAGTCTTCCACTGTTTATTGTTGTGTGATATTTACTACATACACTATTGTATTATTTGTTTACATTCATTGTGTACTCTTCCAATAAGGGCATAGTTTCCCAACTATCACACCCAAGTCCCTCACTACTAGTCGGCAACCTCTGGAATTTGGGGAAATGCGCTTGAGGCCATGTGACCAACCAGGTACGTGGCGCCTCTAGGTGGCTTTCAGAACCGAGACGTTACATAGTGGTATCAGAGCTTGTTATTTTCTCTTGATTTACTATTTTGAGCCTTTAGCTTGGGATAAGAGAGATTTAGTACTTGATAATAAGTTGTGCCCAAAAGTAGCTAACCCGTGTATAGGGAAAATCCAACCTACCTCGTTTATTGCAGTTTTCAGGTTTTGAGAATTTACGGTTCATATGATTTCACCTAGAGTGATTCACATGCCTTGTGATGTTATTGTTGCTGCTATTGTGGTTCTATTTCTGTCGCAACCCGATGAGATGAGGGTATTCCATCTCATGCATCAGACAGGCACTGTTAGAAATCACATGCCATGCATTTTTTCCATGCCATCTAGGGTGCATTAGCGATTTCATACTATTGTGATAGACATTTTGTAGATTATTCATGCTGTTGTGATATATGCTATGATAGAATCCCTAAAGTGTGTTAGAGAAATTGTTTGTATTGTACCTTTACTTAAATTAATGCCAAAATTTAATTCATGAGGTGTTATGGGCCCTCATGAATCAGAGTTTGGTGGATCATTGAATTGATCCTCTTGTATTTGATATGTAAGAGATTCCAATATTTTATTCATGGGGAGTATGGAACTTCATGGATTGGAATTTGGAACCTCCATGAATTATTTTCAGTGTTTTCTGGGTTTTGGAGTAGTTTCTGAGATACTGCCCGGAAAAACCCAGAATACAAGGCGTGTACTTGACTACACGCCGTGTAGTTTTAAACCACGTCACTGACTATGTGAGCAGAAACACTAGGTGGTGAAAAAGTTTTCAGAAACATGACGTGTACTGTAGTGGCACGCCATGTAATAGTGAGTCGTGTACCTGTCTGTGTCACTAACAACACGGGTCGGGGAAGCTCGAGTATTACACGCCATTTTGGGTATAAAAACGCAGTGTATCCTCCCTCTAGATACTCGACCGTGTCACGAAAAAAACAAGATAGTGTTATATCTACTAAACACATCATGTTGGTTCAGAACACACCATTTAAGGGTCAACCGTGTAGCCGCCCGTGTAACTAACAACACGGGCCACTGAAACCTCTTCTAGTACACGTCGTGTCCTTAAGTGAACACACCATGTAGTGTATGGTTAAGAGGACTGTGTCTGGATAGTCGTGTAAGGAGACTCGGGAAAGGGAATGGAGATCCAATACACACTGTGTGTGGTGACAACACGCCGTGTAGTCTGGGGTGTTACATGACCAGCTGTGGCTGAAGTACCTACCCATGTGTCTGGTATAGGAAGGCATACTGTGTAGTTTTATACACCCCATGTAGTCGTGTTTTGTGGAACTTGTTTGTTCTTTCCTCCTGTCCCCGTTTTGTGCTATTGTGTTATCAGTCTTTCATAATCCAGATCTAAGGTGTGATTTTGAGATTTCAAAGCTATGCCTCCGAGACATCCTCCGGTCGTACGTCAGCTGCTAGACGGTGATCAGACACCGGATATGGCCGATCAGGGATCTCCTGCAGATCCTCCTGCAGATCCTCCTGCTGTGCCAGCCTTGGCACTAGTAGTTATACTTGTTTTCGGCACCGATGCACATTTCAGGGGGAAATTCTTGAGGATGATGCATACATTTTAGGGAGCGCTGCCTCCTGCTGCGTTGGTGGCTGAGTTGACAAGGGTTTTCCAGCAGCATCATCCTCCTACTTTCTCAGGGGATGGAGGACCCTAGGCTCTAGATTTGTGGATAGAGGCCAGACTGACGATCTTCGAGCACCTGAAGATACCTCCAGAGAAAAGGGTAAACCTTGACACTTATATGCTCCGAGACACCGCCAAGAGGTCTTAGGTGGTGATCTCATAGTCTGGGCACCAGCAGAGTATGATGTGGGATGAGTTCCGGCTCTCCTTCTATGATTACTTCTACCCAAATCCCTTGAGGGCCGACCAAGCCCGGGAGATTATGAGTCTCGATCAGGGTACTCATTCTGTTATGGAGTACTCGTCTCGCTTTACCGAGATGCAGTGCTTTACTCCGATTCCAGAAGGTGATGAGTTATTCCTTTCTAGGAAGTTTGAGGATGGTTTCAGGAAGGAGATCTGTTCCTAGGTGAATATCTTCAGGTTTACTTCGATATCCTCTATCGTCAACCAGTCGCTAGTCACCATGCGCAATCTGGGGGATTCTAGAGCAGTGAGATAGGGCGGTTCGACATCTAGAGTCAGTGCTCCTCCTACTGATAGTAGGAAGCGCCACAGGGAGTCTTCTCTAGGAGATCAGGGTAGGCGGAATGCATCCGCTGGCAGCCAGGTAGTATGCTACCAGTGAGGTAGGAGTGGGCATACTAGGCCTCAGTGTCAGAGAGACCCGATGGAGTGCCGATCTTGTGGCAAGATGGGCCATCTTCAGCATTTTTTTAGATCTTCTTGCCTACAGCTGGTGGTATGAGTTCTTCTATGACCCCACGTTCAGGAGATAAATTTCCAGTTTCGCACCAGTCTAGAAACTAGAGATCTTCCGGCCGTTCGGGCCGAGGTGGAGGTCGTGGCCATGGTGGTCAGCCACCAGGTTACCAGCGACAACAAAGTGGATCAGCTCAGAGTGGCTAGCTAGGGGCGTAGGGCCGTGGTACATGCTAGACATTCACTGTGGAGAAGAACTATTAGGAGTAGGATGTCTCCCCTTATACAGTTCGAGGTACGATCTTAGTAGCCTCAGTTTTATCTTTATCCCTTTTCAATACTGGTGCTTCACATAGTTTTATCTCCGTTGCTGTTGTGTAGAGCCTTGGGCTCTGTTATTTTCATCTGCCGACATGTTGAATCTTGATACACTGTTGGTAACGAGGAGATCTATAATAAGTTAGTGCAGAGAGTTCCCTCTTGAGGTTGCATGGTATCACTTATTATGAGATCTATATGTCCTAGAGATGACAGGCTATGATGTCATTCCTGGTATGGACTGGTTAGTTCCCTGTCAGGCAATCGTTGATTGATATCTCCGTAGGGAGAGTTTCGTATCACCAGAGGGTGGATCTTTTCTTCATAATGGTTAGTGGGATGTCCAAAAGGGTAGATATGGACCCGAGCATCATGGAATAGGAGGATTTACAGCCCAGATTGCTAGTCTTTATCTGGATGACCAGGGGAATTTGCAGTTAGACTTTCCTCCAGTGGTGGATCGTTTCAGGGATGTCTTCCCATAGGACATTTTAGGTTTTCCTCCAGAGCGTGAAGTAGAATTCTCGATTTATCTCGTGCCAGGAGCGGCACCGGTGTCCATTCCTCCTTATTGGATAGCTACACTTGTGTTGCAGGAGCTCAAGAAGCAGTTGGAGGAGTTTCAAGCAAAGGGTTTCATCCAACCCGGTACTTCTCCCTGGGGCTCGCATGTCCTGTTTTCAAAGAAGGAAGACGACACCCTTAGGCTTTGGGTTGATTATCCCAAGCTGAACCAGTTGACGGTTAAGAACCGATATCCCTTGCCGAGTATCGATGACATCCTTGATCAGCTTAGAGGAGTCTGCTTGTTCTCGAAGATCGATTGGAGGTCTGATTATCATCATTTGCGTGTTAGACCATCGGATATACCTCTTACAGCCTTCAGGAGAAGGTATGGTCTATATGAGTATATAGTCATGCCATTCAGTCTCACGATTGCACCAGCAGTTTTTATGGCACTGATGAACCGAGTGTTCCACCCATACTTGGACACTTTCGTGGTGGTCTTCATGGAAGATATCTAGGTGTACTCTCATACTCAATACGACCATGCTACCAATCTTGATATCATTCATAGTACACTGAGAGAGCATCAGTTATATGCTAACCTCTCGAAGTGCCACTTTTGGATAGATGAGATTCACTTCTTGGGTCACATTATCTCAGAGACAAGAGTATCTGTAGACCCCGATAAAGTTAGAGCTGTAGTTTCTTGGGACCAGCCGAAGAATGTCTTTGAGGTGTAGAATTTTCTAGGGCTGGATGGATACTACATGTGTTTCATACCAAACTTTTCACACCATGCAGCACCGCTGACAGGTCTTACCAAGAAAGGGGCGATGTTCTTAGCGTGAGATTCCTGTGAGTCAGCCTTTCAGGAGCTGAAAGAGAGATTGATGTCAACACCGATACTAGTCTTTCCAGAGCCGGGTAAGAGCTCTACAGTCTATTGTGAGGCTTCAATTGTCGGATTGGGAGTTGTGATTATTCAGGGAGATGGAGTCATTGCGTACAGGTCTCTGCAGTTGAGGCCATATGAGAGGAACTACCCGACACACGATCTGGAGTTGGCAGCTGTTGTTCATGCCTTACGCTATTGGAGACATTACCTTTTCGGAGAGCACTTTGTTGTTTTCACCGACCACAAGAGTCTCAAGTACATCTTCACTAAGTGTGATCTGAATCTGAGACAGCATAGGTTGGTCGAGTATCTTCAGTCCTTCGACTTCAAGCTTGCCTATACATCGGGAAAGGGAAATGCAATGGCTAATCCTTTGAGCAAGAGAACTCAGATTCCGGAAGTTCAAGAGTCCAGCAGTGAGTGGCAGCTTATGGATCTATTCTCTAAGATGCACTTGGAGGTGCACAACAGACATGGACAGACTTTTCATTCATATGTAGCTGTTACCTCTACTCTTCTCAATCGAGTACGGATGAGGTAGCTATCAGACTTAGAAGGCCTTTTCCTGTGGGAGAGTGTGTTAGGAGAGGATCCTATTCCTAGATAGACAGTGGGCGGGGATGTTATCTTTCATTTCTAGGGATGCGTATGGGTGCCAGTAGACATACGCGAGAAGATGATGTGGGTTTTTCATTTTTCAGTTTGGTCAGTTCATCCTAGCATCACCCAGATGTATCATGATCTACACTGCCAGTACTCGTGGCTAGGTATGAAGAGGGATGTTGCCGGGTTCGTCATGAGATTTTATACTTGTCATTAGGTGAAAGCGAATCATCAACGACCAACAAGGCTTTTACAGTAGTTACCCATCCCTGAGTGGAAGTGGAACGATGTCGTGATGGACTTCGTGAATAGGTTACCGAGGTCACCTCGAGGGAGTGATGCTGTTTGGGTCGTCGTCGATAGGCTTAAGAAGGTTGCTCACTTCTTGCCGTTCAAGGAGACCTAAAGTGTTGATGATCTGGGATGGTTGTACATCTGAGAGATTTTACATCTGCATGGAGTTCCACACTCTATTGTTTCAGATAGAGATGCACACTTTACTTTAAGGTTCTGGCAGGGGATTCAGAAGGCTTTGGGTACACAGGTACTTTTGAGTACAACATACCACCCCCAGACAGATGGCCAGTCTGAGGGTACAATTTAGGTTCTTGAGGATATTCTCCGAGCTTTCATTCTAGACTTTTTAGTTTCTTCGGTGAACCATATCCCTCTTGTGGATTCTTCCTATAACAACTGTTTTCAGGAGACTATTCAGATGGAACCTTACGAGGATTTGTACAGTTGGCCATGCTGATCACCTTTATACTGGCTAGAGGCAGTAGAGGTAGATTTTATGGGACCTCATCTTGTTCAGGAGATATCAGACCAGATAGAGTTTATTTGGAAGAGTATGGCTACATCATAGTCTCGACAGAAGTCTTATGCTAATCAACAGAGGTGACCTCTAGAGTTCAAGGTCAGGGATCAGGTTTTCCTGCGTGTCGCACTGAGGTTGGGACACAAGAGGATTTGGAGATAGGGTAAGCATTCACTATGGTATGTCGGTCCATTTGAGGTGTTGGAGAATGTTGGGCCAGTTGCCTATCGGTTGCAGTTACCTCATAGGTACCGGGCTATGCACGATGTCTTCCACGTTTCTCAGCTCTGAAGTTAATTTTTAAACCCGTATCATGTATTTCAACCCAAGGAGGTTGAGCTTGAAGAGGATGCATCATTTGAGGAGCATCCTCTTTAGATTTGCGATCGCAGTATGAAGGTTCTCTATGGCCAGTCTGTTCCTCTGGTACGGGTGCTATGGCAGCACGGGCGAGTACAAGACTAGACCTGGGAGAGGGAGGCCGATGTACGATCGTAATGGCCAGAGCTACTCGAGGTTTCTTCTTCTACTTCTTGCTAGGGAAATTCAGGGATTAATTTCATTAAGGGGGGAAGTTTGTAAGAACCCAGATCTTTGTTTCAGGTATGTTTTTCCTTTTCTGGCCGTTTTTGAGAAAAAGAGGAAAATCTGGAAATTTTCGAAGTATACCCCGTGTACTTTGATGCAGCGCCAGGCCGTGTGTTGGCCATGTTCGGGCCACACACACAGTGTGTAGGGGTGATGTAGAGGCCGTTTAAATCCATGTATAGAAATTCTATGTACATACTGTGTACCTCATAAGTACACACCGTGTAGTATGTTTTTTTCATTAAACGGACCGAGGTCGCACCTAATCAACGAAAACGTCTTCTTTTCATAGTTCATCAACTGAGAGCGACCCGTACAGCTGTGGAACTCCTCAAAGCCCCCATGCCTCCATCTGTTCTCTGAATTGACAGCTGTCAATTGCTTCAGGACTGTATAGGTATGCTCTCCCTTCTCCTAGAGCTTTGTTTTCCAATTCCTCCTCTTTCTCGAGTTATAGTGGTTTGAACGTTTTGTGCTTTTTTGTAGATCTATACCGTTTTAAAGAGAATCAAGCCTCTTGGTTATATTATATTGATATCCAAGCATCTAGGTAGGTGTCTTGTGCCATACCTTTAGATTTATTTGAGTTTTATGTGAAAATTCCTCCAATACCCGTGAACATTGTGTGTTTACCGTTTTGCCGCTGTTGTATTCCTTCCATGCTAGTATGCTTGTGTAGAGGTAATTTGATCATGTTTGTGGATAATTGTTGTGTTTGGATGTTTTTACCATGCCTTGTTCTTGTTAAAACCATTGGGTCTTGTTGGCCTTTGGCCGTTATACATGTTTTCCATGCCTTTTGACAATAGGTTGGAGTGATATTCTGGACATGCTTGTTATGCTGTAGACTGGTTAGCCAAGTAGCTCTGTAGGTGTACTTTGGCCTTATAGCATTATTATGCACTGACTGGAACCAGATTGTGAGAACCTGGTGCTATAGACTATAAGGGATAGACCGAGTGAGCTTCTCAAAGATTCTTGGTTATTATCGACTACAGGAGGGTAGACCGAGTGAGATTTCTCAGAGAGTCTTGGACATTATAGACTACATGGGACATTCCGAGTGAGCTTCCCAGTGAGTCATGGATATTATAGACTATAGGAGGGTTGAATGAGTGAGCTTCCTTATAGATTCTTTACATTGTTTGAATTTCCTTATAACCTTTTCAGGCTAGAGAAGGAATTGATTGAGTGAGCTTCCTTAGAGAGTCTGTGATAGACCTGAGACTATAGGAGGAATTGACCGAGTGAGCTTCCTCAGAGAGTTTCTAGAACTTGGGGATATAAGAGGGTTATACCACGTGATCTTACTCAGAGAGTCCCTGACTACCCTAGACTATAAGGGGAATTGACCGAGAGAGCTTCCCCAGAGAGTCTTATAATTTCATATAACAAAACCAGTGGGGTTAGACTGAGTGCACTTCCCAGAGGGTTGTGGGTACTTCATGGATAGGACCAGAGGGGTTGGTTGCGAGTACTTCCCAGGGGGGTTCCAGTTGTGGTTTACTGTTAACTTGAATACTACTTGTTTTTTTGTGGACTGACTACCATTGTATATTATCTTGTTACTGCTTACTATTTACTGCCTGCTATTTAATGTTACCGTTTGTTGCTTACTATACTATTGCCTGCCATATACTCACAGACTGTAAGGCACATATATTTTGGTGGTTACCTACTGGGATTAGTCTGACACCCGGTTTGGGTCATGTTTTTGGGACCAAATAGACTATTTTGTTGCAGGTATAGATAAGTGCAAGCGCCCTTTGACTTATAGTACTTGATTGCATTGGAGCAGCAGAGCATGGGACCAAGCCGAGGCTTGCGATGCTGAAAAGTTGATTATTTTTCTTTCTTTTTTTACATTGGTTTAGTATTTTAGTCAACATTGTGACTTGATTGGATGATTTTCTAGACATATGTATCATGCATCATCTCATATAAACATGTGTGCTCTAGTTATTTGTGTTTTAGTCTTCCGCTGTTAATTGTTGTGGGATATTTACTGCTTCCTCTATTGTATGATTTGTTTACTTCCGCTGTGTACTCTACCAATGAGGGAATAGTTTCCCCACTATCACACCCAAGGCCCTCGCTGCTAGTCAGTAGCCTCTAGCGTTTTGGGAAATGCTCTTGAGGGCATGTGACCAACCGGGTACGGGGTGCCTCTGGGTGTCTTCCGGAACCGGGACGTTACATCATGTGTACGGTGGACTACCACATCACATAGTGGGGTGATTTGTTCTTCACAAACACATTACATTGAAGGTAATATAGATACATTAAAAAATAAAAATATGTGATATATAAATGATATAAAAAGTTTTCTATAATTTAATTTATTATTTAACTTTCTTTCTTCCAATCTGTCATGAAAATGGAAACAATGTTTAAGCGTATGTATGGCGTACCGAATCCTTGAATAGTGTATTTCATTTTCAATATCTATAATTTATTACTTACTATAAACACATATATATTGAATATATATTATATTAATACAATATTTAGAATTATTGGGCTTATTAACCATGATTAATGTAAGAGGAAAAAGAAAAATCAAAACATACAAAAAAACAAAGATGTTATTGTCTGAAATGTGATTTTAATATATTATTATTGATAAATGTGTAATTAAATGTCATAATTAAATCATAAAACTTATTATAAATTTATATTTATAGTTACTATATATATTTATAATAAACTTATATTTATTATACACGAGGTTCAGATGAGTACAATAGAAGTCACGAGTTAAGGTAAGGGATTTCAAGTCTCTCTTTTATTTCCGGGAGACAAAACAAAATTCACCGCTTCTTTATTTTATGTTGTTTATACACAACACATTTGACATTTTATATAATTAATATCATTATTTTAATTATATTTAATTTTTAATTTGACTTTATTCTTTATTGGTACTTCCAATCTAAAATATTTTTTAGCAATAAGGGATTTTCATCTATCTATTTTAGTTCTGTGAGACACATACCATATTCAACACCTATTTATTTTATATAATGTATATAATTAAAATAAATGTATTTTAATATTATTTACACAAAAATGATAATTAATTACATATTGATTTCATGATTACAATTTTATGGAATATATGGCTAAAACATTACCAAATCAAGAAGAGCTTTTAGTCTCAATTTTCTTTCATTGAGATATATGTTATGTTATGCACCAATTTTCTTTTATGAGGTGTATATTGAGGTAATATTACATTTAATATTAATAATTTTTTTCTCCAAATTATAATTTTAATCTCATTTAATTTTATTCATTCATGGAGCTTACGATTTAATTATTCCAAAGTGGTAAAAGTCTTATAGTATAATCTCAATGTTTATATGCATTGTTTATATTTATGGTTCTATTGATTGAATATTATGAACATTTTTTAAAGAAATTCATGAGTTTTTTTCTCCTATATTTATGTAAGGATAATACATTTCTTCCACTAATTTTCATCTCTTAATATACTCATGACTTTAAATGATTTTGTTTAATAAAAATTTTCCTTTTTTCTCTGTTCATTCGGAAACCCATTTTCTTCCAGAACAATTTTTATAAAAATGATTTTAAATTTATCTTAAAAATTCTCCCTAGGATTTATTAAAGAAATTTTTAAATTTTTGTCTTTTAAAAAATATTTTTAAATGAATATTTAATTAATTTTATGAAAAATGAACCGTGTTTTGATTTTATCAAAAATCTCAATTGGATTTTTGTTTTAATGTGCACAGAATGAATGGTATTTTCTACCATCATGACCAAATCATTGTTTTTAATATTACATAATAATTTACAATGTTCATTTTAATGTAACAATATGTCTCAATTATTTTATGAATTTTTAGTTTTAAAAAATATATTTTCAAAATGGAAAGGATATTTTCTACATGAAAATGTTTTAAATAATATTAAATTTTTATTTTATAAGTTTTCAAGGTTATTTTAAAGAAACGGGATATAAATTTTTTTTTCATGTTTTAGAATTTATTTTTAAATTGTAAAGACTAATTTCCTAAATAAATGTCATAATTTTTCTTTTAAAATCATTTTCAAAATAATATGGCATCCTTTCATGATACTTATGACTTAATAGAGATATGATTCAAGGATATAATAATTATTATTTATCAATATGGTTTATATTTATGATAAAAAGCTTTTTATAAACTATTTTTCATTCAATTGGTTATCCCATGATCATATTCTTATGAAAACCACTTCTTTTTCCATGTGTTATACTTTGATGAAATGATGAAATGATTATGAAACCTCTTTCTATTACGTATGTCTTCTAATGTTGAAATGTTTATGAAACCCATTTCTTTTTATGGGTTATTATATGATGAATATTTTAGGATCTTGTGGAACAAATATGTATGATTTTCATTATGTGATGATTCTTGTGTTATAACCAAGGATGGGGTTACGTTATAACAAAGATTTTTGGAACCTATATCTCCCACCAATTAATTAGATAAATAATGATATCTCATGAGATAAATTCGGAAGGAATATGGAGTTAGACCAGTTCAGTAATGGATATCATCAAATATGATAGACTTGGGGTTAAACCTTGACTGATATGATGGATTTGGTAGTAAAATTATTCCAAAATGATAGTATTGGAAGTGTTCCATGAAATAATAAAGAAATTATTTTCTATAATTTTATGCATTAAAAAAAAATACTATACAGTTGTTCTATTCTCATTGTTTATGATATTTGATTCTTTTATGATCTATGTCTAATGAAATGACAATATTTATTCCATGAATGATGTTTATGATATTTTTTATTTCAGGTATAGTTTTTAAATATTATTATCATGGTCTCATACCCTTATGCTCATGATATGTTGATATACCCCTAGATTACCCCTACTGATCATGTTATCTCACCCTTTCTTATGTTTTATTTCCCCGAGTTCGGATTAATATAATTATGTATGATATTTATTATAAGGGAAATATTTATGAAGAAAAAAGGGGGAGATTGTGTTTCTCACTTATGGTCAAGTTGTTTATGTGTCAAAATTTGTAAAGTAACTATATGTTTATGATCATCAAAAGTTTGTGTGCATATTTTATTGAAATTCCCCTAAAAATATGTAATATCTATGTATGATAAGTTTACTTCTCTAAATTTTATGGCTTTATCACTACCATTATTTCACAACATGAGGCACCACATGATATTTGTGTGGGTTTATGAATTGGAACAGGCATATGATCTGGATTGAGCATGAAACCCGTTGTCACCAATATACCAAGATTATTCCCATGTGATGGTCTCATTGATCGGGACATGGATTTTGGGTTTCTAACAGAATCTTCTATTGTAGAGACCCGAAGGATAACGTACATGGACATTACATTACTTTTGCGGAATACTTAGTGCATTACAAAAACACACACACAAGGATCGTAATAGTTTAGTGTCTTTGGAAACTCGGAATATAATCTTCTAATTCCTGGTAAAAGATCTTCAACATCTCCCATAAAGATCTTCTTTTTTTTATACCTAAAAACTTTCTTTATATCCTGGGGAAAAGAAAACATAAAAGGGTGAGCTCAAATACTCAGTAAGGGTAAAGAAAAGAAATATCAATCACATCATATACATAAGCACATAACTTTTGGAAATCTTATCCTACAAAAGAGATCATAATTTTATAACATGGGATAAATCATGGCAGTGAAATGTAATCACAATAATCATAACTTAAAACATGAAACTTTGTGGCATACACACATAATCATAGAGAATCATTTCTTGTTAGTCAAGACTCATTGCCAAGACTATCTTAGTGGACAAAGTCCCTTTCTGAACCGAGTCACCCTCGTTTCAGTCCTGTTTCACTGAACCGGTATAACCTACCGTTCCAGCCATGTCTATCTCATGAGATATAAAATCTTTACCCAATGCATTGGAGGGAGATATAGGTCCCACCCATCTCATAATGATACCATTCTTATGTGTTCCACAAAATCATAAACCATACATCATTGCATAACCCATGTAATAAAAATGGGAATCTTAAGCATCATGACATCATAAAACAATTCATATACGATAAAGGAATTCATAAAAATAATTCCTTCACAACATAATTAAATCAATGTAATAATAGGGATAAAAACATTACCCTTTATTATCTTAGATGGAAAATAATTTTTATAAAACACTTGAACTTCATTCTTGAGGAAAATATCCTTTCTACTTCAAAAACACTTTTCCTTTCTTAACATGTCGTAAAATTATAAAACAAAAGAAGTTGATTAAAAATAAACTTGAAAACTTTAAAAGGAAGCTTCTTGGAAATAATGTTTTAAAAATCCATTCATGTCATATAAGTTAAAAAAAACATTCTTCTCGTACTTTTGTCGGAAAAGTCAAAAAGTACCTCGTACGAAAAACGACAAAAGATTCCTTTCATATCTTTTACTAAAAACTCACCGAAGGGTAAAATTGGATTTAAACAATTGTAGGAGGATGGAAATAATATTACATATCGAGGAAACATGGATGATAAAATACACCCCAGTAAATACTAAAGTATAAACAATCTCGGATAAAAATGAGATTGTGATATTTCCCTTACCTTAGGTCCGATTTGCTTCGTAAGTGTCTGAACCTCCTGTATAATGATTTAAATAATGTCATTGACTTATTAAAGAATCATACTCATTGTTATTATATCATATATGGTTCACTTATGACTTTATATTACCCGTTCTTTTGTAAATTCCATGTTAAAGAAGCGTTTTGGGTAAAATCGTTTCATTTATCGTAGGTGTTTGGACTTGTTGTTCTTGACATTATTATTACTTATATCATGATTTAATTACTTTCAGAATATAAAACATGGTTTATATATCATATATATTCAGTATATATGTATATATAATAGATAGATAAATGAAATGAAACACACCGTTCATGGAGACGGTAGTCCGTACGTACTCATGAACGCTGTTTTCCTTTCCTTATTATCTTAAATGGAAGTAGGTAGATGAAATACATATATACATAAATCCAGTAGCTTTATAATGTCATATATTTCACTATTATTTCTTATATATACTTTATAATCATTCTTAAATGGTTAACATGGAGAATGAATCTCATCGCGTCGTGGAGACGGTAGTCCGTACGTACGCACAAGCGATGATATCGTTCTCATGTTCGTGAACTTGTGTTGAAGTGTATGTATAATATTTCAGTATCAATATCACTTTATAATAATCATATATAGTTATTATTTACACCATTTTACCCATACAAGTATGGTGGTGGTGGAAAATAGATTTCACCACGGCGTGGAGACGGTATTCCGTACGTACGCACGCGCGGTGATTTCATTTTTCCGTAGGATGGATAGAAGGTGAATTAGGGTTGTTTAATATTTATAATAACATATCAGTATGTAAGTAATACTTATGTTATTACTTTGTCATGAAACAACTAAAGAAGAAGAAGTTGAAGAAGAAAGAAATTGAAAAGACCGGTAATGGATATTACCTCTTCTTTGAAACGCCTCTTTGAATCCTCCACTTAGGGAACTAAGATTGGTCTTTGAAGAAGACCAGGACCTCTAGGATTATTCTAGAGTAGTGGAGAAGGGATTTTGGCAGGGGTTGGCCGAGCTTGAGTGCTCAAATTGGTGTGAGGAGGAGGGGGAGGAGGTGTCCTTTTATAAGGGAGGAGAGGGGCACCTTAGGAATATCTCAAAATATTATTTTATATTAAAGTCAAAATCGGTTTATAATGGTTACAAAGGGTCTTATTTCGAAGCTAAAGTGGGGATGGGTCGAAATCCTATCAACCAATATGATTTAGACAAGTTTAGGTTATTATTTTAACCTTATCAATTAGATTTAACTCTAAGTTAAATAATTTAACTCTTACCGTGTCTTTTTGTTTTCTTACACTATATGGTTAATACACTTACTATAACATGACAAACGAACCCAAAATTGTTTATTATTAATATATATATCCTTATCTATGTTATTTGTCCGAACCTTATATTTTTAGGAATAAAATAACAATTAATAATATAATATTTGATTTAAAAACTATTTTGTGTCAATTTTGACACTATTTGATATATGATTTTTGTGAAAGTCATAACAGAATTATATGTTCGAACCAAGTTGATTAAATCGACACTAATATATCATAGTAACCTATAAAATTAGTGGAATTCATAAAAAGTCTCAAATTACATTTATTTGGGTATTTATAACATCAATTATGTTAACATTTCCTTAAAAGGGTAATTACTGCATCATCGTTGTGTCATAAATAAATTAATTTATTTAAAGTCTAAAAATTTTAAATAAAATATCATTATGTAGGAAATATTTTTATATTTCTAATGAATATTTATAATCGAATTTATCTTATGTATAAACCCATATTAAAAATGTTTTAGTTATTAAACTTTGATTTTAACTATTTTAACTATTCATTAAATAAAATAATATTAAATGTCATAATCTAATCCAAGTGGACCTAAATGGTCATATTATATTCATAAGGTTGTTTTTGGTCGAATTACACTTATCCAATAGAATTAGTATATGTGTTAGGGTAATAGTAATATCATATTTACCCTTAGTTACCCTATTTACTATTAACCGCGGTAAAAAAAAGTAAAAAGTTACTATTCGCCAAAAATTATTTTCATCTCATTGAACCACATTTTAGTCCTTGATATTAACCGTGTCTCTCAGATTTTCGAAATTCCATTCACAGAAGCGGTAAAATTAAGTTTTATGAAAAAATTCAGTTTTTTAACTACCACTTAGTGGTTTCACTATTCATCAAAAATTGAAAGTTTTCAGAAAAATACCAAAATTTCACCCTAGGCTAATTTCGATATTCTGAATCCAAAAATGAAGTCCATTTTGAAAAATAAAATTTATAAAATTTCAAAAAGTGGTTATTACTATTCATAACGGCTAGTTTTAATAATATTTTAATAGCATATCGTTGTTTAGTGAAACTCGGTATTGCATACTACACACTCTATTGAGGAAGGTCGCGATTGCGTGTAATACAAGACAAGTCA
Organism: Viscum album; assembly: GCA_963277665.1. Lineage (NCBI taxonomy): Eukaryota > Viridiplantae > Streptophyta > Magnoliopsida > Santalales > Viscaceae > Viscum > Viscum album. Next base: position 29,630,942 of record OY728167.1, read on the forward strand.
AGGATGCGTGTTGAGCAAGATCCTTTTGGTGTAGCGTACAACAAAAGACATTAATGAAATTAAAAAGAATATTTTTCATAAAATCTCGGGGTGTTACATCTATTCAATGTGAATCTTTAAAAAACACCCCAAAACCACTAGGGTATTTCAAGTGAATGATTAGATTATACAAATCATCTTGATGATTTTCTATTCACATATCTAATAGTAAATATCAGGAAAAATGTATATTCCATGAGTATATTAGGAATTTCCAATGGGATATGAGGTATAAAACCCAAAAAATTATAAATGACTTTCAATTCAAAATATTAAGGAAACATATCTTCTTTAGTGTAGTGGTGATTATGTAATGTAACTACCATTATTGATGATCCTAGTTTTAAATAGATCTTCATGGAATGGTGTTATACAAGAAAATCATTCAAACCTCCAGGATCTATTTGAATCATCTGAGATTTTTCACTTCTTATTTCTCGTGTGTTCTCATTAGGGGGCCTCATTGAGATGAGTAATTCATATGGTGTTTCTTTAGGACTCTCCAAACATTGAATATTGATAATGTGTGATTATAAAAGTTAGGTAGAGGAGAAGCCAACACCACCCTCATTGAAACTTTTTTACTTTCAAATCTTACTAGAGCATGTTGACCCATCATGGATATCATCCCAGAAGAAATAGAATTTATAGTTTCAAGGAGTTCTTGTGGGACTATCACCTAGTCCATTTATTGAGTTAAGGCTATGAACAGAACCTAGTATAGTCATTTCTTTGTGGTTTTTTGCTGATATCTGAGATGATTCGGTTTGGGCTAGCTCAATTAAAATAGAAATGGTTATTTTACTAAGTTGGTATATTCTTGATTTCACTCATCCACAGAGGTTAGGAAAAAATAGGCTCCAATTTATCTAGATGATTATATTTTAATCTCATGTGTTAAGAAGTATCCTTATTTTTAAAGGGATTCACTAGAGAAGATATATTGTCTATATCAAGGGAGCTTCACTTAGTAGGAATATTACATCATAATGTGTCATCATTTAGTAACCTGTGTTCCTCCAACTAAATTTTTGATTGAGTAATAATTAATGGAGATGATATTAGATTCTTCTATTACAGGGTGGAATAATTTTACATGAATCAGTTTATTTTTTCTAAGGATCTCAAAGTAGAATTTAGTGGGGTGTTTTTAGGATATTCCAAATCATGAGTATGTATCTTATTCGTACTATGTATTTCTTCTTAATTAATTTTAGTGCATAATTATTTTTGGATGGATGTATCATCATTATGGTATTATTTTTTAGTTTCATTCTCAAGGTTAAGTATGGGGTAGATGATAAAAATATTCCCTAATTTAAAGCACTCATTAGAGATCATTTCCTCATTATTGTTTTAGATGGATTTATCATCCTATAAATATATTTTGAGGGATAGATCATGATCATATTTTATATATTCATTTCTGGTGGTCCATATTGTATTATAGCCTCTTTGATGATTCACCTTTCCTCCTCAGTGATATATGGGAAGTGGTTAATGAAAAGATATCTTGAGACTGTATTCCGCATCATTCACTAACTTTGTTCAGATAACATGTGATGAAAAAGTAATTATGGTGATGTTTCAAATGAAGTTTCTCCCAATCTAGAGAAAAATAAATTCCTTGGAGGAGAGGGTTATAATGCACCCATTATGTGGGATGGGAGTGAATTTTATTCTACTACCATAATATCTAATATTTATCATGGAATTGATGATCACATGGGTGATAATGGCTATAAAAATTCCACCAACCTTATGGGATAATGTTTCCCCTGCAATGCTTCTGAGGAAAATGCTATCATGGGCATCATGGGTTTCAAGGCCACTGATGGGGAACAATGTTAATTTATTTCTTATTTGGTGAAAGTGATTAATTAATATAATTTTTGATATATTGTTATTGGATTTATTTTCCTAAAAAAAGAGACTTGTTTAACCATATTGGTTGCCTGATGTTGGAGTCTGGAAAAGGATTTCTCCAACCAAGTATTCCACTATTGATATTTTATTATGGTGAAATTTTTCTGGAGAGGCCAATTGAAAAATTCATACACCAAACTAGTTATTTTTCCTGAATTGATAACATTTCAAGTTTTTTCCTTCAAAAAAATTCTTTAACTATGGATGGGGTGAAATATAGAGCTCTATATTCAACCCACTCTCTTGTTCACACATAAAATGGGGTTCTAATGACTATATGGTGGAGTGATTTCATACTATTTATGCAGTCTTGTAGGAGTCAGTCACATTGCATCCCTTCCTTAGGGTTTGAGGCCACTAAAAAGGTTGTATGGATAGTATGATAATATATTTCATATATCACATGAAAATGGTTGTCATACTCTTCACAAGATAGATATATATTCTGGAGTTTATGGAGAGTTTTACAAGGGTTATGATTGATATAGGGTATGAGTTCATCATTCAATGACATTAGATCATCCTGATGGGAAGTGACGATGGGGAAAAACATAGCCAATATTATATCTTTGTTCATATCATTCCACCTGACCCTGGATCTCTGCTCATCCCTTGTGAGGGGTAAATCGACATGATCCAAAGATAAATGAAATTTCTCCATTTATTTCTCAATTGGAGAGGGGTTTTTAAAATCTCCTAGGTTTTAATAAAATGTTACATATACTGGAAGAGGAGTAAATAATTATTACTTCCCTTGGATAGTTTTCGATTTGGGTTAAGTGAGATCGTTTAGTGATGAGGTTCTTGGTGGTGTTTTCCTCAATTTCGCATGTTCTTCTGAACAAATTGGATATCGTAGAGTAAATTTTACAAGAGAAGGACCTTTATGTTAAAGAGATATACCATATGCAGATATCCCTTATAATTTTCACCCGGGGAGGATTTCTATGGTTTATTTTTATTCTTTTTCATGGAGAGAGTCGACACTTCATACATTACCTTTTTCACATTCTGAACCAATGCAATATACACCCTATAGATGACCTCCATTTTTATAATCTTGACTCAAATAAAGAGGAATTTATGGTTATTAGTTATTGATTATTTGGAAAGGGGAGGACCTCTATGCCAAATGATATTCATATTTAAGGGAGGACCACTACAACTGATTTAATGTGGAGGAACTTCATGAAAAATATTCATATTATTATAGGGAGGATATTTCTGGTGGTTACTCTAGGGGATAAATACAGAGTCTCTAATCATAGTATTGTAGGAAGGACCAATGAAATCATAATTTCATTCCCTTACTGATGACTAACTTGTAGATTATTTTATCACTTTCAAAATACACAAAAAAGCCTCATGACTATCAGTGTTGATGCATGGATATAATTTTTCTCTTGGATTTCAAATTTCGTATGAGGATAACTATTTTTCAGCATTTATGGTTTTTCAATGAAAACTAGAAATTGTAATATTATAAGGGTTAAAATATGTACATTGTGGAACATCATAGCCTTAATCACTCCGAATAGTAGTCAGACTAAACCACCATGTGACCTCAAATGTGCCTACATAAATGTTAGTGGATGTTGACAGGAAACTGGGGTATGTGGATATACCATGGAGAGGATTTACCTCGAATATAAAAGTTCACTAATAAAGATAAAATAACGAAACATCATATATATCTAAGTACATAGATTGAATAAATAAAATAATTAATCTACAAAATAAAATATGTAAATATGGAATAAAAAACATCTAACTGAACGCCAACTGGATCATTTTTATATCCAAACAATAATGAAAGGAAAATAATAACATGATTATATTAGAACATTGATCCATACCACATATTGGTATCTATATATCTTTGAAGCTTTCAAACTCAATTAGGATAAACATGATCCCATGACATGGCTCTACCTATGTCTGTAATGATAATGTGAATGTTTCTTGGGTACCCGAGTTCCATTGTCACCTGAGTAGAGTGTGAGTGAAAAAATTAATACAGAACCACCAAAATGGTCTCATCCTAATAGTAAATTTATTAAAATGTCCATATGAGACTCTCAAAAAATATGTAACTACTGAAAAAATTCAAAAAATGAAGACCCTCGGGTATATGACCCTAATCAACCATAACTACTTCAGACAATATTAGGGTGTATCTAGGAACCTCACTATTACCATTCCAACCTTCTAACATGTGGTATCTTAATACAAGATAGGCCGAACCACATCATCATTAATTTTGGGACCCATCCAATGATATACCAGATATACAAGCTCACATTCCATGGTGGCTTCACTATTGATATCTATGTCCATGGAAGCTATAATGGTATACCAAATCCAAATACATGGAAACCCAACCATGCATCTAACTCCAAATCCTTGGTAACCATAACAATGTTATCACCACCCCTAGGACCCATCCACTAGAAATATAATATCTGAGCTCTAAATACATGGTTTATCTAAAACATTTCTCAAACTCTACCACAACATTGACACAAAAATCCAACATTAACCATGCTCAAACATGATAATCTCAATAGAATTAGGACATGTTTTAGTGTAATAATAATATCATTTTTACCCTTAATTACCCTATTTACATTTAAACATGGTAAATAAAAGTAAAAAGTTACTATTCACCAAAATTTATTTTTATCTTATTGAACCACATTTTACTCCTTGATATTAACTGTGTCTCTCATATTTTCAATATTCTACTCATAGAAGTGGTAAAATTAAGATTTATGTAAATTTTCAAATTTTCCTTGGAGGTGGGTAAAAGACGGTGAAAAGTTCAATAAAATTTTTATATATCTAAAATTATTATAAAATGACTCCAATGAATTACATTGATCTTATATAGGTATTATGTATCAAATTTTATCTAAAATAAATTTAAATAAAATAAATAATTATTTAAATAAAAAGTCGGTTTTTAAATAGTACCCCAGTGTTTTCACTATTCATAAAAAAATTTGACGTTTTTAGAAAAAATCCAAAAATTCAACCTACGCTAATTTCAATATTCCGAATCCAAAAATGAAGTCCATTTTGAAAGATAAAATTTATAAAATTTAAAAAAGTGGGTATTTCTATTCATAAAGGCTAGTTTATATAATATTTTAATAACTTATCATTGTTTAGTGAAACTCGGTATTGCGTACAACACATGCTATCGAGGAAGGTGGTGATTGCGTGTAATGCAAGCCACGTCAGGATTGCATGTAGTGCAAGATTTCTTTGTTGTTGCATATAACGGAATACAACCATATTTCATTTATAAATTGAATATATATATATATATATATATATATATATATATATACTCAATGTTGCTTAGAATAACATCTATCAAACGAACATAAAATTGTGTGTAACATGATCCAAGAACTGTGTTGCATATACTGCAAGATAATACGATGTTGCGTATCGTGCTAGATAATATGGGTATATCATACAACACAAGACATGAAATAAATTAAAAATAAAACTTATCATAAAATCTCGGGGTGTTACAGTTCTGATGTTTTGGGGTTTCTAGTGAGTAAAACAATGTTTATTCATCTTTTAGAATAAATTTTTTCACCGTCTTTTACCCACCTCCAAGGAAAATTTGAAAATTTACATAAAACTTAATTTTACCACTTCTATGAGTAGAATATAGAAAATACGAGAGACACAGTTAATATCAAGGAGTTAAATGTTGTTCAATAAGATAAAAATAAATTTTGGTGAATAGTAACTTTTTACTTTTATTTACCACGTTTAAATGTAAATAGGGTAATTAAGGGTAAAAATGATATTATTATTACCCTAAAACATGTCCTAATTCTATTGGATAAGTGTAATTTGAAAAAAAAAACCTTATTAATAAAATATTTCCCTTTTTTCCACTTGTATTAGATTAGGACACTTATTATTATTTTATTTAAAGAAGAGTTAAAAGAGTTAAAATCAAAGTTTAATAACTAAAACATTTTTAATATTGGGTTATACAAAAGATAAATTCGAATATAAATATTAATTATAAATCTAAAATTATTTCCTACATAATGGTATTTTATTTCAAATTTTCAGACATTAAATAAGTTAATTTATTAATGACACAATGATGATGCATTAATTACCTTATTAATGAACTATTAACATTATTGATGTTATAAATACAAAAAAAAAGTAATATGAGACTTTTTATAAATTTTACTAATTTTTTGGTTCATATGATATGTTAGTATTGATTCAATTAACTTTTTTTGAACAAATCATGCTGTTATGATTTTCACAGAAATCAATTACCAAATAGTATCAAAATTTTCATAAAATAGTTTTTTTAAAAAATATTATATTATTAATTGTTATTCTATTCTTAAAAATCATAGGTTCGGCCAAATGACTTATATAAGGATATATATATTAATTATGAACCACTTTGGGCTCTTTTTTCTTGATATAGTATGGTTATTAACCATATAGTGTAAGAAAACAAGAAGACATGGTAAAAGTTAAATTATTTAACTTAGAGTTAAATCTAAATGATAAGGTTAAAATAGTAACCTAAACTTTTCTAAAACCTATTGGTTGAGAGTATTTCGACCCATCACCACATTAACTTCTAAATAAATCAATTTTTTGCAATTATAAACCGAATATGACTTTATTATAAAATAATATTGTAAGTTTTTCCTAAGGTGCCCCTCTCCTCCCTTATAAAAGGGAATCTCCTCCATCTTATCTTTACACAATTTTGAGCTTTCATGCTTGGCCAAACCCTGAAAATTTCCCTTATCAACTTACCTAGAAACATTATAGAGGTTCTGGTCTCCATAAAAGACTAACTCCAGTGCCTTAAGAGGAAGCTTAAAAGAGGAGCGTTGAAGAAGAGGCAATCTCTACTACCGATTCTTTGAAGTTTTATTTCTTCTTCAACATCTTCTTATTTATTTGTTTCATTATAAAGTGATAAAATATGTATCACTAATATAATGATATGTTATTAAAAATATGAAACAACCCCATCTCACCTTCAATCCATCCTACATAAAATGAAATCACCGCGCGTGCGTACGTACGGAATACCGTCTCCATGCCATGGTGTAATCTGTTTTTCCACCACCACATTACTTGGATGGGTATAATGGTGTAAATAATAACTATATATATATATATTTATTATAACATCATAATTATTCTGAGATATTATATCATCTACTCCAATTCAATTCAATAATTAGGGAACGATATCATCGCTCGTGCGTACGTTCAGATTACCATCTCCACGACACGATGAGATTCATTCTCCATATTAACCATTCAAGAATGATTATAGAGTATATATAATGAATAATAATGAAATATCTGAAATTATTAAGCTAATTTATTTATGTATATATATATATATGTCATCTAATTACTTCCATTCAAGTCAATAATAAAAGGAAAACAACATCCATGCGTACGTACGGCCTACCGTCTACATGAACGGTGTATTTCATTTCATTTATCTATCTATTATATATATATATACTGAATAAATATGATATATAAATCATAATTTAAATTATGGAAGTAAGTAAATCATGATATAAGTAATAATAATATCAATAACAACAAATCCAAACACGTACGACAAATAAAACGATTTGACACAAAACACTGCTTTAACATGGAATTTACAAAAGAACAGGAAATATAAAGTCATAATTGAACCATATATGATATCATAACAATGAATATTATTTAGTAATAAGTCAATTACGTTGTTTAAATCATTATACAGGAGGTTCAGATACATACGAAGCATATCAGACCGAATGTAAGGGATAACATTTCCAATCTCGTTTTTATCTGAGATTGTTTATTCGTAAGTATTTTCTAGGGTTATATTTATCATTCATGTCCATGTTTTCTAGAAATGGTTTCATGTATGTTTAAAGTCATTTTTACCCATTTTTTACTTTTACTACATGGTATGTAAGGACTATTTCTTGTGTTTACCATACGAGGTACTTTTTGACTTTTTCAGCAAAAGTACAAGATGAATGTTTTTTTAGCTTATACGGCATGAATGGATTTTTGCAGTTTCATAACGCCATATTTTCAGGAAGAATACTCTACAAGATTTCATTACTATTTTCAAAAAAATCAATTTCTTTTAAAATTGCATGGAATTTTGTGAGAAGAAAATTATTTGGAAGAAGAAAGTATATTTTCCTCAAGAATTCATTTCAAGTGTTTTATCAAACCATTTTCCATCTAAGATGGAATTATTTCATATGTGTATGTTTCAAGTATAATGTCTCTATGATTTACATGTTTTAACTTTTATTATGATGAAATGATATCCATTTTTTTTATATGCATTATGTTATGATGGGATGATGTTTATGAAACCCATTTTATTCTTTGGGTTCTGACGAATGATTTATGATTATTTTGTGGCACACGTAAGAATGATTTAATTATGAGATGGGTGGGACCTATATCTCCCTAAAATGAATTGGGTAATGATTTATATCTCATTAGATAGACATGGCTGGAATGATATGTTTGTCCTGTTCAGTGATACAGGACTGGAACGAGGAGTGAACTCGATTCTGAAAGGGACTTTGTCCACTAAGATGGTCTTGGAAGCAATGACTTGGATACTATGGAAATTATATCATGCGATTAATGGTTTTCCACAATTAAATGTTTTATTATGATTCTATTTTATCATGATTGATGTTCCTTTATGACGTATTCCTTACATACTGCCAAGATTTATTTCACAACTCAAGATTTGATGTGTAAACATTATGTTCATGTTTTGAAGTTCAAATGTATATGGTTTGTTTTGTTTTCTCTATTCCTTCCCTTACTGAGCATTTTAGCTCCCCCTTTATATATTTTCTTTTACCCAGGATATATAGAAATGTTTTAGGTAAGAAACAAATGGGAAGATCATTATGGGAGATGTTGAAGATCTTTCACCAAGATTAGAAGATTATGTTCTGAGTTTCCAAAGAAACTAAACTATTACGGTCCTTTGGTGTCTGTTTTTGTTATGTATTATGTAATCTGAAAAAGTAATGTAATGTCTATGTATGTCAAGTACGAGTATCTATAGTTGGTATCAGAGGAAAGGTTTAGTTAACCTTTGGAAACTAGGATTCCAAAACATTAGTGAGATCCTTAGATATATTTCTAAGGTATGTCTAGGGATGTTCCTAAGGTTATGTATAAGTATAGGTTATGGTCTAGAATTTTGATAACGACTGTAAATAACCTAGGATTAAACCTAAGATGTTAGAGATTGAAAGTACACCCCTTGATTATGTTGTTTTCCTAGTATGATTTTTTCCTCTCACACTATTTTTTGGGTTTTAAAAAATGGTTGGAAATATGAAGATTCACGATAAGGAGGATATGATTGACAATGGAATGACATTCTTCATGAGAAACCAAATGAAAGAGGATTTGGAAGTCCAAAAATCATTATTATGCCTAATCAGTAATCTCATAATATGATCCATAATCTCATCTTTTGTAAGTTTCCTGACTCAGCTAATAAGAGAAAGATGGAGTTTCATGATGATCATAGAGGAAAGAATGTTCAATTTCCATCATGTAAATCATGTGGTAAGAGGAAATAGGGAGAATGTTTCAATGGAACTAGAAGATGCTTTGGGTGTTGAAAAGAAGGACACAAATCCAGTAATTGCAAAGGAAAAGGATCAGTAAACACCATGGACAAGGATAATGATATTTCTAAGACATCAACAACGGTTAAATGTTTTAAATGTGGAATGTACGGGCATTATGCAAACCAATTCCCTAAGGGAAAATTTTATGAAGAGAATCAGCATGGTCGTATGGTTAGTATTTATATTGATGATGATGAAGAGACTACAAATGAAATATGAGATGAAATAAGTATTGAGGAATAAAATGAGGAAGCTCGGTAAATGGTTTAGAAAGGTAGTGGAATGATTGTATGTTTATCAAGAGTTATGTTGTATAGGTAATTCAATGGTACTGTGGAATAAAGAAACATCTAAGGATTATTACACTATTGTTTTTCTTAAAGTACTTGAAACTATATGTTGAATGGTACCGATAACCATGAAAGGTTATTCAAATATTTTTTCAAGGTAGATGATATGTGAATAATGAAAAGATAAGGATATAATGGTATGTTGGATAGTATTAATGAGCTCATGACTCGTATAAGGACAAATTGATATCATGGTTTGAGTATACAAAATTTGGGGATTTTGGTATGTGGAAAGAGTTAACTTCTGACAACATTCATGTTTTCAATAAGTTTCTATGGGTACTCATGTTTCAAGAGAATACATGATTAAGGAATTCACATGTTTGAAATGTGACCAACAAGATATATATATCTTATGATATACAAGAGATAAATAATTGTATTAATTTATTGGTAGATGACCTTTCTAGTAATCATTTTATTTATACTATGAGATTGGACATATGTATTTTGGATAAACCTAAAGATTGGAATCGATTAATTTAGACATTAGAAAGTATTGTTTAAGGCTAGAACTTTTTGTAATGTTTTAATAGTATAGTTTTAGAAAAAGGACAACCTGTAGGATGGGTGACAACCCATTGCGTCGGACAAGGATGCGGGAATTGAACCCACAACCGAAGTGCGACATGCCTTTATCGCATACCACTGGCCTACAAAAAGTCCATGGTTAGTAGAAAATAGTTTTATTTTATTAAGAGATATAATCGACGATGTATAAGTCCATTTTAGAAACTATATATAATTAATCTCAGCATAGATGGAGTTATGTATATTTAATAAATTGTGCTAAACTTTTTGCGATAGAAACAGATGGAAGAAACTACCATTCTATCGCATGATCTACTAACACTACACGAATGACAAATTCAACATCATTTCTTTAAGATATGAAGTGGAAATTGTTCAAGGTTCGAACAACAGTGAGATTGTTCCAAAATCAAGTAAGTATTTCTTTTAATTAAACAATTTTTCAACATTAGGGAGATGATCTTGAGAACTAAAAACGTTCTCCTAGTACCCTTATATCTGATGAATCAGATGGTACCTTAGATCATTACAAATTTATGGCTTTGGGATTGTTTGATTTTTCATAGCTAGGTTCTCTACAACTCTCTATCAGAACATGATGATTATATTTCTCTCCCATATTCATATATTCTCCTATGTGGAAACCCAATGATTAGTTAATTTATTTAACTATTAAATTTCATAATTTAGTTTTTAATGTTAAGTTTCAGTATTCCTTTTTACGATGTGGGTTTCTATTAAAGAAACATTCATGTAGAAAACCATTTATAACCCCAAAAAATTTCAAGGGCGAAATTCATTTTAAGGGGGGTAGAATATAACACCCCGAGATTTTATGATAAGTATTCCTTTTAATTTATTTGATGTCTTTTGTTTTATGCTACACCAGTATTATCTTGTGCTATACGCAACAATGTATTAGCTTGCAGTATATGCAACACTATTCTTGGATCGTGTTACACATAATTTTAAGTTTGTTTGATATAAGTTAATCTACACAACATTGAGTGTATATATATATATATATTTAATGTATAAATGAAATATGGTTGGATTACGTTATATGCAAAAACAAAAGAATTTTTCACTACATGAAATCCTAACTTGGCTTGCCATACACGCAATCGCGTCCTTCCTCGATAGCGTGTGTTGTACGCAATACTGAGTTTCACTAAACAATGATATGTTATTAAAATAATATATAAACTAATCTTTATGAATAATAATTCCCACTTTTTTAAATTTTATAAATTTTATCATTCATAATGGACTTAATTTTGGGATTCGGAATATCGAAATTAGCCGAGGGTGATTTTTTTGTATTTTTCTGAAAACTTTCAATTTTTGATGAATAGTGAAAACACTGGGTTACTATTTTAAAACCGACTTTTTATTTAAATAATTATTTAGTTTTTTTATATTTATTTTAGGTCAAAATTGACACATAATACCAATATATGTTCAATGTAATTCATTGGATTCCTTTTATAATAATTTTACATATATAAAAATTTTATTAAAATTTTCACCGTCTTTTACCCAACTCTCAAGGGAATTCGAAAATATACATAAAACATAATTTTACCGCTTCTATGAGTGGAATTTTAAAAATCCGAGAGACATGATTAATATGAAGGAGTAAAATTTGGTTCAATAAGATAAAAATATTTTTTGGTAAATAGTAACTTTTTTACTTTTATTTACCACGGTTAAAAGTAAATAGGGTAATTAAGGGTAATAATGATATTATTATTACCCTAACACATGTCCTAATTCTACTGGGTAAGTTTAATTAGACAAAAAAACCTTATTAATAAAATATTATCCTTTAGCTCCACTTGGATTAGATTAGGACACTTCTTATTATTTCATTTAAAGAAGAGATAAAAGAGTTAAAATCAAAGTTTAATAACTAAAACATTTTTAATATAGGGTTATACATAAGATAAATTTGACAATAAATATTAATTAAAAAGATAAAAATATTTCCAACATAATGGTATTTTATTTATAGTTCATAGACATTAAATAAGTTAATTTATTTATGACACAATGATGATGCAGTAATTACCTTATCAATGAAATATTAACATAATTGATGTAATAAATATCAAAATAAATGTAATTTGAGACTTTTTATAAATTCAACTAATTTTTATGTTAATATAACAAGTTATTATTGAGTAAATGAACATTTTTATAACTAATCATGCTGTTATTAATTTCACAAAAAACAATTACCAAATAGTGTCAAAATTTACATAAAATAGATTTTAAAACAAATTTTAAATTATTAATTTGTTATTCTATTCCTAAAAATCTTAGTTTTGGACAAATGACTTAGATAAGGTTATATATATTAATATTGAACCACTTGGGGATATTTTGGCTTGTTATAGTATGTTTATTAACCATATAGTGTAAGACAACAAGAAGACACGGTAAAAGTTCAATTATTTATCTTAGAGTTAAATCTAAATGATAAGGTTAAAATAGTAACCTAAACTTGTCTAAAAAATATTGGATGAGAGGATTTCGAACCATACCAACTTTATATTCGAAATAATTCAATTTGGAGCTATTATCAACCGAATATGACTTTATTATAAAATAATATTTTAAGTTTCTACTAAGGTGCCCCTCTCCTCCCTTATAAAAGGGCACCTCCTCCCTATTCTCTTTACACAATTTTGAGCTTTCAAGCTCGTCCAAACCATGCCCATTTTCCTTATCAAATTCCCTATAAACATTATAGAGGTTCTGGTATCCTCAAAAGACCAACTCTAGTGCCTTAAGAGGAAGCATAAAAGAGGTACGTCGAAGAAGAGGTAATCTCTTCTACCGATTATTTCATGTTTTCTTTCTTCTTCATCTTCTTCTTATTTAGTTGTTTCATTATAAAGAAATAACATCAGTATCAATAATATACTGATATGTTATTATAAATATGAAACAACCCCATTTCACCTTCTGTCCATCCTATAGAAAATGAAATCACCGCACGTGCGAACGTACGGAATACGGTCTCCACGACGTGGTGTAATCTATTTTTCCACCACCACCTTACTTTGATGTGTATAATGGTGTAAATAATAACTATATATATAGTTATTATAACATGATACTGATTATGAGATATTATATCATCCACTCAAATTCAATTCAATAATTATGGGAACGATATCATCGCTCGTGCATACATATAGATTATGGTCTCTGTGACGCGATGAGATTCATTCTCCATGTTAACCATTCAAGAATGATTATAAAGTATATATAATGAATAATAATGAAATACATGAAATGATAAACCTACTGGATTTATGAATATATATATATATATATATATTTCATCTACTTACTTCCATTCAAGTCAATAGGGAAAGGAAAACAATGTTCATGCGTACGCACGACCTACCGTCTCCATGAACGGTGTATTTAATTTCATTTATCTATCTATTAAATATATATATATACTGAATATATATGATCTATAAATCATTATTTAAATTCTGTAAGTAATTAAATCATGATATAAGTATTAATAATATCAATAAAAACAAGTCCAAACACGTACGATAAATAAAACGATTTTACCCAAAACGCTGCATTAAGATGGAATTTACAAAAGAACGGGAAATATAAAGTCATAAGTGAACCATATATGATATTATAACAATGGATATGATTCTGTAATAAGTCAATTTCATTATTTTAATCATTATAGTGGAGGTTCAGATACGTACAAAGCATATCGGACCTAAGGTAAGGGATAAATTTTTCAATCTCGTTTTTATCCAAGATTGTTTATTCGTAAGTATTTACTGAGGTTATATTTATCATTCATGTCCATGTTTTCTAAAAATGGTTTCAAGTATGTTTAAAGTCCTTTATACCATTTTTTTTACTTTTACTACATGGTATGTAAGGACTATTTCATGTGTTTACCATACGAGGTACTTTAGACTTTTCCGAAAAAAGTACGAGAAAAATGATTTTTTAACTTATACAGCATGAACGGATTTTTACGGTTTCATAACACCTTATTTTCATGAAGCTTACTCTACAAGATTTCATGACTATTTTCAAAAAATTCCTTTTATTTTAAAATTTCATGGTATTTTGGGAAAAGAAAATTATTTTGAAGAAGAAATGATATTTTCCTCAAGAAATCATTTCAAGTGTTTTATCAAAATCATATTCCATTTAAAATGAAATTATTTCATATTTGTATGTTTCAAGTATATTGTCTCTATGATTTACATGGTTTAATTTTTATTCTGATGAAATGATATCCAGTTGTTTTATATGGATTATTTTATGATGGTATGATGTTTATTATGCATATTTTATTCTTTGGGTTATGATGAATGATTTATGTTTATTTTGTTGCACACGTAAGAATGATTTCATTATGAGATGAGTGGGACAAATATCTCCCTATAATTTATTGGGTAATTATTTATATCTCTAGAGATAAACTTGGATGGAATGGTAAGTTAATCTGGTTCAGTGATACAGGACCGGAACGAGGAGTGAACTCGATTTAGAAAGGGACTTTGTCCACTAATATGGTCTTGGTAGTAATGCCTTGGCTACTATGGAAATCACATCATGTGATTAATGGTTTTTTACAATTAAATGTTTTATTCCCACACTATTTTATCATGATTGTTGTTCCTTTATGACCAATGCTTTACGTACTGCCAAGATTTATTTCACAACTCAAGATTTGATGTGTAAACTTTATGTTCATGTTTTGAAGTTAAAATGTATAGGGTTTGTTTTATTTTCTCCATGCATACTCTTAATGAGCATTTGAGCTCACAATTTATATGTTTTCTTTTCCTTAGGATATAATGAAATATTTTAGGTAAGAAAAACAAAGGGAAGATCATTATGTGATATGTTGAATATCTTTCACCAAGAGTAGAAGATTATGTTCCGAGTTTCCAATGACACTAAACTATTACGGTCCTTTGGGGTCTATTTTTGTTATGTATTACATATTTCGAAAAATTAATGTAATGTTCATGTACATCAAGTATGATTCTCTACAAGAACCATGACCAACGACATGTTGGATGTCCACATTAGACTCGTAAATCCAACCTAGGAGAGCTCCCTATGTGCCAGAAACAAATAGATTATGGATTAAATTAAATTTAACTAGAAATGAATAAGTAATACAAGGTGTGATATACCTTTTATATAGTAGATATAAATGGTTATAATACATCATTTTGGGATTCCCCCTTCCTAGGAGCCTTAAATGTTCATAAGGAATTGATGAATTCCACCATGTTACAGTCGAATCACTAATGCGATCCTTAGATAGAAATCAAGAAATGAAAATTTGATGAAGTCAATGGAGGTTGATAAATACCATAAATCTTCTTTAAACCCCTTATAACACATCCCATGAAGGGAAATTATGAATAGAGGAAGAGGTATAGATCACATGCCACATGATAAAAAACAAGGGGGAGAAGAAGGGCTACCCCATCAAAAATTCGTGGGTATTGAAATTTAATTTAATGATTTTAATGGTTTATAAGCCTACCAATACTAGGCCATTGTCTTGTCGGTGAGCCTAGATGGAAATAATGGACACTGGACTATGAAATGGTTAATAATTTTCTCACTAATGGCTAGATGGTTGCTACATGATGCAACCACAACATAGCCCAACCACTTTGCCCTTCTCCAAGTTCCCCCCAAACATAGCTTCCAATATCTATTACATGTTCAGTTTTCCAATTGTTTGGATTCATAACCTACAAAATTCAATTTAAATTCATAGTTCAAATTTATACCCCTCTATTAATTTTAAATTCAAATTCTTATTAAAAAATGAAATTTACATATGGGAATGAAGCATGAAAAACTCCCCACTAAACCACTTTTCATACCTAAAAAAGTCTAAGTGGTGACTCAAATATAACTCCCAACCTATACGGGTTTTTAATTCATCATTCACTGGGTGATTATCAATTCAGATTTACAAATTATGTTATAAAAAGTAACCTCATCATTAAGGATCTTACTCCCTCAAGACACAATTCAACAGTCATATCCATTACTAATTCCCAATGCCATCAACCCTAACACATGATCAAATCATAGTCCAAAACAACATTATCCAGGGGGTTCTCACGTCCATATTTTTTATCTCAATAGGCCAATTCCGAGGCCTCAGTGCTTCCAACCTAAGAATTTCTACTAAAAGAGATATACCCATGTTCCAATGACACTCTAGGATTAGTTAAAATGTCAGAACACCCAAACATACATTATAACACCTGCTAGTTTTGCTACCAGCTATAGATTCTCATTTCCAAGATGAAACGAAAATTCTTCTATTATCCACAAAAAATATGAGTACATCAAAATTTCCACTAAAATCCACCACCAATAATCAAAACAAACCCGTTATATAAAAAACGATTCCCCCAATGTGGTATCATGATTGAAAAATAATAAAACATTTAAAACTACCATTAATACCTCCATCAGCTGAACCCACTCAAAAATATTCATCACCATATATTGATTCACTACTAATTACTGGTTCATGATGTCCTCATATGTAGAAGCATATTGTAGTCTCCCAAACATGAAAAATGAGGTTCCTACCTGAGTTTAATTGTAATGTAAAGACCCGTAAATTTCAAGAAAATTTTTTTTCTTAATTTTCTTTGGAATTTTACAAGAGCGCAGTTTCTGACGGCACCTGATTCCGAGGCCCGGTGTGCCCGGAATCATTTTCCGAAGTTTGGCACGGGTACGTTCAGTGAACGGACGAGTGAGTTTTTCTAAATTTTGAACCGGTGCCCGGAATCGAATTCTGAGGGCACCGATGAAATCACAGCGCCGATATTCTCTTAGAAACGCCTCTTCCAGAGTTGCGTTTGTTCGGGTGTGGTTTTTAATTTTTGGGCTTAAAGTTAAGAAATAAAATAATTTTACAACAACTTTATTTTATTTCACTTAAGCCACTTGGAAGCCACTTGAAGCCACTTAAAGACGGCTTAAACTGAGTTGATCCGGATAGGATGTTATCCAGAAATATCCTACCCCCTTGGTAGGATATTTGTGAGGTGGGGCCCGCATGAGCCCCGCCGTTTCTTTCCGCTAAGTAACGCACCCGCGAAAACCCGTCATTATGAAAGTCAACTGCCGCGTTTTCTTAAATTCTTAACAGACCATTTAATTGGGCGGTTTATTTCGTAAATTAAATGAGCTGTTTCTTTCGTTGAATTAATTCAACGAATTGATGGGTCGTTACTTACCCTTTTTCGTGTGTTGGCATAATAATAAAATAAGACCAACCAATCTTTTTGGAGGATTACTGGTTGAGAGGTTTGACAGAGTCCTCGTGCCTTTATCCTTCTTCGCGAAAAATGCTAAGAACGCGAAGAACGCGAAGAACGCCGGCCTCCGACGAAGAACGCCGAACCCGGAAATCGACGCGACGCGCCGCCGTGTTCCGCGACGCCGACGTTCCCTTCCTGCAACGTTCTTCTATGACGTCTCTTCCTCCACGACGGATCTTCGATCGGCTGCTTGAGGTAAGAGTCTCGGACCTTCTTTTTAATCTCCTTTGTGGTTTTACCGAAACACGGATTTAATGATTTAATTAAATTAAATCTGTTGTTTCGTGATCCGTTGAGTTCTCCGACTCAACGCCGGGTTCCGCGACGACGCGACGCCTTTCCGCGACGACGCGACGCTTTTCCGCGAAGAACGCTCACGCGCGACGACTTCGAGGTAGGGATTTTATTTTTTGGAATTACCCCTTTTTTTTCTCTCCCATAAATGTTTCTTTAAAAAGTTAAAGAACCGGATTTGTGAACAATTTTAAATTTATTAAAATTGTTGTTTCCTTTGTGGAATAAAAATTCTCCCGTTGTTTATATCTAACGCGGAGGGTGTGGGCCAAACGAACACGGCCCAACAACCCTCCGCCGATCTTCGTGGTTGTGCGGATTTGGCGGGCGACGACAAATCGTGATGCAAGGGCGATCTGACGATCCCGCAGTGAAGAACGGAACCCGAGAGGAGCAACGGCGCAGACGGGAAGAAAAACAGGCCACCGGAGCAACTCCGGCGGCCCGCGGAAGCCGGTGGCGCCCGGCGCGCCGCCAGACGAGACCGCCGCGGCACCGGCCGCGGCGGCGGCGCTCGCGGGACGCGGCTGAAGCCGCGTCCGGCCGCCAGGGAGACACCCCGCGGGTGTCGCGGGGGTGTCACGCGGGGGCAGTGGCTCCCCCCCGCGTCACTCGGGACGTGGCTTCAGCCGCGTCCGGCTGTCTGGCCGACACCCCGCGAGTGCCGCGGGGGTGTCACGCGGGGCGGCGGCTCCCCCCGCGTCGGCCGCCCGGCCAAGCCGAGCTGGGCTGGCCGAGCCAGGCCGGTCCAACCGGCCGGGCCGGACCGGGTCCGACCGGGTTAGACCGGGTTGGACTGGGTTCGGCCGACCCAGGGGGGGTCGGGCCGGCTCGGCCCGGGCCCGGACCCCCCGTCTTCGGACGATTTTTGTTCAAATGCCCGTAACATGAGCTACGGACCTCTGAACGACGCGCCGTCAGCGGCTACGCGATCCTTGGATCGAGATGGTCGTTTTGGTATATCGTACTCAAGGTTTCGGAATACTTTGAGTTCGGCCGGGTTGGTTCGTACACGAAACCAACCGGGCCCTCGGAGCGGAAACGCTCGTATTTTGAGCTACGGACGTCCGATTGACGTACCGTCAGGTTTGTTGAATTCCTCTAAGTGAGACGGATCTTTTGGCATACTCTGCCCGAGGTTTAGACGCAGGTGGAGTACGGTCGGGTTGGTTTTGCCTTAAAAACCAACCGGGCCCCTGAAGCGAAAAAGCCAATAACTCTCAGACCGGACGTCCGATTGACGTGCCGTCTGCGACGTTGAGTTCCTGTGGACGATACAGAACTTTTGGATACATCAACTTCGAACTTTGTGTCAGTTGATGTATCAGCCTCTCGGCTCGTGGAGCGGACCCTCCCGAACGAGCTTGCTGTGTGCGGGAACCCTAGTGCTGGCTGGGACTGCTACTTCGACAGCGACGACCGTGCAGAGATCCTCAGTGAACTGCGACGACGACTGTGCAGAGATCCTCAGTGGACTGCGACGACTACAGCACTCAGCGATCCTACGTGGATCAGTGCTTCAGGTCCTGTGTGGGCCCGATCCTGTGTGGGTCCGATCCTGTGTGGGTCAGCGCTCAGCAGTTCTGTGTGAGCCAGCGCTTACAGGTCCTGTGTGGGCCCGATCCTGTGTGGGTCTTGCATGGGTTAGTTACCTATCGATCCTTCGTGGGTCCGACGACTTAGATGGATCAGTGATCATCTTTATTGTCGTCCGAAGAAGTGTACCTGTGTGAGCTGAATCTTCTGTTACTCTCCTTTGTGGATTGTGTTGAGCTATCCTGTGTGGATTTATTGTTTACTTTCCTTTGTGGATTGTGTTGAGCTATCCTGTGTGGATTTACTGTTTACTCTCCTTTGTGGATTGTGTTGAGATATCCTGTGTGGGTATACGTTTTTCTTTCCTGTGTGGACTGGGTTGTTCTTGGGCTCGGACGTTGGAGCCGAACGGGAATTGAAGACTTAGGTATATGTATGGGCATATACCTAAGCCGTGTCAGATGTTACTTCGTGATTGTATCTCTCATTTGTGGATTATCCTTTGTGGATTTCGGGAGACCTTCGAGGGTCTCGGGGTCCCTACTGAGTAGCTTATACTCACCCCTGCACGGGCTATGCCCGCATTTCGTGGTGTTGGTTGTAGACGACGGGCAGCGCTGATCGAGGTGGAGGCGTGCGGCGCAGGACGGTACCTAGAGGTGGACCACTGGGCGGGACACACTACTAGAAATGTGGGCATTAGCGACCGCTTTTGGCGGTCGCTAATGCCCTTTAGCGACCACCCTGCGACCACTTTTGGCAGTCGCAGTTGCGCCGTCGCTATTAATCAATAGCGACCGCCATTGGCGGTCTCTAATACTCTCTTCGAAAATCGACGAAAATTTGGTGCCGATTGTACTGGGGCGCACGTGCGGCATGTTGGAGGTTACCCCGAGCTTGGGTCGATGGCCATGGAGGAACCACGGCGGCCGGAGGTGTGGGAGGCGACGGGGGTGGCGGCGACGGGGGTGACCTGTGGTTGCGGGACCCCGAGCATGGTTTTCCGGTAGCATTGGTAGGGGCGACGGGTGTCGACGGGGTGGCGGCGACGGAGGTGACCTGTGGTGGCGGTGCGGCGGCGGGAGGGGCGACCGCTGTTGCAGCGAGTAATCGAAGAAGATAGTGCGGGGGACGGGAAAAATCCCGCCATTTCATTTCGGTTTTAGCGACCGCTTTTGGCGGTCGCTAATAGTATCAGTAGCGACCGCCAATGGCGGTCGCCCGCTACCATAGGCGCCGAAACTAAAAAATCTAGTAGTGACATACTCGGAGCAGACGGCTAGACCGAAGAGCTATGAAGGCTATCTGTGCCCACCCTTCAGGTGGGGCTTCCAGAGGACGGCTCGACGCTGCGGCTTTTCTTTTCAGTTGCTGTTTTTCCCTTTCAGCTGTACTTTACAGTTGGGCTTGTATTTCCGGCCCCTTTTTACTTTCAGCACAGCTTGTACAGTTTTTACTTAGTGTTTACTTTTCCGCTTGCTTACTCTGTGGTGCTTGTTTACTTTTCAAAGGCAATGCCTTCCCTTTTGTTGGAATTTACGCCTTGGTGCTAGTCACCAACCCCTGGCCTATGGAAGGCGGGCTTGGGGTAGTCACGGCACGGGCCCCGAGGGCGGGTCGTGACAAATTGGTATCAGAGGTGGTCGGTTCTACCGCAGACTCTGATCTTTCTTCTATGTGAAGCAATAGTGTTTAGCGTATTGGGTGTGGTTATCAATCCAGGGAGTCCAGTGTTGGTGCGGTGGCCGACGTATCCGTACACCAGGACCCTGACTTCTGATTTCCGACTTAATGCACGAAAACATTGATTGCATGTGTGTTCAAGTTTTCTTTGTGATTACTTGTGTCAACTCACTAGGTATACTGTTCTGACCGTGGCACACTTGTTTCCTTTTCAGGATGGCCCCACGACGACAGCCAGCTAGGGTTCCGAGATTAGAGCGCGACGACAGCCCGCCGAGCAACGAGGCCTCGGTACAGGGCCCGTTGACAGCAGAGGCACCGACGGTACCTTTACCCGCCAAGCCCCTGATGCTTCCAGCGCCGATCGCTGACGATGCATGACGCCTCGGAGCTCTGCATGAGTTCCAGCGCCAGCGACCACCCAGGTTCCGTGGGGAGACGGACCCCCAGGCAGCCGAGGACTGGCTGGAGGCGGTCGTCCGAGTTTTCAGGCTAGTGAGGACACCAGCAGACCTCATGGTGATCCTCGCGGCGAGCCTACTGCACGCAGCAGCAGGGCGATGGTGGAGCTTGATGCTCCAGGTACATGATGAGGCCTCCCTCATCTGGACGGACTTCGAGGGCCTCTTCCGCTCAGAGTTCGTCCCGGCCACCCTCTGTGCGGTGCGCATCCAGAAGCTTTTTCAGCTGCGGCAGGGCAGCTTGACGGTCGCCCAGTACGCGGCGAGGTTCACCGACCTTTCTTGCTACTCGACAGACATGGTACGAGAACCCTTCTTCCGGGCCTGGACCTTCGAGCAGGGATTGAGACACGAGATCAGGGCGTCACTGATCTCCCTCAGCATCCCGACCCAGGCAGGAGTGCTAGAGCGAGCCCTTCTGATCGAGATCTTTCTGGCTGAGTCCATAGCGAGACCTACCGCAGGGTGGCAGGTATCAGAGTCTTCGGCAGCTGGTAGCCGACAGATGACTCAGGGTTCCAGGCAGACTAGGCCTTCCGGCAGACGACCTCGGGACACTGGCTCAGCAGTGCGGGGCACACAGCGCGGAGCCAGTCTTCCGAGAGGCAGGCAGTGCTACGCGTGCGGCGGGCAGGGCCACATGGATCGTGACTGCCCGACCCGCCGTACTGAGGAGCAGCAGACGATGGAGGGGCCACCCAGGCAGAGGCAGAGGGTCGACCGTGGCGGTCCGCAGGGAGGAGGCGGACGATGCAGAGGAGCTGGCCGAGCAGCAGGTGGTGGGCGACGCTTTGAGGCTTTGCCACCAACACCACCAGGAGGTCCGCCCCGAACACAGGGAGCTGGCAGGCAGAGACAGGCTCAGCTCTAGGCAGCGGAGGCCTATGACCACGGAGCGCCAGAGATGATTTGAGGTACGATCTGTGTCTATTCCACCCTTGCTGCAGTTCTTATAGACACAGGAGCGAGTCACTCTTTCATAGCCACTGCCCTTGTTCGGAGCTCGGAGATTCCAACAGAGGCATTGGCTTGATCCTTACGGCTAGAGACTCCTACGGGAGCAGACTCGACGATCACGCACTGGTGCCGGCAGTGTGAGCTTACTCTAGGAGGCGAGAGCTTCAGCTAGGATCTTCTTGTAGTAGCTTCGAGGCCTTACGACGTCATCTTGAGCATGGATTGGTTATCTATGGTCCATGCTCAGATTGACTGCATTAGGCGCAAGGTGCGATGTGTGTGCACCGATGGGAGCAGGTTCACCTTCACCGGCAAGAAGGGATCCTTCGCAGCACAGGATGGACTCACGCAGAGGAGAGGGCAGCCCATCACTCACCAGTTGGCTAGCCTCATCCTTGGAGCAGTTGACGTGCGGAGTCCTAGTTTTCCTGCAGTGGTGGATCAGTATGCGGACGTCTTCCCCGACGATGTTCCAGGGCTACCTCCTCATAGAGAGGTAGAATTTTATATTTATCTGTACCTCGGGATAGCCCCGATATCCACTCCAGCATATCGGATGGCCCCCGCTGAGCTTCAAGAGCTACGGGTACAGTTGGAGGACTTGCAGGGCAAGGGGTTCATCCGACCCAATGTTTCACCCTGGGCTTCGCCGATTTTGTTCGCCAAGAAGGCGGACGGGAGCTTGCGACTGTGTGTCGATTATTGTCGCCTGAACTAGGTGACAGTGAGGAACAAGTATCCGCTACCGAGTATTGATGACCTCTTCGATCAGCTCAAGGGAGCACGGTGGTTCTCGAAGATAGACCTCAGGTCAGGCTATCATCAGCTCAGAGTTCGAGACGAGGATGTGCAGAAGACGGCCTTCAGGTGTCGGTATGGCCACTATGAGTTCTTGGTTATGTCTTTTGGCGTAACCAATGCTCCAGTAGTGTTCATGAGCCTCATGAACAGGATCATCCAGCCATACCTCGATCGATTTGTCGTGGTCTTCATCGACGACATTTTGGTGTACTCGACGACGGAGGAGGAGCACGCCTACCACCTGCGGGTTGTACTAGACACACTCCGAGAGCACAAGCTTTACGGAAAGCTCTCGAAGTGCCAGTTCTGGTTACATGAGGTCCACTTCTTGGGGAACGTCATTTCTGAGGTGGGAGTTGCAGTGGATCCCGCGAAGATCGAGGCAGTGCTAGCTTGGGAGCCACCCAGGAGCATGACAGAGGTGCAGAGTTTCTTGGGTCTAGCCGGATACTATCGGAGATTAGTGCCAGACTTCTACAGAGTTGCGGCGCCACTCTCAGCATTGACGAAGAAGGGGAAAACCTTCGTGTGGTTAGACAGATGTCAGCAGAGCTTCCAGGAGCTGAGGAAGAGATTGACCAGCGCACCTATCTTGAGGTTGACTGAGGAGGGAGTTGGATACGTAGTCTACTGCGATGCACCAGGGACCGGACTCGGGTGTGTCCTGATGCAGGAGCAGGCCGTGATTGCCTACGGATCACGTCAGTTGAGGCCGCATGAGCAGAACTACGCTACCCATGACCTGGAGTTAGCAGCAGTGGTCTTTGCCCTGAAGACATGGCAACACTATCTAATGGGCGAGCGCTTTACAGTCTTTTCTGACCACCAGAGTCTCAGGTACATCTTCTCTCAGAAGGAACTGAACCTGAGACAGCGGCGATGGCTCGAGTTCCTCCAGGACTATGACTTTGAGATAGTCTATACTCCTAGGAAGGGTAACGTGGTAGCCGATTCCCTCAGCAGGAGGACGTGCATCCATCTACTTGAGGAGGCGACAGAGCAGCTAGCCGCTTTGCAGGTATCCTTCATAGATAGAGACGGAGCAGCCTTCCTTCAGTCTCTCACAGTCTCTCCTCCACTCTATAGCAGGTCAGAGAGGCACAGCGTGGGGACGCTGACTGTGAGACACGGCGTTCACAGATATCCTCGGGACAGGCAGCTGATGGTTTCTACCTTGGAGCAGATCACGACGTCGTTTTTCAGAGGACGTACCCTGGTACCAGTCGCTTTACGGGAGGAGGTGCTGAGAGAGTTTCACACTTCTCCTTTGGCGGTACATCCTGGAGTGGCGAAGATGTACCAGGATCTCAGATGACAGCACTGGTGGCCAGGCATGAAGAAGGCTGTGGCAGAGTTCGTTTCACGGTGCCTCACCTGCCAGCAGGTGAAGGCAGAGCATCAGGTACCAGCAGGCTTGGTACAGCCCTTGGAGGTCCCGGAGTGGAAGTGGGACGGGATATCTATGGACTTCATGACTGGACTTCCACGCACTTCCAGAGGTCACGACTCCATTTGGGTGATTGTTGACCGACTCACCAAGTCGGCACACTTCTTACCCATCCGAGAGTAGGGCTCAGTGGAGAGATTGGGGCGTCTCTACGTCCATGAGATTGTACAGCTTCACAGTGTGCCATCGACTATCGTCTCCGATCGGGACGCTCGCTTTACTTCCCGGCTTTGGAAGGGGTTGCAGGAGGCGTTCAGGACGTGGCTACGTCTGAGCACCGCCTTTCACCCTCAGACGGATGGTCAGACGGAGAGGACCATTCAGACTCTCGAGGACATGCTCCGCACATGTGTCCTCAACTTTGGTCGCAGCTGGGAGGACCACCTACCCTTGGTGGAGTTCGCGTACAACAACAGCTACCACTCCACCATCGGGATGGCACCATACGAGGCATTGTACGGTAGACCTTGCAGATCTCCTTTGTACTGGACAGACCCTGGGGAGTCAGCACTTGTGGGACCAGAGATGGTCCGGGCCACGACAGAGAAGGTCCAGGTCATCCAGGAGCGGATGAGGACAGCACAGAGCCGGCAGAAGTCATATGCTGACAGGAGGCGGAGGCCACTGGAGTTCGAGGATGCCGACCACGTCTTCTTGTGGGTCTCACCTCAACGTGGTTTGCGGAGATTTGGCCGAGGTGGCAAGTTGTCTCCACGCTTCATCGGGCCTTTCCAGGTCCTCAGCAGGATTGGCGAGGTGGCTTATCGCTTGGCTCTGCCACCTCAATTGCACCGGGTGTACGACGTCTTCCACGTGTCCCAACTGAGGAGATACGTGCACGACCCGACGCACATCATTGACTATGGGGAGCTAGACGTGGATGATGGGGTGACTTTTGCGGAGGTCCCGGTGGAGATAGAGGATCGACAGGAGCGGGTCCTACGTGGGTGATCAATTCATCTTGTGCGCATCAGATGACAGCACGGGAACCTCCAGGAGAGCACATGGGAGCGGGAGGCCCAGATGCGTGCTCAGTACCCACATTTGTTTCCCTAGTTTATGATGTATCTTTACGGGGACGTAAAGCCCTGAGGTGGGAGTAATGTAAAGACCCGTAAATTTCAAGGAAATTTTTTTTCTTAATTTTCTTTGGAATTTTACAAGAGCACAGTTTCTGACGGCACCTGATTCCGAGGCCTGGTGTGCCCGGAATCATTTTCCGAAGTTTGGCTCGGGTACGTTCAGTGAACGGACGAGCGAGTTTTTCTAACTTTTGAACCGGTGCCCGGAATCGAATTCTGAGGGCACCGATGAAATTGCAGCGCCGGTATTCGCTTAGAAACGCCTCTTCCGGAGTTGCGTTTGCTCAGGTGTGGTTTTTAATTTTAGGGCTTAAAGTTAAGAAATAAAATAATTTTACGACAACTTTATTTTATTTCACTTAAGCCACTTGGAAGCCACTTGAAGACACTTAAATACGGCTTAAACTGAGTTGATCCGGATAGGATGCTATCCAGAAATATCCTACCCCCTTGGTAGGATATTTGTGAGGTGGGGCCTGCACGATCCCCGCCGTTTCTTTCCGCTAAGTAACGCACCCGCGAAAACCCGTCATTATGAAAGTCAACTGACGTGTTTTCTTAAATTCTTAACAGACCATTTAATTGGGCGGTTTATTTCCTAAATTAAATGAGCTGTTTCTTTCGTTGAATTAATTCAACGAATTTATGGGTCGTTACTTACCCTATTTCGTGTGTTGGCATAATAATAAAATAAGACCAACCAATCTTTTTGGAGGATTACTGGTTGAGAGGTTTGACAAAGTCCTCGTGCCTTTATCCTTCTTCGCGAAGAATGCGAAGAACGCGAAGAACGCGAAGAACGCCGGCCTCCGACGAAGAACGCCGAACCCGGAAATCGACGCGATGCGCCGCCGTGTTCCGCGACGCCGACGTTCCCTTCCTGCAACGTTCTTCTGCGATGTCTCTTCCTCCACGACGGATCTTCGATCGGCTGCTTGAGGTAAGAGTCTCGGACCTTCTTTTTAATCTCCTTTGTGGTTTTACCGAAACACAGATTTAATGATTTAATTAAATTAAATCTGTTGTTTCTTGATCCGTTGAGTTCGCCGAATCAATGCCGGGTTCCGCGACGACGCGACGCCTTTCCGCGACGACGCGACACTTTTTCACGAAGAACGCTCACGCGCGACGACTTCGAGGTAGGGATTTTATTTTTTGGAATTACCCCTTTTTTTCTCTCCCGTAAATGTTTCTTTAAAAAGTTAAAGAACCGGATTTGTGAACAATTTTAAATTTATTAAAATTGTTGTTTCCTGTGTAGAATAAAAAATCTCCCGTTGTTTATATCTAACGCGGAGGGTGCGGGCCAAACGAACACGGCCCGACAACCCTCCGCCGATCTTCATGGTTGTGAGGATTTGGCGGGCGACGAAAAATCATGATGCAAGGGCGATCTGACGATCCCGCAGTGAAGAACGGAACCCGGGAGGAGCAACGGCGCAGACGGGAAGAAAAACGGGCCACCGGAGCGACTCCGGCGGCGGCGGCGCTCGTGGACCCGCGGCCGGGCGGGTCCGGCGCGCGCGGGACGCGGCTGAAGCCGCGTCCGACCGCCATGGAGACACCCCGCGGGTGTCGCGGGGGTGTCACGCGGGGCTGGCGGCTCCCCCCCGCGTCACTCGGGACGCGACTTCAGCCGCGTCCGGCTGTCTGGCCGACACCCCGCGGGTGCCGCGGGGGTGTCACGCGGGGCAGCGGCTCCCCCCGCGTCGGCCACTCGGCCGCTCGGCCGAGACGAGCCGGGCTGGCCGAGCCAGGCCAGTCGGACCGAGTCGGACCGGGTCGGACTGGGTCGGACCGGGTTGGACCGGGTTCGGCCGACCCAGGGGGGGTCGGGCCGGCTCGGCCCGGGCCCGGACCCCCCGTCTTCGGACGGTTTTCGTTCAAATGCCCGTAACTTGAGCTACGGGCCTCCGAACGACGCGCCGTCAGCGGCTACGCAATCCTTGGATCGAGACGGTCGTTTTGGTATATCACACTCAAGGTTTCGGAATACCTTGAGTTTGGCCGGGTTGGTTCGTACACGAAACCAACCGGGCCCTCGGAGCGAAAACGATCGTATCTTGAGCTACGGACGTCCGATTGACGTACCGTCAGCTTTGTTGAATTCCTCTAAGTGAGACAGATCTTTTGGAATACTCCGCCCGAGGTTTGGACGTAGGTGGAGTACGGTCGGGTTGGTTTTTCCTTAAAAACCAACCGGGCCCCTGGAGCGAAAAAGCCAATAACTCTCAGACCGGACGTCCGATTGACGCGCCGTCTGCGACGTTGAGTTCCTGTGGACGATACGGAACTTTTGGATACATTAACTTCGGACTTTGTGTCAGTTGATGTATCAGCCTCTCGGCTCGTGGAGCGGACCCTCCCGAACGAGCTTGCTGTGTGTGGGAACCCTAGTGCTGGCTGCGACTGCTACTTCGATAGCGACGACCGTGTAGAGATCCTCAGTGGACTGCGGTGACGACTGTGCAGAGATCCTCAGTGTACTGCGATGACTACAACACTCAGCGATCCTGCATGGATCAATGCTACAGGTCCTGTGTGGGCCCGATCCTGTGTGGGTCAGCGCTCAGCGGTTCTGTGTGAGCCAGCGCCTACAGGTCCTTTGTGGGCACGATCCTATGTGGGTCTTGCGGGGGTTAGTTACCTATCGATCCTTCGTGGGTCCGACGACTTAGATGGATCAGTGATCATCTTTATCGTCATCCGAAGAAGTGTACCTATGTGAGCTGAATCCTCTGTTACTCTCCTTTGTGGATTGTATTGAGCTATCCTGTGTGGATTTACTGTTTACTTTCCTTTGTGGATTGTGTTGAGCTATCCTGTGTGGATTTACTGTTTATTCTCCTTTGTGGATTGTGTTGAGCTATCCTGTGTGGGTATACGTTTTGCTTTCCTGTGCGGACTGGGTTGTGCTTGGGCTCAGACGTTGGAGCCGAACGGGAATTGAAGACTTAGGTATATGTATGGGCATATACCTAAGCCGTGTTAGATGTTACTTCGTGATTGTATCTCTCTTTTGTGGATTATCCTTTGTGCATTTCGGGAGACCTTCAGGGGTCTCGGGGTCCCTACTGAGTAGCTTATACTCACCCCTGCACGGGCTATGCCCGCACTTCGTGGTGTTGGTTGCAGACGACGGGCAGCGCTGATCGAGGTGGAGGCGTGCAGAGTAGGACGGTACCTGGAGGTGGACCACTGGGCGGGACATACTCGGAGCGGACGGCTGGACCGAAGAGCTGTGGAGGCTATCTGTGCCCACCCTTCAGGTGGGGCTTCCAGAGGACGGCTCGACGCTGCAGATTTTCTTTTCAGTTGTTGTTTTTCCCTTTCAGTTTTACTTTACAGTTGGGCTTGTATTTCCGGCCCCTTTTTACTTTCAGCACAGCTTGTACAGTTTTTACTTAGTGTTTACTTTTCCGCTTGCTTACTCTGTGGTGCTTGTTTACTTTTCAAAGGCAATGCCTTCCCTTTTGTTGGAATTTACGCCTTGGTGCTAGTCGCCAGCCCCTGGCCTATGGAAGACGGGCTTGGGGTAGTCACGGCACGGGCCCCGAGGGCGGGCCGTGACATGTAATTCCATAGTATATTATCCATGATCCAACACGACTGGATTATCTCAAATTATCCAATCCTAACATCCATGCTCATACTCTAATCATCTGAAAAACCTATTCATATATTTCACTCACCTATTTTTTTTAATCAAATTTCCATAATGGTATTCTACCTGTTATTTTCCATAATTTAAAAACCTACCCACATGGGGTTGTATTACAAATGATGGAGATAATTATCCACACAATACGAGTTTCCTTGTCATCAATTCACTTCAAAAAAACAAAAACTTCATGGACCAAACACTTCCCATCCTAAAATATAAAAATTTTACATGGAAAAATGCATTCATAGCCAAGATGAAAAACCAAAAAATTACTCATTACCCATTATAGTCCAACGAAAACATCACACTCTCAACTAACATAATTTCTAACCATAATGAGGGTCATCCCCTTAAATGTCCAGAAGTGAAACTCGACTAAAAAAACATCCCTTACCACAAATGACATATTATCCCATAACAATGGAACCAATATGCATATATAGAATGACTTGTCTATTAGGATATCAATATAAAATGGTTTCACATCACCAAAAATGACTGACCATGCTCTCACTGCACACTAGTCTAGTCAATCCAAAAATTCTTCACAATCCACTTAGAAATCGTGAACTCTACCATCTCCATGTCTACTCGCATTGATTAATTTCAAATGATGTTGTTATATATATTTAGGTTACCATCCTTACTATAACAACAATTTTAACAAACACTTGGAATCATACAATGGATTAAAGTTTCTAACCAGGCATACACTACACTTCTAAAGCATGTTAAGAGTCCACAAAATTAGGAACCTAAATTGTGTAGCCCTTCAAAGATAGCCTGAATTCCAATGAACTAAAGGTACAACATCACATTCAATATTTGTTATGGAATAGTAATTTATATGTTATATATATGGTCACACATAACTTTCATTGGTCTCAGTCCCTGATGCACATACCCATGCTTCATGTTGCTATAGAAAATCACTAACCTAGGATAACTCCTCACACGAGTTACCCAAACATATGACATATCATTGAATCCCAATGGTCTTGGATCTTACTAATGGTATCTATGTCTCCATCCTAGTTCAATTTCATGGTCTCAAAAGGTTCACAACGATTAGATAATAATATACATATCCATTTTAAATGGCTCCTAGTATTATGTTCCAAACACACAACAATAAGGCATCGATAAATAAAATTCATAACATGAAAACTCATCTACCAAAAAGGAAATAATTTTAATGAGAACCACCATAGTGAATCCAATCACATACACATTAGTAATGGTCCAAAAACACACCAGATCAATCAAAGATGATCTTTATTAAGGAAACCATAATTGTTGACTTGGATATGTAAATTTTCATTACAATATATATGAAAAAACAAAATATAGGATGTAGATTAATTTTAATTAATTTGGAAAGAATAATAGAAACCCGCAGTGGGTTTATAATTTAGTATCCAATGAAATGTTGACTCACTAGGGCCATTTCATGCCCCATACATCAAGGGGAAATACCATTTTCATAAATTATAATCACTCCATAGAATCCACATGAACTTCTATCAAACACTGAATCATATAAAATTATACCCAATAGATTATAACTACACAAAGTTCGTATATGGGAAAATGATGTATGGCTAATTTTTTATTATTTATATAAATAAATTCCAGTTATCAGGGAAATAGTCACACTCACATATTATATATATTATAAATCATTCATCCCTAATATGATACATGAGTCACCTCTTTCCTTTATAGGCCTATATTCAAATCCAATCACTCGCTCCTTGACAATGGACCATGATCTATAATCCATGTGAAATGAAAAATATAAAAAACATGTGCATCACCCAAGGAGAAATCATATATAACTTAAAAATTACAGACCAGGAACATCAATCACATCCCTATTAACCTAGTCCCCCACCTAGAAAGGTGTTTTAGATGCACATGTCCATATTCCATCACAAGCTATGAAAAATTCATTGGTTTTATATCTAACAAAAACCAAAAATTCAAGATAATAAAAAACAATATATCAATTCAAATTTATTAAATCCTAACCTGATTCAATTTGAATAGTATATGGACTAGACCACCATGTCACCATAGGCCTTCCTCCATAAACATCAGAGGATAACAACTCAAAACATTGGTCTATAGATGTATTTTGAGGAGACTATATCACCAAAATTAGAGTTCAAAAGAATAGATAAAATAAAAAACAATATAGAAATAAAAATAATCAAAATGAATTTATAAGCTAAAAGTGCTAAAAATTTAATTGTAGAAATATTGTATACAATACATATATTTGACCACCCACAAGGTAGGTAACATATAACAACCAAAATTAATGAAAAGGAAAAAGAAAAATTATGTAATCATTTTGAGTTATACCTAATCATGATCATATAAAATCATTTATTTTTCCTACTCAACCATGCTAAGCCTAATCCTAGACTTTGACCCGGACTGTTCCAATAATAGCCCAGTGAAATCTAATTGGGTACCCATATTCCATGGTCACACAAGCATATTTTGTGTACCAAACTCAATAGGGAACCACCATCATGATCTCGTAATAACTATAAATATAGTGATATGTTCATGTTATATTCTCAGATAATTAAATAATTCATGAAATTAAATTAATGAATAATCATTTTTTATCCTTATGTACGTGACCATGATCGACCGTGCCTATTGTGGCTAGCATTGATGTTTCTCTAAGAATGTTGGGATGAAAATTCCTATCAGGTATCATAATGGATCCAAGTTTATGGCCACTCAAATCATATCCACATGACTCCAAGGACACGTCCCACTACATTCCATACATCAAACCTCAAAATCCATGGAAGCCCTATCAGAGAGTTCTATGACCATGAAATCTCCAATGTATACTAGATCCAAATATATGAAAAACCAATAGTGAATCCACATCTAAATCAATGGAATAAATTACCATGCCCTTATGAAAATGAATACCCATCCCATGGAAGTAGAACATACAAAATCCAAATTTATTTCAACTCAAATACAGATCCCTAACATCATGGAAGTTCCAACACTGATCTCCAACTCCATAGAAGCATCAACCATGTAAAGGTCTCAAAATAATGGTTGTTGATCAATGTAACCTATAATAAATTACTTCCCCTTATGTGTTATATATATATATATGAAAATTATCAAGGGTTAGTCGAATCCCCATTCTTGTCATCGATACCTCATCCCCATCAGGTTTCCACTTTGGTTCATCTTCTTAGGTAAAAACCACAACCATCACTATGAATTTTAATAAATAAACTCACATGTTCAGTCATTCAGTAGGGAATCCTCGAAGGATCCCTAGGTTACGATATCAAAAAATACCCTTACAAGGGTTCTTGGTCTCATTAAAGGCCTTAGGAGAACACCTAGAATTCTGAGGACATCATATCCCTTAGTATCTTCAGTAAGGTAGAATGTATTTCCTTTCTACATTGTAACTTTCATCATAAGAATTAGTCTAAAGATGGCCCATGGAATATCTTGGTAGTCAATGTCACTTTTAGTCATTCCCCTCATCCATTATCTCATTCATGGCCTATGGTATATCCACCAAGGCTAAGCATGTCTCAGGGGTCCAATCATGGCCTACTAGGTCAATCCATCTCAATTCATGTAACACACCACACATGGAGGTGTCACATTGTTAGGTTCAGAGTCAAAGCCACATCCATCAATAATTAAGGAAATCAAGCCTATTCCAAGGACACTCATGTCCAGGACACTTTGTGTAGTCAACCCAATCATTTTTTAAAAATAATTTTATTAAAAAAATTTATTCAAACTAAATGGAGACACCACATAGAACATGCGACATAAAACATGCATAAACCATAATGGTAGCTACATAGGACCACCTAACTCATTGTATATTTTCCATAATTATTTCTAAGACCTGGAAACTGCTTCCAAGGCCCACACATGCCAATAAATCCTCATCAATACTCATTCATGCTCCTCTTAGTGACTCAATCCATTAAATAATAAAAAATATCGACAATTAATAAATTATAAAGGTTATAATTAATTAAAATATTTTATATAAAAGATTCATAAATTTTGATTAAAAAACAAGTGACCCCATAAATCTTAAACCTTTACCAACACCATGAATGTGGTCTACAATAGACTCCCAAAAATAGCCTGGTCCAGACCTCTATGTTTTGAAACAAAAATCCACTATCAATTTGATAAAATTTAATATAAAACCATAAATAATATTTTTAACTATTTCTATTTGATTAAATATTGGTCAATGTATAGAGGTAATCATGTATGGACGTCTCCATATCAGGAAATATGAATAATCTGTAGAAATTATGTGATTTACCATGTTCTGGTGGAATTTATAATGAAAACCTAGGATAGAGAAGAAGAAAATTTAAACAAGTAATCGAATATAAATAGAGGCTAAGTTAGAGAAAAACCCATAATTTTTTTGAAACACCCATATAACACCACCCTTGATGGAATATAAAGAGGATAGGAAGGAGGGGGACCCTTGACTACATGAGATAAAATAATGGGGGAAAGAAGTGTTTCCCCTCCAAAATAAGAGGGTTTAAAAATGATATTCCCCATGTTTGAAACACCACCATTTATAAAAAAAATCTATATAGTAATCTTAGTCACTGTTCAACACACCTATATGTTGTTTTATAGCTTGTTGTTGTAGGATGTAACCACTATGATGCCAAGAGACTTCTTCCTTCACCTGGTGCTTTCCAAAAACAAATTACTCTATTTTGAGCTCTATTCCATGTTAAATTGACCACCATTGAGGAGTTATAACATATGAAACTTATTTACAAATAGAGTTTCAAATATTTTCCCCTCCACTAAATACAAAATAAAATTCTTCTTTAATTTTAAATTATAATATACAGATGAGGAATTGAAAACATTGACCTTCATGAATTAGATCCCTCATAGAAGACTCCTCAATGTTTATATGAATATATTGATGATAATATTGAGAGTGGTCATGAATATGGGCCTATAGTGTGGTTTTTAGAAGAATACACCAATGGGATTCTTAGAAGGGATATAGAATAAGGGTATACCCGATAATTATCATCCGGATATTCTGATGATATTCTTGAGCGACTGTAGGAATATAATCGTATCTATAGTTTCCACTATAATATGTTGATGGGATTTGTGGGTATGAGAAGTAATATGGGTATAATCCATAATTTCCACTAGTATATAACAATGGACCTCTTGATGGATAGGGGGAATATTTTCCTTCTCTATTGATGACACCGAAATATGTAGATGGGATTCATTGGTTTAAGAAGAAACATTTTTTTCTCCATAATTGTTTTTAGGATAGAGTGATGATTTTATTTAGATATAGATGTAATATAAGAATGATTTATGGATTCCATCAGAATATGCTGATGACCTTCATGGATTTGAGAAGGAAAATGGTTTTGGAGAATAATATCCTAAGGGATATAAAAATAATATTCTTGAGAGTGGGTAGGACTATAGGTATGATATTATTTTCCAGTAGAGTATACTAATGGGATTTCTATATGATAGTATATATATGATATTTCGATTGAGTTTCCACCAAAATATGCATATATGTATTTTTAATGGGAGAAGGCACATGATTATTCTCATGAGAATCACATGGAACATGCGAGAAGTCCTTATATATGTTGAAAATAGTAGGAATATGGTGCCTCTCATGTGATTCAGATACCATCATGAAATATTCATGGACATCATGGTTTGGACTAAAAATGTGTGCTTGATATTTTATTTTATTCATCTTAAGTCTTTAGTGGTTCCTCCTCCCATGTTACTTGGTTTAATAAATTAGGGTTCGAATCTCTATGGTGATATCCTAAATATATTCATAGGGATTTGAAGTCATGTGATGTTGATAATAGTGAAAATTAGCAAGATCCCTCATAGGTAGCTCCTGGGTATCATTTGGGGTGACGTTGGATTCTACATCTGTCTCCCTAAGATAAGGGTAGTATGTATTGATATACTCATGTAATAAGATACCAAATTGATTCTATATGGAAAAAATGGGCCAAAAAAATATTTTTTTACCATTTAAAATAAATTTATTTTTCAGGATTCATCTCTTAGAGACATTTAGGACGAATCTATGGGTTGATATGGATACATTCATATGGAATTATTGCACCAATTCACTCTCCACATAACATTTAAGGATTCTAATCCTTTATGGTGTTATCCAAGGCTACAAGTCCATGACCTCTAACCATGGAAGAATCAAGTATATCAGATAGTGGAGTGTAGTAGCATGAGATACCCTATGATATACCATTACCACCAAATTATATATAGATAATGGTGTAAGATATTGTATTAAGTGATTCTATTTGTATTGAAGGGAATTGCTAATTTGGTATGAAAAAACATGAAAACCACTAATGTAGCATCACAGAAAATAGATTGGTCATTCGTTCAATTTCATCAGTAAATGATTCAAGTTGTGTATACCATTATTTTCTAGCTTCCAAATACCTGTATTTTTTTGTATTAATTAAAACAATCTTTCTAATGGAATATAGTAACTAGGTCATAACAAAAATCCATTGGGTTGTGCATAAATTGATAGGATGGGATATTTGATCATCCCATTATGGTTTGGATGTATATTTTGGGAAATTCATAAATAGTTAATATGTTTTAATTAATCCTACCTTGTAATAATATTATTACTGGCTACTTCTATGCAAGTTATTAATCCAAACTGTGATTTTTAATGTAGGATTTTACTATGGTTTAAATCCATAAATTTTGGTTATATATTATTTATCACCACAAAATGATGTTTTTGTAGAAATAGATTTGTGATTGACTATTGTAATAGGGGTTCTATATTTACATGTAATATTAATATTAACATTTGTAGTTCTGTGATTCTTAATGAAACATCTTGTAACATTTATGATCATGTGAAAAGGACTATAGTGGTTCCTTTAATGGTCATGTATCTATGAACAAGTAATGTTATTTTTTATGAAAAGTGTTCACAAACTATTTATTGTCCATAAAAGGTAATGTATATGTGGCCTAGTGAAGTAGCTTCTAAGGTCATGCATCAATGTCCTGTGAGATATTGGGATTTCACCTCATAGAGTGATTGTGTGTACCCTAGTAAACAAGAATCAATACCCATACAATTTAAGTCACATGGTTTTTTATGTGTCATGAAAATCACATATTGTTGATGTAATTCCCCTACCCAAGTTACCCAGAGTCGGTGCATTATTACATAACATTCGCATGATCACAAAAGATTATGTCTCAAAAGACCGATTAGTTTAGTAGCCTTGGAAACACTAGATACATTCATAAATCATACATTACATCATAAAGTGAAAAACTAAAACAACATAGTCTTCATAGTCCACACTCATATCCACTCAGACTATCCCTGCTGGTCATTCATAAAATACTTCTTCACATATTGGAAAAAATAAAACATAGAAAGGGGTGAGCTCAGATGCTCTGTAAGGATAACAATAAAGCGGAAACTTTCATAAATAAGCATAAACATTTAAGGCAATGTATAACTAAAACAAAAGCCTTTTAAACATGAACATTAACATAATATGGAAAAAATGAAATGAAATAATGCCATTAACTTATTCACATGGATATTCTACTAGTCGCATAATAACATGCAATATCAATAACAACTATCATAATGATGGATTGCATAATGACATACTATAATAACCACATAGTCAAGGCCTTGCTCCAAGAAGACAAATAAGATTTTTTCAAGGCCTTGTGCCAAGACACTAGTTTCTCTCATGAGACCTACAGATTCATCGAGGAGCTATAGCAGGCTCCACCCATCACTTACTAAGACCAATTAATTCTTCATATGAATAGTTTTAAACATAACATTAACATTCGTATTAAAATTGCATACGAAATGTCAATACTTTCTCCATTATCTATGAATGGTATAAAAATAACACATCCACAATCAAACATATCATAAAACCATCAATATAATATGGATGTTTTTTATCATAATAAATCAACTTCAAATTAGCTTAAAATCCATCAATGGATGTTCACATAGATGAAATCAAAACTATTTGAAAGAAATATCTCTTTTTTTGAAGTCATTTAAAAGTCACATAATTATAAAAGAAAACATTTACTTTGAAAATAATATTATAAGCTTGTAAGGGAAGCTTCGATGATTTTATAATGGTGGAAAATAGCTGGACCTGCCGTATATGTTAAAAAAGACATTTTTACCTTAATTATGTTGAAAAGGTTAAAAAGGAAAATGTTTGGAAAACGACGGAATGATTCCTTTATATACATCTTATAAAAATTAAAATAAGGGTATAATGACATTAACCCATATTCTATAAAATAGTAAGAATTTTTTGAAATACATTTTTAAGAAACATGGATGTGGATAATAAAGAGGTTATAGTAGATAATTACATATAAACAACCTCATATAATGAAGAGATTGTGAAATATATCCTTACTTATAATTTACCTTGGTCGAGGGTAGTTTAACCTCCTGTATAATGGTGAAATT
Source organism: Viscum album (assembly GCA_963277665.1). Taxonomy (NCBI): domain Eukaryota; kingdom Viridiplantae; phylum Streptophyta; class Magnoliopsida; order Santalales; family Viscaceae; genus Viscum; species Viscum album. Next base: position 29,669,385 of record OY728167.1, read on the forward strand.
ATTTTTATTAAATTATTCAATAATAATATACATTAATATGATATCACATATGATCTTTTAACATTTTTTTGTTAAAAATATCTTGTTATTATCGTCATTTCAGGTGTTAACAGATTCATTTTACTATATATTCTAGGTTATGTGAGTCATATTTTTTATGGATGAGATGTATGTTATTCATATACAAAATTATATCAAGTATTTAAACATTATTTTTAATCATGTATTGAAAATTAGTCTTGGATGGATACGATGGGGAATGAATCTCATCGCGTTCGTGGAGACGGTAATCCGTATGTAGGCACAAGCAACAATATCATTATTTTGATATTAAAAAAATATATAATTGGATGGTATATAATATATAAATAATCATTATCATGTTATATTTATTATTTACATGAATTAAACATCATTATTATACCCATCCAAATAATAATGTATTGAATAACAATTACACCACGACGTGGAGACCGTAGTCCGTACGTACACACGTATGGTGACATGTCATTCAAAGGATGGATAAAACAATGAATATGACTATACCATATTTATAAAAACATCAAAGTATATAGAATATACTGTTGTTGTTATTTTAGAATGTAAATAACAAATAAATAAGATGTGGAAGAAGAAAGGAACTTGAAAGATGGTGGTGAAATTATTACCTTTTCTTCGTGTTCTTCATTTTGATTTGATCAAAAGGGATCCTTAAGGTAGCTTTTTGACTAAATGAAGGACTCTAGGATGAAGTGAGGGATGTTTAGAGGATATTTAGGCAGGGTTTGGCTGAGCCAAAAGTCGTTGAATGTGTGAATTAGAGAGAAGGGGTAGTGCCCTTTTATAAGAGGGGTGAGGGGCACCTTAAGAAATGTTAGAAATATTATTTTATAATAAAATCATTTTCAGTTTATAATGGATCCAAAATGGATTATTTAAAGGATGAGGTGGGGGTGGGTCTAAAACCACTCAACCAATAGGTTTTATACAGGTTTGTGTCACTATATTAACCTTAACTTTTAGATTTAACTCTAAGTTAAATAGTTTGACATTTATCATCTCTCTTTGTATTTTTATATTATATGTTTAATAAACATACTATATACTTCCAAGATAACCCCTAGAGGTTCATTAATGATACAACTATCATTATATAAGTCTTTTGGTAGAACCGTAGATTTTTAGAAATAGAATATCAACTAATAATATAATATTTTATTTAAAACACTTTTATGTCAATTTTGAAACTATTTGGTATTTTGTTTTTTCTAAATTCCTAATAGCATTATTACTTCGAAAAAAATTCATCTAAAAACCATAATATGTCATATTAACCTAGAAAATTAGTTTAATTCATAAAAATTCTCAAATTACATTTATTTGGATATTTATAATGTCAAATATTCTAATATTTCATTAATTAGGTAATTACTGTATCACCATTGTGTCATAAATAAATTAAATTATTTAAGGTCTAAAAATTATAAAAAAATAACATTATTTAGGAAATATTTTTATATTTCTAATGAATATTTATAATTTAATTTATCTTATGTATAACCCTATATTAAAAATGTTTTATTTATTAAACTTTGATTTTAACTCTTTTAACTCTTCTTTGAATAAAATAATAATAAAAGTCCTAATCTAATCCAATTGGACCAAAGAGGCTCATATTTTATTACTATGGTAGTTTTTGGTCTAATAATACTTATCCAATGGAATTAGGATGCGTGTTAGGGTAATAATAATATCATTTTTACATTAATTACCCTATTTACTTTTAACCGTGGTAAATAAAAGTAAAAAGTTACTATTCACAGAAAATTATTTTTACCTTATTGAATCACATTTTACTCCTTGATATTAACCATGTCTCTAGAATTTTCTAAATTCCACTCACAGAAGCGGAAAATTATGTTTTATTTGAATTTTCAAATTTTCTTAGGAGAAGGGTAAAAGACGCTGAAAAGTTCAATTAAATTTTTATATATCTAAAATTTTTATAAACTGACTCCAATTAATAAAATTGAACTTATATAGGTATTACGTATCTATTTTTACCTAAAATAAATTTAAATAAAATAAATAATTATTTAAATAAAAATTTGGTTTTAAACTATAACTTAATGTTTTTCACTATTCACCAAAACTCGAACGTTTTCAGAAAAATACAAAAAAATTACCTTATGATAATTTCGATATTCCTAATCCCAAAATGAGGTATATTTTAAAAATTAAAAACATAGAAGTTGCATTTATTAATTTAAAATTAATTTCCATTGTCAAAACCAAATGGTGTATTTTTAAGAAATAATAACTATCAAAAGATTGACACCTGTTTATATCCAATTTCAATGTAAAATTACATAGAACTACCAACATTAGATTAAAGAGTAAAAATATAATCTATTTATACATATAAACCATTATAATGTATAATTTATCACTATAAATTATTTTTATTAAAAAAGTTGTTTTCAGTTAAAATATAGTATTTTCATTATTCATCCAAATATGAAAGTTATCAGAAAAACACCAAAAATTTATTCAAACTAAATTCTTTTGTCCAGATTATAAAGAAGATTTTTATTCTGTAAAATTGAATATATCAAAGTTTCATAGATTTGATTTCAAAGGGTACACCATTAAAGGGCGGAAAAAGTGCATTTTTTTTGAAAAATACTTTTTTTATGTGAAAAATTAATTTGTTCTTACATTATGTATAAAAAACACATAATATGGATTCTTAAATTATAAGGAGTATATAAACATAAAAATTCAGTTAATACTATTAATAAATGCTTTTGAATGGCTAGTTTGGTAAGTTGTGGTGCGCTTGAACTCGGTGTTGTGAGTAGTGCAAGTTATTGAATTTTATTTAAGAAATAACGTACTTTGAAATCATGGGGTCTTACATTCTTACTTACATTAATTAATTGTGTCCTCACAATTTGAAATTGTTCTTCTAAAATAAAAGTTTGAAAATAGAAAATATCTTTGTGGGAAAACCCACATCGGAAATTGGGTTAATAAAATTTAGTCTTAATAAGAGGAAAATGGGAATGAAAAAGTCAGCACCAAATTATGATCTCGATTAGGATAACGTTGGTGGAAATTAGAGACACATAATTATAGGAAAAACATTAATATTTATTTGGAGTGATTATGGTCATCAATCACAAACAATTATAGAATTGTGGGCCTCAAAGACACCAATCTATGATGATTTAAAATACCATTAGTTCAAAAAAACGTAAGGTATTAGGATAACCCATTTTTTTGGTTTTAAGATCCCTTACCTAAAGTTTAATAATTAATTTCTCCATAAAATAAGAGGGAATATATATATATGTATATATATATGCTTTACACGTAGAGTTACATCCATCAACTAATTCCTAACACAAACTCATCTTTCACTCTAAAAGATTCCAAAAAAATATATTTATCCTAATCATATAGGGTTTAAAAAAATAAATTTATAATTCATCTACCAGACCCTATAAAAAACTACATTATTCCATCCAGGACATCACGTGGGTCAGTGGTGGGTGATACACCCTTGTCACCCTTCGGTTGAGGGTTCAAGTCTCGCGGCCTTGCCGGACGTGACGGGTAGCCAAACAACCTCCGGGTTGTCCTTTTTATGGAAATCCAAAAATAATCTCAAACTAGAATAATCCAAAATACTTCTCTCCGAACTCACATTCCAAAAACACAGTGATGATCCTTTTTTCCATGTAATAACATGTGAACACCTTCACCATGTGTTCTTTTAAAACACTACAACATCCTGAATTACCATAAAACCTTATTGACCGCATTCATGCTCCCTTATTCTTTATAGCATACTAGATATAATCCTTCTATCCAAAAAATGTAGTAAACTCAAACAATGATGGAATATACAAATCATTAATCATTTTCAAGGTAGTCAAGAATATCCAATATAATTTATCCAAATCAAACATGTATTGATCCAAAATCACTACCTCAGTATCAGAACCATATTATTGTTTATCTTCCTCTCAACCAAATATTTTAAAAAACTTTAACCTACTATGGAGTTACTTTCCATGGTTCCACACAATCTCAAGTCCTTAATGAAATAGTACTGCAGTACAATCCTTATATACACAATTATTATTTTAACTAGTACATTGTTGATACAACACTCAAATGACATAATTCTTTAATAACAACATAATAACTCTAATAATTCCTCCTCATATGTTGTAGTATCATAATTTGGTTATTATCCAGAAGCATCATTTGGGGAATACAATGATGATTTGGACATTGGTTTGCGTAGTGTCCCAACTCCTTGAAGATAATGCATTGTACATTTGAAACATTTTTCTTACCCTTTAAGTCAGGTACATGGTGTCCTTTTTCTCCACACTTATAACAAACTCACATTCCCTTCAGAAAATATCATGGGGGATTATTTGCATAGTTATCACATATGGGAAAATTATTCTTTTCCCTCTTCCCTTTATCCATCATTCTCTCTTCCATCATTTTCTCCTCTTGCTTTCCTTCAAAGAAATAGGAATCAGAGAATTCTTTACTTATCTTATTAACACATGATACTTTTTCTTCATATGTTGAGAATACATGGAAGAAAATTTACCTTCTAAATGTTGGAATAATAACATGAAAGATATGATCCTACTTACTCATTGGATCATACGTATTACTGGAGTTCACATTCCTTCTACTAGGTGTCATTTCTATACAACGACATACACTAGGTCAGTTTATAAATTGAACTGAATAATTCCAAACATGTAAAATACCTAATGTTGACTAAATAGTTTATGGATAAAATCCATAATCATAAAAATGTTTTATTTTTGGAAGTATATACTCATAAACCCTTCATAATGGTTTGTAAACAAAATTATAATTATCCTAAGAATATCCCCCGGGAGTGTCGTAACCAAGAGTGCAGTAAGGCCCGTTGTCGTGCACTAGATCTCGTTCGAGTCTTGCTCAAAGCAGTGTTTTCGGGTTTTACCCCTAGGTACATCTGTTCCACAGCCGCCTCTACCAACTTGTATCCATACAGGGATGTATTGATCGAAAAACTCATAAAATCTCTAAAATACTAAAATCCAGGAAGTTCTTCTATACTTATTCTCAAAGTCCATCTTAGGACTATGTGGTCTAATCAGAGTTTATCTAATTCTTGGTTCTGTGGTTGGTACTATACTTCCTCTGATACCAACTATAACACCCTGACCCCAGTTACCCAGCGTCGTTGCATTATTACATAACATTAGCATGATCACAAAAGATCATGTCTCGAAATACCGATTAGTTTAGTATCCTTGGAAACACTAGATACATTCATAAGTATTACATTACATCATAAATTGAAAAACTACCACAATATAGTCTCCATAGTCCCCACTCATATCCCCTCAGACTATCCCTATCGGTCAGTCATTCAATACTTCTTCACATCTTGGAAAAAATAAAACCTAAAAAGGGGTGATCTCAGATGATCAGTAAGGATAACAATAAAGCAGAAACATTCATAAATAAACATAAAAATTTAAGGCAATGTATAACAAAAACAAAATCCTTTTAAACTTTAAATTCAACATAATATGGAAAAAATGAAATGAAATAATTCCATTAACTTATTCACATGGATATTCCACTAATCGAATAATCACATGCAATATCAATAATCACTTTCATAATGATGGAATGCATAATGCCAGACTATCATAACCACATAGTCAAGGCCTTGTGCCAATAATACAAATAAGATTTTGTCAAGGCCTTTTTCCAAAACACTAGTTTGTCTCATTAGACCTACAGATGCATCGAGGAGCTATAACAGGCTCCACTTGTCATTTACTAAGTCCAATGCATTCCTCATATGAACAGGTTTAAACATAACATTAAAATTCATATTAAAACTAGCATATGAAATGTCAATAATTTATCCATAAACCATGAATGGTTTAAAAATAACACATCCAAATTCAAACATATCAAAAAAACTTCAATAAAATATGGACGTTTTCTATCATAATAAATCAACTTCAAATAAGATTAAAATCCATCAAAGGATGTTGACATAGATGAAATCAAAACTATTTGAGAGAAATATCTCTTTTTTTGAAATAATTTAAAAGTAAAATAATTATAAAAGAAAAAATTTACTTAGAAAATATTCTTATAAGATTGTAAGGGAAGTTTCAATGATTTTATAACGGTTGAAAATATCTGCACCCTCCGTATAAGTTTAGAAAGACATTCTTACCATAATTTCGTCGAAAAGGTTAATAATGACCTTGTTTGGAAAAAAATGGAATGATTCCTTTATAAAAATATTTTAAAAGTCAAAAAGGGTATAAATGACTTTAAACCATAATCTATAAAATAGTAATAATTTTTTAAAATACATTTTTTTAAAAACATGGATGTGGATGATAAAGAGGTCCCAATAGATAATTACGTATAAACAACCTCAGATAATGAAGAGATTGTGAAATGAAACTTTACCTTGTACTTTTCCTTGGTCGAGGGTAGGTTATCCTCTTGTATAATGGTGAAATAATTGTATTAAATTATACAATAATCATATATATTAATATTATATCATTTATGATCTTTTAACATTGTTTTGTTAATAATATCTTAGTATTATCGTCGTTTCGGATGTTAACAGATTCGTTTCCTTTATATTCATTGTTATGTGAGTCATATTTCTTATGGATGGGATGTATCTTATTCATATCCATAATGATAGAAAATCTTTAAACATTATTTTTAATCATATAATGGAAATTAATCTTAAATGGATACGATGGGGAATGAATCTTATCACGTTCACGGAGACGGTAATCCGTACGTACGCATGAGTGACAATATCATTTTTGTGATATTAAAATAATATATAATTGGATGCTATATCATATTTAAAGAATAATTATCATGTTATATTTATTATTTACATTAATTAAAAATCATTATTATACCCATCCAAATAATAATGTATTGAATAACAATTACACCACGACGTGGACACGGTAGTCCGTATGTACACACATATGGTGACATGTCCTTAAATGGATGGATAGAATAATGAATATGGCTGCACCATATTTATAATAACATCAAATTATATAGAATATACTAGAGTTATTATTTTAAAAAGGAAATAGGAAATAAATAAGAAGTGGAAGAATAAACGAACTTGAAAGAGGGTGGTGAAATTATTACCCCTTCTTCGGGATCTTCATTTTGATTTTATCAAAATGGATCCATAAGTTGGATTTATGACTAAAGGAAGGCCTCTATAATGAATTGAGGGAATTTGATAGGATTTTTGGGCAGGGGTTTTCCAAGCCAAAAGGCTTTGATGGTGTGAATTAGAGAGAAGGGGGAGTTCCCTTTTATAAGAGGGGTGAGGGGAACCTTAGGAAAAGCTAGAAATATTATTTTATAATAAAATCATTTTCGGTTTCTAATGGCTCCAAAATAGATTATTTAAAGGCTAAGGTGGGGATGGGTCAAAAACCACCCATCCAATAGGTTTTAGAAAGGTTTGGGTCACTATATTAACCTTGAAATTTAGATTTAACTCTTAGTTAAATAGTTTGACATTTAGCATCTCTCTTAGTATTTTTATATTATATGGTTAATAGACTTACTATATACTTTTAAGGTAACCCCAAGTTGTTCATTAATGATATAAAAATCATTATATAAGTCTTTTTTCCTATCCATAGATTGTTAGAAATAGAATATCAATTAATAATATAATATTTTCTTTAAAAACTCTTTTATGTCTATTTTGACACTATTTGGTATTTTGTTTTTTTCTAAATTCATAACCGCATTATTACTTCGAAAAACATTCACCTAAACAACCCTAATATTTCATATTAACCAATAAAATTAGTGTAATTCATATAAATTCTCAAATTACATTTATTTGGATATTTATAATATCAATTATTTTAATATTTCATTAATTAGGTAATTACTGCATCACCATTGTGTCATAAATAATTTGAATTATTTAATGTCTAAAAATTATAAATAAAATAAAATTATGTATTAAATATTTTTAGATTTATAATGAATATTTATAATCTAATTTATCATATGTATAACCCTATATTAAAAATGTTTTAGTTATTAAACTTTGATTTTAACTCTTTTAACTCATCTTTGAATTAAATAATAATAAATGTCTTAATCTAATCCAAGTGGACCAAAGAGGATCATATTTTATTCCTAAGGATGTTTTTGGTCGAATTATTCAAATACAATGGAATTAGGACATGTGTTAGGGTATTAATAATATCATTTTTACCCTTAATTACCCTATTAACTTTTAACCGTGGTAAATAAAAGTAAAAAGTTACTATTCACCCAAAATTATTTTTATCATATTGAACCACATTTTACACCTTGATATTAACCGTGTCTCTCAGATTTTTGAAATTCCACCCACAAAAGCGGTAAAAATAAGTTTTATGTGAATTTTCAAATTCTCTTAGGAGATGGGTAAAAGACGGTGAAAAGTACAATAAAATTTTTATATGTCTAAAATTATTATAAATTGACTCAAATTAATTACATTGAACTTATATAGGTATTATGTATCTATTATGACCTAAAATAAATTTAAATAAAATAAATAATTATTTAAATAAAAATATAGTTTTAAACTATAACTCAGTGTTTTTAACTATTCATAAAAATTTAATGTTTTCAGAAAAATACCAAAATTCCACCCTAGGATAATTTGGTTATTCTGAATCCAAAAATTATGTCTATTTTAACAAATTAAAAAAAATATAAGTTTAATATATTAATTTAAAATTAATTCATGTTGTCAAAACCAAAAGGCGTATTTTTAAGAAATAATAAATATCAAAAGATTGACAGTTGTTTATATCCAATGTCAAAGTAAAATTACTTACAACAATGAGAATTTGATTAAATGGTAAAAATATAATCTATTTATACTTCCAAATCATTAAAATTTATAATTTAACACTACAAATTATTTTTATTAAAAAAAAATTTCATTTAAATTATATTATTTTCATTATTCACCAAAAAATGAATGTTATTAGAAAAACACTAAAAGTATATTGAAACTAAATTCTTATGTCCTCCTTCTGAAGAAGATTTTTATTTTTGTCAAATTGAATATATAAAGGTTTCAAATATTTCATTTAAAAGGGTTCACCATTAAAAGGTGTTAAAAGTGAATTTTTTTGTAAAACACTTCTTTTATCGGGAAAATTAATTTGTTGTTACATTATGTATAAAAACTCATAATATGGATTCTAAAATTATAAAGCATATATAAAGTTCAGAATTCAGTTAATAATATTCATAACCACTTTTGAATGACTAGTTTGGTATGTCGTAGTGCGCCTGAACTCAGTGTTGCTTTTAGTGCAAGTTATTGAATTAATTTGAAGAAATAACGTACTATGAAATCATGGGGTGTTACAGTTGAACATAATGTGGTAATGAAATACATTTCACAAAAGGGAAGATAACATAATATTGGGCAGGTTTTAAAAATGGGATACCATTTTTGGTTCATCATTTCAGCTCATAAATATATAACAGTGAGTATGATGTAATAATGGAGAATATGTCATGGTGAGGAAAGGTGAATCAAAGGGAATATGGACCATTGAAGAATGGTTGAATCATAGGGAATATTAGGTAATGGGGAATGAGTTACTCATAAGGGATATATCTCATCGAGGAAGAGTAAATCATAATAGATATGAATAATTATATAGGAGTCACTCATATAGGATATAGTCCTTTGAGGAAATTTTTTGGATGACACCAGATTAGAGACCCCTATGTTTCAACCTAGAGGATGACTTAAGTGAATATAGATTTCAAATCATACACCTAATAGGAACTCCATATCTAGATTTGAGTCATTTAGTGGATCAAATGGATGATACCAACAATAAGGATATGATTCGGTATTGTACCACATTAGAGACCCACAAATTTCTCTATCTCATTTCATGGATGAATATGGTCCATTGGATACTGGAGATGACAAGTTGTTTGATATGGGGAAGCCATGATAAGAAACATTATCCAGGTGTGATCCACAATTATTCTCATGATATGGAACCCCATTATAAAGGGAATTAATTTTTATAAATTCCATGGGGGTCTTATCAGTTAATGATTAAAAATAGGAATGATCCATTTTCAAATGAAAAAATGATTTAGGGAGTGAATTATAAAGTACATTCCATATTCATTAATATAAGGAGGTTATGAAGAATGGATAGGTGAGTAGGTTAATTATCATCTAGCATGGGAGAATGTGGAACTCAAATTGGTGACCTAGGAAATTTTATCACCCCTTTAGGTGACCTAGGAGAATTAGGTGCCTCGGTAGTTGACATGGATTAATGGGTTCACAAGTATTTGACATTGGCATGAACCCTATTGAAAGACCTATGCATGAATCATTATAGGGAGACTCAAGTTCCATAATAAGGTTTCTTTTGGAGATTTATGACCATCTCTCTCAAGAGGTATGGGTGAATAGGTTCTCAATTATGTAAACTATGGGAGCTGGGCCCGACCCTTTAAGGAAGAAATGTGTCTTCCCTTCCTGGGATGAAGAGTGTTCCAAGATTTCACAATTCATTCCATTGAATTCAATTCTTGGTAAGGGCCCTTCAGAATGATATTTGTTTTGATCTAGAAATATTGTACTTTTAAAATAAATATTTATTAAAAATCACAATTACCCTTTATTTCCTTCAATTTTCACTTGTTTTAGAGTCAAAACTAACATTATGGTGGTTTGGAGGATCAACATGTTAAATTTAGATTCTCGGTTGTTTTTGAGGCTTATCCTTAGCTCTCAAAACACACACTCTTATAATCTGTGTCAGTTCATTTCCAAATTAGTGGTATTATATCCCTCTCTAGGAATCGAGATCATGAACCTTGATCATGGTAGGTCAACACCTTGGGTACCAAAATTTATTCAAGTAGTGTTAGTGATGCAAGCACAAAGAATGGATGATTTTTTAGTATAGAATTTTTCTAAGGGATATAAGGAAAATAAAACATCATTAAAAATGTGTTCATGTGTTATCCAATTATGGCAATAAAAAATTAGGATCCTAGCCATTTTTATCCCCCAATTGGCTTCAAAATTTCCCAAAATATTAGTAAAATCTATCCTTTCTAAAATTGGAGTGCCAACACTCACATAAATCATGAATGTGGTCGTGGATGAGGTATTTTTTTGAGATGAGCTGGAGCTAATACCTATTGTGATAAAAGTGAAATTCCACCTTCGTGGGTAGTGGTGTTCTAATTTCCATCATATATTAGAACACCAAATATGAAAAAATTTCACGAAAAGGTGGGATATTTTCCACATGAGTCAATTTTGTGCGCTTACATGTTTCTTAGCTCTAGGTTTTTCCTTTTCAATGATGAAATGATTTAAATGTGGGTAGGATAAATCAAATAATATTTTTTCTAGTTGATACATTGCATAATTTTATGTATTGGAGTCTCATAACCTATTGGGGGGTAAAAGGTACTTTTAAAATAGATTAAAATCATGAAATGAAAATTAGATGGTCTTTTTGATCTTGAGGAATAATGTTTATCCGCAAAAATATTTATGGTTAATTTCAATGAATAAATAATTTTATTGGATATTCAATATTTATTATTTTAAAAAATATTAATACCCTTTGTGAGGATGTTAAAATTTTCTATATGGAGAATCATATGCTAGTTCATTGGGATTCATTGATTCAATATTGGTGGGTTTATCCAAGGGGTGATGTGAAATTCATTTTTATTTTAGGCACCATGGATAGTCTATCAGAAATATTTTATTTAATTTAATAATCAATATAATTATTAATTGTGAAAACCAAAAAAAGAACCTAATTTAATCTCTGATCATCGAAATATTATATGATAAGACAGTTTTCCATATTACATGAACCCTGAATTGATAGGGGTGAGCGACTAGATCATGGTGGATATAAGGATAAATTTGGAAGTAAAGATAGATTTCAGAATGCAATGGTGATGATGATCAGATTTTGAAAAAAAAATTAGATTTAATTGATTATTATTTTCCACTGATGTAGTGTAACAAAATTATTCATCTCAACATGAAATGTTACCCATGTAGGCCTTCCCATGGCAAGGAGAAAAAAACCTAATGAAGTATCACATATAACTGAATAATATGTTGAGTAAAAATCACTATGTGAAAAAAAAATCAATTTGAATCATAATGCGAATCCCATAGGTATAAGCATAAAAATAAATAAAGGAAAATCTATAATTCAAATCCCCATGTGACCCTTATTCACCACCAATTATCCCCCTTATGATGGAAATGACAACCAAAAGAATCTGATGAACTACACGATGTCTTTCCCTATACCTGAGTACTGGAAAACCATTTCTTTATAAACCTAATGGAAAATTTAGGTTGTGATCAAAAATCCCTTTTGGATTTCACCAAATAATATATAAATATATAAATATCATGAAAATTGTATCTTTTGATTTATAAAAAACAGTTTTATTGAGTAGTAACAAAGAATATCATTTTTTAGAACATCCATTGGTTTTTCATAAATGCGTTTCATATTCATACAAACAAGGAATGTGAAAATTTCAAGCAGTGGAATGAAATTTCAATTAATTATAACAATTTATACACCCTATGATATGAATGTGAGAACCCATCCATGAAATATACCATCATGTTTAGAAACACACATAAATAAAAAAACATAAATTCAACCAATATTTTGTCTCTTTACAGTCCTTAAATATCAACCAATAGCGATGTTACATAATAATGTTACATGGTCTCTTTCCCAATGCACTCAAGATTCCCAATGTGACATTTTTTCCAAAACAATTTTAATGTTGTGATAAAAATTTATAAAATATTTTCACAATGAATCATTGTAGCTTCCATGCTTGAAAAACCATTTTTGAAAAAAAAACCTCCCTTATGTAATTTAATCGACCACATATTGTTCCCAAAACCATTTTAAATGAAAACCCACATTCTAAACAAGAATCTCTGTAAAAAAATTCACTTTGATATCAAATAAAAAGATCCATAAAATTAACCAAAAACTTTTTTAAAAAAATTCCTATAATTATTGAGTAAAAACTATTTTCAGAGACAATTATCCCAGGAATGGAGGAAAAGATTCCTTTTATTAAGGATATTGGGAATGAATAGATAGGGAACCCATGATCCATCATCCATAAGAAAAAACATCAAAACTCTATCAACACCCTTATATCTAACATCTGTATCCCATTCAGTTTGTAATAATACAAGTTTTGAAGAGATAAAGAGATGATATAAAACGAGGAGGAGAAATGAGATCGTATATGAAACATACCTTAAAGAGATCCACAAAAAAATAGAAGTGAAAATACATCCTAAGAGAGAATCCTCTAGAGAACTGAAAAAGGTTTAGTTTGAGCCTAATGAAGATAGGGGTGATTATATATAATAAATTCAAAGTAAAATATGTGAATTATAACTTTTAAAGGCTTGGATAATGGGGCTGAATTAGGCCACATGGTTACAAAAACCATTCACTAATCATGTATGGCCTTTGTACTTTTAAAAACATGGTGCATAGTTTCCTGGTGATGAGCCACACAGTAGGGGAAAACACTGATGATGCCTTGTGATTGGACCGTACAACCAAAAAAACCTGGATTGTCTCATTGGTGAGAAAAATAGTTTGACTATCTATACTCAAACTATGAAAAACACCTATGGATACTCATAAATCCACACTTCATGATTACTAAAAAATTATTACGATATTTTCTCCCTAACTGATCACCTAGCATGTTTCATCAAAAATCCATTTTTTTAACCCCTACTTCCCCAAAAACATGTATAACAACCCCAAGGATAAACAATATTCAATCTAAAGTATACCTATGACCTAGAGGGTTTCATAATTATCCCCAATATAAAATATTTATATCCATATAAAGTGATCAATATTTAGAAAATAAAAATATTTAAGGCCACTATATCATCATCAATGAGTCTCTTTCCCATATTAAATGGAATTATCATCCACACTTCCATTGCACACAAACAAGTGGAATTGTCTTACCAAAAAATTCCTTATCTTGGAGATCAATAATCTGAACTGATTACTCAACCATAGTGGTGTTAGGATAATGATCAATATATTCTCATTCAATCACATATGTTGGTTCTGGATGGTACCTCCCCACCTAGGAAACATGTAACATGCCCTGAATTAATGTCAAATGATATGGAATGTAAAACAGATGTTCCATAATTCTTTGTAACTCCATGGTATCAATGGGGCCTAAAATCATCTTTTCTAACTTACCTTGTTTACCCAATTGATGTTGTCCCAATAAAGATGAAAACATGTTAAAAAACCAATCGATAAACTCAAACTATTTCATTTGGTGATGATGGTCCACTAGAAAATTTTGAGAACTATTTGTTGTGATCAATCTCTTCCAGATTAATAGAACATTTTCCATCGTCTTCTAATCAGGTCTTGAGAAACCCAAGGAGTAATCACCAAACTTTTCCAAGAATAAGGGATATCTACATTTCTTCCCCTTAAACACTTCAAAGGTATTGAAAATAAATAAATCCTAATAATTATTTTAATAAGAACATTCAACCAGATAAATATGATTTTACCACCAACCAATAACATCACACAGACATTCTCTAATAATATGCTAAATAATATGAATTGTAACCTCAGTATATGAATTTCCCTATGGGTTATATTTAATGTTTAATATAAAATGGTATCACATCCCCTCTAGAAATCATTTCCAAAATATGGATGTCATTCAAGAGTTCTTGATAGAAAAAATCACAGAGGGAGCCCCATGATGTCTCACAACCTCTCAAACATAAAAGTGTCCAAGATACTCCACCTTCATCATATCCTTTATAGGGAGGAAATTAGCTACTTTAATAAGTTAATAGATTATCATGAAAATAACATTCATCCCATTATAATTATATAATGATCAAATGACAATGTATAATGATATTTCATCCAATATACATACAAAAATGGGGAAAGTTAGAAGCATACAAATAAATACATGGTGTTCATCTATAACCCTATGTAATGTAAGGAACTATGACATGAATCAGAAATGGAACAACTAATCTCTGACCACCAATATTTATATCTCATGGAATGGTACATCTAGGTTTTCCTAGGGTGAATAGACCAACAAGACAGGTGTCCACTGTCAATCAAATATTGTGTAAGAGATATTAGAACAACCAACCTCCTTTAGAAACACAATGTTACAATTGGACTCCGAGACCAACTATCCAACTTCTCCATACTATTATGTATTACACTATGAAATTAGAAATTATATATTTTTACTTGTTCATGCTAAATATAATCATAAAATTACCTGGCATCATTTACTAATGCTAAGAAGACCTTCCCACGAGAAAATTCCACTTCTAAGATAACCATATTAAACAAATTCTTTAGAGACTATTCATCCAGTGATTCATCTAAGGATTCAGTTAGTAATTTCACTCTCAATGTATTATAAATCACATTTCTTATCACATGAGTATTAGAAATATCAAAATCAAAAGCCTGAAGATACATTACCAAATGTCTCTAGTATAAATTCAGATCACTTTGAGTAAAAATATACTTCAGGCTCTTATTACAAGAATATATATTGGACATATCCAGGAAGATATATTGGATCCTTGTTTTTAGGGTGTTCATAATTGATTCCAACTTATGATCATAGGTATGGTATTTCTTCTCATGAGGGAATAATTGACCTGATCCTTATGCGACAACCTAATTATTGTTTCATAACAATTGAAACTAATATCATAACTTAAGAATCACAAAAAACATCATAACTTGAACACATTTCAAGATGAATAAAAACTCAAGCCAAAGTTAGCCTCTTCATTATTTCATCAAAATACCACTAAAATTTTTCATTTCATTCAAACATAACACCCATGTTGGTAAAAACTATAACCAAATAATCATTCTTGGAAAATTCCAGAACAAACAACCAATAATAAACAAGAAATACCAAGAAAATATAAATCTGAAACTAATTTTATGCTATTCTCTAAATTCATTACCAGCCAAATAATTTTAGGATCCATTTAGACACCCCTCTTAGATGTGAAAATCACGTGAAACATCACATTTTTTATCCTCAATTCACAATTTGATATATTACTATCAATAAATGATCATTCATGGTTCTAAGGATGATATATATATGATCCATGTGTTACTCCTCTACCATGGAGTGCACAGAAATATTATCCATGAACATGAATATGAAATAGTCCAAAAAGTGATGATAAATATACTTCAAAAATTACATAAACACTACAGGATCATAAATATGACTGAATGGAATAACCAAAACTCTAAATGACCATATCATCTCCTAAAAATTTTCATAGTAATATCATGTTATTGGAATCTAAACTTGTTATACCTAGATCTCATGTTAATCATAAAAAAACCAATTATACCCTCTAAGATGATCCAAAACATCATTAGTTCCTTACACGGTGTACATGTTCTTAATTTTCACCTATTTAATCTTTCACTAATCAATGCAATGCATTGTACTTCTATATTTTTTCATGACAATGATAATATGAGTAAACCAAGGTAAAATACAAGGATGAGAAAATATTTTATCCATAAGGTCCATATTCTAGACTTTATATTCTACTAAATCAGCATCATCCATGTGATATTACATCATAGAAATAGGAATCATACCAGGGATTAGTTGAATCATGAAATTGACCTCTCTCTGGGGAGGTAACCTAAAACAATTCTTACGAATGACCTCAGGGTGTACACTCAACAATGTAGAAAGTGGGCTAAATAAACTAGGATCAATGGTCTCAAATTACAACTAGGAAAATAGACAAATGATCATTGTAGCATAAAGAAATATGGGTCATTCTGTAACACCCCGAACTTCCACGATACGCTTCTCTTCCAATAATGCAATAGCTTGCATTGTACGCAAGTTCGAGATTCTAACACACCGCGACCAATCAAAGTAGCAGTTATGAATAGAAATACCCAATTTTTGAAATTATATAAATTTTATATTTCAAAATGGACTTCATTTTTGGATTCGGAATATCGAAATTAGCCTATGTTTAATTTTTGGTTTTTTTCTGAGAACTTCCAATTTTTTATGAATAGTGAAAAATACTTAAAAACAACTTTTTTAATCAAAATAATTTATAGTGATAAATTATACTATTGAGTGGTTTTAATGTATAATTAGAATATATTTTTACCATTTTATCCAATGGTGTTCATTATAATTAATTTCACTTTGAAATTAGACATAAACAATTGTCAGTCTTTTGATATATATTGTTTCTTAAAAACACGCTATTTGTTGTGACAACGAGAATTAATTATAAAATTAATTAATGAAACTTATATGTTTGTAATTTTTTAAAATATACATCATTTTTGAATTCAGAATATCAATTATAGCTTAGGGTGAAATTTTGGCATTGTTCTGAAAAACTTCAATTTTTGATGAATAGTGAAACCACTAAGTGGTAGTTAATTAACTGATTTTTCATTTAAATGAAATATTACCACTTCTGTGATTTTATTTTCAAAAATCTGACATACATGGTTTTCATTAGGAAGTAAAATGTGGTTCAATGGGATTAAAATAATTTTTTGTTGAATAGTAACTTTTAAGTTTAATTAATCGCGATTAAAGGTAATTAGTGAAATTTAATGTAAAAATGGTATTATAAAAATAGGAAATGACCTTGGAACTTGTCCTACCCCTATTTGATGAGTCATGGCCGACCAAGACAAACCATGGGTCAACTTGGGGACCCCATGGAGCCACTTTGGTAGGAAAATGACATTAAAAACGTTTTATTTAATTTTAAAATAAAAATGTCACAAACATAAGTTGTTTTACTAAAACAATTTTTAAATGGGGTTATTCAAGTCATATTTTTGACTATAAATATTCATTAGAAATATAAAAAGATTTCCTACATCATGATATTTTTTTTATAATTTTTAAACATTAAATAAATTAAATTATTTATGACACCAGGATGATGCAGCGATTACCTCATTAATTAACGATTTAAATAAAATGAAAAGATAATGTAACATCAAAGGATTACACTAGTCAAAAACCTATCAGATGAGTAGATTTAGAACCATTATCACCTTATCCTAGAATTATATAAGTGTGGGACCTTTAAAATCCGAAACTCATTATATAATAAAGTAACATTTCATTACTTTCCAAGAGTGCCCCTCCTCTCCACTTATAAAAGGCCCCCACCACTACCACCTTACTCACACTTTCAAAGCCTTTTGGCTCAGCCAAACTCGGCCCAAATAATCTCCCAACTTCCCTCACTTACTCCTAGAAGCCTAACTTTGGGCATAATTCTTCCTGAGGAAGCCTTTGGCTCAAATCCAAAAAGAGTTATCCGATTTTAAGGTAATGTCTTATCTTATGTTATTTTGTTTTATTTTGCTTATCCAACCACATTAAACTCTTTTTATTCATTTCTTTTGTAACAACAGAAGTATCCTCAATATACTAGGATGTTGTTATAAGAATTATTCGAGCTACACATACACACACCTACATCTAATGGTTAAAGAACATACTGTTTCTATGGATGATGAATTTCTGCCTCACGAAACAATGATTGTTCAACACTCATATAACACCTTCAAAGGTGGCCATTAATGTGTCACTATATTTATATATATGATATATAATATTTTTATGTTTTACTTAAGGTTCTTTATTTTTTAATTTATGGCATACCTTTATTGTTTCCATTATGGGTAAACGCGATATTTTCATTTTAGGAAGTGCGGACTACCGCCCCCTCAAAGTGATTTGAATCGTTAATCCCATATGTGGGATGTATAAAGGATGGAGTAAATGATATTATATATGATATTATAATGTAATTATAATATACCTTTATATCATTATGATTTATTAAATACGAAATATAAATGAAAGTAGCATTCATGCGTACGTACGGCTTATCGTCTCTATGAACGGTGCATTTCATTTCTTACCTCTAAACGTTATGGAATATTATAAATGCATGTATATACTGGATATATATGAGATATATTATATCTATATCATGAATATAATTCTGGATATAATGGATATATCACCACATGAACAACTTGTAATTATAAGAAGTTTATTTTTGACTCAAGTACCAAAGATCGACAAAACGACCGTTATTAACTTAAATAATTACACAATGTTCATAACATGGTAATAAGTGATATAAAAGGAATAAAAAACTTGAAAAAGGTTCTTAATCAATTATTAATTAACTCTAGTTTATTATTCAGGAGGTTAAAGAACGGTCGAGTCAAGACAGGACGCAAGGTAAGAGAACTTCTTAACCCAATTTCTATTCTTTGGGTTAATCTCCTACTTTCAAATTATGTCATGATATTATTATGTCCTATCTTGTATTTATAATTAATTTATGTGTAATTATAGTGAATACACATAATATATCTACTTTATTTAAAAAAAATGATCTTTGTAAGGGTCTTCGTCTCAATCTTCTTTCATTGAGGCATATTTTGTTTTATACACAACTTTCTTTTATACGGTGTATAAACCCCTTTGACTTTTACGTTTATTCAAAAGGAATATTTTTTATATGAAGCGTTTTAATAAACGACAAAAAGGGAATGTTTTTCTTGCCGTACATATGCGGTGACAACGACTTCTCTGCCGCCGTGACCATTATTTGAGTTTCGGCTTCCTCTATAATCCATAACTTTTTTTTAAATGAAAAATAAATACAAAGTTTTAATTTTCCTTTATTTTGGTATTGAAAATGGTTTTGAAAGTGTTTTTATTATATCAATGTGTTGTATTGATATCTTTTGATTTAAGTGTGGAAATATTATGTTTCCTTTATGCATGTTTTATGTGATACAATTATGTTATGGTTTATGATATGTTTAAAACTGTTCATATGAGGAATGCATTGGACTTAATAAGTGACGGGTGGAGCCTGCTATAGCTCCTCGATGAATCGGTAGGTCTCATGAGACAAACTAGTGTCTTGGCATGAGGCCTTGACAATATCTTATTTGTTGTCTTGGCATGAGGCCTTGGCTACGTGGTTATGATAGTCTGGCATTATGCATTCCATCATTATGAAAGTGGTTATTGATATTGCATGTGATTATTAGACCAGTAGAATATCCATGTGAATAAGTAAATGGCATTATCTCATTTTACTTTTGCCATATTATGTTGAAGATCAAGTTTAAAAGGCTTTTGTTTTAGTTATACATTGCCTTAAATGTTTATGTTTATTTACGAAAGATTCCGCAATATTGTTATCCTTACTGAGCATCTGAGCTCACCCCTTTCAATGTTTTAATATTTTCTAGGATGTGAAGAAGTATTTTATGAATGACCTGCAGGGGTAGTCAGAAGAGGATATGAGTTTGGACTATGGAGACTTTGTTATTGTAGATTTTCACTTTATGATGTAATGTAACGTTTATGAATGTATCTAGTGTTTCCAAGGCTACTAAACTAATCGGTCTTTCGAGAATTGATCTTTTGTGAACATGCCAATGTTACACAATAACGCACCGACTCTGGGTAGCTGGGGTCGGGGTGTTACAGTTGGTATCAGAGGCAGTTTAGTACTAACCTTGGAAGCTATATTTAGAGAAACTCTGATTAGAGCACATAGCCCAAAGATAGACTTTGAGGATTAGTATAGAAGAACTTCCTAGAATTTTGGTATTATAGAGATGTTGTGAGTTTTCTGAGCAATACATCCATGTCTGGATACGAGCAGGTAGAGGCGGCTCTGGCACAGATGTACCTAGGGGTAAAACCTGAAAAAACCGCTTTGAGCTAGACTTGAGCGGGAACTGGTGCACGACAATGGGCCTTGCTGCACTCTTGGTTACGACACTCCCGGGGGATATGCTTAGGATAATTCACATTTTCTTTACAAACCATTATGCAGGGTTTATTAGTATATACTTCCTCAAAGAAAACATTTTTATGATTATGGATTATATCCATAAATAGTTCAATTTATGTTAAGTATTTTACAAGTATGGAATTATGTATTTTGATTCATAAACTAATCTAGTTTATTCCATTGTTTAGAAATGGGGCCTAGTGGAAGGAATGGAAACCGTATCAATGCACGCACTCCGTGTAGGGATTTCCCTCCTGCTCAAGATAATTATTATGGAGATGGAGATACAACTAGTGCTGATCAACTTATTACCATACTGGGACAACTCACTCAGGTTATGAATAATAACCTTACTCGTATGGAGTACCCTGATCTGCAACGTGGAGGATCAATGTTAGACCGCTTCATGAGGCAATAACCACCAACATTTAATGGGGGTACAAATCCATTAGTAGCTGAGCAATGGATAAACTCCTTAGAAAAAATATTCCATGCCTTGGGGAGTAGTGAAAGGGAGAAGGTTATCATGGTAGTTTACCGCCTCACTGGAGATTCCGATCAATGGTGGTCATTGATTCAAAATACAAAGGAAGATAAAGAAGTATCAAGTATGGAATAGAGAGAGTTAAAAGATCTTTTCTTAGAAAAATACTTTCCTCGTGACCATCGAGCAGATATGGAAAGGCAATTTCTGAGTCTAAGGCAGAAGGAGGATGAGAATGTCGCAAAGTATGAGTCTAACTTTACACGGTTAGCGAGGCATGCATCGGATTATATACGTAACCCAAGAACTAAGATTGATCATTTCTTTGATGGGTTAAAACTGTTTCTCCATTGAGCCTTAGTCTCACAATCCATCTCGTGATACGAAGATATTGTCTCATGTGCTATCAAGACAGAAAAGGAATTCTCTAAATATTATGACAATAAAGTAAAGCAAGAGAAGAAGATAATGGTGGAACAAGTGACAGATAAAGGGAAAAAGGGAAAGAAGGATTTTCCATTATGCGCTAATTGTGGGAAGAATCACCCCGGTACCTGCCTAAAAGGAATTGGAGTTTGTTATAAATGTGGAGAAAAAGGTCACCAGGCTCGTGATTGCAAGGGAAAGAAAGAGGCTATCAATTTTGAATGCTACAATTGTAAGGAAATGGGGCATTATGCAAATGAATGTCCTAAGCGTCAGGGAAACTTACCTCATAAAAGGCCAAGGGATCAAGGAAAATCATATGCTGTTACTACAGTTGAAGCGGAATAATTAATGTATTGGTGCTTTTGGACTCTAGGATTATATTCTGGTTATAATAATAATGTGATATATATAAGGATTGTACTGCAGTACTTTTTCTTTTCATTAAGGTCTTAATATGATAATGGTAATCATATTTTTAGTATGTGACAATAAGAGAAACTTTACTTTGTTTGGGGAATCTGATAAATTTATTTTGGAATTAAGAGACCTTTTAGAGAATGTCTGGACAGAGGTATTTTGGATAACTATAAAGGTTGGGATGGATTAAGTTGAACTTTGAATAGTATTGTTTAAGGTTAAAACAATTCTGAAGATTATTTTTGGAATATTATAATACTATATTTTTAGGAAAAGGACAACCTGTAGGGTGGGGCATAACCCTTCGCGTCGGACAAAGCTACAGGAATCGAACCCACAACCATAGTGCGACATGCCTTTATTACCTACCACTAGCCTACAGAAAGTCCCTGGTTATTACAAAATTTTTTCATAATCTAAATGGTATGTGTTAATATTTGGAACCTTATACAATTATGATAAATAGAATATTTTCGAGTTCTATTACCTTTTAGAGTGAAAGATGGGTTTGTGGTAAAAATTTATTAAAGAATGAAAGTCTACATGACCAGTATGTATATTCCCTTACGTTATTATTAAATCTCCTAAATAAATTCCTCAACTTTATAAAAGGTAACTTAAAACAAAAACGTTGCCGGTTAACTTTTCCAACTGGGGATTCAATGACCGGTTAACCAATCACAAGTCTGTGATTTTCTTATGGTTAACTTTATCCTAATCCAATTTTCTACAACTCTCCATCAAACCTTGATGGTTTTTTTTCTTCCATATCCATATTTTCATAGAATCCTAGTATGGGCTATCTCGGGTGACCTTTGTACTTATCTTTCTTTATTTTAAAGTTATATTTTTATTAACCTTATATCCGATGTGGGTTTTCCACAAAGGTATTTTCTATTTTCAACATTTTATTTTCAAAGAAAAATTTCAAATTGCGAGGATGCAATTTATTGAAGGAGGGGAGAATGTAACACCCCGAGCTTCTACGATATGCTTTTCTTCCAATAATGCAATAGCTTGCATTGTACACAAGTTCGAGATTCTAACACACCGCGACCAATCAAAGTAGCAGTTATGAATATAAATACCCACTTTTTGAAATTATACAAATTTTATATTTCAAAATGAACTTCATTTTTGGATTCGGAATATCGAAATTAGCCTATGTTGAATTTTTGGTATTTTTCTGAGAACTTCCAATTTTTTATGAATAGTGAAAAATACTTAAAAACAACTTTTTTAATCAAAATAATTTATAGTGATAAATTATAATATTGAGTGGTTTTAATGTATAATTAGAATATATTTTTACCATTTTATCCAATGGTGTTCATTATAATTAATTTCACTTTGAAATTAGACATAAACAATTGTCAATCTTTTGATATATATTGTTTCTTAAAAACACGCTATTTGTTGTGACATCGGGAATTAATTGTAAAATTAATTAATGAAACTTATATGTTTGTAATTTTTTAAAATAGACATAATTTTTGAATTCGGAATATCAATTATAGCTTAGGGTGAAATTTTGGCATTGTTCTGAAAAACTTCAATTTTTGATGAATAGTGAAACCACTAAGTGGTAGTTAAATAACTGATTTTTCATTTAAATGAAATTTTACCACTTATGTGATTTTATTTTCAAAAATCCGAGATACATGGTTTTCATTAGGAAGTAAAATGTGGTTCAATGGGATTAAAATAATTTTTTGGTGAATAGTAACTTCTAAGTTTAATTAATCGCGATTAAAGGTAATTAGTGAAATTTAAGGTAAAAATGGTATTATAAAAATAGGAAATGACCTTTAAACTTGTCCTACCCCTATTGGATGAGTCATGTCCGACCAATACAAACCATGGGTCAACTTGGGGACCCCATGGAGCAACTTTGGTAGGAAAATGACAATAAAAACGTTTTACTTAATGTTAAAATAAAAATGTCACAAACATAAGTTGTTTTACTAAAACAATTTTTAAATGGGGTTATACAAGTCATATTTTGGACTATAAATATTAATTAGAAATATAAACATATTTCCTAAATTATTATATTTGTTTTATAATTTTTAGACATTATATAAATTAAATTATTTATGACACCATGATGATGCATCGATTACCTCATTAATTAACGATTGAAATAAAATGAAAAGATAATGTAAAATCCAAGGCTTACACTTGTAAAAAACCTATTAGATGAGTAGATTTAGAACCCTTATCACCTTAGACTCTAATTATATAAGTGCGGGACCTTTAAAATCCGAAACTCATTATATAATAAAGTAACATTTCATTACTTTCCAATAGTGCCCCTCCTCTCCACTTATAAAAGGCCCCCACCACTACCACCTTACTCACACTTTCAAAGCCTTTTGGCTCGGCCAAACTCTGCCCAAATACTCTCCCAACTTCCCTACCTTACTCCTAGAAGCCTCACTTTGGGCATAATTCTTCCCGAGTAAGCCTTTGGCTCAAATCAAAAAAGAGTTATCCGATTTTAAGGTAATGTCTTCTCTTATGTTATTTTGTTTTATTTTGCTTATCCATCCCCCTAAACACTTTTTATTCATTTCTTTTGTAACAACACCAGTATCCTCAATATACTAGGATGTTGTTATAAGAATTATTCGAGCTACACTTACACTCACCTACATCTAAAGGTTAAAGAACATACGGTTTCTGTGGATGACGAATTTCTGCCTCACGAAACGATGATTGTTCAACACTCATATAACACCTCAAAAGGTGGCCATTAAGATGTCACTATATTTATATATATGATATATAATATTTTTATGTTTTACTTGAGGTTCTTTATTTTTTATTTATGTCATACCTTTATTGTTTCCATTATGGGTAAACGTGATATTTTCATTTTAGGAAGTGCGGACTACCGCCCCCACAAAGTGATTTGAATCGTTAATCCCATATATGGGATGTATAAAGGACGGAGTAAATGATATTATATATGATATTATACTGGAATTATAATATACCTTTATATCATTATGATTTCATTAAATACGAAATAGAAATGAAAGTAGCGTTCATGCGTACGTACGGCTTACCGTCTCCATGAACGGTGCATTTCATTTCTTACCTCTAAACATTATGGAATATTATAAATGCATGTATATAATGGATATATATGAGATATATGATATATATATCATGAATATAATTCTGGATATAATGGATATATCACCACATGAACAACTTGTAATTATAAGAAGTTTATTTTTGACTCAAGTACCAAAGATCGACAAAACGACCGTTATTAACCTAAATAATTACATAATGTTCATAACATGATAATAAGTGATATAAAAGGAATAAAAAGCATGAAAAGGTTATTAAACAATTATAAATTAACTCTAGTTTATTATTCAGGAGGTTAAGGAACGGTCGAGTCAAGACAGGACACAAGGTAAGGGAACTTCTTAACCCAATTTCTATTCTTTGGGTTAGTCTCCTACTTTCAAATTATGTCATGATATTATTATTTCCTATCTTTTATTTATACTTAATTTATGTGTACTTATAGTGAATACACATATTAGATCTACTTTATTTAAAAAAAATGATCTTTGTAAGGGTCTTTGTCTCAATCTTCTTTCATTGAGGCATATTTTGTTTTATACACAACTTTCTTTTATACGGTGTATAAACCCCTTTGAATTTTATGTTTATTCAAAAGCAATCTTTTTTATAAGAAGAATTTTACTAAATGACAAAAAGGGAATGTTTTTCTTGCCGTACATATGCGGCGACAACGACTTCTCCGCCGCCGTGACCATTATTTGAGTTTCAGCTTCCTCTATAAGCCATAAATTTTTTTAAATGAAAAATAAATACAAAGTTTTAATTTTCCTTTATTTTGGTATTGAAAATGGTTTTGAAAGTGTTTTTATTATATCAATGTGTTGTATTGATATCTTGTGATTTAAGTGTGGAAATATTATGTTTCCTTTATGCATGTTTTATGTGATACAATTATGTTATGGTTTATGATATGTTTAAACCTGTTCATATGAGGAATGTATTGGACTTAGTAAGTTACGGGTGGAGCCTGCTATAGCTCCTTGATGCATCGGTAGGTCTCATGAGACAAACTAGTGTCTTGGCACGAGGCCTTGACAAAATCTTATTTGTGGTCTTGGCACGAGGCATTGGCTACGTGGTTTTGATAGTCTGGCATTATGCATTCCATCATTATGAAAGTGGTTATTGATATTGCATGTGATTATTCGACCAGTATAATATCCATGTGAATAAGTAAATGGCATTATCTCATTTTACTTTTTCCATATTATGTTGAAGATCAAGTTTAAAAGGCTTTTGTTTTAGTTATACATTGCCTTAAATGTTTATGTTTATTTATGAAAGCTTCTGTAATATTTTTATCCTTACTGAGAATCTGAGCTCACCACTTTCAATGTTTTAATATTTTCCAGGATGTGAAGAAGTATTTTATGAATGACCTACAGGGGTAGTCAGAAGAGGATATGAGTTTGGACTATGGAGACTTTGTTATTGTAGATTTTCACTTTATGATGTAATGTTACATTTATGAATGTATCTAGTGTTTCCAAGGCTACTAAACTAATCGGTCTTTCGAGACTTGATCTTTTGTGATCATGCCAATGTTACACAATAACGCACCGACTCTGGGTAGCTGGGGTCGGGGCGTTACACATTCCATGCTAGGTCTTGAATCCCACTCACCTGAAATACATGATAGACTCCGTTTGGGGATAAGTACTGAACTCGAAAATTATAACATTCTATGTGGGACATAAGATAGATCATATGATCCATTAAAATAATACATTCCAAAATATCATGATCCATAACCAATGAATCCCACACCACTTCATGTTTATTTATGAGCACCCAACATGTGGGACATTTAAAATCTTTGTTAGATGTCTTTCCCAATGGTGTGGAAATATCCCTCATGAACAACATAAGTTTTTAATGTAATCCCAGAACATTATTTATATTTTAATATATAATATAATGATAATAAATTGTAACAAAAAATACATGTATCAAAGTGAATGAAATGAATATCAAACCTATAACAGTAATTGTCACCACATCAAATTACATTGGAACATGATTTGTTGTATAACTAAATTTGGTCTCTGCTCCCCCCTAATCCCTTATTGCTTCATGAATATCCCGCTTTTCATCAAGATAAGATCCAAAACCTATGGAAGCATTATAAAAACATGAAAACTTTTAGTATGAGTGGATCAAGGCATACTACCCTAGGAAATCCTTCCACACAAATGCTTGAAAGGACCAAATTATCAACAAAAATGATAATTTTTTGGTAATCCTTACAGTTAGGATATGTATGACCATGCCTCCCACAATAATAGAAGAACACATGTTTTTATCCTAAATAATTCCCTAAAATTTGTCCTGATGAAAACATTCTACCCTAATGCTTTGTTTTCCAGCCAGATGACACACCCTGGCTATCCGCCACAACAACTAAGGCTACACTAAAACCCAATTAACCATCTATTACTGTATCAACCAATTGTACTTTATCCACCACCTCAACAATGTTTGGAAGGTGTAATAGGATCCAGATAGACTGAATATCCTCACACAATATCATCTCAAAACTTCTAGCAATGAGGAGTCTTTGGTGAAATGATTATTTACTAAGTGAACTAAATTAGCGATAATGATGGAATACTGTGAAAATAAATTCTATATATCCTCTAAGGTCATAAATTATAAATTCTTCACCACTCACAATGTCTTAGGATAAAACTGTTGGTTGAATATTTTCATGAATGATGTCAATATAAGATCCCCATGCAACATAAATACATGATAGATTCCCACCATCTACATACAAGTTATTTAACAATATATGTGGATAACCCCACCATAGATTTATCTTGAGTTTTCAAAAAATGGAATATAGTTTCAATATTCTAATACCACTCCTAGGATTCTTTGGGACCATTGTAAGTAATGAATAAGGGTGGATTCTTCTTAATAAATTCTAATATTTGACCCCAAAATTTTCCATTATTCCCAATACCCTCCTAACCAAAATTTTGAATTCAAATTCAAAATGGATGATTCTCGTGTGGAACTTATCTCATAGATTCCTATATTGTATTAAAATGTAAAATTATGAAAGGAATTTTTTAAACAACACAATATATAATGACCAGTTTCCTTGATTGATGTTCTAGAATCAAAGACCAACATCAGAAATCTATACCAAAGCCTTTTAACAGCAAGTATTTAATGTAATCATGTATCATATGAATAAAATACAAAATCATAAAAATGAGTAGGTTCTATTGAATAAAATAAACATTAAATTAATTCAATTAACCTCAAACACCATGTCTCTATCTTATTGAAATTTCTCTAGCCACCCATTGTAGCAGAAGTAATTTTATACAAGTCAGCTAGCCACTCACCCTACGATACTTACTACCTAAATTATGATGATCCTAAATCCATTCCAATAATGACCCTGAACCAACCCCAGGAGGTATAACAAAACACCTAACTAAGTAATTCATCTAATTACTATTGGAAAACGTATGATTTGAGAAAAAACCCCATATTATTTCAATAGTGAATTTATAAAATGTTTAATATTATGAAAATGTTAGTTCAAGATTTTTTACAAAACCAGTTTATAAATCTATTTCAAATAGAATCATTTTGTAAAACACACATAAGTTTTTCATAAAATCCATTCATATTCACATAAGCAAGGATTTTGATATGTACATTTAGAATCCTGATTGTTTAAGAAAACCCAACCAATTATAAACAATACGATAAGCACATGAGTAACCGACCCAGAAATATTCCATCAAGTGTAAAACCAATAATAAATGAAATTGAAAAATATCAGGATCTAGCCTATTGTAATACATAAATGTTAATATAAATATAACACTAATCAAAAAATCCAAAAAATTCAACCAATATCAATTTATATCATAGTCTTTGGATATCATCATCTATTGTAATTATTTACTAAAGTGAAATAGCCCATTTCCCAATGCACCCAGGGTTTCAAATGGGCAATGTTTTCTAAATCCATTTTGAAAACCATTCACACAATATATTGAAAATTCTCACAATAAATCATTACAACTCACATGCTTTAAAATATATTCTTTAATAAAAATAACCTTTTAGGAATTTCATCAAATACATTGTGTGGGGAAAATGATTTTGAAGAAAAAACCTTTTAAAAAACATTCATCTCTTTAAACAAATGAAAAATTATATCAAATAATGTATTTTCTTAAAACAATCCAAATGAAATTAAAATTACAACATATCATTCTTTATATAAATTTTTTTTATAAAGAAACCTACCTCGAGAATTGAGGAAATATAGTTGCCATCGAAATAAGAGACTGAGAACAAGTAGATTGGGTCTCTATGTGTCTAGATCTATAGAAAACAAAATAAAACCCTTCTCAAGACCCTTTTATCTAGTATCCCAATCCCTTTGGGTTTCCTAGGTTACAATAGGATGGAAGATCAAGAGATAATCAAAGAAGATGAGGGGAAAATTAATCAAAAACTAAACAAACCGTGAAGAGATATATTAACAATAAAGAAAAACTGTGGATAATCAATGAGGAGAATCCTAAAGAGAGCTAGGTATGGTTTAGTTTGATAATAATTAAAAATATAGGTGATTAGATGTAAATTTTATAAAGGTAAATGGGATATATTCAAATTTTTAATGGTTGGTATCGAGGCTCATGGTAAGGAAAAATAGTTTGAGAATATATAAACCAACTATGTGTACCCACTTTCCATTGAAAATTAGGTCACAAAATGTCCCAGAGATGTTTCATAAGGTTTAGTAAATCTATGGTCAATACTCCTGAATCCCCTATAAAACCACTAAGACTCCCTCACAGTCACCTTATCTAGCCAAAAAAGTTGACCAACCATGATTGATCCGTTAAAAATGCCTCTTCATCCTCATAATTACACAATGAATACATATCATAGATCGTCTACCTAGTATGTTTCCCCCAAAAAACCATGTTTTTAAACCCTACATACTAGAAAACTCTAGAAAACCCCCCTGTAAAAACAAAACTCAATCTAAATAATACATTTTGTGACATCCTATAATAGAAGGAACACCCTCATTTATGTTTATGAGAGTGTTTCCCATGTTCAGAAGGAATCAATATTTTTTGGTAGATTATATAGGAGGATTTCTTTTGGTATGGGATATAGAGGTAATTTATAGTGAAAATCCCTAATTTATGACAAAAAATCTATATTCTGATAAATATGTGAAAATGGTTTCATAGGTAAAATCTAATACTACTAAAACCCCATTTTTACAATGTAAAATCATTGTTCATGGAGAATATAGGAAGAGGATATGTTTTTTTTCAATAGAATGTTATTCATGGGAGAATTTTGTTTTAAATCATTTAATTAAGATGTAAAACCTTCATTCCATGTTGTTTTTATACAATGAAAGACTGAATCCAAATTAAATCAGTATTCTTCTTCCCTTCCATGTAAACATATCTCTTCCAGGTGATTTTAAATGTCTCATCCTCTTCTATATTTAATTTTATTGTTCTCAATATTCTATTTTATTGTGTTTCTACTTCTTTTATGAGGTAAAACATTATACTTAACAATTCATATTGTTGCGGAAGAATCACTAGGATATGATTATGGAATCTATTTATCTTTTTATACCTTTTCCATCCTTCTAGATCTATTGTGAGACCTTTTTCTGGTGACTGGTCATTATGTTTGTTTTGGTTTGGTATCTGTGGTTCTTGAGGTCTGTGTGACCTTACATATAAAAATATTTTCTTATATAATTCGATTATATAATTTGAACATAATTGGTAGGGCTTCAATTTTTCATTTTGTATTCCTTTTAGCAGTTGTGGATCCAATCTCTTTTGGTGTGAGGCTTAAGTGTGAGGTAGTTGATATTATCTCTAAACTATGATTGATAAACATTTAAAACATTAGTTCAATAAGTTTTTATTAATGAATTGAAACGATTCATTGATTTCTGTGTGTAATTGGGTTTTTGAAAAAAATATAGCTTTCCATTTTTTTGGGTAAAATAATGTATTTTAAATACATTGTGAAATGGATTTTTGAAATTTTTTCCAAATCATGTTTTGATGAACTTACATTGAAATTTTTTCACTCGGGAAACCTTGGGTATCTTGGTGTAATGTGTAGGAATAGGACCCACCCATTGATACTGTTGTGGGTGGGGGGGGGGGGGTTATGAATGTTGTTGTCTTATAATTCCTAGGATATGTTTCCTAGAGACTTTTTATACATTGGGGTTGAGGGGTTCACTTTCTGGTGTGTTACTCCACTCCCTATATTTGATGCATATGTCTAGGGACATGATGCCTACACTTGTAAATTTTGCAGTATGTGTTATCTAGATTTAAAAACCCATGGTGATCCTTGTAATGATTTACTGATTCTTGGTTTTATACTGTTTGATCCTGGATTACCTAATTTGATATATGTGATATGAATTAAAATTGATTTACCTAGATTATTTATAACTGTTTGAAAAGTGGGACATGTTCTACCCTACTTTTGATATAACCACTATTTACCTAATTTTCATGACATGTTTTATTTAATGTCAATAATGTTATGAATGTATTATAAATACAACATGTGGACTACCTGGGTAGGATCCTATCGAGCCTATTTAACTAAGACCCTATAAACCACTTTGGGAGTGTTTAGACCATATGTTATTTTTTGATGCAGAAAAAGGAATGTTGTCATTGTTAAGCATCAAAGTTCACACCCACTCGGTAAGGGTAGCTGGTAGTGAGGTGGTTGGTCATTTCCAAATTATCACATGGAGTATATATTTTTTTAACAATTTATTATTTTTTTATTTTTTTTTGAAATGTACCATTGGTTTTATCAAGCCTCCAATTTGTATCTCTACCACTATATCTCTTTGGATATGGAATATATATATTTTTGTTTTCGCTCGTAGTGTCTTCTTTGAGGGAATATATACCATGTTTATTATTTGAGGTTAGGGAAAATCATTACCTATGGTTTTTTATTTATACATAGGTGCTAGTAACTATCCCATAGGGACCAAGAATACCCATCGGGTATGTGGAAAATTAGGTCAGGTTCCATTGTTATAGGGTAACCAGAGTCGATTCATTATATGTTGGTATCACATTGGGTTGTTTATCAGGTGTCATTTTTTGGTATGTTTGATATACATGTGATAGGATTTTTGGTACATTAGAGGTAGGTTTCTATTACTTCCCTTCCATCTCTTTCGAGGATGAGCCTCAAGTTACCATGGACTACTGGTTTGAGTGCATATCTGTTGTCTAGTTTTAACAGTAATTTTAGTTTTTTATTTTGGATTTTAAAATTTTATAGAGACTCTCCCTTTTCTATTTTTCCCTTCTATTTATGTTATGTAGTTATGTTCCTCTGAGAATGATTCAATGGGTTACACAAGAGGTTGCTAAATGAGAATCTCCTTAGTGGAATCCTCCTCCAGATCCAAATCATATAGACGAAATAATTCATGTAGCTAAGATCATGGAATAAAATAAACCAAAAACCAGCTATTTAGGAACATTTTTTAGTTATAGGAGACCTTGATTGATCATGATATTTCAGACGTGATAATACCTACACTATTACATGTATGAATGAACCCCAAGAGGTGGAAGACTATATATAACTGATAGATTAGATATTCAAAATCTTGAAAAAACATAAGGATATCAAGGTGATGTGAATGATGATAAGAATTGAGGGTCCAAGAAAATGATGGTGGGATTCCATGGAACAATTAAATTGTCATGTGGGATTGGGTGGTAAGGTTTACAAAACCATCTTCTTTTATCAGTTCTACCTATTGTCTCTAGTAATCAAAAATCCTAAATAATTCCTCTTCATATATTTGTGAGTTCATTCAATGTAAATATAATCTAATAGGTTTTAAAAAATAGTTTTTCTCCATTGGTAGTGAATAATGATCATTTTAAATCATAGAAGAAGCTAGATGGTTTTAGACAGGAGATCTGATCACATGTTTATATGATGAATTTTTCTACCAATGATAAATCTATTGGTAGGGATATGATGGTTGAGATGGATATGATGGAAAATATTGGTCACATTTACCATTATCTTCTACCAAGTGGTATTTTCAATGGAGGTTTGTGTAAGTAGAGGTAGTGCCACAATTATCACATGAGTGGTGGAGGTGATTCTTAGTAGTAAACCACCTCTTCATAATCAGTTGTAGTCAGCAGTTTCCCCCTTATCTATTACCGGTGTGGAAGAGTTGGTAATACCATGTTTATATATCATACTTCCTTGAGGATGTGAAATTATTATAGATGTTACATATATCTACATAGGTTCTACCATTCCATGTTTATGCCTCACTATTTTCAATGATTTTCATCTCCAATGGCCATTATGGCATAGTCATAAGATTCAAAGTCCACAAGGATTCAACCACAGTCCTCATGAGTGAAAACCCATCATGTAGTAGATATGTTACATGGGGAGGATTATATGGTCTAATATATAGTGCGGGTTATCATTTTTTCATCTAAAAAATATATTTTATTCGATACTGGTGGGTAACAATCATTTATAACTGCAACTTTTGTTTATGTGATAAAATGTCTAACAAAGATCATGTCCTTTTTTATGGATTCAGTGATACCTCTTGGAAGGAATTAGGAACTTGGGTTTTGATGTCCAATGTATTTTCAATCAATAGATGATTTAGAATTGGCCTATTATTCTTTGATTCTTGATTTGTATCTTTTTTGACATAATAATATGGATGGGTTGGACATTTTCTCACCATTTTGAGAATGATTGGTATAATTTACATGTTTCATTCCTTACTAATGAAGGGAGATCTATGGTGTTTCTAAAAAATTGTGATAAGTAGTCTGGTTGTGTAGGAACTCCCAAACCAATATTGTTGAGTTATTTGATATCATTTCAGTCATTAACAATGATTTTTAAAATTTTAGAGTACTTTCTTCAGTTGTCTAGGTTTTTATAGATATCTTCTATGATGATTTCCCCTTTATTCCTATAGAGTGGGAGGTAATGTTTATAATTGATCAGGTATGGGGTAAAAATATAATCTCATTAACCACTTATCATATGTAATTTATTGAGATGAATTAGATTAAGGAACATTTGGATGATCTTAATGATATGGTCTTTATTCACCCTAATGTTTCACCTTGGGAATCCTAAATTCTCTTTTAAAATAAGGATGATGGTTCACTTCAATTGTGCATGGACTATCATATGTTGAGTTGGGTTATTTTATGAATATGTATGATATTCCCTATGTGGTTGTCTTGTTTTATCAATTAATAGGGGAGAATTGTTTTTTAAAAATAGATCTTCGTTTAGGATATCACCAACTCAGAGTTCAAGAGTATTATTTTTAGAAGACTTCATTCAATATGTGGTATCTCTATTGTGAATATAATATGATTCCTTTTGATTTGAATAATTTTCTTGTAGGTTTTGTTTGGATTTGATGATCCATATATTCAATATTGATCTTGAATGTTTTTTCATTGTATTTTCAGATGACACCATAGTTTCTTTGATATTTTAATGTGAACATGACCACTATCTGAATCTATTTTGGGAGATCATGGGGTTACATAAAATTATTGGAAAGGATATGAAATGGATTTTAGGGATTCAATAAGTGATGTTATTTTGGAAAATTTAATATGATCATGGACTATCAGTCAATCCTAATAATTTGAAGAATATATTTTCATGGGAGGATCCATAAAATGTTTTCGAGATTCAGAGATTCTTGGGTCTTTTTAGATAATATTAGTGATTTATTAAGGATTTATCAATGTCATATTCAAAATTTTCTACCCTTACCATGTATGGGGTGAGGATCATATGGGTTTCTAAATATCACACATCATTTGATTAGTATGAATGAATTCTGATTTCGGAAATAATTTTGATCTTACCTCATCCACGTAAGGGATATATAGTTTATTTTGATTATTCATGTTATTGTCTTGGTTTTCTGATTATATAGTATGATCCTATTGGGGAATATGGATCTCATCATCATTAATAACATGAGAAAAATTTATTCAATCCTGAAATTTATTTTTTATAGTTACAACTTCTTATGTGTTTTCATCAATATATTTTTATGCATATATTTTTATTCTTTTATGATCATAATATTTTGTTCTATATATTTTCATAGAATTAATTTAATCTCAAATACAAAATATTGTTGGAATAACTTTAAATTATCAAAATCGACATCACTAATACCTAATGTAAGAGGAATGTCATCACCAACAGTCATAGTAGGATATTCATTCAATAGGTTGTTTTGGAATCGAAGGAAGAGTGTTTCAGGATGGGACACTTCACTCAGTTTCCTCTATATGATCGGGGGTAATTTAGTTATGGTTCAAACAAGTGTAAATTCATCATCAAATTTCCTTGATTTTATAATATTGGGTTCGCAGCAGGATGAAGAGTTCATTAGAATAAATGAAAAATTATATAATGGGAGAGAAACTTTAGGGTCATTATTTACCTTATTATGTTATTTTTTTCTTCCATAATGGGTTAGTGATATTTACATAATTGAGGATTTCAATATTTCGTGACATTCAGAGCACTTTGTGGGTTATTCACCCTAGTAATATGAATATTTATTTTGATAGGATATGCGGTTTCAAGTGAACGAGCACGAAGCACAACATTTCTATTTTTGTGTCTCACTATTACACAAGTCAATAGATAAAAAAGTGAATATGAATCCTTCTAGTATTATACATCCAATGCTTGTTATGGTTTGTAAATGAGATGTGTTGTATGTTTAAATTGTTGTTAGATTACCATGGAATCCTAGAGGACAAAATGTTATCATGGTTTTGGTTGATCAGTTGAAAAAACCTATTAATTTCATTCTGATTAGCGATACCAATAACAATGAAGATCGAGGTATGTTGTATCAATTATAGATTTTGAGGATACATGGGGTTATCATTTTCATTTTATCAAACATGAATCCAATATTAACTTTTAGATTTTTGAAGAATCACCATGAGGTGATGGGGACTCAGGTTCGGTAGAGTATAGATTTTCATCCATATAAAGATGGTTAAATGGGGTGTGAAATTTTGATATTGGAATACATGATTCGAGAATGCATCTTGGATTTTGGTGGATCATTGGATAGACATCTAGGATTAGTTGAGTTTTCATATAATAATAATTCTCAGTCGATGATCAGAATGGTGGACATTGAGGCTTTATATGTTAAACCATTAACATCATTCTTTGTTGGGAAGTGGTGGGTGATGCCTCTCTAGTCGGACTACATATCATTCATCATATGAGGATGATGATTTAGAATATAAGTCATCATATGGTTATAAGTTAGGATCCGTAGAAATAATATGTTGATTGTTGATGATATCCATTGGAGTTTTCTGTTGGTGACACAATTTTCTTGAAACTTTCTCCTCAGTTGGGTCCCCTGTTGGCTTGTGAAACTAGGAAAGAAGACTCTGAGATATGTTGGACCATTTGAGATCTCTAAGTTGATTAGAAGGGTTTATTATCATTTAACATTTTACGATTAATTTATAGGGTGCCATGATGTTTTCACCATATCTCATCTTAGAGAATATCAACTCGATCATTCCCTTGTTCTATGTTGGGAAGTGAATGAGATAGATCCATATGTTACTATTGTGGGGAAACTAGTGGAAATCAATGATTCTACGATGAATGTATTTCATGGGATTTATATTCTGTTGGTTATAATGTTATGGAGAAATAGATTAGATTCACATAAGAAATGGTGGAACGAATCATCAGTGAGGGAGAACTGACCTCACCTATTTACATATCACCCATCATCCACATGACTTCATGAGGATGGTACTACAATAGTGGGGATATTGTAATATCTTGTATAAAATTTACTCCCTCTTTTATTTTTAAGAGTTTTTTTCTTGAGTTTTGGTGGAATAATGTTTGTTTTTGGAGTTTATAGTGGTGGATAGCTACTAGTATGGCCGATAAGGGAAATTTATAATGTAAATCCCAGATTAATGATGTAGAATCTACGTTGGAAACAATCCATGAAATATATTAATGGTATTACATCATTGACATTTTAAAACAATTTTTTTTTCATAAAATCAATGCTCTAGGGAAATATAACATGTGGTTATGTCTTCTTTAATGTACGTGATTCATTGGAGATTTATTATTTAAATTATGGGTTTATATGGTAAACCAAATTTTCCCAGTATGTTTTACAAAAAACAAGATTTAATCCTAATTCAATCAATTTTACTCTTCCCTACCTCAACTCCTAGTCCCTTCCATGTGGTTTTGGGTGTATCCTCCTCTTAAAGGTTTCTATGTCAGCGCTCGATCCCTAGTTGTTTATAATTTCCCCTCATAGAGTGAGTATGACATTTCCTACTCATCATTTCCCTTGTTATGAAGGTGTAATTTTCCTAAATTTATGGAATTTGTTGATTATTCATGGATTTTTTTTGATTCTTCTAGATCTATTGATTATTATTCTTCTGATGGATGCTCTTATTGTTAGTTTTGGTGTGGGGTGCATGGTTATCTAGGTATGAGTGATGAAAACTCTCTTCCAACGCTTTTATTTGATGAATTCAATTCTATTATTTTTGAATCATTTATTATTACTCAATTTTTCATTTTATGTTCTTTCTGGTGGTTTTGGATATTATACATTTTGGTGTGAGCACTTATTTTGAGGTAGGTGAATCCATATATAGCCTATGTGGGATGATCAATGAATTCTCTAGTTTTTTATAATGTTTTATAAAAGAATTAGAATGATATATTTATTTCTCACTGTGTAAATGGGTTTTTGAGAATAGATGGGTTTCCTCTTACTTTGGAGGAATGAAAATTTATTCTCAAATCATTGTGAATAAGATTTATAAAATGGTTTTCAAATAATTGTTTTGATGAAATGATGTGGAAAATGAATCCCAGAGTAATCCTTGGGTATATAGGTGGATAATATAGAAATATACCTAATACATTGATAATGTTGAGGGGATTATTCATGGGTTGTTTCTCTACTACATAAAAAATGTCATAGTGACTTATTAGTGACTATTGGGGGGTTCATGTTCTAGGGTGTTCCACTAATCCCAAAATTTCATTTGTATGTATAGGGAATTGATGTGCATACATTTAAATTTTGGGTATGGTTGATCAATATAAACTAACAAGTGGTGATCCATGGCATGATTTACCTATTTTGGGTGCTATACTATTTGAGCTTTGATTACCTATCTTAGTATATGTGACATGATTTGAAAAAAAAATTTACTGGATTTTTTAGAATAGTAAAATAATTGGAAATGTTTTACCATATATTGAAATAGAAATTATTTTACTATATATGAAGACTTTTTTATTTAAAGATAAAATTATTCAGATTTTTTATGGAGAATTGATATAAAACACTTAGCTGGGATCCGATTGATCCTGGTTAGCTCACACCCTTCACATCCCTTCGGTTGTGCATAGAGCTTGTAATATCCTCTAACACCATAAAATTTAAGTCACCATTGTGAGGTGATGAGGTTTTAAACAACTGTGTATGTGCAGTAGGTAGTGATATGGTGGGGCATTTACCATGGGTCACACTGAGTATTTTTTAATGATTATAGCTGGATATACATGATCTTTCAAACATGTACCATAGGTTTTATCTAGGATTCATGTTATATCACTAGCACAATTAATCTTTTATTATAACATATATATATTATTAGATGTCATTCCTTGTTTCTTTTCACATTATATGTATTCCATGTTTGGTGTTTTAGGTTGGGTAAAATCCCTCTTGTATTTGTTTTATGCTTGGTTCTTAGCCACTAGACCATGGAGATTGGGAACACCCTATAGATATTATGTTGATCAGGTCAGGTACCAGTGTTAGAGGGTATACATGGTTGGATAATTACACCTATGACCCAGAATGCATCACATATATACATATTTATCTTATTTATATAGGAATATTTTATTCATAAGTTAAATTTGTGATTGGTTATCACCTAATCAATTATTTTATATGTTGAAATATTCCCAAATATTACAGTCCTATATTAATTTCTCAAAATTCATCAAATTCCAAGTGTTTTTCAGTATTTTAGGATCTACACATGATGTGAGATTGTATGACCATCACACTGACCACTAAAAATCATCTTTCTCCATTAATATATTCTATTTCTTATCCACTATTTCACTGTGAGACATTGTTGTGGATAGTGGTTTGAAAAACTCTACCCAAATGGCGAGTGGCAAGATTATAAGCTTGAGAATGATAAATTGAAGTATGGAAGTGGATGCATAGGTTTCATAGGATGTTATATTGGTGATGGTGGGTCACTAGAAATAATGTTTTTTGGATTCTAATATAGCAGAAGAGGTGTGATATACAAGCATTTGTGTGATTAGATTGTGAATTTTTTTCATTGAAATGTAATATTGGAATTTTTTTTGGATATATGATTGGGATGGGCAAGGCCGACAGATGTTTTTTCTTAAGAAATATTGGGTGAAAACGACTTTATAGGTGAAATATTGAGCGTTCTATAGATATGGATGTCTATGATGTGTTTAAATAGTTTGTACTTATGACCTAGATGTTATGTATCTCCCTAGTAGTGATAAATATGGAATATGATATAGTTAAATATCACATAGTCTGTACAATAAGTATACACGTCTTGTGGTTATAGTAAATGAAATTCAACATGAACATGGAGTACTCACCCATAAGATTGTTTAGTCATTCAACATGTGCAGTCTAAGACCAAATTCCATGCACTCGTTCTAGAATATGACTCGATATTTTAGTAGAACATCCTAAAATATGTTATATCAAACATACACGTCATGTATTAAACCTATATCACATCATATTTTCCACATCAAAATTACATTGTAATATTATTCTATATATGTGAGATTAAATCATGTTATTCTTTCTATAAACATTTTGTACCATAATGGACACATTGTGTTTTTTGTCCCTCAAACAACAAGGATTGTGACGATGAAAAAACATACCCCCATCAGGCCCACACGTCTTGTACAATATAACACCCACTATATAGCTTTACCCATACATTACATGTTGTTATTTATTACAAAATAGAACACCTCCTAAGGGGTTACATTTCATGTACTCATAGAGTGCATTTCACGTAATTTTCCAGCCTCTGTGGTTTTCTATATATTCTTGTTCAGGGGTCAGATTTTTCAACCCAAGTAGATTATCCATAGCGTTTTTACACATAGAAAATAGTGTTACAACCCTCACTGTAATAAGGGGTGAGACTCAAGGTGATTTAGAATTTTTATAATCATTATCTATATATGTACGATGGTGAGGATAAGGCATAACGATCAAATCATACATTTGGTAAATAACTCCACTAGGGTCCTGATTACGATAGGGAATGTGTCCCCCATACAACTAGTAGAATTATGAACATCCCCACGCACATGGTTTAAGTCCTCTACAATGAAAGTCTGGTATTATCTTGAATGAAATCATCGATTTAATGTTACATTGGTCCTTCATCGATTATGGTTACTCCCTCAACCAACACTACAACTTAGAGAGATGTGGATCCCCTACTATAGTTTCTAAGAGGTGATGTGGATTATACATGGACTGGTAGTTATGATAGTTGGGATTAGAACACCGTTTTTTGAAAACCATTCTTTGGTAAGAGCGGGTTCCCTAAAAACCACATGTACCCAAAATGAAATGAACCATGAATAAGCTTGTCTAAATTGATAACCATTACCACCGCACCATTATATATATATCTATATATTTATGAAAAAATAAATTATTTATGTATATTTCCACTCATCTTGGTTATAAATTTAGTTATTTAAATAATTTTCTGTAAATAAATTTATAAAATATTTTTATATATTTAAATATATAATTATATATTTTCATATAATTCCATTTTTAAAATTAACTTTATTACAATGCATTTATAAAATGCATATTTATTATAAAAACGTTTATATAATATATTTTAATAATATATTTAAATAAATTAATTTCATGTATGATTATATACATTTAAATATATTTATATTATTTCAGTATGGACATATTTTTATAAATACATTTCATAATGTCTTTACTCAATATTAGCACATGTAAACACACATATTTATATATATCTCAATACATATATTATAAATTATTATAAGATAATAAATATTAGACACACACATTGATTCCTGGTATGAATATTTTTTACCATCTCTTTTATCAACGAAAACACCGTGATCGGTGCTCCGGCCACACCCACGGTGGAGAAGGCAAAGTGACCCATGATGAAGCACGTGATCACAAATGGGCTTAAAAAGACATTAAAAACTCTATTTCTCCACATACCCCTTACAATGAGTTGATTAAGGAGATGGTGGGTTCACTGAAG
Source organism: Viscum album (assembly GCA_963277665.1). NCBI lineage: Eukaryota > Viridiplantae > Streptophyta > Magnoliopsida > Santalales > Viscaceae > Viscum > Viscum album. The sequence goes on from OY728167.1 coordinate 29,711,428, forward strand.
GAATGAAAAGGTTTAATCCTCTATGCAATCACTAAGCATGTCAGTCAATAGAAAACCATCCTACATTTCGACTACATGAAGGTACCATTAGGATAGTTGAAGAGGTATGTCATCAGTGGGAAGCTGGTGATGGTGAAGAAATCATTAAAGATTTCAAATATGTTTAAAACATAAAATTATGGAATGAAGCATAATATTTTGGAAAATTAAACTTGGTTTTTCCTGAGTCATTACCTATATCCACTGTAGAAATATTGGATTTTATTTTTCAGTGAAGGTTGCTAGATGTATGTGGTTATAGTGTCGTTTGAAGCACATACTGAAACAGAACTTTGGAATTTTTATTTTTCTCTATTTCCATTTTTGTTGTTGTAAATTTTTATACCTATAAATAAGGTATGTTTTTTACTCTTTAGGTTGTTTCTTTGTGAAGAACTAAATACATGTTTTTTTTAATGATGAGTTTATGTTGTTATGATCACCTCCGTTGATCTATTTCCATACATTTTTGTTAGATATTGTGATAGTTTACCTTCAGTTGTATCACAATAATATTTAAGGCGATTCTTATTATTTTTGGACTGTTTGGTTGCCCCTAATACCTAATTTCAACACAAGGAATATGAAGAAGATAAGTTGAGGAAGAAGATAAGTCTTCTATGTTGGTATTTCCTATTTTTTATATCCATTACATTTTATTTCCCCTACTGTAAAAATGTTTAATCTCATTTTCTCCTTCTCCCAAACAGGATTTCCTATATCCTTTCACACATAAATGTGTAAAATTACATTTGGAATTTTCTTTCCATCCATATCCTCCTCTCTATTCAAAAAATAGAACATCTCACTTTCATTGGGAATTATCTCCATGCCCCTCTTGGATGTGAAACACAACATTTATATCCATTCATTTGTGTTTGGAAAAAATATTTTTCATGTCATTTTGAATCCATACATGTAAGAATGTTTGAAAAAAAAATATTTTTATTCTGACTTCACTTCTAGATATCGGTATCCCTCATTTACTAATAAATTTTTTTTCCATCTTATATTCACAATAAAAATTATTGGTATTCAATTATAATAAAATAAGTTTTCAATTCAAGAGATCTAATTTCAATATATTTTATCCAAATAAATGGTATTCCTAGATATCAAATTATATTTCAATGATGATTTATTCAATTTCTCTATGGACACCGATGATGATGAGGGACACCCTATACCTTAATTCATCTCCTCCCTAACTCATCACTGAGTGATGAATGAATCATATTTACATATATCAATAAATTTTTTTAATTTTTTTCAAATATATAAACCTTAAAAATGGTTAAAATCTTGGACTATGTTGTATTCGGGAAACCATTGACCATTTTTGGATTCCTATAGTGTTGGAGCTCCGTGTTGGTTAACCTAGAGAAAAATAGTAACACCTCATAACAGTGCATTTGAGGTCTGATGATGTCCCATGGAAAGGGTAACATTTCTAAGAAAATAATGAAGAGGATTCCAAGAACCGGAATATGATTCATCAATAAAAGTACAATATTAGAGAATTCCAAATTGAAGTAATAAAATCAAGTTTTTTTCTTGCTGTTATTATTTTGTTCCTGTGATCACTTTCTTGGATTAGGTTATCTTCTCCTGTATGAACTTTTGAATTTTCAATTGCTAATGAATATGATTAATTCATTATACCTATTGGTAATAATCTTAGATATGATAAAAATTAATAGGTCATGTATAAATCATGTTTAAGGTGGTATGTTAAATTATTAAACATTGTTTTTACTTGGATGACACCTACCCTCACTCCAGCAATGGAGGCTTGGATTTTTCAATGAATTCTACTTGACAGAGGTGGATCGATTGGTTTGGGAAGAACCTGCTACAACCAAAAAATTGAGATTTTAATTTTCTATAATTACTTTATTTTTCTATATGTTTTTATCCGAAAAAATGTGGTATGTTTTGATCATATTAAGAAAATTCCGGGTGAATACATATATTAATTTTTTTTCTATTGTGTTTCTATTATTAATAAAATCTATAGTGATATGAGTCCATGTGTTTTTGTTATCCACTCCCATAATCCACCATCAAATGAATGTGTCATCGAAGACTAGTAAGTTAAAGGTGATGGAGGGTGGTGTGAAGATTAGAGGGAAGAGGATGGAGAGAACAACAAAAAATTTGACTAAAGATGAAATGACGTCAGTAAAATTGATGTATGAAGGGAAGGATGGTGTGGGTGAATACATGGTGAAGAATACAAAAAGCATGATTTCCTTGAAGAAGGTGAAGGGTTTCAAGAATGTTGTGGCCATGGGAAATAAAAATTAGTTTAAATTTCATGAATTATACAATGATTCTGGTATTTCTCATTCCATTCAAGTCATTTTATATTAGATTTTTAATAAATGTATATATCTATATTCTTAATTAATTCATCTTGAATATTCATGATATACCTTTCAAACATTATAGCGTGATATCATTTAATTTTATTGTCAATGATGGAAGCCTTACCAGTCATCTTCATCATCACCCATACAATGCCCCAGGGGTTTAAAAACTACTGTCATCAATTACCCCTTACAAATTGGAAGCCTTGAAATTAGATTATGAAGTGGTGGGGTTCTAATTCAAAAAAATCTATCTTCTTGCTAGGGAGATAGCTATCAAATCCCATTAGATATTGGGATCATGTAGTTTTAATTCACATTATGATACAAAGAGTAACTACAACACATTTAAATGTAAAATAGTTTTTCATATTAAAATTTATAATTGAAAAAATAAAATTATAAATGATTATAGAAATAATATATTTTTATCAATATATATATATATATGTAAACCATATTTGAATGAGGTCCATGTTCCATCAAATATTAATCATTTGGTGTACCTAGAAAAAAACTCAGTTTTTGAGATATTATAGATTATTCTTTACATCATAAAAGAGATGAATAAGGATTCATCATGACATAACATTTTATAACTCTTTTCAATATTTTATTGGATATTTGGTAGATCCTAACTAGACATTCAAATCAAAATTTATAGTCGCTTGTTGTTCAAATCGTTTTTTGGACATATATTAGATCCATCATTAATATATTGAATTTATCTATCAAAAATTTGTTATTAAATGACTATTACTAAATAAAAAGTAAGTAATTATTAATTAATATTCATTTTTAATTGTTTTATAATTCATTTTTTAATGAATATCATATGTATTAAGTGTAAACATTTATTTAGATTTATTAAAATCATATTTAATAAAACAAAGTAATTTATATCTATATAAATTTATTTATATATTAATTTATGATAAATAATGATATAGAATTTTATAATGAATTATACCAACTATTAGCGCTAAAATATTTCTAATAATGTTTATCCTTTATCAGTGCAAAAAAATATCTGACAAAGGGATGCCTTTATTAAAATTTTCTAATGCTCACAGAAATAACATTGAATAACTCTTTTAGCTAGAATAGATAAAGGGTACCAAAGAATATCATGATATTTATTATAATTAAATAAAAATAATTTTGAAATGATACAACATATTGTTTTTTATTAAATGAAAATTCAAAACTCACCTAAAACAAATTTATTTTCCATGATTTAAATTCAATATTTTAAAAAACATGATTACTTTGTTGATCGTTCATGTGATGTAAAATTATGATGGGTAGGACTGGAAATTTTGTTATAAATTTTCATGAATATCAATATTTATATTTTGGAATATTTTTTAATTAGATAATTTTACAATGTATTTATTTATGGTAAATTTGATTTTGGTCGAGTAACTAAGTAAAGAATTTCCCACATAATTTCCTCCTTTAAATATAGTAGGGATACATTAGTTGTTATGAAACACTAATTCGACCAACATACAATATCATCTGTACATCAGAATACATCCTTGAATTTCAACTACTACATCATTATATTTAAGATACAAGGGAACCAACCTCACAAATTCTTATTGAAACTCACAAGGGAAACCCAAAATTCCAACTTTAGGAATCCTTTCCCATTGTTTCATCTCCACATGTTTTAGACATCCCTTACATTCTCAATCCCCTATTGATAAGAATTAAATTTCGATATCTAGAAAGGTACCAACAGGTCTGATGTTGAAGTAACAAATTCATATTTTAAAGTCTACATGTAGCCTGCAACCATGTTACCAACCCCTTTTCATCACCCTATTTTGATGTTGATTCCATATACAAATAGCAGGAAAACTCTATAAGAATCAAAATCCCAACTATCTTCACATCATAAAGTGAAAACATTCAACACTAGGTCTCGAATCCTCACATGTTTCTTTGTTCCTGCCCATCTATTACCAGACCACATTTTGAGCAAGGTTAATTGGTCCACAATACTATCACTTATAGAACTCAATTCCATGTTATGTTTTAGATTAATAATCATAAGGTTCAACACTCTTTCACATGGAACCATTTTTTATATCCTCATTTATATAAAATGTTGTAAGAAAGAACTAATATGCCTCCTTATAGCTCTAATCACATGAAATTCCCACTTGAATTTATTCACCCATAGATCTATGATCTTTCAAAAAATTCAATTAGAAGCTAGTTACCTTATGGTCCAACATTATTCCAATATAAGAAGGTTACATTCCAGTTGTTCTATAGATTCATTATCACGAATGAGTCACTTTGTCAATTCCAACCAATCCTCTATGGTGAAAAACAATTTAGTTTTTTCTTGGACCAAGTGAAAGGCCCAATACATCCCAAAAAGTGAAGACACAACCAAATATGTTTTCATTTAAATCTCGATCCTATTTATCCAAACAAGTAATCTTAGTTGGGAAGCAAGTTTTAATGTCCCTTATTTTAATTTCACTGCTCATCCCGACACCTACGTGTCAGGAAAAGTATACTATGATGTGGAACCCCAGTACATCAAAACTTTTAGAGTAGTGAAGGAGTGTACCTAGATTCATTTAGAAAATGTTATAGGATGTTGGGAATTTATGGGAAGAGATAAACATTTTCCAATTCTTTTATAAATTTTTCCTTGTGGAAGGAATTAATGAAACAAGAGAGGATGATCATTGAGGGAAGATCATCCATCCGTTGAAACTAGGAATGATTATTAATTTTCTTATTCTTATTTCATCATATTTTTCACCTCTATAAAAGGAGCAAGGAGGATATCAAGGGACTATTATGTCTTGTACCATGTAATAAGGGGGCTGGCTACTCATTCACAGCCATTGGAGTGATTTTCCAAGCTTTATGACAGGGGAAATTACATTATACTATCATTGTATTTATCTTTCAAAACACTTATAGAGTTCATGATTGTATGGAAACATCATTGAACATTACATATTCTAGTTAATTTAAACTATAATTCGCATTCTTTAATTCACTTTCTTTAATTCACAATGATATTTTTGGTTTATATTTTTATAGAGTTAGGTCATAACTATTATATAGAAACAACAAATTTTATGCGGTAGACACTTCAAATCATTGTCCATCATAATATATAATGAATCTGTTAAAATAAAACATGTTTTTAATTAAAAATCATCATGAAATTCAACACAGATTATTATTTTCCCATAAAAAACGTTAATGATATGAAAAAAAATTAAAATGGGTGATGAGTACAAAAATCTCAATAAGAGATTTAAAGATTAATAAAACTCCAAGTCAGGTGAAAAACATGAGAACCCATGAAATGTTTAACTTTATCTCAATATTCATTGAGTATATTCAAGAAAACATTTCCACATGAAATTAACACACAAATTGCTTCCCCATGAAAACCATAAAAACCCATATCACGCATAAAAATCATATAGGAAACTTGAAATAGCATTTTCATATCACTATTACATATGGAGTAGTTGTTACGAATACACATAGTATAACCATCAAAAATATAATTGGAGTAACCATCAAAATTAAACATGAATAATTGGAGTGACCATAAGAGTTACACTTGAAATTACAAATATAGATATAATTTGAATAACTATTATAGTATATGTCTATAATCTCTTAGGAGAAACCTAATTAGTTTACTCAATCCATGTACCCAATGCATCGAAGATTTATATGAGGAGAACACTTCATATAAGATTTATCATAGTAAACCATATATATAATGGGGTTTAACTAATTTAATAAGATGTGTAGGGGTAAAATTTTTTTATACATAATGATAAATTACCATATCATGAAAAAATATTTTACTCTTACACATTTCATCATAAAACCATTGAAAAACACTTTTAAACCAGCATGCAAATTTTTTTCATACTTACCATATTATTTTAAAAAAGTCAATAAAAAAATACCCAAGTGAAGGGAAATGGGGTTTTTATTTGAATAAAAAATTAAATAATTTAAACAAAGTGGAACTAAAAATAATGGTTGCAGGAGTGGGAAAAGTTAGTGTCACTATATATCTTAAAATATAACATTCCATTTGAAATTTTTAACTAAATCGAAAATGTTCTTTGGAAGACTCATTTTAAAAAACCATTAAAAAATATTAAAAAATCATTTATAATTCATTTATGACCATATAAATACAGCCATAAAATAATTTTACATATAAGAAATAATATTTTAAGGGAAAAAATAAAATATATTCCAAAATTAATGTCCATTACCTTAAGGCTGACTCTTCTCATATGTTATTTTTTATAATGAATAATAAAATTTTCTTAATTATAACCTTTATTATGAAACTTAATCATATTTATTATTACTTTTATATCACTCACTTCCATGCTCTATACAATTACATAATAATTTATCATTACATCAAACATTTTGATGATATTGGGTACATAATTTAAAAAATGACTTTGGTTATATGAATATGGATAAAGAGGCCATTAATCCATCATCAATAAAATAATAAATTTGAAAAATTATTATTTTTATACATAAATTATACTTTTATAAACAATCATGAAATATTTTTATGAAAAATGAACTACGGTACAATCATGGAGATGATGGGTTGTACTTGAAAATTACTATAGTTTTGAATTTTTACATGATCATTATGGAAATAATATGAGTTCTTTGGTATATTTATGGAATGATAATTATATCATAAATATCATATTATTTTATTAATTATACTTATATATATCATTCATTTGGTGTGGTGTTGATAAATTAATCGCATCGCTCCATGGACTTGATATTTTCCAGGTATGCATGAATGACATTATCATTTTTCAATGAATGGAATGATAATGATTTAAAAGATATACTATATTTTATTAAAGATAAAAATTAATCTAATATAATATATATAAATATTAATTACATCATTAGATCCATCTATGAGATGTGTTAATGGAAAACACATTACATCGATTAGTGCGGCGGTAGACTGCCGTACACACAAACGACCAATTCCATTCCCATTTAATGGAGGATAAATATGGATATAGGTTTTTCCAATATATTGACATCCCAATATATGGAATATAATTAGGTTGTAAACATAGAAAAATTGGGGAATATTTGGATGTGGTTGAAGAATAAATAACATAAAAACACATGGTTAAGAACTATACCTCTTATTCTGACAACCTCTTTTACTTTATAGTACATGCCCTCTATGGTTAGTCTTATGACCAAAATAGGGCATCTAGAATGTGTTAAGGGATATTATAAATGTATATGGGAATTTATTGGATGATCCAAAAGGCTTTATATGTGTAAAAAATGAGAATAAGAGGTTCCCTTTTATAAGAGAGTAGGTGGGAACTCGTGGAATTTATTAAAATATTAAATTAATTTTAATTAATTTTGATGTTTAAATGGATATAAATTTATAATATTAAAAATAATATGTTAAATAGTAGAAATAATCTTATAAAATTAAAATTTTAAATTTTTAGAAATTATTTTTACCCATATCATTTTTTAACCTTTTTCTAATCCTTTTGACACTTATTGTGAATACAGTTTTTTTAATTCATTGAGGGTAATAATATTCTGTATAAATCCAAAAAAAACCCATAAATGGACCATTGTTTTTATTTTATACAATATTCAAATCAATTTACAAATATATCATTTTTTAATTCTAAATCATTTAATAATTTTTTTTCATCAAATATCAATAATTTCAATTTTAGAATTATTAATTTACATCATCATTAACAACATAAATAGGATATAAAAATTCAAATAAAATACTTTAACACACCCAAAACGTGTTATATTAATCTATAAAATTTATAAAATTCAATAATTCTTTCTAATTTTATTACTTTAAATATTTTAAATATCATTTATATTTTTTCAATTAATTTAATATTTATTGTGTGTGCATCGTGTATACATTTGAGGTAATTATTTATTAGCTAAAAATTGAAAATAAATTTTGATGATGAAGACAAATAATTTGTAATTAAATTGAATATTTATCACTAAATATATCCCTATATTATCTACACGTAAAAAATTTTATAGTTATTAAAAGTTAGAGTTTGATTTTTTTTTACTTTTCATTAAAAAAAATATAATAAGGGAATAACAAAATCCAAATGGAAAATAGGTCATATTACCAAATATTGGATGAATTTCAATGAATTGGTAACATCCAATATAATTATAGAAAGTTCTAGGTTCATTTTTTTATCCTTATCATTTAAATATTCATTTTAATTACCCAATTTACCCTTCACTATGGTATTAGAAATCACTGCGGTTAGTATTCATTATGTAGAAAAATAAAAGAGAAAAATCATCTAAATTTGGACCTCCTACTTCTAAATATAGAATTTATTTTTCTTGCTTAAAAACATAGAGGTTTCCAAATTTAATTTAAAATGTTAACATGTAAAGCACAATGAAATATAGTTATTTCCAGAAAACTAAATTTATACGTATAAAAAGTTATTATAAAAATCAACCTACAAAATTCATTTAAAAATAAATAAATAAATTTTTTGAAATAAAAATGATCTAATGATATTTTAAAAGTAATACAAAATCTAAATTTACTTTTTATATACTCAAAAATAAAATCAATATTTTTCACACTTCATTGAAAAATAAATATTCTAAGAAAAATTATAAATTATCATCATAAGATAATTTTTATACGATGATTTTAAAATTAATGTTCTTTTTGTAACATATATTTTCTAAATTTTTAATAGATTAAAATAAATATTTTTTAAGAAAGATAAAAATGTTTTTTAATAAATGTATGTCTTAAAAATAAAATGGCATTTCTAACAAATTAGTGATTATTTTTGAAGCATTAATAAATAAATTTTCATTTACTAGGGAAATTAAATATATTTCATAATTCGTTTAGTCCTAATCATATATATAAATTAAACAACTATGATATAATTTTCATATTTATATAATAATATTTCATATTGGTTTGTTTAAAATTGTTGTTGCATATTTTGTTTGCTATTGAACATAGATATATTTTTGAATCATGTGGTATAAAATTATCCCCCCAATAATAAATTTCTTCTTCAAAATTTGGACTATAGATTGTTAGGAAGATACATTTGTTGAAATCCTAAATCATAAAATGGATTAATAAAACTTCCTCATAAAAATAGGTAAAGAGATATATGAGAGTCATTTGAAATAACATGTAAATAGTTTTCCAGATAGGGAAACATTAGTGGGAAGTGAAAATATAGACATGATAGAAAAAAATAATTTCCAAAAAATGATTGTGAGTGATCAAGATCATTAATCCCAAAAACTTTAGTGATCATGATAGAGTCAATGTTCAAAAAACATAAATGAAAGATATGAGGAAAAGATCATCAAATCCTCATAATTGAAGGCGGTAGGACAAAAAAATTGTTTCTAGATCATTTTTCCTAGATTTGAGTTATCCCATCACTACATAGACTAAACACATACAGAAATATACATTCTTTAAATGTATAGTCTCATCCTTAAAATGATTTCCACTAGAAACTCATATTTTTCTCTAAATGATGAGAATTTGAGATGAATTTATTTCTTAAATCTCAAAAATAATATTTCATGGGATTATATACTTCCAAAAAGTGTTAATAATATATTTATATTATCTTTATAAATTAACCAAAATAAAAATGGTTAGATCATGATATTATTATTCCCAATATTAGTACACCTTTATATGAAGAAATTATACATTAATATCTAAAATTCAGTAGTAATAGCCAAAGTTCAAACAAAATAATTTTGGAAATCACTATCAATAAGTTTCATCAATATATACAAAACTATGATTAAAACCCAAAAAAATTATTAAATATTTGTTGATGAATTTTTTTTCATTTATCTCTAAATAACATATATCCCTCTTATATTCATATACCAAAACTTTATATGACATTTTATTTGAATATCAATGATATGATAATCAAAATATCAATATCCTGAATCACATAAATGAAAAATAAAATCATATAATCCTATAAAATAACAAGAAACAATTAATCCTCAAATAAATTCTCATAATGTTATTTTCATTTTAATGTCTCCCCTATAAAACATTAAACCCTTTTCCCCAAAAAACCATAAACCCATATCTCACAAAAACCCCTAAAATATCACCCAAAAAAATTTAAACCCACATTCAAAAAAATCTAAAAATTCTGAAGGTAAAAAATTCATAAAACATACTCTCAAAAAGCTCTACACCCTCTACCAAAAAAAAACATAAACTTAAATCCCTATATAAACTAAAACCTATGCCAAAGAATCCCGAAACCCTAAAAAACCTGAAACCCACATCCCCAGAAAACACATAATGTCCAGCCTCTAAAAACTCTAAAATATCATTCCTAGAAAACCCCAAACCCTAATAACTAGAAATCCTGAAACCATTATCCATAGAAATAATTTGACCCTCTCACCTGGAAAAACCTTACAACTCTTCCCATGATAACCTCATACCCTCAGCCCCTATAAACCCAAATTATCCACCCCTAGAAATCCCTAAACCATTTTTTAAGAAAACCATTAACCCTCTTCCATTGATAACAAAACCCTCATACCATCAAAACAATAATCTCACATACTCATAAATTCCAAAACCAAAAATCCATAGAATAACTAAAACCTACATCCCCATAAAACCATAAATCCAAACCCCTTCAAAAACCAAAACCCTCATCTCTAGAAAAATGTAAACCCTAATCCCAAGAAAATTGTTAACCCACATATACAAGAAAACATAAACCTTATAAAACACTAAATACTTAGCTACAAAAAACCCTAAACCCTTAGAAACTGAAAACCAATACCCAAAGCCCTGGAAAACCCTAAACCCATAGCGCTATAAAACCCTAAAGCCTCATCTCAATAAAATTATTTACTGTCATCCCCAAAAAATCATTAACCCATCATCCCCAGAATAGCCTAGTCCCCCATCCATAGAAAACACTAAACCATAATCCCTATAAAATTTGAAAACATCATCCTGAGAAAAACCCAAACCCTCATCCCCAAAAAAACCCTAAATCCTTATCCAAATAATACATTAAACCCTCATACCATGAAAATCTGAAACCCTCATCCCCCGAAAACCCTAAAAAAGAATCCCAAATTCTCCTAAACCCTCATCCAAAAAACTCCTAATCCATTATTGCACAAATACCCTAAACCCTCTTCCCAAAACCTCTAAACCTCACACCTAAAATCCTCAATTCCGACATCCCAAAAAAAACCATAGACCCTCATCCCTAGGAATCCCAAAAACTTCTTCCCTAAAAAACCTTGAATCCTCATCACCAGGAATCTTTAAAACCTCAACCCCATAAAACAATAAATCCTCATCCCCAAGAACACCAAAACCCACATACCTAGGAAACTCTAAACCCTCATCACTAAGTAACCCTAAAGCCACATCCCTATGAAAAATTAAAACACATTACCTAGGAAACACTATCCCATTATCCCCATGAAACCCTAAACCCTTATCCCCATGATTCTCAAAAACCCTAAACCCCAGGAATCCCTAAACCCTTTTCCCCACGAAGCCCTAAACCATAATCCCTGGGAAGCCAAAATCCATCAACCTGAGGAAACCCTAAACTGTTATGCCCTAAAAAAACAATTTTCCCTATAAATCCCTAAATACCCAGACCACCAAAAAAACTCAAAACTATTAGCCCCAGGAAACAGTAGACCATTAGTCTCAAAAAACCCTAAACCCACATCCCCTAAAAACTATAGACCCTCTTACCTAGAAAACAATAAACCCCCAGCCACATAAAAACCTAAACACTCATCCATAGAAAAAAATATACAGTAATACTTATAAATACTTAAAACAATATCACCAAAAAAGAAAAAACATTATCCCCAAGACACCATAAACAATCGTCCACAAGAAACTCAAATCACTCTTCCCCATGAAACTCTAAACTGTCACCCCCAAAAAAACCATTAGGTATAAAAAACTCTAAAACCTAATCCAATAGCCCCAAAAAATAATATACCGTAAGAACCAAAAGACCCAAAAGCCCCTAAAACCTCACCCTAAAATAACCATAATCCCTTATTCATAAAAACCATAATCCCTTAGTACCAAAAAACACTAACGCATTATCACCAAAAAACCCCAATCCTAAAAAATCTATAAAACCACTTCCCTATAAAACCCTAAACCCTCAACACCTAAAAATAATAACCCTCAGACCTATAAAAACTAATATACACACATTCCCACAAAACCATAAACCTAAATCCCTCAGAAACACTAAACCCCAATCCTAGAAAACCCTAAAACCTCAGTCCTAAAAAACCATCAACCCTTAGGTCCAGGAAAACCTCCACCCAAATCGCCAAATAACCATAAAACATCATTTCCAAAAATCCATAAACCCTTAGCAACAAAAACCCTAAACCATCAGTATCAAAAAACCCTAAAACCTCATCCATAGAAATCACCAAAACCTTATCCCAAAAAAACCGAAAACCACATCCCAACATAACAATAAACTATCATCCCCAAAAAACTCATATCTCATAGCCCTAAAAACCCTATACCGTCAACCCCCAAACACCTAACTCTTAATCACTAAAAATACATAAACCCAATTCTCTAATTACTCCTAAAACTACATCCCCAAAAACCTGAAAACCCTACTCCATAGAAACACCTAGCCTATCTCACCCAAAGAACCCCTAAACCGTTAGCCCCATGAATCCCGAAAGTACCAGCCCTAGAAAATCCAAAAAACTATACCATAGAAAACCCTAAAATAATAGTCCTAGAAACACATAGTCCCTCCACCCTAAGAAAATTGTAAACCCTCATCCGGTGGAAAACCTAAATGCTTATCATAAGGAAAACAAAAACCCTCATCCATGGGATCCCTAAAACCTCAGCCCCAAGAAACCCTAAACCATTAAATCTATGAAACCCAGATCCCTTACCCCTTTGAAACACTAAAACCTCATTGCAAGGACAAACCGAACACTCAATTATCGGAAACCCAAAACCCCTAGACCAAGGAAACCCAAAAAACTCATACCATAGAATCCATAGTTTCCCAACCCTAGGAGACTATTACACCTAAAAATAATCCTTAGAAAAACATAAACCCATTTCTTTAGAAAACTAAAACGCTCAAACTAGTAAATCCCTAAACCCTTAAGCCTAGAAACCCACAAAACCTCTACCAAAGAAACGCCTAAATTGTCAATCCTAGAAATCATTAATCCCTGATCCCCATAAAACCATAACCTCTCATACCTATAAAACCTTAATCATACATCACAATAAATCCAAAAAACCTCCGCCCCAAAATTCCCAAAACACTCATCCCCATAAATCTATAAACCCATTGCCCTAAAAAACCCTGAACGCTGATCCCAAAAAATCCCAAATCCTCAACACCAAAAACCCTTATAACATAATCCCCCCAAAACATAAAGCCTCTTCCCTAAAAACCCAAAACCCTCAAACCCAAAAAATCCTATACTATTTGCTACAAAAATACCTATACCCTCGACCCCATAAAATATAAAACCTTTAGTCACAATAAACCACATACCCCACCCCCATAAAACCTAAACCCTAACCTATATAAATATCCAAACCCTCAGCCCCCATAATCCCTTTATCCTAAACCCCAAACCCTACAACCTAATCCAAACAAACAATAATCAATCATCCCTAATGATCCCTAAACTCCCATCTCAAAAAACCCTAAAACATCATACTCAAAAAACCCCTAAACCCTCATAAAACCCCAAAATAACCATCCCCAAAAAGTAATAAACCATAATCCCAAAAATACCATAATCCCACAACCCCCCAACCCTAAACCCTCATACAATAAAATGAAGAACACTCAGTCTTAAAATAACCTAAAGCCTCAAAACTGAAAAACATAATTCCTCTATCCCAAAAATCCAAAAAACTAATATCCATAAAACCAGAAACACACTTCACATTGAATCCATAAACACAAAGCCCGCAGAATCTCAAAACCCCATGCACTATGAAATCCTAAATCATCAGCCCAGGAAAAAACATAACTCGCATACCAAGAAAAAACTAAACCCTCCTCCACAAGAAACCCAAAAACCTAATCCCTTAGAATCTCTAAAACCTCAGCACCCGGAATCCCTAAACACTAAGCACCATGAAAACCTGGACACTCGGTCTAACAAAACCCTAAACCCTCATCCCCAAGAGAACCTAAAACATCAGTCCCATGAATCCCTAAATCCCCATAGGAAGGAAACCCTAAACCCATAGCCATAGTTATCCCTATAAAATCTTCCACAGGCTACACCAAAACCTTTCCTGTATGAATCTGTAAAACTACATCCTCAGGAAACCCAAAACACTAATCCCTAAAACAACCTAAATGATCATCTTAAAAAATTAAAAACCATAAATCCTAAAATAACATAAACCCTAATCTCCCCAAAACCCTAATCACAAATCCCAAAAAAACCATAAACCCTTAGCTCCAAAAAACCCTAAAACCTCTTCCAAAAAAACCACAAACTATCATCCCAAAAGGAAACATAAACCCTCATCCTCAAAAAACAATTAATCATCATCCTAAAAAAAACCAATAAAACAACAAATAAAAAATTCCCTAACCCATTATACCACAAAACCCTATACCCTCTACCTAAAAAACACTAAACCCTAAGGTTGATAAAAACCAAAATCCTTAGGCCCCAAATAAACCTAACCATCAACACCAAAAAACTGTTAACCATCATCCCCAAAACCCAAAACCCAAAACCCAAAAAACACTATGCACTCATCCGAAAGAAAATATAGACCCTAATCCCCAAAGTACTCAAAACCCTCATAACAGGAAAACCCTAAATAGTCAGCACAAAACACCATAAAACTGCATCCCAAAAATACCTAAACAACCATCCATGAAAAAATTTTAATCCCTAAACCCACAAGTCCATAAACCCCCATCTTAAAAATTCCATGAACTCTCAAACCCAAAAAACTAAAAACCCACATCCACAAAAAACATTAACAAATCAGCCAAAAAAACCATAAACCCTCAACCAACAAAAAACTAAACCCCCAGTCCCAAAATACCCTAAAATATTACCTAAAAAACTAATCCATTAACCCCAAAAAACCATTTACCCTCATCATCAAAAAACCATAAACCCTCATCCCTATAATAACAAAAACCATCAACCTTGAACAACCTAAAACGTTCAACCCTAAAAAAATACACCAACATCCCCACAAAACCTCCCAATTAATCTATATAAAAAACATAAACCCTCTTCCCCAAAAAACCTTAAAAACTCATCCAAAAATAATATCATGACCCTAAAAACGAAAAAATCAAAAACCCACATCCCCCCAAAATACTAAACCCTCTTTAAAAAAAACTGAAGGCCCCAAAAACCCTTACACACTCATCCCCAAAAACCGTATACCACCAACCCCTCAAAAATATAAAATGTAACTTAAAAATCCTTATACCCCAATCCCAACGCAACCATAAATCCTTATCACCAAAAACCAAAAACCGCCCAACACCGAAAACCGAAAACCCTCAGTACCACAATATACTAATCCCTGATCCCCTCAAAACACTAAACCCTAAACCCTTGTTTCTAATACCCCTAACCCCCCATCCACAAAAATTTCCAATACTTTCAGCGTCAAAAAACCCAAAACCCTCATCCTAAAAAAACCCCAAACCCTCTGCCCAAAAACCCTAAACACAAATATTAAAAAAACATACATATTCAAACCTAGAAACCCCTAAATAGTCAGTCCCAAAAAACCATAAACCCTATCCCCCAAAACTCATAAACTTTCTACCCTAAAAACTGTAAGCACTCATCCCCAGAAAACCCTAAAACTTAAACCCCATGAAGCCCACAATCCCCATCCAAAAAAAACCTTAAACCCACTACCCCAAAATAACTTAAACCCTCATCCCAAAAACAACTTAAATCGTTATCCCAAAAAAACCCAAACTATATGGACTACAACACCCTCAACCATAGAAAACCCAAAACCCTCATCTTCAAATAAACCATAAACCCTCACCATCAATAAAACCATAAACCCTCACCACAAAAAACACTAAAACATCATACATAAAAACCAATATACTGTTAGACCAGAAAAATACTAAAACCTAATGAATCGTCACCAAAAATCCATAAACACTCATCCCAAAAAACACTTCAACCTCTTCCAAAAAAATCCATACAACCCCAGCCCCATAAAACACTAATACCACATTACTTGAAAACCGTAAATACTCTAACTCTTTAAAACCTATCCCTCAACCCCCAACATACAAAAAACATCATCCATAAAATACCTAAACCCTAAGTCTCAAAAAAACCTCATCCCTCAGCCACCAGAAACAAAAAACCCTCATACCAAAATAATATTTACCCTCAGCTCAAAAAAACTATAAACTCTCATCTAAAATATCTTTTCCGCTCATCCCATAAAATACTATACTCTATTTCTGAAAAACCCTAAACCCTCACCCAAAAAAACCTAGACCCTCATCCCCAAAAAACCCAGAACACTAAGCCCCAAAATCCCTAAACCCACAACCCCAAATAATAGAAAACAAACAAACCTAAAAACACTAAACCATATAAACAAAAAAACCACAAAAATTTATCTCCAAAAAACAATAAGCCCACATCACAAAAATCCCTCATCCTTATCCCCATAAAAAACATAATCCATCATCCACATAAAAACCCTTATCTCGAATTTTTTTTAACTTTCAGACCCAAAAACCTTAATCCCTCAACCCTAGAAATCTATATATTCTGTGTACTAAAAAACCCCAAAAATACAAACCCCAAATAACACTAAACCATTATTCCAACAATCCCAAAACCCTGATCTCCAAAATATCCAAAACCTTCATACCCAAAAAACACAAAAACCTTTTCCCTAAAGAACCATAAAGTCATAGACTATGAAAACACTAAACCAACAACTCCAAATAACATAATCCCTTATCCATAAAAACCGCTATATCATTAACCCCTGAAACCCCAGACCCTAATATCCAAAAAAATCTCTAATCCCATGTCATGAAAAACATTAATGATCTGACCCAATGAACCTATACCATAATCCCCCAAAACAATAAACGCTCATCCCCAAAAACCCCGAAACCATCATCCACAAAAAAAACCATAACCCTCATCCCCAAAAAAACGAAAAACATCACACTAGTAAACCATAAATACTAATACCTAGAAAAACCTCTACCCCCACCCCTAAAAAACAATAAAACGGCTTCCCCAGAAAACCAAAAATAATTATCTAACTAAAACGTGATATGATCATCAACAAAACGCACTAAAAACTTAGTCACAACAAACCCTAAACCCTCATACCCAAAATACCATGAATGCTTATACCCCCAAAAAAATCAAAGTGAATTTCCACAGAAATCCTAAACCCATAGACCAATAAAATATAAACACTCCACACGATAAACCCTAATCTATAATCATAAAAAAACTGTAAAAACTCAGCCTCAAAAAAATTAAACCCTCTACAACAAAAAACAATCACTCAGCCCCATAAAACCCTAAACCTTCATCCCCAACAAACTATATTCCTTCATCCCCAAGAATACCAAATACCATCATCCCCAAAAACCCTAAACCCTAATCACCAAAATACCATATACCCTCTAAAATAAAAAAACATCAAATCTGCCCCAAAAATCCAAAAACTCATACCCCATTGAATCATAAAACCTAAACCCCAGAAAACCTATGCCCCAAAAATCCGTATACCCTCATCACCAAAAAAATTGAAACACTGATCTATAAAATAACCCTATACCCACAGCCATAATAAAACCTCTACTGGAAGACCTAGAAAACCCAAAACCCTCACCCCATTAAACAACTATACCCCCATCCCCCCAAAAACATAAATCCTCATAAAACAAAATACCTAAACCCTTGACTCCAAATAAACTTTTTCCATCTTCTACAAAAAACTCTAAACCCCAAACCAAAAAAATTCTAAACATTCAACCACAAATAAACTATAACCCTCACCAAAAAACAACCCTAAATCCTCATTGGAAAAAACACCCCAAACCTCGAACTTATAAAAAATTAAACCATTGTCTATATTAAGTCCAATACCCTCATACCCAAAAGAATCTAAAACCACCTCAAAAAAAAACTAAACCATCATCTCTAGAAAAACCAAAACCCTTACCCTCGATAACATAAACCCACATCTGAATAAAATACTAAACCCACAGTCCAAAAAACCAAAAACCCTATGGACCAAAAAATAATAAACACTAATCTCCAACACACCTGAAACCCCCAGCCCCAACAAACTAAAAATAATCTACACCAAAAACCATAATCCCATGGCACCAAATAACCCTAAATTCTCATTTCTAGAAAAACCCCAGATACAAAAGAACCTAACCCCTCACCCCAATTAAACCCTAAAACCTCAACCCAAATGACCCGTAAATCCTTAGCAACAAAAAAAATTCTAAATCCTCATCCCCAAAAAACACTAAACTCCCAACCCCAAGAAAACCTAAACTCTCAGTGCCAAATAACACTATGTACCCATCACAAAAAAAATCCTCATCCCCAAAATACCCAAAATTATCCCTCCCAACAAACCCAAAATGATCATCCCCAAAAAACCTAATTTCAAAATCCCCAGAAATGTGAAACCCTGGGTCATAAGAAATACTAAACCATAAACCCCAAAACATCTTAACTCTCATCCTTAATAAACTATAATCACTCACCTGAAAACAACCTAACTCTCAACCCAAAAAAAAAACTTAAACCTTCAGACCAAAAAATCATAAACCATGAAAAAAAATTTACCCTCAAACATCATCAATAGAATACCGTAAACCCATATATATGAAATCACCTGGACCTTAAACCCTAAAAAACCAAAAACTCTTACCCCTATCAAACCATAAACACTTAGAAAATGTTTTTGTTAACCCACAACCCCATAAAACGATAAAGTATCTTCTATAAAAATCCATGGACCCTAAGAAATTGTAATCCCAAAACCCTTAATCCCTATAAAACGATAAACCCAAAACCCCTGAATTTCCTAAACCACCATAACCATAAAATACTAAAACCTCAGCGCCAGAAAACATTAAATCCTGATCCCTATAAAATGAAAAAACATTATCCCTAAAAACATCTAAACCCTCATCCCCAAATTCTATAAAAGCTCAACCAAAAAAATCCTAAACACTAGACAATAAAAAAATGTAATTACTCTTCCCTATATTACCATAAACACATAGATATTGAAAAACCTAAACCAAAATCACAAAATTACCCTAAACCCTTGAAAAAAAACAAAATCCTCTTCCCCATAAAAGACATACACTTTGACCAAAAAACTGTAATCCCCCAACCCTAGAAAACACTAAACCTCAGTCTTGGAAAACCCTAAACACTTAGCCCTAGAAAACCATAAACCCTTAGCCCAACAAAAAAATAAATCCCCTTACCTAGAAACACATAGACCCTCAACACCATAAAACCCTAAACCATTAACCCTAGAAAACCCTAAAACCTCATCCCAATAAAACCCTAAACCCTTATCACAATAAAACCATAAACCCCAAACCCCGAAAATCCCTAAACCCTCAACCCCAAAAAACCCTAAACCAGTAAACACAGAAAATACTAAATAATGATATCTTCAAAACTCAAAACCTTCAAACCTAGAAAACCATAATAGATCATCCCTAGAAAACAGTAAACACTTATCCATAGAAAATCCAAAACCCTTATCGCCAAAAAACCCTATTCCCTATCCGTAGAATACCCAAAACACTCATCATCATAAAAACATAAAACTTATTACCAAAGATACTCAAAACACTCATCCCCTGAAATAAATAATCCCTCATTCCTAGAAAAACCTAAACCCTAAACCCTTGAAAACCCATAATAATCATCCAAATAATACCTTAAAACAGTATCCCTAGAAGCCATTAAACCCTCATCCCCAGAAAAACCTAAACCCATCATGAACTCAAGCCCTCAGAAAACCCAAAACATCATCCAAAAAAACCATAATCCCTAATACCCATAAAACCCAAAACCAACATCCCTATAAAACCATACTCACTTTTCCCCTGAACACCCTATACCCTAACCCCTAGAAAACCCAAGACCATCATCCCCAAAAAACCCTATACAATGATCCCAAGAAAACACTCAACTATTAAAAACCATAAACACTCATTGAACGAAAACACAAAAACCACATCCCCAAAATAGATTAAACCCTATTACAATAACAACATAAAACCTCATCCTAAGAAATAACTAATCCTTTTTCCCTTGAAAACAAAAAACCTCAGCCCATGAAAATCCCTCAGCTACAGAGCCCCAAAATCATTTGCCTCAGAAAACCCTAAACCTCCGGAACCATGACACCATAATGCTCATCCCCCCATAACCATAAAACCTCTTCAAAAAATAATCCTAAACCCTCAACCATAGAAAACATAAACCCTGTTATTCCAAAAACACAAAACCCTAAGACTTAAAACCCTATACCCTCAGCCCGAAAAATACTAAATCCCCAGCATAATACACCCTAAACCCTCATCCCAAAAAAACCCTTACCATCACCCCCTAAAATAAAAATCTCCCAACCCCAAAAAATAATAAAAAATCAAATCCAAAAAATCATATTACTTTAACCCTTGAAAACCTTAATGCCTAATCCCAAGAATATCCTAAACCCTTATCCTAAGAAAACCAAAGACCCCCCATCCCATGAAAACCATCTACTGTAATCAATAGAAAATCTGAAACACTTATCCCTATAAAACACCAATCCCTCATCCATAGAAAACCTTAAACACCCACCCTCATAAAATTCCAAAGCCTCATCCCCAAAACACCCTAAACCATCATCCACAAAAAAACACTAAAACCTCATCTGATGAAAACCCTAAACCATCTTTCCCATAAATTCCTAATCCCTCATCCCTAGAAAACCCTAAACTATAATCCCTAGAGCACCCTAGACCATCATGCTATGAAAACAATAAACCCAATAACAAAAAACCTCTAAATACTATCCTCTAAAAAACGTAATCCATAATCACCAAAAACCCATAAATCATTATCCCTAGAGAATTTTAACTCCCATCCCATTAAAAGCATTAACCCACAGCCTTAGATACCCTAAAATATCTACCCATGGAAACGCCAACCATCAGTACTAGGAAACACTAAATAATCAACCCTATTAACCGCTAAATCCTCAACCTTAGTAAACTATAAAGCTCAACCCCATATAAAATTCTACACCCACATCCCAAAAAAAATATAAACCCTCAACCAAAAAAACCCCAAAAAATATTATCAACATAATACCACAAATCCTCATGCCTAGAAAGAACTAAAACCATAGACACAAAATAATCCTAAACCCATATCCACCTAAATCACTAAAACCTCATACCCAAAAATCAAAAAACCATTTGACATAGAAAAACCCAATTAATTAGACCTAGAAAACCTAAAACCCTCAACCCTAGAAAACACAAAAAACATATAACCTAGAAAACCCTAAACATAGAAAAACAAAAAAACCTAAATCCTATGACCAATAAAACCCGACATTATCATCCCAATAAATCCCAAAACCCGAATCCCTTTGAACCCATAAATCCTCTGTCCCAGGAATCCTTAAACTCTCATTATAAGAAACCCTAAACCCTAAGCCCAAAAAATAAAAAGAAATACTATTACTAGGGAAACCCTAAACCACACGACTTAAGAAACACTAAACTCTATGCCTTAGAAAACCCTAAATATGTACCTCTAAAAAATTCTAAACTCACATCCCAAGAAAACTCTTAATCCCCACAAAAAACCCTAACCACTCATAAAGAAATCCAGAAACCATTTTAACAAGATAACCCTGAACACCTATCCCCATAAACCCCTAAACCATCTTCTCAGAAATAATGTAAGCCATATGCCCCAAAATAACCTAAACACTAATCACTAAAAAAACATGAACCATATTCCCCATAATACCATATAACACTGCCCTAAAAGGCCCTAAACCGTCACCCATAGTGTACCCTGAAACCTCATACATAGAATAGACCTAAACCCTCATCCCTAGAAAAACATAAGCACTTATAACCATAAAAAAATAACCATCAACCCCAGAAAACACAAAAACATCATCACAAAACAAAATTGAGACACTCTCTCTAGAAAACCATAAACCCTAAGTCTAATAAAACCCAAAACCGTCAACTGTAGAAAATTGAAACCCCTTGTTACAAGAAAACCCTAATTGATGATCTCCAAAAATACCTAAACTCTTATCCTTTGAAAACCCTAACCCCTATTCCCTAGATATGAATAAACCATCATCCATAGAAAATTATAAATTGCGGTCCCTAGAAAACCCAAATCACATATCCTCAAAAAACCCTAAACAATCAGAATTAGAGAACTCTAAACCCTCACCAATAGAGAAACCAAAATCATCATCTCCAAAAACACCTAATCTATTAGCACAAGAAAACTACATACTCTTTTCCTTAGAAAGCCAAAACATTTATCTTTAGAATGACCAAAAAACTCATCCCCATAGATACTTAAGACCTGATCCCCCAAATTACTGAAACCCTCAGCCCAAGTATGTATAAAACCATCATCCCTAGAAAAAACCAAACCAACATCCCCAAAAAATCCCAAAATAATTCCTAGAAACCCAAAAATCCTCAGACCAAGGAAACCATAAACACTTAACCCTTGTAAACAAAAAACCCTTATCCACAAAAAATCCTAAAAAACCCTTATGCCTAGAAAACAATGAACCCTAAAACCCAAAAAACCTCAAATCCTCAACCTCAAAAAAATTAAACCCTCTTCACCAGAAAAAACTAATCCGTAATCCCCACAAAATTCTAACCACTCATCCCATGTAAACTCCCGAACATTATCCCCAGAATACTTGAAAACCCTCACTAATTGAAAAATCAAAAACCTCATCCCTAGAAAGTAAAAAACCCTCATCCGTAGAAAAAACTAATCCCTAAACCTTAGAAAACCGTAAACACACATACACATAAAACCATATTACCTAATCCCCAGAAAACCATGAACCCTCATCCCCCAAAAAACCTAAACCCTCAACCCCCCAAAACCCTAAAGCCTTATCCCCCCAAAAAACCCTAAACCCTCACATCCATAAAATAATAAAATATAATCTCCGCAAAACATGAAAACACCAACCCAAAAAATCATAAACCCTATAATCTAGAAAACCATAATACCTAATCCATATAAAGTCCCCTAATTCGAAAAATAACCCAATCCCTACAACCCCTGAAAACCGTAACCTCTCAACATAAGAAAACAAAAAACCCTTAGAACTATAAAACCCTAATCCCTCATACATAGAAGATCCTAAATCCTCATACCAAAAAATATTAAAATATCTAACTTAAAAAACCCTAAACTGTCATCCCTAGAATTTCCTAAACCATCATCCCTTGAAAACCAAAAACACACATAAAAACATTATAAACCATTATCCCTAGAAAATAATAAACCATCACCCTAGAAAATACTAATCACTCTACCCTAGAAAAACCAAAATCCCAAACCCAAAAAACACTAAACCCTCAATCCTAGAAAACCCTATAGCCACATCCCTATATGATCATAAACCCTAATCTATGGAAAACCCCCAACCCCTCATCCATAGAAAACCCTAAACAATTGGCCCTAAAACCATAAACCCTTAGCTCTAAAAAACTGTAAACCCTATTATACATAAAACCATATATCTTATTCCACATAATTATTTATACCCTCACCCCTAAAAACCATAAAAACTAATCCTCAAAAAAACATAAACTCTCAGACTCAAAAAACACTAAACCTCCATTCCCAAAACCCATAATTTCTCAATCTTGAAAAAACCTAAACACATAGCCCTAGAACACCATAAATTCAAATTGTCACAAAACTAAAAACGCTCTGGCCTAAAAAAACCAAAACCTGCATTATCAAAAAGATAACCCATGAGTCCCAGAAAACCATAAAATAACATCCCACAAAATCCTTATAATATAATCACCAAAAAAATATAATCCTTAATCCCCAAAAACCATAAACCCACATCCCCACAAAACCATAATCCCTCAGTACCAAAACAAAACCTTGAAAAATCCATAATAAAAAATCTAAATTGTCAACCCAAAAAAACTCAAAATCATAATCCTCAAAATAATATAAACCCTCCACCCCAAAAAGTCATAAAACCTCAAAAAAACTAAAATCCTATACCCCAAAAAACCCTAAACCCTCATCCCAATAAAACCATGAAAAGTTATCCCCATAAAGCGAAACGAATAAGTTCCAAAAACCCTAAACAATCAGTCCCCAGAAACCATAAACTCTTTGGACCAATAAAAACATAAACATTCATCCCTAGTAAATACTAAATCATTATCTCCCAAAAAACCAAATCCCCAACCCAAAAAATAAAAAACCATTATCCCCAAAAAACCTAATCGCTCAACATCATAAAAATCCTAAACCCTCATCCAAAAAAATATAATCCCTTATCTAAAAAACAATAAACCACCTACAAAAAAAAACCTAAACACTAATCCAAAAAAACATCCAAAACCCAGCCCCCAAAAAACCCAAACCCTTAACCCCATTAGCCCCAATCCCATCGCCAAAATAACACCAAACCCACATCCCCCAAAACCATAAAATATTCAACGCCAAAAAAATCATAACACTAAAACCGAAAAAACATCAAACCCTCATCCACAAAAATTCCAAAACACTCATCATGAAATATCCCCTGCCCCTTAACCAAAAAAATATAATACCATCATCACCAAAAAATCGCTTACCTCCACCCTAAAAGATACCAAAATACTTTACCCCAAACAAACATAGAACCACATCCCAATGAAACCCCAAAAGAGCATCACCCAAAAGGGCCAAACCATCTTCCCCAAAGTACCCTACCCTCATCCAGCCAAAACAATAATCCCCTAGCCCCCCAAAAATCCAAACGCTCATCAAAATAAAACCAAAACCCTCATCCCACAAAACAAAAAATATACTCCTAATAAACTGCCCCAACCCTCATCCCCAAAAACTTCAACCAGTTATTTCAGAAACCAAAAAACCCTCACATCCAAAATAATAAAAACAACCATCCCCCAAAAAATAAAAATCCTTATCCAAAAAACCCCAAATCTCAATCCCTAAAAAACTCCAAACCCTCACCCTCCAAAAAGAAAAACCTCAGTCCTAAAAAACCACAAGCCCTCATCCCCATAAAACCACAAAAACATACCCAAAAAATCCCAACCACTCAACCATAAAAACCACCAGTCAACTAGCCACTTACAATACCACACACTCATCCGAAATATAACACAAACCCTCAACCCCTAAAACCCACAAAATGTCATCCCTATAATACCCCAAACAATTATCCCAAAAAAAACAAAAAGTTTAATCCCTCCAAAACCCCAACCCATGAGGCAGAAAAATTACCAATCACTATCCTCAAAACCCCAAATCCTTTTTCTAAAAAATAACAAACACTGAATACCATTAAAAACCCAAAACCCCCATCTCCAAAATACCATAACCCTAATTAAAAGAAATCCCAAAACCATTATCCCCCAAACAACCCAAAACCCACATCAAAGAAAAACCTAAACCATCATCCCTAAAAAACCCATAACCAACTGGCCTAAAAAACCTGAAAACAATATCCCTAAAAAATCCTAAAACCACAAATGTAAAAAAAACTAAACCCATAGACCTAGAAAACCATAAATCCTCAGTAAAAAAATCCCTTAACCCTAAATACTGTAAACATTCAAGACCAAAAAAGCCTAAACCCTATACACAAAAAAACCCAAACCCACATTCCCAAAAAACCCAAAAAACTAATCAGAAAAGATGTGTAGTCCATCATCCCCAAACAATAATAATTCATCATCCCAAATGTTACTATACAATTATCCACAAAAAACACTAAACCCCAACCCCAAAAATCCCTAAACCCAAGGCCTCAAAAGACCCATAACACTCACACCCAAAGATCCATTACTGTTAGCCGAAAAAAACCAATACCCATATCCTATAAGAAACACTAAAACGTCATCCCCAAAAAAACCATAAACCATAAGCCCTAGAAAGCCCTAAACCCAATTCCCCCAAACACTAAACCCTTATTCCCAAAAAAACAAGAAACACCCTCCATAAAAAAACCATGACACTCATCCTCAACCCTAAAGATCACTAAACCCTCAGACCTAAAAAATGCAGAATCCTCAACACAAAAAAACCTAAACCATTAGCCTGAAAAAGTCATACCCTTAGACCAAAAAACCATCACCCCACATAAAAAAACATTCCAATACCTTAGTCCTAACAAACCCTAATCCCTATGTCACAAAAAACATAAACCCTCTACCCCCCAAAAAAACTAATCCCTCAACCCCAAAGAAACCATAAATCATAATAAAAAAAACAGATACCCCCAAAAAAACCATAAACATCTATCCCAAAAATTATCTAACCCCAACCCCTAAAAACCATTATCACGCAGAGCCAAAAAAACCCAAAAAGTTTACCCATAAACCACTAAACTATAATCCCCAAAACACCCAAAACCCTTTGTCTAAAAATACCCTAAACCCTTATCACTAAAAAACTAAACACTCACCGCCACAAGACCGTAAACCCTAAAACCTAAAAATCTATAGACCCTTCACAACAACAAAACTAAAACCCTCAACCCAAAAAACCACAAAGCCACTACCCCAAAAAAACCTAAACACACATCCATAAAACATACTAAAACCTTAACACCAAAAAACCATAAACACTCCGTCCCACAGAAGCCTAAAACCCTATCTGCATAAAATGCTAAAAAATCATACCCATAAAACCATAAGGACTTGTACATAAATAACCCAAAACCCTTAGCATAAAAAAACACTAAACCCTCATATAAACAAAATTCTAAATTCCTAATAGCAAAAAACCTAAACCTGCAT
This sequence comes from Viscum album, assembly GCA_963277665.1. Classification (NCBI taxonomy): domain Eukaryota; kingdom Viridiplantae; phylum Streptophyta; class Magnoliopsida; order Santalales; family Viscaceae; genus Viscum; species Viscum album. Next base: position 29,739,065 of record OY728167.1, read on the forward strand.
CCCTAAAAAACCCTAAACATTTACCCCCAACACAATGTAAGACATATCCCCCAAAAAATCTAAAAACCCTAAACCATCCACCAAAAATCCCTTAAACACTCATCCAAAAGAATGTTGAAACCTCACCTGTAAAAAAACCCAAAACAATCAACCCCAAAAAACCCTAATCCCTTTTCCCTATAAAACAATATAACCCCTCACCCTAAAAATCTAAACCCATAGCACCAAAAACCATAAACCCTCATACCTAAATAAATTAAACCAGTAGACCCCCAAAACCCTAAACCATTTTCCATAAAATCCTACAACCCCCCAGCCACAAAAAAAACATGAAACCCTCTACCATATAAAACACCAATCGTCATTAACAAACCCCCCAAAACATAATCCCCAGAAAACCAAAAACCCTCATCCCTGAAAAATGATGAAACCTCATAACTATAAAGAATCAATACTCCACCCCAGAAAACCATAAACACTCATCACCAAAAACATAAATACCCTCAATCTAGAAAAAATCGAAACCATACTCCCCAAAAAACCCTAAACAGTCACCCCCATAAAAACATTAATATTATGTATAATAAATATTAAAACATGATCCCTAAAAAACAATAAACCATATTACACAAAATACAAAACTGTTAGATTGAAATAACAATAAACCCTGTCCCTAAAATAACCCAAACCCTCATCCCCAGAGTACCCTTAACCCTCAGCCCCAAAAAATCCAAATGCCTCATCCCCAAAAAACACTTATATCTTAGAGAAAAAAATACCCTAATACTCTATCCAAGAAATACTAAACCATCATCCACAAAAAACTATCAAACGTTGGCACCAAATAACCCTAAACCCTAAGCCCTAATAAAACCAAAACCATCGATACAAAAAACTCTATTCCACCTACCAAAGAAAACCTAATCCCTTAACCCCAAAACACCCTTACCCTTATTATAATGAAACACTAAACTCATGGTACAATAAACCTCTAAACATATATCCCATAAATACACTTAAACCTCAACCCAAAAAGCCGTAAATCCTCGGTCCCAAAAAATCATAAACCCTCAACCTAAAAGAATCCTTAAACCCTCAATCCCAAAAAAAACCTAAACCCACATCACAAAAATACCAAAACACTCAATAAAAAAAATCCTAATCCATTAGCACCAAAATCCCTAATCCCTCCTAGAAAAAAATACATAATATTTTAGCACCTTAAAATCCAAATCCCTTAACCCAAAAAATCCTATATCATCCAACCCAATGAATAAAAAACCCTCACCCCAACTAAAACCAAATCTATTTTCCCAATAAACCCTATAAAATTAGCCAAAAATCCCTAATCCCTCTTCCCAAAAAATCAAAGAACCCACATCGACTAAAAACCCTAAAAACTCCACCCCAAAAGCAGTAAATACTCATCCCCAAAAAATCATAATCCAACACCCACAAAAAACCTTGAACACTTAGCCCCAAAAAACTCTAAATACACGGTACCATAAAACCCGAAACTGTCATCCCTATAAAACTAAAACCCTCATTCCAATAACCCATAATACCTGGGCCCAAAAAAACCCCATACCATCATACCTAGAAAACCCTAAGTCCTCATCCCCAAAAATCCAAAAAACTGGACCACAAAAAACCCTAAATCCTGACTTGCAAAAAAATGACATCCCTAGAAAAACCCAACACACTTAGCCAGAACAATCCCTAAATCATAATCCCCAAAAAACCCAAAACACTCACCACAAAAACAAGATAAACCCTTAACTATAATGTACCATAAATATTCAACAATAGAAAAACACTAAACTATCATACCCAAGAAACACTAAACACTTTTACCCAAAATACCTTGAAACCAAATCCCCCAATACCCCTAAACCATCTTCCCCAAGAAACCATAAAACATCATCCCCAAAATCACTAAACCATATGTCCCAAAAAACTCTAAACCATCATATACTAAAACCCTAAACCATCATTCTAAAAACCCAAAAAACCACATCCATATACAACCCTAAACCCTCTACCCCAAAAATAATATACTCTCAACCCCAAAAAAACCCTAAACCTGTAGACCCAAAAAAACCTAAATCCTCCCCTACAAAAATCCCTAAACACCTAGGACCAAAAAAACATTAAAACCTCATCCCCAAAAAACACTAAATCCTTATCTCCATAAAACCATAAATCCTAATCCCCAAAAATAAATAAAACCTCATCCCCAAAAAACAAAAAACCCTTTGCTCTGAAAAACCCTAAACCCTCATTCCTAAATAACCAAAAATCCCCTATTCCCAAAAAAATCTAAACCCTTGAACCCAAAAAACCATAAACATTCATACCCAAAAATCATAATCCCTAATCCCTAAAAACCCTAAAATACTTATCCCTTAAAAACTCCAATCCTCATCCCACAAAACCCATAATCCTTATCCTCTAAAAAACACTAATCCCATAGCACCAAAAAATAAAAACCCTCAACCCCAAAAAAATATTAACCCTTGGCCACAAAATACCTAAAACATCATCCAAAAAAAATAAAAATAAAAACACGGCCCCCAAAAACATCAAACTATCAAACCCAAAAAACATTAATCCATCGTCCCTCAAAGACTCTTTACCCCATGCCCAAAAAATACTAAACACTTGGCCCCAAAAAAACCCAGTACACACATCCTCCAAAACTACTAAATTCTATACCCAAAAAAACCCTAAACACTCATCCCTAGAAACCCATAAATTCTCATCCCCATAAAAAAATTAAGCCATGAACCATAAAAACCCAAAAAAATCATGAAAAATATCCCAGAACCCTCTTCCCAATAACACATAATCCATTCTACCCAAAAACAACCTAAACCCTCAACCCCAAAACAATAAAACCTTGGCCCAAAAACCCAATAAAACTTATTCCCCCATAAAAACTATACCTAATCCTACAAAAAACCTAAACCCTCATCCACAAAAAACCCTCACCCCTTAACCCTAAAAACCCTAATCCCTTAGCCCCAAAAATACCAAAACCCTCAATCCCAAAAATCCCAATACTGTGACGACCAAAAAGAGATGAAACCTTCATCCAAAAAAACCCTAAACCCACCACAATATAAAATGCTAAACCCTAATCCCCAAAAAACCATTAACCATCACCCCAAAAAACCAAGAACACTCTTTACCACAAAACCCAAAAGCATCTCATCTAGGAAATGCTGAACACTATTCTCCATAAATAAATAAACCTTCAGTCCAAAAAACACTAAACCCTCATCCCCAAGAAACCCTAAACCCTCATATCCCCAAAACCATAAACACTGATCACAAATACATAAAAACCTGTCAGCCCAAAAAAATCCCTAATCCACATTCACCAGAAAACACTATAGCCTCAGCCCAAAAAACACTAAACAATAAACTCCAAAAAACCGTAACCCCATAGCCATAAAATCATTGAACCCTCAACCCCCCAAAAACCAAAACCCTCAAACCCCAAAAAACCACAATCCCGACACACCAAAAACTTCTATACCCTTATACATATAAACAACTAAACCCTAAATTGTAATAAACCTAAACAATCAGTTCCAAAAATCCATGAACACTCTGTGACATGAACCCCTAATACATTATTCCCAAAAAACTAAAATCACTCAATCCCAAAAAACATTAAATCATCCAAAAAAAAGACTAATCCCACATCATAATAAACTTTTTTACCTTATACCCAAATAATCCTAACCTCTCATCCCAAAAAAACCGAAAACCATCCACCCTCAAAAACCCTACACCCTAGGCCCCAATACACTGTAAAACCTCAAAACCAAAATAACCCTTTACCCTTAAGCCCCCAAAAAAAACAAAACCAAAATCCATAATAAACTGTAAACCCACATACAAAAAACCCCTATACCCACAAAAAAATAACCATAAACCCTCTTCCCTAACAATAAATATACCCTTGGCATTAAAAAACTCTAAACACTCTGCCCCAAAAAAACCCAACCATAAAAAACATATACCCTTGGTCAAAAAAGCCCCCTAAAATCATGAACAAAAAAAATTTAAAACCCTATACACCAAAAAACACTAATCCTTTATTCCCAAAAAACATTAAAACCTCGAACCCAAAAAACCCGAAACCCTTGGCTATAATAAACCCTAAATTCTCATCCCCAGAAAAACCAAATTCCTCTTCCAAAATAACCCTAAAACCTCATACCAAAACGTATATGATCACATTGACACAAAAAAAACCTAAACTATCTTTCCCAAAAAACGTCAACCCTCAGCCCAAATTTAAGATAAACACTTGAACCCAAGAAAATCCTAAACCCTCATCCCCAAAAAACAATAAATATATGGCCCCAAAAATCCATAATCCTTCTTCCCAAAAATCCTAAACCCTCCATCCCAAATATCCCTAATCCATTGTCACCAAATATCTACAATGCATGCGCCCCAAAACATAGTAAACCATTGGCACTAATAATCTCAAAAACATCATCCATAAAAAACCCTGAACCCATTGCCTGAAAAAACCCTAAACCCTTAACACCATAACCATAAATCCTCAACCCATAGAAACCTATCCCTTGTTTAAAAACCAAAAACCCTCATCTCCAAAAAACCCTAAACCCTATGCCAAAAAAAACTCTAACGTATCATCCAAAACAATATACACACTTAGGTTTAAAAACCATAAACCCTCTAACCCAAAAAAAACCGTAGAACCTATACAAAAAAAACCTAAACCCACAGCCAAAAAAACCATAAAACAACATTCAGAATAAAAAACTAAACCCTCAACATCAAAAAATCATTAATCCATCATCCAAAAACACCTTACACACAGTACCACCAAAAAACCCCAAAACTATATCCCCAAAAAACAATAAACCCTTTTCCCAAAAATACACTAATACCTCAGCCGCAAAAAAAACCCTAAACCCTCTGACCAAAAAAATTCATAAACCCTCATACCCAAAAAATATAAACCCTCTTCATGAAAATAATCATAATCCCTCATCCCAATAAAAACCCTAAAACATTATACACAAAAAATTAAAATCATGGCCCCCAAAAAATCCTAAACCATCATCACCAAGTAAACTCTAAACCATCTACCCCGAAAAACCCTAAATCCTCATCCCCAAAAAACCATAATTATTTAGCCCAAAAACCCTAAAACTCAATCCCCAAAACCCTAAACCTTCACCCCCAAACAACCCTTACCCTCATCCCCAAAAATACCAACCCCTAAACACAGAATTAATCAAAATCTTCTTCCACAGGAAACACTAAAACCTTATACCAAAAAAATAAAATAAAACCCATATCCCCAAAAACACTAAAGCCTCAACTTAAAAAACACTAAACCCTCATTCCCAGACAACCATAAAACCATAGTCACAAAACAACACTTTCACTCTCCACCAAAAAACCCTTAACCATATTCCAAAAAAACCAAAATCCCTAATCCACAGAAATCCATTAAAACTAATCCCTAAAACCCAAAAACTCTCAACAACAAATGTCCCTAAATTATCATCCCTAAAAACCCTAAATTCTCAGTCGTAGAATGCCTTAACGACCAGTCACCAAAATCTATAAATGCTCAACCCATGAAAACCCTCAACCATCAGCCCAAAAAACATCTACCCTCATCCACAAAAAACACTCAATCCTAAACCCCAGAAAACACTTATCTGTGAACCCTAAAATCCATCAACCCATTGCCCCCAAACAACCATGAACCATCATCCCCATTAATCCCTAAACCCTCATCCCCAAAAATCCCCATACCCACATCTCCACAAAACCCTAAACCCACATCGCCAAAAAATATAGCGACCCTCACCCAAAAAATCCCAAACCCCTTAGCCACCAATAAAAACCTAAACAATCTTCCTAAAAAACACTATTCTTTCAACACAAAAAAAAACCTAAACCATTATCCCCCCCAAACCCTAAACCACTATTCCCTAAAAAACAATCAACACGTCATCACCAAAAAAATAATCCCTCCAACTTCATAGCAAAAAATACTTCAAACCTCATCCTAAAACAAAACCAACCATCATCCCCAAAAAACAATCAACACATTGACTCAAAAAACCTATCCCATAGCACCAATAAACTCTCAGTCATCATCCCCAATAAAACCATCAAACCACACTCCCAAAAAACCCTCAACCCTCATCCTAAAAAATCCTAAACCCTCTATGCTAAAAAAACTCCACCCTAAATAAATATAAAACCCCCATTCCAAAAAACACTATACCCCTAGCCCCAGAAATCCCAAAACACCTCATCCCCAAAAAATCCATAAACACTCACCCATAATAAACCTTTTACCATCCTCTCCAAAAAACCCTCAACTCTTGTTCCAAAAAATCTCTATACACATAGCCGAAGAAACCCAAAAACCACATACTAAAAAATACAAAAATCTTCACTCCCACAAAACCCTAAAACCCAAGCCCAAAAAAACATAATCCATAAGAAAAGAACCCTAAACCCTAAACCCAAAAATAAAATGAAACTTTATCCCTATAAAACCCTAAACCTCAGTCCCCAAAAAACCTAAATCATGTGTCACAATAAACCCTATGTTCTCCAACCTAAAAAACCATAATCCCCCATGGAAAATAAATACTAATTCTCTTACCCAAAAAAACATAAAATACCATACCCATAAACCTTCAACCCTCTTAACCAAAAAACCCTCAACCCCCTATAACAAAGAACTCTAAACTCTCATACCCAATGAACGCTAAACCACCAGCTCCAAAATACCCTAAACCCTAGACTATGAAATATCATAAACCCATATCCCCCAAAACCATAAACCATAAACACAAAAAACCATCCACCCTCATACCCAATAAACCCTCAACTCTCAGCCACATGAAGTCCTAAATACTCATTCCCAAACATTTGTCAACAATAAAAAAAATTAACCCTAAAACCTCATCCTATTAAATAATTTGATTACCTTGAGTTGATAGAATGTTAATAGATGGAGTTGAGAGTCCCTTTAATCCATGGATGATTAATTATACAACAAGAATCAAAGGTAACCAATCTCGCTACTTTAGAAGGCCCAACCCCATGGTGCATGCAAGGAAGTGGAAAATGAAATTCTCATATCTATTATTCACTACCAAGCATGATGATTAGAATTTACCACATTGTTGGATGATTATTTGGAATAAATTCCCACTTAGAGATTCTAGATGGGAATTTCTTCACACAATTGTTAAATTAGGTTGTCTAGGTACTCTATGTTAAATATTAGGGGTTATGTGTGAAAAGGAATCTGCTAATTTTTAAAAGGAATCATTGTTAACCATTATCTTTTATACAAGGGGAAAATGTTGGTTTATCCACTATATCTATTGGGTATTAATCCCTTGACTACTGCATAACCCCATTTTTATAAATATCAACCTCCTAGAACATGAACTTGAATGAAGAATCAATTAGAGTTCTTATGAATTTTTTTACATCATAGTGTTTGGATTTATCTGGTTTATCCTTTCTATTTTGCATTCATTATTTATTTTTATAAACATAAGGTCACTAGTGCATGATTAGATCGCCCCCGATTCATGGCCATAACCTTGGTTCATTTTTTGTGGATTAGCCCTCACATTCCACTTTTAGTTTTTTGTCCAAGTAATAGGTCACTATTCTTAGATCTTCTACTGATGAATTACTTCCACTATGCAATCCCATCATTCTCTATTTATAGATGAATCATATCTTCCATATTCCACCCAACACCATGAATATTGGGATACATACATCTTCTCAAAATAGTTGGTATCAATGCTTCGGTTGACATAAAATGCATCAATGTTTTCATTTAAGTTAGTTTTATACATTGATAGTATTATCATTATATATTATCCACCCATTTAAAAAAAATAAATTCAATGAAAACATATAGATTTCCCCTTTTTTGTCAGTGATTTAAATATTTTACATTTTTCCAATTTTTAATCCATCTTCTTTCTGGATTTGATTCATAATATGTGATTTGTATATGAATAAAATCTAAAAAAATAAAATTCCCCCAACAAAGCATCTTGGTTATCTAAAATTAAATCAAAAATTCTTTCTTATAGAGATTAAAAAACAATTACTAATCTCTATTTATCATCTTGTTCATTAATACACGAAGAAAAAATATTTTTGGTGAGCTTTTACAAAAAAAAGAAATAAAAAAATACAGATGCAATTACATCATCATCTCATTGTGGCTTAAATTATTAGAACTTTACACTTCCATAAAACATTATCCATAATTTTAATTCATAACCATAACATATTTTAATAATTTTTTTTATTAATTTCTCTAATCATATATAATCAGGATTAAGAACCTTACAACACCCATCCCCCATATTCTATATTTTAACCATATTTTCTATCATTTTCCACCCTTTATAAAATTTCAACTATTATCCATTTGAGTCATGTTGTGTTAAACCACCCCCAACAAAATCATTATTTGGTAAGGATTTTTGGACTTTATCACACCAAAAAGTGCAATTTATTTCATATGATATTCGCATTTTAATTAATGGTAAAGATTAGAGGGAAATAAGAAAACATATATTCTTTAGTCTATATCCTTATATATGAGTGATTGTATATATTGTGTGTATGAGTGTGAATCCTTGTGTTTGTGAGTGTATACATATTACGTAAATGAGCTTGTATCCTTATGTGTGTGACTGTTCATATTTTCTTTCATGAGTGTGTATCCTTTTGAGTGTGAGTTGATAAATTGTGTGTCTGTGAGTGTTTTTCATTGTGTGTTTGTGTGTGTAAATCATCTGTGTGTGTGTATCATTGTGTGTGAGTTTTTTTATCTATTCATATGTGATTTTGTGTATAATTTTTTATGTTTATACCAATAATTTATTTGTTAGTTATATATAAGTAGATCATGGGAAATGAATTTATCATTCCAGTGATGAATGATGTAGAAGTAGATCTCCCATAATAGAAGCTGCACAAATAAAAATGAATTATTTGGGGAGACATTTCAAGAAACATATTTATAGGAAGATTGAAGTTCTACATGAGAGTATTTAAAACCTATAGAATTAAAAAATTACCATGGATGATCCCTAGTAACCCCTCTGACACTCTAACACCAAGTATCCCCCAACATCATCGAGGAGGAGATGAAGAACATTGATGAAGCTTTTGAGTATGTACCACAAAGGATGGGGTTGTTCCAAAAAACTTGAGGAGGCCAATGGAGACCACCTGATTATTAAATCCTCGGATATCTTAAATGAAAAATGATAGGGGTAGATTTGGATTACTTCCAAACAACACATCGAACGACATGATGTTTTCCATGATGATGTGATTTATCCTTCCAAAAAACCCTTGTGATCTTCAATAAAACCAACGTTGTTCACCCATGGGTGTAAGAGTTTTGAAAATTTCTATAAGAAAAATAAAATTTCAATTATGATAGAAAACACTGTGGAGGATCTGGAGGAAACCATGGCATAATTTATACACTAGATCAATAAGTATATTTCTATTCAAGTGGAGATGTTCCATCATGTGGAGATAGAATATATGATCCACCAAGCCACCTATGTCGAGAAACAAATCAAAAGGAGGAGAAACATGAGAGAAACCACTACCACTTTCACTCCATGGGAAAATTCATAGAAGAATATTGGTGAATAATTAAATCCAAAAGAAGTGGTTGAGTGAAAAAGGTAAAAGGTATATTTTCCACCAAAAACCGACTATTTAGTATAACTAATTGGGGAATCAAGGTATTTTATGATTCAATTGTAAAGGAAGGGGTCACATTCCTAATAAATGCCCAAACATGCACACCATGACCATAATTTGTTTTGTAAAAGTATACATCGATAGAGTGATATCTGAGGAAAAATTGGTGGATTACTTGGAAGAACTGGTAGATGAAGCTTAAATTCTCATCCTAAGGATATTTTGGAGTTCTATAATGAAGTGTAATGATAATAATCAGAGGATCACCTTTTTCCATAGATGGTTCATAATCAATGTGAATGTATACAATATAACCATTAATGGATAATGTTGTAATAATGTGGTGACTAGTGAGTTTTTGGGAAAAGTTGGACCCCCAAAATTAAAACACGAATAACCTTACAAGATTTAGTTTTTGAATTATTAAGGAGTAATAAATATCACAAAACTTGTGATGGTATTATTCACCATCATATATTATAATGATGGTGTTCAATGTGATCTGGTTCTAATGAAGGCATACAACTTACTTCTATGTGAGTCATGGAAATATGATCGACGTGTGACACATGATGTTTTTCAAAATAATCACCCTTTTATAATAATAGGGTAACCTACAGACCTCATCTATATGTCTCCCAATTTTTTTTCAATATTTTTATTGAGAGAAATGAATAAAATAGTGATGATGTAAAAATTAGAGAAAATAAAAACGGGTATAATGAGGGAATTTGTGTGAATGAGGGAAGAAAACATATTATGTTTAATGAAAAATCTAGTGATAAAAGAGACGCCATTGAGTTAAAAATGTTATGATGATAGCAAAGGTAATGGTTAATGAAGCATTGATTTCATGGAAACACCTTGATGTACCGTTGTACAAAGAGGATGTGCTAAACAAAAACCACTTAACACATTCTTTGTAGAATATTGGGAAAACATTGTGACATGTGTATAATGCTGTCATTATTCAGGAGGAACCACCATGTTTTCTATTAATTGTAGAGAGTAATATAATTCCTTTATCAGTTGAAATCATCATGAGTCTTGGGTATTAGAAAGAGTGTCTTTCACATATTTAGTTTTCTTAGAAAAAGGTAAATGAATGAACTATTCTATTTTATCCATATAAAAATACATTTGGATTTTTCCTCCATACCCCTATAGATTTGGTATCATTTCCATTGCTGGAAAGTGGTAATATGGACAAAAAATACATTTTAAGAATCAACTTGAAAAGACAATGAATATGGAGTTGTTTCCATGTAAACAAGATGTTAATGATCATGATATATGTAAATGGACTACAGGGTGGTCTTTATAGGATTGATTACGAGATTATATTTCATGGTGAGTGTGATGTTATTTTTAATGTTAATGTTTCTAATTATTCTTCATATATGGATGTTGATGTTGAATAGTGTTGAACAACCCCTTTCTAATAGGTGGACGATGATATGGAATTGGTCAATGAAATTGATTTGATTGAATGTTATGAGCTGGAGTTTCAAGGACAAATTATGAAAGGAAGATTAAAGAGATAATAAGTGGAAATGGGATCCCATATCACTACATTAACGGATTAAATCCATGGTGAATTATTGGAAGTTGAAAATGGGATTATTTTCTCTGTTATTAAATACCAAATAGGTAAATTAGGATTGTAGAACATGGTTTCATAAATTATTGGAAACTTTTCCCACATGGTGATTTTATAATGGAATATTTTGAAACTAATGTCAAATCTCATTGTCCAGATACTAAAATTCAAATATAGCGGAAAATGGGTGAAATGGAATGTACAACATTTCCGAAAAAACTTATTTAGAATTTTTGTATTTTAATTTTATTGGAAAATGATGGACTATCATTTATGATTTTATATTATTAAACCAGTGATTTTTTTAATCACCCCTGGGCTATAAATAGCCAAATTTAAGGAACATGTATTTCATTAATTATTCAATTAGGGAGACTATTACTTGTATAATTCCATTGATTTAGGATTGTTCTGATTTTCCCTTTAGTCTTGGGTATTATTATACTGTAGAACTATATATTTGATCAGTGTTAAAAGATCATTAATCTACAATTCCTTGCCTCAACCCAAGTGTCTTGTTTTGTGGATTGGATATCACATTCATCCTTTGAGTGTGTTTCCTAATTAGTTGGACACAAACTTAATAGTGTTGGATGGGTACTAACTTCCCCTATGAAAACTCATCATCCACTAATTATCCCTGAACCGTATCTATCATCCACCTCCATGCATCATGAATATTGTGCCAACCTGATCATCTCAAATGACCTCATCCACTAAAAACCTCAAACAACCACTCCAAAAAAACCATAAACCCTCATAAAAAATAATACATCCTCATCCAAAAAAACCATAAACCCACAACACCCAAAACCATAAACCCTCATCCCCTAAAATCCCTTCACCCTTATCATTAAAAACCATAAATAGTAATCACAAAAAATAAAAAGCACTTAACACTAACAAACCCTATACCCTCATCTTCAAAAAAACCTAAACCCTCATCCAAAAGGAAGCTTAAAACCTCATCCCAAAAACATCCTAAACAATTATCCCAATAAATCCCAAAACCATCACCACAGAAAAGTTATAATCCCTTAGTACCAAAAAACCCTACACCCTCTTCCCCAAAAAACCCAATCCCTGAACCCCTAAAACCCTAAATCCATATTCCCAAAAATACACAAAACCCTTAGACCCAGAAACCCAGAACCCACATACCCAAAATTCCTTTACCCCTCATCCCCAAATAATCCTAAACCCTCAGCATTAGAAAATCGAAACATTCATCCCTAGAAAGCTTAATACCCTACATTCAAAACCACAATACCCTCATCCCAACAAAACACAAAACCCTCATCCCAAAAAATCATAAACTACTATCCACACAAAAAACCCTAAACCCTCATCCCCTAAAAACCATAAATCCTCAAACCCCAAATCTCCTAAACCCTCATCCTTTAAAAAATTTAAACCTTCATCCCCAAAACACCCAATACGCATTTCCCCACAAAACCAAAAAAACTCATACATAAAAAACCCTATACATTATACTTGAAAAATACTAAACCCTCAACCCCAAAAAACCCTAAATACATAGCCCCAAAAAACCCTACACCCTCATCCCCAGAAACCCATAGACCCTTAAACCCCAAAATTCTTAACCCTCAACATAAAATTTTTATAAATCTTCATCCCCAAAAAACCATAAACCCGCATCCAGAAAATTAAAAACCAGAATCCCTAAAAAATACAATAGCTAAAACCCCCAAAAACAAAAAACCATTAGCCCCAAATAACTGTAAACCCTCATTCCCAAAAACCATAAACCCTCATTGCCAAAAATTCTAAACCAACATCCCTTAAAATAATAAATCTTCATTCCCAAAAAACACTATATAATCTTCCCCAAGTAACCCTATACCCTCTACCCCAAAACAACCCTTACCCCTAATACCAAAATAACTATATCAACATAGCCGCAAAAACCTAAACCCTTATCCCCGAAACACTAATACCACAGATCAAAAAAATCCCAATCCATCACCCCCAAAGGGTATAAATCCTTAGTCCCAAAATCCTAAACATATATCCCTAAAAAGTAGATAACCCTATTCCCCAAAAACCAATAAAATCTTGCCCTAAAAATTCCTAAACCCTAGATGAAAAAAACCCAATACACTCATCCTCAAGAAACTATAAATACTCAGAGGAAAAAAAACCCTCATCCCAAAAAATCCCCTAATCCCTCATCCCCAAAAAACAATTGACACTAATCCCGAAAATAACCTAAACCTCACCCCAAAAAACCTTAAACCCTCATATTTGAAAAAAATATTAAACACTCATCTTTGAAAAAATATTTAAACCCCATACCTAGAAGATCCCAAAACCCTCAGCCCCCAAAAACCCCATCTAAGAAAAACCCAAAACCCTTAGCCCCCCCAAAAACCCAAACCCCTCTTCCCACAAATAACCTAAAATCTAAGAAAAAAAATCACTAAAACTATATACCAAATAAATCATAAATCATCATCCCTATAAAACATTAAAAACTCATCCAAAAAATAAAAATAAATCATCCCCAAAAAACCATAAGCCCTTAGCTTGGAAAAACCCAATACACAGAGCCCCCAAGAGAACTAATCACTTATCGCCAAAAAACCCTAAGACCACAATCCCAAAAATCCATATACTCTAATCCCCAAAAAATTAAACACTCATCCCCAAATAAACCTAAACCCTCAGCATTTAGAAACACTACACCCTCATATAAGAAACCCATAAACAAAAAAAACCAAATCCCTTATCCCTAAAAACCTATATTCCCACATTCCAAAAAAATCCAAAACCCTCATCACTAAAATAACAAACACCCAAATCCCTAAAAAACTAAAATCCTCCTACCCCATAAAACACTAAAACCTCATCCCCAAAAAATCATAAACACGCAATACTAAAAAACCTAAAACCATCATCCCTAAGAAACCCTAAATCCCCAGTCCCAAGAAACACTAAACGTATATCCCCAAAAAACCCTAAACCCCCATTACCAAAAAAAACCCTAAACCCTCATCACCAAAAGAATCCTAAACCATTTTCCACAAAAAAAAAATAATAACAAAAAAAACACTAAACCCTCACCCAAAAATATCCATAATTACTCATACCTAATACCCCAAACCATCAGCCCTAAATATCCTAATCCCCTGACCACAGAAAGCCCTAAACCGCAAACCCCTAAACATTCAATCCCAAAAAAACCGTAAAATTTCAGCCCCAAAACGCATAAATCCTCAGACCGATAAATTCAAAAACCCCTACGCTTGAAAAAACCAAAACCCTCAGCACCAAAAAACCATAAAAGCTCATCCCCAATGAACCAAAAACAGAAATCCTAAAAACCCTAAAACATTATTGCCAAAAAAGTAATCCCTTAGCCCCAAAAAATCCTAAACCCTAAACGCAAAAAGAACCTTAAATACCATCACTAGAAAACATTAAACCCACAACATAAAAACTCTAAACCTTACACCAAAAAAACAATAATCACAAATCCCAACATACACTAAAACACCAATGAAAAATTCCAAAAACCCCAAAGGTCAAAATAAATAAAACCATTAGCCGAAATAAAACATAAACCCTCATCTGCAAAAAACACCTAAACCATCAATCCACAAAAACACTAAATCCTTATCCCCATAAAACCCTAAACCCTCACCCCCCAAAATCCTTAAAACCTCATCCTCAAAACACCTTAAACCCTCATCCTCTAAAAACCCTAAACTATCGTACCCAAAAAACCCCAAACAATCATACCCCCAAAAAATTCAATACTCATCCCCAAAATAACACTCAATAATAAGCCCCAAACAACCCATAACCATCATCCCCAAAAAAGTTATATACCCTCTGACCAAAAAACCACAACACTCAGTCCCAAAAAATGCTCCCTGTTCAGCCCTAAAAAACCCTAAATCCTTATCCATGAAAAACATTCAACCAAATTAACAAAAAAAACCTGAGAACCACATACCTAAACCCTCCAAATACTTTATCCCCAAGAAAAACAATACCCTCATCCCCAGAAAACCATAAACCCTCATACCCCAAAAAATCTAAATCCTTTACTGCACAAAAACATCAACCTTCATCCCCTAAAAACATTCAACCCCTTTCCCAAAAAAACCATAAACTCATTGCAACAAAAAAACCATCAAACATAACCCCAAAAATCCCTAGGTTTATACATAAAAATCCACATCCTCCTTATTTAAAAACACTAATCCCTCAGCCCCTAATAACCCATAACACTTAACAACAAAAAACATCAACACGTATCCCCAAAAAAAACCTAAAACAATAGCACCAAAAAACGTAAACATTTCCAGAAAACCTCCTAAACCCCATCCATTGAAAAACCTCATCCATATACCCCAAAACTATCAATAATTATCCCCACAAGTAATCCATGAACTCACATCCCCATGAATCCAAAAACACTCAACATCAAACAATCCTTTACCCTCATTCAGAATAACCATTTTACCCATATGCCCCAAACCCCTAAATTATCAACCTCAAAAAAATCATCAACCATCATCCATAAAATCCCTCAACCCTCATCCCCCCATAAACCCTAAACTCTAAAAAACCTTCAACCATCATCCCTAAAGAAATCACAACCCTTATCCACAAAAAAAAATTCAATCCTTAGCCCAATAAACCCTAGATCCCCAAATACCATCAACCCTCATCTTCAAAAGAAACACAGAAAAATTAAACCTCTACCCTCAGCCCCCAAAAACCCTCAACCCTCATCCCCTAATAATGGATGATCATCATACCCAAAAAACCCTCAATAATCACACTTAAAAACCCCTGAACCATCAACTCATCAACCCCAAACATTATCAATCATAATCCCCCAAAGAAATTTAAACATCATAACTAGGAAACCCTCAACACCCATCCCCAAAAAAATCTCATCCCTCAGCCACCAAAAAGCCTCATCCCTCAACCCAAAAAAAACCTAAACCCTTAACCTCAAAAAAAACCTTTAACTCAACCCCAAATAACCCTTAAACATTCATCCCTAAAAAACCCTAACCTCAATACCCCAGAAAAACCTAAACCATTTTATCCAACAAATTGTAAACACCAAAACATAAAATCCAAAACCCGCATCCATGAATAACCAAAAACCCTAATCACCAAAAAATCATAAACCCTGAACACAAAAAAACCTAAATACTCATCCCTAAAAAACTGTAAACCCTTTATCATAATAAAACATAAACATCCATCCCTAAAAATCAATAAATAATATGCCTAAAAAAACCAAAACCTTCATCCCAAAAAAATCATGAACCCTCATCCTCTAAAAACCCTAATCCCACATCCCTAAAAAAGAACAGTCCCTCATCCCTGAAAACCCCAAAAACCTCATACCTAAAAACCACCAATCCTTATGATCTAAAAAGCTAAACCCTAATCTCCAAAATAAGAAAACCCTCATCCCCAAATAATCTGAAACCCACATAAAAAAACCCCATATTCCCAATCCTTAGAAAACCCTAAACCCCCAGCCACAAAAATCAATGACCCTAACATCCAAAAAAACTAAACCCTCATCCCAAAAAACCATAAACCTCAGCCCAAAAAAACCAAAATCCTTCAGCCCCAAAAAACCCCAATCCCTCATCCAAAAAACCCCATAGACCTTCATCCCCATAATATTAGAAACCCCTAGTCCTAAAAACCCCGACACTCTCAACACTAAAAAAATCCTAAATCATCATCCCTAAAAACCCCAAACAGTCAATCCTCAAAGACCATAAACTCACAGCTCTAAAAACTCCCCACACCCATCCTCAAAAAACCCTAAACCAGTATCCATAAAATTCTTAATTCATAATACCTAAAAAATAATATACCCATAGTATCAAAAAATCATAAACCCAAAAATAACGAAAAATTCACATCCCTAAATAACCCTAAACACTGATCCCCAAATATCCAAAAGCCCTCAGCCCCAAAAATCCTAAAACCCACAACACTGAAAAATAGTAAGCCGTCACCACCAAAAGACCAAAACCCTCATCCCAAGAACCCTATAACCTCATCCCAAAAAATATAAATCCACAACCTCAAAAAAACTCTAAAAACCATTCCCAAAAAACACAAACCCTTACCCCCCCAAAACACAAAATCCTCAACCCCAAAACAACCTAAACCCTCAGCCTAAATAAACCACAAACCCTCAACCCAAAAAATTCCCAAACTCTTATTTGCAATAAACCGTAATCCCTCAAACACAAAAAACACTAAACCCTCACCCGTTAGTAACACTAATAAATATTCTACAAGGATCCCTAAACCCTCATCCCTAAAACACCAAAACCGTCAACCCTAAAAACCCTAAACTATTATCCCAAATGATTCCTAAACCACATCCCCAAAAAATGCATAACCCTCAACCCCCAAAGAACCTATGTACTCATCCCCAAAAAACCAAAAAACCTTAGCTCAAAAATACCCAAAATGCTCATCCCCAAAAAAACATAAGCCCTCATCCCTAAAAAACACTTGTATTCAATAAAAAACTCTAAACCCCAATCCCCTAAAAACCCAAAACTATCATCCCCCAAAAAAATCCTAAAACCAAGGTACCAAATAACCCTAAAACCTCAACACAAAAAAAACATAAACCCTCATCCCTAAAATCCACTAAACCTTATCCCACAATGAACACTAAAATCTAAGACCCACGAAACAAAACAATAATAGACAAGAAAACACTAAACACTCAAACACAAAAAACTATAAACCCTCATCCCTATGAAACACTAAAAACTCTTCCTCAAAAAACCCTAAACAATATTTCTAAAAAACATTAATCACTCAGGCCAAAAAATCCAAAAACACTCATCCCTAAAAAACCCTAAAACATATACCCACAAAAATCCTAAATCATCATCCCCAAACAACGCTAAACCCGAAGCCCCCAAAACACAAAACCCTAATAAAAAAAACTAAAAAATTATCATCCAAAAAATCCCTAAAATGTATCACAAAAAACAATAAATTATAATCCCTAAAAAATCCAAATCCATCATTCCAAAAAACACTATACCCCCAACCTCAAAAAACCCTAATCCCTCATCCGCAAAAATCCCTAAACACTCTGGCACCAAAAAAACTGAAAAACCTCATCCCTAATAGACCACAAACCCTTAACCCTCATCCCTCAAAAATCTCAAATCCTAATCCTGAAAAAAACAAAATATTCATCTCAAAAATACCCTATACCCTCAGACACAAAAAACCATAATCTCTCATCCCAAAAAAAACCCTAGACCACAAATCCAAAAAACCATATACCCACATCCACAAAAAAACCCAAACACTCATCCCCAACAAAACATCAATCCCATATCCTCAAATAACCTTAAACTGTCATAAAAAAAATTCTAATCCCATAGCCCCAAGAGTCCCTAAATACTAATCCCGAATAATCCCAAAACCCTCATCACCACGAAATCCAAAACCATCTTCACCAAGAAAGCCTAAACCCTCAGCACCAAGAAACACTATACACTCACCACAAAAAATATTGAATGATAACCCAAAGAATCTCTAAATACTTGTCTCTAAGAACCACTAAACTTTCATCACATAAATATCCTAAATACTCAACCATAATATCCCCTAATCGAACATTTTTAAGAAACCCTAAAACTTCATCCCCAATATATCCGAAGAACTCAATCCCATGAATCCCTAAAAACACAACACCCAAAAAACCCTAAACACCCAGCTCAAAAAACCTAAACAATTCACAAAAAAACAACTTAAAACCTTATCCCCAAGAAAAAATAAACACATATACCCATGAAACCATAAATTCTCATCCCTAGAAAATCCTAAACCCTCACCCCCCAAAAAATATAAAACCTTAGCCCAATAAGCCAAAACCTCAACCCCTGATACCCCTATACCCTCTACCTAAAAAAACACAAAACTATCAGCCCCCAAAAATCCTTAATCATTACTCCAAACCAACCATAAACATCTATCCCAATGTGACAATAGATATACATCAAAAAAACCATACCCCATCTTCCATTACAAACCCTAAACCCTCTTGCCCAAAATACATAAACACTCATCCCCTAAAATCCTGAATCTGTCTACCCCATAAAATAATAAACCCTCATCCCCAAAAATCCCTAAAACCTAATCCCCAAAAAAAATAATCCCTAAGCCAAAAAAAATACGAAACCCACATCCTTAAAAACCCTAAACATGTATCCTTAAAAACCCCTAAAACATAACCATCAACAAAAACTAAACCATCACACCTCAAAACCCAATAACCCACATACCCCACAATGCCTAAACACTTTTCCACAAATATTCCATAACCATCATACATAAAATACCAAAAACCTAATCCTCCAAAAAAAACTAATCTCTCTACCCCCAAAAAACCCTAAACCCTCAGCCAAAAAAATCTTATTGCCTAACCAAAAAAACCTATACCCTCATCGCTAAAATCCGCTAGACCCTCATCCCCCCAAAACCCATAACCTAATCCCCCAAAACCCTAAACCCTTTTACTTAAAATACCCTAAACCCTTGCCATAAAAAATATTAACCCCTCATCCCCAAAAAGAAAAAACCCTTTGCCTCATAAAACCATAAAACCCCTGACAATGAAGCGTAAAACATCATCCCTATAAAACCCTACACCCTCTTCCACAAAAAACCCAAAACACATAACCCCAAAACCCCCTAAAACCTCAGTTAAAAAAACTAATACTTACATCCAACAAACCCCAATTTTCTTATCCATAATAAACCAAAACACTCATCCCAAAATAATATTATAGTATCATCCAGAAAAATCCTAAACTGACATCCCCAAAAAAAACCCTCAGTCCAAAAAAACCCTAAACCCACATCCTATAAAATCTCTAAACACTCAACACCATGGAACTGAAAACCCTCAACAAAAAAAAACAATCCCTCAGCACAATACTCTGAAGACCCTAATCCACAAAAAACCAAAACAATTATCCCCAAAAAACCTACAATCAATACACAAATAAATCCCCAAAAGAATCAAACCCAAAAAAAACTAAAACCACAGTCCAAAAAATTTGTAAATATTAATCCCAAAAAACTGAAACCCATAGCCCCCCAAAAAACATAATCCCTATATTAAAAAAACCATAACCCCTCATGCCAAAAAACGTAAACCTAAAACCCAAAAAACCCCATACCATAACCCACATTATATCCAAAACCCTTAGCCTAAATAATCATAATCCCACATCGCAAATAGAAACTGAAAAATCAGCACCATGAAATCCTAAACCATAAGCCCTAAAATTTCTAAAACCCCCATACTTATTTAATCATAATCCCTATGCCCAAAATAACAATAAATCCCAATCCCCAAAAAATCCATGAAGCTCGGCCTCAAGAAAACCAAAACCCTCATCCCCAAGAAACCCTAAAACCTCACCCCAAAAAACCCTAAACCCTAACCCAAATAAACAGTAAACCCTCAGCCTGAAAACCCCAAATACTTCATCGAAAAAAACACTAATACCTCATCAAAAAAAAATATCCTAGACCCTCTTACTCATAAAAACAAAAAACTCTCATCCCTAATAATCCTAATACCCTTAACCCATTGAAACCCATAACTCAAACACATAAAAATTCATAAAACATTATCCCCTAAGAAACCTAAAACCTCATCCCCAAAAATCACTAAACCCACAAACCCCTAACACCCTAAACCCTCATCCCCAAAATACACAAAACCCATATCCCCAACCGACCATAAATTTTATATCCTATGAAAAAGTAAACCCTTAGCCCCAAAAACCCCTACACCCTTGATCCCAACAAACCCTAAACCCTTAGTCATAGAAAACCCTAAACACTCAGCCCCATTAAACCCTAAACCATCATCCCCAAAAAACGATAAAACCTCATCCAAAAAAAATAATAATCTCATATCCCAAAAAATCAATAAACCCTTATCCTTAAAAAACCCTAAACCTTCATACCCAAATAAAATTAAACCATAAACCATGAAAAACCCTAAAATCTCATCCCTAAAAAACCTCTAAACCTCATCCTCAAAAAACCCTTAAACGATAGCCCTAAAAAACACGAAAACCCAAAAATATAAAACCTCATCCCCATATAATCCTAAAACATCAACCCAAAAAAACCAAAAACCATAGCCTCCAAAACTAAAAACAGTCATCCTTAAAATCCCTAAACACTAATCCCTAAATATCCCTATACATGGAGCCCAAGAATACCTACAACATCGTCCCAATAAAACACTAATCCATCATTCCAAAATAACTATAAACCCTCATCCCCCAAAAAAACATCACCCTCATCTCTAACAATGAAAAACACCCAGATCAAAAATGTCTAAAATTGCAGCATCAAGAAACCATAAACCAGAATCCCCCAAATACTAAAACCTCAAACCTAAAAAACTAATCTCCTATCATAGAGAAATCATAATCCCTTAGACCATAAAAACCCCAAACCTTCATCCCTATAAAACACTAAAACCTAAAACCCATAAAACATTAAACCCTCAAAACCACAAAACCTCAAACCCTCAACCTGAAAGAACACATAATCGTCAGAAATAAAAACCCATAAAACCCATATCCCAAAAAAATGAAACCTCATCCAAAAACCCAATAACACCAGCTCCAAAAAATCCTAAAAATATACCCCCATAAAACAATAAGCCGTAAATCATAAAAGACCCCCAATCCTCAGAACAATAAGAATTTCAACCCTCATCCCTAAAAAACCCAAAACTATCAGCGTCCAAAACCCCTGACCCATTATCCCTAAAAACCCCAAATCCTCATTTCAAAAAAAACCCTAAACCCTCATCTCCAATCCCCACCTAAAACCTTGTCCCCCCAAAACCATAAATCATCCACACCAAAATAACATATACCCTCCCCTCCCAAAACCCTAAACCATCCACCCCAAAAAACATTATATCTCAACCCCAAAAAACCCTAAACTCTCAGCCCCCAAAAACCTCATTATGCTACAACTAAAAATCCTCAACCCTCACCTCAAAAAAACAGAACACCCAAAGCCCCAAAATGAATTAAACCCTCATCCCCCCAAAACCCAAAACCCTATGATGAAAATAACCCAACACCCTAAACCCTTAGTCCCCAATGGAATGGTCTGTTAAGGGTGGGGTTGATTCTTTCTTGAAGAATTCCAGCCAATGGTAGATAACTGTGTAGAAGCGGTGATTGGAGGGGTGTTATGGTCAATTCGTCGAATGTGGTTCTTACTACTCGTTCGATTTGATATGTCCTTATTACCAATGCATTGCGATAGTGCTTTAGTTGAATGTTACAATTTGTATTTGGAATCTCTAAAGGTGGTCCGGGTTAGATGAATTTCCCTTTGATTTTTCTTCAGGCTCGAGGTGACTACCAGCTTCTTGTTCCCCTATTTCTTTATATGAGTTAATTTATAATTCTACATTTTCACTAGATTTGTTGAATTAGTTTTTGTGGTTCCCACCTACCAAAAAGTGGAGTATTCAGAATATAAAAAAAGATTTAGTTTAAACCATAAACCCTAAATCTAAAAAAACATTCATCCCTCAACCCTCATCCCTAAAAGTAAATCAACACTTATACCTATAGAACCCTTAACTATAAGCCCAAAAACCATTTAAACTCATCCCCAAAAATCATCTATCTGACCACCCTCAATCCTTCACCCTAAAAAACATAAATCCTTATCCCTAAAAATCACTCAACCATATGCCCCAAAAAATTCATAATCTTTCTTCAACAAAAACCACTTAAAATATTGAAAATGAAAAATATGAACTCTCATCTCCAAAAAACCCTCAACAATATTCCCTCATAAAACCTAAACCCTCAATTAAAAATTATCTTAAACCCTCAAACAAACCCAATCCCCCCCTCAACCCACATCCCCAAAAAAACTGTAACCCTCTACCCCAGAAAACCATCAAACCAAAGCTCTAAACAAGCCTAAACCATTAGCAAAAAAATATGATGAACCCTCAACCACAAAACCACCTAAACATAGATCCCTAGAAACCCTAATCCAAAATCCACAAAAAACCCTAAACCCTCATCCCGAATAAACAAAAAACCCTCTGCCCCAAAAAACCATCAACCCTCTATCCGATATAATAAAACACATTAATCCATGAAAAATCCTAATCACTCAGACCTGAAAAACATAATCCCTCATCCCCAAAAACCCAAAAACCTAAACCCCAAAACCCAATAAATATTATAACCCAAAAAATTATAAACCTTTAACCCAAAAAAACCATAATCCCTCATCCCAAAACACACTAAAACCAATTACCCAATAAACCACAAACCCACATCCCCAACAAAATGGTAAAAACTAATGCCCAAAAAAAACAATAACCTCATACACAAGAATAAATAAACATTCATCCCCAGAAAACAATAAACCCTTATCTCCAAATCACCATAAACCCTCATCCCAAAAAAAACTAAACACATAGACCCAAATAACTCAATCCCCTTATAACCAAATTACCCTAATCCCTCATCCCCAAAAAACCCAAAACCCATAGACCCAAAATAACACAAACCACTTTCATCAAAATATAGTAATCCCCTATCCACAAAAATACATATACCCTCATCCCATAAAATCCTAAAACATCATCCAAAAGAAACCCTAATCCCTCATCCCCAAGAATCCCTAAACACTCAATCCAAAAAATCCAAAATAGTTAAACCCATGAATCCCTAATGCCTCACCTCCATGAAAATGTAATGTGTCATCCCTTATAATGTCTAAACCATAATACCCATGAAACCCTACATCCTCATCTCCATGACAACATAATCCCTCAGCACCAACATACCCTAAACCCTGATCCCTATGAAATTATAATAACTCATCACCTAAAAACCATGACACCCTTATCCCAAAAAACTATTCCCTCATCCACAAAATATCCAGAACCCTTATCCCCATCAAACCCTGAACTATTAGTCCAATAATACCCTAACCCCTCTTCCCCGGGAATACCAAAACCCTTAACCCAAGAAAACCCTAAAACCACTTACCAAGAATCCTTAAAGACTCATCCCTAAAAAACATAATCTCTCATCCTTAAAAACCATAAAACCCATCCCAAAAAAACACTTTTCAATCATCCCGCAAAAACCCTAAAACCTCATCCTCAAAAAATATACACCCTCATCCCCAAAAATTACAAAACACCCACCCCAAACTAAATTGAAACCATCCACCCCAAAAGAAACAAAAAAATCACCCCCAAATTACCTAAATCATTATCCCCAACATACCCTAACTCCTCATTACCAAAAAATTGTAAAACCTCATCCCCAAAAAACACCACAAAGTTATCCCTCAAAAAATCTATGCCCTACACCCCTAGAAAAGCATAAAACCTTAGACCCAAAAAACCCTCAACCTTTAGCCCCAAAAACCCAAAAACCCATATCCCTAACAAACTCTGGACCATCATACATAAGAAACCCTAAAAACTTATCCCAATGAAACCTAATCCCTCATCACCAAAAAATCATAAACCATCATCCATTAAAAACCCTAAACCATAAGACATAGAAAACCCTAGTCCCAAAGCTAAAAAACACCTAACCGTCATCCCCAAATTGCACTAAACCCCCAGAACCAAAACCCCTTATCCCTCATCCCTGAGAAACAGTAAACCCATAACTCCAAAAAAACATAAACCCTATTAAAAAAAACTGGAAACCCATAGTCATAAAAACCCTAAACCCTCAACAAAAAATGAACTCTATAACCTCATCCCTAAAAAACCATAAACTCTCATACCAAAAAAAATCCAAAACATCCAACCCCAATAAACCCTAAACAATCATCCCTAAACAACCCTAAAATCTTATCACAAAAAACAACCCTAATCCCACATCCCAAAAAACCATATACCCTCTGACTCATCAAACCCTAATCCCTCTGCCCAAAAAAACCTAAAACCCTCATCTGAAAAAACCCCTCCACCATCGGCCCATGAAAACCGCAAACCATTGGCCCCAAAAAACATAAAAACCTCAGCCCCAAAAAAAACACTAAACTATCAACCCCATAAAACCCTAATCCCTCATCCTAAAAACCTTAAACCCTCATCCACAAAAAACCCCAAAACACTGAGCCTGAAAAAACCAAATACCCTACGTCCCCAAAAATCCCAAAACCCTGAACCACCAAAACATAAATCTATATCACTAAAATAAAATAAACCCTCAACACACAAAAATACTAAACACCCAACCTCAAAACCCCAAACCAATAACTCCAAAAAAAACCCAAAACACTCATCCCCAAAAACCCAAAGCCCTTAACCCTAAAACCCTCCACCCTCATAAAACCATAAATCCCCATAAGAAAAAACCTGTAAACTCTCATCCCCAAAAAACCAAATACCCTTGGCCCAAGGTTATCTAAAACAATTAGGTCCAAGAAATCATAAAACCTTATCCCATATAAATATTAAACACTCACCCCCAAGAAAACATAAAACCTCACCCAAAAAAAATCATAATCCCTCATCTGAAAAACAACCCTAAAACCTCAGTCCCAAGAACCTATAATACCTTAATCAAGATAAATCATATAACCAAATCCCCATGACACCCTAAACCGTAATACATAAGAAACCCTACACCATAAACTTCAGAAAATTGGAAACCCTCATCCCCAAGAAACTCTAAATCCATTGACTCTAAAAATTCAAAACCCACATCCAAAAAATCCTGAAACCTCAGTCACAAATATCCAAAACCCCCATAAAGAATAGTAAACCCTTATCCCTAACAGACCTTAAACCATCATCCCAAAGAAACCCTAAAGGAACCAAACCAAAATATAATAGGCCTTTAGCCCCATAGAATAATAACCCCTCATACTCAAAAAACAATAAACCCAAAAACCCAAAAATTCATAAACCCTCATCACTACAATAAACTAAAATCGTAATCTTAAGAAACAATCAAACAACAAACCTATAAACCCCTAAACTATTTTCCCCAAAAAAACATACACCCTCAACCTAAAAAAATCCTAAACCATCAGTCACAATAAACTCAAAACACTCAACCCCAATAAACCATACACATTCATCCCCCAAAAAATCCAAAATACTCAACCCCAAAAAACAATAAATCCATAGCCCCACCAAACATTAAAACTAAAACACTCATCCAAATGAAAACCCTAAAACCTCATCCATAAAAAACACTAAGCCTTGAGAACCAAATGAACTAAAACCCCATCACCAAAAAAACCCTTAACACTCACCCCAAACAACCCCTAAAACCTTATACCCAAAAAACATAAAACCCCATCTACAATAGATCCTAACACATCTTCCCAAATAACCATAAACCCACATCCCCAAATAACCTAATACATTAGCCCCATAAACCCCTAAATCCTCATCCGCATACTACCTTATACCTTAATCTCAGAAAAACTAAACCATCATCCCCATCAAACCCTAATACATTATTGCAAAAAAACTATAAATCGTTATCACCAAAAAACAACATCGTCAACTCCAATAAAAATTAATACTTCAGTCAACAAAAACCTTATTCCCTCAGCCACAAACAACTCAAAATCCTCATCCCAAAAAACCCTAAACCATCTTC
Source organism: Viscum album (assembly GCA_963277665.1). Classification (NCBI taxonomy): domain Eukaryota; kingdom Viridiplantae; phylum Streptophyta; class Magnoliopsida; order Santalales; family Viscaceae; genus Viscum; species Viscum album. The sequence goes on from OY728167.1 coordinate 29,766,155, forward strand.
CATAAAAAACCCTATTCCCACTACCCCAAAACTGATAAACCCATCTCGCATAAAACTCTTAAACCCTAATCTACCTAAAAACCTATCCCTCATTCACATAAAACCCTAAACCCTCAACACCATAAAACCCTAAACCCTCATTCCCAAACACCCCAAAACCCTTGTCCCCAAAAAACCCTAAACACTCAAACCTAAAAAACCTTTTTACCTCAGTCCCATAAAACATTAAAACTTCATCCCCCCAAAACCCAAAACCCTAAGCCCCAAAAAACTGTAAAACCATATCTGTAAGAAAATATAATTCATAATCCACAAAATCCCACAATTCATAGCACCAAATTTTTTTCAAAACTCTTACCAAAAAAACCGAAAACCCTCAACACAAAAAATACGTAGACCCTCATCCCCAAAAAATACATAATTCCTCAGTCCCAAAAAACCATGAACACCTATCCCCCCAAACCCCTAAAACCTCACCCCTAAAAATTATAAACACTCCACACCAAAAATCCCTATACCTACATCCCCCAATAAACCTAAACCCCCATCTCCAATTTTTTTTTAAAAATCATCCAAAAATACATTTCACACACAATGCCATAAAATCCGTAAACCCCCATCCCTCCAAAAACCTAAAATATCATCACCAAAATACCCTAAACCATTGTCCCATGAAAACCATCATCCCTCAGACATAAAAAATCACAAACCCTCCATCCAAAAAAATCATAAACCCTTATAAAAAACCAAAAAATCCTCAACCGAATAAATCCTTAAACCCTCTACACTAATGAATCCTAAACCATAAACCACAAAAAATCATCAAATCTATTCCCAAAAAGCCTAAAAAATTATTTCCAAAAAAACCATAAATCCTGCTCCCCAGAAAAAACTAAACCCTCCTCCCAAAAAAAACTATACCCCCTACCCACAAGCAAATCAAACCCCAACAACAAAAAAACATTCAACACTCTCCCCCAAAAACCCATCAACCCTCTGCCCTAGTAAACCATAAACCCTTATCCCAGAAAGACCATCACCACTCATCATTAAAAAATCATAGACCCACAACATTAATAAATTTCACACCAAAACCCCAAATAATCCTCAACCCTCACCTCCAAAAACATCAAACTAACATCCTCAAAAAACCTCAACTGATATACACATAAAACCCTAAACCCTCAGCCCCAAAAAAATCCCTAAACCCTCATCCCCGATATACATTCAACCCTCAAGCCCAAAAAATCCTCAACCCTCAACCCCAAAAAATACTCAACCCATAGCACCAAAATACCCTCTATAATTATCCCCAAAAAAACCCTCACCCCCAAAAAACCATCATCCATAAACCATAAAAATCCTAAAAACTCTTCCCCAAAAACCCAAAACCATCATCCAAAAAAATCACTAAACACACAGCCAAAAAATGCTAAATCCTTGACCCCAAAAAGTTCTAAAACATTAATCCCAAAAAACATTAAACCCTCAGCCCCAAAAATCCCAAAACCATCATCCCCATAAAACCCAAAACACTCATCGCCATAAAATCATAAATACTAAAGCCTAAAAAACCCAAAACCATCATCCCCATTATACCCTAAACACTTAGCCCCCCAAAACCCAAAATCCTAAGATCCAAAAAAATTCAATGCTCAGCCCCATAAAACCCTAAACCCTTATCCCAAAAAACTCAAAACCCTCATTACCAAAACATCGTAAACCCATAGCCCCCCCAAAAGAAACTACACCCATTAATCACAACAATCCTCCTCCACCATTGTAAATACCCCTCAATCTTTATCCTGAAGAAATCATAAACCCTCCACCCCATAAATAATGAAATCATAATCCCAAGAAACACTAAATACTCAAGTCTAAAAACCATAAACCCTCAGGACCAAAAAAAACTTCCACATAAATCACTGAACCCTCATCCCCATGTAACTGTAATCCACCAACAATAAGAAATCCATAAACTATGAGACCCAAAAACCTTAAACACTCATACCCAAAATACCCTAAATCATCAGAATCAAATAACGTTCAAACATCTTCTCCCAAAAACAATCTACCCTCATCCCCAAAAAATATTATATCCTCCGAACATGAAAACCCTAAACCCTCATCCAAAAAAACACACTAAATTCCCTGCCCCAAAAAACTATAAAACCTCATCCCCAAAACACTAAATCCATAGTCTAAAATAACCCTATATCCATATCCCAAAACACCTGAACCCTCAGACACAAAATAACCTAAACCCTGATCCCTAGAACAACCTGTACCCTCATCCCCAAAAATCAATGAACGCTCATCCCCAAAAAACCATAAAACCCTATGACATAAAAATACCACAACCGTAAACCCTAAAAACCAATAAATCCATAGGCCCAAAAACCCTCAACCATATTACCTAACAACCCCAACCCTATGCCCCCAAAAAATATTTCAACCCTCAACAACAAAAAAACTCCCAACCATCATACCCAAAAGACCCTCAAACCTCAGCAGCAAAAAACCATCAACCAAAATCCCAAAACAAACCTCGACCCTCAGACCAAAAAAACCCTGAAGAATCCTCCCCAATTTACCATAAACCCTAATACCAAAAAAACCTTCAAAAGATATCCAAATAAAACCCTCAACCCTTATCCCCCAAAAACCATGAACCCTCAGCCCCAAAACCCCCATCAACCCCAAACCCCAAAACATAATTTCTCATCAACAAGAAACCCCCATTCTTCTACCCCAAAAAACACTCAAACCACATCCCCAAATAATAAAAAACCATAAGATGTAGAAAAACCATAACCCTCATTCCAAAATAACCTAAACCCATAGCCCCAAAAAACCCCCATCCCTCAATCCCAAAAATCACTCAACACTCATCCCCCAAAAAACCCATCAACCCTATACCCCAAAAACCACTAAACCATCTGCAACAAAAAACTGAGACCCTTGCATATAAAAAAACTCAATCCTCATTCCTAAAAAACCCTCAACCCTAGACCCCATAAACTGTAATCCTGTAACCCTAAAAACCCTAAACCATCAGTCATAAAAATTCATTAACCCTCGTACACAAAAAACACTCAACCCTTTTCCCAAAAACCCATCAATAGACATTCCCATGAAAACCCTCAACCCACATCCCATAAAACCTCAACCCTCATTCCAAAAATCACCATCCATATTCCCCAAAAACACTCAACCCACAACCACAAAAAAAATCTACACTCTACACTAAAAAACCTTCACCCCATCCCTAAAAATTTCAATCCTCATCCCACAAAAAACATCAACCCTTAGCCTCAAAACACCATCAACCCTAGAAAAAATTTAACCCTCATCAATAGAAACCCTCAACTCTTAGACCCAATAAAATGTTAACCCTCAACCCCAAAAAACGAATTCCTCAGCCCTAAAAAAACCCCTCATGCCTCATACCCAAAAAACACTCAATAATCATTATAAAAAAAACCTCAACACTCATCCCTAAATATCTTTCATCTTTTATCCCCAAAATACCCACAACCATCGAACTCAAAAAAACCCTAAACCCATATCCCCCAAACCTACAATCACCACAAAACCTAAACTATCATCTAAAAAAACCCCAACCGTCAACCCCAAAAAACACTAAAACCTCATCCCCAACAAATTGAAACCCCTCAACACTATATTGGACTCATAAATCAGCCCCAAAAAACACTAAACCCTCTTCCCTAAAAAACCCCTCAACCCCAAAACCCCAAAAAACCTCAATTATAAACATAAAACATGATTAAGCATTATCTCAAGAAAATCATATACCCTCAGCCCAAAAAATTGGCCCTCGACACTAAATAACCCCATCCCAATAATCCCTCAACTCTCATAAACAAAAAACCATCAACCCACATCAATAAATATCACATAACCCTCTTCCCCAAAAATCAACAACACATGGTCCCAAAAAACCCTCAACCCTCAGTACAAAATAACCCTATATACACAACCCCCAAAATCCCTAAACCATTTTCGCAAAAATCACTAAACCCTCACATCCATAAAAAACCTCAACCCTTATCCACAATCAACCCTAATCCCACAACCCAAAAAAACCTCAAACCATAGCCCCAAAAAAGCCCAATACTAAAAAAACCCTAAAACCTACATGCAAAAAAACCTTCAACTCCCAGACCCAAAAAATCCCAAACTCTCATATCCAATAATATCTCAACCATAAAAAATAAAAAAACTCAAAAATCATACCTAAAAAACATATAACTTCATCCCCAAAAAACATAAATCCTACTCCCTAAAATACCCACAACAAATACCTCCAAAAAAATCCTAAACCCTAAACCCCATAAAATGATCACCCATAATCCATAAAAAACCCCAAACTGATCCCCAAAAACCCCTAAGACCTCGTCCCCTAATATCTCTCACCCAGTTTCCCCATAAAACCCCAATCCCTAAAAAAAACGTAACTCTCAGCCCTAAATAACCCTCAACCCTCATACCCCAAGAATCATAACCCCACATCACCAATAAAACCTGAACACTAATCCACAAAAAAACCCTAAACTTTCGTCCATAAAAACCCATCAACCCTCATCCCTAAAGAACCAAAAACCCATGTAACCAATGAAAACAACACACGCAACCCCAAAAAACCTAAACCATAATCCTTAATGTATCCTAAAACCACATACCACAAGAACCTTCATCCTTCATCCCAAAAATTACCATCAACCCTCAACCCCCAATAAAACTAAACCCCCCTCCACAAATAACCCTCATACCTTAACTCAAAAAAACTGTCAACCCATAGCCCCCCAAAACCCAAAAACCTCATCCCAAAAAACCTAAACAATCGTCCCAAAATAACACTAAAACCCCATCCCTAATAAGTTCCTTAACCATAAACCCCGATAAACATCCAACCCTCATTGCAAAAAACCACTCAACCCTCTACCCCAAGACCCTCAACCATCAACCCCATAACCCATGATTTATATATGTGATTTCTATCATAAAATTTATTTTTATTTCATTATATAAAATTTTATTTTTATTTAAAAAGGTAAAATTATTTTCTATTATTCACAAAGACAATTAATATCAAAAATATGTGTGGAATTCTTTCAATATTGGACAACGGTCTTTTTGAAGGAGGTTATATTTTTTCTATTAGCAGTATGTCTAGACAAGGAGTTTCGTTGAGGTGGAATCCCACATGAGTTGGATTAATGTCAATGAAAGTGAGAATGCATGAATTGATTCATATATATTCATTCAATCATGGATATACCAGTGTAAAATACTTCCAATTAAGGGATGTTAACAATTTTTATGTTAAGTATTGAGAAAAAAACTAAAATTTGCTGGATATTTATAATTTTCTTTGTAGTATTTTGGGTCGTTTTTTATGAATAATATGAGTGTATAATTATGAAAATTTTTATCTACATTCACATAAGTACAAATTTTTATCTACTTAATTATAGAGTCGATTTAATATTTTCTATTAGCAGCATGCCAACAAAGGATGTCTACCTGAGGGAGAATTCCTGCACAGGGAGTCTGGGTGATAGTGGAATCCTCCATGGGTTGAATTGAAGTTGGACACAAATTTTTAAATCTTGAATGAATGCATACATGTACATTTTGGGTTATTGTATTTATATTTCACCATGGTAAAAATATTTTGAAGTGTTTATCCTTATGTATAGATTGATATATTCATATTTTGTAGGTTGAAATATATTAAGAGATTTTTATTATTTTCCTAAAATTGATGGTCGCCACACAATGTTGTCTACTTTATACTCTATGATTGTGTATTAGAATACTCAAAGAACATGTTTTTATGCACATGTGTTTTGTTTTAGGGACTATGTTTTAGTTTTAGGGGTGATGGTGATTATGATGGGGAAATTTAGGGATCAGGTCGGGGGTAGGTTATAGGGTCATGTGGTATGTTTAGGGATAAGGTATGGGGATATTAATGAAGTATGGGGGGTAGGTCCATGGTTCATGGGGTATAGGGCTTGGGATTGGGATAGTATTTTGGTTATATGTATGTTTGGGGATAAGGATGGGGGAATGAATAATGGATTGGTTTAATGATAGGGTTTGGGAGGTTTGATCTTGGGATAGGGGTATGATTAGGTCTAAGGAAGAGGTTATGGCTCCGGTCGATGTAGGTTCTATGGTCTGGGTGGGGGAGTTATGGCTATGGTTGATAGAAAGTTCCTGGTAAGGGTTTATTATTTCAGGATTTTATGTTTAGGGATAGGATAAGATGGTAGGTTGTATATCTAGGGGGTTTTAGGCTAGGGTCAAGGTTATATTAGGGATATGGTCAAAGGGTAGGTTCTAGGACCATGGGTGTAGAGATAGGTTTTTGGGTATGTTTTTGTGCCGGGGTATATTTATATCTATGGTCAGGGGGGATTATGGTCGTTGGGTAGGTTTATTGTTTGGGATGAGAATAGTGAGACAGATGGTTATGGAATAGGTTTTTGGAAATTTAATGATTCGGGGGGAAATGTATCAGGTAAGGGGTTGGTTTTATTTCTAGGGGTACATTGTTTATGGACATGGTTGGTGGTACGTTCTAGGGATAAGGTTGGTGATATGTTTAGGGATATTGTCAGGGGTTAGTGCTTGGGTTAGGGAGGTAGGTTCTAAATATGGGGTTAGAGATCTTGTTGGAGGATAGTTTCTAGAGCCAATGTGTTACGGGCTAGAGTTAGGGGTATATTCTTGGGTTAGTGGTTTGTTTTATGGTATATAGTAGGGAATGGAATGCGGGTCTGTGGCTTCAGTCAGTTGTAGGTTTAGGGATATGACCAAAATATGGGCTAGGGATTGTGTTGGGGGGTATATTCATGGCATGTGGGTAGGGATTGGGCTAGAGGGTTTAGGGAAATGGTCAGGGTAGGTTTATGGATAGGGTATTAGTATAGGGCTTGGGTTATTGGTTCTATAGTTGGGTAGGATTAGGGCATGGTTTTTTGGTAGGTTCTGGGGATTGAGTTTGGCTCTGTAGTCAGTGGTTTTGATTTTGGATCCATGGTAGGTTCGATGTCTAGTGGTTTAGGGAATGGGTAGGGGTAGGATTATTGATAAGAATAAGGGGCTGGAACTCTGTTCATGGGGAAGGTTCTAGAGATGAGGGGGTTAATGTCAGTTATGGGTGTATGTTCAAGAGCTGGTGGTTTAGTGATTGGGATGGGTTGGTTCTATGGATGGGGGTTGGTTATTGGGTGGGCAGTTTGGTGCATTGACTGTGGGTTGGTTTGGGGGTATTGTTAGGGATCGGGTTGGAGGTAGGTTCTAGAAATTGGGGGATTGGTAAAAGTGGTAGGTAAGAGGGTCAAGGTAGGTTATGAAAGTTCCCATTTAGTTTAATTGTATCACTAAGTGTGGTTGAATTATTGCTACATTTTCATTTATATTTCCTTTCAATTGAAACAACCTTCACCTCCTATTAAATATTTCATTCCCTATAGAAAAAAAATAAATACACATCCACATGGACAAATTAATTTTCAAGGGTCACTACTCAATAAGAACATCTACATCCATGGTATGGTATGGAAAATATCTAATAGTAGATAATCCACTGGAAAAAAATCCATGGATTAAAATGATATCAATATTCCCTTTCACATGTGTAGAACTACGTAAACAATATAAAGGTTAATGTGCACCCTCATAGAACAAATTGGGTAAACCAATGATTTTGTAAAAAAATGTTACATATTCTTCATTTAAACTTCAAAAAAAATTATTCAATTGAATATAAATTCATCACTTTCATACCTAGATGATTTTAAGAAATTTCTATATTTTATTATGGAAAATACAATCTGTTTTTCAATCCATAAGAGTACAATGATCAGATGAATATAATCTTCTTCCCTTCTATCTAGTAATAAATACTTTTTTATGGAATCAAAATCTATAAAACATTCATCACTTTCTAGCAATGTAGAGCATGTGTCTCCTCTTTCGCAACAAAATCATGTCACATAAAAAAACACACAAAAATTATTCTCATCTTCTAGGATTGGGCAAATAGATTACGTGGGATCCAAAAAATAATTTTATCCCTTCAATAATGTTATCCAATATTCAATTGATCCACAAACATAGTTAAATATTTTATTTATTCAAGGATACATTGTATCTTCAAAGATTATTAAAACCTATAACAAAAATTAAATTCTATATTTCCCATGAATTTAAGATTTGAAATCTTCAACAATTAAATGTTTATTGAAAACCTTCTTTATGATTTTCTTCATAAAAAATCCTTATATGATATGTCATTAAAAAACAAATTTGATTTTTTTTCATTCAGAAATCCCAATCTATTTTTATAGAAATCCCAGTCTCATTTTCCATTAATAAATCTCACTATGATTTTTCATTTATAAATCCTAGTCTTTTTTTATTCAGATATCCAAATACCAATTTTCATTCATTGAGCCTGAGTATGATCTTCCTAAGTACGAAATTATTTTATACATATAATGGATGGTGATATGCTAATGTGTTTCTAAGAATGATCATTTATTTGAATGATCATTACTGGGTCCAATAATTTCTTGGTCTGATCATTTCATGGTAAGATCATTTTTGGGTTTGATCATTTTTGGGTGTGATCATTTCTAGGAAAGATTTTTTTTGGGTCTAATAATTTTTAGGTAAGATCATTTCTAGATCTGATAGTTTTTTGGTATGATCATTTTTTGGTACAATAATTTTTGGGTCCGATCATTTTCTTTCTAATACTGAGTATGATTTTCCTAAATTTATTTTATTAGAATAATATCACTATTAACAGTTTTTACCTTTGCATAATATGGTTTACTACTTACATGTGATTTAAATGAAATAAAATTTATCAAAGCATCATCACATTCAATTAATCATAGTCATGCAGACTCTGACTCCCTATCAAAACAATCACTCTATTAACATGTGTATCACCTTGAAAATGATTGTCAGATTCTGTTGAAAACATGGACCAGATTCATTTGAAACCAATAAATTTTTTGAAAAAACAATGTGATTCATAATTACTTTCTTCTTTTCTAGTAAAAATTATCACCCAAAAACTTCTTTCTGATTACGATGGGGAATTAAATTTCCAATAGTTTTTAACTTTTTATCCATATCCCAATACGTTGGATCATATTGACTCATCAATATATTCTAAATCTAAATGAAAAAATTATTCCATCCCTTTCAATCCTAATTATAGTAAAACATCTTTCTCAACATATTCTCTTTATTCATAATACTGACTGATGAAAAAAAATAAAAAAAAACACAACATGGGCCTAACAATATCCCCCTTTTTATTTTTTCAATACCCACTTCAATCACTTAAACTACATGAAAAACAATAAGTGGTATTGTATTTTCTCTTCTCAATTTTTATACACTCTATTCCATTCTTTCTCCCCCTGTTTATTTTATATACCAATTTTCTCTAATATTTTCCCCATTCTCTTATCTCTCCCCCATATTGGAAAAAAATTCATAGGGGCCCTCATGATATGTTTCAATCTTATTGGAAAATGATCTCCATTCTAGGGTTTGTAACTTTTCTTTAACCAGGGTACCACATGAGTTTATTAATAAAGAACATTTAACTAAATGATTTTACGTCTATGTTGGAGAACCCAATGTAGAAATTTTTTTTGTATAATCAAGATGTGCAATGTTATCCATAACACAGTATTCATGTACTACAGTTTCCGTGTTTCTTCCAACATTATAATGATTGGGGAAATCCATGAGCGAATTTGATCAAGGGAAATGTATCATGCACCCATCTAAACACATTATAATGTTCAGGTGTATAAAAAGCATAACTTTTCAAAACCACATATTCTTTATAACCTCATTAATTTATTTTACTAGAATAGTAAAGTTTTCATAAATTACAAATTACTTATTTCAAATCCTTCAATTCACTTCAAGATAACACAAATATAAAAATATTTTATAGAATAAAGATGAACCTCTATGGTTTCTTAGAAATAGCAATCATACTGATAGTCCTCTCTCAGTGATTTTTATTCTTTGTCTTGTATTTTTCAATGGATGTGTTTTCTTCCATCTATTTAACCTTCTCATACTTTGTAACAAATTCTTTATTGTTTTTAGAATCTTATGATGGGGATTTATACTTTTATTTATCTTTGAAAACATCTTTCTTATAATCAGTTTGTATCATTTTTCCCATTTTGTCGTTTGTTTTGGAAATTTAGTTGATCAATATTTGATATCATGCTTCTCTTGATCTTATCTAAAATCATTAGATACCTTTTTGTAAACATTTATTATTTAATAAAAATCACATTTCTTCAACTATTCATTACCTTTATTTTATTGATCTTATAATTTCCTCACCATGTCAATGTATTCAGAAAATAGGAATTAGCAATCATTATTTTCAAACATAGAAGATCTCTCTTTATTACCTTGCAAAACATCCAGTTGTTGATTATTTTTTGAATTTTTTTTTGTTCCTATAAAAAAACATGGAACCCATTAACAATGTTTCTAGGTTTTTAAAATATATTTCAAATAGTTTCCAAATTTTGGAATCAATTTTTATCCTTTACTTCATACCATTCATGTTTCATCAAAACAACCAACTCCGAATTATTTATTTGAAAAGATTGACTCCTCCTCAACCATTGCATTTCATAACCTATAGAGTTAGATTAATGTTGTTGGTTGAACAAAAACATATTTTCAACATGTCTGAATACACCACAATACTGGATTTCACCATAGAAATAGTACTTTCCTATGAATCTTCAATATTGACTAGATTTTTTAATTCATTTTTCAAAAACCTTTTTACTCAAAACCTTCTTGTCTTTAATTTCGATGCGACCAATTTTTTTTTATTTCAATTGGAATATTCCTTTACATTTCACCTTCATTAGAACCAGAAGTATTGGAAACTGTTCCATATTCATAATTTTTTATAACATTTTCTTACTCAAGATTCTTCAAAACTTATGAATTATAAACATTGTTGGTTTTGGCAACATAAACAACTTTACAAGATTTCTTCTCTTTAGAAACAATTCCATATTTCATCTCATTATTTGAATTTAAATTTTGTGGAAAATTCATTGGTTTCTCATTTCAAGTACACTCACAATCTTCTTTAATAGTTTTTTTTGAATCTTTTACCTTTCTTTCCAGATTTTGAATTTTTTTAACAGGATCCAAATCTTCCACTTTTTCAATTAGTTTCACCTCAAAATTATCATTTCAATACTTTTATTCATAAATAGATTATTCAATGTCATCAATATCATTAACAAACTTCAAGTTTTCAAAGGAATAACATTCCTGATTATTTTGTAAGGAAAATTCATCTTACAATATTTTTTCTTTTCAATCATTTATATCATTCTAAAAAATTCTATAAACTCGCCTTTCAAATTACATTCAAGTCATGTTTTTTATTTATCAGGTCTATTAATTCCTTATTATTATTCATTAATTATTATACTAAAATAATTTTTATCAACATATTCAATAAATTTATCATATTCAAATTCACATTATTTTTATTTACAACAACTACATTCACTGCTAGAAGAACATTCCACATTAATAATTGAAATAAACATGTTCTCTTCAACATAATTTTTATCCTCTTCACTTAAATCATCCTTAGACAAAAATATTCTCCTTTTGGATTTTTATAACTTCTTATATCCTTATTAGAATATAATTCTTCTTTATCTCCCTTTTTCTTCCACGATTTTCTTGGCCTTATATCTTCTTCTTCACTTTCATCTTCATCAATTATTCCTACTTTACCTCTTTGACGAAAATTGGAAATATCATGTCCATATAAAACACATCCAAAACACATTAAGGGATGTTTCCCTTTAAATCTTCATTAACCTCTTTTCACATTCGTTGAAAATAAGGATAAAATTGCATCAATACTTTTACATACCTCATTTTTGTAATTAGAATCTTCAGTTTCTGTTTCGTCATGAATCATTTTTGACATTTCTTTCATGATAACCATGAAATATGTCTCCCTATCAACATTTGTTTCCATTTCATATCATTTTACCTTATTATTTCAAAAGAAATTAGGTAACTGTTCAAGTCATATAGAGATAATGTTTCTGGATCTCAGTCTTCTAATGAAGAAACACTTTCATCAAATTTGGGGGGAAGGACTCTAAATATCATTTTAATTTTTTTTAATATTATATCCTTTCATAAAGGAATGTTATAGTGCTAAAAATTTCATTTAACATGTTAATTAATTCATCAACATATTCATTTTCACCATTTTTTAGATCTTATTACAATAATCTCCTTATTTGTAAATTTTACTTATTCACTTTTGTATTTCCCTCATAAATGTTGTTACCTTATCTCAAATTCCTTTTCCAGTGGCAACTCCTTTTACTCTTATAATATCACATTTAGAACTTGGTCAGAGTAAAACATTCATAGATCTTCAATCATTCAAAATAATTCCCTTACTAATATGAGATAGAGGATCAATCTCAATACGAGGAGGGAAACAATGTGTAACATCTCTTGAAACATCATACCCAAGAGAAATAAAACATGGCAGCATTCTTCCTTTATATATATGATAATTCAAATAATTTAATATTAAAATCCCCTTACTATTCCCAAAACATATATTATCTATCAAAAAGTTTTCTTCAAATACATTAGTAAGGAATAAACAAAAGGAACCTTCATCTCTGATACCACTTGAAAGTGACCGGTCGGTGTAATTGTATCACTATGATGGGAAGGTGTTGAATCAGTGATTAATTTTATTTTATGTTTAATTTCAATTGAAAAAACCGTTTCCTCCTATTAATGAATTATTTCTTTCTAAAAAAAGAATAAACACAAATCCCGAGGAACCCAAGAATTTACAAGGTTCTCTATTCAATTATAAAATGTACATACATGGTATCATATTGAAATTATCCAATACCAAACATTATAATAGAAAACAAATTTGTATTATAATTAGTAGGATATGCCCTTTCACTCATATATCACTATGTAAACAATCCAATATTGCATGTGTACCCTCTTTGAAGAAATAGGGTAAACCAATGATTGTGTAAAAAACATGTTAAATGTTCATCATTTAAATTTAAACAACATTATTCAATTGAAAAAAAATTATTCACTTTATTACCCAGAAGATGGTCTGAACCTTATTGACTTTGATGAGGAAAAATTATTCTGATTTTTAATCCAAGAAACTACAATGATTGTCGGAATACAATCTTCACCTCTTCTATACGGTAATAAAGTCATCTTTAATATAGTAGAATATGGAAAACCTTCTTCAATTGATATAAATGTGGGGATTATCTCTCATATTTCATGAGTAATTCATGTCACACACGAAAAGAACAAACACAATGTTCTCTCCTCCTTTTATAGTCTCAACAAAATAGTTTAGGTGGGATTCTTAAATGAAGTCTCTAACTTCACTAAACTTCGAGAATATTCAATTGATCCACAAATGTCACATTAATATTTTACTTCTTCAATTCCTTCTTGAATCATAAACTATCATTAAATTTCGGATCAATAAGTGACTTATTCAATTACCTTTAATTTTAGTTTTAAATTCTTCAACACTTCATATTTTCTTGAGAAACATCAGTATGGTTTTTTAATACAAAATACCAATATGATTTTCTATTCAGAAAACCTGGTTTATTTTTTCATTCAGAAATTATTGTATGATTTTTTCATTCTGAAATCCCTATTCAATTTTTTATTCAAAAAGCATTGTCCTATTTTTTATTCCTTGATCCTAATTATAATAATCCTGAGTAGAAAATGTATTTATTCATAGGATGTATGATCTCATTTTAATATCTTCCTATGTATAATCATTTCTAGGAACAATCATTTTTTCATACGGTTATTTATGGGTCTGATAATTTCTGGGTAAAATCATTTTTGGGACCGTTATATTCTAGGTTAGATCATTTATTGGTTTGATCATTTATATTTCCAATCATTTTTGGGTACGATATTTTTTTTGTTTGATCATTACGAGGTCTAATCATTTTTTAGGTACGATTATTTCTGCTTCTGATCATTTTCATCATGACCCTAAATATGATTTTCAAAAATTCAGTTGGATTGAATACTATCACCATCACCATTTCCTTTTCATCATTCCATCATCATATGTATTACCACTTACGTATGGTTTTTGTGAAATAAAGTCAGAAATGCATCGTCACATTAAATTAATCATGGTCATGAAGACTCCCATTATCCATCAAATTCATCATTCCTTTCACATTTATTTCACATTGAAATTGTGTCTCTGATTCTATTGAAAACATGGGTCAGATTCATTTGAAACAAATATTATTTTTGACAAAACAACAAGATTAAGAATTAATTTATTCTATCCCAGCAAAATCGATCACTATCAAAATTCATTCTAATTACAATGGGGGATTAAATTTCTAATATTATCTGACTTATTATCCATATCAAAATCTTATTTATTGTATTAACTCATCCAAATATAAAAATTCTATGTAAAAAATTATTCAATCCATTTCAACCATATTTCCCATACATTATCTTTCTCAATATTGTTTCATTCTTCATCATATTGGTCCACTGAAAAAAAAATCACCAAAAAGAAAATTGGACTATTATGTTTTAGAAATGAAGGTAGGTTCTTGGGCTAGGGGTTGGGGATGGGGTAGTTTCTAGGACTATAGGCTAGTTTTAGGGCTAGGCTCTATGGTTAGGGGCTTGGGTCAGGGGATGTTATTTGGTGAAGATTTTAAACAAGGGTAATGGACTATTCTAGGGATATATATTTTAGGGCTATGTAGGGGGGATTAGGTCCAAGGCTACGGTTAGAAGAAGGGTTTGTGTAGGTTCTAGAACTGGGAATTTATTGATATTTCCAAGGATATTTTTTTGGATATGGTTGGTGTATGATTGAGAATCAGAGGGATTATGGTTATTATTTGGAAGCTAGTGCACATTTTATGGTGATTAGGGGTTGGTACAGTAACATGTTTAGTGATTAATGGAGGTAGGGATAGGGTCGATGGGTTAAGGTATATGTTTAGTGGGGTTAGGTAAAGGGTTAGGGGGCTAGGTAATTGGAGATAAGGATTTGGTTGAGATAGATATGGATGGGGGTTTTAGGGATTGTTTCAGGGGAGTGGTAGGGCTTAGGAATTGAAGCTAGGGTGGGGTAAGGACTAAGGGGTTGGATTAGAGGGGTTTGGGAAATGGTCAGTGGTAGGTTCATGATTTGAGGTGAGTTCAGGGCTTTGATTGGGGTGCTAGGGCTGGGGACTTGGGATGAGAGTGTATGTTTCGGGTCAAGGCTGGGGTAGGGATAGGGTCGGGAGGGGTAGTTTTAGGGATAGGGGTTCAGGATAAGGCTATGGGGGAAAGGGATAAATTTTATGTGTATATTCCATAACATGAGGGTTTAGGGATAGGGATGTTGGTATGTTCTAGGGAATGTTTATGATCTAGATCTGGGGGTCTGTGGATAGGGTTAGGGGTAGGTTGTAGGACTTGTAATTGGTCATAGGGATGTGGTATTTTGTAATAGTCAAGGGGGTGTGTTTAAGAATATGCCTGAGGGTTAGTTATTAGGTTGGGGTTGGTTCTAGGGTCATTTGGTTTGGGTTATAGTGGTGGTAAGGTATAGATCATTGGGGTTTAGGTATATGTCCAATGAAGTTTATAGGGATGGGAGTGACCTTTAGAACTAAGGGTTTTATGGTTATGTTTGGGGGTAATTTTGATGGTAAAGGGTATGTTCTATGGATGTGGTTTTATGGATCGGTTTGTGGAAATGTTCGAGGGATGTAGTGGTAGGTTCTAGCCATGGGGGGTTTAGGACTAGGGAAATGATAAGATTTGGGATATGGATGGGGTAATGGATTTATTTTGGGTTTATTTTTTACATATAGAAGGTTTAAAGATAGGATTTGGGTGTATGTTCTATGGTCCTATAGGTTATAGATCCTGGGGAAGGTTCTAGGCCTAGAGGATGGGGTCGTGGATGGGTTCTAGGGAAAGGGTGTAGGGTTATAGGGTTGAGGGTTAGGGTTATATGTGGGGTTGGGTGGGGGAGGTAGGTTGAAAGGATGGGGTAAGTTCTATAGTCATGTTAAAAGTGTTCCCATATTAATCATGTTTTTAATGATTTTAAAATATAATTAATTGGTTCTTTCTCATTCCGACAACACGGAATTTATGTAAAATCTATTTATACATTTCACAAACTAATTCATGATCATTATACAATAATTTTAATCTAATATATGGTCTTTTTCAATGTTTTGGATTTTTAACATGTCTTTTGACTTATTAATCAACAAAAAGGGACTTTTATAATTTATATGTAAACCAAAATTAATATTAATTTATGGTATATTTCAAAATTAAAAATATTAAATAGTGGTTATTTCTTGATATTTCATGATAATATATGTTTTTGATTCTTTGTTTGGACAAATAAACTTTTTTAAAAAATTTCATACCATAAAACTAATTTTTTGATATTTTTGACCACATCACACATCGAAATAACATGATTCATATTCAAACCTCTAATAAATTTAATGGTGGTAATTTTATATTTATTAGATGAATTTTTTGGTCTATTAGGTTTTCACCCTTTAACGTGTGTTTTAATGACATTTAATTATTTAAAACACACATTATTTTTTTTGAGGTCACCACATTTTGGGTTGATGATATAACCATTCGTATAGTTAATAAATAATTATTCATATGTTTTAATTTGATTCCATGATAATTTTGGGTATTTTACTTGGTTATTACCCATTAACACAACTATTTGGACCTTCAAATAAGAAAAAACTTTTGGTCATTTTGAGTAAAACACCTGTTGAATTAAAATGAGGTCTATTAATACATATCATACATTAAATGAAATTCATTTCTAATTTATTTCATGATAAAATAAGGTCCTTAGTAAGGTACTGACATTTTAAAACACGTGTTTAAGAACTTTTCAATATTTAAAAATGAACTTTTTGTTATTGGATTCCTATTATCTACCATATTTACCTTCCATCTCATATATCATATATAAAATTAATCAAATAATTTCTTAAAATTATTTAATTATAATTTGAAACTTTTTGATAGTATTTGACCCTTTCATGGACATTTTTTCGCTTTTAAATCGATAAAAAGATAATTAAGAGAATTTAGAAAAATTAACATGTCAGATTAATGTGTGGTTAATTCCAACACTGGCCAAATTTAACAAATGGAATTAACATTTGATTTCATGACAATATGACATCCTTTTTTAGGTTTTGGAAATTAAAATCATGTTTTTAAAGACATTCAGATGTAATTAAACGTAATTTTTTTGTTCATTTTGACCACATTGCACATCATATTGATTAGTCATTTATTTAAAAATGTCTAAAATTGACCATAAATAAATATATTATGATTTTATGGAAATATGATATGTTTTTAGGCATTGATCATTTTACGTAAGTTTTGTAACTTATGATAAATGAAGGGCATCTTATATTAAACAAACATGTCATTATTTATTTGTTTTGTGTATCATTTTTTGAGAATAAAGATTATTGTAAGTGATTATGTTATATATTGATTTTAATAGTTATTTTTGTATAATTTTATTTTTTCACTTATCGATTTTTATCAATGAAATATAAAAATTATAAAAATAATTAATATTATTCATGTTTATTTAAAATAATAGGTGAATTGGTGGTCACAAATTTCAGCCTCCATTAGGGGACACTAATGATAAAAATTATATATGTGTTTGTATGTGTATATAAATATATATAATAAAGGGGAACATCCATATGCATCTTAAAGTGGTTATTTTCACCCTCATCATCAGTGTCTACTCGGTGGTTGATAATAATTGTTAGCACCCTCTTTTATTGGTTAACAAAGCTCAATTTTATACTTATATAAACTTTGATATTCAAAACCTCTCATAGAATTTGAAATTATAAATAAAAAATATTGTATAAAAATATGTATAAGAATACAAAATATGTCATATGTTTTTAAAATTATTTAATCCAACTATCCCAAAAAAATAATTAATTTAATTAATATAATATTTATAAAATTGATGAATTATATAATGAATTTTGGGTAACAATCCTATAAAATGTAAATTTTTTTCAATGAACGTCAATATTTTAATTAATATCATCTTATAGATTCACTCTCTTTGTTCTAGCCCACTGAAACAGGTTTTTATAGGATAATTAATAAGTCATTAGAGGCTTGTAAAGCTAACTATCGACAACTTTGACAAACCAAAAATGAATTATTAAAATATAAAATTCATTAAAAACCAGTGTTTGAGGATAAAAAATTAGAAAATATCCCTAAATGGGAGTGAAATCCTAGAGTAGTGTTTTCCATTAATATGTGAAATATAAGGATTTAATACACATAAATTTGAAGTATGGTGTTGTAAGACTAAAATTTTCATTTGACATTCATTTGAAATAAATATACTATGTAGGTGATAATAAAGAGTAAGTCGATGATTCATTATTATTTTTAATTAGTAAAATAGATAAAGTATATAATATTTCTACCCTAATCACTTCCCAAATTTTTTTCTTCAATAGTGGACCAATATTGTGCCACATATATACATCAATCATTGTATGCTTCTATGTGGTGACCCCAATGAAACTAATGGAAATGTACTTGTTGGGGTCAATTGAATGATCATCACCCTTCGATCTTAATATTTTATGTTATGCCTTTATTCTAACCGTACTAATTTTTATTAAGCCCTTAACAATATAATACTCTTTTGTTTTCACATAAATAGTTTTTTAACTTCTATCATTTCAATTGTTTCATCATTTTCAGTATGTTGTTCCATGGGATTGGTAGCATCATTATGTGGAGAATCTTACTATTCATTTGGAATGGGATAATATAAATATAGATAATCCATTATTTTAAAATTTAGTTGGAAACTTAATTTTTATTGTGTGAATATAGTAGTTACTAGATAATATTATCAGGTAACACAATGTATACTAAAAAATTAACATGATTGTGGAAATCACTTTTTTAATTAAATATTAAAGGGATTTGACCACTATTTTGAGTATCCAAATCCCTCCTTGTGTTCCCCTTGGGAATACATGACCCCATATATATTAGGAACCCTGTGAAATGATATTTATGTACCATTGAAATTTCCATCCTCAATTGAACTGATATCAGACCCTATTGCTGTTTTCACTAAGAATATAATAATTCTAATTATTTTTTCACAGGTTTTTGGATATAAAATAATGATAATCCTAGTAATGTTATTATGAATGGTTCATCCTTATACCCATCCATATTGGAATCCGATTTCCGAAATTCTAGTTCATTAATTTTAACTGAACTCCAATTATCAAAACATTTACAATGAAAAGTGACAATTGGAAGGTTGTATAATCCAACACCAATATTTTCTTAATGATTACAATGTTTTATATATTTTGGTATATTTTATTTCATTCCTTAGTATCATATATATGAATTTATAACTCTATAAGAGAAGATACACAATTTTATGGGGTACTATTTTCATTATGATCCTTTTAATAGAACAAATAACCATTAATTTCATAGACATTAAAAGATAATACAACCCTATTTTTCTTTGATGTAGCCATAAATTCCATTATAAAATTTATTTTTTATTTTTGTATGTGTCCTAAAAAATATAGTCTTGAAACCATATTATAAAATATTTATTATGGGTATTTGATATTCATATTTCAGCCCTTGATTGATGAAAATACCTAGGAATAATAATGTTAGTTTCAATATATGAAAAAAAGCTAAAATATTTTGTAAAATGAAAAGGTGGGTCTACTCCCAATATATAACTGTCATTGTGAAACAATATGTTCTATATATTCCACCACCCAAAGTCTTCCCATTGGGATAAAGGTTTTGGGAAATAAATGTTATCCACATTAGGTAGTAGTTAGTATAGAATTCAACGTCGTCCTTATCAATATATCACTCTACAATAAAACTTTATGTATGAAATTTATATTTCATTTACCCTTTAAAAAATTAATTTATTTTTAATCACATAAATCTATCTATAATAGATAGAACCAATATTCACACCTCTCTAACCAAGTGAACTGTCATGTAGACTTTCTAGTGAATCATCAAGTGAATCATATGATCATATAATGATGGTTGGAAGAACATCTACAATTCACATAATATTGTTGTAATATTCTTTTCAATTTTTAGATACTTCATCGGGTCTATAATGTTTTCTCGTATATATTTGAACATTAAATAATACTTCATTATTGTATATAGGACATTTTATGGAAGAATTATTCATAAAGATAAAGACAAAAAAACGTGTATGAATACATGAATGTCATGTTATTTTTGGCCCTCTAACATTAATTTTTTCATTAAGACGATATTCAAGATTTTTGAAGCGTTCCCATTTAGAACCATTACGTCATTGATGATGTTTCAAAACTGAAATTTCCCTTCTTGAGAAAGAGGGTATGTTTTGGGTGGAAGAAATGTTTTCCTTTCACCAGATATCAGTGCTAACTCTTCCCTTATCCTCAGGTCAATAATGATCAACCTAGAATTAAAGTTTTCCTTTTGACAAGGTAATTTATTAAGGATATAATGAAAGTATAACATAAATTATTCTCAATGTGAATGACATTATGAAAATGACTAATATAAAACCCATTTTAGTATGGTAATTTAATAAAAAAACTCTATTTTTCAAAACTCTTTTTATGATTTTTAAAAAAATTATTACAACAAATGGTGATGATATCCTTGACATTATCAAACATCTTATCACGAGCTAGTTGAAATAGTATTGTACCTTCTTTAGAATTCTCAGTGAATGATTTTCTCCAAGATAGGGATTTATATCATTCATGTAAAAAATGAGATGTTCTAGAAACATAGTCTGTACGGAATGTTTCATCATAACTAAATGTGTTCCTTGTTACCAAATGGGATTCACTATAATTAATATAATTATATTTCATTAAAAATTTCAATATGATGGTATCTTATTTATCATCGCATAAAACACAAATCTCAATGTGAAATATTCATTTCAATAAGAATAATATATCATAACACATGAATCGGATATTAATTTTATATCTTCGTTCATTGAATGAAAATAAAAATAAATATCACTACATATTTTTTTATTTCAATGATAATAAGGTATAACATAATGAATTTTTTCAAAATAAATAACCATAGTGGAAGGTAATAATATACCATCATAATTGGCCATGTACTATGAGTGTTACTTTACACACAAAAATAATTCATTCCATATGTATATACAAAAAGTCATAGGTTTAGTGGATCCATTCTAAATTGAGTATACTCATGATTAATTTTCATCTATTGAGGAGTGTTTGCAGAGTGATGATGTTTCTCATCATGAATTCTTGAATATTCATTACACATCAATTTCTTTTTAGTTTCATCCCTTACATGTTGGTGTTGGAACATTGGAATGATTGAAAAGAACAATATAAAATTCTATGGAAATGATTCATCTGTATTATCTAAAGAAACACCACACATAAATTTTTTTAAGTAATCTATGGTACTTGATAACCAATTTATAGCCATGTTAATAGGTATGAATTATTTCTAAGATCATACCCATTGAACATCACATTTTTTGGAATCATATATTTTTCAACGAAGTTCATTATCATTCGATAGCATGTTATTCAATAGAGAAAGTTGTTCAGTTCAATTGGTGTCACTCTATACATTGTTATCTTTAATATTATATAGCTTTTGTATGGATGAAAATGTTATATATTTTGTACAACCAGCATTCAATGGCTTCTCTATATTTATATTTAACATATACAAAAATTGGTTTATCACAACGATCATCTTGAACTATCATTTTCATTTCCTTTATATGATTTATATCATCTTTTACACTTGAAACCTTATCCTTGATACAATATTTATCATTCTTCACTTCTGTAATCATATTAGATGCTCCATAAAATGTAATGTCATCCAATCACTATCTATATTGAATTCATCTATGTGTTTATTCCAATATTTATAACATTAATCTTCTCGATGATAGATCATGTGTTCACCAAAAACTTATTGAATTATTAGTCTAGAGTAACTGTAGAATAAATAGAATCAAGGGATTTAAGATTGTTTGTATAGAATATTTTTTGTCAAAATGATTTACTATTTAACCCCATCTTCATAGTCCTTTTTATACGATTAGAATCCATCCATTTTAAATTGATAACCATCCTATTTGATTCAATAATATCTATATTTAACAATAAATAATTACACATATGGAATGTGAGTACATTCCTGAATATCTATTTTTTATAGATACATTCATATAGTCATCTTATTTGATATAAATAGTTATTACATCAACAACATGAATGAAAAATTATAGAGGGAGAATTATATGAATAAAAATTATAAGAAAAATTATTATTATATTCCAATAAGTCCAATATCATATTTCATTCTATTTTTTAGATGGATTTATCAAGGGAGACAATTTAGGCTCAAATACTATCAAGTGTTCAAAAATACTATGGATTTATATAACTAGATAAGTATTAAGTTATATATAACAATATTTCACTATCGAAACATATATCAAAACAAATAATTTATTCATCATAATGTTTATACAATGTAAAAATGTCATAAATTGTGATAATACACTTTAATAAATAAATTTAAATTTACAAAAAAAAAACACTTTTCAAAGAAAGAATAAGCTGTCACAACCCAATTTATGTTCATTAACGAATCATTTATCAACCATTTCTAAATATCCAAAAAAATGTTGTATTTTGAATACTCAAAAAATTATGAAAAGTAGAATTATAATAATCTAAGGTAAATTTTAATTACATTTGTCATTATTTTATAAAATAAACTCAAAATCCATCTTCAAACCACATATTTAT
This sequence comes from Viscum album, assembly GCA_963277665.1. Classification (NCBI taxonomy): domain Eukaryota; kingdom Viridiplantae; phylum Streptophyta; class Magnoliopsida; order Santalales; family Viscaceae; genus Viscum; species Viscum album. Next base: position 29,789,257 of record OY728167.1, read on the forward strand.
CAAAATTAAAGTTACATATTTCCATTCAAAAATATACTCTTTAAATAAGACCCATGTTTTTTAAACCCAATTGTTAACATTTTCAATGAAATTGATTTTCAAGATATCATTCTCGATTACATCATTCATTCAAATAAAAACCAAATATGTATCAATATATAACCAATTTATTATATTTACTTTAATAAACACATATTTTTAATCCAATTAATGTGTGGACACTAGAAGAAAGTGAAAAACAAGGTAAGAATATATGAAAATTGAAGCTGTGTCGGCAAGATTTCAGGGCGTCGAATGGTTTTTTCTCATCACATTACCATTTAACATTTCCTTGGAACTCAAAATGGTTCCCCCATATATATATAAATATAGAACTACTTTCCAATGGATGGTGGTTGTCTGTGTTTTAGGGCCCAACGAATCTTGGGGACTCACATTAGTTGAGAGAATTTGAGGTTAGGCTCATCGCACCCTTTTGGGTGGGATTTTTGCCTACTATGGGACTCTCTTATAGATTTGAGGAATGTTAATGAATATCTCCCTAATCCTGATATGGGACCGATTGCTTTCAAAAATGTGTATGGGTCAATTCTATTTTATGTACAATAGACCACGATTCATCTGTTTGTATTCGGGGTTCTCCATCACTTTCCGGTAGTTGGAAATCACTAATGGGATGAAGTCAGATGACCAATTGGTTCAGGCTATTCTCCCATGTGTGGAGGTGTTTGGTATTCCGAGGATGGGATTGAGGCATTATTTTAAGTCCTACATATCCTGGTTATTGTAGGAATCAAAATCCATATAGTTAGATTGGTGTTCGGACTTACGCCCCATGATATCCATATTTATGATGCCTAATGAGGTTCTCATTGAAAACCCCTGTGCCCACATGAGACATGCACGTTATGATAGACCAGAGGATGTGCATAATCGTCCTCATGGGATGTTGATGTGGTATCCGCATATTGGGGATATCCATCAGGTCTTTTATATGGAGATCTATCCCTTTAGGGGGCGTCCTACATATCTCAATTATGGAGGGAATCAGAGTCCTTGTAATTCATTATGACTGAGGCTTACACACTAAGGATTCCCCATTGAATGGACTTTCATATCTGGAAGGTGTCTCATGATCCTGTTAGCATACCCTGAGTGTCTTCATATGACAAGTCTCAACACATATGGGAGTGTCATGAGAGCAATGATGGTGTGTACAAGAGGTGTCACATGTTTAGGTTAACACCTTAAGAAGATATCGTGAGTCCAGGCCATCATGACCGGAGGTGTAGCACATGTCTTGGATGACTTGTTTTGGGGAGTCCACGATATCGGGATGAAATTTTCAAAGGTGTCGTGGGTCTCAGATGAATCGTTCAGGGGGGGGGGGGGGCACTGTGAGAGATAGGTCTTCATGTCCAGATGGGTCGACAAGACTCAGATCACATGAGTAACCGCCGTCATATGAGTCACTCGATGCATCTGAAGGACGTCGCTAATCCAGGGTGGAAAACCCATAGGGTATCCAAGCTCTGAGTGGTTCTTGAATAAGGTTCTCAATAATTATCACGACATATATGGGGAATTTTTCATGTACATTATGACATGAGGAAGAGATGTAGTGTGATCTCGTTCGTACGATGTGGCACTATTGCATATATTCATATGGCACAAGTGAATCCCATAGACATTTGCAGTCATGTCCGATTCATGATTTTTCAACTATGAATCCTAGATTTTACCCTCGTATTGTGAGTGCCTCATCTTGGATCAGTGTCAGCTTCTTTTGGTATCATGTGATATGTAAGACATTCGATGTGGTCTGCACATGTCTCACTATGATTCCTTTTCGTGAGCATTGATTGATCACATGAACTACATTATTATTTGTTCCTGACTACTCTGGTGATTTTCCAGTGTGTTACCTAATAGAGAGTTGGTGGAACACATGATCAGTTGTGCACATAAGCCTAGGATTTGATCACCAATGTGTGTAGCCGCTAACATCCAATCAATTTATCAATGCACCAACTGGCTGACCAACCAACACATTTTCTAGTTGGAGAAGGGAATTTATAGGCAGAACCATCCCACATACTCAATATTTTCTTTGGGTAATCTCAACTGAGTCGAGGCTAGAGTCGACACGTGGTCAGGCATTACGCGGTTTGAAGTGTCACTACAGTGTACCATATCTGGGGCGGGACCTGATTTTTAGCGGTCGTCAGCCCATCCGTCTTCAATGAGATTGTTATCGATTATTGATGAATCGTGCCATGAATGGGTTCCACGTAGTCATGTCAACTTTTTATAGGTATTTCATGAGATCCAAGTGTCATTCATAGGGAACTCATGAATCTTTGGATGGCCTATATTGGGGTTTCACCGTCCAATTTGAGGGGGGGCTCTCGATGCATCATGTGTCGTTCAGCGACTGAGAACCATACTCACCTCCAAAATTTCAATCTTCATCATTCTATATAATGAAGGATGGGATTCATGTGCGATTTAATGTATGGAACTGATGGTATTTCCTTTATTTTTATGAGTTGATTCATGTGACAGATACATGTCACATAGTGATGCATGATTATTTCATGGAACAACCAATATGTTCTTCCTTAAGTGTCATGGTGTTGCCTAGACATGTGCTAGTTCATTCGTGTGGTGAAAATAAAAAGCCATAGGGGCCTCATGAGGTGAGGTGTTCATCTCATTGAGGTCTTCTGAATTCTTGTTGGACACTATGGTTTCAGGTCTTGTGTCTTTACGTGACCACAGACACCACTCACCTACAACCTTATGATCCTCCATTTCATTATTTTACAATGCTTGGTAGGTACATGAGTTTTCTTGGGTAATATCTCGGATTATTACTTGATTTTCATGTGGTGTATCTCATGAATATTGTGGATTATATGAGAATGTGCAAGTACTATGGACAAAAATATTAATTTTCTATTAGATCACCGCAGAGTAGTCTGAAGATTCCCATGTGATGCACCTGATGATCCGAAGGGGCACTATGAGATGCATCAGATAGATCAGGGTGTGTTTCTTGTCTTTAGGGGAATATTGCATATCTTCTAGTGATCGCAGACCCCTATCGCCTCCTCTTTATTTTTCTCCTTCATTTTTTGCGGATATTTCTTAGAGGTCTCACGAGATGTCTTAGTCATCATCTAGGGACTTAATTCATCCTAATGATGATTCCTCATGTAATATTTTTTTACTAATGTGGGATCTTCGATAGGATGTAACTTCCCTTGAATTTTAGGGGATTTCAAATGATTTTTAGGAACATTCCAATAAAAAACTTTGTGACCTTGGGGAACACTCATTCGACCTTCACCATTTAGTCATTTCTGATCAAGGGCTCTTGATGATGAGGGTTTAGTGGGTCTTTCGGTGGGTTAAGCACCATGTATATAGACTTCACATGACCTTGGGTTATTCATGTGGTCACGAGCCTTTTAGGGCTCCATAATTCTTAGAACATCCTCTTCTCCCATTCTTTCATGGGAAATATAATACCTATGTTCATGTATTTATTCCTTTTTTATTTTTTTTCTTGTTAGGTAGGCGTAAAAAAATCCCCCCCCTCAGGATCGATGTCTGAGGGTACTACGACATAGTCCTAAGGAAAACTATATTCCCACTAGAGTCCATGGTGGTGTCACTAACCGCTGATTTTGTTCCATTCACCATTCACCGTTTGGCCTTTGGTATTCTACGAACTGCCTATATATATGGGGGTATAGGAAATTTCATTCCAATGGACAACTTCTTCTCAAGAGTGCTCCTGTTACAGCCCTGTTGCAAGCCTTCACTATGATCCAAGATCACAAACCATGTCTATGAGTATCTATCACAATTCCTGATTGTGATCCATTCTCTTGCGCAAGACTGGTTCATGATAAGATACTCATTTGTCTCATTCTCACTCTAAACATCGGTAATTTCTATCACATAAATGGATTTCATGAGGACTGTAAGGGTTCCTCTAACTCGATATCTCAATCAATTCGCATGACAATGTAAAATCCACATGATCACAAGACTTCAAAGAGGTTATGTGACACTCTTGGGGCTTCCTAGAGGTTCTGGGCCATGCGAGACCTCTAGAGGATAGGTGGTTTGAAAACTCTTGTTTTTGTCATGTGATTCACATGATGTCATTGGGACATTTTATTTCATTTATATCTATCATGACTTTATATTTCTCAATCAGAAATGTGCCACATACTTATTTTTCAGATGGATTATAGATCCCATCATGGATCCTTTGATGTGTTTAATTAAATGTCCCTAATTGCCATGAATTACAATGTGAAGCCTAGCTATCATTTTTATTCCAATATCGCAAATTTGTGTAAGTTCCTTTTTCCTAGACACCCAGATTGTCACCAATATGAAAATCATCCATCAAATGAGTTTTTCTTCTGATGGAAGATGTAGTTATTCTCTCCCCGGGATTTGATCTACTATCCCGTTTGGTATTCAGTTCCTCCAACTCAATTCAAATGTCAATTACTGAGGACAACCAGCTGGCAACTACCCAACATAAGAGTTTGTCCTCTCTATTAGAAAAAACCCCCATTGTCTGGATGGTCGTTATCTTGTCCAATAGCCTATTGCCTAGAGAAATTCATGTATATTTTCCTCTTCTCTTTATATTCATAGATGAGGGTGGTATTTTGAGTGGGACCTTCAACCTAGTGGAAATTTCTCCGATGAATGGGTAAGGTCATTATAGATACTATAGAGCTCTCTAGAATTCGTTGATGATTTATAAATGGTTCATCGTCATGAGGACATTTGGATATTTCAGTTCATCATGTACTACCAGCATGAACTCCTCCAATAAATGATCATCCATTGGTTCCCTAGTACCGACACATTACATCTTCCCCATGGTGAAGTGGGAATCAGCCTGTGGGATATCCGTCAGTTCAGGCGTATTCCCCCTATCATATTGATGGTTGATGAGTTTCCCCCTACTAAAAACATTTTTTATGATCCCATACAGACTCCATCTTCATCAAAATATAAGATCATTCTTTAAAATAAGAAATTGGAGAGAGACACGACAGTGTGAATGGTTATTTTCTTCATCGACTAGATCAAAATATTTCTGTTTTACAATGGATCTAAACTGAGTTTTATCTTCCCTCTTAGGTGTCCCTCCCAGTGGGTTCCTGAGGATGATGGCTCTTATCTGTAGATTCAGGAAAATGGGGACTATACTTCATGGGGATATCATGTGAACCTGGGGGTTTCTCTAAACCTCTATCTAGCGGGTTTTCATAATATGTTTCTAAATGGAAGGATCATCCATGATGGGGTTGTGTGCTCCATCATCTGAATTATCACCCTGATGATGGTTGCATGAAAAGTAAAGGGTAGATTCCTCACTTTTACGATACTTGTCCCTGTTCACCCTTACCAAATGTTATGACATATCCAGCAAGGTAACAATCCCCACAAGAATTTATGGTCCTCTTCAATTCTTGTTTGTTTGGATGTGGGGCCACATTCATTTCAATGAGTAATAAAATACATTCTAGATTCCAGAACCCATATCCTACCCTAGACTATTGAAAATCTCTAGTTTTGGGCCTATATATCTAACCCCTATGGAGGTCAAAGGCACACTCTTCCGATATGACATTTTGGATTTTATATTTCATGTAAACCGACCAGTTTAATCATCAATGATTGCAGTAGTTCTCTTGATGAGAGATCTTATATGGTCTCCCCTTGGGATCGGATCCTTACAACTAGGGTGGATATGCTTGTTATCTCTGAACCATATTCAGAACGTTAATGCGCTCTATAGTTTAGGTGCGTGAAGAGGGTTTCCACCATTCCCTTGTGCAGTGTCTATAGGGATTGACATCATAGTGTCATCTACAAAAATTTGAAGATTATATCTCACGATTTCATCGAGGCTGTGATTATATTTCTTCCTACCGATGATCCTTCCTTCCTTATGCATGATTACGCTTGTGATTAGATAATAGTCTACCTAGATGGTGTGTTGGGAAAACTGGTCTATCATATGGACATGCATACCACGTTTTTGATTCCTCTATCCGTATTATTGATGGACCTGATCAAGGGTGTAGTTGAGTCATCAATGAAGTATCCTCATTCTGATGATAGTGTTTCAGAGAGTAGTCTAGATTCTATTGAGGACCGCAATTCACCAATGCACATGATACTGATGATTTTCCTATTAGAAGGGGGATGTATGGAGCCTCCTCTTCTATTTCATCATGGATTATCCTAGATGTAGATCATTCTGAAATAACTACTTCATCAATTTTTAAGGATCCGTCATGTCGTAGGATGGTATGGGAGCGCATCTAGGCCTTATGTACTAATACCCCTCTGGGAGACTTCCATCATCATGGGGAGAAGCTTCACCAATGTTTCTAGGAGCTGGGGAAGGGATTATTTTTCATAAGCCTCTATTAGAAATTATGCAATAGATCATCATATCCTGAAGAGACTTGGAAGCACTGGAGAGGATCCTTCATGATTTTTCAAACGTGGCATTTCCCACCAAGCAACCAGTTGAGGTGACTGATGACATGGAGAAGGTTCTACAACTGTCATCTAATTTGAAATATAATATTAATGTTTGTAAGGAACATATATGATGTTATGAAGAGTTGATTGATTAGCTAATGTTTCATTTCTCGACATCATTAACATCATTTACCACCTATTTAAGGAGGGTTGAGGATATGACCACTCTAGTCAAGGTTCTTCATCATGTGGCAGAGGTGGAGGAAGAGGGAAGAGAACCACATCAACGCTCAATTAACACATCCCAAAAAACCCTTGAAGATCCTTTAAATTCTTATGATCATATTTTACTGTAATTCAACTTCATTTTACTACATCCCACATTTAATCAAAAAATCCCATTGTTTTGTTGACGTTTTTTTGGAGAAACTCCAAAATGTGGAGATCCCCCTACCATGAATGGATAATCATGGCCTACTATCCAATTATATCATCATAGAAGACTTCTCGATTCCAATACAATAATAATAATTTTAGATTTCTATTCCTTTCATTGTGATATATGAACATGAATGTTTGATGCACAAGGAGATCATCAAGCTAGGATATGTTTCTGGAATGATGGGTGTTTTTCATATCTATTGAATGCATCTTGAGGATGATAGGGATGTATAACAAGCCTCATGAAATATGTCACATGATTTAGTTTAGGTTGTTTTATCTTGAACCATATATTGCACTAGTTTAGGGTCTTTTATCTCATACCATCTATTTATTTAGTACATGGTCATTTATCATGGACTATCTGTTTCTCTAGTTTGGATACGTCTATCTTGGAACATCTGTTGCATTAGTTTTGGGTCTTTTAGCTTAGAAAATATGGTGCTTTAGTTTCAGGTGTCTTAGCTCAGACCATTTGTTTCTTTAGATTAGGTTATTTTATCTTAGAAAATCTATTACACTAGTTTAGGGGCTCGTGGATAAAATAATTAATTGAATTATTTTAGTTACTTTTATCTCGGACCAAAAATTTATTTATTTTAGGGACTTTTAGCTTTAACCATCTGTTTCCTTATATTAGGGTATTTCAGCTCAGACCATATGTTGCTTTAGTTTTGGGTGTTTTAGCTCGGACCATCTATTTCTTTAGTTTATGGTCTTTTAGCTTGGACCATCTATTGCATTAGTTTGGGGCCTTTTAGCTCATACTATATGTTACTTTATCTTAGGGTCTTTTAGCTCAGACCATCTGTTACATTAGTTTAGGGTATTTTTTCTCGAACCATATGTTGCTTTAGATTAGGGTCTTTTAGCTCAAACGATCTGTTTCTTTAGTTAAGGGTCTTTTGAATGGACAATCTATTACCTTATTTTTTGGTCTTTTAGCTTGGACCATTTGTTTCTTTAGTTTAGGGTCTTTTAGCTCAGACCATCGCTTGCTTTACTTTATGGTCTTTTAGCCCAGAACATCTATTGGATATGTGGCCAACAAGACATAAATGAATGAATCTATTAGGGGATGTTGTTTTCTTCAATGATACTGATTGGTCTCATGAGGATAAGAGTTACAAGGGATTTGGAATATTTACCGGGTGAACATGATTGAGGTTTGAATACTAGGTAATCTCGGAAAACAAAGATATTTGGACGGTTTGTGGCATAAATCACAACCCATAAACATGAAGTGAATGAAATAGAATGAGGTAGTAATTTTAGATATGTCCCCTAACACTATTAGGGGGGTCAGGTTCCACCATGGTTTCATTGAGGCTCACAAGAATTTGGAGGCCCTTATTGTTGGGCCATGTTATCTCCCATCAGTGGGTCTGAGCCCTTTTGTGTTAGTAGCATGGCTGGGTGGAGATATCTCTTTTCCTTTAAAAGGGATATGAGATATTTATTATGGAAAAAACCTCAAGATGATGATGTTGGGAATGGAGGGAAGGATATCCAAGAACTGTTCAGACACCCTAGGGAAATTGATCCCTCAATTGAACATCCCAAGCCCTAGGCATTGTGGTTTAGAATCATGAGGTGTGGGTCAACAAAAGGATCCATAATGAAGGGTTACCTTATGGCTCTGAGAATGGGTAAAAAACATGGTGATGCAATATTGAGGATATCATATTTGTATAGATAGTCGAAAATGAAGATTGTATGTGATATTCCAATGTTCTCATCTCATGAGGAAGGTATGGAACGGACATTCTGGGGTAACCTATAACACAATGGGAGGTTGGGTTCCACCTTGGTAATGTTAGGATCACAAGAATTGTAAATACCTTTATGTTAGGCCAATATATGTCTGGATTGTGGGTCAAATCACATGCATCAACGTCATGGACAAGCTGAGAGATCACTTTTCCTATTCATGGGAAATGGGAGATTTTTGATGAACTGAGATGCATTAGATCATGAAGAGGGTTATATTGAAAATGCAACATCCAAGAAGGTTTCGAGAACCCTTAAAGTTGTTCCACCACCTTTCGACCATATTCTCACAGTGAGGATATGTGATGAATAATTTCATTTATTTTTTTCTGGTCCAGGGGGTCCAGCGAGCATTAATTGGATTTTACTAGGTATATATAGTAGATCATATGAGCATTATTCCTCATTCACTTGTGCATTATTATTTTCCGAAACTCTGGAAACAATGTGTTTAGCGAGAGATTACTTGACCTTTAGTCAGGTAGACCATTGTGGAGGTTTTAAACTTGATGAGTTTTGTGTCACTTTCATTAGTAGTTTAAGGTCTTATAGTTTGGGACTTTATGTGTTAGACATTAAGTCCGTATAGATTTAACCAAATTAGGAGTATCTTATGGTCATTACACGTAGAACTGGTATGGGGGATGATACACAAGAGGATTATTAGGATACCCAGTGTCAAGAGTACTCCAGAATCCTTTCGAGTGGGTGGTGGAGACATTTTAAATCATTGATAATGGTTCTCAGGTCATGAGTGATAATATGGGATAGTCCTACCTATAACACTTCAGAAATAATATGGTTTTGAGTGCATTCATAATGATGTCAAGGCTCATGATAATTAAAATGACCATCTTCATAGTGTTGTATCTAGTTGAAAACCAAATGTTCATTAGAAGGAGTCTTGGGAAAGCATCCATAGACCAGTTAAGGGTCCTTGAAGTTGGATATCATTGAAATGGACTTGGAAGGTTGATGGTGGCCATATAAATTGAAGACATGAGGTGTGGGGCATGGGTTGATGTGCTTACAAAGATGACCGAGTCACTATATTTTCTTATAGTTCATGGTAAGGCTCTTGAGGTCCTTTGATAATGATGGGTGACGGATGATGGTGTGCACAGTTTATCGCCATGTGGTGGGATGTGCTTCTATGAAGTTTAGCGTCTTACGGTGAGGATATATACAGTTTTTCATCATGCTGTAAGGACAACGGTAAACCTACATAAACAAATAGAAATATATGAGGTCAGTGTAGTTTTGTCTTCGAACCCAGAAAGGTTTCCTACGTACCCCACAATGTTGGGAGTCGATGGCCATGTTGTTCTAGGATAACCCAATGTTTTAATGTCATGCGTTGAGGACGTAAGTTACAGAGCTGTTTATCATCATATGGTCAGGACACCGGAGGGTAAATTTCCCATAGTGGGAAGCACATGGTGTGTTCTAATATACCTGACATGAATGAGGTAAAAATAGTTCCACTCCATACCATGTGCATTTCCAGATATGAAATGGTCCAAGAGGCAAAAATTGATATGGAATGATTTTTGGTGCATGGGGATGGACCTACAGACAAAATGTCTTAGAATTCCTTTGTATCATGAAGGTTAAAGAATCAATCCACATGTAATTCATGATATTCAATTTAGTTTTACATCATTAGGGTAGTATGAAGGTCACTCGAAGTGTATGGGATGGAAGTTATAGGTTCGTGCTGTTTTATGTCACACGGTAAGGAAATTGGATCACTCAATGTGAAAGGAAGATAATAATATGTCTAGGCATAGAATTAAGGGATCTGGAGTAACTACGTATCTCATTTATAATGATAATAAAGCCTCATGTAGTTATTTAATTTCTAGCATGGAAGGAGATTGACACCTGTGATGTTGTTCCTCTCGGACAAGGTCCATAAAAGCATACAATTTTTGGTCATTTAAGGGACTTTGAATATGTCGTTTAACTTCATGAAGAAAAGGATCATGTAATCCCATTTATCTCCCTATTTTTAGGATTTTAATGGGTCCATAAAATGCCTTCACACCATGTTTTGAGTGGGTAAACCCTTCGGAATTTCTTAAGATCGTGTGAGCTATGCTCGATGCAAGAAACAAAATTGATATGGACACTTCCCACTATTCAGAGGCATTGAAGATAAGATGTGAGTATTTTTGGTGTCTAGGAAAATATATAATATCGTGGTTTCCTGGAGTATCTCATTGAGATTGAGAATCAAATTGTATATAGTTCTAGAGATACCGTGCATTTTAACATCATGCAACGAGGACTTATCTGCCTAGTTTGTTGTTATGTGAGATACATTCCATGTTGTTTTATGTCATGTGACAAGGATGATTATGGGACTTAAACCAATGTGGATGCCCTATTTTTAGATTTCATGCAACGTATTTCTAGAGAATGCTCCCATTGGTGGGCGGTGTGACACACTCCCCATCCATGTTGACCAGTGAATAGGATCCATCATAGTAGGCCTTATGCATGACATAGGGTCCCTCCCACATGGGATCCAACATTTTGGGCTTCTTCCATGGTATCATTAGGGTTCTAAGAGCTAACACCAACTCTCCTTGTAGGATATAATGGAAGTGTACCTTTTTTTTAATTCCATTATTATCTGGTTCTGGTGGACTTCTCGGTTGTGTAGTGTGTGCAACCTCTTCTCATCCATACACTCAAAATCATCCAGCCATTTTTGAGATTGTTTTTCATCTAAGAGTTTCCAAAAAATGGAGATTTTGAGTTAGGGAATCTACAAAACTGTGGGTAGCACTGCCTATATCCCATACACCAATGAGTATGGTATTTCTTGTTCAGCAATACGTGTTGTGGTATAGTTAGCCCATAAAGCATGGTGGAGTTTGAACGGTCATGACATATTATCCTTGTTCACCATTAACGAGATTATATTTGATAGAGTCTTACTGAAGAAATATATAATTCCATTATACATAGAATTATAGTGCAACGATTGATTAGATTTGATGTAATAATCCTTATATAACTTCATCAACTCCACAAAAAAGAAGTTGGTGCCATTGTTTGATAATATCGCGCGAGGGACTCTTAACCTGGGGATGATGTGGGGATTTATGAATTTGATGATATTATTCATCCCTAATTCCTTGAGGGGTATCACCTCATTCCATTTGGAGAATAAGTCAATAGTAGTGACGATATACATGAATTTCTTGGCTGTGGCCTAGGGATGTGGCCCCTCAACATCCATCTCCCAAACAATGAATAACCCAAAGAATTTAGAAGTGTGTTGTACTTCCAAGGGATGATGGATGAATTTTTTATGAATCTGGCATGCATGAAATTTTCTAGGGAATTCCATAGAGTCTTGTTTCATGATTTTCCCATAATACCTCATCCATATTGATCGGTTAGGAATTCCTAGCTCCATATTGGTGTGCTCCATAGGAGAGAGCATGTAATTCTTCAATGATGATCAGAATTTCTACCTCTACTATGAATCTAAGGGTAATTAAATTAAATTTATTCTTTCATAGGATTTTATGACTACTTGGACCATCCAGAAATGTGAGGTTTTTCACATAGAATTAGATCTATTCTTTTCTATCTCGATCCATAAAGAGTGACCCATCAAGAAGATAGCTGATTATGGGCTTCTTCCATCCATAGGTGGTCTCCAGTTCATAGAGCTTTGTGGTTTTGGTGATATGATTGATTTATTTTATATCACGCATAGAGGTTTATGAGACCATTCTTCAATTTATTATATGGATGTTTTCATCCTCCTGATCAGGGTCTTCCAAAACAGTCGCAGCCTTAACAAGTGAGTCGGCATAAGCATTCTTTTATCGAGGGATGTAGTGAAATGTAGTATAAAAGGGGAACACTACCATTATTCCCCTGATATAGACATTGATAAGGGCTAGTTCTAAATTTTTGATGGCATGCTCACCATTGATATAATTTATCACCAACTCCAAACCCACTTTGATGTTCAGGTAGGCAATGTGCAACTATAATTCTAGTTCCATCCTACTAATGAGGGATTGGAATTATTCCATGTTTAACATGATTAATTCTATAAATAAAAAAGAATAATGAATAATTCTCTTAACTGGGGAGACAAATATGACACCTAGGCGAACCTTGTTGAGTTGTCGGTTCTCAATTCATGTGCCGATAGGACTCCGAGGGGCACCATCAAAATACATCTCCCATTTCCGGGGAGTTTCGTGGGCATATAAAACCAATTAATCTAGAGTTCAGTGTCCTTTAGTGAATTTCCTTGAGTGGAATGTTCCATGAGGATTTCATCCATGGATTTCCCTTTTATAGACTTTTGGGATACATATAGTATGTTTTATTTCTGCAGGATGACCACCCATCGAGCCAAACACCAGGTCAATATAGGGTAGGAAAGGATGTACTTGATCAGGTTGATACGTAAGACCAGGTGGATCTCATGGTGCTACAAGTAATTCCTTAGATTCTGTACTAAATAGATGAGCACAAGTTAGTTATATTCAACATTAGAATATATCCATGGCAGCCCCCTATAAGATGAGTGGCCTCCCCTCCTCCAGAGTCATAAAAACATGTTGGTTGCATAGATAATTCTTTATATTCTTGATGGATATCTATAAATCATCGTCCCATTGGTAGGTGACTCACTTCTTCCTCAACCTTAGGAAGGGAATGGATTTGTCAACCCAGTTAGATATGAATCACCAAATTTGGCGAGTTTCACTTGGAGAACCCTTAGTTAATTGAGGCTATTGGGGGAAAATTTTTATTATATAATTGGACATATCTGGGTAAACCTCAATGTCATGGTGGAGGACCAAAAATACAAGGAACATGAATGATGTAACCCCTAAAGTACACTTCAACAGATTCATCTAAAAACAATGTCATCACAATTGGATGAATATTTCATAGAGATCCCTAAAGTGATCATATTTCTATTGATATTTTATTACCAGTTCATCGACATAACACACAACTATCTTCCCCAATAATGAATTAAAGTGCTGATGAATGGCACGCTTAAATAAGGAGTCAGTGTTATTTAATCTGAAGGGCATGACCTAGTAGATGTAGATCCCATGGGGTTCCCTGAAGGTAGTGGCCTCCTCATCCATGAGGGTTCTTTTGAACTAATTATACCCCGAGTACCCATCCATGATGGAAAGGTATCAAAATATGGAAATTTCATTGATCAAGAGTTATATGATTTGTAATGGAAAGTCGTCCTTCAGGCAATGCCGATTATGGTCTCTAAAATCAATGTAGACCCTGATCTACATATTCATTTTCTTGATGGGAAAAATGTTGGAAATATTTTTTTGGTATTAAAACTCTCTAAAGAAATTGTATTTGATCTAATTATTGACATCTGCCTCTACATTTGCGTCATGGGAGGGGTGCATTCTTCTACATTCCTTCTTGAGGCCTTGATGATCATCGGGTAGTACGAGATGATCCTTAGAAATATCTGGATTCAATTCAAGAATTTCTGTATCATTACTTGTAAACACATATCGGTGCTGATTCAGGAATGCGATGTAGATCTCATACTCAGTAGGAGGCATGAAAGAACAAATCAAATTACTATTTTTATCTTCTTTTACATCTGGATTTATTTTCTGGTGCTCATCTATGGTGTTGGAAACACCTTCCTAAAATGATGGTGGGGAATTTCTGAGATCATCCACATCATCCACTATTCTCAAATAATTGGGGACAACTCTGGTAGAGGATGGAATTTTGGGGGACTCTAAATCACTATTAGGGTGATGGAGATTATTAGTATAAATTTCACTTCCTCCCATCATTTGGGTTGTGGAAGAGTAATGTCGAGGGTGACTATTGCTTAGTATAGGAGAGGGATGGAACTCTAGGATTAGAACCAATATATCAACCATGTTTATGGGTAGTATTTAATGATCATTAAGCATCCTATAGGGATTTATAAGGGTGAACCCCAAACCATTTGGGAAAATAACCTATGTAGCTTTATCCACTATTGGTTGTTTGCCTCCCTTATTCTAGAAGTCTGCATAAGCATATATATCTTCGCATGTTACGAACGGGGAATTGTCACCATGGAGTATGATGACTGTACCATTAATGGGGTACTTCAATAATCGATGGAATGAATATGTGACTACCAAGTGTCTATGGAGATAGGGCTTCCAAAGAAAGAAGTTGTATTGTGTCTTAATGGATAACCATGAACTCGACATCAGACATGAGCTCCCGAAATTGGGTATTTAGCTTAATCATTCTATGGGGATTTTACTCATACTTATCATACCCCTAGAAGGTCAAATTAATAGGGGATAGGTCCCCATCGCTATACCCTAAATGTATAAGGGTTTGGGTTAGGATGAGATTGATCCTAGATCCATTATCTATCAACACCCTTTAGATGCTGACATTATTTTGCTTTTTTGGGACTTATATGGTTCTGATGTGTCCCTATATGGACTCTTATTGACCTTGGATAGTGAATGAAATGGCAACATGGAACCCTAAGGACAAGGTTTCCAATCGACAGACCTCGGCTGCAGTGAATTCTATCTCATCTTCTCGAGGGTTTTTGAGGGCCTGAACAACTGCCTCACTAATTTCATCGGAAGGATAAAGTGAATCAAGGATTGTGATCTTGGCTAGGACTATGGCCAGAAATTTTATAATATCATACTTCTGCACTAGAGGTCGTCATTTCTCAGTAGGGGCATTCTCCTAGTAATGCAGCTGATGAGAAGGAGTAGCGGAGCTCCATAGACTTGGGGAATGCATGGATCCTGAGGTCCTACACAGCACTAGTGGAATAGGTTGTTCCATCAATTCATGTGGCTTGGGTTGATCTGGTTGAACCCCAACTAAATAATCACACAAGAAAATTAGTTACTAGAGGCTACTAGAGGGCTCTGAGGCACCTCCCTTCCTCATTCTAGCTTGTTGGAGAACTTTCCCACAAGTATGGGGTGTATATGAGTCCGTTGTGGGGATATGACTAAGATACTATCTTAGGAAATTTTTGTGTTTCCCCCTATATCCTCGACAATGTTTCATGCATCCTCATATTCCCCAATTATATGTCGGAAATCCATATTCGGGGGCGTACTCATCATTGGAGAATGGGTTCATCATGTGAATCATATAGAAAAAATAGAATATTATTTCTTCACATGATGAAGATTCCATTTGGTAGGGTGGTCACAATGTTATGGATGTTGTACGGAATAAATCTATGTAAACTAGATCTTGTTTTGTAGTATAATATGACTCTCCGCCCTTTATTTATTCATGGTTTTGATGGTCATGACAACCCATGGGAGGTACATTATACATCTCGTTTTTTGGTGGTAGATCTATTGTGAGTTCGTGAAAATGTGCCTTGAGGGAGCCATGGGCTCGATCAACTATCTTATGAGTCATACAATTGACGAGCATCAATGCATTCCTAGTAGTAACTTTCTCCCATACTTCCTCTTCCTCTGATTGAGAAATGATAATGAAAGACTGTTGTTCTATAGAATTTTCAAATGTCACCTCTCCATAGTCGATCATACCTTGAAGGAAATCCTCAAAGACAAAATTGTTTTGATTATTATGACACTACCTACTATGGAAAGATTAGTAATTGGGATTTTCGAGGATATTAAATTCATTGGGATTCTATGGATTCATAAGCATGAGTATGTTTTTGTCTATGTATTCCATAAAGTAGATCGTGACTTGATGATTTCGAAAGGACTATTCCTTATTCATCTGCTCCTCAAATCCTGGGTGGACCTTGTTTCTTTGTGTGTCCAACCAAGGGAGATTCTGTGGTTGATGCCATTAAGTATGGGGTATTGGGATGTTCAGAGATTGACTAGGTTCTTTAACAATTGTGGTATTGATGGTGACAGGTACAACATTCGGTTTTTCTAAATTTTTCAATTGAATTGTGGGAATTAGATGAGACTTAGATCCGGTTCACTAGATATTTTATTCATGAAACTGTGCTATTTCAACAAATTCTCTGAATCCACCAAGATATTTCATTTGGATTAGGGTTTTCTTTAGCTCATCCCTAAAATTTAAATAATAGAGTTCCAGCAGTTGTTCCTATGAGATAGGTATTTTGTGAAAATATTTCATACCCTTCATCCTTGCTATGAAGTCATACACCCTATCAATCTCATGCTTCTTGCTGTTTGTCTGGACAGAAATCGTTGCCTTCCTCATTGTTGAACTGAATTAGTAAAGGAACTGATGGTTCAAGTCCTCCCATCCTGTGACAGACCCTATTGGTAGACTTCTATACCAGATGAAGGTTGACCATATCAATTTCTAAATAAAACAACTTAGTTTTGTAACTCATTTTGATTATGAGAGCCCATAATCATCCCACATTGACACCCAATGTATTTGAGATGTTTCTATGGGTCCCCTTCACTATTGAAGGTGTAGAAGGTAGGATCTTCCAAATTGGGTGGATGTAGGGTATCATCTACCCATTATTGGTATGGAAACTACTCAGGTTTCACTAGAACACATATCCCCTCTATGGATTCCATTCGAGTATCCAGTGATTCAATAGTATGGAGAAACTTAGGGGAAGCTACCATCTGAGTCACCTCTTTTCTGTAAGGAGTGGTTTGAGATAATGAGGTGGTCCCAATTTCGTCTCTCATTGATCCTCCAACTATCCTATGACTATGGAGTTCCCTGGTTAAGGAGAGGTTGTTTCCGCAGTGGAGTGAAGTCCTGCTTGATTCCACCTTCCTCGTTTATGTGGATGGGTTGTCTAGACTTGGAGCCAATATTATATCTAGATTCTACTCTAGCTTTCGGATCATCTATTTCCAGTAGAATATATTCCTCTAGAAGGAGACTATATCCATCGGGAATATTGTCCATGAGTATCTCCTCATTGAGCAATCCGATAGCTCATATTTCACTCTCATATTATGAAAATTTCTTTTTTGAAGATGGAATCCTAGATATGGTTGCTTATTTCCATTTTTCATTAGAGATGTTCCACCGAGGAGGTGGAAAATCATTATTTAGTGGTTCCAAATTCTAAAGCCTTCTATGATTATGGGTGTGTGTACCCTCATTTGGTGCGTCCAAATCAACATCCTCCCGAGGTATTTCGTTCCTATTGTGATCGTCTGAATCAAGATATTGGTCAATTTCGGCCATGATAATAGAGATGGTGTTCACAAAGGAATATCGAGAAATGGTGGTTGTTCCATTTTTTCCATAAGGAATGCCGACTCTGTAAAGATTTCATTAGGTTCGGTACTCAAACCATTAGCCTTATTGGGCAATTTTGTCTTGCGACCACGGTGGTCCTGATTACTTCTACCGTAAGCTCCACTCCTCATGGTTTATGAATGGAGACCTTCATATAATTTCTGGTAAAATTTGATGACTGATCACTAAAAAACAATGTTTTGTCTTGCGATTGGAGGAACTGGTGGGACACCCACCATTGACCTTTTCCTCCCAACATGTAGAATACAAATTCCTTCTATGGTGGTGGTGATGATTAAAATTCCCCTAGAACATTGGGATAGCGTTGATCTGGAAATACTGTCAATGTACCCCAAGTCATTTCAAGGGATGATGAATTTGGAGATTTTTATTGAGATATATATTCCCCCAACCATGTTGTCTAGGGTTTGCTTATGACTATTGTAAACATGACTTCAATTTTCATTGGGATTAATGACCTGATAGGTGGAGGAAGTGGAAAATATTCTATTTTCCGAAGGGGTCTAGTCATATCCTAGAAGGATTCTATAAAAATTCTACAACCGTCACTATGATATGGCACATTTTTGATTGGCTGGGAGTTGGGTGCGATGGCAGCACATGATGAGGATCGCTCCTTGCGTGTAGTTTTCCGGGTGATCACCACTTTGATCTCTATGTCTGGAACATCCTCCTATTATTTTGAGGGGTCCAATTTGATGTCTTGTTGTAAATACACTCTCCCCATATGTGATGTCTTCAAATTTTCGGTCTGTAGTTCATTCTGTTGCAGCGACCAACTTGCACGAGAATTCCCCAGTCCTCTGACATTTTCAGAGGCTATAATATTACAATATTCCATTATTGAGTTTCTATGATGTTTTAGGGTAGATAATAAGTAGAATTATCAATATTATCCCCATATTTAAATTTTTATTCCTGATTTGGCCTTGGAGATCAGTTACTAAAGTGTTATGATTCAATGGCGTTATGTGTGTTGCAAATTCACGTTGTAATTTTCTGGATTTGGATGTCAGGCATGGGGATAGAAGCTGGGTTGAGCTATAAACAGATTATCCTGATTTTCTAGAGGTGAAAATAATATTCTAGATAGGGGAGATGTTGATTATTCAGTCACTGATCAGTGGCCCCCATATTCTTTCATGTGTTAACAATGCACTCCTTTCCTTGCTCACTGGGGATTTCATTATAGGAATTAGAGAGAGACCATAACCTGATGGGGATGTAGTTTTCGGAAAACTCCCTCTATGTGTCAAGGTATTCCTCTTCTTATTCAGACTTACATGCCTTGATCTTTTTATACCACAAAAGTGGTCTCTTATGGTCTCCTACTGACTGGAGTAATGTTTTACTAGATGTTGATGGGGAACTATATATAGTTGTTCCTGATATTTCATGTGCCTCTCTATATAAAAGTGTCAGTTTTTTGTTTAGGTTTGTATATGTATTTGTTTCGACAGAAGGAGGACTACCTTTCCCATGAGAGATATCGATGTGGGGAGGTTGACCACATTGGAATTTAGGACTAGAGTCACTATGATCCATCTCCAAATTACGATGAGGAGGACTATCATGGAAATGAATGTCTTCTACTTCCACTTATATAGAAGAGTTTACAGACCCTTGTGATGTAGAGAGTGTGTCTTGAACAACCTCCAAGACTCCGGCATTTAGTAGATTAGAAATATGAGTCATGTACTATGTCATGGTTTGAGTATTTCGGCCTGTATTTAGTGGTTGTACACGGTAATAGCCCTGTTGTACGGTGGTTTCCATAAATTTTAAATAAGCACAGGGTGTTGTGGGGATATTATCCCACTATTGAGGATCTATCGGAATATATCTATGTAGTGCCTTTTTTTACTGGGATATGAGCATGTCCTGGGGCATGTGCCACTCTCACATGGTTAGCCTCGGTTGGATCAAGAATATACACCTAGTCTGAATATGCATTCCCCACATGAATATGTCGATGGACCTTTGAAATGGGATAAGTAATATGAACCTCCTCCTATATTTCCTTGGAATGATGATGGCACAGTCGTTCATTGACAAAAGAAAGAATATGTTCCTTTCTTATGTTCCATTCTAGAATATGACTGACATGTTCACATATGGAAATTAAGGCATATATCGAGGATTATTCCCCTCTCACCTAGTTATTCTCGGACAGAGCAGGGATATGGGCCCCCTCTTGGGCCTTCAGATCATGCTGCAGGACTTTATGACAGGCATGTGCCCATTTCCCGATGCATGTGCCACTCTCACCAAGTTGGCCCTAGTTGGAACAAGATTATGTGCCTGAGCAGATTCCTCACCCTTAATCGGTATATACCGATAATCATCCATGGTGGGATAAATAATGTGAACTTTCTATAGTAAAAAAAATGTTCATGATGATCATAGTGTTGTGTCATCCTTTCTGTAGTGATACGAGTATGCACCTACCCCTTAATTTTCAACAGTGAAAAAATATGACAGCAGAGTTCTTCATCAGTTGCTAAAATATATTGGCACCATATCAATGTGTGCTTCGGAATATAGGCCTCCACATCCCCAGGATTCATAACATGTTGATAGATGTATTATATTTGAAGTGGGGATATGAACACACTTTTACCCTCCTTGTTCCATTGGGATATTCCATTTGGATTCATGCAAGGAATTAGGAGTATGAACCACCCCATGTTCATTATAGGAGTAGGCCAAAATACTTGTTCGAGACGAATAGGGATATGATATAGCTTGTTGGTCACTATTAGAGTATGCCGGAGATAGTTTACTACAGGATAAGGGATATTCTCATTCTTAATGGTATCTATCATTTTCTTCCATCGATGAGTGTTTCATTGCGAAGCCCGTGAATCATCCAATATGTAATGCTTCCAAAAGGATCCCACAACATGCGAATGATAGGTACCCGTATGATGATGATAGAGACTCTAGTTAGTAGGAATCCTCCTCAACAGTTCCTGGGCCATAGGAGAGTTGAATATAGCCTCCAGATCCAACTTTTTTGGGTATGGAAGGTGGAGGTTGTCACGCTCTGGGAATAGGATCCCATTGAGATTGGTCATGATGATGGGGACTACTATCCTAGAGAAGAAATTCATTGAGTGATGTGGACTCTCCAGCTTCCACACTTGTAGAATCTCATGAGAAACTTCTATAGACGGGATCATTCCCTATCGGTGGTACTCCCAAATCATCATGAATTCTTCTTACTGCTTGATTTTTCTTCTAGGATAGACTGTTTTATGATCCTTGAGGGTCATGGATGCTTATGATATGATTAAAAGAGTGTTGTAAGAGGAAGATATTGTCTCTGATTGGGAGTCTGAAAGCATGCAGAAAACAATGAGCAAGGTCACTAGTCAATGCTATATCATGGGCAAGATAATTCTCAATCAGATATGCATGGTTAACACAATTGTCTTGTATTATTTTTTCAACCATTCTGCTGGAATAGAGTCTTCAACATGGGGATATACTAATAGGAATCTCTATTTATGGTGGACATACAATATTTCTTGTATATAAATTACCAAACTATGTTACTTAAGAGGTTCATGTCAAGACTATCAATTTTTTTCTCATGTGAGGGGCCTAAAATCCTGAATCGATGGATTATAATCCATTTTTTTTGTTATTTCGAAGATTCACATTTTCACCATTTTTTAAGGGATTTCATAGAATGAAATGGGGATTTCTCATCATGTTACCATTTAACTTCTCTCAGAAACTCCCAATGGTTCCCCCATTAGTGGCTGAATATGGAACTCCTCAAAAATGGACTGCGGTCATCTGAGTATTAATTCCCAATGACTATTCGGAAATTTTATTGGTCAAGAGGATGGTAGTTTGGACTCATTTCACCCATGGGTGGGGGGAATTTTTCCTACTTCGGGAATCTCTTATATATTTAATACATGTTTGTTAATAGCACCCTTATCTCGATATAGGACTGGTTACCCTGAAAAAATGGATGTGGGTCAATTATATTTTATTTACAATGGACATGGATTCATCTGTATGTATTTGAGGTTCTTCGTCACTTTTCGGTAGTAGGAAATTTCGAATGTTATAAAGTCACATGAAAAAGTGCATCTGGATATGTTCCCATGTGATGGGGAGTTTGATTTTGTGAGGATGGGATTTAACCATTATGATATGTCCTACCTATCAGGGTTATTGCAGAAATCAAAAAAACATGTAGTTTTATTGGAATTGTTAGTTACACATTGTTACATCCCTATTTATGATTCCTAATGATGTTCTCATTACATCCCCCTAATCCCACGTGAACCATGCTTGTTGTTAGAAACAAGAGGGAGTGTATGATCATCCTCAAGACATGTGGATGTGGGATATGTATATTTGATAATTCCTTGAGATACTTGATATGGAGATCAATATTTTATGGTGTCATCCTACATATCCCGGTTATGGCAGGAATTAGATTTATCTTATTTCGTTAATGCTTGGGATTAATCACTAACGTTGCCTTGTGGAATGGGCATTCATATCTGAAAGGTGTCTTGTGATTTTTTCAGCATACCCTAAGTGTCATCCTGTGACATGGCTCAACATATAATGGGGTGTCATGATATACATAGCGGTGTGGTCCGAGAGGTGTCACATGTCTCATCAGACACGTCAGGTAGATAGCATGAGTGCATGTCGGCATGTCCAGAGTTGTGCTGCATGACTAAGATGATATTTATAGGAGACACCGTGATACCATAAAATCTTGGAAAAGTTTTTTTGGGGGTATCATATGACTCATTCAGTGGGGGAAAAATATTTGGGTCGTTATGTTTAGATGTGTCGATGTGGCTCAGCTGACATGAGTATGTCCTGTCATAGGAGTCAGCAGATGTATCTGAAGGATGTCGCAAGTGTAGTGTGGAAAACGCAGAGGGTTTTCAGTATCTGATTGGTTATTTCCTAAGGTTCAAAAGAACAATCATGACATATATGATTGATTCTTCATTTCCCATTTTACATGAAGAAGATATGTCACAAGATATGGGTGGCGTGACTTGGTTTTGTCGTCTGTCTTCGGATAGAACATGTGATGCCCACAGAGGTCTGTGATCATGTCCTCTTCTTGAGTTTTTCACTTCTAATCCTTGATTTTACTCTTGTATTGTGAGTGCCTCGGCTTGGTTCAATGTTAGTTTGTTTGGGTCTCATGTGATCGGGAAGACATACGATGTGGTATTTTCATCTATCACCAGGAGTAATTTTTGTGATCTCAGATTGATCATGAGAATGAATTTGTTCTTAGTGAATGAATGCTTTGGAGGTCCACCAGTGTATTACCTAGAAAAAAGTTTTTCAATTGTGTGAGAAGATGTGCATAGAAGCCCATGATATGATCAATGTTGTGCATATCCTCTTGCATCCGGTCAATCGACCAACACACCAACCGACTATATAACCAACCCTTTTTGAGTTAGAGTAGAGAAATTATTGTAGAAGACATTCCTCATACACACCAGTTCTTATGGGGAATCTGACATGAGTCTAGGCTAGAGTCGACATGAGTTTTGGCATTATGTTGTTTCATGAGTCTATTCAATGGACCGCATTAGGGGCGCCGCCTAATTTTCAACGATCATGGGACCATCCATCCATTATCGGATTATTTCCAATTGTTGAATGATCACACCATGAATGGCTTCCAAACTTTCATGTAAACATTTTCATGGGTCATTGCGAGATCCAAGTGCCTGTCAGAGGGCACTCGCGGGTCCTTGGATGGACTTCCATTGGGTCTCGCGGTCCATGCTGAGGGTGTGCTAGACGTTTCCTGTTTGCTTCAGTGACCATAAACCCATCTCACCAACCCCTTCTCCATCTAATTAAATTTATGTGATGATGACCGGGATTCATGCATAGTTTCAGTATGGCACTGAGAGTATTTCCCCTATTTTTCTGAGATGAGTCAGATGACTGATATTGGTCACACAGTGATGCATTTTTATTGCATGAAAAAACCTATCTATTCTTCCTGAGAGGGATGATCCATTGCCTATTCGTGCACTAATACTTTATTTAGGTGAAAATGACAAGAATGAGGGACCATGTGAGGTGAGACGGTCATGAAACAGAGGTCTTGCAGTGTCTTTCATGTCACTTAGGGTACTCGTCGCATGTCTTCTAATGACTATGGACACCACCTGCCTCCTATATTTTGATCTCCTTTGTTTTATTTTACAAGGGTAACGAAGTAGATGAGTTTTATCAGGTAATATCCATAATTTTTACTCAATTATCTTGTAGTGTCTCATGTGAAATGTGTGGATTATATGAGAGTGTAAAAATATTGTGGCCGAAAGAATGCATTTTTCCTTAGAGTGTCATGGAGTTGTCTGGCGGTTCCAATGTGACATTGCTGACGAGTCGAAGGTTCTAACCCAGATGCACCAGACAGATCGGGGTGTGTCAAATGTCTTCAGGGGCACACTAAATGTACTCCAGTGACCGCAAACCCCTCTCACATCCTCTTTATCTCCTTCATCTTTTGTGGAAAAGGCTCGCATGTGTTACAAGTTGTCTTGGGATCATCTTGGGATTTTATACATCCCAATGAAGCTTTGGTGGATGATATTTTTCAATACATGGGGACTCCTCATTGGGATGTATATTACCAAAACATTCTGTGGATTTCAGAATATTTTTCAGGAAAGATCCAATGACAAACTTCACAGCGTAGTGGGATGCTCATCCGGCCTTCACCGTTCTATTTCTAGAGAGAAATGGCGCTTACTGAGGAGGGATTTGCTGGTATTGAAGTAGGCTAAGTCCCATGTATGGAGACCTAGTTTGGATTTGAGGTGGTCACGTGACATCGATCCTTTTACGTGATCCACAAGTCTTTGACCATCCTCTTATACATTTCATTCATGGGAAAGATAATTCTCATGTTTCACTATTTCTTCCTTTATGATTGTTTCACTGGTTCTCATTTGGCAGGCATCAAGAGAAGAAAAAGTAGATACGATTCCCCACCATAAAAACCGGAGAAGAATAATCTCATGCAGTGGAAAATGGTGGCATGATCCCAGAAGTATACCAGGTGCATCAGAACCACCAAACTATGGGAAGAATAAAAAAAAGATGCATATGGACTAAATAATTTGAGAAATACACAAAAGAAAGATTAAAATTTCAAACCTTCATTTGTTAGGGTTTGGATTTGTCCAACATGGTGCATGAGATCACAACAGAGTTCATCTTTCAAAGAATACCATAATGAAATGTGGAACATATATCTCTGTTAAGGTAATTTTAAAAGAATGGATAGGGGTTTATGAGTTATACAAAAAACCACTGATAAATGATACATTTATTAGCACAAAAACCAAAATATGTCTTTATCTGTGTTGATAATGTAATGATTTATTAGTAGTAAATTTAATTCCAATAATGTTTATATTTCTAGTCGATAAATAAAATTTTATAAAAAAAAATTAAAAAATTGTGATAAATTACTTTTTATATAATCATTAATAAAAAAATTAATTTATAATAAAAAATAAAAAATATTAAAAATTTTAAAATTAAAGAAATATTATATATTAATAAAATATAAAGGCATTTTAAAAAGTTTATGTAATATTAAATAAATAGATAAAAGTATTTATGTAAATTTCAACTTTATTAAAAATGATAAAATATTATTAACTACTTCAATTAAAAAAATATGTTTAATTAATAAATATGAAAATAAAAATGATTAAATTAATAAATATTCATTTAAATATAAAATTACATTAAATTACATATTAATATTGAAAAAGTAATAACTCTATAAATATTTAAATAAAAAAATATTACAGTAAAAAAATAATTTAAAATGATATTATATTACAATATTAAGTATTATTAAGTGAAAATGTATAAATAAATTATATTAATGAATAAATTATTTAAATATTTAACCAATAAATATTATAAATTAAAACATAAATAAAATATTAAAATCAAATAAGAATTAAAAAAATTAGATTATCATAAAAGAATAAATGTTAAAAAATAAGTTTTCGTAATTAAAAATTGAATAAATTGAAAAATTATTAAAACATTATTCATTAAATTTAATTATATTAAATAATGAAATGTTAAAAATCAATAAAAATTATAATAAAATTAAACAAAAAATTTAAAACTTATGTTAAAAAAGTTACTTAAAAAATTTAATAATTAATAACGTGTAAATAATAATTATATAATGATTTAAATAGAAATAGAATAAAATAAAAATTACAAAATATTAATTATATAAATTAAAAACAAATTAAATTCTTGAATATTATCATTCAAACATGTATAAATAACTATAAAGAGTGAATACATGACAAAAATGCTAATTTAGTAAACATTTAATGTCGATTGAAATTTAAAAAGATTAAATTATAGTAAGAAAATTGAAATTTATAAATATTAAAAATAAATAAATAATATTATATGAATAAATTCAACATGCATAAACATAAAACACAAACAT
This sequence comes from Viscum album, assembly GCA_963277665.1. NCBI lineage: Eukaryota > Viridiplantae > Streptophyta > Magnoliopsida > Santalales > Viscaceae > Viscum > Viscum album. The sequence continues at coordinate 29,815,793 of OY728167.1, forward strand.
ATGTATACATACACATATATATACATACCTACACTTATATAAAAATACACACATATATAAACACAAAAATATTCATACATACAGAAACACACATACATGAAAATACCGGGGTACACATACATACACATACATACACATGCATTCAAAAACATAAATAAATAAATATATATATATATATATATATATATATATATATATTTGACATGTTCCGACCTCCCTGGGCCATTAACCTTATCATCTTACACCATTGTGCTCACAAAATACATTGGGTTAGTTCCAAAAACACCAAAGGTTGTTAACCATTGAGGTCACTTATCATGCTAATGATTGTCTTCATATTCCAACACATGTTCATTTAGTGTTCTCTATCCATACTCACACAAACCCTTGGAAACATCCTGGGAGGTCATCCATCTTAACACTACTATAAGACAATAAATCCTAACTATGTATATGTTATCAGATAGGCACCCAAAAAGAAATTTTCATCTTATTGACATGGGTAGTAAGATTTAGCATTTTAAATTTGACTTTCTCCATGGGTGTTAAACTCTCCACCCTTTTAGAGAAAAAATAACTCATTATGGAACCGACATTGTAATCCTAGGCTATGCCTCTACACCTTAGACTTTGTATTGGATATGAGACAATTTTCCATGATCCAAACTCCTTGGACAATGAACCCAGTCATCTTATCCCATGGGTCTCTTATAATACCTTTATTTACTTCCATGAAAAACATAGGTTATTACCCACCGGGGTCACTTATTAGAGTAATTACGATCCCCATAGACCAACACATGATCATTCAAATCTCTTTTCCCTCACTCACTCACACCCAAATAATATTTCTAGGAGTTCACACATCATGATACAACTCCAAGCTAATAATTCTTAACAATGGAGTTCTTATTATATATTATATTGAAAATAATGCTGCCCTATAATTCCCCGACCCCAGTTACCCAGAGTCGGTTCATTATTTTAATACATTGGCATGATTAGAAGGAATCATGTCCCGAAGGATCAATCAGTTTAGCAGTCTTGGAAAATAGATTACATACATGAATGTTACATTGCACTTTAAGACATAGAAAACAACATAAATAATCTTTATGAATGCCATTATTCCCTTGGCATAACCCTTCATATCAATCAAAATACACTTCTTGGAATCCTGGGAAACATAAAAAATAGAAAGGGGTGAGCTCAAATTCTTGGTAAGGGTAAGAAATACAGTAGAAACTTTCATAAATATGCATAAAAATTTAAGTCAATATATAACAAAAAAAAATCCTTTTAAACTTGAACATCAGCTTAATATGGAAAAAATAAAATGAAATAATTCCATTTACTTATTTACATGGATATTCTACTAGTCGAATAATCACCTGAAATATCACTAACCACTTTCATAATGATGGAATTCATAATGTCAGACTATCATAACCACGTAGCCAAGGTCTCGTGCCAAGACTACAAATAGGATTTTGTCAAGGCCTCGTGCCAAGACACTAGTTCGTCTCATGAGACCTACCGATGCATCAAGGAGTTATAGAGAGCTCCACCCATCACATACTATGTTCAATGCATTCCTCATATGAAAAGGTTTAAACATAATATAAACATTCGTATTAAAACATTCATAAGAAATGTCAATACTTTCTCCATAAACAATGAATGGTATAAAAATAAAAAATCCATAGTCAAACATATCATAACTCATTCAATACAATAAGGAATATTGTATTATAATAAATCAACCTCAATCCAAAATAATATCTAGTAGAGGATGCTGACATAGTTGAAAATGATGAGTAAAACTTTTTGAGAGAAATATCTTTTTTGTAAAATCATTTAAAAGTTATACATGTATAAAGGAAGTAATTTAAAAGATATATTTGAATCAAAGTGTACCATACGACTTTGAATCTTTTGAAAATAATTATCATTTAAAAACATTCATGTCCATATAAATAAATCCTTGAAATAATTTTGAAGACATGGATATTAATTAAAACGATTTAGAAAGATAAATCTTTAAAACATTTGAAATTATGATCGTGATAAAGAGTACCTTTAAAAATCCTTAAAATCATCATTTTTAAATCATTTTTATGAAAAATGGACATGGATGATAAAAATTTCTTAGTAAATACATACACATAAACAATCTCAGATAATAATGAGATTGATGAATTAACCCTTACCTTGTACTTTCCTTTAGTCGAGGGTACGTTTAACCTCTTGTACGAAGATCGTAGTATGTTATTAAATTGTACCTGAACCGTATTAATATTTATGATATCATACATGATTCATTTATGAATTTATACTTCCCATTTAATAATAATTTCAATGTTAAATTAAAATTTTGGGTAATAATCTCTTTCTTTATCGTACGTGTTTTAACTTGTTACTCTAGATTGTATCACATAGATAATGATTTAAATACATCCAGAATATAAAACATGATAAGTATATCATATATATTTAGAATATATATATGTATAATAGACATATATATGAAATTAAAAACACCGTTTATGGAGACGGTAGTCCGTACGTACGCATAAACACTGTTTCTGTTTTCAAATAGTATTGAACGGAAGTAAGTGAATACGATATATGTAAGAAAATAAATACTTATGTATATAAATATATAAATATATATCTCCAATAGAATTATTATTTCATATATTACATACTTATTAGTAATATATATTTTTATATTCGTCGATGAATGATGAACTTGGAAATGAATCTCATCACGTCGTGGAGACGGTAATCCGTATATACGCACGAGTAAAAATATCCTTCTTTTGATATTAAATTAATATATAATTGGATGGTATATCCTATATACATAATCCTTATAATTTTATATTTATTATTTAAATCTAATACACATCATTTTATACCCATCCAAATAATAATGTATTGAATAACAATTACACCACGACGTGGAGACGGTAAGCCGTACGTACACAAGTATGGTGACATGTCATTCAAAAGATTGATAGAATACTGAATATGGTTGTACCATATTTATAATATCATCATAGTATATAAGAGATTATAGAGTTATTATTTTCTAATAGAAATAACAAGGAAAGAAGAAGTTGAAGAAGAAAGGAACTTGAAAGAGGGTGGTGAAAACATTTCCTCTTTTTCGGGTTCTTCCTTTTGATTTGATCAAAAGGGCTCCATAGGTTGACTTTATGATCAGACTAAGTTCTTTAGGTTGAATTTAGCTAAGTTGAGAGAGTATTTGGGAAGGGTTTGGATGAACCAAAAGGCTTTGAAGGTGTGAAGAATTGGTTAGAAGTTGGGTCCTTTTATAATGGGGAGGAGGGGCTATTTAGGAAAACAAACATAAAGTATTAAATTATAATAAATATATATTCGGTTTAAAATGGCTCAAAAGTGAATTATTCAAAGTATAAGGTGGGGATGAGTTGAAATCCTTTCAAACAATAGATTTTATACAGGTTTGGGTCATTATATTAACCTTATCTATTAGTTTTAACTCTTAGTTAATTAGTTTGACACTTACCATGTCACTTTGTATTTTTTTAATACATAGTTAATAAACTTACTATATACATCCAAGAAACCCAAAAGTGGTACATTAATGATACAGAAATAATGATATAAGTACTTTTTCTGAACCATATATTTTTAGGAGTAGAATATAAATTAATATTATAATATTTGTTTTAAAAACTCATTTATGTCAATTTTGACACTACTCAAAAAATGATTTTTGTTAAAGACATAAAAACTTTATTAATTCAAACCAAATTCATTTAATAAATCCTAACATGTCATATTAACCACTAAAATTCGTGTATTTCATCAAAACATTCAAATTATATTTATTTTAACATTTATAATATCAATTATTTGATTCTTTCATTAATTTGGAAAATACTGCATCATTATTGTGTCATATATATTTTTACATTTTCAAGGTCTAATAATTATAAATACCGTACCATTATTTATTAAAAAAATTTAGATTTATAATGAATATTTTTAATTGAAAATATAACATATATAACCCTATTTAAAAATTATTTTTCTAAAAGATATAAGCTTATGTCATTTTTGTATTTACTTTAACTTAATTGATATAAAGTGACACTATCACCTACAAGTGGCTCCATGGGGTCCCAAAATTGACCCCAAGATACCCATGGTCGGACATGTATCCACCAATAAGGTTAGGACACGTTTTAGGGTAATTTATTATTATTATAATATTATTTTTTTACCCTTATTCACCAGATTTATCTTTTAACCATGGTAAATAAAATATTTACCGAAGAAATTATTAAAAATGTCTAATAATAAAAGTTACCTATTAGAACAATTTGGACATCCTAATTCCAAATATGGAATCTATTTTTCCTAATTCAAAACACAGAAGTGGTAGAAATTAATTTATAATTATTTCCTGCTGTCAAAACAAAAAGCGTGTTTTTAAGATATAATAACTATCAAAAGATTGACACATGTTTATGTCCGTTTAAATTGTGAAATTATGTCCAAGGACAAAAATTGTATTAAATGGTAAAAATATATTCTAAGTATACTTTAAAACCACTCAAATTCATAATTTATCACTATTAATTATTTTGATTAAAAAATTTGTTTTTAATTAAAATTTAGTAATTTTTACTATTCATCAAAATATAAAAGTTATCTGAAAAGTACCAAAATTTCAACCTAGGATAAATTCGATATTCCGAATCTCAAAATGAATTCCATTTTAAGAGATAAAATTTATAAAATTTCAAAAATTAGGTATTACTATTCATAACGACTAGTTTGATTGGTTGTAGTGTGTGTTCGAACTCGATGTTGCGTAAAACACACGCTACTGTTTTATTCAAAGAGAAACGTACCGTAGAAGTTTGGGGTGTTACATTCTTCCCTCCTTCAATAAATTTTTGTCCTCACAATTTGATATAGTTCATCAAAAATAATGGTCGAAAATAGAAAATATCATTGTGGGAAAACCCACATCGAATTTTGGTTAATAAAATTTTGCCTTAATAATAGGAAAAGATAAATGATAGGGTCAACACCAAATTATTATTTTTATTAGGAGAAAAATAGTTTCAATTAGAGACATGTAATTGGAGGAAAAATCTAAATATTTATAGGTAGTGATTGAAGTAATCAATCAAAAACTAGTTTAAAATTGAGGTCCTTAAATTCATAAATCTATGATGATTTAAAATCCCATCAGTTCAACAAAACATAAGGTATTAGTATAACACATTTTTGGATTTAAGATCTCATCAATAAAGTATAAGAATTAATTTTTTCATAGAATAATAGGATAATAAAAATATATACTTGACAAGTAGAGTTCCATCCTTTAACTAATTTCTACCACAACCTCATATTTCACTCTAAAAGATGATAGAACATAAAAAATATTCTATTTATCCTATTCTTTTGGGGTTAAAAAATGAATTTATAATTCATCTACTAGACCTTCTTAAAATAAACTACATTATGTAATCCAGGACATCTCATGGGCTAGTGGTAGGTGATACATCCATGTCGCCCTTCGGTTGAGGGTTCATGTCTCGGGGCCTTGCCGGTCGCGACAGGTTGCCGCCCGACCTCTTGGTTGTCCTTTTATGGAAATCCAAAATTAATCTCAAACTAGAATTATCCAAAATAATTTTTTCCAAACTCACCGTCCAAAATTTAGAAGGAATGTAAACACAATAAAGATCCTTTTTTCCGCGTAATAACATGTGAACCCCTTCATCATGTATTTTTTTAAACACTGCAACATCCTGAATTACCATAAAAACTTATTGATTACATTCATGATCCCTTATTACTTATTGAATAATGGATATAGTCCTTCTATCCAAAAAAGTTGTAGACTCCAACAATGATTGGAATAGAAATCATTAATCAGTTTCAAGGTAGTCAATAATATCCAATATAATTTATTGAAATCAACCATCTCTTATTCCAAAATCACTACCTCATTATGAGAATCATATTATGATTTATCATTCTCTCAACCATAGATTTTACATAAATTTAACCTGCTATTGAGCCTCTTTTCTTGGTTCCACACAATCTCAAGTCCTTATTAAAATAATACTGCAGTACAATACTTATATACTCCATAATTTTTATAACCAGTACATTGTTGATATAACACTCAAATGTCATAACTCTCTAATAACAACATAATAAATCTAGTCATTCTTCCTCATCTGTGGTAGTATCATAACTTGATTATTATCCAATAGCATCATTTGGGGAATACTCTGATGACTGAGACATTGGTTCATGTAGTGTCCCAACTCCTTGCAGATTAAGAATTTTACATTTGAACCTCTTTTCTTACCCTTGCAGTCATGTACAAGGTGTCTTTTTTCTCCACACTTATAAAAAACTCCCATTACCTTCAGGCATGTTCCAGGGTGTTACTTCCCACAGTAATCACATATAGGAAAATTATTCTTTTCCCTCTTCCCTTTATCCATCTTTCTCTCTTCCATCCTTTTCTTCTCTTGATTCCCTTCAAATCCATTGGAATCCGTAAACTCTTTACTTATCTTATCAACACATGATACTATTTATTCATATGATGATGATACATGGGAGACTATTTCCCTTCTAAATGATAGATTAATACCATGAAAGATACGATCCTTATTATTCTTTGGATCATACGTATTACTCGAGTTCACATTCCTTCTACTGGGCACCATTTCTATAAAATATCATAAACTAGGTCAGTTTATGAATTGCAAAGAATAATTCCAAACTTGTAAAATAACTAACGCAAATTGAACAGCTTATGGATATAATCTATAATCATAAAACTATTTCTTTGAAGAAGTATATACTCATAAACCCATCATAATGGTTCGTAATGAAAATTAGAATTATCCTAAGCATATCCCCCGGGAGTGTCGTAACCAAGAGTGCAGCCAGGCTTGTTGTCGTGCACCAGTTCTCGTTCGAGTCTAGCTCAAAGCGGTGTTTTCAGGTTTTACCCCTAGGTACATCTATGCCATAGCCACCTCTACCTGCTCGTATCTAGACATGGATGTATTGCTCGAAAAACTCAAAAAATCTCTACAATATCAAAATTCTAGGAAGTTCTTATATTCTAATCCTCAAAGTCTATCTTAGGGCTCTATGATCTAATTAGAGTTTATCTAAATATTTCTTCCAAAGTAATTGTAAACTTCCTCTAATACCAACTGTAACGCCCCAACCACAGTTACCCTGAGTCAGTGCATTATTTTAATACATTGGCATGATTATAAGGAATCAAGTCCCGAAGGACCGATCAGTTTAGGAGTCTTGGAAAATAGATTACATACATGAATGTTACATTTCACTTTAAGACATAAAACAACAACATAAATAATATTTATGAATGAAAATATTACTTTGGCTTAACCCTGCATATCAATCACCATACACTTCTTGGAATCCTAGGAAAAATAAAACATAGAAAGGGTTGAGCTCAAACGCTCAGTAAGGGTAAGAAATACAGTGATGACTTTCATAAATCTTCATAAACATTTAAGGCAATGTATAACTAAAACAAAAGCCTTTTAAACTTGAACTTCAACATAATATGGAAAAAATAAAATGAAATAATTCCATTTAATTATTCACATGGATATTCTACTAGTCGAATAACCACCTGAAATATCACTATCAACTTTCATAATGATGGAATGCATAATTCCAGACTATCATAACCACGTAGCCAAGGCCTCATGCCAAGAATACAAATAAGAGTTTTTCAAGGCCTCGTGCCAAGACTCTAGTTTGTCTAATGAGACCTACCGATGCATCGAGGACCTATAGAGGGCTCCACCCATCACATACTAAGTCCAATGGATTCCTCATATGAAAAGGTTTAATCATAACATAAACATTCGTATTAAAAAATTCATTCGAAATGTCAATACTTTCTCCATAAACCATGAATGGTATAAAAATAACACATCCACAGTCAAACATATCATAACACATTCAATACAATAAGGAATATTTTATTATAATAAATCAACATCAATCAAAAATAATATCCATTAGAGGATGCTAACATAGTTGGAAATGATGAGTAAAACTTTTTGAGAGAAATATCATTTTTAAAATTCATTTAAAAGCCACACATTTATGAAGGAAGTAATTTAAAAGAGATTTTAGAATCAAAGTGTCCCATACCACTTTGAATCTTTTGAAAAGAATTATAATTTCAAAAAAATTATGTCCATATACATAAATCCATAAAATCATTTTGAAAACATGGATATTAATTAAAAATATTTAGAAAGATAAATCATTAAAACATTTGAAATTCTGATCGTAATAATGAGTACCATTAAAAATCTTTAAAATCTTCTTTTTAAAATCATTTTTATGAAAAATGGACATGGATGATAAAAATTTCCCAGTAATTACTTACACATAAACCATCTTGGATAATAATGAGATTGAGGAATTAACCCTTACCTTGCACTTTCCTTTAGTCGAGGGTACGTTTAACCTCCTGTACAAATATCGTAGTATGTTATTAAATTATACCAGAACCATATTAATATTTATGATATCATACATGATTCATTTATGACTTTATACTACCCATTTAATAATAATTTCCATGTTAAATTACAATTTTGGGTTATAATCGCTTTCCTTATCGTACGTGTTTTAACTTGTTACTCTTGATTGTATCTCATAGATCATGATTTAAATACTTCCAGAATATAAAACATGAAAAATATATCATATATATTTAGAATATAAATATGTATAATAGACATATATATGAAATGAAAAACACCGTTTATGGAGACGGTAGTCCGTACGTACGCATAAACACTGTCTCTGTTCTCATATAGTATTGAACGGAAATAAGTGAATAAGATATATGTAAGTAAATAAATAATTATATATATATATATATATATCTAGTTGCATTATTATTTCATATATTACATAATTATTAGTATTATATATTTTTATAATCATCGATGAATGGTGAACTTGGAAATGAATCTCATCGCGTCGTGGAGACTGTAATCTGTACGTACGCACGAGGGAAAATATCATTATTTTGAGAATAAAATAATATATAATTGGATGTTATATCATATATAATGAATCCTTATAATGTTATATTTATTATTTACATCAAATACACATCATTATTATACCCATCCAAATAATAATGTATTGAATAACAATTACACTACGACGTGGAGACGGTAAGCCGTACGTACGCACGTATGGTGACATATCATTCAAAGGATGGGTAGAATAATGAATATGGTTGTACCATATTTATAATAACACCAAAGTATATAGGAGATACTAGAGTTATTGTTTTAGAATAGAAATAACAAGGAAATAATAAGTTGAAGAAGAAAGGAACTTGAAAGAGGGTGGTGAAAACATTACCTCTTCTTCGGGTTCTTCCTTTTGATTTGATCAAAAGGGCACCATAGGTTGGCTTTCTGATCAAACTAAGGCCTCTAGGTTGAATTGAGATAAGTTGAGAGAGTATTGGGGCAGGTTTTGGCCAAACCAAAAGGCTTTATGGTGTGAATAATTGGATAGTAGTTGGGTCCTTTTATAGGGGGGGGGGCAGGGGCTATTTTGGAAAAAATTGAAGTATTAATTTATAATAAATTCACATTCTGTTTCTAATGGATAAAAAGTGGATTATTCAAATTACAAGGTGGGAATGGGTCGAAATCATTTCAACGAATAGATTTTAGATAGGTTTGGGTCATTATATTAACCTTATCTTTTAGTTTTGACTCTTAGTTAATTAGTTTGACACTTACCATGTCACTTTTTATTTTTATAATATATCGTTCATAAAATTACTATATACATCCAAGAGACTCCAAAGTGGTCCATTAATGATACAAAAATAATGATATAAGTCCTTTGGCAGAACATTATATTTTTATGAATAGAATATAAATTATTTATATAATATTTGTTTTAAAAACTCATTTATTTAAATTTTGACACTACTCAAAATTTTATTTTTGTTAAAGTCTTAACAACATTATTATTTCGAAAAAATTTTAATTAAGAAATAATAACATGTCATATTAACCAATAAAATTCTTTTATGTCATCAAAACGTTCAAATTATATTTATTTTAAAATTTATAATATCAATTATATGATTCTGTCATTAATAAGGAAAATACTGCATCATTATTGTGTCATATATATTTTTACTTTTTCAATGTCTAAAAATTATAAATAAATACTATTATGTAGGAAATATTTTATAATTTCTAATGAATATTTATAATCGAAAATATAACATATATAACCCTATGTAAAAATTGTTTTTCTAAAAGATATAATCTTATGTCATTTTTGTATTTACTTTAACGTAATTAATATAACGTGTCCCTATCACCTACAAGTGGCTTAATGGAGTCCCAAAATTGACCCAAAGATGCCCATGGTCAGACATGTATCCACCAAAAAGGTTAGGACACGTTTTAGGGAAATTTATTTTTATTATAATATTATTTTGTACCCTTATTTACCGGATTTACCTTTTAAATATGGTAAATAAAATATTTACCGAAGTAATTATTCGAAATGTCTAAAAATAAAAGCTACATATTCACACAATTTGGACATCCTGATTCTAAATATGGAATCCATTTTTCCAAATTCAAAACACAAAAGTGGCAGAAATTAATTTAAAATTAATTCTCACTGTCAAAACGAAAAGCGTGTTTTTAAGATATAATAACTATCAAAAGATTGACACTTGTTTATGTCCGGTTTAATTGTGAAATTATGTCCAATGACCAAAATTGTATTAAATGGTAAAAATATATTCTAATTATACTTTAAAACCACTCAAATTCATAATTTATCACTTTTAATTATTTTGATTAAAAAAGTTGTTTTTAATTTAAATTTCGTAATTTTCACTATTCATCAAAATATTAAAGTTATCCGAAAAGTACCAAAATTTCACCCTAGGCTAAATTCGATATTCCAAATCGAAAAATGAATTCTATTTTTAGAGATAAAATTTATAAAATTTAAAAAAGTAGATATTACTATTCATAATGACTAGTTTGATTGGTTGTAGTGTGTGTTAGAACTCGAAGTTGCGTACAACACTGGCTACTGTATTATTCAAAGAGAAGCGTACCATGGAATATTGGGGTGTTACATGCCCCTTATTGAAATGGGTTGTTGCATTTAATTTTTAAAATAATCTTTTTTCTGTTTTTTTGTAATATTTTAACTAATTAATGTGAATATAACTTTATAATCTCAAATATATACTCAATTTAACATATTTATATATTTTTTCACGGTCCATGAGTTTATGAGGAAAATAAACAATACAAACACGCCTAGGAAAACAAGGATAGTTTACACCCCCTAAATGGGATGACCCACTATATAGATGAATCACTAAAAATTTATAGCATGAGACCCTATAGCTTGAATCCTACATCCTTACCTAAGGCCCCATCATCCTACCTCAATGGCCCCATGCTTATGTCTTGTCCTACGACATCATGTACCTAGGTCTCCATCCTTACTTGCATCATCACCTATATCATTACTGAGGTTTGCAATTGAATCATCATCCATAAATAGCCCAAAAATAATTGATAAATCATAAAAATGTTATAAATATTGTTCATATTTATAACACATATTTATATTATTATATGTACTTATTGTCATAAAATTCATATATGTATATATACATGTCTGGGGGTTGGCTCAACTGGGTTCAAGTACTAGGGAGAATTTATTTATGTACATTATGTAAGGGGAATGTATAATATCACAGACACACACACACACACAGATATATATATATATATATATATATATTGTATTTATACTAATATAGATTGGACTATAGATAGCGCTATAAAAATACTTGATGAGTTCTAACAAAGAATTCTAAATCAAAGATCCTTTAAAACATGGACCATTTTATCAGTTCATGAAAATCATTATTTAAGTTGGTATTTAATGAGTCTTAGTTTAACTCTGATAAAAGGGACCCATTTATTAGTGCTTATTTTAACTCTAATAAAAATAACCCTTCATCAATAATAAAAATTGTCCTAATAACTTCCAAACTACTACTGTGTTCTATTTAAATTATTTCACATTGTAGTTGCAATAGGTTTATGGAAGATTCATAATTTTGTTTAAATAAATATACATACAAAATACAAGAAAAAAACAATATTATTGAAATTTAAAACATTGTTTTGTACAAATTAATTATACTGTATAATTTAACCATAACATTCAAAAATATAAATCATTTCATTGAATTTGCAACTAGAACACCTCTAAAAATCATGATAAAGGTATATGTTTTTGAGTAAACCAGCCCCAATAAATAATAAGAATCCACCTATTTATGAAAACTATTATTATATTTGTAATATTACTATAAATACAATAAACATAAATATGAAACAATAAATTAATAAATGTTAATTTTAAATAAAAATGCACACTTTGAGTCATACCAGTCACACCATGTGTCATATTTAGTGTGGATAATTCCTACATGCTACAAATGACCTATCGATCATTTTATTAAATTATCAAAACAATATTAACATTCTTTATATTTTTAGTACGTAATATTTATTTTTAAAGAAAATTATTTCTTTTTCATTTAAAACATGAATTTTGAGTCATACTGGTAATATTGTGTTTCAGTTTGAGCTGTGACTACTTTTTACGTGTCAAAAATTAATAAATAATCATTTTACAAACGTACCAAGACAAATATAGAATTTTTAAATGGTTTTAGTTGATTTAAAAACGTTTGGAATTAAAATGTAAATTTTAGACTGATAACAGACACATTTAGTCATATCGAGCACACTATGTATTGGATTAAGCTGTGGCTAATTCCTATAGGTCACAAATAACATATGTATTTTTTTAAATAATGAATCTAAAAAATCATAATGTTTTATTTATAGTTTTTATTATGTAAAATGAATATTTTTAATAGAAAGTCAATTTTATATACAAAGGAAAATTTGGAGTCATACATCAACCACTGTGCGAGGGATTGATGTGTGGATATCTTCAACAAATTAAAATGAGTTTTCAATTGTTTTCCTAAACATCAGAAAAATATGATTGTGTTTTATTTCAATTTAATATGTCATGTTTTTTTACAAAAACGTCATTTTAAATAGAAAACGCACACTTTGAGTCATACCAGCCACATCATGCGTTGGAATGACATGACACTAATTCCTCCACATCACAAGTGATGTTGGAATTGTTTTCCTAAAGTATAAAGGAAATTATAGCAAATTTCTTATTTATCAATGAGTGACATAATTTATGAACAAAAATACCAATTTTAGATAGATAATAATGAAAATTCTAGACTAATCGATCACATATTTTTTCTGATTGAGGTGTTCCTAATTACTACATGTCACAATTTACATATAGATCCTTTTTATTATGTATATAAACAATATGAATATGATTTTTTGATTTTTAGGATGTCACCTTTCATTTTAACTAAGATGTCAATTTGAATAAAAAATCATAAATTGAGTCATATTGTTCACACTATGTGTTATATTGTGGGGTGGATGATTCCTACACATCAAAAATGAGGTATGGATCATTTTAATAAAGTATCAAAACAATCCAAATGTGTTTGTCCAGTTTGGATTTTGTCGCTTGTCCTTTTTAATAAAATACAATTTTAAACAGAAAACTTTCATTTGAGTCTTATCAGTCACATAATGTGTCAGTTGGACCTAAGAATAACTCTGATACATTATAAATGACATAATTTTTTTTACAAATATAAAAAGACAATATGACTGCATTTTCTTGGGTTTCCTTGAGAGACAATTATTATGAACAAAAATGTTAATTTTAGAGTGATAAAGGATAGTATGAGTTATATAGAGCATATCGTGTATCATACTGAGGTGTGGCTTATTCCTATACATCAAAAATGACCTATGGATCATTTTATTGTTATGTAAAACTATATGAATAAATTTTCTCAGTTCACAATATGTAACTTATCATATTTACCAAAATGTCTATTTTAAAAAAGGAGACACACATGGAGTCATACCATCCACACCATGCACTGGATTAAGGTAAAATTAATTTCAAAACAAGAATAAGGAGTAGTGGATAATTTTCATAAAGTATCAAAAATATCAAATTGGATTTTATCTGTTTTGAGTATATCACTATTTTTTATTATTAAAATGACATTTTAAACTAAAATCACACGCTTTGAGTCAAACCAATCGGATCATGTGTTAGTTTTAAGGGAGACTAACTCATAATAATCATAAATGTAATAAGAATAATGTTTTCTAAATTATCACGAAAATAGGGCTGTGTTTTCATTCTCTTCAAAGAGTGATACGTATTTTGAACTAAAATGTTTATTTTTGACTGAAAATGAGAACATTGAGAAATACATGACACAACCTGTTCCCAATTGTGGGGTGGTTCATTCCTACAGGTCACAAATGATTTATTTATCATTTTACTAAGGTATCAAAAACATTCTAAATGTGGTTCCATATTTTTGAGTATGTCACTTTTCTTTTTCACCAAAATGAAATTTATAAATAAAATGACACACATGGAGTCATACCGGCCACAACATGAATGTGATTGGGGTGAAGATAATTCCAACATGTCAAAAATGACATACAAATTTTTTTCCAAAATTATAAAAACAATATGAATTTTTTTCTTTCCTGTCTGGGTATGAAAATCTTCTTTTTCAGTAAAAAGTCATTTTAAACTAAAAAACAAGAACATTTTTTTCATACCAGTCACATCATGTGTCATTTTTTCATGATATTGACTCCTACTCATCAAAATGGTATTAATAATATATTAGGATAATATATATATTTTTCCTATTTTTCACTAAGGTACCATTGTTTTGAACAAAATTGACAATTTTTTACTATTAATGGACCCTTTGTGTCGTACTAGGAACACTGGGTTTCAGATTGAGGTGAGTATAATTCTTACAACTCAAAAATGACTTCTAGATAAATATACTAAAGTATAAAAGCAATATTATTTTGTTAGATCTATTTTGAATATGTCACTTATTAGTTTACCTAAAAAGCTAATTTTAAATAAAAATACACATTTTGTGTCATACCAATCACGCCCTGTATCGTATTGAGGAGTGAATAATTAAAAAACATTAAAAAATTTCCTTGGAAAATTTTACTAAAATATATAGACAATCGTAATATGTTTTCTTGGTTTTGAGTATATCATTTATCTTTTTACGAAAAGGTTATTTTCAAATAAAAGCATGCACTTTGATTCATACCGGTCACACCATGTTTTAGTCTTAAATGAGATAAATTTATATGAATCAAAATTGACTTAAGAATCATTATTAAAATTTATCAAGACAACACATGAATGATTCTTAGTTTTCATGGAGTGAGAATATTTTGAAAGTAAAATGTAAATTTTAGGCATATAATTGACACTTTGAGTCATATAAGGCACACCGTCTATCAGACTAACATTCGATTTATTCCTACATGTCAGAAATGACTTATAGATCAAATTCATAATGAATAAGAACCATATGAATGAATTATATCAATTTTCAAGTGTGTTACATTTAGTTTTTACAAAAACGACAATTTTAAATAATAGAACACAATTGGAGTGATATGGGTCCCACCGTGTATCAGGTAGAGACAAAAAATATTCCTACTTGTTAAAAATTATTTATTAATCATATTCCTAATATATCAAAACAATATAAATTTTCTTTATGAGTATTTATTTTTTAAATTTTATTTTTTTACTCAAATGTCATTTTAAACTAAAAACACTCACTTTGAGTCATACTGGTCTCATCGTGTATCAGTTTGATGTTATACAGATTCTTACACATCACAAATGTCATAAGAATCTTTTTAATAATGTAACAAGAAAATATGAGTGTGTTTGATTTGTTTTTAGTGAGGGATTCTCTTTTTGAACTAAAATGTCAAGTTTGAATAATAATAGACACTTTGAGACATAACGGGATAAACATTTATTGGATTGACGTGTGTTTAATTCCCACACATGAAAAATGACATATGGATACTTTTCCAAAATTATTGAGTCAATATATATGATTTTTTTTTTGTTTTAAGAGTGTAACTATTTCTAATTTAAAAATAATTTCAAGTTTAAATAAATTGTTTCACTTGGATTCATAAAATTCACACTGTGCATTCGATTAGGGTGTTTATGATTCCTACATATCACAAATGACTTATAGATTTTATTAAAAATAAAAACAAAATTATTGTGTTTTTATATTTTTGATTGTGATACTTATATTTTCGTCTAAAATTTTATTTTAAACTGAAAACAAACACATTGAGTTAGACCTATCATATCATCTATCAGTTTGACATTCGGAAGATATATATTAATCAATAATAGAATATAAATCCATTTCTAATTGTATCAATACTATCTTAGAATTTTTTCTCCATTTTCAGGGAGTAGAAATTTTTTTAAATTAGAATGTAAATTTTATACTCATATGGGAATCTTTGAGTCATATTAGGGACACTGTTTATCATATTGAGGAGAAACTAATTCCTACATTTTATAAATAGATTATGGATTGTTTCCCTAATGTCTCAAAATAATCATAAGGCATTTTCTTGGTTGGGAGTATGTCCCATTCATTTTTAATAAAATTTCAATTTTAATTAAATTGATATACATGGAGTCAGTATAGTAACACAATTCATCAGGTTGAGGTAAAAATTGTTTTTAAACATAAAAAATCAGTTATGGGTCCCTTTCATATAGTATTAAATCAATATGATTCCATTTTGTTGGATTTCAGTAAGCCACTTTTCATTGTTTTCTGAAATGAAAAAAAAACACTCACATTGAGTCATATCTGTCACATCACTAGTGCAAAAACACTTTTTCGCGTCGGTTTTTTTTAATTTTTAACGTCGGTTATAAACCGACGTCTTTATAGGCGACGTTAAAAATAGAGTTTTCGCGTCGGTTCATAGAAACCGACGCGAAAATTAATTCGCTTATGAGCTTCGGCGTCGGTTTTTTATAAAACCGACGCCGAAGCTACATTTAGACATTATTTTCCGCGTCGGTTCATTAAAAAACCGACGCGGAAAATATAGTCGAAGAGGTTTTCCGCGTCGGTTTTTCTAAAAACCGACGCGGAAAACCGATTAGAACAGGATTTTCCGCGTCGGTTTTTAGAAAAACCGACGCGGAAAACCCTATCGACGTCGGTTTTTAAAAAAACCGACGCCGTAAATAATTTTTTAAAAATATTCGGCGTCGGTTTTTAAAATAACCGACGCCGTAAATTTTTTTTTTTTTTTAAATAAAATACATATATTTTCTCCTCCAAACAAATCGGAACCCTGAAAAAAAATAACGAAGTATACAAAAACAATTAAACAGCTTTAACAGAAGTACTTCAGAAAACTCAAAGTAAAGCAGAATTAAAATACACGTACCTACATGGTGCATTTTCTTAATCTAACCATACTCAGTATCAATCATTGTAAGTTTCCTCCCATAGATAGCACCAATCCTGTCAAAACAGTAATGAAACTAAGGATATGTGAGTGAAAAAATCAATCCAAGTTATTAGTGCAATGAATAAACATTAAATGAAAATGTGTAATTTATTTGAATCATTCATTTTTTCACAAAGTAAATTACCAAAATGAAATGTTACGACTCCTGATCAAAATTCCAGGAACACTCAGCCGATGCAACCTCTTCCTCACCTCCCCCACTGAAGATGTTGGGGGTGTCTTTTCACCATAGAATCCCCACCACCCCCAACCTCAGGTTTTTATATTTGCTCTGTATAGACGTGCATTACCCATTCACTATTGTTATTTGTTTAAGTTATGGAATAACAGAGAAATAAATTTGAGTGCAAAAAATAGGTTAGAAAATTGAAATCAAATGCAGATTGAAGATACATAAAGAAACATACCTTAAAAATTGACGCCTTCTATTTTATCTTTGTGCAAACCCACTAAGCGCTGTTTCAGGTATTATGTGATATGCTTCTCGGCAATCATTTTTCGATATTTATTTGCATAAAAAATAAAAAGGCCTAGAAGATATTGCTGTGCATTCAAGGGAGACAATTTTTAGTGTTTGTGAATGTTATTTCGCTATACGAATCTCTATGTTCATGATCCAAGTACCACCCTACAGATTTGTCACTGTACAGACAAATGATTTTAAGAAATAACAATGAAAAGAAATATAATAACTAATTCTGAATTAAAATACACGTACCTGAAATATACGACATGCTTATTGTTGGTTATTGTTGAAGGATTCATTTGATTATTAGTAGATTCAATAAAACAGTTTTTGCAGAGGCACTTGAGAAAACTCAGTAAATCAGAATTAAAATACACGTACCTGAAATATATGACATGCTCATTGTTTGTTATTGTTGAAGCATTCATTTGATTATTAGTAGGTTCAAACACCTAATATATCATAAGAGTTAGTTTTTTAAACCCATATATAATATTATTTATAAATATTAGTATACATACCTCAAATCTTAATCAGACTTAACAAATAGTCCGCAAAAGTAGATTGAATATGAATCATATCAGATTGAGAATATGACTGTGAATCATTGAATACCTACAATAATATTGAATGATATGAAATTAATAAATAGAAGAAAGTGGATGAAAATATATAAAAAAGTTAATACAACTAACCTTATGAAAATCAGTAGTTTCCCCAGTTGTGATTATCTCGTACATAAATCGTAGAATATAATAACCACATTCAACGCTTCCATTTTGACGATGACACTGCAGTTATAAAACATTTAACTAATAATGAAACCCAATATATAACAAAAATATAAAAACTAATTACCTGTACTTCCACATATTTGATTTTCGTTGGTTTCTTTTCATTTGTAAAATGTTTCCATGAACTGCATTGTTTTATATAAGAACTAATAAAACTTGTGTAAACAATTAAAATTAAACATAACAAACTTCTAAAAATAAAAAAACAACTTACCTGTTTAATAAGTTGGAAAACGTTTTACGCACTTTTCCTAATAAAGAGCAAAACCAATATAAGGTGCATTCATTTGGGCAAAATACACCTAACATCCAATGCCCCCTATAATACAAAAAGTTCATAATTAATGACATTATAATGATCATGAGTTCAAAATTATGTTGATATTCTTACTTATCAACAAATGGCAAAAACCAGCACTGAATCTCTGTTTGTGATAATCTCTCGGATATATATTTAACTTTTTCATCATTTTTCACATGTTTGACTTCCGAGGAAATGTACTCTGGATCTATAAAGCTATAAATGCTTGTAGTTTCATTTTGTAAAAGAATCCTGTATAGATACCTAATTTAAAAAGAAAACATAGTTAGTCAATGACATAACAATATTTTAGTAAAGAAATAGCAATTCAGACGTCAATTTACTTACATGGAAAACAACTGCACCACATTCAGCCCGATCTCTTCAAAATTAACTAAATTCATGATATCTTCTTTCAATATTCTCAATTTATAATTTCTTCCACATATATCGGGCGTCATCCGAAACTCATAGATAAAATTCAAGGAAGAAGAGCACTGAGATAATCTTTTCAACCCAGAAGAAATATCAGAAGTATCTACAGCCGACTGTTTTTGAACATTTTGCTGCATTTGTACAGTTTCTTTTGCTTTCAGATATTCCTATATAAGTTAAATGTCAGAAAACATTATAAGTAATTTGGAATCATTTCTAATTACTAGTTAAAAAAACTCATACCTCATGTGAAATATAACGAAGAAGTGCAGTTGGCCAAAGTAAAAAATGGCCCATGCATTCCCCAACACTGGTGATCTCCGCAGTAGGAAATGGTAGTAGAGCAGTAGGATCTATAATAAAAAGTACTGATACTCTAACCTGACCCATCTGCATAGGCTGATGATGTACCGAGTCCCCCAAAAAATACACTTGTCCTAACGCAACAATATGTACATGAGGATCTCCCGCAAACAACTCACAATATAAGGTTTGATCCGATGGAGGAGGTGGAGGCTCAAAGTTAGCAGGTGGGGCAGGGTAGTCAGGGTGAGCAGGCTGAGAAGTCAGAAAAATGAAAAGGGTATATTAGTGTTTAAAATTTTTAACATAGAAAAATTGATTAAAAATTAAATTAGATAATATACCTCAAATGGTTGCGCAGACGGGGCAGGGTAAGCAGATGAGGCAGGGTAGTCCGGGTGAGTTGGCTGAGAATGTTGAAAAATGAAAAAGTTATATCAGTGTTTATAATTTATAAAATAGACAAATTGATGACATTAAATAATATACCTCGGAAGGCTGCCCAGACGGTGTTGGGTAAGCATATGAGGCATGATAGTCTGAGTGAGTAGGCTGAGAATGTTGAAAAATGAAAAAGTTATATCAGTGTTTATAATTTATAGAAAAGAAAAATTGTTAACAGTAAATAATATACCTCGGAAGGATGAGCAGACTGTGACTGTCTTGCCAAGTGTTCTAATAAAGCCTTCTGTACTGCTGCTTGAATTTGATCACCCATAGACCGTTTCATATCCTGCAGCTCTTCTTTTAAGGATTCAATTTCCGGGTCTCTTGGTTGCTTACTCTTACCAAAAACCTTCCGAATACTAACACCCGCCTGATATCCTCTAACACGGCCGGGGTGTTCAGTCTTTCCCAAAGAAGTGGCTAGGATATCCATCCTACCCTCAGGGATAAAAGAGCCCTGTGTCTCTTTCTCCTGAAGTTCATCCTGAAATGAAAAATAAAAAATTTATATTAGTGTTTATAAATTATAAAAAAGGAAAATTGTTAACAAAGAATTAATATTTACTTACAATTCTATCAGCCACTTGATGAGCTTCGTCTGTAAGATATTGTTCATTTTTTTTTCTTCTTGCTCGTTTCCATTTCTCATGGCGAGTGGGAGGAGATGGAGGACCATACTGGACCTCTTCTGAACCACTACTTGATCGAGCTCTTAATGCTTCAAATTTTTCTTCAATAATTTTCTGCTCCAAATACGAGTATCCTCCACGTGATAAAGTATGAGGGTATACGTTTTTCAACTGGATCTCCTGATGAGATCTTCTGGAGGCCTGTTACATAAAAATAAACACATAAGTAATAAGGAAAATATAGCATAAATTTTAAAATATAAAACAATTACAATACCTGAAATTTCTCTTCCTGACGACTGTCAACAAATCGCTTCCATGTTTCTTCATCTATATATGGATACTTAAGACATGGGCTTTCAAACCTTATCTTTCCAAAAACATAATCTTTCGTCAGTTTGTTTTTAAAATCTCTCCATCGAACCGCCGCTAAAGAGAGATGTCTTTTCCTAATTTCTTTGGTTTCCTCAAAATTGAATGTCATCTGTAATTGAAAAAATAAAATATGTCATTTAAACTATATAATATTAAAAAAATGAGATAAAATAAATAAATAAAGATATTTTACCGTCACGGCCTCCCAAAGCTGTTGCTTCGCCGTCCTGTCCACTGACTTCCAATCAGGATATAAAATACTAATCCTGCAACGGCTCTGCATCGCTATATAACTGACAAACTGAACTGCATTTGGGCCAACTGCATTATTATTATCATCAAAACGGATGTGTAATTTGTTATCATCACGAGCGAGTGATAGTTTTGGTAAACGTGTAATACCACGTTTACCAACTAGAGAACTTGATTTTTCAGTAGTAACTGGAGAAGTCTCCTCCGCCGAGGACGCATCAGTAGTCCTGCAATTTTTTTTAATAAATTAACAGTTTTATTTCATTAAATATGTATATTACTGAATATTTAATAATATGTCAAAATAGATATACCTCGGTAACTGCTCATCTCTATCTGTATTTGACATTGCTACTAGAAAGTGTAATGAAATTTTGGGTACCTGCATATCATTAGAAAACTGAATAATTAGAAACAAGGAAATGAAAAATAAATATGTAAAAATAGAGGCATGCATTTGTAAGTTTTAAAAATAGACACAAAATTTAAATATTTACCAGAAAAATTAGGAGACTAATTTAGTGTTTTCCCACGTCCCTTCATCATGATCGGTACGTACTGCATGCACTATGTCTGTCTTATATTCATTGTAATCATCTGAAAATTGCATAATAGATGAATAACGCTCATGTAAATCACTAGCATCATCAGAATCATCATCATCACCCAAATGATATCTTTTCCCTTGCAAAACAACTGACCACTGATCATTCGACGGATCAATGACATAAAATACTTGTTTTGCATGTGTCGCCAAGATAAATGGTTCCTCATTGTGATTAAATCTTTTCAAATCAACCAGTTTAAACCCATATTCATCATGTTTCACGCCACTATTACTATCAACCCAATTGCACTTAAAAATAGTGACTCGAAATTTAATATAATCAATTTCCCATATGTCTTCAATAACTCCAAAATATGATGTTGATGCAGAAATTGGGTTTTTATCTTTGGCACTCGAAAAATGCACTGCTTCAGCGAATACCATCACACCACTATTCTGAACGGTACTCTTGTCATCCAGGTTTTTTGTGTAAAATGTGTAGCCATTGATATCAAAACCAGACCAAGTGATCACATTAAAAGATGGTCCCCCTGATAACCACTTCAATGTTTCTGATACAGATATATCTGAGGTGACTTTCTCTTTAAACCATGAAACAAATGTCTTCTTATGCTCAATCATCAACCACTTTTCATTTCTTTTCTGATATCGTAACTTTAATTCAGCAATATGTGAGGATATATATGGTTGAACCTCATCTGTGTTGTTCAAAATGTATAAATGTGCTTGCATCACTTCATCACGTGGAATGAACTTTACCTTTAAGCCTCGAACCCCTCTACCTTCTCTGTCAACTGTCATATGTCGAGATAGAGGGAGACCAATATGCTCCACTTCATTCAAATAATCAGTACAGAACTCAATCACCTCTTCTGATACATATTTTTGAACAATAGAGGCCTCTGGTCGATAAGGATTTTTAACATATCCTTTCAAAATTTTCATATATCTTTCAAAAGGATACATCCATCTTAAATAAACAGGCCCACACATTCTTATCTCACGCACCAAATGAACCAATAGATGAACCATTATATCAAAAAATGTGGGTGGGAAATACATTTCTAGTTGACAAAGAATAAGAGTTGCTTCATTCTCCAACAAATCTAACAAATTTGGATCAACGACTTTGCTACAAATGGATTTAAAGAAATTACATAACCTGATGATTGTCTTCCTGACAGCTTTCGGTAATATACCACGCACTGCTACTGGTAGAATTTGTTGCATTAACACATGGAAATCATGTGATTTCATACCTATTAATTTACAATCCTTCAATGACACAAAATTATTCACATTTGAAGAAAAACCGCTGGGTACTTTAATACCATGAAGACACTGACAAAAATTCATCTTTTCAATCTTGCTTAATGTGTGACAAGCCGGAGGTAAATATGTTCTTTTTCCTTTCACAGCGGGAGCTAACTCCAAACGTATTCGCATTAACATCAAGTCCAATCTAGCATGTAATCCATCTTTTGTCTTTCCTTTTATGTCTAACAAAGTTCCAATCAAACTATCACATATGTTTTTCTCAACATGCATAACATCAATGTTATGTTTTATCTCTAAAAATCTCCAATAAGGTAGTTTGAAAAAAATAGACTGCTTCTTCCAGATATGTTTTTGTAAACCAGAACTTTTTCTCTTTCCAAATGTTGAATCAATATCTTTCACTCTGTCATAATATTCTTCAGCTGACAATGGTTGAGGGGGGAGGTTGAATTCTTGTAAACCGTTAAATGCTTTTCTCAATCTACGATAAGGATGATCAATTCGCAAAAATCTTCGATGTCCCATGTACACTGTCTTTCTTCCATTCTGCAATTGATAATATGAAGTTTGTTCTTCACAAATTGGACATGCTTTATGTCCCTTAACACTATATCCAGATAAGTTTCCATACGCAGGAAAGTCGTTTATAGTGAACATTATCATAGTACGCAAAAGAAAATACTCTTTCTTGTATGCATCGAAAACTGTAACACCTTTCTCCCATAGCAGTTTTAAATCCTCAATCAATGGTGTAAGATACACATCAATATCATTTCCTGGTTGTTTTGGTCCAGAAATCATCAAGCTCATCATAACATATTTTTTCTTCATACATAGATGTGGGGACAAGTTGTAAAGTACCAGCAAAACAGGCCATGAACTATGTTGGCTACTGAGGCTCCGATATGGATTCATTCCATCAGTACACAATCCCATTCTGAGATTTCTAACTTCACTTCCAAAATCATGAAATTTTTTATCAAAACTCTTCCACTGTGGTGAATCGGCAGGGTGACGTAAGTTACCATCAGAAATGCGCTCATCTGAATGCCATCTTAACCTTTTTGCATCATTTGAATTTGCAAATAGACGCTTCAAACGAGGAATAATTGGAAGGTACCAAAATGCTTTAGATGGAGTTTTGATTTTGGTACCTAAAAATAAACCAGAATTGAATTATCAGAATTGTTTGAAAAAAATATTGGATGATATCATTGGAAAGTAAAAAAATTGATTTTTCATAAAGTTACATGACATCACCTGAAAATGAATCTGAGTTGACTTTCTCATCCATCTTATAGCGCGATGTTCCACATGTAGGACAACTTGATAAATGTTCATTTTCTTTCCTATACAGTACACAATAATTGGGGCAAGCATGTATCTTTTTATACCCCAATCCCATTGGGCATAATATTTTCTTCGCCTCATAATTGGAATCTGGAAGCCCATTGCCTTCTGGAAGAAGCTCTTTTAAAAGCTCAAGTAAACTGGAGAAACTTTTATCACTCCACCCATTTTTTGCTTTTAAGTTAACTAATCTCAAAACTGCTGATAACACTGTATATTTACTGCAACCTGGGAATAATGGTTTCTCAGAATCTCCATACAATCGTTCAACAGTTGGTGTTTTTTCGATGGTTTCAACACCTAAATCATGAATTAATTCTTCAATACGATCCTCTACCTCATTATGAATATCGTCATCAACATTGGATGTTGAATTTTCAGTTCTTTCACCATGCAAGATCCAACGTGTATAATTAAGGCTAAAACCATAACAAATGAGATGATCTTTGATTTCTCTGAAGTTTAACTTTCTCATATTTACACACTTCACACATGGACAGAAAATCAAATCAATATTTTGATTATGCCGTTTAGCAAATTCCAAAAAATTGTCAACTCCTCTTTCATATTCACTAGTAGTTCTTCGTAGATAAATCCAATTATGATCCATATTAATACCTGATATCACAATATAATTGATGAATATATTAAAACATAAAAACATTTAAATATCTATCAGATAAATTGTAAACAAAAACATATTCCATAAAAACTATTGATAATCAGATAAAAGACATCAGATATGAAACACATTTACAAATATAGTAAACAGTTAATTTTAATATTATATACATGTGTGTTATATTGAAATACAAGGACAAAATGGTTAAATCAAAGGTTTCATTTTTTGAAAATAAAGTTTCATGATATAAATATTATATGAATGACATACAAGATAATATGATTTCTCACTATGACTACTATTGATCACACTATATTTATTTTTTTATTCATTTGATGTAACATGAATGAATCATGGAAAAATTAATGTGAAAAATAGTGCAATAACTATCCTTATTTAAAAAAATGTGTATTAAAACACACATGTGGAACTCGATTAACAAAACTACTTGTGGGATTTGAAGAGTCATTAAAACTATTCAAAAGGGCTCCATATGGTTGGCATAACTATGGGGGATAGACCTATAGCTACAAATCTTCATCCACCATCACCCCAATATTAAGTGAACCCCCAAATAGATTACACATCATTGGTAATTCAATCATCATTTTTATATCAAACACATAAAACCAATCAAAATCAATATCAAAATCCAACAATAAATCCTAGAATTACATAAACACTCAAGGATTCAAATGGAAAAGATATTATGACACTTTTCCCAATGTGTAGCACTAGATTTTTTATAACCTATATCCATAATAACATTATAATGCCAAATAACAAAGGGAACTTGGAAACCCAAACCCTCTGAAAAATCTTGGTTTTGATACCATTTTCATGAACCAACCCAAGATATCTATCCATTAAACACCTAAACTAGACCATGACATACTTGAGGGGAGTACCTAATCCTCATAGACTAACAATAAGCATTATAGGCATCTAAAACAATCACTAGGTATGATTTCACCCATTAATCATAGTGTAATTAACATCATATTTCTATCAGAAATCTGAAATGACCTATCCATAGGTTATACATCAACACAAAATTTGAATCAGTAGAAATAATATAAAGAATAACTATAAATAGATATAAACTAATCCCTTATTTCACCTTCTAAACCCCCTCACCTAGCCAACTCCCTCTACTCACCCACAAATTCCCTCAATACACTTCATCTCCTAAATCACCTAGTCCTCACAAAAGTAATTCAATACACTTTTAACCATAATTTTAAGTAGTAAAAACATCATTTAAATGGAAAAAATTTACACATATTCTATTTAAATAAATCCTTAAAAAACCTATAATAGGCACACTTGGGATAATTTGATAAGTAAAACAATAACTGAGCTCAAGTCCCCACTAATCACTAACCCAAACTGAAACAGAATGCATCCTAAGAGGGAAAAAGAACTGGATAAGATCCTAAAACTGAAATGTAGATAAACATGAGTATACAAATACTAATTAGGCCACTACTCACCTTACAAAATTTCTAACTTTTAATTAAAGCCCCTTTTAATCTAGTTTGAAATAAAATAAAATAAAATAAAATCTTACATAATTATTTAAAATCCAACATAATATAAAATCTTACATAATTATTCAACCCGAATTGAGATGTTAAATCCAAACTGCGACCAGTATAATTACTTCCAAAAACAAACAATATCAAATCTACACCAACAATGATAATACAAACAAAAAATAATGATAAATTACAACTAAAATCTAACCAATAATCCAAATCACGCAAAATAGGGTTATTGATAAAGAAATAAACAATGGGATATGAAACAAGAGATAAATAGGAAGAACACATACCCAAAATCGTGCAGACGAAAAAAAACCTTCAACAATGGCCGTTCAAGATCGCAAATCAAGTTCGAAGGTCGTCGGGAGTCCGAAGCGCCACAGCGGAACTCGATTTCGACGGACGAACAAAATGAGGGTTTCTGACTGTGAATATTTTTAAAAGACTTTTCGCGTCGGTTTTCATTAAAACCGACGCGAAATATATTTTTTTTACGAGTTTCGGCGTCGGTTTTCATGAAAACCGACGCGGAAAATATAGTCGAAGAGGTTTTCCCCGTCGGTTTTTCTAAAAACCGACGCGGAAAACCTATTCGACCGGATTTTCCGCGTCGGTTTTTCTAAAAACCGACGCGGAAAACCTATTAAAACAGGATTTTCCGCGTCGGTTTTTAGAAAAACCGACGCGGAAAACCTATTCGACCGGATTTTCCGCGTCGGTTCTGAGAAAAACCGACGCGAAAAATAAAAACATAATTATTTTTGGCGTCGGTTTTGTGTAAAACCGACGCCAAAAATTCCCCGCATATACTATTCGCGTCGGTTTTTAAAAAACCGACGTTATTACGACGACGTTAAAGCCCGTATTTCCACTAGTGCATCATGTGTCGGTTTGACATGATATTGACTCCTATATTTTTGAAATGACATAAAAATAATTTTCCTAATGTATCAACATAATCTGATCATGGTTTCTCATTTTTTAATGAGCGAGAGTTGTTTTAAACTAAAAGATCAATTATAGAGTGTTAGTGAACACTTTCAGTCACACTGGGAGCACTGGGTGTTATATTAATGTTTAGTTTTTTATTACACGTCTAAAATGAATTATAGATAGTTTTAATAATGTATCAAAACTACAAAAATCTGTTTTATCAGTTTTTACTATGTCCCTTGTCATTTTTAATAAATTGTCAATTTTAAATTAAAATGCACACTTAGATTCATATCTGTCACACCTTATGTAAAATTGAGGCTTGTATGATTCCTAGACATCATAAATGTGTTATGAATATTTTTCCTAATGTATAAAAATATCTGAATGTTATTTCATGTTTTTGAGTATGTCACATTTATTTTTTTACTAAAGTTTCATTTTAAAATGGAAACATGCACATTGTGTCATATGAGTCATGTTTTATATTCGACTGATGCGAGTTTGATTCCCACATGTCAAAAATTTTATAATATTTATTCTACTAATGTATTAAGATAATATGAGCATGTTTTATGGTTTTTAGTGACTTACACATGTTTTCAACTAATATATTAATTTTACACAAATGAGACACATTGAGTCCTATCGAGCACACCGTTTATTTCATTTAGGTGTGGATGATTCGTACATGTCAAAAAATGGAATTTGGATCATTATTATAAATTTTCAAAATAATAAAAACTTGTTTGTTCAGTTTTTAGAATGTCACTTTTTTATTTTTATTACAATATTTATTTTAAAAAAACACACATTGATTCATACCATTAAAATCGTGTATCGTATTCAGGTCCTACCAATTTCCACAAATCACAAGTGGAATATGGATCATTTTCCTAAAATTATTAAATTAATCTATTTTTTTATTTGTTATGATATGTCACATTCCTTTTTTACGAAAACATCATTTTAAACTAAAATTAAGAACTTAGTGTTATATCAGTCTTGTCATGTTTGGTTTGACAGGAGATGATTCTTGCATTTCAAAAATGAAATGGGAATTATTTTCCTAATGTATCATAGAAATTTGACTGAGTTATCATGGATTTCACTGATTGAAACATGTTTTGAACTAAAATTTCAATTCTGGACTCGAAAAGGAAACATTGAGGCATACAATAAACATAACGTATCAAATTGAGTTATTACTAATTCCTACACATCATAAATTGATTATGTATAATTTATAATGTATAAAAATAATCTGAATGTATTTTCACTATTTTGAGTGTGTCACTTGTCTTTTTTTACTAAATTGTGAATTTAAATAAAAAGAAAAACATATAGTCATATAGGTCACATAGTGAATCTGATTTAGGTGTGGATAATTAATGTATATAAAAAATGACTTATGGATAAATTTCTTAAAGTGTCAAAAAAATCACAATCCCTTTTCTGTATTTTGAGTATGTCACATTTATTTTTTTACTGAAATTCCTTTTTAAATTGGACACAAACACATTGAGTCATACGGGTCACATCACATGTCTGTTTGACCTGAGATTAATTCCTACACATCTAAAATAACTAATGAATCATTTTCCTAAGTTATTGTGACAATATGAGCATGTTCTCTCAGTTTCCAGTTAGTGACACTTGTTTTCAAATATGATTATTTTAAACTAATTACAGATAATTTAAGTCAAACCCAGAACTCCATGTAATAGAATTATCTGTGCCGAATTCCTATACCTCAAAATTTACTTATGGATCATTTTTTTAATGTGTCAAACCAATTTTGAAGAGATTTATGGGTTTCTATTATGTAACATGTGTTTGGAACTAAATTCTCAATGTTAAACTAAATTAATAACCATTGAGTTATACTAGGATTAAAATGATGCGATAATCAAGTAAATAAGTAGTAGGAAGTCACCTCTTCATGATGTCTGTATACATTCTGACACCTGGTATGCTATCCATTGTAATCTAAAAAATCATTTTCCTCATTCGAATATGAGGACTATCAGTCATCTTGTTAGTAATGGAAAAATATAAATAAAAAATGATAATAAATATTTTATATGTTAATTTATTTTTCACTAAAAATACCTTTTTTGGGGTGCTAGTTTATTGATGGAATTTGATATCCTTCATAAATTTACTAACATAATAACCACAATGTTTTCCATTAGTTTTTTTGGAAATAGAAATAAAATTGTATAAAATAATGTATTTTTTTGGATTTATGTCCTGATAGTGAAATCATATTATATATATAGTAATAGTTATCTAGTTTCGAAGTATATATGTTACTTGTTCTCGTCAAATGTCATCATTTAATTATTTCTAGGATTTTTAAACATCACCCAACAATAAAAAAATATTATTTAAAACATAATTTAAAATTTAAAACATGATGTATATTTGTATAAAGAATATTTTAGTGTATTATAAATTGAAAAATTTCATTATGTGTGGTTGGTTTTTTTTTTGTATCTATGCATTGAATCTGGAAAATAAATCTTTGTAGTATCCAAATTCATTTCAATGAGTAACCAATTACTCCTAAAAAAAGAATATGTAATTAAACGAATGAAAATATATTTGATTGGATTAAATTGTAGAGTTTTTCCCCTAAACTATGGGTTTTAAAATGTCTCTATCATCTATATGTTTCTCTTAAAAAATTGTGGTAATTGTTTCCACCATTGCATCATATTTATATCCTATGAATGATTATTATTATGTATAAGTTATGTGAGTAAAAATGAGTCTAAAATTATATTCACATGGATTTCCCTTCATACTTTTTTGAAATACACAACTGTTAAAAAATTAATGGTATTTATTAGTAAATCAAATATTTGAAAAATGAAACTAGAAAACATGCCTCATATATACATTTATAACTGAGCTTTCTATCCATTACTGAGTGATAATTTCATTCAGAATCTTATGACCAATATATTCTGTAATGGCCTCTTTGTATATTTGTTCCTCAAAATCAATTATGACTGTATCGTTAAATTCTAATGTTGTATCCAAATAAACATATAATGTTATTAAATAATAATGTTGAACCAGAATGATAAATGTGATTTCTAAATATCATTTTGATTGTCTGGATGATCATGTAGATCATTTTGATTTGGGATTCAATTTCACCCCATTATTTTCTCATTATTTAATAACAGTCATCAACTCATTCATTTTTTCATTCATTGTTAATTTATTCAAATAAAAAATATATATTTTAATGGAATTCCTCTTTGTAGAAATGTATTTTTACATGATTATATGACTATTCTGTCAATGTTTCAATAGCATGATCAACCGTATGAACACCCAAATCACCATGTGGAATAATTTGTTCGGTTCATTCCTTATGAGTTATATGACTCCCCACACTCACATGAAATAATGGATGTTGTTTTCTGTGTAGAATATATCCGTGGATATTGTACATGGAACCCCTCCCAGTAAGGTGTTGGGTGGGACCACATAGATATAAATCTTGTTAATTTTTAAACTATGTAATACCAGTATTAAAAATGTACCAATTTCTTCCTGATTAACATTTTACAAAAAATAATTCATAAAAATAATTACATATTATATGATAGTCCTTTTAGGGGATTATCTTGCATCAATGATTTTGGGGGTGGGGGATTATCACGTAGAGGTTGTTCTCTTATTGTTTTTTCCCTAGGATTCCATCCCACAACATTTTCTAACAAATCAGTCTATCAAATATGTTTTTTATTATAGAGTTTATAATTATGTATTCATCTATTATATTTTTTTTATATTTATCATGATATTCAACTCATTTAGAAAAATAAGTTTGGGTTAAATCCCAAAATCCACACATTTGATGAGGCCACACAGATTTGGCCGCTTCTAGGCCACTTATAGTAGATTTTCATCAGGCACCATTGATGAAGATTCATGTGTCTTAGAGGGATAATAAATATAGGATAATATTTAATACGTTTTATGTAATAAACAATTTAAAGTAAAAAATTATAATTATGGAAAAATTATACATGCATCGAACACTTTGTTTTTTTATCTATTTGTATCATGTTTGTATTTACATGATCCTCCTCACATAGCACATGACATGGGTTGGAAGAGGATTTTTATTTTGATTCATCAATCTGTATATAAACAAAGTATCATAATTATGTTTTTTTATGTCACATAAAAGTATTACAAAAAATTAAAAATACATATCATTGCTTTCAAATGAAGTGTACATCATCTATGCTTTATGGTAGGGGTATGTTGTTTTTGCTTCATTTTACTTATTTACAACACTCATTTTCTATTTTATAATTAAATTTTTTAAAATCGAAGTTATTAATATGCATATTTTAATAATTTTATTACAAATATTAATGTACAGTAATGATCATCTCCTCATGAGGAATGACAAACACATTCCCCAATTTTTTTGGTTTATTAGGGGTATATAAATCTGTTGTGCATGTGAGTTTATTTTCCATTCAACATATTTGATATGATGCCTCATAATAATTTTCTAAAACCCACAATGAGCCTTTCTAGAGAGAATTAATGTATATTTTATTCCAAACTCATATACTATATATGAACGTTTTCAGGGATAATGAAAAGTTAAATCAATGATTCATTATTTTATATTCTAGTAAAATAAAGAATGTATATCATAATGCAATCCTAATCCCATCCTAAATTATTACCATAAACACAAGGAAATTATTATACCACTAATATAGATCAAAAAACAAAGGAATTAGAGTGGTGAACCCAATGTAACTACTCAACATTGACTTGTTTGTGATAACATGCCAGGAACATAAATTACAACCATCCTAAAATATTATGCTTTTGTCTCTCACCATAATATTTTTATTTAACAACTTTATGATATTGTTCTTGTGTTTTTAGGACAATGGTTGTTCACCATATACCATCTACTTGTATTCAACATAACCCATATGTTCTTTCACTAGATTTGTAGCATCATCATGTGAAGATGTTTGTTGTTCCTCTGCATTGGGAGAATCATTATGTTGAGAAACCTATTATTCCACATGAGTGTGATCATTATCATCTGCATAAGTCATAACTATGGAATTGGTTAAACATTTAATTTATATTATTTAAATGCAGTAGTGAACATATAATAATATGCGGTAACACAATGTATGTCACAAAATATATAAGATGATTATTGAACTAATTTTTTAAATGGTTGGTTGGATTTTACCACTATATGGATTATTAAAATACCCTTATTATGGTATCCTATGACATATAATTCCTCAATTACATTAGGACCACTAAGAAATGATTGTGAAAACCCAATTAAATTGTTATCCTATGTTGAATTGACATATAATGCATCAATGTTTTTGGTCGATTATAGAATAATTATTCACTTTTAGTTTGTAGTATCAAGAATGAAAAATAATATTTCTTCCTTTGATTCCATTATAAATGGTTTCTATTTGTACCCTCCATTATTTAAATCCACTTTTCCAAATCCCAATTGATTTATTTTAACTCCACACCTTTTATCAACCAACTTGTATCAAAAAATTAATACTTGAAATATTTTTTAATCAAACTCTCATAATTTTTTGATGATTACAAATTATAGAAGATTTGAATAAATTTGATTTTTTTTCCAAGGTACCAGATACATAGATCACTTCATCCATAAGCATATGTCCACAATTGTTCAGGGTACTGTGACCAAAATTTTCATTTTTTAGAATGCACAACCATTAATTACATTACAATTATAAGATAATACTTGTATACATAGTCATATTTCTAGCCATCCAAATTATTTTTACATTGAATCTAGATTTACCAATAAATACTTAAAAATTGTGTCTCAAAACCATCTTATAGACTATTTATTATGTGATTTCAAAATAAATATTTGATCACATGATGTATTTAAATTCTTAATAATTATTTTGTGGGTTTCAAAATATGGAAATCCAGTAAACTATTATGAATAATTTCATGGTGGGTGTTCTCCAAATCGATAATGGTAATTTTGAAAACTGAAATTACCAAAATTTATGTACCCAATAACCACCCCATGTGATGAGATTTCATAAGATCAATGATATCCACATTAGACATGTGGTTGGTAGAGAACTAAATTACTTCATAAAAATCATATCACTCTACAATAAAAACAGTTGAATTTTATTTTTGACATACCCTTTTAATATATTCATAAACCATTAAATGTGGTACTTTAATATATAATTAATTGTACCATATAGTCAAATCTCTATTCCCAAATGAACTTTAAATTAAACCATAATATTAAAAAATTATGGTGTGAATGGCGCATTCCATTCACATAATTTTACATCACTTTCATTATACTTTAATTAAAATTTTCACCATGTCTATTACTTTATTATATATATATTTGTAAAAATAAATAGATCTTGGTTCATGTGTAAAGGTATTTCATGGAGAAAATGTAATATAATGATAGAAGAATTAGATCTTGCATAAAAACTGACAATCATTTCATTTCAGATTCATCAAAATTAAATTAATCATTGAAATAGTACTACATATATATGTGGAATAACCATATTGAACATTTACATAATTCAATAAGTTTCAAAAATTAGTGCTATCTTTTCTGAGAATATTTTAATTAGAAATATGAATAAAAGCATATTTTCACTCTTTATTGGTGCCAACTCATCAAATATCCCCAAGAAAATAATATCCAACATAGACTTAATTCTATCATTTTTTCAAGCGCATTTTGTAATGGTCCATTTATACCTTCATAAATAAATTTCCACATGAAAGAAATAATTGTAATTTCTAATGGAAAATCAATTCATGTATGATAATTCAAAAAAAAACTGACTTATTTGTTCAAATTATTTTCATCTGGTTTTTCTATAATATTTTTTCAAACGCATTGTCCATATCATTGCCTTTCCCAAAACGTTTTTGACCTATTCGTGTGGAAAACACTACACCTTCTTTGTAAATTCAAATGAATTAAGTTATTTGAGAATGGTATTAATATGATAGGGGTATAAATCTCGGATGTAAAAGAAACCCATTCTTCAATGAATGTTTCAACCTAATTAAATGGGTACTTTGTTCAAAAATATAACACCCTTGAGTTTAATTAAATCTATATCCTAAAAATCGTCCTTAAAAAATAAATTCAATTATCATCTTAGAAATAATGGACCTCAATATATAAGTGTAATTTATGTTTGTATAATACAATGTAACACCTAAAACTGAAAATGATTTCAAATATTTGATCGATTGATCCAAATAAGCTTTAATATAATTACCATGTTGTTTTCCCCTAATATAATAACAGATAACATAATGTACTTTCATTTCATGCATAACCATGATCAAATGTTATAATTTACCATCATTATAGACCATGTACTGTGAGTTATTCTATTAAAACTAAAAACATTCACTGCATATGTAGATAGTTCTTAATGAAGGTTTCTCAGCTCATTTCAAAATTCTGGATACTGTTGATCAGTTTTTTCTACTAAGGAGAGTCTGTTGGATGATGAAAATTCCCACATTTAATTCATTTATATGTAAGCCATTTTAATTTACATGAAGCCTTCTAAAATCCTTATATGTACCAAAACCCTATAATGGATATAAATTACCTTAAAATCTCATAGTAACATAGTTATCATTCTTATATTGAGACACATCACACTTTGGGGATATTTTAAGTGATTTATGTTCCTTATAAAAATTTATTTAGTTATTTGTATAGAATGTATTATTTTAGAGATAATACCCATTCAACGCAGAATTTTATTGTGTCATATGTTTATAAAGGAATAACATTATCTTCTGGGATCATATCATTCATGGGAGAATGTAGTTCAGTAAAACTGGAATCACTCAATATATTTATAGAATTTATATTATATAGCTTCATTATGGATAAAAATGTTGTATATTTAGTATAACTAGAATAAAATAGTTTCATTACACAACACATTAACATCTCAAAAAAATTTGGGCAACCATGAAGTTCATCATCAACTATCATTAATATATCCCAAATATGATTTTAATCATTGTTCAAGATTATAATCACATCCTCAATACTATCTTCATCATTATAAACACCTGTAATCATATCATATGATCAATAATACCTAGTGTAATCAATCTAAGTAGCGTCATTCAAATATTCCGCATGATTTTTAAAATATTTATAACATCGATCAATTCCTTGAAAAATCATGTATTCCTACAACTCCCCTATACTTATTAATCTTTAATAAAAACAACATAATATTGGGAAATGTATTTGAGAAGTTTCATATGCATTATCAGTTAAAAACTAGAGCAATACGTTCACTCCATCCTCATACACTTTTTCCAACAATTATAATCCATACATTTTTAATTCATATATATACTATTTGATTTAGTCATGTTAATATATAAAAAAAATATCCAAAAATTATGTTATTAGATTCCCTAATAAAACATTGTTATATATAAATTTAAGCTACATGAGACCATTATTATAAGATAATATGATCTTAATGTAGTGTATTGAGATTGTTTTAGAGTGCTGGGAATCATGGATGGAAAGGAATGTTAAATATTTATAATGTTAATAAAATTATAATTAAATATTTATATTTTTAAGAACACAATGATCAAGGACAAGTTATATAAGATTAATATGTAAGATATTAATACGGGGATTTATTTGAGTTTTATTCATTTCGTCACATGGTTCTTAGTGGTCCAGGTGGTGTTTCGTTGAATGAATTCTTAGGCATGGAAGTTAACCATTTATCAGAGGATGAAATTTTTTTTAGGTACCAATTATATGGTCCCAAAAACACAAAATTTGATGAAACTCATTAATTTAAGTCCAAAGATTCAAAAATCTCAATTTAGTGTTCCTAATATATTATAAAAATCCAAGAACAATCTACTTTGGGTTTCAAAAAAATGAATAATATAAACAATTCACCTAGATTGGATGAAGAGTCCATGAACAATAATTCATGATTTATAAATATATATAATTTATCCTATACCGTTTGAAACATATTTCAAGGATTTTTCTTAATGTAAAAGAAAATTAGTAACATAACATTCCCTTAATGTGATTAAAATTTCGATATATTGTACTTTTCACTAATAATTTTAAATTTTATACATAAAAGTAATGTGAAAATTATTATGATTTAACCTGAAGTATACAAATGAAAGAAACTAAAACATTTAGAAAACTTATTTTTTCCTCATAAAAAGGGATAATAATTTCTAAAAACATTAAATGAAAAATTTATAATTTAAATTATATTATGAAAAATATGTGATTATAAAAATGAAGATGAATCATTAAGTAAATGAGGGGTATTTTATGGTTTTTTAAGGATAATTATAATTATTTTCCTAGTGATAAATATAATATTGATGAAAATGAGTAAAATATTAAAATGATGATCTCCCTATGGGATCAACAAATGCTAAGGAAAAGAAAATATTAAAATTATTGGGATTATTTTCTCTGTCAATGGAAGAAAATGGTTTTAATTGATTTATTTCAATCCACTAGAGAAAGAATGAAACGCCACACTTTTATTCCTCATCCCCAAATTTGGTGTTTATTCCAAAACCTCACTCATAAATTACCTAAATACCTTGAAGGAGTGGGAATGTTCAGGTAACAGAAACTTATCGGTGGTGAAATTTCATGTGTGACAAGTATCGATCACTGAAAAATTAACACTCCTTTCAATTTCAAATCTGAACTAGGTGATGGACATGAAGTGTGTGATGGTGGTTTCAAATAATGTATTCATGAGGGAAGTAACATTTTCATAAAATCATTTTGGGTAAAAACAAAAAACACCAAATGAATAAATAAATATGTTGAAGGCCTGAACAGTGAATAATAATTCATGTACTGTGGGATTTGAATGTTCGGATTAGTCTGGGAGAGAGAGACAGATGAATCAAGGGATAATGGAGGAGATTATGTTTGGAATTCAGGGAGAGTAGTAGAGAGGAAGAGAAGTGGCATTGGAGAGAGGTGGCTACAGAGCATGGTGGTGAGGGAGTATGTTGGTGAGAGAGAGAGAACAGTGACGAGGGAGAGAGAGTGGTGGTGATGCTTCAATTCTACAAGAACATTAACAACACGTGGAAATCAATTCATTTAGGGTTAAATTTATAATATAGTGATGTGTTTTATCAATTCTTCATAAAAATAACTGATAAAGAGTGGTTTTATCCATGCTATAATAATAAAAATTTAAAAATCCCTCTTTAGCAGTGCCTTTCTACCACTGATAATGATTGGTCTTTATCAGATCTAGTGAAGTGAATATAATATATATATATATATATATGTATTGATATTTTAGCACTGATAATGATATTTTTTACCATGGATTCTTTATCAATAATAAATACCTTTATAATTTTTCATAATATTTTAATTAATATAATTAAAAAAATTCGTAGTTTATAATTATAAATAAATATAAATGTATATACTTATAAATATATATATACAATTATAAGTATATTTATGAATTGTAAATATTTTTTATATAGATACTTTTAAATAATTTTAACTATTTATAATTCAAAATATATAATTATATATGGAAAAATTCCCTCTCAAGAATTGAGAGCCTCCTCTCTTTTCAACTTATAGGACATAATCTAGATCCAATCATCAAAAACTGAGATGAATATATCATTAAAAACTATAAAATGTTCATAGTATGTGGTATTTGGCATCCATGGATAGTTTTTATGGTGAAAATGGTGATCACGGTGATGAATTTCACATATCATTTGGTGGTGAGCGGCAATTATCTGTAAATTTGTCTTTTAAATTACCCATTGTTGGTTGATTCTCTAGATCCCAAACCTTAACCCCAAAATAATAGGTGGGGTAAATGATGAAGGAGAAAGGGGTAGAGA
Source organism: Viscum album (assembly GCA_963277665.1). Lineage (NCBI taxonomy): Eukaryota > Viridiplantae > Streptophyta > Magnoliopsida > Santalales > Viscaceae > Viscum > Viscum album. The sequence goes on from OY728167.1 coordinate 29,854,769, forward strand.
AATTTATGTTTTTTTGATATTGGATGCCTAGAATGATGATGTGGATGACGAATAGACACGCGTTGTGTTTCCCAATACATTCTGGCTGGGATCATGCTTCGTCGGAAGCAACAATAGATGTGCAACCGACATTGGGGCTACATGTCATGTGGCTAGAAACATGAAAATCACCCAAAAGGTGTTGGATGGATGGTTTACAACAATGATTGGAGAGGTCCTCTAGGTGGACGGTGTCGGGTTCAAGAGGCTGAACTATGTCAGGGATGGTGATTGTGCTTGGGATCTCGGTGGACTCACATGAAGTTCCTCAGGTGCTATCCTTTCCCAGCTGATATTGTAGTGACCTCAGTGTAAGTTGATGATGTCATGGGGCACAAGATCGGGGAAAATTTAGGTGTTGGAAGGAGTAGAACTCGTGTCTTTGGATATCAGATGATATTACGATGAGGGGATTTTGAATATGTGTGATGTGATAGGGATGACCTTAAGGTGTGGTGTGTTGGAGACAAGGTCCTTATTGGAAACATGCTTATATTTTTGGATGGGTCTTTATGACTATTTCAATTGGGCTCATAGGCTTGGCAATGTCTGACACAAACTAAATGGGGAAAGTGGTTGTTGTGGGATGACTGATGGTGGTATGGAATGCCTATTAGTGGTTCTCGGTTACCACATTCTACCAGTGGTATGGGATGTCGATGGTGAGAAACTCTAGCTGATGATGGGCAGGCTAACACCTATGCCGATGGGAATTATGTATGACCTCGACCAGGCATGAAATGGTGCGGAAGGGTGTGGCGACATCATGAGGTGATCATTTTTTCGACAGTCAGTAATTGTCGGTGTTTTGTCTAAGGTGAACAGTGGGTGGAATTTTGTCGGTCATCCTAACTGATGTAGTTGGGTGCATGAGGTCTTCGTGATCTGTAGTTGTAGTACAATATTATAGGCACATCTTCCAATGCATGTTTTTCTTGTCCATCAGGTAATTTTGATGTGGTATTTCAAGCCATTTATAATGGGTCTAGAGATTTGGTTGTGTGGGACTTTGGGAAAATTCATGTTTTGGTTGAGCTTTTATGCCACATTCTTTTGTGATGTTGTTTTTTTCCATTAATTAATAAATTTTCGGGCGGAGTACACTCGGTACCTGAATCATCTTGGTATAAACAAGAAAAATGATCATATAAGTAAAAACATATTAGAACAATTGCCAATATATATATAATTATAATTATAGATATATATTTATAAATATAATTATAAATAAAAATATTTATAAGTATTTGAATATAATTATAAATATGTTTGTATAATTTTAAATATTTTTATATAATTATATAATTTAATATGTATTTATTAATATTTAAATATTTATAATTATAAATATAATAAATAAATATATTATTGAAGTGATTTTTTTTATTTTAGAATTATTTATAAATATATTTATATTTATAATTATTTAAATACTTTATCGAATAAAATTATATATATTTATTCCCAAATAAAAATATAAAAATATAATTATATATTTATATATAATTACATATATTTATATAATTATATATATTATTATATATTAATATAATTATATATTTTTATATTTATATAAATATTTATTAATATATAAATATAGATCTTTATAAATATAATTAAAATATTTCCTATTTAAAAATATTTATTATAATATTAGAAATATTAATATATATATATATATATATATATATATAGTTATTTTTATATAGAATCATTTTGAAAAATTATATATATATTTTTAATCATTTATATATAATTATATAAATGTCGTAAATATAAATTTATAAATAAATTTATATATAAATATCGATATATTTATTAATAAACACACATATATATATACGTGTTAAAATAAAATTATATATAAATATAAATATATTTATTTATGAATATTTATTTATAAACAATTTTTTAAATATATATTTTCAATATTATTAATGAATAGATATTCATAAATTCATGGATGGTAAAAATGAGTGAAGTTGAATAATTAAAAATGAAAAGGCTTCAAAAATATTAAAAAAAAGGATATCAGTTTTATTAATTATAAAAATTTAAAAATAATTAAAAATATATATATTAAAATGAAGAAGAATACATATTTAAAATATTAAAACACATCAAATAAATATGTATAAAATTTATAAAAATAATAAATTAAAAAAACATAAAATAATAAACACGAAAAATGAGAAAAATAGTAATATTAGTTGACATAGTATTAAAAATGATTAACAAACATTAAATAAATTAACAAAATATTAACTTCATAAATTAAAAAAATATAAAAATTCTTTTAAATAAATTATTTTTATAAATTTAAAAAATATTTTAAATGTTACAACCTAATAAAGAAAAATGAATAAATTCAAATCATATAAAATAAAAAAATTGAAAATAAAACTTATTGAAAGTAAATATGTACAAAAAATTAATAAATACATTGAATGAATATTTATTTTATAGGTAAAATATGAAATCATGAACATTTTTTGGATAAAGCAGATTAATCCAAACAATTTGATAAACATGATTATCAATTTCTCCTTGATATCAGCTGAGAATTTATTACATGATATCTTTTAACTATGTATAAAAAAACATTTTTTAAAAAATAAATTACAAACAAATTAATTTCAACAAAATTTTAATCTAAAATACATTATAAAATTTTTATAATTATTTTTACATATATCAACTTGTTACAATCACAATTAATTAGTGATATTCTTATGGATTTAAGATTATTCTGAAAAATTCATGTATTGATAATCAATCATTACTCATATAATCATTGTTATTAGTATGAACCAAGCTCCATTGATGCAAATCTATGAAACATCTAATTAGAAAAAGCCTGAAAATTTTCATTTCCCATTACCATCACTGAGAATGTTTCCCTTATTACATAGGTAGGTACTTAAAAATTGTGAATTTTGGCCCTTTTCTGTGTGATATTCTTCCTTATCTATGTGATCCCACATCACATAGTCTTATGGGCCTTTTCTAGGGCTGACCATTTATATAATCAAATCACGTTTGTATATATTTTTTAAGTTCATCTCACTATCATTACTACATATCTTTCTATATCTAATAGAGGTTTTTATTATCTATGATATAAGTATACTTTTATCAGTTCTCATTTGAAGTTATGTTGAAGGTTGCCTTTTAACAGTGCTAAAAATGGATGGTAAAAGGTTACTTTTATCGGTGCAATAATTGAATTGCTAAAATGTATTATGAACAATTTAATTTATTTTAACATATTAATATTTTTTTAAATGTGATTTAATTAAAAATAAGTATGTATTTTTATAAATTCAAATTATATATAGATTGATATATAATTATTTATAGTTATCAATCCAATCATTTTATATATTAAATTAAAGAGATACTATAATTAATCGGATAGTTACAATGAATGTAAAATTAGATGAAGATAATGAATGGTGTCACCACTCATATCTAGAATGTGTTGGGGTATCTAATAATAGCTGATCCCAACATGAAAATTGATTATATGACCCACCTAATATAGATTTCATATGAATATATGCATATGTATATATAGTGAATTCATGAATTGTTAATGCATATTTAAATATTTCTATTAAATATTTATAAATTTAATAAAATAATAATGGTTTTAATTATTATTAAAATAATTAAAGGTAATTAATTAATTATATTTTTTCTATAGACCGTGGGGGATTGGTGGAGTTGGTTACAGTTGTGGAGTCTACAACCAAGGTTCCGAGATTGAGTCATTGTTAAAGAAATGCTGATAATTCATGAATAAATTACTCCGTGGACTATCTAACCCAAGACAAACTGGACTGAAACCCCATGTTTCATTACAATTGGACCTATGGATGGAATACACTTAAAGGTGCTTGGTGGTCAAAGATGGTCCTTCGATACCTTGTAACCACATTTTCCTAAAAAACCTGGTGTGATTTAATTTATAGTTGGGGGATTACCATTGTGGAAATGGCTCCCCATAATCTTATGTCAGACCCAGGGTTCAGATCTCTATGGGGTAAAATTTCAGCAAGTAGGCGATGTCATAGGAATGATGCACGATGTGTGCAGGTGGTGACCCAGGCTGGGTGATGCATACATTATGATAGAGGCATGCCGCTACATTGGTCCTTCGGGCAAGTCAATGGTTAATTGGGCTATGTAATGGGCTTCATTCTCACTAGTCAATCATGCGATGTATTTAATAAATAAGGTTTGATGGGTGGGCTATCCCTTGGGGGATACGACCTACCTTTCTGGCTTGTGTGTGGTGTGTGTGGGTATGTATTTAATATACGGGTACCCCTAAGCACCTAATATATATATATATATATATTAAATATAAAATCAATAGAATACATGCATGATTAATTAGCAATAATATAATTATAAATGTTTTCATTTTTATTCATTTTAAGTGTTTCTAATTCATGTAACTAAGGTTGTGAATTCTCTTTTTTGTTTTTTTAATTTTTTCAATTTTTTATTCTTTTTTAACATTATTTAATTTAATTTTATTTGTTATCTTTTATATTTATTAATTTTAAATAGTTTTTTTTGTATTTTTTCATTTTAAAATATTTTTACATATTTATTTACTTAATATTAATATTTTAAATATCATTATAATTTATATGATAAATATTTATTCGTTTTACTTTATTATGTTTTGATATTTTTATTATATTAGAAATAAATATAATTTATTTATTTAAATTATTTTTTATTATTATTTTACTTTAAATAGTTAATATATAGAATTATTAGTATTTTTTTATTATTTATATAATTAATATTATTTTTTTATTAATTATATTTAAATTTAATGTTATTGTAATTCATGTAAATAATGTTACCAAAAGACCTTTTAAATAGTTTTATAGTTTATTCATTTGTATTTGTTAATTTTAAATATAATTTAATTGAATTATATTTATTTATTTTTAATATTTAATAATTTTAAATAATTTTGAATTTTATCCATTTTGATATTTAATTATTCATATTAGTTTGAAAGTTTTTCATGTTATAACAATGATTTTAGTTTATATGATTAATATTTATCCATATTTGTTTATTATGTTGCAATATTTTCAAAATGTTTTGAATTTATATAATTTCTTTATTTAAATGAATTTCCTATATTTTTTTAATTTATATAATTCTTATAATTCATTTTTATTTATTTTGTTATTTATTTATTTAATTAAAAAAATTGGAGGCAAAACCCCTTTTATAAGAAAATGAAAAAACATAGAAATCATAGGATGAGATCAGTTATATATATATATATGCCCACAAAAAATCCATAAATTTTCACTTCTCTTGATACATATTTAATATTCCTCTTCTGGTATAACATTCCAGTCGATTTTTCCTCCTCCATGCTCATTCCCATGGCTTCTTCGATAATGCCCACTCCTCAAGTATCTCTCTTGTTTTAAACCATCTTTAACTTCAATGATTTATAATCTAGATTCATCCTCAAATTGAGGCACCACCTTCTCTTATTGGGTGTTTTTATCATCTATTGGTGTAGGAGTCATCACATCCATATCTTCTTATTGTTGATCTAAAACTTCATTTTGATTTAATTGACATTATTTATTTATTTCATTTTAGTGGTTTTTTCTTGTGTTTATAATTAATATATTTAATGGTTTGAATTCACTTTATTAATTTTTTTCCTAACATATTCAATTCTATATTATCATTTTTAATATTATTTCATTGAATATTATTTATTCACATTAATAATTTTTTAAATTTATTCAATTGTAATATTAATTATAATACAATTATTTTCTTTTTTATTATTTTATATATGTTTATAATTTATATGATCAATAATTTTTCATTTCTATTTATCATGTTTTAATAATTTTAATTTGATTAAAATTTTTATATAATACATTTATTTAAAATAATTTTTATTATTTTTTATGTTTATGTCGTTAATATAATTCATTTTTAATAATTTTTTTATCTTATATAATTAATATAATTTATTCATTCAAGGGAAGGTAATGTGGGATGGGATAGAACCCTCTGAAGATGATGACAAATATTAGGGATTAATGGCTATGGGATTTGGATTGGAATGCAACTTCAATCCCTAGGATGTTATTGGTTTAATCCAATGTAGAAGTGGTGATCACTGTTAAATGGATCATTCCACCTTCAAAACGAACTAGTTAAAAAATAGATTTATAAAATAAGGAAATGTAAATTTTTTGTGGATGGTGAAATATTTTCTTAGAAGATAACCATGAATGGGAATCTAAATTTTTTTGAAGTAGATTACTGCATCATGGACGAGATGCTTAAGAAATATTATCATTAGATCATTTATCTGGTAACATCGTGTCCAAAAAACTATTAGTGGAAGATAGATGATCTACACAAACGTCTATTGTAAATGTGAGGCTTCAATTATTTGAGCATGACCCCAATAGGTATGGTATTTATAATCACCATAATCCCTTATGCTGACCTTAAATATAAGGCATGGGGGTATTATAATGTTTCCCAATAAACTATCATTTGGTGAATATAGGATTGAGTCTCGTTGCTCAATCCCTCAAAATTAAAAAAAATTATTTCCCATATTCAAAGTCAGATCAAGTTGTTGAGATGTGTTTTCTAGAACCCCTTGAATCTTTAGGGCATCTCCTATGTAGTTTTTATTCCTATTAATATTGAAAAATAAAATTAGAGGGAGTGTTTTGACTATTATTCTAAAATCCTTATCATGGTTGATCTTCAAAATCTCCAAACAAAAACAATGATTTTGTTGGATGGTGTATTCAGAGTAGAAATCTGCATTGCTGCAAAAAAGATACCCCTATGTCTCAAGTGTGAAATCATTTAATATCAGAATGGAAATTTTCATAAGAATTTTCTATGAAACAATTTCTCAAAGATGGCCCCCATATAAATTAATGTAAATTCATGAAACCATATTATGATGACTTTCAGGCTATAATGAATTCCGAGGTAGTCCCTTTGGCCTATGTTCGGACGGAATCTATTGATTTTCCCCCTATAATTATGTAGGATGGTGGTTCTTCATGCCCATTATAGGCATGAAACTTTAGTTTTGTGGTTTTCTAGAGGCTTTTAGAGTTGGTGATGTGATTGGAATGACTCAAGAACAAGGCCAAAATATTTTTCAGCCTTATTGTTGGAAAAACTGAGAAGAATATTTTTAGCCAAAAAAATATTGTGTTGGTAGAGTTGTAGAAGAGAATGACAAGAATTTTATTTTCTCTTGCAATAGTTTTTATGTTTTTAATTAAACTATATATTCTTCTTATGTTCAATCATAATGTGATGATTTTTTCATTTTATAGTTGATAAAGAACTATGTTAGGATAGATCCTTTTCCATGGACAAAGGGAATGTAAAATTAAAACTGGTGGATAAATCCTCCTGAAAATATATGATGATTATTTTTCCTAATTTTTCTCATTATAAACCTTGTCTAGAAAAACCATTAGTAGTAAAATGTTCCAAAATAACAATGGAAAAAATATTTCAGCCGATGATGAGGGTTCCATGATGTTCACCCACTGGAAAGAATGTTCACATTGGCTTATATATATGATTGGGTCAGCTTTATCTGTCTGGAGTCAAACTAAGATTGAAATTTTGGATCACATTATTGATCAGGTACTCAACACTACTCTCCCACTTCAGACCATGACACCATCTATATCACCTTCATTTATGATAATGATGGATTATGCTGATGAATCTAAGAAAGAAATATGGTTTTATCCTTATGAATTATCTAATCTATAGAAAAAACAATCTCAGAGGGAAATAGTGGATCACATTAGTGATCAGGTACTTAACACTACTATCCATCTTTAGATCGAGTCCTCAATTATTTATCATCCATGTATGATATGGTTTGATGAAGCTGATGAAGATAATAAAGAGACATGGTCTTATTCATATTTGTTTGGATCTTATGAAAAATATGAATACAGATTTCAAAAAGGATTCAAATTAAGAATGTAATGAGAAAATTTTCCAAAATTATAATGACAAAATTAATTTAGAGGACATGGAAAGTTAAAGTCTCCATAATGATATTTGAGAGAATTTTGATGATTGGTTCAATACACTTGTTTTTTTACTACATTCCAAAATGGATCCATAATTTTTTGGCATCCATGATTACCTTAAAGTTCTAAAATTATTATCTATCAATGATGGGGAAATCATTCATTCTAATCCAAAGGTGAATTATCTTGATCTATAATAGAAACTCACAAACTTGTCTATGCTAGAGGACACTATTGATTTTTCATCAGATTGTTGTCATCAACTCGCTCATAAACCCAACACAGGGAGGTGGGGTTGTTAACCCTGGCGATGAGGTAGGTTTCCAAAAAATATGAGATGTAGAGGGAAACATAAGTGATCCTTTTTTTTATTTTCTTTTAAATATGATATTATTTATCACTTTGATCCCATCATCATCTCTTTTATATTCCTTTTTTATTATAAAAAGGGTGGGTCCTTTTTCTCCATCCTTATCTTCCTTATAAATATTATTTATTGATTCATTATATTCGTTTATTAAGTGGTTTTAATTTCTATAATTAATCTGATGAATTCCAATTTTTAGGAAATTTTAATTTATTAAAATTTATTTATTCATTATTAATATTCATTCATTTAATATTAATTAATCATTTTTTATAATTAATGAATTTAATAAATTTTTAAAAATTAGACATTGGAATTTATTTATTATGTTTTAATATTTTAAATATTTTGTTAATTTATATGATTAATTTTTTTTCATTATATTTTAATAAATTATCAAAATTTTAATATATATATAATTTATATTTTTAATTTACTTAAATTCAGTTTTTATATTTTTTTAATTTAAATATTTTTAATAATTCAATTATAATGATTTATTAATTTATATAAATAATAATATTTATTTATTTATTTTTAAAATTTTAATATTTTTTCCAGTCTTAGATTAGGTGGTGATAAAAGTGTATATTATTGGTCCTAAAAAATAATCACTCATAAACACCACTTTTTTCATAAATTTTTATCATTGATAATGGTAGTAGCCTATCAGTGCTCGGAAACCACTGAACGAAGTGGTATTTATCAGTGCTTATATTTTTCATGCTGATAAAATGAGATTGTATCAGCTTTTTTTTAGTAAATGTTAAAATAGTAAAACAATACAGGATAACATTAAAAACAGTCATTATAGCCCTATGCAAGACCAGTAAAAATAGATCCTTCAATAGTAAACATTTCAAAACAGGACTATTCATTATCAGGAAACATCCAGCGTGCCGCTTTAGCTAGTCCTCAAATCCAGCCCTCCAAACAGACCCAGCATAGGCGGACACCCGTGCATGTCTAATCACAACAATGAAGAGTATAATAAAACCCAAGAAAGAAAAAACCCGCAACTTGCCTCCATCCCTGCAAAAAAAGCATATACAAGTCTAAAAATATGAGATTTCTGACGATCCCTTTTAAGAAATGGATTACGATCCTTAGGAGCCTCATCAAACCAAACAAAGTCAACTCTATTGATGTTCTTATTTTCTAGACTATCAATAACCAAATTGGCTTCCCTGTAAATGTGAGTGATGATATGATTCGGGGAGAAAAGAGTGTCCAAGCATCTGCACCAATGATTAGTTAGCTTCCAAACCAAATGAGAGAGACCCATCCTAATGGCAGAGACAACCACTATGGAGTCACACTCAAACCATGAATTATTCCAACCATGATCCTTGGCTTCATACACCACAAAAATTATGCCAATCATTTCAGCCTCAAGAGAAGAATCAAGACCACATGAACCATGAAAACATCTAAGAACATCCCCTTTATGATTCATCAAAACATCACCATATCCAGAAGTCCTTGGATTTCCTATAGAAGCTCCATTAGTGTTGAATTTTATACAAATGACAAAATGATCCTTCCATAATACATCAAATGTTCCATAAAGAGGCTAAAAGTTCCCCTCGACACTAATCTAGTTCAAAATGGACCAGTCATGCACTGAGTTGAAGCAATAATGCTTCTTTGGAAATCTTGCCTCACACACCACGGTAAGTATGGAGGAAATGTCACCACTGATGGAAAAAGTGAAACTGTCATGAATTGCATTATTCTGAGTGGACTAAATGATATGAAGAAGCTCCAGAGAGGCCACCCGAAAGAGATCCAGCAGTTGTGGAGAAAGCACAATTGAATGCCAGCCCTGTAGAAAATCCCGGATAGAAGACACACAAGGCAGAGAGATTTCAATGATATCAAAAAATCCTTCCACATGGATGGAGAAGTAACGCATGAAAGAAACAAATGATCAATATCATCCCTATGCTTATGGTAAATCACACACAAAGAACAGAGAGAGATACAACATTGTTGAAGGAATCAATATGTAGGAATCTTCATATGAGCCAGTCTCCAGGAAAAAACTGACTGAGAAGGCCATATAAAGTTCAATTTTAACTTACTCATCCACTTAAAATATGAGTTTCATGATAGAGAATGTCTGCAAAAATTTTTTGAGGATAAAAAACCATTGACAGTAGGTTTCCAGACACAGAAATCCTCTCAATAATAAAAACCATAATCTCGAACAGTATTAAAAATATGAAATGGGAGATTACATATATTGTCCAGTTGATCCTAAATCATGGAATCCAAATATACATTTATATCATCACTAATCAACTCATCTACATGCATACGACTAGTCTAGCTATCCTTCCAAAAGTATAAAGAATAATTCTTTGAAACAACCCACATGGCATGAACATCAATATAATATGAAATGATATTAAAAGCAGGCCAAATCGATGAATTGATGTGATTAAAAGAACCCTTTCTTATTCTTTCATTGAATTTATTTCTAAGGAAGGAAGGGGACTCATAATTACTATTGAACAAACTCAAAATAAAATATGCCTATAAAGAATCGTTGAACAGAACAAGAGTTTTGATACTGAGACCCCCTGCATCACAAGGTTTACAACAACTGTTCCATGAAACTGTGGGTAATTTCCCCTCTGAAATGTTACTACTACAAATGAAATTTTTGATAGAAACATTAATGCTCTTGATGAGAGAGACCGTCCAGTTATATACCATGAATGAATAAGCAAATATAGAAATAGTCACAGCCTTGACCCAGAAAACACAAACAGCGAAGGAGAGAGATTTTACCTTCCATGTTGCAATATTCCTTATGATTTTACAAAGAATATGAGAAAAATAACATTCTTTTGGCCTCCCCCAAAACATAGATATACCCAAATATGTAAAAAGAAGTGCTCCCTCATGAATTACCAATTCCATAACAATATCCATATTCCTAGAATTGGAGAAATTCGTACCAAAGTATATGAAAGATTTATTCCAAAATATTTCATGTCCTGAAACATTATCAATATGTAATAGGGCCTGTTTGATGTTCTTAATATTTCTCTTATCCACTTGAGTGAAGAGAATAATATCATCTTCATATAAAAAATGAGTAGGAGCGGCCAAACCTCTACCAGCACAAATAGACTTTAGTTTCCCATTTCCAACCATGATTGAAATTAATCTAATAATACAATACTTCGTAATAGAAATGATGATAGTAGAAAAGGGTCCCCTTGACTGACCCCTCTAGAACAAGAAAGAAACCCTCAGGAGAATCATCAATAAGAACAGAAATTTGAGCTGACTCAAAAATGATTTTGACCGAATTAATTAAAACATCATTAAAACCAAATGAATGAAGAACCATAAAAATGAAATTCGAATATATAGTATCAAAAGATTCCCTGAAATCATGTTTGAGAGCAATATTACCACCCCTTGTGGATTTCTTAAGATAATGGACACACTCCAAAGTAGTAATGAGTAAATCCTAAATAGACCTCTCTTTTCTGATTCAAACTGATTAGGAGAAACAATCATACTAGGAATAAAAGATAACCTCAGGGCCATGATTTTGAAAATAATTTTATAGATACTATTAATCATGGAAACAGTCCTGAAAAGATGAATCTCGTGGGTGTTTTCCACCTTTGTAATGAGAGAAAGGAACTGAGCATTCATCCCTTGTGGGAGATAACTACCCTTTAAAAACTAAGAAACCAACCTACAAACATCAACATGAATAATATCCCAATAATTTTGGAAGAAAAATTACTAAAACCATCAGGAATAGGATAGCTATTAGGATTTATACTAAAGACTGCCTCCCTTATTTTATAGTCCAATGGAATAGATGTAAGCATTAAATTATCCTCCTGGTTAACAAGATTCAGAATAATACTCCCCACAGGTTCAGCATGAGGGGCTTGACCATTGAATATATCCTTAAATTAATTAACTACACGTTAAGTAAAGTCCTTCATGTTATCAAAAACATCACTCGCAATTCCGATTAAAGATAGAGGCCTCATAACCTTCCTAATTATCTACAAGTTGTTAAATGTTTTAAATATTTATCCCAATCTCTTTGCCAATTCACCCTAAAAATACCTCGTTGAAAAGAATAATTAAAATTTTACAAATTATTAAGCTTGGAAATAATATTAGTCTCCCCTAGGAAATCACAAGAGAAATCATTAGAAAATATTTTCCTCTCAATGTGTTGAATAGATTCCTCAAGATAAAAAATTTCAGAGTCAAGAGAACTGAAATGAACTTTACTCCATAACATCATAGCTCTTTTAAGAATTTTTTTCTTGATAACAGAAACCAAATAATTCTCCCCGGCATTCCAATAATTCCATCTTTATTCAATAATGTTCCTGCATTCATGATGATTGACCCATGATTTATTAATTCTAAAAGGTAGCATGGGCTTGGGATCCTTTCTTACAAGGTCAACCAATATGCGATGATGATCAGAATTAATTCTAGAGAGAATCATACAAGAAATGGATCCCCAAAAGTCAATAAAATATTTAATAACAAAAGTCCTGTCAATTATTCTTTCAAAAACTCTATCCAATACATTTCTGTACCAATTTTACTTATCCCCGGCAAGGTTAAATTTCATCAACCCATTATAATCAATGAATGATTTGAAGTCTCTTTAAGATATGAGGTTATTCATAGCTCTAATTTTCTCATCAGAGCACATGATATCATTGGAGTCATCAAAAAGGATCCATGGGCCACAGATGATAGTTTTATGAGATCCAATGTCCATCCATAAATTACTTCGATCTTGATATTGATTATAGGCATAAAAGAAAGTGTAGGAATGCTGCAGACCAAGAAAATTGAAAGAACAAGTGACATGTTGTTCACTATTAGAAAGAAGAGAAATTTCAGTTAAGGAACAATGAGCCAGAACCCATAATCTCTTAACCTCTGATCGAATAATATTAAAATCCACAAGTTGAAATCCCATCTTTTCAAAATAAGAAATACTAGGAGAAAACACCCTTTTAGGATTAAGAAGACTAATAAGAAAAGGCCTATGCTTTTGAGTGAATAGTCTAAAGGACCTCATAGTTTCATGATTTTCCAGTCCCAGGTAGATCCATAACAAGAAGCTTAATTTGAATCTAAGACCAAGATGAAGTCCCCCTTTCTTGACCCCTATATTTTTCTGCTTTCCTGATAAAGGAGGCGTTCCAACCTTTCTCATAGGGCTGGAAACCCCTTGTAAAAGATCATTAATATCCGATGTGTTGATGTTTCCTTCTCCAATTGGATTCAGGGAACCAACATCATGGATTTCAACCGGAACACTAAATGAAACAGGAGCCCACAAAATCTGTAAATCTCTATCACCAGTAAATTAATCAGAAGCTACAATCACAACAACTTGTTTTTCTGTAGTATCAAAATTTGAAGCATGTGACTCAAACCTCACATATGGTGTTGTAGATACTGATTTGCGTAATGAAGGAACATCAAACCCCACATCCTGTACCCCAGACCCTGCATTTGGTAAATCAGAAGCCTTGATTTCAGCAGGTTGTATTTCAACAATAACAACAGCTGAAACATGAGCCACTTCCTGTATTGCATGAAATATATTGTATGAAGAAGGAATAGAAATCCCCACTATATTCAATACAGAACCTACATTAGATGAAACCTATGAATCAATTAATGTCTCTTGAATAGCAGTAATACCCCTAGATAAATTCCCAATATACTGATCTATAACATGGACTGGTGAAATGTTAATCAAAAATGAATCTGTAAATATTAGAGTATTGTCAGCAGGGAGATGCTATTCTTTTTCCCCTAATGAAACCAAAATATCATAATTAGTATCCTCCATATCCTGCCTCAAAAAACATTCATCCAACTCCTTTTACAAAGATTAATGACCAATCATAGTAGGAGGACTAGGTTGATCAGAAATCTTACCTTGTTCAACATCCTCAACAATATCCGCCCAGGATTTCCGACTAGGAACTGTAACTTTGGAAGGGCCAGATATATCCATTGAAGGACCCTCCATTTCCAAAAATACCTTTTTTGTTATTTTTATATCATCTACCCTCTTTCTAATCATTTTCCTTAGGTACCTCATACAAATTATTCTGAAGCATTCGAAAATTAACAACAGAGTGGCCAACAATCATGCAGACATCACAAAAATGGGGATCCTATTCATACTCTACATTCACGTCAATCGTATTACCATTACAAATAAAGATAATGTTATCAGGCCTTTTTATTTACAAATTAACATCTACAAGGATTCTTGAAAATTTTTTATAGACCCCCTCCAATGTTTTCTGATCCATTGTAATAGGAATACTAATTCTTAAGGCAATGTCATTAAGGATCATAGGATGCCAATACATCCAATTCAATCCAAGAAATTTGATCCAAATCTGAGCATTGGTTTTATTAATCATTAAGGGATTGAAATTAACATCCCACTCAGATAGTCTCAACATTATGGGTTTAAGATGAAGACTACCAAAGTCCCAAGCTCTATTAAAAGCATCCCTCGATTAAGGTATTATGTGAAAGAATCCCCTTACAATAGGAATTAATTCGCAATTACTAAATCCCCAACAATGATAGATTCTACATTCAAGATCAATGTAGGACCTAGGTTTATCCCATTATAATAAATAGTGCGGCCAATAATTTAGAACTTACAAAGATCAATACATTGTTTCAAAGCTTCAGGATCCTCAACAACAGGGAAACCACCATTTTCCAGTATACTAATATTAGAAAATTGAGATGTACCTTTTTTATTTAGACCAGAGGACCCAGAAAGAGAATCAACAAAAGAAACCCCCTTTTGTCAGAGAGCAGGGAGATCTGTGGGATCTGATGAACCATTACTCGTGATTAAGGGAGGATCATTCTTGAAGTAAAACTCCCAATCCTGATTGAACAAATCCATGATGGGAATAAATTAAAGATCCAAAATTGAATGAGAATGCTATTGTAGATTTGAGAGAGAAGATCCTCCGCTCTGGCCATCCTCTCATTGAGACACATTAAATTTTATTTAGTAAATGTTGATAATACCCTTAATCATTTTTTAAATAAACGCTAATAGATCGCTTCTCCACCCACTTCATGATGCTCTCATGGAACTAATCTACTATAATAGTTGTAGTCGTTTTATGGAAAAATTAAACCTAAAACATTTATGTATGAAAATATTAACTGGTTTTTAAGGATTATAGATTGATATTTCATAAGTTTTTCATGGTTTCTTTGATTTTTTATTCCCATATTATTTATAAGAAAAAGAACTCATTTATTTTGAACAAATAAAACCTCTTAACCAATGTTATGATATTTATTATTTATATTAATGTATTTTCAGTTGATCATCGATGTGTGTTTCATGATTTTATTATGTTGATGTTTCTATGTTCATCTACAACACATCTTCTATTACATGTTCATCTATAAATAATTTTTTCATAATTCACCATCGTTAATTATATGAATCAGTCCTCTTATGCTAGTTTCCATTTAGGTTCCTCAACCATGCATGATTTTCCAAATTTTCATGTGTGTATTCCTCTCTATATTTTTAAATATAGAAAAATATCTCCATATCATGAGATTTTTTTTCTCCTTATTGAGAATCATATTCTAGTATTTTCATAGAGTTGGTGATTTTTTTTGGTTTTTTTATCCTTCTTCTAATTGGGATTATTAGTTTTGTTGTTTTTATTTTTTTGTGGTGTGGTTGAATGGTTTTCTTCTAGATGATAGGTTTTATTTTTTTTTGACCATTGAGACTATTTAATTAGATTTATTTGGATCAACATCTCGTTATATTTAATGTTATGTTGTATTTTCAATAATCATGATTGATTTGTCTAGGATTCTAGTTGGTTTGTGTCTTCCCTGGTTCAAATCAGATATTGAGTTGCAATGGTCAGGTTATTTAGATATAGAACCCTCCCTCTTGATGCTGATCCATCACATATGATTCATTTATAGGGTTATTTGATTCGTATTCTTTGTCTAATTTCATGATTATTTCTCTCAATTGGATTTCATTCTGTTTGGTTAGTAGGTTCTATGGTATCTATCTCATAGTATTTTCATATCATTTTCATCTGGTTTCCGATATTGGTTTCATCCAGTTCAACAGATTTATTTCATATGGCCATATATTATGTCATATTTATTCACATTAATTAATCATAGGGGATGATTTTACCACCCTCCTCAACGAATATCTTGATCTTGAACAATTGTCGTTTTAACAACCCATGAACAGTTTAATAACTCAATTTTTAGATCTCAAATAACTACAAAATTGTTTGTTTTCAATTTAAAACAAACCTGGAAACTAAGGAAACAATTGGTATAGCCTCTAAAATGGGGTTTCAATGTATTTCTAGACATGGGTTCAATTAGGTGGTTTAATCATTTCTTATAGTTATGAAAATATTCTTAAAATTAATAATTACACTCAGAATCATATTGCAGCTTCTATTAAGAAAGAGGGGACTCTAGAAAAGTTCATTCTAGTTTTCTATGGTTAGACCTGTCAGAAAGAAAAACGAAAATCATTGAAGTTATTGGGGTTTTATCATAGTAAAATCTATAGAACTTTATTGATATGTAAGGGTTTCAGTTGAATTCTTCTCCAAAATGAAAATCGAAGGTTTTTTTTTCAGGAATCATTCCCAAATAGAGAATTTCCACGATTTTTTATATTATATGGGGTTGGATGATTTGGCCTATAAAATAAATTCAATAACTTGTATCTATGGAAATTCGAAGGACACTATATTTTTATAATGACAGAATAGATTTAATGGGTCTTATAATTGGAAAAAAATATCTTTTTCCTCTCTTTCACATCCCCTATCTATCCCATATTACATTAGACTATTTTCATATTTGTTATTGTAAGAACATATTTTATTTTCAGTTTTAGAATAAATGTTTTCTTTAGATTTTAATTCATGTTGACATATGGGGTGTAATTTGGAGTCAATTCCTGTTTAATGTGGAGTCACTTTAATACTTATGTTCGATTTAGAATGGTGGATAATTTCACAAAGAAATAGAGAATGTCTAATTTTCATAATATTGATAGAGATAAGTACTATTTAGAGAAGGCACTAAAGTGAGGTTATCATCTTCCAATCCTAGAATCATATATTCTCGTATATTATAGATCCTGATAAAGAGTTATAAATGTATCATAGGAATAAATAGAGATTCAGGTTCATATGGGTGAGTGGATTACACATTAAATAAGGAGATAAGAATATATTGTACATTCATCACAATGTTTTTCGACCAAGGAAGGATGAAATTTATTTTAAATATGTAGTGGATTTATGGAGTTGTTAATATATGGGAGAGTTAAATCCAATATTTTATTTTGAGTTTCTTTCATGATAAATACTCTTTTAAAGAATTTTTTAATTTATGTGAGGATGCCTCTTATATCTCCATGGTAGTGATAGATTCTATGAATAATGATATTTCCATACACATTAATAATGAGTAGGTCCCATTGTCTCATTTAAAGATCCATTCCACTAAGCCTCATAGTTATATGGGGTTAAATTACTTGTTCTTCAAGATATAATGACATATTTTGTGGTATAGTATCATACAACTAATGAAAGATTTATTTAATACAAAATACTGCATCAAATGATGTTTTGAAATTATAATTACCGTAATTTTCAATTTGAAAAAACACTTCTAGAGGCACATAAATGTGGACTATAATACTTTTCACTATTAAAAAAATTATATTCCCATAAATTATTCTCAATAGTCATAGAACATTGGTTCCTTCCATTTTTTAATCAAATGGTCTTTGTCCCAAAGGGATCATCTCAAATAATACCATCATTTCTTAGGTTGCATACCATTCAATTAAGTCTCGCTCTTTATCACTTTAAAAGTGGGGTGACATCATGTATTAAATATATGACTAAAGAATATGAAAGAGTTTAATTGTAATTTTTGGGCATTGTGCTTATTAGGATGGGTTTCTTTATCCTATGGGTGGATTTAATTAGGTAGTGTATTTCCTTAGTTTCATTTAAGATCATGGTTAATGAAAATATTAACCCAAGCTATATTCCTCTCCATAAAAATTATCAGGGAGACCCCCATTCAACATTTATATTTTTTCATATGATGGATATTTTTTATATTTTATATCATATACATCATAGAAGAATCTGTAATATGGTGAAAAGGTATTCTATCACAACCCCCCAATTTCTCATTTTTTGTGTATTTAATCCTATTATTTACCCATTCCATGTTTGATGAAGGTAATTCTATTAGTAATTTTATGTCTATCTATGAATGGGATTTGGGTCAGTCTATGAACCATTCTAAAATTGAGGTATCCATTATAATTTTTCTGAAAACATATTACAAATGTAATATTAAAGTCATGTATTGAATCCAAGAAGTGGACATACTTTAAAAATTCAATTTCATTCCTAGGTTTTTTTAATAACAAACAAGAGGTTTTCTCTTATATTTCTAATAATATGTTTAAGAAGGTTTAGTTTTGGTCCTACAACATTGTTTCTAAAGCTATAAAATATATTCTGGTTAAGTTGGTTTCCTAATCCAACCCTACATATATCATGTCTATTTTTAAGTTCCCAGTTGGTCATGTTAATCAGAAAAATTCATATTTTGATAATTTTTATGGGGATACTATAATGGAATGAAAAAATATCACTGGGTGGAATGGGATAAATTAAGTGCACCAGAGGTTTGTGGGGTTTGGGTTTCTGGGAGTTGGGTTCTTTTATGTATTATTATCTCACTAAATAGGGATGTATCCTTTTATAAGATATTATTTTCGTGATTATCCATGTTCCACCATTTTATGTATTCTCCAAATTTATATATTATATATTCATTCTTAGTTCCAAGACATTTTTTTTACGAATAAGAATACGGGATCCATGTCCACTCTTGAATATGGGTCATTATTGGAGAATATGTGATGGTGGGAATGTTAACAAATGGATTAATCCATGGGTTACTCATCATAGTAGTTTAAGGGTGATGAATGATTTTCATAGAATCAAAACATTCCAGTGCCCATGAGTTATTTAATGCTAATTAGAATATATGGTGTTAGGATAAGGCTCCATCCTTCTTTAATGATAGGAACCGTGATATAATTCTCACGATTCCAAATTTAGTTGGATGTGGACTAGGTCAATTATTCTTGTGTATGGAGGCCTTTTGTTGATAAGTTTTCAATTCATTCTATAGGATTCCAAATGGAACTCCTCACTCATCAGTTTCCCATCATTTTAAGTCATATAAAAGTCAACATTCAAACTTAAGATTTTTTTATATTGATTGATGTTTTAGGATCCCTACCATGAGAGCGCATCTATTGAAATATCACTCCACCAGTAACCCTTTATACTCCATCTGTATCTGCAAAACTGAATCCCATTCACATGCAATTAAAAATTTCCCTAATGCCAAGGGTGTTTGGAATTTTATGTGGGTGACTTTTCTAGATGGAAATAATTTTTTATATGTATTTTAAAAAAATATATCTAATCGGGTTTCTTTAATATATATTGAAAGAGGATGAAATCATCACCCATTTTCATGGATACATTGGGTTTAGTAGAATTATTTTATACATATATGAGTAGACCAATCAAACTACTTTTGGGTTAAATCTTCAAATGAAGGGTATTATATTTGACAGATAAATTATATTTTATATCCTATAAAATACATAGATCATCAGATGGGTTGATTGATGTCCACAACAGATGATGTTCTTAATGTAAATTTTGGTATAACTTTGGCTCAAAATAACAAAGAGGGTGTTAGTTTGGTTTCCTTAGATCATCACATCTTCATTTCTATATCTCTCCATAAATATTTTACCACTAATTGGAACCCTAAAGTTATGAATATGTTCAATATCCTTTTGGTTATGGATTTTCATTTGGAGTAGGATTGGAAGGTACCTTTACTTGAATATTATTATCTAATCATTATGGATGCTTTTTCTAAATAGGATGATCGTTTGCCACTAATTTTTCTAATTATAAAAATTATTAATGTTTTTATGGGGAAGGTTTCCTCTTCCAAATTTTACTCTTCATTATGTTAAGGTAACCATGTTAATCATCAATTTGAAAGCCTAATATAACATGGTTTAACTCATACTTTGTGTCCAAATTTCCTTAGGTGCTTTAGTTAAATTTTAATAAATTATTTTCAGTCTATATAGTTATGCTTTTCTAAAAAAAATTGAACATAGATACCAGTTAGAAAAAAAATAATTTTAAAATCCTATTATATAATATTAATTGAGAATTTATGTTTGGTTAAATGGAATGAATTTTTTTTCAGTAATTAGGTTGAGAAGTACTAGTTTGGTTAATTGTTATATAATAATTCAGCATTCATAATCTTATAAATAATTATTTATCTTATGAATATTAATTGATGTAATATAATTCATTGGGTTATTGTTTCGGTTAATCTAGTAACTATATTTGAAGTAAAAGTGATTGATGAATATTATTAGTGGTTTTTAAAGGAAAATGACATGATATGTGGTGTTTTCTTATATATATATATATAAATGTTTATTTTTTTATGTACAAGTATAAAAGAAAATTTTTATTTTGTTTATCTATGTTTACGTGTTTATTTATCTGTATGTTTATTTTATTGTGTGTGGTATATATTTTTGTATAAATTTTATTATTGATATAATTTTAAATCGTATTTAAATTATTAATAATCCATGAAAATATAACATTATATCTTCTCATTGTGTGTAAAGATACCTTATCCAATGGTGGAAAACAATTCACACCAAGGGAGAAGACTTATGTATTTCTAAAACACCGGATTTGATATATGTATATATTTTAAATTTTATTGTAAAATATATATATTAGATAAATTCTTATCATTAATTTATATACTGATGTTTTGGATTTCAAAATTACATTTTTAAAGGTTATAAAATATATAATTTACGGATATAAGAAATGATACATTATATATATACAATATGTATATTTATTTGTAGATCATTAAAAATGAATATTATTAAACAAAATAAGATTGATATGAATTGAAAATATATGGATTATATGTAACACCCCAAGCTTCTACGGTACGCTTCTCTTTGAATAATGTGATAGCGTGTGTTGTACGCAACACCGAGTTCTAACACACCATAACTAATCAAACTAGCCGTTATGAATAGTAATACCTACTTTTTGAAATTATATATATTTTATATTTGAAAATGGACTTCATTTTTGGATTCGGAATATCGAATTTAGCCTAAGGTGAAATTTTGGTACATTTCGGATAACTTTCATACTTTGATGAATAGTGAAAATTACTAAATTTTAATTAAAAACAACTTTTTTAATCAAAATAATTAATAGTGATAAATTATGAATTTGAGTGGTTTTAAAGTATTTTTAGAATATATTTTTACCATTTAATATAATGTTGGTCATTGGACATAATTTTACAATTAAACCGAACATAAACGAGTGTCAATCTTTTGATAGTTATTATCTCTTAAAAACACGCTTTTTGTTTTGACAGCGGGAATTAATTTTAAATTATTTTCTGCCACTTCTGTGTTTTGAATTTAGGAAAATGGATTCCATATTTGGAATCAGGATGTCCAAATTATGTAAATAGGTAAATTTTATTTTTACACATTTTGAATAATTACTGCGGTAAATATTTTATTTACCATGGTTAAGGGTAAATCCGGTAAATAAGGGTTAAAAAAAATAATATTATAATAATACAAAATTACCCTAAAACGTGTTTTAACCCTATTGGTTGATACATGGTCGACCATGGGCATCTTTGGGTCAATTTTGGGACCCCATTGATCCACTTGTAAGTGATAATGACACATTATATTAATAAAGTTAAAATAAAAATAAAAATGGCATAAGCTTACATCTTTTAGAAGAACAATTTTTACATAGGGTTATACATGTTCGATTTTCGATTATAAATATTCATTAGAAAGATAAAAAGATTTCCTACATAATGATATTTTATTTATAATTTTTAGACATCAAAGAATTTAAATTATTAATGACACAATAATGATGCAATGTTTACATCATTAATAAATCATTTAAATAAATAAGATTATAATGATTAAAATATTATCTAAAACCTGTCCAATTCTTATTGGATGATGTTATTTAGAATATGATTCATCTTATCTTCGACCTAAATGATTTTTGGACCATTATAAACCGAATACAAATATATTATAAAGTAATACTTTCACACTTTCCTAAAGAGCCCCTCCTCTCCCTTATAAAAGGAGACCACTTCTACTCATTCCTCACACCTCTCAAGCCACTTGGCTCGTCCAAACTCTGCCCAACTAAGCTCCCCACATCCCTCTCCTCCTCCTTGAATCTTCCCCTTAGGCAGAAAGCATTTCAACAAGTCCTTTGGTTCTAACCAAAGTGAGTTACCTAAATTAAAGGTAACGATTTCTCTTAAATTATTTTCATTTATTTTGCTTCTCCAACCCCCAAACTCTTTTTATTTCCTTTCTTTTGTAACAACAGCAGTATCCTCAATATACTAGGATGTTGTTATAAGAAGGATTCAAACTACACATACACACAACTCCATCTAATGGATGATGAACATAATGTTTCTGTGGATGGCAAACTAACGCCTCACGAAACGATGACTGTTCAAATACATCTTACCGCCTCTCATGGTGGACATTATGATGGAACTGTAATTAAATATGATATTAATGATATATATTTTATATATAAGCTTCTGTAATTCCATTTTATTTCATACCATTATTCGTTTCATGTTGTATATACATACGATAATTTCATTTGAGGAAGTGCGGACTACCACCCCCTTAAAATGATATGACTCATTCATACCACACATGGAACGTATAAAGGATGGTGTTAATGAACTTAAGTAACATATATAAAATATTATATTATACTGGAATAGTAATATACCTATGTATAATTTGTATTCGATTCTTTTAAAATAAAAATTAAATGGAAGTAGCGTTCGTGCGTACGTACGGACTACCGTCTCCACGAACGCGATGAGATTCATTCTCCATCGTATCCATTCAAGTATAATTATCATTTAATTATTTAAAAATGATGTTTAAGGACTTGATATCATTATGGATATGAATAAGATACAACAAACATGACTTATGTAACAAAACATATAAAGAAAATGAGTAAGTTAACACCCGAAACGGCGATAATACTAAGATATTATTATCAAATCAATATTAAAAGATCATATATGATATCATATTAATGTATATGATTCTTGTATAATTTAGTAACAATTATTTCACTATTATACAGGAGGTTAACCTACCCCAACCAAGGAAAAGTACAAGGTAAGGGTTATTTCACAATCTCTTCATTATCCGAGGTTGTTTATACGTAATAATCTACTGGGATATCTTTATCATCCACATCCATGTTTCTTAAAAATGTATTTCAAAACATTTTTACTATTTACAAGAATATGGGTTAAAGTCATTTATACCCCTGTTTGACTTTTTATAAGAGGTTTATAAAGGAATCTTTCCGTCGTTTTCAAAACAAGGTCCATTTTAACCTTTTCGACAGAATTGAGGTAAGAATGTTTTTTTTAACTTATACGGCGGGTGTGGTTATTTTACGCCGTTATAAAATCTTCAAAGCTTCCCTTACAAGCTTATAAGAATATTTTCAAAGAAAAGGTTTTATTTTATATGGATCTTAAATGATTTCAAAATAAAAGGAGATATTTCTTTTAAAAGAATTTTGATTTCATCTATGTCAACATCCTTTGATGGATTTTAAGATTATTTGAAGTTGATTTATTATGATACAAAACTTCTATATTGTATTGAAGGTTTTGTGATATGTTTGACTGTGGATGTGCTATTTTTATACCATTCATAGTTTATGGTGAAACTATTGACATTTCGTATGCTAGTTTTAATACGAATGTTTATGTTATGTTTAAACCTTTTCATATGGGAATGCATTGGACTTAATAAGTGACGGGTGGAGCCCGCTATAGCTCCTCGATGCATCGGTAGGTCTCATGAGACAAACTAGTGTCTTGGCACAAGGCCTTGACAAAATCTTATTTGTAGTCTTGGCACGAGGCCTTGGCTATGTGGTTATGATAGTCTGGCATTATGCATTCCAACATTATGAAAGTGGTTATTGATATTGCATGTGATTATTCGATTAGTAGAATATCCATGTGAACAAGTAAATGGCATTATTTCATTTTACTTTTGCCATACTATGTTGAAGTTCAATTTTTAAAAGGCTTTTGTTTTAGTAATTCATTGCCTTAAATGTTTATGCTTATTTTGAATGTTCCGCTATATTGTTATCCTTACTGGGCATTTGAGCTCACCCCTTTTCTATGTTTTATTTTTCCCAGGTAGTGAAGAAGTAATTTATGAATGACTTGCAGGGATATTATGAGGGGTTAATAGTGTGGATATGAAGACTTTGTTGTTGTAGTAGTTTTTCACTTTGAAATGTAATGTAAAACTTTATGATTATATCTAGTGTTTCCAAGGCTACTAAACCAATCGGTCTTTCGGGATTTGATCTTTCTTGTGATCATGCCAATGTTATGTAATTAATGCACCGACTCTGGGCAACTGGGGTCGGGGCGTTACAGTTGGTATCAGAGGAAGTTTAGTACAAACCTTGGAAGCTAGATTTAGATAAACTCTGATTAGAGCACGTAGACCTAAGATGAACTTTGAGGATTAGTATAGAAGAACTTCCTAGAATTTTGGTATTGTAGAGATTTTGTGAGTTTTTCGAGCAATACATCCCTGTATGGATACGAGCAGGTAGAGGCGGCTCTGGCACAGATGTACCTAGGGGTAAAACCCGAAAACACCGCTTTGAGCTAGACTCGAACGGGAACTGGTGCACGACAACGGGCCTTGCTGCACTCTTGGTTACGACACTCCCAGGGGATATGCTTAGGATAACTCTCACTATCTTTACAAATCATTATGAAGGGTTTATGAGTATATACTTCCTCAAAGAAAACATTTTTATGATTATGGATTATATCCATAAATAGTTCAATTTATGCTAAGTGTTTTATAAGTATGGGATTATGTATTTTGATTCATAAACTGATCTAGTTTATGCCATTGTTTAGAAATGGCGCCTAGTGGAAGAAATGGAAACCGTATCAATGCACGCACTCCATATAGGGATTGCCCTCCTGCTCAAGATAATTATAGTGGGGCTGGTGATGCAACTGGTGCTGATCAGCTAATCACCATACTGGGACAACTTACTCAGGTTATGAATAATAACCTTACCCGTATGGAGCACCCTGATACGCAGCGTGGAGGATCAATGTTAGATCGATTCATGAGGCAACAACCACCAACATTCAATGGGAATACAAATCCCTTAGTAGCTGAGCAATGGATATTTTCCCTAGAGAAAATATTTCAGGCTTTGGGGAGCAGTGAAAGGGAAAAAGTTATCATGGAAGTTTACCGCCTCACTGGAGATGCTGATCAATGGTGGTCATTGATTCAAAATACGAAAGAAGATGATGAAGTATCAAATATGGAATGGAGGGAGTTCAAAGATCTGTTTTTAGAAAAATACTTTCCTCACGACCATCGAGCAGATATGGAAAGACAATTTCTGAGTCTGAGACAAAAGGAGGATGAAAATGTCACAAAGTATGAGGCTAACTTTACAAGGTTAGCGAGGTACGCTGGTGATTATATTCGCAACCCAAGAAGTAAGATTGATCGTTTCTTTGATGGGTTAAAACCATTTCTCCGTCGAGCATTAGTCTCACAATCCTTTTCATCGTACGAAGACATTGTCTCATGTGCTATCAAGACCGAAAAGGAATTCTCTAAGTCTTATGACTTTAAAGCAAAGCAAGAGAAGAAGAGACCTGCTGATCAATCTGGGAATGGAAATAAGGGGAAGAAGGGAAAGGTTGAATATCCATCTTGTGGTAAGTGCGGGAAGAAACACCCCGGTGCTTGCCTGAAGGGAATGGGAGTCTGTTACAAGTGTGGTGAAAAAGGCCACCAAGCTCATGATTGCAAGGGGAAGAAGGAAGCTACCAACGTTCAGTGCTACAATTGCAGGGAGATGGGGCATTATGCAAATGCATGCCCTAAGCGTCAGGAGAACTTACCTCAGAAAAGGCCAAGGGATCAAGGCCAGGCTTATGCTATCACTACTGCAGAGGTAGAAGCTCCAAAAGACGTGGTGGCAGGTAATTTAATGGTTTCCTCAAGTTTAGCAAATGCATTATTTGATTCTGGATCATCGCATTGTTTCATATCTTCCCAGTTTGCTAAGAAAATTAGATATTTCCAATTTGATTTAATAAGGGAGTTGTCAGTTAAAACTCCTAAGGGAAGTATCATTGCAACAAAGTTTTGTGAATCAGTCCCCATTAGAGCACATAAATTTTCTTTATCTGCTGATCTCATCGTCATACCTATGATTGAGTTTGATATAATCCTCGGTATGGAATGGCTTTCAGACTATGATGCGAAGATTTATTGTAAGAAGAAAGAGGTTACGATTCTTGATGATAATGATAAGGAGCACCTTATTTTTAGAGCGGAATCATCACCACCCAATTCTTATTTAGATCCACCCCCAGTAGCTCAACTAAATTCAATTATTGGGGAGGAAGAGAATGAAGTAACTATCGGTGAGGAAAGGAATGTTCAAATAGAGGATGTACCTGTTGTGAAAGAATTTGTGGATGTATTTCCGGAAGATTTACCTGGACATCCTCCAGAACGAGAAGTTGAGTTTTCCATTGATTTGATTCCTGGATCAAGGCCTATATCGAAGACCCCTTATAGAATGGCCACTGTAGAGTTAGTCTAACTAAAGAAACAACTAGAGGAATTGAGTAATAAGGGATTTATTCACCCTAGTGTTTCTCCATGGGGAGACCCTGTTCTTTTTGTTAAAAAGAAAGATGGATCTATGAGGTTATGTATCGACTACAGGGAGATCAATGCTATAACGATAAAGAACAAGTATCCCCTACCTCGTATTGATGATTTATTTGACCAACTGCATGGAGCTCAATACTTTTCAAAGATTGACCTTCGATCTGGATACCATCAGTTGTGTGTAAAGAAGGAATACATTCCGAAGACAGCATTTCGAACCAGGTACGGGCATTACGAGTTTACTGTAATGCCGTTTGGATTGACTAATGCACCCTCTGTATTCATGGATCTGATGAATAGAGTTTTCAAGGAGTATCTCGATGAATTTGTGGTGGTATTTATTGATGATATCTTGGTATACTCCAAAACCTACGAAGATCATGAAAATCACTTGCGCATTATCTTGAAGACTCTGAGGAGGCATGAATTATATGGGAAGTTTAGCAAGTGTGAATTCTGGCTTCAGGAGATTTCTTTTCTTGGCCATATTGTCTCAAAAGATGGAATCTCTGTTGATCCTTCTAAGACCAAGGCAATCCAAGAATGGCCAGCACCTACGAGTATAACTGAGGTACGTAGTTTTATTGGCTTGGCAGGTTATTATCGACGTTTCGTCCAGAATTTTGCCCGATTGGCTAACCCATTAACGAAGCTCACACGTAAAGGGGTTAAATTTGTTTGGACAAAAGAGTGTGAAGAATGTTTCGAAGAACTGAAGAGAAGATTAGTCAATGCTCCTCTATTGACTCTACCATCGGGGAATGATGGGTTCGTTATTTATAGTGATGCATCGAAGAAAGGACTTGGCTGTGTCCTTATGCAGAATGATAGAGTTATTGCCTATGCATCACGACAGTTGAAAATTCATGAACAAAACTATCCTACTCATGATCTTGAGTTAGCAGCTGTGATCTTTTCTTTGAAGATATGGAGGCACTACCTCTATGGTGAAAAATGTGAGATTTATACTGATCACAAGAGTTTGAAGTATATTTTCTCACAAAAAGAACTCAACATGAGGCAAAGGAGATGGCTTGAATTACTCAAGGATTATGATTGTACGATACACTACCACCCGGGGAAGGCAAACAAGGTGGCAGATGCTTTGAGTAGAAAAGACCATGGAGTTTTGAACAATATGAGAATTGAAAGGGATCCAATTTTCATGGATCTAGTGAAGATGGACATGGGAATAACCAGGGAAGGTGAAACATCAATGCTTTTTCAAATGGTTGCCAAACCATCTTTACTAGAAAGGATTAAGAGTTCCCAGACTGATGATGAAGAATTCCAAAAGAAGATTAAAGCTGTGAATGATGGGAGATTGAGAGACTTTGCGTATGAAGGTGGAATTTTGAAATTCGGGAAGAGACTTTGTGTTCCCAATATACCTGATCTAAAAAGGGAATTGCTGGATGATGCTCATAGTTCCAATTTCTCTATACACCCTGGGAGCACCAAAATGTATAGAGATTTGAAGGAACATTTTTGGTGGGACAACATGAAGAGGGAGATTGCTGATTTTGTGTCAAGATGTATGGTTTGTCAACAAGTGAAAGCTGGAAGGCAACATCCTGGAGGAGTCATGCAACCTCTTCCCATACCGGAGTGGAAATGGGACAATATTACGATGGACTTTGTCATGGGGCTACCAAAGACTCCTAGAAGGAACGATGCAATATGGGTTATTGTTGATCGTCTTACCAAGTCAGCACATTTTCTTGCTATAAGAGAAGATCTACCTCTGGAACGTCTAGCAAGATTATATATTAATGAAGTTGTGAGACTTCATGGAGTACCCTTATCAATTGTTTCTGATCGTGATCCCCGTTTTACTTCAAGATTTTGGAAAAGTCTTCAGAAATCCCTGGATACTGAACTTCATTTGAGCACTGCTTACCACCCTCAGACAGATGGACAATCAGAACGGACTATTCAGACCTTAGAAGACATGTTGAGATCTTGCTCACTTGACTTTTAGGGTATGTGGGATCAATATTTACCTCTGGTAGAATTTTCCTATAACAATAGCTTCCATTCGAGTATTCAGATGGCACCATATGAAGCGTTATACGGAAAGAGATGTTGTACACCAACCTGTTGGGATGACGTTGGTGAAAGAAAACTTGTAGGCCCAGAACTGGTGGAGGAAACGGTGGAAAAGGTGAAAGTAATCCAAAATCACATCAAAGCATCTCAAAGTAGGCAGAAGAGCTATGCCGATAATCGAAGGAAGGATTTGGAATTTCAAGTCGGTGATCATGTTTTTCTGAAGGTATCTCCGTGGAAGGGAGTCATACGTTTTGGTAAGAAAGGTAAATTGAGTCCCAGGTACATCGGACCTTTCGAAATTCTAGAACGAATTGGGGTTGTAGCTTACCGATTGGCAATGCCGCCAAGTCTCTCCAAAGTTCACGATGTGTTCCACGTATCTCTGTTGAGAAAATACATGCCTGACCCAACGCATGTACTCACCTATGAAGATTTAGAACTGGAACCCGATCTGTCTTATTGCGAAGAGCCCATCAAGATTCTTGATACGAGAGAACAAGTGCTGAGAAACCGGACGACGCGTCTGGTAAAAGTTTTGTGGAGGAATCATAAGATGGAAGAGGCAACGTGGGAACCCGAGGAACTTATGATGAAGAACCACCCGAGTCTTTTTATGCAGTAATACCCTAGAAATTGCGAGGACGCAATTATTTGAAGGAGGGTAGAATGTAACACCCCAAGCTTCTACGGTACGCTTCTCTTTGAATAATGTGATAGCGTGTGTTGTACGCAACACCGAGTTCTAACACACCATAACTAATCAAACTAGCCGTTATGAATAGTAATACCTACTTTTTGAAATTATATATATTTTATATTTGAAAATGGACTTCATTTTTGGATTCGGAATATCGAATTTAGCCTAAGGTGAAATTTTGGTACATTTCGGATAACTTTCATATTTTGATGAATAGTGAAAATTACTAAATTTTAATTAAAAACAACTTTTTTAATCAAAATAATTAATAGTGATAAATTATGAATTTGAGTGGTTTTAAAGTATTTTTAGAATATATTTTTACCATTTAATATAATGTTGGTCATTGGACATAATTTTACAATTAAACCGAACATAAACGAGTGTCAATCTTTTGATAGTTATTATCTCTTAAAAACACGCTTTTTGTTTTGACAGCGGGAATTAATTTTAAATTAATTTCTGCCACTTCTGTGTTTTGAATTTAGGAAAATGGATTCTATATTTGGAATCAGGATGTCCAAATTATGTAAATAGGTAACTTTTATTTTTACACATTTTGAATAATTACTGCGGTAAATATTTTATTTACCATGGTTAAGGGTAAATCCGGTAAATAAGGGTTAAAAAAAATACTATTATAATAATACAAAATTACCCTAAAACGTGTCTTAACCCTATTGGTTGATACATGGTCGACCATGGGCATCTTTGGGTCAATTTTGGGACCCCATTGATCCACTTGTAAGTGATAATGACACATTATATTAATAAAGTTAAAATAAAAATAAAAATGGCATAAGCTTACATCTTTTAGAAGAACAATTTTTACATAGGGTTATACATGTTGGATTTTCGATTATAAATATTCATTAGAAAGCGAAAACGATTTCCTACATAATGATATTTTATTTATAATTTTTAGACATCAAATAATTTAAATTATTAATGACACAATAATGATGCAATGTTTACCTCATTAATAAATCATTTAAATAAATAAGATTATAATGATTAAAATATTATCTAAAACCTGTCCAATTCTTATTGGTTGATGTTATTTAGAATATGAGTCATCTTATATTCGACCTCAATGATTTTTGGACCATTATAAACCGAATACAAATATATTATAAAGTAATACTTTCACACTTTCCTAAAGAGCCCCTCCTCTCCCTTATAAAAGGAGACCACTTCTACTAATTCCTCACACCTCTCAAGCCACTTGGCTCGTCCAAACTCTGCCCAAATAAGCTCCCCACATCCCTCTCCTCCTCCTTGAAGCTTCCCCTTAGGAAGAAAGCATTTCAACAAGTCCTTTGGTTCTAACCAAAGTGAGTTACCTAAATTAAAGGTAACGACTTCTCTTAAATTATTTTCATTTATTTTGCTTCTCCAACCCCCAAACTCTTTTTATTTCCTTTATTTTGTAACAACACCAGTATCATAAATATACTAGGATTTTGTTATAAGAAGGATTCAAACTACACATACACACAACTCCATCTAATGGATGATGAACATAATGTTTCTGTGGATGGCAAACTAACGCCTCACGAAACGATGATTGTTCAAATACATCTTACCGCCTCTCATGGTGGCCATTATGATGGCACTGTAATTAAATATGATATTAATGATATATATTTTATATATAAGCTTCTATAATTCCATTTTATTTCATACCATTATTCGTTTCATGTTGTATATACATACGATAATTTCATTTGAGGAAGTGCGGACTACCGCCCCCTTAAAATGATATGACTCGTTCATACCACACATGGAACGTATAAAGGATGGTGTTAATGAACTTAAGTAACATATATAAAATATTATATTATACTGGAATAGTAATATACCTATGTATCATTTGTATTCGATTCTTTTAAAATAAAAATTAAATGGATGTAGCGTTCGTGCGTACGTACGGACTACCGTCTCCACGAACGCGATGAGATTCATTCTCCATCGTATCCATTCAAGTATAATTATCATTTAATTATTTAAAAATGATGTTTAAGGACTTGATATCATTCTGGATATGAATAAGATACAACAAACATGACTTATGTAACAAAACATATAAAGAAAATGAGTAAGTTAACACCCGAAACGGCGATAATACTAAGATATTATTATCAAATCAATATTAAAAGATCATATATGATATCATATTAATGTATATGATTCTTGTATAATTTAGTAACAATTATTTCACTATTATACAGGAGGTTAACCTACCCCAACCAAGGAAAAGTACAAGGTAAGGGTTATTTCACAATCTCTTCATTATCCGAGGTTGTTTATACGTAATAATCTACTGGGATATCTTTATCATCCACATCCATGTTTCTTAAAAATGTATTTCAAAACATTTTAACTATTTACAAGAATATGGGTTAAAGTCATTTATACCCCTGTTTGACTTTTTATAAGAGGTTTATAAAGGAATCTTTCCGTCGTTTTCAAAACAAGGTCCATTTTAACCTTTTCGACAGAATTGAGGTAAGAATGTTTTTTTTAACTTATACGGCGGGTGCGGTTATTTTACGCCGTTATAAAATCTTCAAAGCTTCCCTTACAAGCTTATAAGAATATTTTCAAAGAAAATGTTTTATTTTATATGGATCTTAAATGATTTCAAAATAAAAGGAGATATTTCTTTTAAAAGAATTTTGATTTCATCTATGTCAACATCCTTTGATGGATTTTAAGATTATTTGAAGTTGATTTATTATGATCCAAAACATCTATATTGTATTGAAGGTTTTGTGATATGTTTGACTGTGGATGTGCTATTTTTATACCATTCATAGTTTATGGTGAAAGTATTGACATTTCGTATGCTAGTTTTAATACGAATGTTTATGTTATGTTTAAACCTTTTCATATGGGAATGCATTGGACTTAATAAGTGACGGGTGGAGCCCGCTATAGCTCCTCGATGCATCGGTAGGTCTCATGAGACAAACTAGTGTCTTGGCACAAGGCCTTGACAAAATCGTATTTGTAGTCTTGGCACGAGGCCTTGGCTATGTGGTTATGATAGTCTGGCATTATGCACTCCAACATTATGAAAGTGGTTATTGATATTTCATGTGATTATTCGATTAGTAGAATATCCATGTGAACAAGTAAATGGCATTATTTCATTTTACTTTTGCCATACTATGTTGAAGTTCAATTTTTAAAAGGCTTTTGTTTTAGTAATTCATTGCCTTAAATGTTTATGCTTATTTTGAATGTTCCGCTATATTGTTATCCTTACTGGGCATTTGAGCTCACCCCTTTTCTATGTTTTATTTTTCCCAGGTAGTGAAGAAGTAATTTATGAATGACTTGCAGGGATATTATGAGGGGTTAATAGTGTGGATATGAAGACTTTGTTGTTGTATTAGTTTTTCACTTTGAAATGTAATGTAAAACTTTATGATTATATCTAGTGTTTCCAAGGCTACTAAACCAATCGGTCTTTTGGGATTTGATCTTTCTTGTGATCATGCCAATGTTATGTAATTAATGCACCGACTCTGGGCAACTGGGGTCGAGGCGTTACATTATAAACATATGAGAATGGAATATGAGGGTAAGGATTTCATCATGTTATCAATAGAGAATTTATACAACCATTCTCATTGCCTCTTTTGATTATTACATTGTTGTTATTCAAGATAAATTAGTTAAGATGATTTTTAAAAACAATTAATATCTCCTAGAATAGATCAAAGCTATTAAGTATTGACTAAATAGTGGTTGAACTGAATATAGATACCGGTTAGGATGAAATTGTGATTAATTCATCACTTTTTATGATTACAATTTTAAACTATGAAGGATATTGAATTGATGAAATAAAAATAGAAATTGAATATTACCTTCATGCTTATCCAAGTTGATTGATAAATTAAAGAGTTATGAAAAGAGACAATTTCATATCATGTTGTAATAAATATAAGGAATTTTTAGACTTTTTGATGTTATATAATTTTATTTCTCAAATAGGATGGAGTGACTATGAAATTACAAAACAACTTGTCCCCTTTAATGATATGATACTAGAACAAAATAAACTTCTTTTTCAGAAAAATGATGGTAAATGAATGTTACATTCTATGGAATTATCTCTAAAGTAATAAATTCATATCCAAGTGACTTTATATCATTTTTAATGGACCATAAATAACTTTCAGAAATACCATAAGTGTGGTGTCCTTCGATATAAGAAAGATGAATCAAGTCCTTCAAAAGGTAAATGGTAAATAATTATAATTTTTATATAGATATATGGATTTTATTAGATCATTGGAAATTTATGTCGAATGATGATACATGATTTTAATATGGGAAAATATATCTCTAAATGGACCCTCCTCAGTGGATGATGATTGATCATGAGTATCCATAATTTGGAAAGGATCTGAGAACCTTATGCCTTTTAATATCTAGAAATGGAGTGATTCCTTTTAGTGAAAACATTTATACTCACAACACCTATCTAGTTATGTTGGTAAATTAAAAAATATATATAATCATCAGTAATCAAGAAACAAAATTAAATTATCTTGTCACCACATATTTATGGACTAAAAAACATTTTATAATATTGATGTTTATTCAGCTCAATTGATCAACGATCTTAAATTGATGTGGAATATAGATGTTACATTATATGTGGCCTATATAAGTGAAGAGTTCACATTGAGATCCATATTTTAGGGGATGATAAATGAAATTACTAATTTTTTAATTTTATCTAGATAGATCACATAAATAATATTGTTTTTCCTCATATATGAAAAACATACACACTAAATTAGATTGAAACATTTCTAAAAGACTTTGTTTTTATGGAAATGATGTTTTTTACACCGATGAAATAAAAATAAATTTGGGAAGAAATCAATTGATGGAAATATAGAACAATGTAAAACCCCTATCTAATAATGTGAATTCAATAGTTTTTTAAATTAATTGATGTTGTCGATTTTTTCTCTAAAAATTCATTAAAAAACTAATGAAATGAGGTTAGAAAATGTGATCAGTTTATTTTGAATTTTCATAGTTGAAATTTCTATATTTAAAAACATGTCTTGGTGACATGAACATAGAAAAAAATGATTATTTTTTTAATTGGAACATTAGTAAATGAAAAATTTAAAACAAATGATTGTATTAATTCTAGGATGCACATGAATGACATTGGGGATAAGGGAAAAGGTGATTCCAGTAATGGTTGAAAGAAAACATTTTATTCTTATGACACCCTACACTCATTCATTGTTGAATAAATATATGTTAGGAAAAATTATAAAAAATATAATGTTTCAATAGGTGTATTCATCAAATATAAGTAATATAATGTTAACAGATGATATGAATATAACAGGTCTAAAATCAAATGAATATTATATTTTTCGTCATGATTTAATAAATATATATTTACATACTATTTTAACTAAAAATAATGACTCACATTAACCAAAATTTGTTTATTTTTCAATGATATATGAAGTAAATTTATAGAAATGAAAATGTTCCCAACTACAGAAAATAAAATTACTGTCATATTGTGTGAATTAGAAATGTTCTTCTCATTTTTATTCTTTGATATGGTGGTTCAGATAATGGTTCACTTGGTTAAATCGATTTATCCATGTGTTCATGTATGTTATCAATATTTGTACCACATTGAATGGTATATGATGATTTTTATAGGGTACATAAAAAATCATAATTTTTTTAAATGTTATATTATAGAGAGAAATATTTTTTAAAAATATATTAAATTTTATACTAATTAACTATTAATTGTTGATAGAATCTATCTAAATAAATATAATCACAAAAAATTCCTTTTGGGAGAAAGGATTTTCAAAATAAATTTTATTACAATTACAATTATACAGTAGTGAAATCTCCCCTTATATTTTATATTTTAGTATAGATGTTTATTTTTATGTTGAATTACACAAATTAATTCATAGGAATTTGAATCGATCAAGTTTCAAAATTTGGATATCAAATACATATAATAAATAATTTATAGGATTGTTTTGAGATCATTTTTAAGGATTTATTTTCAAATTAAAATTCAATTTACGAATGAATTTTATATCTTTTTTGAGGACCACGTGATCATGTATTATATTATAGTGGTTATGTATGTAACAATTATATGTTCTAAAAAAATGATCGTGATGAACACTACATGATAATAAATAATGGAGCTACTCTTATAGTGTAAGTTATGTGTATATCCAGAAACAAGGAAGAGAATAAAATTGACGTGAATATATCACAGTTTTCAATAATGAATAAATTTATAAGTTGGATTATATAATATTTCAAGTGATTAATTTATATGGAAAATGGGTTTTCATCACAAGGACAATTAATGTTGATGAATTTGGGTTTGTGAAGGAAAATTTAAGTGTTTAATGGTAGAATGATGAACTCTTTATAATGGCATCATTGACAGAGAAATTGTTTTCTATCTAAGAGTATGCAAATAGAAATTGTGTATTATACTCTTGGTGATTAAATAAATACCGAGTTATGAGAAAATACAATGGAGGATGACCATTTCATTGGAAAAAAATCATTTCATGTTATTCATAATATTTAAAGTGTATTTGACATCATAGCGGACCATAAGTATGGAAAATAGATACTCAGTAGAGTATCTAGATCCCATAATATGTTGATGAAGATATGAAAATTTTAATGTATATGTAATGGTTTTTTAATATATGATGATTTTCCTCATAATATTATGCATTCACTACTGAATTTTTTTCTAAATTAAATTTTTATCTAAATATAGTGAAAATGGATTCTCCGCATGCAAATACTACCAAAATCAATGAACAAGACACTATTAATGATAAAACTATGGAGTTGTTAGGTGGTCAATAATAAGTGGATGAAAGAAACATGACAGGTGTAGCACCATCATGTAAATTTTTTTATCAAGTCCAGAAGAAATGTTATAAAATTTAATGCTTGATAAAATAAATTTGGCCAACCTATTGAACGCAATAGGTATATTTTCATTGTTTATATTGTGGCCAAAATTTGAATGTATGTGGAAATTTTTATAGATACCTGAAAAAAATTTACTTTAATTAATGGCCAATATTTCTTAATAAATTAGGGTAATGTTATGATATACATTCTCTATTTTGACGGAAAATAATATAATGAAATGTTGATTTACATGTAATTATCCCATGTAGAGTATATTTATATTATATTATTTCAATTTGAAATTAATATTAATGATGACTAGAAAGGATCATAGATTCTTTTAGAAAATTATGAGTATGAAACATCCTTGGGATGTTGTGGTGAATATAAGGCCCCACCGAATAACTATGTGTTAAAACATGACAAAATAAAACCATGGAATTATTTCACTGGTAGCAATGAAGATGAATCATTTTATGAGGCTTTTAAATAGTAATATTTTATATGAAATTATATCTATTAATAACATTTATTGAAAATTATTAATATATAAAACAACAATGTTATGATGAAAATAAAAAACTTACCTCTAAATCAAAATACCCTAACCATAAAACAATGATATGGTACAATTCAACTGAAAAAGTTATGTTTCTTAAATCTATAGTAATAATTTTATTTTTCATGAAAAATAGAATAATTATTTTATTTTTTATATTATAATTGGGGGATCAAAAAGAAAATCTACTTTAATCACATGTCATGGGTTATGGATGAAGGGTGGTTCAAATAAATATGGGAAAATAATATATTAAATCATGAAAAATGTATATGAATAATGTATATACATGACAAAATTGTATATTTTTATGATTTATAACAATATAACATAAAAAATATATACTTATGTTTATATGTTTTTTATATACTTTAGACATATGAATCACCATTTGTTTACCAGAATAATGGATAATAATAGAGATAATATTTTTACAAATAATCATATGTTATTATATTATTTAATCCATCCAAATTAATAAATATTATTTTTTATGATTCATTTTAGTATTTTTTGTTTTTATGGGATTAATTATGAAAATAGATTAATTATAGAAAATTAAGAGTTTTCTAGAGATTCTATATATCAACAATAAACATTAAAATAACACACCAATTGATGTGATTATTTTCTTAGGAATTATTTAATCATGGGATACATCTTTATATTTTTTTCTCCAAGTCCAATTCAGTCATCTGTGGGCCTAAAAAATTCAATCATGTTGGAAAATTATTCTAGAATACCATGTGTATCTCGCCTCTATAACCGAAACATAATTAGAGACAAACACATTCAATTATTGTGACTCCACCTATATATGAAAGAGGAATCATATACAAGTTTCACCAGTTAATTTAATGGAGTTATGGAATCATTAAAGCATCCATTTAATGATACACTTTGTATGATGATTTGTGAATTTCTTTGATAGAATCATTCATACTCTATATAAATTCCATCACTTCCTTTTGGAAAATCCAATTAATGGGAAATTTCCAGGTAGCATAGGAAATTAAATTTAGAACATCTTATAAGAAGGGACCATGGGGTGTTTTAAACTTCTGGTGGACAAAACAAGATCTAACCTTAGAAGACATATCCAAGAGGGGATGCTCTTACACCTATTTATTTTATTATTTTATTTTTTAGGTTCATTTTTTGAAGTATTTTAATTTTAAAAATAACATAATTTTATTTTCATTTAAATAAAATCATTGTCATGCATTATTTATTTGTTTCCAGATTCTTTTCTATTATTTTTATTCGACTATTATTCTTCTTTTATTTTATTCTTCCCATCTTAACAATGTGAACTCTTATCCAAATAAATATGAGTAAATATCATAATGAATATATCGTTTTAGAAATATGGTCATTGAACAAAATGCCATATTTTTTATGCTTTTGTTTAATTCTATGGATAATTTTCAGTGGGTGTAATCCTTTTTATGGTTGTCTAAAGATTATCTTTTTTATCTGTAACCATTTTTCCTTGATTTGAGGTGGTTGATGGAGCCTGTTATTGATGATCAATAATTACACATTTCCATCATAAACGGGGTAGATTGAGGTGTGCACACATATGGTAGAGTGTCCTCACTAAGTATATTTTAATCTTATCAATGAAGGTGCACCAAAAAATATTCTCGGGAAAACATTGTTTCTTCTCAAATTCCATTCATATTTTACATAGCATGGTAATTTAGAATTCAATGTTAGTTTATAATTATTTTCAACATGTCATTTATTTTCATAAATTAAATTTCTTTCAAAAAACATAAAAAACAAGATATAATTATTTTTAGGTAAATTATATTATGTATTTTTACAAATCTAGAAATCTACTCAAGAGAGATGACCTTGGTTAGTATTGTTGCATCAATAGGAAAATATTTTTATTTTTCCACAACAAATGATAGGCATGCATCAATATTGGAACTTTTGTTGGGTATCTAATCATTTTTTTACATTACGTTTTATATTTTAACATTTTAGATAGTTTTTATTTTTCCAAAAATTTCAAATCACAAAAACAAATTCCATGATGGATCCAAAATTCTATTATTTTGAATGGAAAAATTACTCACAGGTACAAAAATAAAAAGGAAAAAAGAAAACATTGAGGAGGACCTCTGATGAAGGCATAATGCTCTAATATTAATGGTCAAACAGATGCAATGAGTCCAAGAGACATGAATCTCACCTCGGGATTTGATGAGAATGATTGACCAACTCTAAATTGACTTGGAAAAAATCAAGGACATTATGTTAATTCCACAATCCATTCCTTATTTTACTGAGGATATTAAACAACATATGGAAAAGCTAGATATGGAGGATCCTTAATACCTTCCCTCCAACTAGTGATGATGAACTCCAAGAGGAACTTTCCATTTAATATGATATTCAAGTCGAACCAAATCAGGCAAATGAAAATTTTTTAAACCCAAAATCATTTTATATTATTGAAACTACATTGATTATTACTACCAATTGGTTTTTAAATTATAGAATCAGTTGACTCTTACAATTATCTAAAGGATTATGAGGAAAAATAAATTTTAATTATTGAGAAACATCTGTATCTCCTTCAAGAAATTGAATTTTTACTATATGGAGAACAACAAGAAAATAAGGATTCCCTACCTTAAGAAGAACAGATACATAATGCGACATTAAAATGAAATATCTTTAAATTAATTGTATCAATTTAAATTTTGAATCTCCATTTTAAAATTCTATTAATAATTAAAATATTGAGAAACCACTAGATTGGGAAGAATAAGTTTCACAAGTAGCAATGAAAGAGGATGTTCCATACATCATCCTACACTACCATGCAAGCTATTCCACATTGTGATTCAGAAAGAAATGGTGTAATCGATATATTGAATTTTACAAAATAAAAATATTGAAATCACTGATGGGATGTAAAAAATATGGCAGTTAAATTCATTAATGTTCCACCCACCATTAGATTATGGAAAATAGCTGGTACATCCTAATGGAGGAAGTTAAAATACATGGCCCACATTCGGAGATAGTTCTGAGACTTTTCTTTTTATTTCATTATAATATATTATTTATAAATCATATGAATTTATATTTCAAATTCATACATAGTAATTAGCTTAGCATGTACCCACTCCCTCTTATATTTTATATCTTAAATGGAATGATCCTTCTTCTTAATTGTGTAATTTTATTTTTTAGGTTCATTATGGAACAAGGAATCCCCAAATAGATAAGGAAAAAATTGGACTAATATTAATTTCAAAAGGGAATTTTCATTTAATTTTTATCTTGTATGCTCCATACATTTTTTAATTTGAGTTTTCAACTAGAATTACCTTCCCATTCTAGGATTCATGATTTAAATTACTAAACTAGGTGACTTGGGTTTCTTTGGATTCCCATGATTCAATGCATCATATATCAATTTTAATGAGATTTAATGATTAAAATATATTATTTATTGATTAATGTGAATCATGGATATTAAAATTAGGACTCATGATTTGATGGAATTATTTGATTCATGTAATTTAAATTTCCATATCATTTTTCATTATATGAATTTCCTAAATTAGTGTGAACTATTTTTTATTATTAATAATTCCAGTAGTGATTGTACCAAATCATATTTTCCATTACTTAATGGTTTTCTAAACCAAGTACTTTCTATTTTATATTAATAATGTTTATTGAGTGATACTGGGAATTGTCACCTACCAGAACCTACATTTGAACTTGTCAAAGCTATGAATGTGAAAAAAAACATTTCAAATGATTGTGGAATATTTTGAAAAAATTATTATATTAAAATACCACATTTACATGAATAATTATTTTTCCCAAAGGGGCTATGTATGAACTGTATAGGAAGGATCCACGTTTCAAGCAATTTTCCCCCTTCCAACCCTACACTTTGAATTTTCATTATTTTTTAATGTTTATGTGTGGGGTTAAATTGAATCACGGTGGAAGGGATAATATACATTGTAAGAAAAAATTATGGGGTTCTAATTTGGTATATTATAATGGTAATTTGATTCATTCATTGCACTATTTATTGTTTTCCCCTCTAGAATAAAAAAATAGAAAAAAAGAAGAAATAAAAATGTGTTGGGATTTGGGAAAACCAAAAAATCACCAAAATTAGACAGATGATTTTGATCAATAATGGGTCGGTGAAAGATTTGAGGTTTTTTTAAATCATAAATTTCAATAAAAAAATTAGTAGAAAACTATTTGAAAAAAAATCATTTTGGTGCACAAATAATTAACTAAGAATAATTTGATAAAATCGATACATTGAGTTTCTACTTTTAAGGGGAAAATTTAATTAAAATTTTATTTTTGGTATCATGCATTTAAGATACGAGATAAAACTCCTCCTTGCGAATTTATTTTTAATGCACCAAATCCTTCTAACTGGATGACTTAATGTAATTTGAATCGTTATTACATGTAATCATTATATAAGGTTTTATTTTTCTACAAAAAGTGATGAAATTATTTCCTTTAAAATCCTATGTATTTGTAACATATTCAGTTGATATGAGTATAAATATACTTTATTTTATCATTGGATATGAGAGAAAAGATTCAAAAGTTAGAATTATCAGGATTTTGTATGTTTAATAATAATTAATTGAGAAGCATTAATGAATGAATGGAGAAGAGCTATGATTTTTCAAAGGTGAAAAGTAAAATTAATGATTTTATTTTTTCTTTAAAAAATGGGAAATTAAACTCTCATTTTATTTGAAATTTGAAAATTTCATTTGTCATTGAAAATTGTTTGATTTGATTACTATGAAATTTTAATATTGCTAACATTGGTTACCATT
Source organism: Viscum album (assembly GCA_963277665.1). Taxonomy (NCBI): domain Eukaryota; kingdom Viridiplantae; phylum Streptophyta; class Magnoliopsida; order Santalales; family Viscaceae; genus Viscum; species Viscum album. The sequence goes on from OY728167.1 coordinate 29,897,458, forward strand.
TAATTCCATGTTGGGATTTTATGCTTGGGGAAAATCATGATTTATGTATGGATGAGTTGATAGATCTAATATTTTAATAAATAATAATAAGTTATTAAATTATTTAATCCCTTCAAATTAATCAATTTCTATAAATTTTCATCAATTTTGTATTTTTGGTGATTTTTGCGCTTAATTATGAAAATGGATTAATTCTGAAAATTTAACAATTTTATTGTACTTTTGTATTTCAACCATTTATTTTAGAATATCGCTCAAATTGATGTGATTTTTTTTGATTTATAGGTTCTTGGGATCCAACTTTCTCTTTGGGATCCAGATCTATTTCGACCATCTAAGGGCCCCAAAAAATAAATCATGTTGGAAAATTATTCTAGACGCCCGTGTGGACCCCACCTCCTTAGATGAAGAATAGTTTTGACTAAAATTTTCCAATTGGGTTGATTCCACTAGGATATTAGTGAGGACTCATAGACTCATTTCACCGACAACTTTCGTGGAGTTATAAAATCATTAATGTTGATATTGAAGGATATACTTTGAAATATGATTCCAGGTATTATTGGCCATAATAATTCATAATCAATATAAATTCCATAATATACTCTATGTGATTCAAATTAATATTCATATTATAGGTGTAATTGGAAATTATATTTTAATCATCCTATATGAAGGGACCTTTGGAGTATTCGAGAATATGGTGGACAAAACTAGAGCCAAATGTTGGATAAATGATTCTGGAGGGAAAGCTACTACACCGTTTTTTATTCTTCTTTAATTTTTTATTTATATTTATTTACCTTAGATTTATAGGAAATTTAATTTAAGTTTAGTTTCATTTAAATTTTTTACATATCATGAATAATTTTTATTATCAATTCCATTATCATCACCCTTATTTTTCTTCCATTATTCTTCTTCTCATTTAACCACCCTGAACTCTTATACTCATGATTATGAGTAACTGACCTGAGGAATATCCCAAGGGAGAAATCTAGTTCTTAAACCCAAGCCAATAATTTTTTTGAACATTGATTTAATTCAAAATATAATTTATAATTGGGTTAATCCTCACTTTGGTTGTCTAATGTTTATCATCTAAATCTAAAAGCATTTTCCCTCTATTGAGGAGGTGGATGGAGGGATTTCTTAGAGATATCTATTTACACATTGAATTCATTAATAGGGTAGATTTAGGTGTGAAAACATATGATGGATGGTGTTTACGAATTATATTATAAGTAGGTCAATGATGTTGCTCCCTAAAATTTCTCTTGGGAGAACCTCCTTTCTTCTCTAATTCTATTCTGTTTAGCATTTCATGTTAATTTTGAATTGAATGTCAGTTTCTTATTATTTTATTCATTTCATTTATTTCCACAAATTACTTTTCTTTAATAGAACATAAAACGACAAAAAATATATATTTATTATGTGAATTAGATTACATATGTAAAAAAAACTGAGATAAATCATCAAGAGAGACGCCCCTGGTCAGCATCTGTGATTCATTTAGAAAATAATTTTCTTTTTCCATAAACTATGATAGGAATGAATTAGCTACTTATAGTATCATTGATGTGGCTTGAACAGTATGGCGACATTAGTGTTTTAAGTTTTAGAGTGTCAAAATGAGTATTTTTTGTGAAATTAAAGACATGTGGGGTGAAAATTTGAAAATGAAATACATAAAAGATAAAATAGATATTCTAAAATAAATTATTATCAAGCCTAGTAGGATTGGTGAGTATTTGAAAATGGTTTGAAGATAATAAAAAATACAAAATAGTCACTATATGAAAACTAGGCCCCACTAGAATTGAGGCTAGCCATTCTCCTCAACCACTTTCCTTGTGTGAGGTAATCTATTTTTTTTATAATAGTTTTTACTAAATGTGAATCTAGCAACAACCAATAAATATATTATTCTAAAGTTATACTGGGTGAACATGATTGTGATTTATCTCTATCATCACCCACCCCTTTCATTATTGATAGGGGTACACTGTAGAATATACAAGTAGATATGTTACACAGTAGGGAACACCTAAAATACCATGTGATATTGGGGATACAAGTAGGTCATGAATCGGTAACCGAGATTCCTATTTACCATGATTATCTGGATGTTACCATAGTCATACATGACATTTTAATGTTCTTGCCATTACCATTTAATGTTATAAATATGCATGATAATCACCAGGTACACCTTTTAAATTTTTTTAAATGAAAAAATATAAACAATTTTTGAAAAAATGATTTAAACGAGGTACATTATTACTAATAGAGAATGAGAAGCTGAAATAGATTGCTGGATTCCAATAATATTGTGGATCAAAAAAAAATTAAAAGGACCTACTAAGAGTAAATTTCCCACCATAAATATTCATACCTTTTTTTTGAAAAATCATATATTTTTTAGGAAACAATAGATAAAGATATTAATATTTGTTACGTTGAATATGAACAAAAAATGTATGGAAAAGTCATTATGTACATTTTTTATTAAATGTATTCATGAAATTCCTAGAATGAATGGATGTGATTCTTACTTCTGAATGTATAAATACGTAAATATTAATAATTTATTTTTTTTCAAATAATTTATGTATTTTGTTAATTAAAATTATCAACTATTCATATTTTCTATAGAAATATACAATAATACTATATTAATGGAATAACTATAAATAAAAATTTAGTATCATTAATCATGTTATCATTTATATGAAGAATACTACATTTGATGTGAAATAAATTTAAAAAACAACAGTACTAGCCGAAACATTTGAATAGAATATTAAAGATGATTGGATATACTTTATAACTATAATTCAATGATAAAAATGTTCAATATAATGATATAAAATATATTTGGATTTTATTCATTACTTATTCCTTTTTTTATTATGGAGCAATAGATGCTCATTAGAGGCAACTAGGATACTCTAGAGGATTATCATTTAGATCCAATGAAAAAATTATGAACAAATTGACCACACATAACTTTCATTATGAAAAATTATAGCAGTACAATCAACATATTATAGATATACTTCAAATTATATACATTTTATTTTATTTTAATGATAATTTTTAATATTTAACTATATTTTTTATATACTATCGTAATAATACATATAACAAAATTTCGCAATATTATTAACACCAATTTAATCATTTTTATTCGTTTTATGTGTTTGAAATTCTTGTTATTAATTTTATCAATTCAATTTTTTAGAAATATTTTTGTATGTTATTCAATTTCATTTATTCATTTCTAACATGATTTAATTTAATTTTATTAATCAATTTTTAATATTTATTAATTTTTAATATTTATGGAATTTATTCTTCTTTTAACATTTGTAGATATTGATATACTATATTTCAGAAAATTTCAATATCCTTTTAATTTATATGAATAATTTTCATTCATTTTTGTTTATTATGTTATACTATTTTAAATATTTTTGAAATATATATAAATAATTTACAAAAAACTATTTATAATATCCTAACAATTTAAATAATTAGAATAATTCATTATTAATAATTTTTTATATTTATAATTAATATATTTTTATATTTTATTCCTATTTAAATAATTTTGATTCTTTTATTTCATGTTATAAATTTATTTTTAAAATAATTTTATAATTTATTCAATTTTATTTATTATTTACTAATATAATATAATTTAATATTATTTATTCCTTTTTTTAATATTTTTGGAATTTTTTCATATTTTAATATTAATGTATAAAAATTTGTTAAATATTTTTTATTTTTTTCAATGTGATTTGAATTTATATTATTAATATTTATCCATTATTATTTACTACGTTTTAAAATATTTAATATGATTTAATGTTTTATAATTATTTTATTTTAATTACTTTTAATTTTTTTTTAAATTTTTATAAAAAATAAATATCATTTTTAATAATTTAATGATTTATATATTTATATTTGTTTATTTCTTCATTTTTAATCATTTTTTACATCTTTTTTTAATTCATGTAATTATTTTTATGAATTTAGTATTTTTATTTCATCGTAATTTATTTTGTTATATTTATTCATGTTTAATATTAATTAATTTAATATTATTTATTCACTTTTAAATTTTTGGTAATTTATTAATTTTTAACATTTATATATATATTTAAATTTACTTTTTTCTAATATTTCTAATTTTTTTGTAATTTATATAATAAATATTTATTCATTTTTATTTTTTATGCCATAATATTTTTAATATGAATGAATTTATGTAAATAATTTATATAATTTAGTTTTTATTATTTTGATATTTAAATAGTTAATATAATATTTTTTAATAATTAATTTTTGTATATAATTAATAATATTATTTTATTTAAGTGTGGTGGAATTCTTTCTAGGATAGAACCCTTTAGGAGTGACGTTGGAGATTAGGGATTCATGGCTACATTATCGATATTAGAATGCTACTTCTATCCACATGAGGCTTTTTGGTGTTTCAATGTTAATGGAAGAGGTTGTCACTATAATAGGATCGCTCCACCATCCGAAACCCCTAGTTCAAAATTAAAGTTTCAGAAAATAGGGGGAAGTAGATTTTTCAGCGATGTCTAAACTTATTCATACAAGTTAACCATGAAGTAGAATGTGTCCTTTTTCAAACTTGGTTACTCCATCGTAGAGGAACATCTTAAGGCATGTCAACATTCAATCATAACTCATGTAACATCACATCCGTCTAACTATTAGTATAAGATGAATTATCTACAAAAATTTCTAAAAAATTGGTTCATTAATGATTGTATTTTGACCCCAATAGGTAGTGGATTTCTTCACATCATATTCACATCCACTTATCTCAAATGTATGTTAATGTCGTATATATTCATTTCCATTAAGCCTTGAATTTTGTGAACCCATGATTGGGATCCATTAATCAATGTAAGAAAATTCAAAAATATCATTGTCAAAATTTCTATTCAGATCAAGGGGTTGAGATTATTTTTCTGGAACCCCAAGATTATTTTTGGAATTTCCTCCATAGATTTTGTTCACATCATGATCAAAAAAGAAATTGGGCGAGAAAGATTTGAGAACTATGGAGAAGTCCTTATCAAGGATTATCTATTAACCGTGTTATCCAAAACTGGGATTTCGGTGGCTGGTGAGTTCATATTTGAAATCACTATTCCTTGAGAAAAGATGCCCCCTTATATTCTGAGTATGAAATCATTGCACATAACTGTGGAATTATCATATGAATTTATTTTTTGATAATTTATAGATTTTGCGTCACCTTATTTAGAATTTTAAATTCAACATACCAGTTCTTAATGCATTATATGATAGCATGAATGTTGAGGAAGCCCCTTATACCTCTGGTCTGAAGGAATACATTGATCAATATTCCTATATTGTTGTTGTGGTAGGTGGTTCTTTATACCTAGTGGCCTCCTGGAGCATTAGAGTTGTTTCTATCCAGAAGCCTGTGGATGCTTGTGATGTGATTAGAATGAATCAGAAAGAAGGAAAAGAGTTTATTGATCTTGATGTTGGAGAAATTGATCATCCAATCATTATGTCAAAAAAATATTTGGCTGATATAGAAGCTAGAGAGGACGCCATGATTCTTTTTTTTGGTTGTTATATTTAATAATTTATGATTGAAAATACAGATTCTATTAATGATTAATCAAATTGGGATAATACTATTCAGAATGAGGTGGATCAATTATTGTGGAAGGAGAGATCATTTTCAATGGACAAATTGAAAGGAAAAGACTTGTGGTTGGATTCTTTCTTTGACATATATAAGAAGATTAGTTTTCCCAATTTTTCTCTTCTTCTTCATTTTCTAGATTATCCATTGGTAGTACAAATTTCATCAAATACAAAGGGAATTATATCTTAGTGGATGATTAGGATTTTCCACTGGTCACCTATTGGAAATTATGTTATCATGGGCCTATATCTAAGACCGGGTCATCTTCATTTATCTAGAGTACATTTTATATGAAAAGAGTGGACCAAATTAGTGATCTGGTACTAAAAAATACTCTCCCTCTTCAGACTGAGACCCATACTATTTTTCCATCATGTATGAAAAGGGTTGATCAATAATATAAATCATAGAAAAATACATAGTCTTATCCTTCATCGTTCTCCATGATTATGAAAAACACATATGACACTTTATTTATAGATTCAATTGGGAAATTCAAAGAATCCTAGATCAAAATTTTCAAAGATAATATCATTTATAGGACCAAGCAAAAGAATGGATTCATAGAGTCTTCCAGGTGGTTGTTGATGATTAGTTTGATTTAGAGGATTAGTTTCTTTTTTTTAAATTAAACTATATTTTTTTTGGATTTAATGAATTCCATGTAGTTTTGAAATTATTAAATGTTATTATTGTGGAATGTTTTCACTCTAATCTAGAGTTGAATTATCAAAATCCATCAGGGAAATTCATTATCAGCTTAGTTCCATAGGGTAGTAGTAATTTTTATTAGATTATTATCATGAGCTAACTCATAAACCCATGATGTGATGGTTGGGTAATTATCTAGGGGGGAGTATGCAGGTTTCCCAAATCTATGGGATCTAGAGGGAAACATAACTGAACCTCTAATTTTAATTTTAATTTTATTTGCCCATTATATATTAGTTTAATCCCATAAATGTTTCTTATAATTTTCATTCATATTAATTAATGTGTGGGTCTATTGTCTATGTCCTTAAATTTCCTATTAATATTATATTTTTATTCATTTTTATTAATTTTTATAGTGTCTGTGATTTATGTAGCTAATGTTAAGAAATCTCTATAATAATATTTTTTTATAATTTAATCGTATTCATTTATTCATTATTAATATTCATTGATTCCATATTATGTAATCATTTTAATAATTTCATAATTTATTCATTTTAAAAATTTATTGATTTGTATTTTTAATTATGTTTTAATATTTTAAATATTTTTTAATTTTCTTGATTAAAAAATTTCATTGTTATTTGTTAATTTTTATTGTTTTTTATATTTTATAAACTTATATTATTAATTTATTTAGTTGAAATATTTTATATTTTCATAATTTATTTATTTTTTATAATCCAATTTGAATTATTTATTTATTTATATATATTATATTATATTATTTATGGATTTTTATTAAAAAAAAATTCAACGCTATATTATGCATTGATAATAGTAAATTTTGTCATTCCAAAAAAAATATGTTCTCATAAATAGAACTTTTTCAGTGCTATTTTTTGTGATAATGGTATTAGTATATCAAAACTAATAAACAATTAAATGTGGTTTTTGTCAACACTTAAATTTTCAGTACTAAAAAAATTATATTTTATCAGCATTTTTTTAGTAAACATTGATAACACCCTTCACCATTTTCACATAAACCCTAATATATCTATTTTCCTCCCACCACATTCACAATCACATGGAATCAACCAATTTAAATAGACGAGGTCATTTTTTCTGGGAAAAATAAAACCTCAAAACAATTGGTACGAAATTTTGAACATGTTTTTATGGATTCTCAGTCAAGCATTCATGTCTTATTCAGGTTTTTTAGTGTCCCCCCTATTCTTTTGTAGAAACAAAACTCATATATTTTTGACATATCAAACCTCTTAACTGAGGTTTTGATATTCTAAACTTATTTTTAGGTCCCTTAATCGATCAGTCATGTTTTATTCATGATTTTTTTTCTTTTTATCTTCCCATGAACATCCATAATGGATCTTCCCATACATGTTCTTTTGTAATTTTTTTTTCATTTTCTTCATTAAAGTTTTCAATGAATCATCCCTTTTAAGGGATACTTCATTTTACTTCACCGATCATGCTTTATTTTCCCATTTAGGTCATTATTCCTCTCTTTATATATAAATATAGAAATAAGTTCCCCTTTCATGATATTTTTCACTCTCCATCGTGAGAGTATCCATACATGTTTTTTCAGGAACTTCAAAAAATTTAGTTCATTATTTTATTCCATTTATAATTATAATTTATTATTTCATATTTTTGAATTTGATTTCATAGTGTGTTTGAAAGGGTTTCTTCTAGATCATTGGTTATAATTTTGTTTATACTTTTGAGGATATTTAATCATATCTTATAGATCAACCTCTCATTTAATTTGGAATTTTCGCTAGATTCTGACATCCCTAGAGTGATTTGATTTTTATTTTGGTTGGTTTGCGCCTTTCATTGTTTTATTTGACTATATAGTTTGAAATTTGAGGATATTCATATCTAGCATGATCTATCTCAATGTGAATCCATCATGTTTTTTAGTCAGTAGGGATCATTGTTTTTTAGATTTTGTCATATTCTAGGCTTATGTATTCCTATTATAATACATTAATTTACATATTTTTGGTTTTTTCAAATACTTCCCTTAATAATTTCAGATCTATTTCATCTAATTTGTCTTATAAGTTTCATTATGTAAATAGGGATTGGGTAGGGATGAGGGTGAGGTAGTGTGGGGTAGGGTGTGATTTAGAATATAAATGGGGGTAGATTTTCTTGGTGAGGTGTAGGGGAGGGGTTGGGGTTAGCAGTTCATTGGGGTGGGTGTTGGGGTTCGAGGTAAGAGACTGTGCGCGTGGGGGGGGGGGGGGGGGGTAGGGGTTGTGGGTGGGATGCGTGTGTTTAGGGGTTTGGTTTTATGATAGGTTTTTGGGGGATTGGGGGATGAGGCATAAGTGTAGGTTTTGTGATGTGGGTGTAGGTTGGGGTTGTTTTGGGGGATGAGGAGGGTAGGGGTAGTTTTGGTAGGGGGTATGGCTTTGACTTGTGGATACATGTATGATATGGGGATAGTGGTGGGGGTGTAAGGTTTTTGGGTGGTTTAGTGCTAGGGATGGGGTGGGGTGGGGGATTTTAGGCTAGGTTCTGTGTGGGATGGTGGGGGGGGGGTAAGCTAGGACCGAGAGTTGTTGCTGGGGAGGGGGTTGTGGGGGTGGGTTGTTCGGGGGTGGGTGGGTGTGTCCATGGGGTGGGATAGTGTGTGTGGGGATGGTGGGGAGGGGTTATATGGGATGGTTATTCATGCTTTCATTGTGTTTGGTGGGTTTGGGGATATGTTAACGGCTTTGATGGTGCTTGTGGGGGGGGGGGGGTGAGGGTGGGTGTGGGTGGGGAAGGTAGGGGTTGATGGAGGTGCGGGGGGGGGGGGGGGGTGTATGTGGTGGGAGGGTCGAGTGGTGGGGGTGGGGGTCGGGTTGTTGTCATGGTTGGCGGGGATGAGGGTTGGGGTTTGTGGTAGGTACGGTTGGGGGTGTAAGCTGTATGTGTGGGAGGGGGTAGGGATGAGTTGTAAGGGTTGGGTGGGTGGGATTAAATCTAGGTCTAGGGGTAGGTGGTTGGTAGGGTAGGTTTTGTGGTAGGGTTTGGGGGTAGGTTTTCATGGTGTTAGTAGGGGTGGGGGTTGGGTGGGTGAGTCAGTGTAGTGTGGGTAGGGAGGGGGTTGGGTTGGGGGTTAATGTGGGGTGGGGATAGGGTTGTTGGAGTTAGGGGTAGTGGGGGTGGGTAGGGTTGGGGTATATTTATGTCTAGGGTTGGCGGTTGGTTTGGTTCATGGTATGGGGCTCAGGCCATGGGTAGGATTAGGGTTCTCTGTGTATGTTGGGGTTGAGTTTGGGGGTAGGTGGTTGGGGTATGGGGGGGGGGGTTGGTGTCAGGGGAGGGGGTGGATGGTGTTGGTCTAGGGAAAGGGGGTGTGTTTGGATGGGGTGTATGGATAGGACCAAGGGTTGTATTGTGGGTGTGGTAGAGGAAGAGGTAGGTTGTTAGGGATAGGGGTGTAGGGGTGGAGTTGGGTGGTGGGGTTTTGGTGGGGTGGTTTAGTGATATGGATTGGGGGTGGGGTTGGGGATAGTAGTTTATAGCTGAGGATGTGGGTATGTTTGTTGGGGGAGGGTATTACTATGATCAAGAGATGTTGGTGGGATGGGGTGGGGGAGTGCGTATGGGGTCATATGGGTTCGGTGGGGTGGGTGGGGCCAGGGGGTCGTATGGGGGAGGGGTATGTGGGATGGTTCGGGTAATGTACGAGGGGGGTATGTGATGTTGGGTTTGGTTTTGGATAGTGGTTTTTGGTGGGGGTGATGTTGGGAATGGTACTGAGGGGTGTTCAGTGGTGGCGGTAGGTGGGGGTTATTGTTACTGGGGTGTGGGGTGGATATGGTAAGTGGGTGTTGGTTTGGTGGGGAGGGTTGGGGGTGGACTCATTTGTAGGTTTATAGTCATTGGGGGAAGGGGAGGTGGAAGTCATGGGGATTCGGGGGGGGGGCATGGAGGGGGGGGGGTGTCGAATGTAGTGGGTGAAGTGGTATGGGGTTGATGTGGTGGGGATTGGGGGTCAGGGTAGGGGAAGGAATTTTGGGTGTAGAAGTGGTCGGGGTAGGGGTTTTGGGGGTGGGGATGGGGGTGGGGTGTTTGTGTAGTGCTGGGGTTAGGTGTTTGTGGGTTAGGATGGGGTGGGTAATTTTTAGGTCTAGGGTTGGGGGTTGGTATGGTTTGGGATGTGGGGCTCAGGACTAGTGTTTTGTATAGGGTTATGAGTGTAGGATGTGGAATGTGGGTGGGGGAAGGGGTAGGTCGGGGGTGATTTGCGATGGTGGTGTGGAAGGCGGTAGTGCTTGGTGTGTAGGGGTAGGGGTAGGGTTGGCTCAGGGTATGTTTAGGGATATGTATAAAGGATTTGATTGGTGGTGGGGGGAGGCGATTTCTCAAGCCAGTTGGTTGGTTTAAGGTTCTGGGTGTAGGTGGGGTGGGTGGGGGTAGGGATGTGGGTAGCAGTGGGGGTGTGTAGGGGTTGGGGAATAGAGGGTGTGTGTTTGTGGGTTGGGGGTGGGGATGGGGGCAGGTGGTCATTGGGTTGATGGATGGGTGGTTGGGGGAGGGGTGGGGTGTGGGTAGTGTTTGGTGGAGGTTTGGTAAGTGGGGGTTTGGGGGTTGGTGGGGGAGTAGGTTTTGGGGATAGAAATGGCTAGGGTAGGGTTTTGGGCTACGATTGGGGGTTGTTTTTCTTGGTGGGGTTTGGGGATGGGGTGGGGGTTGGGATTGGTGGTTATGGGTGGGGGTTAGTGGGGTTGAAAGTGGGGATATGATGTTGTGGTTGGGCAGAGTTGGTGGTATGGTGGTGGTAGGCGGTGTGGTTGGGGTGTGCAGGGTGGGTTTGGGGTTAGATATAGGGGTAGGTTTTGTAGGGGGTTTGTGGATTAGGTAGGGGTCTAGGTTGTGAGTTCGTTTGTAGGTATGGTGGTAGGGGTGGGGTTGTGTGGGATGGTGGAAAATTTTTGTGGTAGTTGATTAGGACATTGAGGGTGGGTGGTGCGAGTGTTGTGAGGTGGGGTGTGGTTGTGTACTATTATGGCTATGACTAGGGGGAATGTTTTGTCGGGGGTATCGGTTTAATGAAATCATAGTGGATGCTGGGGTAGGGGTAGTGGGTTGGGGGTGGGGGAGGGGTTTAGGACTTGGAGGTGGGGATTAGGGGTAGGGGTTATCGTTTGTCGGTGGATTAGTGATAGGACCAGTGTGGGGGTTTAAATATATGGCCGAAGGGTATGTTTGGGGGGTGGCATATAGTGAGAGATGTGAACTATTGGTGGAGATGGAGAGGTGGGGTTGAGGGTGGATCTGTGGGTGGGATTGTGGCGTTTTTGGGGGTGGGGTGGGGTGGGTTGTGTTTTAGTGGACATGGGGGAAGGGGGTCGTTGGACACGTTTAGTAATGTTCTAAGGGGGGAAGGTGGGGTTTGAGGTAGGTTTAGGACCGTGGGGTGGTGGTAAGGTTGTTTGGGGGGGTTTTGGGGGGGGGGGGGTGATGGGGGTCTGGGTGTATGTGAGGATTGTTGGGGGGAGGGATGGGTGGGTCGGGGGGGGGGGGGGGTGTAGGGGACCTATGGGGGATGAGGGGGTGGGGGTTGGTTGTCAGGGTTGACTGAGGTAGGTTTAATACTTAGCCAGGGGGTAGGTTTTCTTTGTTGGGGGGGGGGGGTGGGTAGGGTAAGAATTGGGCTTCAGTTGGTGGGGTATATTTCTTAGTGGGGGTAGGTATGGGGGATTGGGGTGGTGTGGGATGGTGGGTGTGGTGGGTGTATGGGGATTGGTTTTGGGGTAAGTGTGAGTGTGAGGTTGTGTGTGTGTAGTGGGAGGGGGTAGGTTGGTTGGGGGTAGTGGTAGTGGGGTGGGTGGGGGAAAGGGTGGGGTGGGGTATATTTAGGGCTACAAATGAGGGTAGGTTTGGGTGGGGTTATGGGGATCAGTTCAATGGTTATGTTTAGGGTTGTGGGAGTAGGGGGGGTAGTTGGGTAGTAGTGGAGGGGTAGTAGTCGCAGGGTAGGTGGTTGGGTCATTTAGAGTTGGATGTGGTGTAGGATTAGTCCTAGGGGCGGGTTGGTAGGTGGGTATGGGTAGGGTTGGGGTGGGGTTGAGTGGGGTAGGTGTACAATGTTAGGGAGTGGGGTGCGGTATAGGGTTGGGCGTGGGGGTACATTTTGGGACTAGTGTTTGTGGGTAGTTATGGGTTGGGGTGGTTTAGTTCTTTGGGGGTACATTTATTACTATGGGTGGGAGGTAGGTTTAGTGGGGGAATAGCTAGGCTGAGGGGCTATTTGTGGGGAGGGGTGGTAGGGGTTGCGGGAGGGGTCCTTGGGATGGGGTTAGGGATCCGTGGGGGTGGGGATTGGGGCAGTAGGTTTATGAAATGCCTGATAGGGGTATGTTGTGTATGAGGTAGGTTTAGGATTATTTGGGGTGGGCTGTGCTCAGGTGTTTGGTGGGTAAGGGGGTCGAGGTGGGGGGTGTTGGTTCAGAGGTAGGTGGCGGGTTTGAGGGGGTGGAGGTGGGGGAGGTTGTGGGGGTTTCTCTATTGGGGTGGGGGTGTTGGTGGGTGGGTATGTGGTGTGGAGGGGTTTGTGGGGGTGGGGGGGGGGGCAGTGGAAGGGTGGTGGATCGGTAGGGTTGGTTTAGGGTTTGGGGTTAGGGTTGGGCAGGGGTGGGTGGGTCAGGGAGTGGTATGGGGATGAGGGTAGATATGGGGTCATTATGGGGTTGATCCGGTGTGGTTCATGGAGGGGGTTGGGGTTTTGGTGTGCTTGGGGGGTATTTTTGGTGGGGGGTAGGGGTAGTGTGTGGGGGTGGGGTGGGGGTAGGGGTGTGGTGGGAGTGGTAGGGGATACCGTGTAGAGGTGGGGTGGGGTATTTTTCCGGATAGGGATGGGGTTGTTGGTATAGTAGGGTGTGTGTGGATAGTCCTTGGGGGTATATTTTGGGTTGGTAGTGAAAGTTGTGTAGGAGGAGTGGGGGATTGCGATCGAGTTAGGGATGGGAATGGTGATGAGGTTGGGTTAAGTTTTGGGGGGTAGGTGGTGCGGGGTTGGGTTAGGTTTTAGGGGGTGGGTGGGGTGGGGTGGGAGGAAGAAACAAGGGGTCAGCGATAGGTGGGGTTGGAATGGTATGTTTAGAGTTAGGGTAGTACGGGGTGTGTTAGGTGGGGGGTTTTTTATGGTAATAGGGGGGTGGGTTGTGGGGGTGTGTGGGTGTGTGGGTTGGTGGTTCAGTGTGGGTGTAGGGGTGGTAGGTGGGGTGGGGGAGGGGTACATGGTTTGTCGGTGGGTGGGGTTCCAGGGACAGTTGGGGGGTACATGGGGTAGGTGGGTTGGGATCGTAGTGGTTGGGGTGTAGGTGCGGTATATAGGTTAAGGATTGGGAGGTTGAGAATATGGGATTTTTTTGTGGTTATGAAATAGGTGGGTTAGTATTTTTTGGGATGGGTTTGGGTGTTTAGGTGGGGGTGGATTTGAGATAGGGGTATGGGGGGGGGGGTAGAGGGTTGGTATGGAGATGGGGGATTAGTTTGGAGTAGTTGGGGGTTAAGTGTAGTGGTTGTGGGGAGGGGGTGGTTTATAACTAGGGGTACGTGATGTTGGATGGTTGGTGGTGGGGTAATTCGGCGGGGGGGGGGGGGGGGGGTTGGGTTTGGTGTGGTATGGGGCTTATATGGGGTGGGGGTCGGTGGGGGAGGGGTTGGTGGGTTGTGGTCTATTGGAGGGGGTGGGGGGTTTGTGAGGTGGGGTGGTAGCTGGGGTGCGTGGCAACTGGGTTGGGGTAAGATTGTGGGGTGGGAGTAAGGGGTGGGTTGAGTGTGGTTGGTTATAGGTGTGAGGGGGAGTTTGGTGGAATTGATGTTAGGTGGGAGGGGTTAGGTGCATGGGGGGGTGGTTAGTTTAGGACTGGGAGGGGGTCTGTATGTTGGTTTCTGTCTAGGGATGTGGGTAGTTTCATAGGTTTTTGGGATAGGGTATGTGGTTTATATTGGGAGAGGGTGATAGTTTTGGGATTTGTAAAGTGAGGGGGTAGGGTGTTTTCATTGGTGTAATGGGTACTGGGAAGGTTTAGGTTTGTTCTGTGGATGGTAGGTTGGGTTGTAGGTTGGATTAGGACCAGTGTGTAGGTGGGGTGAAGGTGGTGGTGGTGGGGTATTGGGGTGGGGGTAGGTGGAGTGAGGGATAATTTGGATGGTGGGGTGGGGGGGTTGGTGGGATGGGGTGTTCGGTGGGGGGGGGGGGGGGTTGTTGGGGGGGATAAGTGGGATGGTTTATGGAAAGTTCATATCGATAGGTTGGTAGGCTTAAGGATAGATTTCGCGATGTATGTGGGGGAAGGGGTTTTAGGGCCTGGGGGTATGTGGAGGGGGCGAGGGAGGTAGTTGGGATGGTTTAGACTCAGTATGAATGGGTATATTGGTTTGGGGGTAGCTTTAGGATTGGGGGTTAGGTTTGTTGTTCTTGGTCTAAGGGACATTGGGGGGATAGATTTAGGAATTGTTGTGGAGGTGTGGTATGGGTTGTGTGTGTGTGTATCAGGGGAATAGGTTAGGGGCTAGGTTTGAGGTGTTGGGTTTTGGATTGGGATGGGGTTGGTGAGTTTCCTTAGGGAAAGTGTTTTGGGGTATGTGCAATAGTTAATGGCTTAGGTTGGGGGTGTAGGTGGGGGTGTGTGTGGAGGGGTAGGGGGTGGGGGAAGGGGGGTATTTGGGAATATTTTTTCCTATATCAGAGTGGATAGGTGGTGTTAGAATATTAGTTTAAAAATAGTGGGTAGGTGGGGGGGTTGTGTCGATTGGGTTGACAGAATAGGTTTAAGACTTGGGTGGTTAGGGGACATGATATGGGGTGGGGGAGCAAGGTTAGGGTGGTAGGTTTATGACTAGGATTGTTTGTCGGTCGGTTGGATTAGGGATTGGGATTGAGGTTAGGTTGGAGTGTTTAGTGATAGGTGAAGGGGTGTTGGTATTGGGACATGGGGGTAAGTGATGGTGGTTGGGGAGTTGCCATAGGGATGGGAGGTAAGTCGGAGGGTAGGTGAGATTTTTTGGCTATGTATAAATTTGGGTTATGTGGAGTGTGGGGGTAGGTTTAGGACTGATAGGGGAAATGTTTTGTGGGCTAGGATTGAGGTGTGGTTTTGGGGTGCGGTGGGGGCGATACTTTGGTCGAACAGGTATGTGGGGGTTGCGATAGAGGGGGGTTCGTGGAGGTTGGGGTAGGATTAGGACTGTTAGTGGGGTGGGTGGGTAGATTGGTATAGGTATGGGTAATGGATGTTGGACTGTAGCATTAGGTCTAATATCGTGGGGGGGGGGGGGGTAAATGGGACATGGGTAGGGTGGGTTTCATAGGGTTTGGTGAAAAGGGGTAGGGGAGGTGGTATTTGGAATGTTTAGGCTTGGTTTGAGTATGGAAGGTGGGGTTGGGGTAGATTTAGGATACAATGGCATGGAGAGGTTTTATGGGATAGGCCATGAGGGTCAGTAGGATGGGTTCAAGAACAGGTATGGGGTTGATTTAGGGCCTAGGATAGAGGGTAGGTGGGTAGGATTCGGGATAGGGATATTGTAGTGGTGTAGGTGGGGTTGATTTAGGACTAGGTTGTATGATTGGGGGGTAGTGCTCTATGGTAATTGTTGTGTGGTGGGTGGGCAGGTTTACGGCTGCAGTTAGGGGGTAGGTGGTCTAGGAGGTATCTATAATTGGTTGGGGTAGGCTTAGTATGTGGGTTCGTTTAGGAATTAGGTCAGGGGGGTAAGAGTGTTGTATTAGGGCTAGGTTTAGGGGTTTTGGTTAGGGTAGTGGGTATGTATGGATAGGGACAGAGTGTAGGTGGATGAGAGGGGGTGGTTTAGTGCTTGATGTAATTGTAATGGGGAGGGTTTGAGGGATGGTTTTGGGAAGGGGGTATATAGGGGGGGGGGGTAGGTGGGTACCCTTTAGGATAGGGTCGGGGGGTTGTGTAGGGATAGTTTCGGGGGGGAATATAATGGTCTGTATCCGGACCAGTAGGGTTAAGACTATGTTGTGGGGGTTGGATTAGGGTTGGGGTCAGGGGGGCTAGGTTTTAGGGATGGGGTATTGGAGGGGTCATAGGGGTATGTTGGGGTTTATGTTTTGGATTGGATGGGACGAGGTTGGTTTTGGACCTACATCATAGTTGGGAAGCATTACGGATATGGTCGGGGGTGTAGGTGGGTGACGGGTTGGTTTAGGGGTAGGTGTTTTGGTGGGGATTGGTGTAGGTGGGGGTAGATTTGGGACTAAGTGGGTGGGTGCAGGGGGTTTGTTTTGGGCTAGCATCAAGGGTTAGGTAGGTGGTTTTTGGGATGGGGTCACGGGGTGTAGGTTGGGGGATGGTAATAGGAAGGCTTGGGAATAATCGGATAACTGTAGGGGTGGGGGTAGGTGGGTAGGTTTAGGGATATGGTCAGTGGGTAGGTTGGTTGGGGGGTAAGTTGGTAGGTTAGTGGGGGGGAGGTTTAATTCTTGTTTTGGAGTTGTAAGAGTTGGCTTACTAGAACTAACTGGGTTGACATTGATTACATTGATATTTAATGTATTATTATATATTGATCATTGTCCTTCATGACTATGATGCAATAATATACTATAGTAATTATTGCATTGATAAGGTCATAACAGTTCACCGTTATGATGAGAACCATGCAATACTAAAACAATATTCTTATAAATAGTTCTATTGTTGGATGAGATGCTATGATGGGACACATAGCATGCAGACTGTCACGTGCGAGTACTCGTAAGTAGATGAGACTTCCTCTCATAAAGTTCACAAATGGTAATATCCAAGATAAAAGATAATGAGAACACACCCACTAGTAGGAATTATGCATGTTTTGGTGTCATCGTATATTTCGATCTGCGAGCATGTGTAATGATCCTTATAATTTATGATTATCATTAATATGTTTCACAACATACGCACTTTGACTTACTAACGAAAACTATCATGCAGAATATTGGTGGAAAGTAGGGTACGTTCGGTGCGTCACAAGTGGCATGTTATTAATGGATAAGTTATGGAAGGATTTTCCCTTCTATTTAAGGAAGCTGATATCTCGGGACTTTGATTGAAATTGAACTGTCACGTGAAATTCCTTGGCCATGGTGTAATGTCGAGTTAATTTCAGGTAGTCATAGACGGACATATCAATCATAAAAGTTGATGACCCAATCATGAAACCTTCTCGATGAGATATTGAAAAAAGGGATTATATTACACAGTGAGCGTTTGTATGTGGATTTCATTTTTGCGACATTACGTTCTTTCTCTTGGGTGCCTTGACCCGTTAATAGACATTATTCTTTGACTTTAGGCAAGCCCTCCTAATTCCACTGAGAAATAATCCTATTGGTTCACACACTATGTGTTTTTGGGGGTCTCGGTTAAATTCTATTTGAATTTAATTAATGAAATAAAAATTATTCTCAAGACTGTGGAATATTTTTTTTGAAGTTACAATGATCACTAAATTAAAATAAAATTTATTTATTTATTTTATTGAACATTTAATAAATATTTATTTAATAGTTTGTAAATAAAACATTTATTTAATAGAATAATTTATTTATTTATTTATTTAGGTGTTTAATAAATGGAAGTCGATTTTGAGCTGAAAAAGGTCGTTCCGGTGGTGAAATAATTATTTTCATGATGGTAAATAATTATTTAACTAGTTGGGACAAATTAAAATAAATCTTCTCTTAATTTATGATGCGGAATTTTATTTAGAAATCTGTTTTGTGCAAGTTGGCGCACCAAAAATAATGACGTTGTATTATTATTAAATTCATGGGTTTTCACTATGTTCATGAATGTGTTTAATTGTTGTTATGCAATTAATTATTGTAACTGAAATTCCATGTATATAAGTAGGAAACTACGCCTATTCTGCTTGAAACCACACCACACGTCTGGTGAATTGAGAATTGTTGAACCAAAAAATTTCTCTCTCTAATCCTCATATCTCCCCTCTTAACAATAAGAGACATCATCAAGGACGATGAAAAAGCGATCAAGAATTACCAACACAAGACACTCGCATCCCCACGTAGAACCTGGAGAACGAGCATTGTCGATTGGAGGCCATCTGAGCACATTTGGATCACTAGTGGAGGGATTCTAGTTTGTATCCTTACAATCACAATGAGATAATCTAGAAGGATCAATCTGGATGATCAATATCATCAACGAAGAAAAATACCAATGATACAAGTATTATTTTTCTTTGTTAAATTAATTAAATTAATTATAAACATGATGTGCTAGATCCTCTATATGGTTTCAGGACTCTTTCTTCTTTATCAAAATATTTGATTATATTCAGTGGAGACTAGTGTTCATCGTCATATTGATCCCGGAATAATCAATAATCACGGTAAAAATCAATGTTGGGTCGCATCTCATCCACACTCAACTACGCCTAGAACCTTTATGTGGTATTAGATGGGTTAGATCATAGTTTATAATTATTTAAATATATCATTGATTAATTACGCATTTAATAATTTAGTTATTTCAATTCAATTTAATCATTCTTCGAGTTGGAATCTCGAGATACTATTCCTCCTCGTTTATTTCTGATTCACCTTATTGAAAAGATCTTTTCTTTTAATTTTTATTAAAAAAATAGAGGATCTCTTCGAGAGGTGACAAAGCATTCTAGTCATACAACACCAGAACATACGACATGTATTCGGCAGTACACATAGTGTAGTCAAGATTCAATACATCGAATGAGTCTACCAAACCAAGCCATGTGTTGGGGTCTTTTTAAGTCCTAAATGACTCAGTGTGTTGACCAAGAATAGGTTGCATGCAGTTTCCGAATTACACGTTGTGTGACCTATTGGAGACAACGTGTAGTCTCTTCGGATTAGGGTTGGACCGTGTACCCCATAGACGGCTTTCCTGGTTGGAGACCGTGCAATGAGGAAATATACATCTTGTGGCCCAATGGAAATGTTGTGTACTTGAATATTTCAAAAGTATACTCACACACAATTTCCCCGGGCGTGTATTTCGGATAGACGGTGAAAAATAATACACGCCATGTAGTTGGAACCACATGTCATGTACTCATCCAAATTACTCAGATTTATTAAAATTTATTATTATAGTATACAAACCATTGATACGTGTACCATCGTATGGGCATAATGCTGAGGCACAACACGTGATAGGTGTTTTATATATGTGTGTTTAATTTAACATCTGTGTAATGTTCATTTATACTCATTGGGTAGTTATGAATAGGAATTCACTGGGTTTCCTCCAAGGTACAAGTTACATACAACGATAATTTTAAATAAATTTATTTGTTTAAAATTATTTTGGATGATAATCTCATAAGAATTCAGAAAAGGGTTTAAGATAAATGGATTTATTAATTAAAGATGATAATTAATTGATTCAAGCGTGGTTTATCATAAACAAGAACGATTAAAGAATTTATTGCTAGTTTTATTTTTGCGTAAATATCATTGCATTAATGGATGATCATGAGGTAGAGCAAGACCATTGTATGGGGATGGTATCTTATAATTTATTTATTTGAGTTATTTTTTTGGAATGTGTGCCTTCTTCTCATTAATATGTAGTAATTGGGTGCCCAAGGATACTTTTATGTAAAACGCCCTTTTACCCCTCATCTACATGTGAGTTAAAAAAAGGCATATGTAATTGATGGTTATCCCATCCTAGTGTAGGAAGTTCAAGCTGGAGTTGAGAAAAAACCAATCCTAAGATATACAGAGGTGGATAGGTGGATGTTGTAAACACAAACCCAAAAGGACCAAGGAGTTTCAACCCTAGGTCAGGGTTAGTTTATCAACTACTAGATAAACTAACCAATAGAAAAAATCATGATCATACCATTTACATTATTTAATTTCTTTCAGTTCCATGGTTTATCATTAGGAATGTGTTGTGACGATCATATAATTAATGAATTAAACAAGCATGCAAGATGGATCTAAAATAAACAAGACTTATCTTTAAATATTATCAAGACATTGTTAATCACTTAAGTAAGTTCCAATTAATATTAAAAAGTGTGTGATAATGATAATAATAAATTCATTCATAAGAGATAGAAAATCCCCCAAATAAAATATTAACTCAGAACAAGAATTCCGTTTCTGGATTAAGGGAAAAACACAATAAAACTATTTGATTGACCAACCCTTGTTGGGACACGAACTTTTATACTGGAAGCCCTTATGAAAGGAATCAGGTTGAATTAACCATATTACATAAAGAGGAGTAACCCTTTATAGACTTGGTGTAATATTGGATGCAAGAGTTTAGGAAATCCAAATTCATGATTTCAAGATTGGGGAGTCCACTCAACATATCAAGGAGTTGCAATACTGCAGTTGGAAAAGTCCTTCCTAGATAAATACCATCTAATATCTTGACCAACCCTTGTTGGGGATATGTGAAGGGGAATATGAATCATTTCCACTATAATTTCAAGGAAACTGGACATTCATAGTTCAATGGTGAGGGCTATTGGGACATGCTAAAATAGTGGGAGACTTAATGAAATTTATTATTTCTTATAAAATGTACTCAAGAAATTACATAGGATATGCTCTTTTAATTGTAGAATAAAAATGAAAAACTAATCACCAAACTATCCTTATGATCAATTTTAGATAAATAAATCATCCTCAACCATAGTAACTTCCAGGAATAGTTTAGTCAAATTCAGGTTATCCTACGCCCTGAATGGAAGTCTTACGTGCTGGAGTCAGCATTACCTTATCCTCCTGCCAAAGATACGAGTGATGAGGATTTCTTTGTCTATGAGAAACATTTGAACGATGCGGTCAATGTTCAATGTTTTATGCTATCATCAATGTCTAGTGAGCTCATGAAGTCTCATGAAAACATGGATTCCTAAAGAATGCTCAAGCACCTTTGTGGTCTTTACCAGGAGATAGCAAGGCATGAAAGCTTTGAGATCTATAAGGAACTCTTTCGGAGTAATCTTGTAGAAGATCCCCCAATTGGGCCTCAAGTATTCAAAATCATTGGCTACATTGAGCGAATGGATGTTCTAGTAATTAAACTCTCTGAAGAACTGGGCACTGATCTCATTATCGCATCACTCCCTCAAAGATTCCCTAAATTTGTTGTCAACTTCAACATGAAAAATATTGAGAAGTCTCTATCTGATCTTCTTATCCTCATTCTCCATGTGGACAAAGATAAGAATCGTGAAAAGCCTTCTATTCTTACGGTGAATATAAGAAAAGGGAATGCGAAGAGGTTTAATCCCAAATCTTCTTCACGACCTTCCATGAAAAGGAAGATCAAAATGAAGGCAAGGGAACATGAGGTTGCTTGTTTCACATGTTGAAATAAGGGCCACTGGAAGATGAACTGCACCTAGCCTACGAAGCAATGGGTAACTTCAGGTGTGTTTGTTATCGAATTCAATCTATCTGTTACTACAAATTGGTTATTAGATACAAATTTTTGTGCTCCCATATGAATCCAAATACAGGAACCACATAGATTCCGGATGATTGATCGGGGGAGGGGGGTGGTAGATCAACAAGCTGCCAACAGAGCCAGAATGTTTGTTGTAGCTGTTGGGGAAAACCACCTCACGTTGCCAATTGGGATGATCTTGGTGTTAAAGAGTTGTTATTATGTGACTTATGTTACTAAAAACATTATTTCTGTGTCTAGATTAGATACATATGGATTTTCTTTCATGTTTGGAAATGAATGTTTCTTCTTTTTCAAAGATCGCATTTTTTATGGTAGGGAACAATTATACAATAGACCTTACCTGTTGGTTTGCACAACCAAGTAATGGAATTCGATAACAAAAATTCATCACATGACTCATACTACACCCAACTTTGGCATCATCATATTGGTCATGTAAACGAGAAAAAAATGGAAAAGTTATATCTAAATGGATATCTAGATTAGTTCGAACTAAAACCACATGGCGTATGTCATGCATGTTTACAAGGAAAAATAACCATATCCCCATTTAGTGGAAAATGTGAAAGGGTTAAAGAACTTATTGAATTGGTTCATACCAATATGTGTAGACCATTTCTAGTTGAAGAAACGTTAGGGTACTCATAAAACATAACATTCACTGATGATTTTGGTAGATATGGATTTGTCAACTTAATGAGGTATAAGTCGGATTATTTCGATAAATTCAAAGAATACAACAATAAAGTTGAGAACCATCTTGGCAAGAATATTAATAAACTCTGCTCAGACCAAGGTGGAGAATATCTTAATCAAGACTTCATTGATTTCTTATGGGAGTTGGGATCCTATCCAAACCCACTCCTCCAAACACGCCCTAGTGGAATGGTGTGAGAGAAAGGAGAAACCGCACCCTGTTGGACATGTTGAGATCAATGATGAGTCGTGGATGTCTTCTATTATCTTTTTGGGGATATGTGTTACAAATAGTGGTACACATACTAAACGATGTACCATCTAAATCAATAAATGGTGTTCCATATGAGCTATGCAGTGGAAGAAAATCCATGTTATCGAATTTACATGTGTGCGGCAGTGAAGTGTTTTTTAAGGCCTCTACAGGTAACAAACTCACTCCCCGAGGAACAAAGTGTACCTTTATAGGATACCCCAAAGAAACAAAGGGATTTTACCTATAAAACACCTTAGACAAAAATGTTATAGTGTAAAGACCTTCCATATTCCTTGAGAGGGAGCACATCTCTGAAAGAGATAGTGGTAGCGAGATAGACTTCGATGAAGTCGAGGCTCAAGGTACACAAGATTTGGTACACGAATAGATTCCACAAATCCCCATGAATAAAGTATCTATTCGAGAGACACATGTACTGCATAGGAGTATAAGAGAGGTTAGAGAACTGGAATGGAACTATTTTATAGTTTCTGATGATGGTGACTACTTACTAGTTGATAATAATGATCCTCTAAGATACAAGTAAGTAGTATGTGGCACAAACGTATCCATGTGGAAAGAATCCATGCATCTAGAAATGGATTCCATGTAATAAAACAGAGTCTGGATTTTGGTAGATCCTCTAGCTGATTAAAATCCTATTGGTTGAAAAGGGGTATTCTAGAAAAACAGGATATAGAAGGACAAGTCGGTACCTATAAGGAATGAATGGTTTCCAAAGGATTTAAACAGCGTCAAGTAATATCCTATGAGGAAACATTCTCACCAGTTGAAATGATGAAATCACATAGAATTCTACTTTCCATTTCGGCTTACCATGACAATGATATTTGGTAAATGGATTTCAAAACATCATTCCTTAATTGGAACCTTCATGAAGATGTCTACAAGACACAATTTGAATGGTTTGTGAATCCAAAATATTCCAATAGGGTATGCAAGTTGCAGAAATCCATTTATGGATTAAAGAAATAATCTAGGTCATTAAACATTATTTTTAATGAAGCCATATGTAATTTGGTTTTATCATGAATGAATGTGAGCCTTATGTCTAAAAACGATTTTGTGGGAGTGCAGTCATTTTCTTAATAGTATATGTTGAGGTAATATTACATATTAGAAACAAGATACTAGTCTTATAGTCTGTTATGGCTTGGTTGAATCAATGATTCTCCATGAAAGACTTGGGTAAGGCAGTGTATATTCTTGGGATCAAGATACATCATGATAGATCTAAGTGATTGATGGTCCTAAGTCAATGTACATAAATTGATAAGATACTAAAGAGATTCATTATGGAACAATCCAAGAGGGGATTGTTTCCAGTGTGACATGACATTAATCTTTCCACGGAAATGTGTTTTCAGAAACATGAGGAAAGAAAGATAATAGAAAGGACTCTATACGCATCAGCGATTGGGTCTGTCATGTATGATATTCTATGTACTAGGCTGGATGTCACCTAAGGATTGAGTGCGGTAGGAGGATATCAAGATGACCTAGGTCACCATCATTGGATCATAGTCAAGACTATCCTAAAGTATCTGAGGAATAATAAGGATATGTTCCCGGTTTATGGAGGAGATGAGGAACTAGTCCTCAGAGGATGTGCATATGTTAGTTTCCAAATTGATCAAGATGACATGATGTCGCAAACAGGATACATATTCAATTTTAATGGAGGTGCAGTGAGCTGGAAGAGCTCAAAAAGAGTGTGGTCATAGGTTCTATAGAAGATTCTGAGTATATCGCATCTTCTAAGGAATCTAATGAAGTAGTTGGGATGCGAAGCCTCGTCTATGAGCTAGATGTTATACCTAGCCACAAATATCCCATCATAATGTACATTGATAATACTACAGTGGTGGCTCTCACAAAAGAGCCAAGGTCACATCAGCAGATGAATCACATACATCAGAAGTATCATCTCTTGAGGGATTTTTCTTAGAGAGGTGAAGTTGTAGAGAGATGTACTTCCATTAAAGAAAACGTGGCAGACCCCATGACTAAATCCTTGACTCTGCAGAAACATGGTCATCATGTGAGGTATAGTAGACTAAATGTCTTAGGAAAATGGATCTAGTTCAAGTGAGAGTCTGTAAGTGTTGGTGTCCTATATCCAACTAGTATTACTTTGATTATAATGATATTTAATGTATTATTACCTATTGTTATTTTTTCTTCATGACTATGATGAAATAATGACCTATAGTATTTGTTGCATTGATAAGGTCATGGCAGTTCCCCGCTTTGATGAGAACCTTAAAATGCTATTATAATATTCTTAAATATAGTTCTGTGGTTGGATGACATGCTATGATGGGACACATAGCTGGCAAACCATCTGGTGCCAGTACTCATAAGCAGATGAGACTTCCTATCATGAAGTTCACACTTGGTAATCTCCAAGATAGAAGATTATGAGAACAGACCCTCTAGTAGAAATTTCACATGTTTTGGTGTAATCAGATATTTCTTTCTGCAAGTGTGTGTAATGATAGTTAAACTTCATGATTATCATTAATATGTGTCACAACTCACACACTTTTATTTACTGATGAAAACCATCACGCAAACAGTTGGTGGGAAGTAGGGTACGTTGGGTGTGTCATGAGTGGCATGTTATTAATGGATAAGTTGAGGAGAGATTTTTCCCTTCCATTTATGGAAGTTGGTAACTCTTCCCTTTGATTGAAATATAATCATCATGTGAAATTCCATCGCCATGGTGTAACAATGAGTTTTTTTTCAGGTAGTCAAATAAATACGTATCAAGAATAAAAGTAGATGACACAATCATGAAACCTACTTGATGAGATATTGCGACAAAGGGATTATATTACCCAGTGGGTGTTCGTATGTGGATGTCATTTTTGCGACTTTACATTCTTTCACTTGGGATACATTAACCATTTCTAGACAGTACACATGGACTTTAGGTAAGCCCGTCGAATGCCAATGAGAAAGATTCCTATAGGGTCACACACTAAGTGTTTTTGTGGTCGTAGTTAAATTCTATTTGAATTTAATTAATGAAATAAATATGATTTTAAAGGCTTTGGAATTATTTTATTCCAGATACAATGATCTCATATATTAAATAATATATATATTATATATTTTATTGAACATTTAATATATATTTATGTACTAGTTTATAAAAAAACAATTTGTTTAGGATAATAAATTATTTATTTATTTATTCAAGTGGTCAATAAATAGAAGTGGAGTTCGAGTGGACCATGGTCAGTCCGGTGGTAAAATAATTACTTGCACGATGGTAAATAATTATTTAACTAGTTTGCACAAATTAATATATCATTGTTATTATTTTATGATGGGAAATTTTATTCTTAATTCTGTTTTGGGAAAGTTGCCCTACCATAAATAATGACGCGGTATTATTGTTAAATTCATGGGTTTTCGATAAGTTCATGAATTCATTTAATTGTTTTTATGAAATTAAATATTGTAACAGAAATTCCATGTATATAAATAGGCACGTACGCCTACTGTGCCATACACCACACCACACACCTGCTGAATTGATAATTGTTGTGCAAAAAAATTTCTCTCTTGAATCCTATTCTCTACCCTCCAATGAACTAGAAATGTTCTTCAAGGCCTAAGAACAAGAGAAAAAGAACGACTAACACAAGACAATTTCTTCACCGCGCTATCACCCGGAGAATGAGCGGTGTCGACCGGAGGCCGCCAGAGCACGTTTGGATCACCTGCTAGAGGGATTCTTGTTTGGATCCTTATAAGCTCAGCGAGGTAATCCGGAAGGGTCTTTCCATACAATCAACGTCATCAACGAATAAATATACCAAATATACAGGTATTATTTTTCATTATGAAATTAATTAAATTAATTATAAACATGATGTGTAGGATCATATCTAAGGTTTTGAGCCTCTTTCTTCTTTATCTAAATTATCGATTATATTCCATGGATACTAAAATTCATTATTGTATTGATCCAAGAATAATCATTGATCATGGTAAAAATAAAATTTGGGTCTCGTCCCAACCATTCTTCTAATGGGCTTGGAACCTTCTGGGGGTGGTAGGTAGGGGGAATTGGATTCGGACTAGGGGTTGGTTAAGGGCTAGGAATGGGTGCGGGGGGTATGTGGGTTGGTTTAGGGATTGTTTCAAGGGAATAGGTGGCATGGTTGATTTAGGTATCCATGTGTTATGTATGGGGGGGTGTTTGGGATAGGCATAAGTTGGAGGGGGGTGGGTGGGATGTTTTAGGTCTTGGGTCTGGAGGTAGGTGGGATAAGGTGTGAGTAGGTTCATGGTGGAGTGTTTTAGTTCTGGGTGGGGGTAGGGTTTGATATAGGGAAAGTTCCAATTATATGATTATATCTAGGTTCGGGGTAGGTTACAGTTGGGATAGGATTTAGTCTAGGACAGGAGGATAGTTTTAGTACTCGTGATAGGTTCTCATGGTAGGTATAGGGGTAGTTTGGGGTAAATTTAGGGATACGGGTCGTGGGGTATTTTTTTTGGGGGGGGGGATTGGTTCGATGTGTAGGTTTATGTATAGGTTAGAGGTAAGATTAGGCATAGGGCTAGGAAGGGGGTGTTAGGTTGGGGCTATGGGGTATGTTTGGGGGTTGGTTTATGGTTGAGTCTGGGGTTTTGGTTAAAATGGGGGTAGGTTAAAGGCTAGGGAATGGTGGTTGGTTAAGGCTATAGGGGTAGGTTTGGGGTTGGGGCCATTGTAGGGGTAGTAAAGCTAAGGGATGTGGTAGGGAGGGCGTTCATAGATATGGATTAGTGAAGATTTATGGTTTAGGCTTCGTTATGGTGGGTTATTAAGGCTTGGTGCTTAGGATGGGGAGAGGGTATGTGGGGGTAGGGTAAGAATGGGGGTGTGTTGGTTTAGTTCCTGGCCTGGGTGATGGGGTAGGTTTAGGTCTAGGGATGGGGGTGGTTGTGTTTGTCGGGGTTTAAGATAGGAATAAAGGGTGTTTATGTCTAAGGGACCCGGTGCAGTGGTTTATGGATGGCTTGAGTGGGGGTAGGCCTACGAGTTTTAGGGCTATGGGGATGGTGGTATAGTTTTTGGAGTTCTATAATAGGGGTTGGTTTAGGAGTGCAGTGGTCAGGGATATTTGATATGGTACGTTAAGGTCTAGGTTAGGTTTTTTCACACAAACTAGGTGTGGGGTGGTAGGATTAGTGATATGGTGGGGGAGGGTGTTAGGCGTGAACCAGTGTGGGTTTATGGATAAGGGGGTGAGGGGTGTGGGTTTGGGAGGGTTAGGTAAGGGGTACGATTAGAGTGTTCAGAGCGAATGGCCCACATGGTGTGGGTTTAGAATGTTTAGGTAATTGGTAGGTTTAGGGGGGTTGGGGATGGGTAGGGTATATGCATTAGTTTTTGTTTATCCCTTGGGTGTATATTGGGTCTGGTTCGTTTAGGGATATTGATGGGGTGGTATGATTCATTTTGGGATCATGATGTATGTTTAGGGTTGGGACCAGGGGTGGGGGACAAGGGTAGGCAGGGTAAGGCTAGGTTTGGGGTAGGTTTATGGCTGGGGATAGGATATAGGGTTGGGGGAGAGGGGTTGTTTTAGGGCTAGGGATGCGGGGTGTGGGTGGGTTATATATTAGGTTAGGGGTGTAGGTTTTGTGTTATGGTCAATCGGTAGGTTTGAGGTTGTGGAAAGGGGTGGGGGCATGGGTTTATATTAATTTTAGGGGTTTGGGTGGGGTGGTGGTTTATGTATTTGTATAAGGATAGGTTTAGGTAGAGTTATAGGTTTTTAGGGTTGGGGGGTCCGGACCGGGGGAGGGGGATTTGGGTTTTTGTGGTTTTTAGGGGGTAGTATTCAGTGGATAGGCTCGAGGATTAGGATTATGGTCGGTTTAAGGATTTGGGGGATAAGTGGTGATTGGTAGGTTTAAGTATAGGCTCATGGGGTTGGTTAATGAATAGGGATAGGGGTAGGGAGGGAGTTTTGGGCATGGAACTGAAGAAGGAGTTGGTCCGGGTCTCGGTTACAGGTGGTTCACCAAATTCTAGGGATGGGGTGGAGGGTTGGTTTGGGGCTGGGGACAGTGGGATAAGGTGTGACATGGGGGATAGTATTGGACCTAAGGGGGTATGCATAAGGGGTTGACGAGTGGGTTATTGATTTACAGGTTCTAGGATAGGGGTGGGGTTGGTTTTTAGGTGATGGGGATGGGTAGGGATAATCAAGTGGGTTTAGGGTTGGTTTTGGGATAGGGTTGTGGTAGGATTATGTATAAAGAAGTGGGGTAGGATTATGGATGATGATGGTGGTGGGGTGGGGATTGGGGAAGGGATAAGTTATGTCTAGTGGTGGGGACAGGGAAGGATTTTAGGGTTAGGGTTGATGAGGATCATGGAACACATAGTGATCTTGGTGTTTAAGGATGACTTGATGAGGATGGCAGGACACACTAATTTGTACAGGACCCAATACGAGGAATTGGAAGCCCATTTACAAGATCAATGATTAATATAATGTATGGGGGTCTTATATTGGTTAATAATGAATAACTATATGAAGTCCGAATCTCTATGATTTGGGGATGTAAATGGAAATATAATTCCACTAATTAAATGCCTACTCTGAATTTAAGAACTCATTCCATATAGTGCTACAAATTTCAAGCCCACCCAACCATGGAATCATCAAATTAAATGTTAGAGTATATAATTTAATATGTGGTGGTATAGTTATGTTTACATTTCAAATGGGTATTCAAGTTGTCTCATAATGTCATGGGCATGATATAGGACTTTCAGAATTACAATTTAGTCTTTTTGAGAAGTGGAAACTAGGTGTTAGATTTTTCTTCAACTCCTTGACTATAAATAGACACACCTTGTACGATTGGAACCTAAATTAATGAATTTATTATTATTATGGTGAGTTTTTGTTGAAACTATTTTGTTTTGAGTAATAAATAACATAAAAAAGGATTAGTCAATCAATTTTTTTGTCATATGGATTGAGTTCTTTGAGAAAATTCCTCTTTGGGCACTACCTTGACCAACTGACTTGATTGTTCCACATCACAACCACTCATAACACATATGAATTGTTTCATTGCAATGATCGGGGCTCTAAACAAGATAAAATTGAATATGTTTCCTGCGAAACATTATAGTGGGTTTTGGATCATGTATGAACCTTTAGGGATGGGGATGGGGGGGTATGCTAGGACCAAGGGGGTTGATGGATAATGTGTTCGGGTGGGATAATGCTTAGGGGTTCTGGGGCCACGTGAGTTGGATTTTGGTTATTGGAGGGGTAATTTTGGGAGCTTAGGTTTAGTACTAGGGTTTGGGGTAGGATTAGGGCTATGGTTGGGGTAGGATTAGGTGTGGGTCTTGTGGTAGGTTTGGGGGGGGGGTAATAAGAGGGGTTAGGGGAGGGGTAGGGGATTAGGTCTAGGGGAGAGGGTTAGTTTATTCAATGAGATAGGTGAAAGGGTGTACCATTAGTCTAGGGTTCATGGGGATTATAGATACTAGGTGTTAGGGGGTTTGATTAGGTAAATGGTAGGGGTAGGTTTAGTTATAGTGCTAGGTCGGGTAGGTTTAGCATTGTGGCCATGGGATGGGGTGGGGTTAGTGGGTAGGCTAATTTTAGGGGCCAGGGGGTCAGGAAGATGTTTAAGGATAGGGTCTGGGTAGGATTAGGGATTAGGGTGGGTGCCAGTGGGTAGGATTACGGTTATGACTTGGTGTGTGTGAGTGGGGGGGGGGGCGTTTTAGTCTATGAATGTGGTGGGTTAGGTTTAGGGCTTGGGCATGGGGGTAGGATATCACTTGTGTAGTTTATGGATTGGGGGTAATGGCTAGATGTAGGTTTAGTTCTTGGGATTGGCGGGGGATGGATGGGGGGATGATGGCAATGTAAATGGGGGGGGGGGGTTGTTTAGGATATGGTACCAGGGATGGGGTGGGATTTTGGTCTGGCATTTGGGGGGTTGGTTGAAACTAGGTGGTTCAGGGATAATGGGGGATCAGGATGGTGGTAGGTTTTGGGATATGATTCGGGGGGAATGGAGTGGAGGTGTAGGGATAGGTTAATAGGTTGGCATGGGGTTGGTAATGTTTTTGGCTATGTACGATGGGGTGAGTTTGGGACTAGCATGGATATTGGTTATGCCTATGCGGGGATATGGACAAGGTGTAGGTTTAGGTTTTTTATTTTAGTTTTACATGTTGGCAGTGGGGGGAGGGGGTTCGATGGGTTCGAGGATGTAAATTGACTAGGTGCATGATTAAGGATAGGGACGAGGGGTGGTGCCAAGGCTAACGGGATATGTTATGGCTGGGGTCAAGAAGGTAAAGGTTTCAGGTCTACGTTTGGGGGTAGGTTTACGGGTAGTGTTAGGGTTTTTTATAAGGCAAGACTAGGTGGGTGTAGGTATAAGGATTCCAGGTCCATGGGGGTAGGTTTTGGATAGGCCTAGGGGGTTTAGGGATAAGGGTTTGGGGGTAGGTTTAGGGGGGGATAAGGCTAGGGAGGGGGTTAGGTTTAGGTTAGGGGTCATCACTAGATAGGAACATATAAAAGTGTATTTTATCATGCCTAAAAAATTTGGTTAAATACCTCTTTTGTGATTTCTTTTATAGAATTGTTAAACATATTAGTTTATTAGTGAAATGAAATTTATAAAAAAATGTAGTATTTATATGTAATTATATTTTTAACAATGAAAAAATGAGTTTTTATTAGAGTTTCATAGAAAAAAGTAATAAGACACTTATTCCATTTAAAAATAAGCTCAAATATATCGCATCTAATCCCACCACATTCAAGAACTCATGAAACAGAACCACTACAACAAACAAAGTCATTTTCATGATGAATCAAACCGAAAAACTGGAGGTATGAAATTTAAAACTTTTTTTTAAGAATTCCTAGTCGATATTTTATATTTTTTTCATGTTTTTATTTATTCTTCACTTATTAATTTTCTTCAATATAACTCCTCTAATTTTAAAAAAAGAACCATCATAACCAATGGTATGATATTCGAAACTAATTTTTATTGATTAATGGTCGATCATTCTTTTGTCTTTCATGAGTTTTTTTATGTTTTTCTTCCCACATTCATTCATATCAGATCTGTCCTTAGATATTTCATCTCTAATGGATTCTATACATTTTTCATCCATATTATGCGGGTGAATCTTACCTTTTAGGATGTATTCCATTTTGGGTCAATAATTATTCCTGATTTTCCATATTTTTAGGTTGTTATTCCACGCGGTACATATATTTGTTGAAAAAAGACTTTGTGTCCTTAGATTTTTTTCTCCCCATTATGAGAGCCATAATCTAGGTTTTTTTTCTTTTGTTTTAGTTCTTTAAGTGGATTTTTAATCCTATTTCTAATTATGATTCATTACATTGTATGTTTGAATTATTTTTCTCTGTATGGTTGAATAGTTTTCATCTAGATCATAGTATTAGATTTTCTCAAGACCATCAAGGGTGTTTCATATAATTTTTTGGATCAGTGTATCATTAATTTATAATTTCAACTAGATTTTGTCTTCCCAAAGTGATTCATCGAGGAATTTATTTGGTCCGTGGATTCCCTTCTTCAATTGATATTTGTTTTTTGAGTGGTTTAGAGATTTAGATATGGAACCCTCCATCTCTCTCTCTTAATGTGGATTAATCTAAACAAATTCACTACTAGGGTAATTTGATTTGTAGGATTAGCTGTATTATCATATTCCTTCATCCAATTTTATTTTAATCCATTCAATGTGTTGGTTGGGTTAGATATGTCTCCTCATCTTTTCAGATATATTTGATTTTTTTATTAGATATATTTCATTTAGTTCCTCATATCTACATCATCTAGACATCCATTTTTCATAATTTATTCAACATATTTCATTGGAAAATAAATTATTTTCCTCTCCCTCATCAATGAATCTCTTGTTTTAGAACTATTATTATCTTGCAAACCCATCTACAGTTCAAAAACACATTTTTATAGATCAAAATACATCCATGGTGTGATATTTATGTCTAAAAATGTGTTGGAAATTATGGAAATGATTATTTCAGCATCTAAAATGGGTTTTAGAGGTACATTTTTCCTATTTTGATTTATGGTCATGTGGGTTGAAAATGTCCTATTTATAAGGATGAACTAACTATTAAAAGTATAAATTACTCTCAGAATAATATTTCCACTCCCATTCAGCAAGATGAGACTAGAGAATGGTTGATTTTGGGCTTATATGGGTGGCTTAATCGGGTAGAAAAATAAAATTTTTCGGTTTTACTGAGGTTTCTGTGTGGTGACATCTTTTTCCCCGTACTATTACGTGGCAATTTCAACGAAAATCTTCATTAAAGGTAATAAAAAAGAATGTTTTCATGAAACACTCTCTAATAAAGGAATTCCTATATTCGTTAAACTCTATATTTTTTTATTATTTTGGCTATATGGGAAATTCATTCACCTGTTTTTGGGGTAATAATTTTAGAAGGAATGAAATTTTTTCAAGGGTTTTGTAAATAGAAAAATATTTTTCCTTTGTTATAGTAATCCAATATCTCCCATATTTCATTATATAATTTTCCTATTGTTCTCTATATTATTAGATTTTTTGAGGATGTTTTAGAATTTAAGATTTTGTGTTCTAATTTGAATGCATGTAGACAAAGGAGGAGGATTATGGTTTTATGGCCATGTTCATATAGAGTTTTAGTAGAACTAAAATTTGTTTTAAATTTGGAATGGTGGATTGTTTCCAATTAAAATGGATGATATTTAAATTATATAAAATTGATAGAATGAGTAAATATAATCTGTAGACATTTAAGGTATGTTATTCTATTCAAATATCAACTCCCATAATCTCATAGATTATAGCTCATGATAAAGAGATTGAAATTGATCTGGGGAATAATGAGAGTTTATGGTTCATTCCAATGATGGAATCACATAATAAATAAAGGGACAAGACTATGTTTAACATATTTTATAACGATCTAAAATGATAAAGGGATATTGTTATTGTAATGGTGGGTATGCATGAATGGCGTACAACTAGTTGGGAGAGTGAAATACATGATAAAATTTTGATATTCATTCGATATATATAATCTTTTAGGTAATCATTAATTTAGGGTGAGGTTTCCCCCTGTATCTCTAAATTAGTAACAAATTCTATGATTAATGATATTTTAAAAAACATTCCTAATGAGGGTTTGACTTGGTCTCTTTCACTTTTTCATTCCAATAAGGCCCCTAAACCTAATGGGTTCCATGCCATTTTTTTTTGAAAATTTGGAATATTATGGGGTCTAGTATCATATAAATCATGAATGATTTTTGGATAATAATAGCATTCTACATAAAAATTAATAATACTTCGATTTATTTATTACACAAAATGAAAAATACTTTCATTGGTATAAAATTTGGAACCATAATACTCTTAAACATGACCTTTAATATATTCTATAAAATCATTATCAATCATCATAGATGATTGTTTCCTTACATTGTATTTTAAAAACAATTTTACTATGTTCCCAAAAGGATAATATTAAATAATATGATAATTTATAATGATATTTTTCAATCAATGAAGTCACACACTCTTTATAAAAGTGTTTTCATGGAAATAAAACTAGACATGAATAAGGTATATGGTATGGTAGAATGGTTAAATCTATACATTTGGATTATTAATATGGGTTTCTGCAACTCATTGGTAGATGTCATTATACACTGTGATTGGTCAATTTTATTTAATATTAGGGTTAATGGAAAATTTACCCAAAAATTTATTTTTTATCATGACTTTCATGAGAGATATCCTCTTTCATCATACATGTTTTCCCTTATGATACATATTTTTTATATCTTGTCACAGATGTGACAAAGAGGAAAAAGTTACATGGTGAAGTGGTTTTTTCATAGTCCTCATATTTCCCCTTTTTATATATTTCATCATAGTATTTACTCATTCCATGTTGGAGGAATGTTTTTGTATTGTGAATATTAATTGTAACTACGAAAGGGCTTCGAGTTAGTTGGTGAATGTTTCTGAATTTGAGGTATCATTTATCATAGGTGGGTATACTTTTTATAAAGAAAATATTCAAGGTTTATCTTGAATAATAAAGATGACATATATCTGAAATACCGTTTCCATACTATGGTTTTTATAATTTCATATAAAGAGGTGTTCCCTACTATTTTTAAATGATTTATAAGATGATTTAGTTTTGGTTAATGAAAGTGGATTTTTAATGCCTGAAAATAGTTTATTGTAAAGGAGGTTTCCTAATCAATCCCCATATTTATCATGTCCATTTTTATGATCCTGGTTGTTCTGTTTGACCAGTAAAATTTTTATTTGGTTAAAATTTGTTAGGGATACCATACTGGGAAGAAAAATGAGTAATGGGTGGAAATAAAAAAATTATAGGCACCAAAAGGATTGTTTCAGTTTTGGTTTTAAGTATTTGTGTTCAGTTTTTTTAGAAAATTAGATATATGAATTGGTCACAAACTCATATCCCTCAATAATTAATTAAACAATGAATGTATACAATGAAAACATGAGGTGAAAAGAGTTTTCACCAATTCAAAATAATGATATGTTACACATATAAATGCTATCAAACTCAAAACATTAAATAGAATACCAGAGGTGGTCTTTAATAAAGATTTGGACTGGTCTCTTGGAACCTTGAACATAATAATCATTTTAATTTCTCATTATTGTCTAATAAATGTTTTCTTTTTGGGGAATTGAATGAATCACAAAAAAATGATCAAATTTCTCATTCTTGGACTACATCCTTCCTCCCAAGTACTAAAAACAAAGGATGGAAATAAAAAGAGAAAATTGAAATGGATCAGTTCAATTCAAAGGAAATCAACACATATGTATCCATGCTTGGACAATACATCTATAATACTACCTTCCAATAGATGTCTATATCATCATGTAAAAATATTACCCAAATCAAAGATTTACATCACATTTTAAAAAATATATGCAGTGGAATCCTATCATGGGCCATCTGAATAGTAAAAACTCCATGTGCCCAAGAAGAGAGAGCATAGTAATAAGCATTAGGAAAACCAAAATTAAAAATAGAAATTATTGCTATGAACAACAACTACACAATAAAATAGTATTCATTAAGTCCATAAAAAAATATATTAATGAATTATAATGAAATATCATTAAGATTCGAATGATGACATCGGAGTATATGCCAATAAATTAACCTAGTGAAGCCACCGAAAAAACTAGCTAGTAGAAAAACTATTAGAGAAGGCCAAAACTACCCATTCTTTAGATATAAACATTGACCAACCAATGTTCCAATAACTCCAAAATACTAAGGCATCATGTCAAGAAAGCTATTATGATATGTTCATACTGACTTTAATCCAGATCTAGAAAGCCACTATTATCACAAAGATAGATTTATCAAAAAGTATGCTTCCAATTAGGGAGAAATGAAACAAGAAATAGATAATCAAAGAGAAAAACTTTCTAGGGGATTATCTTCATGGAATGTACCTTAAATTAAAATCAAGACTCAATGTGAATTGTTCTACCATACTTATAAACATCAGTTTTATGATATGAAGATATTTTTACATTGTGATGGTACCATTTTTGTACTTATGATGCACAATTTCATCTTTATCATCTATTCAAGAGTCCTATTATTCCCAAAATCCACTATAATTTTATATGTGCCTCTATACTTTAGGTTATCTTATCCTTTATTTTTTCATTATTTACTCTCATCAATTTTAGAGGATTAAGTAAGATGTTCAAAGGAGTTAGTTCTACTGCAGAACTTGGACTCTGATTCATTTAATGGAACTAGTGTTAATTGTTTTGGGTGTGGTTATCAGTTTAGGGAAACCAGTGTTGGTGTGGTGGTCGACGTATCCATACACTTGGACTCTGACTTCTGATTTCTAACTCAATGCTCGAAAACACTGATTGTGTGTGTATTTCCATTGAAAAGTTTTCTTCGTGAATAATTTGTGTCAGCTCACCCGGTATATTTTTTTGATCATGGAGCACATTTTTCTTTTCATGATGGCCCCACGAAGGTAGCCATCTAGGGTTCCGAGTTTTGTATGATATGGTATCCCACCGAGCGACGAGGCCTCGGTGTAGGGCCACATCACAGTGGAGGTACCAGTGGTACCACTACCCGTTGGGGGAATGATACCACCAGCTCCAGTAGCAGAGAGTGCGCATCATCTGAGTGCATTGAATGAGTTCCAATGCTAGAGGCCGCCTATGTTTCAGGGAGATAAACTCCCACAAGTAGCTGATGATTGGCTGGAGGATGTTGTGAGTGTTTTTAGATTGGTAGGGACACCAGCCGACTTCATGGTGATCCTTGTCGTGAGTCTCCTACTTGCTGTAGCAGGTCTATGGTGGAGCCTGATTATCTAGGTGCATGATAAGGCATCACTACACTGGTTGTACTTTGAGAGTCTCTTCCGGACAGAGATTGTTCCAGTCAACCATTGTGTGGTGCGGATTCCGGAGTTACTTCATATGTAGCAGGGCAACATGACAGTAGCTTAGTACTCATCGAATTTCACCGACCTCTCGTGCTACTCCACAGATGTGGTGCGAGAACCATTTTCAGGGACCAAACCTTCGAGAAGGGAATCAGAAATGAGATCAGATCATTGATGATCTCCCTCAACATCCCGACACAAGCAGGGCTGCTGGAGCGAGTCCTTATAGATG
This sequence comes from Viscum album, assembly GCA_963277665.1. Classification (NCBI taxonomy): domain Eukaryota; kingdom Viridiplantae; phylum Streptophyta; class Magnoliopsida; order Santalales; family Viscaceae; genus Viscum; species Viscum album. The sequence goes on from OY728167.1 coordinate 29,935,089, forward strand.
AGAGTTTTCTTTTTCAGTAGTCAGCACTAGAGAGACCCACCACAGGGAGACATGTAGCGGAGTCTTCTGCTGCTGGCAGTAGACATATGTCACAGAGTCCCAAGTGTATCAGGGCATTAGGTGGGATACCCCATGATACATGTTCAGTTGTGCGGGGAACACGAGATAGAGCCAGCCATACAAGGAACATGTAGTGCTCTGCATGCGGTAGGCATGGCCACACGGCTCGTGACTTCCCAACCCACCATGCAGATGAGCAGAAGGCGGTAGAGTGACTTCCCAGGAAGAGGCAGATGTTCAACCGTGGTGGACTTCCTGGAGCAGGCGGACGTGGCAGAGGAGTTGGCCGAGCAGTAGGTGGTGGACAATGTTTTTAGGCCCTACCACCACCACAACCACTAGGAGGTCCACACCGACCACATGGAGCTGGAGGACAGGGGTGGGCTCAGCTCTAGGCAGTTGACGCCTATGACCATGATGCACCTGATATTATTCGAGGTACTATCTATTTCTACTACACCCTAGCTACAGTACATATTGGCACAGGTGCGAGTCATTCTTTTATTGCAGCTGCCCTCGTTCGGAGCTCAGAGAATCCGATCGAGCTATTAGCTTGATCATTATGACTAGAGACTCCTATGGGTGCATACTCGATGATTATGAACTAGTGCTGACAGTGTGAGCTTACTATAGGAGGAGAGAGCTTCAGCTAGGATCTCCTCGAAGCGGCGTTGAGGCCTTAAGACCTCATCTTGGGTATGAACTGGTTATCCACAGTTCATGCGAAGATTGACTGTATTAGGTGGAAAGTGTAGTGTTTCTGCGAGGATGAGATGAGGTTAACCTTCACCAGCGAGAAGGGAGCCTTTTCAGTACATGATGGACTTACCTAGACGAGGGGGCATCCGATCCCACATCAGTTGGCTAGTCTCATCCTCAGAGCGGCTGATATGCAGAGTCTGAGTTTTCTTGTTGTGGTGGATCAGTATGCAGATGTTTTTACTGAAGATGTTCCATGATTACCTCCTCGTAGAGAGGTGGAATTCTAAATTGACATGTACCCTGGAATGACACCGATATCTACTCTAGCATATCATATGGCTCCCGCCGAGCTTCATGAGGCGTGGGTACTGCTGGAGGACTTGTAGGGGAAGGGATTTATCTGACCCAGTGTTTCACCCAGGGAATCCCCAATTTTGTTCACCAAGATGGTGGATGGGAGCATGCATATGTGTGTTGATTATCGACGCCTGAACTAGGTGACTGTGAAGAAAAATTACCCACTCCCGAGGATTGACGACATCTTTGATCAGCTCTAGGGTGCACGATGGTTCTCGAAGATAGATCTCAGGTCAGGCTATCATCAGCTCAGAGTTCGAGATGAGGATTTGTAGAAGATGACCTTCAGGTGTCAGTATGGCCACTATGTGTTCATGGTTATGCCTTTCGGTGTAACCAACGAACCGGCTGTGTTCATGAGTCTCATGACCAGGATCTTCCAGCCTTATCTCGATCATTAAGTCATAGTCTTTATCGATGACATACTGATTTACTCGATTACTGAGGAGGAGCACGCCTACCACTTGCAGGTTGTAATGGACACACTCCGAGAGCACCAGATTTATGGTAAGCTCTTGAAGTTCTAGTTTTGGATTTGAGAGGTTAACTTCTTGGGGCACGTCGTCTTGGAGGCAGGAGTTGCTGTGGATCCTGCGAAGATCGAGGCAGTACTTGCTTGGGAGCCACCTAGGAGCATGACAAAGGTGCAGAGTTTCCTAGTTCTGGCTGGGTATTATCAGAGATTTGCGCCAGAATTCACCAGAGTTGCAGCACCACATTCAACATTGACGAAGAAGGGTAAACCCTTTATGTGGACAGATAGATGTTAGTAGAGCTTTCAGGAGCTGAGACAGAGATTGACCAATGTGCCCATCTTGATGGTACGAGAGTAGGGTGTAGGGTATGTAATTTACTATGATGCATCAGGGACCGGACTCGGGTGTGTCTTGATGCAGGAGCAGGCAGTGATCACCTATGGTTCACGATAGTTGAAGAAGAACGAGTTGAACTACGCTACCCATGACCTGGAGGTAACTGCAGTGGTCTTCACCTTGAAGATGTGGCGACACTATCTGATGGGCGAGTGCTTTACAATATACTCTGACCACTAGAGTCTCAGTAATATCTTCTCGCAGAAGGACCTGAACCTGATACAGTGGCGATGGCTCGAGTTCCTACCAGACTATGACTTTGAGATAGTCTATACTCTTGGGAAGGGGAACATAGTAGCTGATGATCCCAGTAGGAGATCAGGCATTCAGCTACTTGGAGAGGCGATGGAGAAATTAGCCTCTTTGTAGATATCCTTCATGGATAGAGATGGGGAATTATTTCTACAGTCCCTCACAATCTCTCCTCCACTACATCAGCGGGTCAACGAGGCATATCGTGGGGACGTTTACTGTGAGACGCGACATGCTCAAATTTATACAGGGCATGCGCCTCATTGATTTTCTGAAGGAGGAGAGCATGGAATCCTCTTCAGGGGACGTACCATGGTACCAGTTGTACTGTAGGAGTAAGTGCTAAGGGTGTTTCACAATTCCCCTATTACGGTACATCCAGGAGTGGCGAAGATGTACTAGGACCTCGGATGTCATCATTGGTGGCTGGGTATGAAGAAGGTTGTAGAAATGTTCGTTTCACGATGCGTCACTTTCCATCAAGTGAAGGCAGAGCATCAGCTACCAGTAGGATTGGTACAAACCTTAGAGGTTTCGGATTGGAAGTGGGATGAGATATCCAAGGATTTCATGATGGGGATCCCACATAATTCAAGAGGACACGACCCCATTTGGAAGATCCTAGACTGACTCACCATGTTGTCCCACTTCCTATCGATCAGAGGGCAGGGCTCAGTAGAGAGATTGGGACGCCTCTACGTTCAGGAGATCATACGGCTTCATGGTGTACCATCGTCTATCATCTATGATTGAGATGATCGCTTTACTTTGATTCTTTGGAAGGGATTGTAGGAGGATTTTGGGATGCAGCTACGTCTGAGCACCGTCTTTCATCCTCAGACAGATGGCTAGAAGGAGAGGACCATTCAGACACTCAAGGACATGCTCTGTGCGTGTTTCCTTGACTTTGGTCGTAGCTGAGAGGATCACCTACCCTTGGTGGAGTTTGCATACAACAACAGCTACCACTCCTAAATCGGTATGGCACCATACGAGGCACTGTACGACCGACCATGAAGATCACCTCTGTGTTGGACTGACTCTGTGGAGTTAGAACTCGTAGGACCAGAGATGATTCGGGCTACGATAGAGAAGGTTCAAATCATCCAGGAGCTGATAAGGACTGCATAGAGCAGACAGAAGTCCTATGCTGATAGGAGGTGGAGACCACTGGAGTTCAAGGATGTCAAACACATTTTCTTATGGGTCTCACCTCGACGTGGATTACAGAGATTTGGCCGGGGCGGCAAGTTACTTCCACGCTTCATCGCACCATTACAGGTCCAAAGAAGGGTAGGCAAGGTGGCTTATCGCCTAGACCTTCCACCTCAGTTGCACCGAGTGTATGACGTCTTCCACGTGCTCCGTTGAGGAGATACGGGCACGAACCGACCCACATCATCGACCACGGGGTGCTGGACATCGATGACGAGGTTACATTCAAGGAGGTCCCGAGGGAGATCGAGGATCGATAGGAGCGGTTCCTCTGTGGATAGTCAATTCCTCTTTTGAGCATTCTTTGGCAGAACGGGAACCTCCAGGAGAGCACATGGGAGTGGGAGGCTCAGATGCATGCTTAGTACCCTCATTTGTTTCCCAATTTTATGTTGTAGCTTTACGGGGGCGTAAATCCCTATGGTGGGAGTAATATAAAGACCCATAAATTTTGAAGAAATTTTTTTATTAAATATTTCAGAATTTTATGGGTCAGTGGCTTCTGACGACACTTGATTCCAAGTCCCTGTGGGTCCGGAATCAATTTATTAAGTTTAGCTATGGTACGTTCAGTAAATGAACGAGCGGGTTTTTCTATATTTTGAACCTGTGCTTGGAATTGAAATCTGAGGGCACCGATGAACTCGCAACGCCAGTAATTACTTAAGGGGACCTTTACCGTAGTCTCATTTTCATGGGAGGAGAAGTTATTTATTGGTGTTTAATTAAATAATTAAATAAAATTGTTGTACAATTTTATTCTATATATAAGGAGGTTAATTCCTCCCATGGGAAGTTTTTTGTGGGGCCCACACCCACCCAACTTCCCATGTGTTGATAATTGAAAGGGGGGGACCACACAAGCCCCAACCTTTAACCTTCCCCTAAACACCATAACCCTCTTTAAAATCCCCCATTAAACTCCCATGTTAATGTTGACTACTGTCCCATTTATGAGACCTCTCACCTCCTCCTCTCTCCCTCTTAAATTCTTGCCAACATTCCCTAATTAATGAGATGAGTCACTTATTTTAATTAATTATGTGATTCGTTTTTTAATTATAAAATCTTTGTGATGTGAATAAAAATAATATCATGAGATATTATTTTGAGTTGGAGAATTTGGTATGTAGATAAACTTTTGTGAAATTCTAAAATTATATTGATTGAACTCATGTGTGAAGAAGAAGAGAACATACCTTCGACAAAGAATGGCACCTATTCAATGAAGAACACCACATCAACGAAGAACGATGAAACACACTGACGTCATCTACGAAACATCACCCCGCAATGCCGTTTTCCACAACCGCCAACGTACGACGTCAATTATTGATGTAGGGGGTTTGATTAATTTATTTAAAAAAAATTACTCCTTCAATCTTGTTTTATTTGAGGGAACATCTTGTCTAATTGTTACCATCTTACGCGGAGGGCGCAGGCCGAACAATCACATCCCGATGACCCTCCATCATTCCTTGCCTTGTTTGGAATCAGGAAGCGGTGACGAACTAAGGCAACAACCGAGTGCCAGTTGCTCATGGAGGAACCACGACCCACAACCACAGGCCGCTCGACCAACAAAGGTGTCCGGGCCAAAGGAAGGAATCGCGATGCCCCACGGCGCCGCGCTACAAAAACTGCGGCCTGTATAGTGCAGGTTGCTTCGGTGGAAGAACCGGCCGGCCTGTCCACCGACAGGGAAAAGGGGAGCCACAATGTCCGGAGGGAACTGAGCTGAAAAAATCTTAGCCCACCGTGCTGGCCCAGTGTGCCAGAAGGCCGGTCAGCCTAGCCGACCATTTTAGGAATGGCAGCGCCACTTGGCGCCGCCGGTTCGAACAACCGAGAAGCCGCACCCCCATACCGCTCGGCCAGCCGGGCTGAGCGCCCAGCCGTGCTATGCCAACCCGGTCCACACCCCGCCGGGCCGAGCCGCGCCACATCAGGTCAGCCCGCGTCCCTTCGGGCCAGGTCGTGCCCTTGGGGCTGAGTTGAATTTTTCTTAGGACCGGTATGACACCCCTGCTAGGTCGGACACATCAAACTGGGTTAACTCGACCCGTTGGCCCACTGGGCTAAAAGGGTCGGGCCCATTATTCACTTAAACGTGAATAACATAATGACCGCACGTCCGATCAATGCACCTTCTGCGGAACTGGGACCATTTCGACGAGACTGTCCTTTGAGATACTCTAAGTGAGTTTTGGACATCTTTGGTAAATGGAGGGGTTTGGAATGAACACATTTCCAACCAGTCCCCTGGAACGGAAAAACCAATATCTATCAGGCCAGGGGTTTGTTTGATGTGTCGTCTGTCGGGTTGGGTTAATTTTGATGAGACATAACTTCGGGATACATAAACTCTAGAATTCGTGATAGTTGATGTATCGACCCCTTTTACTTGTGGAGAAGACCCTCCCTGAATCGAGTATGTTGTGTGCGGGAACCCTAGAACTGGCTGCGACTGGGACGACGATGACGACTGTGCTTGGATCCTACATGGGTTCAGTAGCGAGGACGACTGTACATGGATCCTCTGTGGGTTCGGCAGCGATTACGACTGTACAGGGATCCTATGTGTTTTCGACTGCGATGGTTACTGTACTTGGATCCTACGTGGGATCAGCAGAGACAAGTTCTGTACTTGGATCCTACGTGGGTTCGGTAGAGGAGATGATTTAGAGGCTACATCTAATCATATCCACCCCTCTTTTTAAGTAGTATACCTGTGTGAGCTAATTCTTTACTTTCAATCATTATCATTGGTATGATTGAGTTCTTCCGGTGTGGACTGGATTGTGCTTGTGCTCAGAATTTGAAGCCATACTGGAATTGATTACTTAGGTATATGTATGGTCATATACCTAAGTAGGTTTGGTTGATTCTTCATGTTGTTCCTTTACTTTGTGGTTTATCCTCCGTGGATTCTGGGAGACCTTTGGGGGTCTCGGGGTCCCTACTGAGTATCGTATACTCACCCCTACATGGTCATTTCCCGCACTACGTTCTATTGGTTGCAGACGACGGGCAACACTGATTGTGGTCAAGGCTTGTGGAGCTGGACGGTATCTGAGGGTGGACCACCTCGCAGTACATACACGGAGCGGATGAACATACCCGAGGTACCGACGAGACTATATGTACCCACCCTTTTGGTGGGATTCTTGTAGGACGACTCGGTGGTTGTTGTTTAACTTTTTAGCTGTTGTACTTTCTTTCTGAGTAGTACTATACATTCAGTTGGGTTTGCATACCATCCCATTTACTTTTCAGTACTAAGTTTTGTACTTAGTTTACATTGTGTTTTCTCCATCTTGTGTACTCTGTTGTTTTTGTTTACTATATAAAGGAAATGCCTTCCCTTTTATCGGGAATTACACCATTGGTTCTAGTCGCCATCCCCTGGCCTATGGAAGGTGGGCTTGGTGTAGTCACTGCACGGGCCCCAAGGATGGGTTGTGACACCACATATGTGGATATACATGGATGATACACCACACATTATTGACTACATTGATCGGGACATCGAAAATGGAGCCACCTTCACATATTTCCCTATGGCGATCGAGGATCGATAAGAGATGATCCTGCATGGAAATTCCATTCCCTTGGTTCATGTGTTGTGGGACCATGGGATCGTACAAGAGTGCTCTTGAGAGTGTGAGATCCAGATTATGTCTTAGTATCCAAATTTTTTTATTAGTTTTTTCCTTTTCAGGAATAAAATCATAAAGGATGGAATAATGTATTTATATCTAGTTTTTCTTGTTATACATTTATGTAAAAGGACAAATTATTTCAGACCTAGTCTCTAGGATGATGGACTATTCAAAGGCCACATGAGCTCAAAATTAATTACATAAAAAATTTAAATATATTTTATATCAAGTACACACGTTTTAAAAAAAATAATTGAATATCTCTTAAAGAGTGTCTTGGATAAAAAATACATGACCATGGTTGAATCTGTTGTAATGAATTTATCTTAGTCATGAAATAATGTTGGCTAGTGCTAGATGATCTTATGAGGTAGCTGCTGGAGGGTACTTTAGGTGAATTAATTCAATAAATTAATTAATTCATTCATTTAATACAAATGACCATATATCCTCTCTAAATATATAGTTATGGAAAATATATAGTGTTAGTTGCATAACCCTGTGATCATTGAGAGGATTTTTTAATCCTTTATTGGTGAACCATGATCAAATGATGGATCGTGATCAGATCATGGTGATTTGTCAAATACTGATAGCAACATATCTTCTCCATCATTGGAATCCACATTTTTCACCAAATATTAATCTAAATCAAGTTACAGAATTTATTTTGTTTGTTTCATCCCTACTTTCTTTAATCAGACATGAATTTTGAATATTCATTGACATCGTGGCAATTCTAAACCATCAAATAAGCCCCATTGATAAATAAATTTCTTATTCATTTTATTTTTTCTTCAGATGAAGTGTTTCTAAAACTAGATTACATGATTGAAATTATTTTCCAGGAACTCTTGGAAAAATATGATTATCAACATTTCTATAGTTTTTCCCCCATAAATCATTTTGGTATTCAATTTTTACCAATGAGTACACGGTTTGACTTTTCTTATTGAGTTTTAGTGCGATCGTTCCCTCAAATTTGAAGTAGATTTTCATTCAAAGATCTGATTGTAGATTTAATGATGTATTGGGTTAGATTGTGGGATTTGAGTGATTAATCCCATGGATTACTGATCCAGGGCCATGTGGTAGTGATGGGAAGTGCATGAGGCACATGAAAATTTCAGGTAGAGGATTATAACAAGGATTTATGGACACTATGGGGATGTAATAGACAAACGATGGAGTTTCCCACCAATTTCGGGAAATAAATTGATATAATTTTTGGTGGAGAATCTGACTCTAGAAACTACAGGATGGTTCCATGGGTTCTATGAATAACTGGACTACATGCCACGTGTTCTTAAGAACACATGGTATGTAGTCCCCTGGCGACAACAGTTTGGGTTTCCAGGCGAGATAAATATCACACACTGTATGGTACCCCAGTACACCATGTGACCAGATGCAAGTGACCCGACATGTACTTTTGGAGTACACAAACATCAAAAAAACTAGGAACACACCATATAATACTACATGGTCTACATACACGGGCATAATAAAGAGAGCATGGGCTGTCCATGGGTGGGAAATACACATTGTGTAGTACCCTTACACACCATTTAGTACTACATGGCCAGTCAACAATGTACTAGCGAGGAAATGGACAGTCCGTGGAATGGAGCTACATGTTTTTTGGTCCCCTTACATTTCATGTACTTCCAATTACAACATATACCACTTTTATCTCTTTCATTTGGACATAGATTTTGTATTATGAATATCATATCCTCATTTTTATTCCAAATAGAACATTATTGTGGTCCTTGTAGTGGATCATGAGATATGTTGTGATGTTTTTGTACTGTGGCACTTCTTTATATTACTCTTAATGATGGAACTGAAATCCTAGCATCATTAGAGAGAGATCAAAGTGGTAACCCCTGATAAAATAGTTTTTGGTTCCTCTGTATATTAAGAGGTACCCCCTAATATACTAGGGGTTGGGTCCTCTAACGATCAATATAATGGTTCCCCTAATGGGATAAGGTATGGGTCCTATATCTACCAACTGAGTGGTACCCCCAAACAGACGTGGTTTTAGGTCCTCTACAAACCTTCTAAGTGGTACCACCTTGATGTAATAGGGTGTGGGTCCTCTGCCTACCGATTTGTGTCTCCCTAACACCCTATGGTGGGTGTCCCTTACATGGATATTATTCCACCTCGACTACGCAGCACAATGGTGAGGTTTGGGTTCTCACATGGTTAATAAATGAGACTGATACACTATAAGTTGGGAATCATTGATGGGCCTTTTAGAACTGTTGGAAGACAATTTTCTTGAGATGGGATGTCAGATGGAGATCCATATTTTTTCTCCAATGGGTTTCTTTTATGACCATATATATCATTGTTGTTGGGTATCATTTCCAAATTTTTTTGTTAAGATCTATCAACATACATCATGTTTTAAATTGTTCCCCCAACATATTGTAGGGAATCATACTGAGTATGTATATACTCACCCCTATATAAGATTTTCCTTGTTGTAGCATGTCTTTTTTAGATGAAATATGGTTTGGAAGTGATTTCAGAGTATCAAAGGATACCTGAGTGTCTTTAACTGCATACTGTGGTTGAGCCATGATGATCTAGATCAAGGATCTCTCAACATTTCATTTAGAGATATATTTAGGAAGGGAAAGCTGTTCTAATTGGACTTATCTGTTTCCACATTACATTTTAGATTACACAGGAAGACTCTTGTATTCCCTAGAGGTTATTATATGCATGGTTTATTTTTAGGATGTCTCTATCTTTATTATAATTCCTATGAACATCTGTATGGTGATTTTTGGGTGTGTGAATAACGGTACATTAAGAAAATTCCTTCCATTTTAGTTATTCCTTCCAGTGATACTCATATTCCTCTATCCCATATATGCGGAAATAGCGTAGTGGATTCTTAGCCTTCTATCTACGAGGTGAGCCCCAACAGGTTGGGTATTCACATGTATGTTTATTTATGATAGTATGGCCATGATTCCATATGACCAGTTTCCTCCCCTCATCCTTTTCCTGACATGGATATATGTTTATTTCTTCTAAATAGTCTGATTTACTATTATAGAAGTTTCTTAGTTATTTTCCATTGTGTTTCACTCTATTATGAGGTTATTGTCTCCTCACAGTAATAACATAGACCCTCTCTCATAGTCAAAAACCTATAGTATATGGGGAAGAACACATAATGTAATATGGTGACATTGGATAGGAAACTGTTCATTGGTATATGATTGATGTAAGTTACATCATTAATTTTTACAAAAATATTTTTTAGCATACTCTACATTTGGGGAACTCTACCTTTTGTTAAATCCCATTTTTATGTGAGGATAAATTTTTTATTTCTAAAACATGAATGTGTGAGGCTTATGTTTCGAGTAATTTTGATACAACTCCCAAAACTTCCATGATGGAATGTGGAAATTTTTCATCTAAAGATAAACATTTGTGTGATCATGTTATCTTTTAGGTATTAATCCTTATGGTGTTTACTATTTATAGACACTAAATATATGGGTAAATCCCAAATTACATTTCTTCATAGTCCTCTTGAATAATTTCCCATCATCTATATATGGTGATCAGTGATGACATGAGGTGACATAGTGATTCAAGAGTATTGAGGGAAATTATAGTTATCAATAAACCCCAGTAAATTTAAAGAATATAATATTTATCCATTATATAATATTTATAGTCATGATATTTATCCATTATATAATATTTATAGTCATGATATGTGTTGAATAAAAATGAGTTACATCAGTTCGTGGGGCAGTAGTCTGCCAAACACATGATCAATGATTTTCTTCCCACTGGATAGAGGGGAAATGGAAAAATATAATTACATTAAAACAATAAAATATATGTATATGGTCGATACTTTTGTAATTATATTGGATGTGTCAATAAATAATTTATGTTTTAAAAAGTAGAAATAAAATGAATAATCATCGCTAAGTAAATTACATTCTCATAGAGAAAACTCATTTGGATCTCATTGGAGGGACCCAATGGTTTGTATTTTTAGAAGAATAATAGGTATATAGTGTGGATACACATTTTTAAGAAATAATTTGGATGTTAATTTTCTATTCAATGGGCTTATATTATGTAAAGAAGTTAACATAGGGTGTGACATTTTATATGTGGGAGTGTAAAGGCTCAGAAATTTCGTGGGAGAATTTTTTTTCTTATATTTTTGGGAATTTTACGAGTCCGATGTTTCTGATGGGGCATTATTCCGAGGCCTGGTGTGCCTGAAATCAATATATGAAGTTTTGTTTGGGTACGTTCCGTAAATATAGGAGCATGATTTTATATCTTTTGAACCGGTGCTTGAAATTGAAATCTAAGGGCACCGTTGAACTCACAGCACCAGTATTCGCTTAAGGAGACCATCACCGCAGTTGCATTTTAACGATGTTGGATGTTAGTTAATGGTATTTTTAATATTGTTAAATTAAAATAAAATTATTTCTTTTATTTTTATTGTGGTGGTTTAATCCACCAAGGAGAGGTTGGAGGTGGGGCCCACCTGCACATAACCTCCCTTGGGAGGATATTATGTGGTGGGGACTACAAGAGCTTGAACACCCTTTAACCCCTCATTTATGTGGGGAAAATCTCTTAAACACCCATTGATTTTAATGAAGCCAACTCTCCCTTTATTTATACTGAAACATTCCACCTTCCCTTATAAGTGTTCCAAACAATAAATTAATAAATAGGATTAATTAATTAATTTGAAATAGTTTGAATTATTTTGAAAATAATAAAATAATGGTTTAGCATAACCCATTATTTTGGTTGGCGATTCTTTTTGGTGGTGCTTTGGAGAACTCTTGAGAGAGAAGTTCATCTTCTCAACGAAGAACACGAAGAATGCTTCTACCAACAAAAATCAACGTCGACTTCTTCCTTCTTCAACAGAGGCAAGGAAAGGGAAGTGACACCCATGAGGAATGCCGACGTTGTCTTCGACTTCTTCACCTTCGAATGTTTCCCGCCAATGACGAGTACCTCTCTTCCTCTACTGATGTTGACGGAACGATGCCACCTTCCCGCGACTCTGTCAAACGACACCGACAAGCATGTTAAGGGTTTGTTTTGATTAAATTAAATCCTCATACCTCATCATTTATTATGGTTCGATGTTTTACATTTGTTTTCACCTAATGCAGAAGGGCGCGGACCGAACAAACACGGCCCGACGTCCCTCTATTTTTTCTTGTTTGGTTGACGATGGAGGCAGACCGTGGGCGAAGCTGGTGGCGCAAGGGATGCCGAACAGCTGGAAGGGCATGGCATCGTCGCGCCAGGAAAAGAAAATCCACGGCTAGATAGGCCGCAGAATAGCTGGAAGAGCACGGTACTGTCGCACTGCGCCGGTGAAGAACCGCAGCCAGGGGCACCATGGCAGACGGAAGAGGCGCGTCGTTGTCACGCCGCACCTTGCCAGATGTGTGGAACTGCGGCCAGGGTGGGCCTTGGCGAAGAGGTGTGGTGCCGTCGCTCCCCAAGGCGGGACACGAAGGGTCCCGTGGCACTACGAACCGGTGCTAGGTGCCAGTTCCTTCGGAAGACGGGGGGAGGGGGGGGCACCCCCCCCCCCTCACTGTGTGGCTCTTCGGGCCCCACGACGTGTCCAGTCGGGCGGCGCGGCCCGCCCGCCGTGGCCATCTGGCTGGGCCCCATGGCCAGGTGCCAGGCCCTACGGCATGCCCGGCCGGGCCCTGCGGTCGGCCAGACCGCCTTCGGTCCAGGCTGCCATCGGGCTGGACCGCAATCGGGCCAGGCCACTCCATCAGACCTGGTCGGATCTGCGGACTGGGTAATCCCCCTGTCAAAACCCATTTAACACAAAATCACCATTTTATCGGTATTTTGGGCTACGGGTGTCCGAACGATGAACCGTCTATGGCGATGGAAGGCTTAGAGCAGGATAGATCTCTTGGATGACCCTGCAGGTGGTTTGGACGCAGTTGGGGTACAGTCGGGTTGGTTTGAACCAAAAAACCAACCCGGCCCCTGGAACGGAAATGCCTATAAAACACAGACCGTGTGTCCGATTGATGCGCCATCTGTCGCGTTGGGTTCCTTTTGATGAGGTGAAACTACAAGATACATCAACTTGAGATTTCACAGTTTTTGATGTACCAACACATGACTCGAGGAGCAGAACCCCTTGGAATCGAGCGTGCTGTGTGTGGGAACCCTATGGCTTGCTGCGACTAAGATGATAGGATCCTTCGTGAGTTCGACATCGAAGATAATGTACTGGTATCCTCCGTGGGTTTGACAGGGATGATTTCTGTACTAGAATCCTCCATGGGTTCGACAATGGTGATTTCTGTACCAGGATCCTCTGTTTTTTTGATAATGATGACTTCTGTACCAGGATCCTTCGTGGGTTCAATATCACTTATATTAATCTAGGATACTACCTGGGTTTGACATAGGAGATGATTCAGAGGCTAAATATAATAATCTATACCCCTCTTCATGTGTTGTATACCTATGTGAGCTGAGTCTTTTCTTTCAATCATTATAATCGATGTGATTGACTTTACTTCGTTTGTGGTCTAGGATGTGTTCGGGCTCGAGAGTTGGAGTCAGACTGTGATTGGTAATTTAGGTACATGTATGGACATATAATTAAGTAGGGTTGGTTGATACTTATTTATTGTATCTTTCTTCTTTGGTTTATCTTTAGTGGATTCTGGAAGACCTTCGGGGGTCTCAGGGTCCCTTAATGAGTATTTTTATACTCACCCCTGCACGGGCTTTGCCCATACCATGTTGTGTTCTGTGCAGATGAAGGTCAGTAGTTATCGAGGCTGAGGGTGATGGATGGGAGGCTTCTCGGAGCTGGACTATACTAGACATACTTAAGGGACATGTTGTTCGAGTTCTGTACCTGCCCTTCAGGTAGGATTCCCTGGTGGATGATCGAGGAGCTGTTTTCTTTTTTACTTGTACATGTACTTGTTGTTTAGTTGGGTTTGTATACTTTCCCACTTACGTTCAACACACATTTATTTTCTATATTGGTACTTGTTGCTTCTACTACTTGGGTTCAGACTATGTCGGTTACAAGTTTAAAGCCAATGCCTTCCCTTTTTATCAGAGATTCTCCTTTGGTGCTAGTCGCCAGCCCCTGGCCTATAGAAGGCCGGCTTGGGGTAGTCATGGCATAGGCCCCGAGGACGGTTAATGACAAAATGGTATCAAAGGAGTCGGTTCTAGAACAGAACATGTACTCTGATTCTTTTAATGGAAATAGTTTTAAGTGTTTCGGGTGTGGTTATCAGTTTAGGGAAACCAGTGTTGGTGCGGCGGTCGACGTATCCATACACTTGGACTCTGACTTTGGATTTCCGACTCAATGCTCGAAAAAAATGATTGTGTGTGTTTCCTTTGAAAAGTTTTCTTCATGATTACTTTGTGTCATCTCACCTGGTATATTTTTTTTATCGTGGAGAACATGTTTCTTTTAATGATGGCCCCATGAAGGTAGCCATCTAGGGTTCCATGTTTTTTATGAGATGGTAGCCCACCGAGCGACAAGGTCTTGGTGCAGAGCCCCATCACAGCGGAGGTACCCGCAGTACCACTACCCGTTGGGCCACTGATACCACCAGCTCTAATAGCAGAGAGTGGGCGTCACATGAGTGAATTGCACGAGTTCCAGTGCTACAGGCCGCCCTGGTTCCGGGGATATATGGACCCACAGGTAGTTGAGGATTGGCTGGAGGATGTTGTGAGAGTTTTCAGATTGGTAGGGACACTAGCCGACTTCATGGTGTTCCTTGTAGCGAGTCTCCTTCATGCTAAAGGAGGTCGATGGTGGAGCCTGATTCTCTAGGTGCATGATGAGGCATCACTACTCTGGGTGTACTTCGAGAGTCTCTTCCGGTCAGCGATTGTGCCAGATAACCATCGTGCAGTGCGGATTCAGAAGTTACTTCGTCTGCCGCAGGCCAACATGAAAGTCGCTCAGTACTCATCGAAGTTCACCGACCTCTCATGCTACTCCACATATGTGGTGTAGAACCCATTTTTCAGGGCCCGAACCTTTGAGAAGGGACTCAGAAATGATATCAGGGCTTTGATAATCTCCCTCAGCATCCCGATACAGGCATGGGTGCTGGATCGAGCCCTTCTAGTTGAGAGTTTTCTTTCTGAGTAGTCACCACTAGCGAGACCCACCACAGGGTGACATGTAGCAGAGTCTTCTACTGCTGGCAGTAGACACATGTCACAGAGGTCCAAGTGGACCAGGCCATTAGGTGGGAAACCCCATGATACATGTTCGGTTGTGTGGGGTACATGAGACAGAGCCATCCATATGAGGAGCATGTAGTGCTCTGCATGCGGCAGGCATGGTCACATGGCTCGTGACTGCCTGACCTACCATACAGACGAGTAGCAGACGGTAGAGTGACCTCCCAGGAAGAGGCAGATGTTCGACCGTGGTGGTCTGTCAGGAGCAGGCGGGCATGGCAGAGGAGCTGGCCCAGCAGCAGGTGGTGGACGAAATTTCGAGGCACTACCACCACCACCACTAGAAGGTCCACCCCGACCATAGGGATATGGAGGATATGGGTGGGATCACCTCTAGGTAGTTGAGGCCTACGACCATGACGCACCTGAGAAGATTCAAGGTACTATCTGTGTCTACTACACCCTTGCTGCAGTACATATAGATACAGGTGCGAGTCATTCTTTTATTGCTGCTGCCCTCGTTTGGAGCTCGAAGATTCCGACAGAGCTGTTGGCTCAATCATTATGACTAGAGACTCTTACGGGTGTAGACTCGATGATTACGCACTGTTGACGACAATGTGAGCTTACTCTAGGAGGAGTGAGCTTCAGCTGCGATCTCCTCGAAGAGGCGTTGAGGCCTTACGACCTCATCTTGGGTATGGACTGGTTATCCACAGTTCATGCTCAGATTGACTGTATTAGGTGGAAAGTGCAGCGTGTCTGCGAGGATGAGATGTGGTTAACCTTCACCAGCGAGAAGGGATCCTTTGTAGTGTATGATGGACTTACCTAGAGGAGGGACCATCTGATCACACATTAGTTGTCCAGTCTCATCCTTGGAATAGTTGATGTGTGGAGTGTGAGTTTTCTTGTTGTGGTGGATCAGTACTTAGATGTTTCTCTTGAAGATGTTCCAGGACTACCTCCTCATAGAGAGGTGGACTTCTACATTGACATGTACCCTGGAATGTCACCGATATCTACTCCAGCATATCGGATGGCTCCCTCCAAGCTTCATGAGCTATGGGTACAGCTGGAGGACTTGTAGGGGAAGGGATTTATCCGACCCAGTGTTTCACCCTGGGCATCCCCGATTTTGTTTTCCAAGAAGGTGGATGGGAGCTTGCGTCTATGTGTTGATTATCGACACCTGAACCATGTGACTGTGAAGAAAAAGTACCCACTCCCGAGGATTGACGACCTCTTTGATCAGCTCTAGGGTAAAAGATGGTTCTCGAAGATAGACCGTAGGTCAGGATATCAACAACTTAGATTTTGAGATGAGGATGTGCAGAAGACAACCATAAGGTGTCGGTATGGCCCCTAAGACTTCTTGATTATGCCCTTCGGCATAACCAACGCTGCAGTAGTGTTCATGAGTCTCATGAAAAGTATCTTCCTGCCTTTCCTTGATTTCTTTGTCATAGTCTTCATCGACGACATACTGATTTACTCGATTATTGAGGAGGATCATGCCTACCATTTTCTAGTAGTAATGGACACACTTCGAGAGCACCTACTTTATGGTAAGCTCTCGAAGTTCCAGTTTTGGGTTTGAGAGGTTCACATTAATTAAAAATTCATCTTGGGGGCTAGAGTTGCATTGGATCCAACAAAGATCGAGGCAATACTTGCTTTGGTGCCACCCAATAGTGTGACGGAGGTACAGAGCTTTCTGGGACTGGCTGGGTACTATTCGAGATTTGTGCTAGACTTCTCCAGAGTTTCATCACCGCTTTCAACATTGATAAAGAAGGGGAAACCCTTCATGTGTTCAGAGAGATGCCAACAGAGATTTCATAAGATTAGACATAGGTTTATAAGTGCGCCCATCTTGAGGCTATGGGAGGAGGGCGTTTGGTACGTAGTTTACTATGAGGCATCAGGGACCGGACTTAGGTGTGTCCTGATGCAGGAGTGAGCAGTGATCGCGTATGGTTGTTGGCAGTTGAGAAAGCATGAGAAGAACTATGCTACCCATGACCTGGAGTTAGCAGTAGTGGCCTTCACCTTGAAGATGTGGCTACACTATCTGATGGGCCTGCACTTTATATTCTCCTCATACCACTGGTGTCTCTGGTACATCTTCTTGTAGATGGACCAGAAACTGAGATAGCGATGATGGATAGAGTTTCTCTTGGACTATGACATTGAGATAGTCTATAATCCGAGGAAGGGGAACGTTTTAGTAGATTATCTCAGCTGGAGATCAGGCATTCAGCTGCTAGTAGAGGCGACCAAACATTTGGCCGCATTGCAGATTTCCTTTGTGGATTGGGACGGAGCAACCTTTCTGCAGTCTCTTACAGTCACACCTCCACATTTTCAGAGATTCAGGGAGGCGCGTCCTAGGGATGTTAACTGTGAGGCTCGACATGCATAGATATCCACTGGGTAGGCATATGATGGATTTTCTGAAGGTGAGGAGCACGTCATTCTATTCAGAGGATAAACCATGGTACCAGTTTCACTTCAATAGGTAGTGTTGAGGGAGTTACACAAAACTTCATTAACAGTTAATCCAAGAGTGGTGAAAAAGTATCAGGACCTCTTACGACAGCACTGGTGGACAGGTATGATAAAGCCAGTAGAATATTTTGTCTCACGAACCTCACATGTCAAAAAGTGAAGGAGGCGCACCAGGTTCCAGTAGGATTAGTTCAGCCCTTAGGGGACCCAGAGTAGAAGTGGGACAGAATATCCCTGGATTTCATGACAGGACTTCCACCTACATTCAGAGGACACGACTCTATCTAGGTGATCATAGGCTGACTCACCAAGTCGGCCCAATTCCAACCAATCTAAGAGTAGGGCTCAGTAGAGAGCTTGGGACGCCTCTATGTGTAAGAGTTTGTATGGATTCATGGTGTTCCATCGATGATCGTCTCTTTTCGAGATTCTGGTTTCACTTCCCGACTATGGAAGGGGTTTCATACGGCTTTGGGAATGTAGCTTCGCTAGAGCACCTCCTTCCCTCCTCACACGAATGGTCAGACTGAGAAGACCTTTCAGACTCTCGAGGACATGCTCTGTGCATTGGTCCTCAACTTCGGTCGTGGATGGGAAGATCATTTACCATTTTTAGAGTTTGCGTATAAAAACAGCTACAACTCCACTATCGGGAGAAACCTTTCGAGGCACATTACGAATGACTTTACAGATCGCCTCTGTATTGGACTGACCCAGGAGAGTCAGTAATTGTGGGACTGGAGATGATGCAAGCAATGACGGAGAAGGTTCAGATCATCCAGGAGTGGATGAAGATTGCACAGAGCAGGAAGAAGACCTATGCTGATAGGGGACAGAGACCACTAGAGTTCAAGTATGGAGACCACATTATTCTACACGTCTCACCTAGAAGAGGTCAATGTGGATTTGGATGAGGCAGTAAGTTATCTCCACGATTCATCGGGCCGTTCTAGGTCCTCAGCAGGGTAGGAGAGGTGTCTTACCTGTTGTCTCTTCCACCTTAGTTTCACTAGATGCACGATTTCTTCCACGTATCTCATTTGAGGAGATACGTGCACGACCCATCCAAACCCATTGACCACAGGGAGATGGAAATCGATGACGGGGCACCATTCACGGAGGTTTCAGTGGGGATTGAGGATCTATAGGAGCGGGTCCTACGTGGACGTTCGATACCTCTAGTGTGCATTCGATGGCAACATGGAATCCTCCAGGAGAGAACATGGGAGAGGGAGGCTCAGATATGTTCCCAGTACCCCCCATTCATTTCCTTAGTGTGAGTTATAGCCTATAGGGACGTAAATCCATGAGGTCCTGTGAATGTAAAGACCCAGAAATTCCGTTGAATTTTTTTTCTTAAATTCATGGGAATTTTATGAGTCCATAGTTTCAGACGACACTTGATTCTGAGGCCTAGTGTTCCCTGAGTCAATTACTGAAGTATTGTTCGGGTACATTCAGTAAACGTACGAGCATGGTTTTATATCTTTTGAACAGGTGCTCGGAATTGAAATCTGAGGGCACTGTTGAACTTGCAACGCCGATATTCCCATAAGGAGACCATCAATGCAGTTGTGTTTTAACGAGGTTGGATGTTTGTTTATGGTATTTTTAATTAAGTTAAATAAAAGTAAAAGTATTACTTTTATTTTTATTATTGCAGTTTAATCCTCTAAGGGGAGGTTGGAGGTGGGGCCCAACCACGCATTACCTCCTGTGGGAGGATATTATGTGGTGGGGCCCACACAATTCTGAACCCCCATTAACCCCTCATTTATGTGTGGAAAATCTCTTAAACTCTCTTTGAGTATAATAATACAACTCTCCCTTTATTTATTTTGAAACTTTCCACATTTCCTCATAAGTGTGCCAAACCAAAAATTAATTAATTGCATTAATTAATTTATTTGAAATGGTTTGAATTATTTTTTCAATAAAATAATAATGGGTTGGATTAACCAATTATTATTGTCGGCGATTATTTTTGGTGGAGCTTTGGATAACTCTAGATATAGAACATCATCCTCTCAACGTAGAATCTGAAGAACTCTCCTACCAACAAAAATCGATGTCGTCATCTTCCTCATTCAACCAAGGAAAGGAAAGGGAAGTGATGCCCGAAATGAACGCCGACATCATCTTCAACTTCATCACCTTCAAACGTCGTCCTCCAACGAAGAGTACCACTCTTCCTCTTCCAACGTTGACAGAACGATGCCGCCTTCCCATGACTCCATCAAAAGACACCGACAAGAAAGGTAGGGGTTTGTTTTGATTAAATTAAATCCTCATTCCTCGTCGTTTATTATGGTTAGATGTTGGCCATGTTTTATCACCTAATGCGAAGGGCACGTGCCGAACAAACCCGGCCCGACGTCCCTCCGTTGGTTCTTGTATAGATGACGATGAAGGTAGACCGTAGGAGAATCCGACAGCGCAAGGGTCGCCAGACTGCCGGAATGGTGCGGCACCATCGTACCATGCAAAGAAAAGCCACGGCCAGGTGGGTTGCGACAGAGCTGGAAGGGTGTAGTGTCATCACACCATGCCAGTGAAGAACCATAGCCAGGAGGGCCACGACGGACGGAAGAGGCATCACGCTGTCATGTCGCGCCATCCTGGAGGTGCGGAACCACGACCAGGGCAGACCGCGATAAAAAGGTGTGGCGCCGGTGCACCTCACCAGAGAGGGACCATGGCCAAAGGGCACGACGGTCGAAGGAGGGCGGCCAGCTGAGCCGGCCACCGGAGGCGCTCCACAAGGCGGGACACGAAGGGTCCCGCGACACTCTGAACCGGTGCAAGGCGCTCATTCTTTCCGAATCCATGGGGTTGTGGAACCCCCCCCCCCCCCCCCCCACACGGCGTGGCTCGCCAGGCCCTATGGTAATGCCCGCCAGGAAACGCGGCCTGCCCGCCGCGGCTAGTCTGCCGAGCATCGCATCCAGCAGGGCCGAGCCACACAGCCAGCTGGGCATGGCCCCACAGCCAACTGGTCCGGGCCACATGTCCATCCGGGCCATGCCACATAGCCAGCCAGGCCAGGCCACACGGCTAGCCGAGCCCAACCACACGGCAAGTCGGCTGGGACGCCATCAGGTCGGGCCCTCCATCAGATAGGGTCAGACCTGTGGACTGGGTTGGACCCCTATCCAGACCCGTTTAACCCGAAATCACCATTTCGTCCATATTTTGGGATACATGAGTCTGAACGAAGAACCGTCTGCGGTGACGAACGGATTAGAGTAGGGAGGATCTCTTGGCATACCCTTCATGAGGATTGGACGCAATTGGGGTATAGTCAGGTTGGATTGAACCTAAAAACCCACCGAGCCCCTGGAACAGAAATGCCAATAACTCACATACCAGGCGTCCGATTTAGGGGTCGTCTGTCGTGTTGGGTTCCTTATGATGAGACGGAACTACGGGATACATCAACTCAATACATCATGGTAGTTGATATATCGACACTTGGCTCGAGGTATAGACCCTCCCGGAATCGAGCATTCTATTTGAGGGAACCCTATGGATGGCTGCGATTGAGATGACAGGATCCTCCGTGGGTTCAACAGCGATGATATTTTTCCTGGATCCTCCATGGGTTCGATAGTGAGGACTTGTGTACTGGGATACTCCATGGGTTTGACAGGGGTGACATATGTACCAAGATCCTCCGTGTGATTAATAGTGATGACTTTTGTACCAGGATCCTCCGTGAATTCGACAGCGCTGATATTGTTCTGGGATCCCACATGGGTTCGACATAGAAGATGGTTCTGAGGCTACATCTAATCATCTCTACCCATATTCATGTTTTTTATACCCTTGTGAGCTGAGTCTTGTCTTTCAATCCATATCACCGTGGTTATTGACTTTACTTCCTTTGTGGACCGGGTTGTGGTTGGACATGAGAGTTGGAGCCGGACTATGACTGGTAACTTAGGCATATGTATGGGAATATACCTAGTGGGGTTGGTTGATACGTCATGATTGTATATTTATTCTTTGTTTAATCCTTAGTGGATTCTGGGAGACCTTCGGGGGACTCGGGGTACCCTGCTGAGTATTTTTATACTCACCCCTGCACTGGCTTCGCCCGCACCTTGTTGTGTTCTGTGCAGACGATAGTCAGCAGGGATCGAGGCTGAGTGTGAGAGACGGGAGGCAGATCAGAGCAGGACTAAACGGGACGTACCTCAGGGATGGGTTGTTCAAGTAATGTACATACCCTCCAGGTAGGATTCCCCAGTGGATGATCCAGGAGCTATTTTCCTTTTTTACTTGTACTTGTACTTGTTGTTCAGTTGGGTTTTTATACTGGTCCACATACTTTCAGCACACATTTTTTTTTTCTATATTGGTTCTTTTTGCTTCTACTTCTTGTGTTTAGACTGTGTGTGTTACAGGTTTAAAGGAAATGCCTTCCTTTTTAATCAGGGATTCACCTTTGGGGCTAGTCTTTAGTCTCTAGCCTATGGCAGGCAGGCTTGGGGTAGTCACGGAATAGGCCCCGAGGACGGGTCGTGAAAGGGGGAGAGGACATACAAAAATTTGATTGAAAAGAATCAATTATACCCATGTTTTTATCATGTCACAACCACAAAAATTGGTTTTTAGTTACCCTTATATGTTATTATGTTTAAATATGGCTAGAAATTATGTTTTGGAAAAAACATTATGTCATTCTAACACTTACCCATTAATATATTCCACTATAAATACATTTCTACATTGACCAAAGTTATTTATTTATATTTATTTACATATTCATAATGGTAAAAAAATTAAAAATAATCGATATGATAAATTATTTTGATTACAAAGATATAATCCTTTTTATCATATTCAATTCCATGAAGTTCTAGAGTCCAATTAAAAATTATATCTACAGACATGAGGAAAAAGGAGGTTTCCAAAAAGAAAATTCTCACTAGTATAAAACATTGTATTATAAAATTGAATATTAAATTGATTTTATTGACTTGGATTAGTTAAATTTTATTATAATTTAACATAATATTCATTAAAACCAATTTAACATATAGTTTAACCATGTAAATTTGTTAAAAAAATGATTTTCGAAATAATCGACATTTTTCACTGTAAATCCAAAAAATTGAACTTTTTAGAACATTATTAAATTTAGAGAAAATATAATTTTTGCATGTATATTTCAAAACTAAGAGTTATTTTTTTGAATAAAAATGATAATATGTGAAAACAAATGATAAAAAATATATGTGAAAATCGAAACAATAATAAATTTCTGAAAAATACAGTTTTTAAAAAAATTCTTTTTCATTCAAGGGATTCTTAATTTTTTTCTAATCAATATATAACGAATGAATTTTTTCACATTTTAAAACCTCATAATTTTAATAATTTAGTTATCAGTATTGATACCCATCAATTGAACAACTAGGTTACAACAATGTAGTATATTATTGTTCCTTTGGACTCGAGGATTCATGTTCTTTATTCTATAGAAATGATCATATTTATATAATAAATATATATCATAAAATATTAGGATGTTATATTTTATTATAATATTTTTTTTCATTTCATATATTCTATCAATCAGGATGTTCCTATTATAATATCTTAGTATATTACATTATATCAACCTTAAATAATTTTAGTTATTGAAATTTAAAATTTCTCTTGTAAATCATGTGTTTGAAATTTAAAAATTACATTTTTGAAACTCCACATATAAATGTGTTAATAAAAAAACATCTTAATATCAGGAATTATTTATATAATTGATCATCTGTACAAACACATAACTAGGTTTCCAGGTATGATAAAAAAAGTAGGAATTGACGATATGGACATGGAAGAAAAGTTTTACACCCAAATAATGATATTAGTGGATGGAGTTCCATGATCACAATAATGTGACTAATAAAGAGAAATTAATCAACCACAAAACCATAAATACATGATTAGTCAAAATCCTATGGCATTACCAGAAATGAAGATAGGAGGTCAACATTTTTTCCTATTACTTTTAAAAAAGATGGGAATCATTTTACTATCTTAGAATATATGTTAATATACTTACATGATATCTTCCTATTTCACAACCATAATTTAACCTTTTTTATGTCCTCCAATCATTTTCTACTTCATCTCTTACTCTAAAAGATGTAAATCCAAAATGAATTAGTGTACCTGAGTCACTAAAATTAAATTTTAACATATCATATGATCCATAATGGTGTGTTATGTCTTTTAGACTATTTCTAAATATTTTCCAACAACCAATATGGTTAGAACAAGTTATCCAATATAATAAATTTATCTCGGAGCCTAATAGTAATAATACTAGATAATTTTTTATATATATTAAATAATTCATTTCTGTAAAAAAGAATTAAATATTCACTAGAATATCACATAGTCCATTGTTACATACTTAACCTATATCTTCCTTCAATAGTGGGAACAAGAACAGTGGCCTTTCTGGATGTGATGACTTTTCACCCAGTATGCATGTATACCGTTATCAAGAACTATATTAATATAATTCCTAAAATATTTCCAAATTGTAATGAACAGTAATTATAATAACATAAAAGATAAGATAAACCTTAAAGGTTAATAATTCATTTTATCTCAATTCCCCAAAAGGAAGGTAATTATTCCTCAAAAAATATTTTTTTATTAAAACAATAGGTTTTATTCCAATATATATTTTTCCAAAATATCCTTATTATTTTTTTATTCCTACCCCAAAAGTATTAAAAAATTAATTTAGAACATTGAACCTATGATCATCCTTAAACTCATAATCTTATGATTGCATCATTAACTTTTAGGCTAATATAGTCATACATGTTTCTAAAAAATTTCACAATCCATATATTTTTCATCATTCATATAACAAAAATTACATTGTTAAAAAATAATTCTATAATTTCATTCTTGAACACTAATACATAAATAATTCATCCATATTATTTCAGCATACGTCCTTCCATAAACTAGGAGTTAACTGTTATAATTAGATGTAAATATATCTGTACTCTCCCAGGCTCCTGGATCTCCCAAACACTCTCCTCCCCCTTCATTATAGGGTTTTGATATTCTGTTCGGTGGTGATGAGGATTAATTCTTCAATTTGTGCTCCCAACACTCATGGATCTCCCAAATTTTATCCTTCCTACACATTCTAGGGTTTTTAGATTTAGTTAAGTGGTAATGGTGTTTCCTTCTTTGGTCGGTTATGAATTTCCATTATTCTCTAATTCCCTCTTTTCCTCGTCTCCATTGATGCTGCTTGCATGTGTGGATAGTGTATGTTTCTCACAGCCCCACTTTGTATATATCATTTTTCATTGAACATCCATGTGGGGTCAGTGTGATAGGGATTTAGATGGTTTGGGTAGGCATCATTTGTGTCTTCTTGTGTCCTTCTGATCAAGCACTCGTACTAACCAACCCATCAAGCCCGACTCCATTTAGGTCAGGCTTAATGTGGGATCTAGGTTAACATGGGATGGTGTTGGAGTGGGGATTTTTGCGGTCTCGGTTCATGTTCATCACAGGAACATGCTCTTTATTCTCTTATTCTATTCTCCTATCTTTTTTAGTTTTGTTGATTCTACATAGTTATGAGTTCTTATGTTCATTTGGTGGTCCGTTTGACTTTTTAGACTCGGTTGTTTTTTACTACAAATTTTTTTGAAATAGAAGTGTGTTATAGGTTCCTTATTTTTCTGATAGATGTGGTGTTCGACATGAAGATGACCCTGAAGAACTATTATGTTCTATTTAGTTTCTATTTCAATGGAAACTACGGTGTTTTACAAGGGTAATTATGGTGTCCTTATTAGAGACAAATGTAGTTTCTGATAAGCGGCTCTCATGGATGTGATGGTGGTCTAATGTCGCAGTGGGTTGATTGTCAATGGTCTTGATTTAGATATGTGTTGATGATGTTCTATAATCCACTATTTGGGGGTGTGTCTTTTGGTAGATCACTTCTCAAGGATTCATACCCAGGATGTTTGAATTTTCAAATTTGGGATCTCATTTGTTTCATCTATTGTTTTTGAATTTTAAAATTTGGTGGGTAGGTTTCTATTTATTTTTAAGAATTTACCACTTACCCATAAATTGAATTTTAAAATATACCCAAAAAATAGATTCGGAGGACTTAACGGTTATAAGTGTTCATTGACTCGGATAATTTCCATGTTCCCCACATTTTTTATAAAAAGTATAAATAGATCCATCAGAAGAAATTTATTTCCTTCAATCATTATCTTACTTTTTCCTTGTAAATTCATTTCATTATTCCCTTGTTTTCAAAACATAAAGCATTTTACCATTTATTTGAGACACCTTCATGGTTGTCTCCATCATTTTCAACAAGAAGTAAATTGATCCTTCATTCCCCTATGGTCTATTGTACTCATGCTTTTATTGAACTACATCATCCTATTTTTTATTTATTATAGGACTTGGTTAAGGTATATGATGTTAATCATAATTTATGATAGATGATTAGAAAAAATATGGTTGTATTTCAATTTGGTAATAATCATATTTATTTCCTCATAAAAATCACATTTTTCTTTCATATTCAATGGTAACACATTTTTTGGTTCCATCCATTGACTAAAACAAAAAACAATATTGTGAGAGACAATAATCAATGTGTGAAACAATGTAATATAAAGAATAATTTACAATATGTCTAAATAATTATACCTTATTATCAATTTAATACACCTTATTTTTATCCTGTTATATTAATTTTAATCATCTATTTAAGTTCATCATAATGGGTTGTAAATAAAATGTGGATTAACCTAAACACATCCCCCATGATATTCGTACCTGGAGTGTGTAAGGTCTTATAATTTTTCTAAAGATGATGATTAGGTCGTTCCCATGCACCTTTTTCATTTGTATTACCCTTAGGTACAACTATTCTTGAACCACATACACTGTTTGTATATTTACAAGGATGTATTTCTTGGAAAACCCACATAATATCAAATTTAATAAAACATATGATGTTATTATACACTTATCCTCAACGTCTATCCTTGAATTATGTTCACTAATCTATGTTTTCTTATATCTTGCTCTCAAGGTATCTAATATGAATCCTTTGGTACAAACTGAAAATGACCACAAATCCATTAACCAAAATCTAATGTTTACATTTTTACATTGGAATAATATTCATGAAATTAAATGATAAAAGAATATATAGTTTACAAGTCATGGTAAACTAGTTACATATATATTCCCCCTATTAAATTTGAATTGACTAGTCAGGAAATAGTTTTTCTAAAAAATATCAATATTCCCTCTAGCATATCCTTGCATATTATTACTAATAAGATTGTGGATTATTGGGATTGGAAACAAAATGATTGTGAGGTCATGTACTTATTAAGGGATAAGTGCAACATAATCTATCGAAAATCAATAAGAAAAATCAATATGAAGTGGTAAATAACTATACACACATTACATTTAAACAATTTGACAATGATAATTATATAAATCAAAATGAATATGGCTAGGTAAATAATTGTATACACTTTCCATTAATAAATAAACTAATAATGCAATGAATTTAGAGACAATATAAATATAAAATATCATCAATAATAAGAAATTAATTATTAATGAATGATATACATAATTATTTGATGTCATGATCTCATGAATCATGATACATATAATGTAAATAACTTCAAAAAGACAGTTTAAAACTGATGGGTTGTTAACATTAGTAGCACATTTAAGAAAGGATTACTAACATATTCATGTCATGAGACTATCAATACATTGAGGGAAAATCTGTAACCAGGACCCACCTGTAACTTTATGTCCAAATAATTCCATATATATTAAATAATAAATTTAAATCATGAACATTATTCTTTATCAATATATTTCAATATTGAGTAAGGAATAAAGAATAAAAATAATTTCCCCAATCAATCATATAACATTCAAAGTAAAATACCACATATAATGATGATATAAATTTTCATTAACATAAATATCCATGATAAATAATATGGAAATTTAGGGGAAATGTGATTTCTATTAATGAAAAAAATGTTAATATTATAAGTTAATGTAAATAATAAAAAAAATTAATAAATAAATGGAATTTTAATATGTTCCCTGGTTAAAAAAAATAAACCATCCAAATAAATATTAATTATTATATCAGTAAAACATATCTATATTATATCAATCATTCAACAATGTGTTGATATATTATATTAATTTAAATACAATAAAAATTTCATTGAAAACAATTTTGATAAAATAAAATTTTCAAATTGAAAATATTTTTTAAAAAATAATGTTAAAAATGTATTTGAAAATTATTTTTTAAAATTAAAAAGAATTTTATAATTTAATATTTAAAACATTGAGTGACAATGAGAGTTAAAATTCCATACATAACATACATGTTAAAATAATGAATCTTAACAATTTTTAGTAAATTCAAAATAAATAATGTTTGAAAAAACACAAAAATATTACATTCAAATCATTTTTCAAAATGTAGAAAATGTGTAAAAATATCCTTAAAAAGTCATTTGGAAAATGATAAAATAATTTTTTTAAACATTTTAGAAAACCTAGTTTTGGAAGAATAATGATTTCAGACTAAAGAGAGAAATAGCGTTTTATATTTAAACAAATATCAATTATTTTAGATAATAAAGAGAGTAATATGGTATAATTACATGAAAAATAAATAATAAAAATAGGGGAATAAAATGAAATTTTATTATTAGAATGTGATTGAATAATATCTTTTAATGGAATCTCAAGCGTAAACTATCCTACTTAAAATGAGATTATGAAATAAACCCTTACAAAGATCATAATGTTGATGTGATAATTAATCAATGGATAAATTAATTTTTTCAAAATTAAATAAAAAATTGACAAAATACAGTATAATATAGTAAAAAATATATAAACACATATTCTTATATTGTTAAAGACAATAAATATGTAATATAACAGAATGAAAATAAATTTAGTTATGAATTATTTACCCCTTGGGAAATTTCAATTACAATACCATTAGATGAAATAAATAAAATTAAAAAATTAAATAAAATTACGTATTATTATATTACATAAAAATTAGCATTTTTACACCATATAAAAGAACATAGCTCCATAATATTACAATATATCTCAATGAACAGAAATTGTTATGAAGTCACTTGCCTCACACTTCTTTTAGAAAAAAGTCCATTAATCCCATACATAATGGTTCTAATCATGTTATTAGTGTATAATAGACCTATATATATATTTATAAATTCATATATTATCATATTATAATATTTTACCACCCATTTGTTAAAATATTTCATTATTTTCTTTGTTATGGATATTATTTACATAGTTTTTCACGTGTATTTTTAATAAACGTTCTTTTTTGGGTATAGTTTATAGATCAATCATATGAAAAATTATATTAATTATATTAATATCTTATTTAATTATTATATAATTTTTTTAAATAATTCTTTAATGTCGTACATGGAAAATGAATCCCATCACTTCATGGAGATAGTTGGTCGTATGTATACACGAGCGATGTTATCATTCCATTAAAGAGTGAAAGGGTAATTATGTGGATTAAATATGAATTTAGTAGAATTAAAATAATTTTATATATACCACACAAATCCATTAAATTTATCCATATTACTTTCCATCTAAACTATAATTAGAAAACGAATCACATTGATTCGCTAATAAGTAGTCCCTCGTATGCATGATGTTATTTTATTATAAATGGAATAAATGATATGAATATATATAAGATATAATAGTTCCAGAAGTATAATAATAACATAAATATTATATATATAAATTAAATATAAAAATATATAAAATAAATAGATTTGTTGATGGAAAATGAAATACATCAGTTCGTGAAGTTGTAGTCCTCCGTACACACGATCGAATATTTCATTTCCCTTTTGATGGATGAGAAGATGGATACATTTCATGCCATAAAAATAATAACATATCAATACATGAGAGATACTAGTGTTATTTTATTTTATGTTTTATGTGATTACCTTTGATTATATTATGTAGTGAGGGTGAAAACTCACTTTATTTATTTCCCCCTTCCATGGAACCCTAGCAGGCAGCAGCACACCCCTGTCAGAGACGACACACCCCTACTGGTGGAGGCAATTTCTAATTCACCCACCCATTATCCTATACATTATGGTAATGCTTTATTATAACTTTACCCAATTAATATCCCCATTCTTATCCTTTATTTACCTTGTAGCCATGTTTTCCTTAAGGACCCAACTCTTCATCTTGGGGACACTTATCTTCATCTCTCCCTCTAGGAGTACTCAAAGCTGTCTACTATCCCCATATCATCATTGGTGGATGATTATAGTTGGTGGAAACCATCATTAAAAGACATTTATTTATTCATCAATGGAACCTAGACCCTTTATGTTAGAGTCTCTGTCATGTTTCTGGATTCCCATCACTTTCTTCTTATATTTTTAGGTACTGATGACCTCGCCTCTGTGTGGTCTAGGGGCCAATTCTCTTATAAAAGATTTAATTTATTCCTAATCAGATGGAATTTCTAGTTTAATTGGAAATTATTTCAACATATAGTGGTGATCATGGTATTTTATCTAGGCCTGGATCTTCCCTTCAAAAATCACTCGATCCATTAAATCATTGGTAACCTTGCAGGTAGATTTTTGGATTTGATTATTTATTTGATATTTCAGTGTCACCCATTATGAATCGAATTTTTAGAGAATTGGTTGTATCCATAACTCATGAAGATTATATTTGGATTGATATGGGTGATGAGTTCAAATGCAATCAGAAAGTGGTGATTGAGACAAGGTATGGTTTTCATTCGTCAGGCTTTCGTTTGGGTAACCTACAACAGAATTTCTGACCGCATTAGCAAGGGAAGCCTTCAGCCCAAGTCATTAGTAGATCAAAACCTGATCTAAGTGAGGGGAAATATATTAGTAAATCAGTTAATTATGGTTACACTATGGGTGAATCTATTAAAAATGTGGTGGTGGAATCACAGCCGACCCTACATGTTTGCATGTTTTTTTTCTAATGTGAGGCATGACTTGGAAGAAGGAAAATAGAATGAGTTGTTTGTTGGAGAGAAAGTTCATCTAATGAATGTTCCCTCTAACCAGTGGGATCCCCTTTCTTAATGGGTACATACATCATGAAAGTGGTCATTCCGAGTACCCCTAATATTGTTTCAACATATGATCAATTTGGGGTTTTTGAAAAAAATGGAAACCTATTGAAGTGTGATGTTGGAAAGTTCCTCATTTCCAATATATCTGATAATGATGTGAATGTGTAAGATGGAATTGAAGATTCAAATGAGTTCATGATAAATACAACTTGTGATAAAGGTTTATACAATCTCTTGGATCATTAAGGATCATGGAAGGTCACCTCAGCTTCACGTTAAACTAGGATGCATGAAAAAAATAAATCTGGTTCAAGAAAAAACATAATGATTATTAACATGAGAAATTGATTTGGGATTTTGGATGTGAAAGGCTTGTTCTAGGATCAAGGGGGTTCATTATTCACTCAATCGACCATACCAAAAGAGGAAGATAATAATGAAAGGAAAATCTTCTCTGAGGCAGAGTCATGTGATGAGATCTCCAGACCCCACTTAGTGGATAGTGTAGATAGATGGTATGGTTTAGGAGTCTACATCCAATGTAGGAAGAAGCAGCATAAGGGAAATCATGACTCGGGTAGGTGAATTGTGGATACGGGAAACCTGAATAAAGGAATTAAAGATTATTCCCACATTCCAAAACCCATGGAGAGTAGATCTTTAAAAAAATGGGGGAAATAGAACTTGAATGGGAATACAGTTCAAAATATTACATGAAAGGTAGGTCCACAGTTGCAGAGGATTTTAAAAAGGATATCAGTCCCATAGTTCCTACTGAGAAGTGGGTTGTGGGGGGAGGAGTAAGAAAAGAAAGATAATTATATTGAGATAATTATTCACTCTAAGAAAGAAATTATTGAGGACTCCAATGAGATTATGGAATCATCAGATGATGATAATAGGATGAATGTGGTAGAGAATGATTAATGTGATTACGAGGAGCATTGGGTGTAGATCAACAAAGAAGACCATATTTTGAAACATGGCTTGAATGAAAGGAAGATCACCCTACAACAATTATACTCATATTTGGGACAAGATGGTGTATCACTTTGAATATTTTATCAATGATGAACCAAATAAAAAAATAACTTTTATTAATTGGTGTTTATAAAAGTATAAGGTTTCTAATAATATCAGATCTTCCTTTAATTATTTAATGATTTCTTCTGGTGTTTGATGAATTGTTTTCCAATTTTTTGAGGTTTTCCACTTTTTCCTAAAAATTATCTTTGAAAATAGAAAGATTAACTTTGAGTCTATATTAATGTTTTAAGAAATAATTTAATGTGGAAAAAAGGAAATAAAATAAAAGTTCATTGTTAAGACAATTACATTATCTTAAATAAACCTATATTGGATCTCCTCTTAAGGGCCCTAGAATTTGCATTTTTTAAATATATTTAGATATATAATGTGTCTAAAGATGTTAGTGATATATTTTTGTAGTATTTTTTTGATCCAAAATTCATGAGAGGTGCGAATAAGTTAAAGTATGGAGTGACCTTTATATGTTGGGGAGATGAAACACATAGAAAATTTGAAAAGAATCAATTACACACATATTTATAATGAAAAATCCTCAAAAATGGATTATTATTTACCAGTATAGGTTATGAGGATAATATATGGTCATACAAAGTGTTTAGTACAAGTTTATAGGTCATTTTAACCTTTATCATTTCAGTTTAAACCCCATATAAATCTGTTTTCATATTAAACATAATAAATAATATTTAATGCGTTTATTAATAATAATTATAATAAATTAAGTTGGGCTTATTACATATTATAAATTATACAGATTTTAATTATTGAATATATTCTTTTGGAATTCAATTCCCATAATTGGCATAATATAATATTAAATTATACCCACATATGTGATGAAAAATATGGATCCCAAATAGAACATGATCATAAATATTGAAGGCTTTAACAAACAAAATTCAATATAAAATTGATTAAATTGAAATAAATTATAAAAAACATAATATAATTGAAATATATATATTTTAAAAATTATTTTAAATATAATTTAGTCCTATAAATTCTTTAAATAAGAATAATGTTTTCGAAAAAAGTTTATATTTTTCAGTATTCATCATAATATTAAACATTTCATAAAAACCAAAAAACCTCAGGCCTGATTATTTTGAAATGAAGATTTCAAAAATGATTCTTATTTGTTCAAATAAACGTAATAAAATGTGAAAAAAATATCTTTAAAAAATTTAATCAGTACTATTAATACCCACAAATTTAACTGCTAGGTTATTACAATATACATTATCACGGTTTATTTAGACTCAGTGTTCCATGTTTCACAAGATACCAAATAGATCTAATTTACTTATAAATTTATATATTATAAAGTCTTAAGGTGTTACACTCACTTATAATATTTTTTTTTCATGTCATATAAGCTATTTAACTTGATGTTCCTATTTTAAAATATTAGGGTGTTAAATTATGGGTGTAATTGGAAAAGTTTGTAAATAATGTTCTTAAATAGAAAATTATTATTTTTAACATTATGATACAGGAGGATTGATCACTTCCACGTGATAAAATATTAATTTTAATGTTTTTTATATAAACTATAATTTTTCTTACATATATATTACATCCTAATATATGAATATTCCGTACATATCAACATAATCCATACCATTTCCATAATTTTTAGGGTATTTGGAGACTAAATTCATTATCATCTGATTTCTTAATTGATCTTCAACATCCCTCACAATGATATTCTCACACAGTACAATTCTTAGATCTACCCTACATAAATATTTTTCCATAACCCTGGGAATATTAATATAAGAATGTGTGGGATGAGATGCTCAATAATGGTAAACAAAAGCGATATAATTCATTACTCATATGTTTTTATAAGATAAGTATAAGGTTATGATAGCATGATAATAGAATACAATAATCATACCCAATTTCTTAAATATCATAAATAAAAATCATAGTATAATTCCTTTTCATAAAAAATTATAGGAGTGTGGAACCAACAATAATAAAACAATAGCCATGAGAGCATGTCATAAAAATTTAATGTCTCAAAAATACAATCTTAAAACATTTTGAACATGATTAACCAAAAATATGTTCAATAAATAAGTTAAGGGAATTAAATAAATTCCTTGTATAATATTTTTAACATGAAACCATGCCTACACATAAACATTTTTGGAAAAAAACTAGGTCCATGCATTAACCTATGGACATGAAATCATGTCCACGAATGTTTTTGTTAACATGTAATCAAGTCGATGAATAGTATGAGTATCTCATGTATTTTTCATCTTTACCAAATGAATTAGAGGGTTATAAAATTACAACCCATCACATAATCATAATTACTTCATATTTACACAACATGATTTTGAGAATATTAACATTTCATCATAACATAACCTGTGGGAATGAAAATGGGTTTTTTCAATATTTAATCTTCATAAACATAAACCATCTAGATAAAAATTTAGGATTGTAAAATATAATGACATCCCTAGTAGAACATTAGTAACATAAAATTTAGTCATAATAGATGGAAAATAAAATTAAAATTTCACATTGAATATTTCTTGTTGAAAATATCATTTTCATTTTGAAACCACTTATTTAAAATCCAGATATATTCAAAATATTAATGAACTCATTTTATGAGACATTATGAGGGAATAAAAGTGGAAAATAATACTAAATTCAAAATTATGTAAATAAAAAAAGGGGAATATAAATTAATGTGGTTATTTATATATTGATCTAATAATTTCCCACAATATAAATTCATGAATAATAAATCCTGGTTAAAATGATATTGAATCATATTTCCATTGAAGCTTGGGTGTCTTTTAATTCATAAACCCTGAGAAAGAAATATACTCAATTAAAATAATAAATACCATAAAAATAAGTTTATTCATGATAAAAAATAACAAATTGGATATAGATACAACACATAAAATATAAAAGTTGTATAACATAACATATAACCAAAAAAACAATTTGAGATGATAAAAACTTAACTAATGTTTCATATTGCGATATATTCATTGATATATTCTATATAAAAAATATATTTTTTATAAATACATTACAGAACCTTATTCACACATAACATTAAAAATATTATTTAATTATAATATTTTATCACTCATATATTAAAAAATAATTATTTAAATCCATGTTCTAGGTGATAGCTGCTATGTTTTTCAAGTATGTTTTTGTCAGATGGTTTAGGTAATTTCACCATGGTAATTATTTTTTTTCTACATAATATTAATAATTAAATAAGTATCATATTTATCCATCATATAGGAATTTATAATTTTTTATATAAATTGTTGGTGAAAAAATTATAACATCACTACATGAAGATGGTAATCCATACATACACACAAGTGATGTTTCAATTTTTAGTGGTCGGAATGAAATAAATGAAATAATAACTCAATTTTATGGAATCATTAACATATAATAGATATCATATATATATATTAATTCATTATATTCTTATTAACATCCAGGGAATGTGAAAATGGAAAACACAATCACATTGCTTCATGGAAGTTGTAATTCACACGTACACACAAGCGACATTATATTTTTTTAAAGAATATAATGTTAAGAATGTTATTAAGATATTGTAATTATATGAGTATAATTATGTTTTAAATATTATATTTTGACATTAAATAAATCATTATAACTAACCATGAATTATAGTGGTGGAAAAGGAATCAAATCTCTACACAAAGGCGGTCGTCCACACATACGCAAGAGTGATATTTAAAATTCATATTTGATAAAAAAAGATGTGTATAATAGTAGTTTCATAATCATAATAAAAATTTAATATTTTGAGGATACAGAATATAATATTTTATGATGAATACCATATATTCTGAGGTTTAAAAAAGTAATTATTTGAAAAATGTTGGGTAATATAATTACCTATTATTTAGTAGACCTCCTTCAGATCCCTTATTAAGGACCCTTGAAATGGTATTTTAAAAATACAAGCACAGATAAATACATTTTTGAGAATTTTAGAATATAAATGAGTAGGATTTGATCAATTTAAATTGCTAAATGTGGTGTAGTGAAAGGATAATATGGGTATCATTCTATAAAGGAGGAAAGGGGCACTCTTGTAACATTCCAAAACATTAAAATATTATAAAATCAACGCTAATGACATGAACTATATAATATGGTGAAAATATATTCTATTCATACTTTAAAACCATTCGATATTATAATTTAACCATACAAAATATTAAGATGAAAAAGTTGTTTTTAATTAAAATATAGCATGTTTTTACTATTCATTAAAAGATGAAAGTTATGAGAATAATATGAAAAATTTATACAAAGTAAATTTTTATATCCAGATTATAAATAATAATTTTATTTTGTCATATTTAACTTATAAATATGTCAAAAACTAGATTTAATGTTGGTGCGCCATCAAAAGGCAGCAAAACTACATTTTTTAAAGAATACTTATTTTACCCGAAAAAATTATTTTATTCTCATACCATGTTCTAGAAAATGAGTAAGATGAATAATAATGTTATAAAATTCAAAATTTAGTTAATACTATTCATAGTGGATAGTTTGTGATAATATTATAACCATATATCGTTTTTTAGTGAAACCCGGTATTGCGTATAACACACGCTATCGAGGAAGGTCGTGATTGCGTGTAATGCAAGCCAAGTCAGGGTTGCGGGTAGTACAAGACTCATTTGTTTTTGCGTATAACAGAATCCAACCATTTTTAATTTATACATTGAATATATATATATATATATATATATAAACACTCAATGTTGTGTATACTGCAAGCTAATACTGTGTTGCGTATAGCACAAGCTAATTTTGGTGTAGAGTACAACACAAGACATCAATGAAATTAAAAGAATATTTTTTCATAAAATATCGGGGTGTTACATTCTACCCCCCTTAAAATTAATTTCTCCATCAAAATTCATTGGGGTTATAAATGGTTTACTACTTGAATTTTTCTCTCATAGAAACCCACATCGTAAAAAGGAATACTAAAAGAAAATTTTAAAAAGTAAAGTAAGAAACATAACGGTTACCCAAATTAACTCATCATTGGGTTTCCACATACGAGAAAATTGGTGAATATATGGATATGGAAGAAAAGTCTTACCATTATGTTCTGATGAAGAGTGGTATAGGACATGGCTATGAAAAAGCCAACAATCACAAAGCCGTAAATTTGTGATGATCTAGGGTACCATCTGATTCATTGGACATGAGGACAATAGGACAACATTTTTTGGTTTTCAAGATCATTTCTGTATTTTTGAAGAATTTGAATTAGAAGAAATACTTTCTTTATTTTGGTACAATATCATTGTTGTTTGTGTCTTGAACAATTTCCACTTCATCTCATCAAGAAATGAAGGTGAATTTGACTTCCTTGAAGTGTTAGTGGATCATGTGATAGAATGATAGTTCATTCCATCTATCTCAAACATAATGATAGAAAATTTTATATACATAAGTCCGTCGTATGATGAGATTAATTGTATATTGTTCCAAAAATGGACTTATAAATCATATATCAAATAGTTTAATAAAATAAAACTAGTTTCTACTAACCAGGGACTTCCTGTAGGCCAGTGGTAGGCAATAAAGGCATGTCGCACTTCGGTTGGGGGTTCAATTCCTGCAACCTTGTCCGACGCGATGGGTTGTCACCCGTACTGCAGGTTTTCCTTTTTCTAAAACTACATTATTATACCATCCTTTCAATAATATCGAAAAAAGTTCTATCCTTAAACAATAATAAATTATGTCTAACATAATCCATTCCAATCTTTAGGCTTATCCAAAATACATCTTTCTAAGCTCAAAGTATAAAGAAAACAATTAATAGAAATTTCATCTACCGAACATGTGAATACCATCATTTATCCCTTATATATCATTTGATATATCTTTTTGGTCACATTCCATACATGTGCATACCTTAATCATGTATTCTCTTGAAAAATGAATACCCATTGAACCTTAGTGAAAATATGAATGTTGTCAAAAGTTAACTCTTTCTACATCCCAAAATTTCTATATACTCAATCCATGATATCACTTTTTCTTTCATTAATAATATCAATCATTTCATTATCTCTTCATTTTTTCATTATGCGCATATCACCTTCTTTCCAAAAATATCTGAAAATTTTTCATGGTTACCGATACCATTCATCATATAGTTTCAAAACTCAAGAAAAGGAAACAATATAACAATCCTTAGATTTTTCTTTATTCCATAGTACTATAAATTATTCTTGATAAACATACAATCATTACACTACCTTCTTAAACCACTGGATGAGCTTCATCATTTCTTCCATCTCCTATATCATTTGTAGTCTCTTCCTCATCATCCACATAAATAATACCCATATGACCATGCTGATTATCTTTATGAGATTATCCCTTAGGGAATTGTTTTGCATAATACCCATACATTACACATTTAAAACACTTAACCGATGATGATGTCATAACAATACCATAATCGTTTTCCATGACGTTAACTGAACCTTTTCCTTTACAATTACTAGCTTTGTGTCCTTCTTTTTCAACACAAAAAGCATCTTCTAGTTCCTTTGAAACATTATCCTTGATTCCTCTTCCCACATGATTTACATGAGGGAAATTGAACTTTCTTTCCTCTATGATCATCATGATACTCCTTCTTTATCTTATTAGTAGAGTCAGGAAACTTACCAAAGTTGATATTATTGATCATATTATGAGATTTAGGATTAGGCATAATAACGATATGTGGACCTCCAGATCCAATTTCATTTGTTTTTTCATGAATAATTTCATTATATTGTCTATCAAATCCTCCATTATCGTGGATCTTCCTATTTCCAGCCATTTTTTAAAACCCAAAAAGAATAGTGTTTGAGGCAAAAATCATGCTAGGAAAACCACATAATATAGGGGAAGTACCTTCAATATCTAACATCTTACATTTAATTCTAATATTGTTATCTTAATTTTAGGAATATAACCAATACTTATACTTAACCTTAGGGAAATCCCTATACATACCTTAGAAATATCTCTTGGGATATCACTATAGTTTTCATGTCCTAGTTTCCAAAGGATAACTAAACCTTTCTCTGATACCAACTATAGAGACCCAAAGCTTGACGTACATGGACATTACATTAATTTTTGCAGAATACTTAATACATAACAAAAACCAACACTCAAGGACCATAATAGGTTAGTGTCTTTGGAAACACGTAACATAATCTTCTAATATTGGTGAAAGATCTTCAACATCTCCCATAAATATCTTCCACTTTTGTTTTCTTACCTAAAACCTTTCATTATATCCTGGGGAAAATAAAACATATAAAGGGTGAGCTCAAATGCTCAGTAAGGGTAAGCATGGAGAAAATAAAATAGACCATATACATTTGAACTTAAAAACATGAACATAATGTTTAAACATCATAATCTTGAGCAATGACATAAAACATGGAAGTATGTAAGGAATAGATCATAATGATACATCAATCATCACAAAATAGCATGGGAATAAATCATGTAATTGTTTCATCCATAAAGAACATGTTATTATTTCCATAGTAGACAAGTAACTTTTTCCAAGACCATCTTTGTGGACAAAGTCCCTTTCTGAATCGAGTTCACTCCCTGTTCCAGTCCTGTATCACTGAACCAGATTAACTTTTCGTTCCATCCATTTCTATCTCATGAGATATAAATCTCTACCCAATGAATTGGAGGTAGATATAGGTCCCGCCCATCTCATAATCAAATCATTATTACGTTTTCCACAAAATAAACATACATCATTCATAATAACCCAACAAATAAAATGGGTTTCATAAACATCATCTAATCATAACATAATCCATATAAAAAAATGGATATCATTTCATCATTAGAAAAATGAAACCATGTAAATCATAGAGAAAATATACTTGAAACATACACATATGAAATAATGTCATCTAATATGGAAAATGGTTTTGATAAAACATTTGAAATTAATTTTTGAGGAAAAAATCCGTTCTTCTTCAAAAT
This sequence comes from Viscum album, assembly GCA_963277665.1. Taxonomy (NCBI): domain Eukaryota; kingdom Viridiplantae; phylum Streptophyta; class Magnoliopsida; order Santalales; family Viscaceae; genus Viscum; species Viscum album. The sequence goes on from OY728167.1 coordinate 29,975,318, forward strand.
TATTTTTTTTCACAAAATTCCATGAAATTTTAAAAGAAAAGTATTTTTTTGAAAATAATCAGGAATTATTGTGGAGAAAGCTTTGTGAAAATATGTCTTTATGAAACCGTAAAAATCCGTTCATGCCGTATATGTTAAAAAAACATTCTTCTTGTAGTTTTGTCGAAAAAGTCCAAAAAGTACCTAGTATGGTAAACAAAAGAACGATTCCTTACATAAAAAGTGGTAAAAGTCAAAAATGGGTAAAAAGGATATTAAAAATACATGAAACCATTTTTAGAAAACAATGACATGTATGATAAATATAATCCCAGTAAATACTTACAAATAAACAATCTCGGATAAAAACGAGATTGGAAATGTTATCCCTTCCCTTATGTCCAATTTCATTCGTATGAGTCTGAGACTCCTGTATAGTGGGTTAAAACATATTATGAACTTTTAACAGAACCATAATAATATTTATGATATCATATATGATTCACTTAGGACTTTATATTACCTGTTCTTTTGTAAATTTCTTGTTAAAGAAACATTTTGGGTAAAATCATTTCATTTATCGTCTGTGTTTTGACTTGTAATTATTAATATGATTACGTACATCATGATTACTTAATTACAGAATATAAAAAATTATTTATATATAATATATATTCAGAATATACATATATATAATAGATCGATAAATGGAATGAAATACACCGTTCATGGAGACGGTAGGTCGTACGTACACATGAACGTTGTTTTAGTTTCCTTATTGAATGGAATAGAATAAAGTAGACGACATAAATAAATATATACATAAATCCACTGGATTTATAATGTCATATATTTCATTAATATTCATTATATATACTTTATAATCATTCTTGACCAGTTGACATAGAGAATGAATCTCATAGCATCGTGGAGACGGTAGTCCGTACGTACGCACGAGCGATGATATCATTCCCATAATTATTGAATTGAATTTTAGTGGATGATATAGTATCTTAGAATCAATATTATGTTATAAATAATCATATATAGTTATTCTTTACACCATTATACCCATCCAAGTAAGGGGGTGGTGGAAAAACAGATTACACCATGGCGTGGAGGCGGTATTCCGTACGTACGCACGCGCGGTGATTTCATTTTCCGTAGGATGGATTGAAGGTGAAATAGGGTAGTTTCATATTTATAATAACATATCAGTATATTATTGATACTGATGTTATTAATTTATGATGAAACAAATAATGAAGAAGAAGTAGAAGAAGAAATAAATTGGAAAGAATCGTTAAAGTATATTACCTCTTCTTTGACGCGCCTCTTCTTAACCTCCACTTAGGGAACTAAATATGGACTTTTAAGAAGAAAAGGACCTCTAGGATGTTTCTAGGGATGTGGAGAAGCGAAATTGGCAGGGTTTGGCCGAGCCTAAAGGCTCAAGGTTGTGTAAAGAGGAGAGGGAGGAGGTTCCCTTTTATAAGGGAGGAGAGGGGCACCTTTGGAATTATAAGAAATATTAATTTATAATAAATTCAAACCCCCATAAAAAAATCCAAAAATGACTAAAACTAGAATATTATATTACATAGGGTTGCAATATCATCAAAACATAAAATTTAGACATTTTGGGAATTTATTTTAATCATTATCAACTTCATTTATCCTTATTTAATCTATTACATTTTATTTGTGGCAATAAGATACTAAATTTTAAATTTTCATAAATAATTACATATGTGATGTGAATTATATATAATTATATACTTTATTAAATTTTAGACCATATAAAATTAAATTTATAATTTTTAAATATTTTTGTGATTTTTAATCAATTTTATAATATGTTATTTTTATAAAATAACAATAGTTTAAATTTTGACACTATTCATTTATTTGAATTTAAATAAAATCTACACAGAGGATATATTCAAAAAAAAATATTTAATAAATTTATAACATGTAAAATTTATCTATAAAATTAGTGGATCACATTAAATAGTTCATATAATATTTATTTTAATATTTGTAAACCATTTATTTGATATTTCTCTTAATAAAATAATCACTACATCATTTTTGTATAATTATTTAATATAATAATTTATGGCATAAAAATTAAAAATAAAATACTGTGATAATTTTAAATCTCATAGATTTCATAATAATACTTTTTCTCGAATTTATCATCTTAAAATCACAACATGTAAATTGTTATATTTATTAAATTATGAAGGTGACAACTTCGGAATCATTTAAAATAAAATAATATCAGTGTCATAATAACCTTTATAAGAATCCAAATGGTCAACAATTCATCCAGTGGATGACTAAGGGTTATATATACACTACCAATATGTTTCTATCATATTTTTGGGCCTTTTGTTATGTATTAGTATTTCAATAAAAACTATATTATTCATTTTTCACTAAATAAATACTTTCTGCATCCTTAATGTTCAAGATAATAAGGTAATTAAATAACTATTAAAAATTACAATTAAATTACCATCATAATGAAAAAAATTTTATCTTTAAATGTAGTATTTATAACCTAATTTATATTCTTTATATCCTTATATTAAAAATACATTAATTATTAAAGTTTGAGTGAGACATATTTCACTTTCTGTTTAATAAAATAAACTAAAGGTCTTAATCAAATACAAGTGGGTTCCATTAGAATCAATTTCGACCCATGTATAACTTGGGGCAATATATAATCATCCAATTATATTAAGACATGTGTTATGGTAATTTTATAATTTTATATTTATCCTTAATTTCCTTATTTTCCTTTAACTATGGTAAATAAAATTTACCGTAGTAACTATTCATAATGCCTAAAAATAAAATGTAGCTTATTAACATAATTTGGACCTAATAATTCCAAATATGGATTCAATTTTTACAAATTCAAATCATAGAAGTTGCAGAAATTAATTTAAAATTAATCCCGCTGTTAAGAAAACAAGTTTTAAATGTTAAAACCTTGCAAAAGATTGAAATTATTTTACTTATGAATTCAATGTAAAATCAATGATAATGTCATAAATTATATTAAATGGTAAAAATATATTCTATTCATACTTTAAAACAATTATATATTATAATTTAACCATATAAAATATTACAATGAAAAAAGTTGTTTTTAATTAAAATATAGCGTTTTTTACTATTCATTAAAATATGAAAGTTGTCAGAATAAAATGAAAAAATTATCCAAAGTAAATTTTTGTATCCTGATTCTAAAGAAGAGTTTTATTTTGTCAAATTGAAATTATAAATAGGTAAAAAACTAGATTGAATGTGGGTGCGCCATCAAATGACGACAAAACTGCATTTTTTTTAAAAATACTTATTTTACCCGAAAAATTTATTTTATTCTCATACCATCTTCTAGAAAATGAGTAAGATGAATAATAATGTTATAAAATTAAAAATGTAGTTAATAATATTCATAACGGTTAGTTCATGATTATATTATAACCACATATCTTTGTTTAGTGACACCCGGTATTGCGTACAACACACGCTATCGAGGAAGGTCGTGATTGCGTGTAATGCAAGCCAAGTTAGGGTAGCATGTAGTGAAAGACTCCTTTGTTAATGCATATAAGAGAATCCAACCATATTTAATTTATATATTGAATATATATATATATATACACACACTCAATGTTGTGTATACTGCAAGCTAATACGGTGTTGCGTATAGCACAAGCTAATTTTGGTGTAGCATAAAACACCAGACAACAAGGAAATTAAAATAATATTTTTTCATAAAATCTGAGGGTGTTATATACATTTTTCCATGAATCAAAATTTGTTTAGAAAATTATTTCATGGAAAACAATTGTGGATCAATTTCACCATCTAATTAGTTAAAATTTTTTAAAACCATTTACACTTGACTTCAATAGTAGAATTCAACTTCTCCCTAGAAAAAATCACTCTAATTGGTTCAAAAATGATTTATCATGTAACACCCCAAGATTTCATAGTGTGTTATTTCTTCAAAATAATAAAATAACTTGCACTACATGCAACACCGAGTTCAAGCACACCATGACTTACCAAACAAGCTGTTCAAAAGAGGTTTTGAATAGTATTAACTAAATTTTAAACTTTATATAATCCTTATAATTTTAGAATCCATATTATGAGTTTCTTAGACATAATTTAAGAACAAATTCATTTTCAGTATTGCACTTTTACCAACTTTTAATAGTGAACCCTTTTTAAATACAATATTTTAAACTTTTTGACTAAATGGGGACATCAAAAAATTTAAAATGAAACATCCCAAGCTTCCACGGTACGCTTTCCTTTGAATAATACAACAGTGTGTGTTGTACGCAACTTCGAGTTCTAACACACACCACAACCAATCAAACTAGCCGTTATGAATAGTAATACCTACTTTTTGAAATTATATATATTTTATATTTCAAAATGTAATTCATTTTTGGATTCAGAGTATTGAATTTAGCCTAAGGTAAAATTTTGGTACTTTTCGGATAACTATAATATTTTGATGAATAGTGAAAATTACTAAATTTTAATTAAAAGCAACTTTTTAAATCAAAATAATTAATGGTGATAAATTATTAATTTGAGTGGTTTTAAAGTATAATTAGAATATATTTTTACTATTTTATCCAATGGTGTTCATTATAATTAATTTTACATTGAAATTGGACCTAAACAATTGTCAATCTTTTGATATATATTGTTTCTTAAAAACATGCTATTTGTTGTGACAACGGAAATTAATTATAAAATTAATTAATGCAACTTATATGTTTGGAATTTTTTAAAATAGATATCATTTTTGAAATTGGAATATCAATTATAGCTTAGGGTGAAATTTTGGCATTGTTCTGAAAAACTTCAATTTTTGTTGAATAGTGAAACTACTAAGTGGTAGTTAAAAAAACTGAATTTTTCATAAAACTTAATTTTACCGCTTCTGTGAATGGAATTTCGAAAATCCGAGAGACACGGTTAATATCAAGAAGTAAAATGTGGTTCAATGAGATGAAAATAATTTTTGGTGAATAGTAACTTTTTACTTTTATTTACCACGGTTAAAAGTAAATAGGGTAATTAAGGGTAAAAATGATATTAATATTACCCTAACACATGTCCTAATTCTATTGGACAAGTGAATATCAACCAAAAACAACCGTAGGAATAAAATATTATCATTTAGGTCCACTTGGATTAGATTAGGACATTTATTATTATTTAATTCAAAGAAGAGTTAAAAGAGTTAAAATCAAAGTCTATTTACTAAAACATTTTTAATATAGGGTTATACATAAAATAAATTCGATTGTAAATATTAATTAGAAAGATAATAAGATTACCTACATAATTATATTTTATTTATAATTTTTAGTCTTTATATAATTTAATTTATTTATGACACAATGATGATACAGTAATTACCATAATTGTGACAAATTAAAATAATTGATATTATAAATTACCAAATAAATATAATTTGAGACTTTTAATTAATTAAAATAATTTTATAGGGTAATATGACATGTGAGTATTGATTTAATTAACTTTGGTCGAAGTAATCATTCTGTTATGAGTTTCACAAAAATCAATTATTGAATAGTGTCAAAATTGACAAAAAAGGGTTTTTTAAAACAAATATTATATTATTAATTGATATTAAATTCCTAGAAATCTAAGCCTCGGCCAAGAGACTTATATCATGATAGGTGAATCATTAATGGACCACTTGGGGGTCTCTTGGATGTATATAGTAAGTTTATTAACCATATAATATAAAAATACAAAGAGACATTGTAAAAGTGAAACTAATTAACTTAGAGTTAATACTAAACGATAAGGTTAATATAAGTACCCAAACCTGTCTAAATTATATTGGTTGAGTGGTTTTCGACCTATCCCCACCTTAACCTTTGAATAATCAACTTTTTAGCCATTAGAAACCGAATATGAATTTATTATAAATTAATATTTCTAGCTTTTCCAAAGGTACCCCTCACCCCTCTTATAAAAGGGCACTCCTCCTTCTCATTTATTCACACCTTCAAAGCCTTGTGGTTCGGCCAAACTCTGCCCAAATACTCTCTCAACTTCCCTCACTACAACCTAGAGGCCTTAGTTTGATCCGAAAGCCAAACTAAGGATCCCTTTTGATCAAATCAAAAGGAAGAACCCGGAGAAGAGGTAATGTTTTCACCACCCCTTTTCAAGTTCCTTTCTTCTTCCACTTCTTTTTTCTTTGTTATTACCATTCTAAAATAATAAATCCAGTATATTATATATACTGTGATGTTATTATAAATATGTTACAACCATATTAAGTATTCTATCCACCCTTTGAATAAAATGTCACCATACGTGCGTACGTACGGTTTACCGTCTCCACGTCGTGGTGTAATTGTTATTCAATATATTATTATTTGGATGTGTATAATAATGATGTGTAACTCATGTAAATAATAAATATAACATGTTAATTATTCTGTATATATGATATACCATCCATTTATATATTATTTTAATATCAAAAGAATGATATTGTCGCTCGTGCGTACGTACGGACTACCGTCTCCACGAACGCGATGAGATTCTTTCTCCATCATATCCATTAAAGTATAATTATCATTTGATGATTTAAACATGATGTTTAAGGACTTGATATCATTCTAGATATGAATAATATACAACCTATCCATAACAAACACGGCTTATGTAACAAAACATATAAAAGAAAACGAGTAAGTTAACACCCGAAACGATGATAATTCAAAGATATTATTAACAAATCAATGTTAAAAGATCATATATGATATCATATTAATATATATGATTCTTGTATAATTTAATAATAATTATTTAACCATTATACAGGAGGTTAACCTACCCCAACCAAGGAAATGTACAAGGTTAGGGTTATTTCACAATCTCTTCATTATCCAAGGTTGTTTATAGGTAATAATCTACTGGGATCTCTTTATCATCCACATCCATGTTTCTTAAAAATGTATTTCAAAACATTTTTACTATTTACAAGAATATGGGTTAAAGTCATTTATACCCTTTTTTGACTTTTTATAAGAGGTTTATAAAGGAATCTTTTCGTCGTTTTCCAAGCAAGGTGCTTTTTAACCTTTTCGACAAAATTAAGGTAAGAATGTTTTATTAACTAATACGGCGGGTGCGGCTATTTTCCGCTGTTATAAAATCGTCGAAGCTTCCCTTACAAGCTTATAAGAATATTTTCAAAGAAAATGTTTTATTTTATAAACATATGACTCTTAAATGATTTCAAAATAGAAAGAGATATTTCTCTAAAAAGAGTTTTGATTTCATCTATGTCAACATCCTTTGATGGATTTTATGCTTATTTGAAGTTGATTTATTATGATACAAAACTTCTATATTGTATTGAAGGTTTTGTGATATGTTTGACTGTTGATGTGCTATTTTTATACCATTCATGGTTTATGGTGAAAGTATTGAAATTCCCTATGCTAGTTTTAATACGAATTTTTATGTTATGATAATCCTTTTCATATGGGAATGCATTGGACTTAATATGTGACGGGTGGAGCCTGCTATAGCTCCTCGATTCATCGGTGGGTCTCATGAGACAAACTAGTGTCTTGGCACAAGGCCTTGACAAAATCTTATTTGTAGTCTTGGCACGAGGCCTTGGCTATGTGGTTATGATAGTCTGGCATTATGCATTCCATCATTATGAAAGCGGTTATTGATATTGCATGTGATTATTCTATTAGTAGAATATCCATGTGAATAAGTAAATGGAATTATTTCATTTTTCTTTTTCCATACTTTGTTGAAGTTCAAGTTTAAAAGGCTTTTGTTTTAATTATACATTGCCTTAAATGTTTGTGGTTATTTTTGAAAGTTTCCGCTATATTGTTATCCTTACTGGGCATTTGAGCTCACCCATTTTTTATGTTTTATTTTTCCCAGGATGTGAAGAAGTAATTTATGAATGACCTGTAGGGATAGTATGTGGGGATATGAGTGTGGAATATAGATACTATGTTGTTTTAGTAGTTTTTCACTTTGTGATGTAATGTAAAATTTTATGAATATATCTAGTGTTTCCAAGGCTACTAAACCAATCGGTCTTTCGATATTTGATCTTTCTTGTGATCATGCCAATGTTATGTAATAATGCACCGACTCTGGGTAACAGGGGTCGGGGCGTTACAGTTGGTATCAGAGGAAGTTTAGTACAAACCTTGGAAGCTAGATTTAGATAAACTCTGATTAGAGCACGTAGACCTAAGATGAACTTTGAGTATTAGTATAGAAGAACTTCCTAGAATTTTGGTATTGTAGAGATTTTGTGAGTTTTCCGAGAAATACATCCCTGCCTGGATATGAGCAGGTAGAGGCAGCTCTGGCACAAATGTACGTAGGGGTAAAACCCGAAAACACCGCTTTGAGCTAGACTCGAACGGGAACTGGTGCACGACAACGGGCCTTGCTGCACTCTTGGTTACGACACTCCCGGGGGATATGCTTAGGATAATTCTCATTTTCTTTACAAACCATTATGAAGGGTTTATGTAGATTTACTTCCTCAAAGGATAAATTTTTATGATTATGGATTATATCCATAAACTATTTAATTTATGTAATGTGTCTTACATGTTTGGGATTTGGTATTGTTATTCATAAACTAATCTAGTGTATGCCATTGTTTAGAAATGGCGCCCAGTAGAAGGAATGAGAACTCCAGCAATGCACATGATCCAAATAGAAAGAAGGATCATATCTTTCATGGTCTTAAGACAGAATTTATAAGAGAAATAGTCTCCCATGTGTTATCATCATATGAAGAAATAATATCATGTGTTGATAAGATAAGTAAAGATTTTACCGAGTCCTATGGATTTGAAGGGAAGCAAGAGAAGAAAAGATGGAAGAGTGAACGATGGATAAAGGGAAGAGGGAAAATAAGAATTTTCCCATATGTGATAACTGTGGGAAGAAACACCCTGGAACTTGTCTGAAAGGAATAGGAGTTTGTTATAAGTGTGGAGGAAAAGGGAACAAAGTACGTGACTGCAAGGGTAAGAAAATGGTTTCAAATGTACAATGCTTCATTTGCAAGGAGTTTGGACACTACGCAAACCTATGTCCCAGTCATCAGACTATGCCGCAAATGATGCTATTGGATAATAATCAAGTTATGATACTACCACAGATGAAGAGGAATGATTAGAGTTCTTATGTTGATTATGTCATTTGAGTGTTGTATCAACAATGTACTTGTTATAATAATTATGGAGTATATAAGGATTGTACTACAGTACTATTTCATTAAGGACTTGAGATTGTGTGGAACAAAGAAAAGTGACTCAATAGCAGGATAAATTTTTGGAAAATATATGGTTGAGAGAAAGATAAACCATAATATGGATCTGATACCGAGGTAGTGATTTTAGAATAATAAATGATTGATTTGGATAAATTATATTGGATATTCTTGACTACCTTGAAGCTGATTAATGATTTGTATATTCCATCATTATTGGGGTTTAAAACATTTTTGGATTGATGAAGTATATCCAGCATTCTATATAGAATAAGGGAGCATGAATGTGATCAATAAGTATTGTGGTAATTCAGGATATTTCAGTGTTTTAAAAGAATACATGATGAAGGTATTCATATGCTATTACGGGGTAAAAAGGATCTACATTAAGTTTAACTTCCTTATAAATATTGGACTGTGAGTTTGGACAGAAGTATTTTGGATAAATTCTAGTTTGAGATTAATTTTTTGATTGCCATAAAAGGAAAACCCAGAGGTCGGACGACAACTCGTCGCGACCGGAAAGGCCGCGAGACTTGAACCCGCAACCGAAGGGCGACAAGGGTGTATCACCTACCACTGGCCCAAGAGATGTCCTGGATTAAATAATGTAGTTTTTTTAAAAAGATCTGGTAGATGAATTATAAATTCGTTTATTTTGGAACCCTGTACGAATAGTATAAATAGAATTTTTTTTACGAATGAAAGATGAGTTTGTGGTAGAAATGTATTAATGGATAAAATTCTAATTATAAAGTAAGTATATCTCCTTATGATCTTAGCCAATCTCATAAATAAATTCCTCAACATTAAGAAAAGAAACATAGAACAAAAATGTTGTCCTAGATGGTACCTTAAATCATCACTAATTTATGGATTTGGGATTGTTGGCCTTTTCATAGCCATGTTCTCTACCACTCTCCATCAGATAATTGATGGTTATATTTCTCTTCCTTATCCATATTTTCCTACATGGAACCCTAGTATGTTTTATTTTCGGTAATCTTTATACTTTCCACTCTTTATTTTAAATAGAGGCCTCATTAATTCATTTTTCGATGTGGGATTTCAACTAAGATATTTTGAAACGTCAAAAATGTGTTATCCTAATACCTTATGTTTTTTTGAATCGATGGTATTTTAAATCATCGTAGATTGATGAATTTAAGGACCTCAATTTTAAACTTGTTTGTTATTGATGACCTCAATCACTACCTATAAATATTTATGTTTTTCCTCCAATTATATGTCTCTAATTTCCACCAATGTTCTCCTAATCGAGATCATAATTTGGTGGTGACCCTTTCATTTCTCTTTTCCTCATATTAAGACTAAATTTTAGTAACCCAATTTCCGATGTGGGTTTTCCCACAAAGATATTTTTTATTTTCAACCTTTTATTTTCGAAGAACAATTTCAAATTGCGAGGACGCAATTTATTGAAGAAGGGGAGAATGTAACACCCCAAGATTTCGTAGTGTGTTATTTCATCAAAATAATACAATAACTTGCACTACATGCAACACCGAGTTCAAGCACACCATGACTTACCAAACAAGACGTTCAAAAGAGGTTATGAATAGTATTAACTAAATTTTAAACTTTATATAATCCTTATAATTTTAGAATCCATATTATGAGTTTCTTAGACATAATGTAAGAACAAATTCATTTTCACTATTGCACTTTTACCAACTTTTAATAGTGAACCCTTTTTAAATACAATATTTTAAACTTTTTGACTAAATTGGGACATCAAAAAATTTAAAATGAAACATCCCAAGCTTCCATGGTACGCTTTCCTTTGAATAATACAGTAGTGTGTGTTGTACGCAACTTCGAGTTCTAACACAAACCACAACCAATCAAACTAGCCGTTATGAATAGTAATACCTACTTTTTGAAATTATATATATTTTATATTTCAAAATGAACTTCATTTTTGGATTCAGAGTATTGAATTTAGCCTAAGTTGAAATTTTGGTACTTTTCGGATAACTTTAATATTTTGATGAATAGTGAAAATTACTAAATTTTAATTAAAAACAACTTTTTTAATCAAAATAATTAATGGTGATAAATTATGAATTTGAGTGGTTTTAAAGTATAATTAGAATATATTTTTACCATTTTATCCAATGGTGTTCATTATAATTAATTTCACTTCGAAATTTGACCTAAACAATTGTCAATCTTTTGATATATATTGTTTCTTAAAAACACGCCATTTGTTGTGACAGCGGGAATTAATTATAAAATTAAATAATGCAACTTATATGTTTGGAATTTTGTAAAATAGATATCATTTTTTAATTTGGAATATCAATTATAGATTAGTGTGAAATTTTGGCATTGTTCTGAAAAACTTCAATTTTTGATGAATAGTGAAACTACTAAGTGGTAGTTAAAAAATTGAATTTTTCATAAAACTTAATTTTACCGCTTCTGTGAATGGAATTTCGAAAATCCGAGAGACACGGTTAATATCAAGAAGTAAAATGTGGTTCAATGAGATGAAAATAATTTTTGGTGAATAGTAACTTTTTACTTTTATTTACCACGGTTAAAAGTAAATAGGGTAATTAAGGGTAAAAATGATATTAATATTACCCTAACACATGTCCTAATTCTATTGGACAAGTGTATCTCGACCAAAAACTACCTTAGGAATAAAATATTATCATTTAGGTCCACTTGTATTAGATTAGGAAATTTATTATTATTTAATTCAAAGAAGAGTTAAAAGAGTTAAAATCAATGATTATTTACTAAATTTTTTTAATATAGGGTTATACATAAGATAAATTCGATTGTAAATATTAATTAGAAAGCTAATAAGATTTAATACATAATGATATTTTATTTATAATTTTTAGACTTTATATAATTTAATTTATTTATGACACAATGATGATACAATAATTACCATAATTATGACAAATTAAAATAATTGATATTATAAATTCCCAAATAAATATAATTTGAGACTTTTAATGAATTAAAATAATTTTCTAGGATAATATGACATGTTAGGATTGATTTAATTAACTTTGGTCGAAGTAATAATTCTGTTATGAGTTGTACAAAAATCAATTATTGAATAGTGTCAAAATTGACATAAAAGAGATTTTTAAAACAAATATTATATTATTAATTGATATTAAATTCCTAAAAATCTTAGGTTCTGCCAAGAGACTTATATAATGATGGGTTCATCATTAATGGACCACTTTGGTGTCTCTTGTATGTATATATTAAGTTTATTAACCATATAATATAAAAATACAAAGAGACACTGTAAAAGTGAAACTAGTTAACTTAGAGTTAATACTTAAAGATAAGGTTAATATAAGTACCCAAACCTGTATAAATTCTATTGGTTGAGTGGTTTTTACCTATCCCCACATTAAACATTTAATAATCAACTTTGGAGCCATTAGAAACCGAATATGAATTTATTATAAATTAATATTTCTAGCTTTTCCAAAGGTACCCCTCACCCCTCTTATAAAAGGGAACTCCTCCTTCTCATTTCTTCACACCTTCAAAGCCTTGTGGTTCGTCCAAACTCTTCCCAAATAATCTCTCAACTTCCCTCACTACAACCTAGAGGCCTTAGTTTGATCATAAAGCCAACCTAAGGAGCCCTTTTGATCAAATCAAAAGGAAGAACCCGAAGAAGAGGTAATGTTTTCACCACCCCTTTTCAAGTTCCTTTCTTCTTACACTTCTTCTTTCTTTGTTATTACCATTCTGAAATAATAAGTCCAGTATCTTATATATACTGTGATGTTATTATAAATATGGTACAACCATATTCAGTATTCCATCCACCCTTTGAATAATATGTCACCATACGTGCGTACGTACGGTTTACCGTCTCCACGTCGTGGTGTAATTGTTATTCAATATATTATTATTTGGATGGGTATAATAATGATGTGTAACTCATGTAAATAATAAATATAACATGTTAATTATTCTGTATATATGATATACCATCCATTTATATATTATTTTAATATCAAAAGAATGATATTGTCGCTCGTGCGTATGTACGGACTACCGTCTCCACGAACGCGATGAGATTCTTTCTCCATCGTATCCATTAAAGTATAATTATCATTTGATGATTTAAAAATGATGTTTAAGGACTTGATATCATTCTGGATATGAATAAGATACAACCTATCCATAACAAACACGGCTTATGTAACAAAACATATAAAAGAAAACGAGTAAGTTAACACCTGAAACGACGATAATTCAAAGATATTATTAACAAATCAATGTTAAAAGATCATATATGATATCATATTAATATATATGTTTCTTGTATAATTTAATAACAATTATTTCACCATTATACAGGAGGTTAACCTACCCCAACCAAGGAAAAGTGCAAGGTAAGGGTTATTTCACAATCTCTTCTTTATCCGAGGTTTTTTATACGTAATAATCTACTGGGATCTCTTTATCATCCACATCCATGTTTCTTAAAAATGTATTTCAAAACATTTTTACTATTTAAAAGAATATGGGTTAAAGTCATTTATACCCTTTTTTGACTTTTTATAAGAGGCTTATAAAGGAATCATTCTGTCGTTTTCCAAACAAGGTGCTTTTTAACCGTTTCGACAAAATTAAGGTAAGAATGTTTTTTTAACTTATACGGCGGGTGCGGCTATTTTCTGTTGTTATAAAATCGTCAAAGCTTCCCTTACAAGCTTATAAGAATATTTTCAAAGAAAATGTTTTATTTTATAAACATATGACTCTTAAATGATTTCAAAATAGAAAGAGATATTTCTCTAAAAAGAGTTTTGATTTCCTCTATGTCAACATCCTTTGATGGATTTTACACTTATTTGAAGTTGATTTATTATGATACAAAACTTCTATATTGTATTGAAGGTTTTGTGATATGTTTTACCGTGGATGTGCTATTTTTATACCATTCATGGTTTATGGTGAAAGTATTGACATTTCGTATGCTAGTTTTAATATGAATGTTTATGTTATGTTTAAACCTTTTCATATGGGAATGCATTGGACTTAATATGTGACGGGTGGAGCCCGCTATAGCTCCTCGATGCATCAGTAGTTATCATGAGACAAACTAGTGTCTTGGCACAAGGCCTTGACAAAATCTTATTTGTAGTCTTGGGATGAGGCCTTGGATATGTGGTTATGATAGTCTGACATTATGCATTCCATCATTATGAAAGTGGTTATTGATATTGCATGTGATTATTTGATTAGTAGAATATCCATGTGAATAAGTAAATGGAATTATTTCATTTTTCTTTTGCCATACTATGTTGAAGTTCAAGTTCAAAAGGCTTTGGTTTTAGTTATACATTGCCTTAAATGTTTGTGCTTATTTTTGAAAGTTTCTGCTATATTGTTATCCTTACTGGGCATTTGAGCTCACCCATTTTCTATGTTTTATTTTTCCTAGGATGTGAAGAAGTAATTTATGAATGACCTGCAGGGATAGTATATGGGGATATGAGTGTGGAATATGGAGACTATGTTGTTGTATTAGTTTTTCACTTTGTGATTTAATGTAAAACTTTATGAATATATCTAGTGTTTCCAAGGCTACTAAACCAATCGGTCTTTAGAGATTTGATCTTTCTTGTGATCATGCCAATGTTATGTAATAATGCACCGAATCTGGGTAACTGGGGTTGGGGCGTTACATATCATGAAAAAATTTAGTAGGTATATTATTAAAATGATCATCCATAGTGTTCTCAATCCCTTTAATCTATTTGAATTATATATCATATTCCTGAAGCAACAAAATCAATCTAACAAACCGTAGTTATGATTTTTTAGGAGATAGCAAATAAAAAATTGATCGATGAAAACCAGAACTCTTTATCCCAAAATATGACCTCCAATCCTATCAAAAGAAAATTCTACTGCTATAAATTCCTTCTCAGTTCAATAGTACTTATATTGAGTAGAATATTGACTCCTATAAGAATTTACATTGACATGTTATTCCATATCCCCACTTTTCTAAAGAAACGACACCAAATTTATCTCTGAATCATTGGTCATAAGATTAAAATGAATACTCCAATCAGGGTGTTTGAATATTGGTGGGTATGAAAGCTTCTATTTTAGTTCATTGAAGGCTTTATATCATTCTCATAAAAGTCAAATGTAATTTCATTCTAGAGTAATCATTTCAAATGCGAGGCAATCCGAGTGGGATATTTTATGAATCTCCTATAGAACCTAGCATGGAAAAGAAAACATTTAATGTATTTAAATGTATTAGGAAAAGGGAGTGAAGAGATGTGGTAATCCATAGAATTTTCAACCAGAATTCCATTCATAGACACTTCGTAACAAATCACTAATCCACTTTCGACCATAAAATGATATATTTTAATGTTAGGAACAAAATTATTCTCAATACAAACTATAAGAAACACTCCTAAACTCTTCAGGTAGATATCAAAATAAGGACCATAAACTATAATTTCGTGAATAATAATTTCCACGAATTCATCAATAAACTCAGAAAAGTTTCTAAGAATGAATCTTTGAAGGTGTAAGGAGCATTAAATATTCGCTATGCATTCTATGATATGTAATTGTAATAAAATGACTTGTAAAAATTATTTTATCACAATCCCCTTCATCTATGTGAATCTATAAGTATCCAAAAAACCACCTAGGAAACAATAATGGGAATGACTACCTAACATCTCAAGGATTTAATTAAGTAAAGGTAAGAGGATGTGGTCCTTCCTAGTGACTATGATCTTCCTCCTATAATCGATGCCTAACCTCCACTTGTTGGGTATCCTAGGAGGCAATAACTATCTAAACCCATTTTTGAAAACATTGAATCCAACATTTTTAGGATAGAATATAACATGACTTGCTCATAGACTATTAGATATTAGGTTGATTATACCAATACCATATAATTTAGTAACCTATTTACTAAACACTTCATGAAGGGTAGGATTCAATGTTGTTTGAAATTCTCTGACGGTATTTTAATCATCTTGAATAAGATCGTATTCATCAGTACTACATTGCTAATTCCCAGTAAATCATCCAAAGAACATCATACTGTTGAGAATATGTTTTTTAAACATTTTTATTAATTTATTTTTGGTTTTTATTCTTGCAAACTCCCACATTTATGTTAGTAAATAATTTTATTTTCTGAGAATTTCCAAACATTAATATTTATTATAATATTTATTCTCAAAATATATTCAAGTCATTGATACATGGGAAATATTTTTTTTTAAATCATTCTGGATGTGATTAAATGTATTCTAGAAACATTATTCTTAATTAATATTTTTAAGAATAATATATTGTTCAGTAACACTATATTTAAGATATCACTTATGAACCATATACCCTATGTTGTTAGGTATGTATGGTTAAGAAACCCCACTTTTATGAAGAATCCTATGTTTGACGAAACAAACATATGGAACATGAACCCAACTTTTTGTGATTGGAAAAACGTTTTCAACCCTATGTTTAATGGCTTAGACCTCTTTGTTCTATTACATTGCTGAAATCTGGTGTTAGAGGTGTTATGGGAGGTCAATGTGACTTATTCTTAACACATTTCCCAATTTCTAGTTCATGAATAGTGTTTCCAGAATAGTAAGCTATTTCCAATAGTAGCATTCCAATAGTACCCTTCCAAAAAATCGTTATTCCTTTTCCAAATTTCTTGTTCATGAACAGTGTTTCTAGAATAGTAGGCTATTTTCAAAAGCATCATTCCAATAGAAGGCTTCCTACTGGAGCCTTTATCCTTTTCCAATTTCCAAGTTAATCAACAATGTTACCAAATGAGTAGGCTATTTCCAAAATAATCCTTCCAACAACATCCATCCGTCAACAACAATTTTCCTTTACCAAATATATAGTTCATGAATAGTGTTTTCAGAATAGTAGGCTATTTCCAACATGAGCCTTTTTCCATTGCCAAATTTATAGTTTTTGAACAGTGTCTGGAGCTTCCTACAGTATCTCCCCTTTTATGTTTCCTTTGACATAAAATTCATTTAGTGCCTCGTTTTAAGGACTATAAAGCCGATTCAAAGGCCATAACAACTATATTAATTTTTCTTTGGCACAAGATGCTTCTAATTGGTCAAACCACATGGTTTTATGTGATCCTATTTTAATGGAAAATCATGCCTATCTTAAACATACTACATAAATATTCTTAAGGGATGATATATCGTTCTCCTTTGTTTTAACTTCCTGTTCCTTGGTGCGATACACTCAACCCTTTCTTTATTCCTATAGGAGCAGTGTGAATGAAACTTAATCCTCATATCATTTTTCCTTGAAAATTATTCCTTCTTCATGTGACTTCCCTTTTTGGTGCATGTATCAACTGTCAATCCTTCATTAATAGAAGTTATGATCAACCAATATTCTTGTATTTTTCTTCAATCCTTCTCCCCTTGTTTCTCATTACCATGAAATGTTATGTGATCTCCATGATTTCAATGAATTTTTCTTGGCTGTCAAAGGGTGCAGTTTTTCCATGACGTCCTTGGGTGGATACAGTTGTCACGTGGGTGGAGATTATAATGCGTTGTGTGGCTCATTCTTATATAGAGAATGTCAAGAACCGTTTGAAGTAGGGGATTTGTTGATTCTCTATTATTTTATGTGTACATGTAGCAATAGAATTTTTATCCCACTGGATCACAATGGAATTTACATATTAAATATATGAACTGAATAAATAAATTGATATCGATCGTATATTATTGCCTCTTGTTTTTCTAGAGAGTGAGATATCTATTCTTACGTTATTTAGATTTTCTATCTTTATGGGAATATGTAATTAATGTAAAGCTGGAATTAAATGATAATAGTTTGGCTAATGTTGAAGAGGTATGTAAATGAATCTGGGTTTTTTTCTTGTAATTTGATGTTAAGAAAATTGATGGAGTAAGAATGTTTAATAATTTTCTTATATCTTACTGTTGAGGTTTCCTGTAGTTGGAATCTACAAATAATAAATCAGTTTTTTTCAGATGGATTAAATGAAATGTTGGTTGAGAACAGAAAATTCTTCATAGGGTTATGAGTTACACTCTTTCTAGCTTAAGTACTAAGAGCCTAGTTGATATGATTTTGTTTTCATGCTGATTGTGTTGTGATATGTGGGGGAAGGGAGGCCTATTGGTTGTGCAAGCAGTTGATTCCTAGAGTGGAAAAAATGCATCGGTTTATGCATGTGGGTGTCGAGGAGGAAACTAGGTATGATGAAATGGGATTGATGGGAATGTTTGCATGCTTATTGATTCTTGTTGGTTGTTTATCTTGATTACGTTCACCACATGTCAAGGTAGCTGGTCTTACATACTCTCCTTCCAAAAGGGATGAAGACGCATGAGGAATGCTGCTTGCTTTCTGTGTTTAGCTTTTCAAGGGATGATGGGTCTATTCTCTTACTATAGGTGGCATAGACTTGAATGTTAGTTTAACTACCAACCATGTTGATCTCATTGTGTTTAATAGCTTAATATGTTTTTCTATAATTCCTGGGAATATCAGAATGTAATAATGTTGTTAAAAATGATATTAACATGTAGGGTTAGAGCTTGCTAGGAAGCAATGATGATGTTGAAATTTAAAGGAATAGTGGAATCTGGGTGTGATTCTAATGAAATATAATGCGGAAATTTTTAATGGTTAATTGATGTTTAAATAATTAATTAACATAATGTGTAACTGACTAAAAAGGGATTGAGTAATGTAATAATTCTCTTTAAATAGTTGTGTTCTTATTGGATACCTAGTCTTAGAAGTGGAAGCCGGGAGTCCAATATATGTTAGCTATAGTTTAGTCTAAGACTAGGTGATCCCAATAGTGTGGCAGTGAGATATAGTATATTCTATACTTTTTTGTGTTTCTATACACTACTCCACCCTGTTAGTTAGGGAATCTGACACTCAAGGGATTATTAGCTCTGGGAGTGTCTTCTCCAACAATCTGATTGGAGGATGGACGGTTGACTACCCCATTTGTCCATGCTATATTCTCTTGGTAGTTACTTGTTCTTGTAAGAAAAGTGGTTAGTTTTTACAATATAAGTGTGTAGAGGGCCATAATGGCTTGTGGTTATTCACACACATATATTCTGGATATAGTTTTATATGGACTGGTATAGGTGTAACGATTATGGGTTCTGACAGATTGAGGTTCCTTACTCAGTGTATGAGATGTAATGGATTGAGGTATAATACCCAATGTATGATACATGTTTTGAAATATAAGGTATATCCAGGAAACTAAATGGTTTCATTGATTATGTGGATTTGGCGGCTTTGTTGCACAAGGTGCATGTTATAGTGCCTCGCCCAGGTGTCTTCGGGAAAGCCTTTTTGGTGAGAGATGCCTTAGGACGTGCGTCATTGGGGAAAAGTGTAAATTTAGTGGGGAAGTAGTTGCAGGGTACAATTTATATTCTTTATTATATTATATAGTCATGTACATGATACATGGTGAGTGTATCCATGGCGAGGCTAGGATCATAGTATTCCTATTTAGTTGATGAGTTAGTTTCACTTGTTTTTCACTATGCTTTAGAATGATCAATTTACTTTTTCATGAGTGGATCCAGGGAGGATCCTACTGAGTAAACTTTTATACTCACTCTATGTATATATAAACTGTTATTCTGGTCATTTGGAGCAGGTTGGAGATCAAGTCGGTTTCTACTAGCTTGGGGTTGTAGGAGCTATTCGGGTTTGTGGTTTCTGCTATTTTTTACTTTCCTTTGGTACTTGTAGTTTTCCTCTTTCACTTGTTGTAGTGTTTCATGAAATTACTTATATGTACATGGGATTTCTTTTATATATTTTTATGAGTTGAAGTTTGTTGGTGTATATCTTATATCTCTCTTCCGAATGGGGTATCTTATAGGGAAATGCCTCCCATTTGTGTGTCTACTATACCCTCGGTGCTAGTTGCCAACCTAGGGCCTACGAGGGGTGTGACTCGGGGGTCATTATCTCTCTTCTCACATTCCCAGCCCAGGAGGTGTACACCTTCTGGAGAGGGGGTTTTAACAAAGTGGTATGAGAGGCTCCGTTTTAGGGATATGGTGTAGTTTGGTGGTAGGTGTAGGTGAGGATTCATGTGCTGGTAGGAAAATGATGTTAGTAAAGTTTAGAAAGTGATGTAAACACTGGAGAACAGCTAAGACATAAGTGTTTATGGACCCCTATGATTTGATGCATGGACCTTTAGGTTTATAGTGGCTACTAAATGTGGTGATATGAGTTGAGGGTTGACACCTAGGAAAGGATCCATCAGCATTCATCTTTTTGCGTGTGTTTGAATGGGTAAATCATGGGATAGGGTAACCTAAAATAAATAAAAGAAAACAATTAATTAAATAATGCCTAGTATTTCATATTCCAGGTTTATGAGCTCTAACTAATTATTATTTTGCAGGTATTGATCTGGGTCACCTTCCTCATTAGGATCACGCTAATGATGTCAAGAAGGTTGTGAGAGAAGATCGTCGAATGTTAGAGGTTGATGATGATGACACATAGAGGAGGACACACAGATATTTTTTTTCCTAATGTCTACAGAAGTAAAAGGGCTCTATATCATACACAGTCACAAAATAATGGTTGGAGGAGGTTGAGATAGGATTCAGTTTGATCCATGATAGATAAGAGAACTTGGTGTCCTTTGTTGTGATGATGATGCATGGAGTACGAAGAAAGTGGTGGTTCATGATGCTCATGGATTTCAAGGAATCAACAATCTCAGGGCAGAAGTTCTGAGACAAGCTTAGTGTTGAGTTTCATTCTTCGACTATGAAGGTGTCCAGTCGGTAGGATCATCTTACCATTTGATAGGGGAGGTCTATTGTGCGAGATTATGGAATCCCTTTTAGGAACCTTTTACGATATGCTTCAGACCGGTTTCTAGAAGAGGGGGCCAGGGAGATGCATTTCGAGGAGGCTTTGCATCCAGAGATCCATCACCAGGTCACCCCATTTATGCTGAAGACATGTCTTGAGGTGTTGGAGAGGGAAAATTTCATCAAGAGGACATTGGAAAGTACCAGATAATCATGAGAGGTGGGTTATCATGATTCCTCACGAAGCATATTTGTGGTCTGGGGTTCCTGGTTTTCAGGGTATAAGAGTTTTTGTTCGGTCAAGGGTAGATCCCATCCCTCATCATCTCATTTCACCAGGGGAATAGTCCCTCAGGAATATTACAACGGATAATTTTCTTGTCTTTATTATGGTGGTTGAGGTCATCAGCAGCAAGGGTGCCCGAACTTTCAGAGCAGTGATCTTACACCAGGTGTTCTACTCCAAGTTCCTCCGTTGAGGCAATTCCAGCCAAGGCATCAGCAGCAGGTTTCACCAGCTTCGGATCTGTAGAGGGTAGATGGGGAAGCCGTAGGATATCCCTATGATTCTCCCCATCCTCGGATAGTGGAGCATGTCCATGGTTTTGGTCATTATCGGGGTTCGATAGGTCACGAAGAAGATTATGGTAAGCTTCATGCTTTAGTGTTTCTAGCACCAGGTGATCCAGACGTAGTTCAAGGTACCCTTTTCTTGTTTTATACATTGGTTTATGCATTGTTTGGTTCAATAGAGACACATTCCTTCATATCACAAACCCTTTCCCCTGATTTTGGACTTGATGTAGAGAGGCTTCTAGTGCCCTTGGCGTTGACTACAGTAGTTGGAAGTCGAGCTGACTTGTTTGAAGTATGTAGAGACTATGAGCTAGTTATGGGGCAGCACTGCTCTTGGGGAGATTTCCTATGTTTATGGGAAAAACCTTAGGATGTTATTCTTAACATGGATTAGTTGTATTCGATGCAGGCTATCATAGGATGATTCAGGAGGCAGGTTCATTTCTTCAATGCAGATGGAGGGCCAGTGGTGTTTTCTTCAGGAGGCAGGTTGTGTTCGTTGATGCGAATGGAGATCCAGTGGTGATTGATTCAGTAGTTGGAGATTTCATTGATGTAGATGGACATCATTAAATAGGAAGGATCAGGTGTTCATGTGGACTGATCAGTGTTTGTCAGCATTCGAGTATCTAAAGGAGAAGTTAGTAAGTGCTGCATTCCATTGTCTTCCAATAGTGGGAGTCCAATTTGATGTTTTTTGTGATGCATAGTATATAGGGTTAGGCTATATTCTGATGCAGTAGAGATTAATTGTTTCTTATGTGTCTCTTCTATTGCATCATCATGAATTTTACTCTGCCAAAAATGATCTTGAGTTGGTAGTTGTGGTGTTTTCTCTGATGCTGTGGAGATATTACCTCATTGGAGGGGGCTTTGTGGTTTTCACCGATCATAAGAGTCTGAGGAATGTTTTATCCCAGCATAAATTAAATTTATGGAATCATCAATGGATGGAGTTCTTACAGGAATATGACTTTTAAATATTTTTTACCCCTAAAAAGGATAATGTTGTAGCTGATACACTGAGTAGGAAGTCGCATAGTGATGTAGTGCATGAATCTGGTGATTCCTGGAGGGTTATGGAATAAAATTATGAATTACATATCAATATGGTAGAATTTGGGGGCAGAGGATGTATTTTGCAGATGTTGGTGTAGTCATATCTGTTGAAGATGGTGGAAGAGTCCCAGTTGGGGGACCATAAGTTGGAGGTCTGGAGAGACGGAGTTGATTGTGGTGAGGCCCCAGATGGTTGGTTTGAGGATAAACAATACAGAGTGTTCTATCATGGAAGGATATTTGTTACTTTGGATATGTATGATATGATTCTCTGAGAGTTTCATAGTTCACCTTTAGTGGTGCATCTGGGCTTGAAAATGATGTACCAATCCTTGAGGAGTCAGTTTTTTTATCAAGGGATGAAACGTGCAGTTGGCAAGTTTGGGTCTCGATGTTTGGTCTGCCAGAAGGTGAAGGTCGAGCACCATGTCCCCAGTGTGCATGCTCCAACATTTATATGTCCCTGAGTGTAAGTGGGATTACATATCCATAGATTTCATCACAAGGATACCCAGGACACAAGGATGATACGATGCTATCTGGGTAGTGGTGGATCTGCTGCTGAAATCATCACAATTTTTTGTGATCATGGAGTTGATCTAGGTGAGTGCCTTAACACAGAGGTAAGTAGATGATTTGGTGTGGTTTCATGGATTTTTGAGGTCCATTGTCAGAGAGAGGGATACACGGTTTACCTCACGAGTTTAGAGGGGATTTTAACATGTTTTTTTCACCCCGCTACTCCTTAGAAATGCCTTCCACCCCTAGATAGATGGGTAGATAGAGAAAACCATTCAGATGTTGGGGGACATGCTACGAGCATGTGTTCTGGATTTTGGGGGATCATGGGTACAACACTTACCTCTGGTAGAGTTTTCCTACAAAAAAATCTACCACTCTATCATTGGCATGTCACCATTTTAGTCCTTGTACAGAAGGTATTGTCGTTCACTCTTGTTCAGGACAGAGGATGGGGGGGAAGGTGTTCTTGGGCCGAAGGTGCATAGTACCATGGAGAAATTTCATCTTGTTTGTGAGAGGATGAAGACAGCTAAAGGCCGACATAAGTCATATGTCGATCATCGGGGAGGCCTTTTGATTTCAATTTCAGGGACCATGTGTTCTTAAAGGTTTCCCCTCGTCGTGGGCAGTGAATGTTCAGTCACAGGAGTAATATTTCTCCCAGGTATATTGGGCCTTTTGTGGATTTGAATGTGTTGGATCCATAACATATTATATAGCACTTCCCCCATGGATGATCTATATAAACGATGTTTTCCAGGTATCACAACTATATCATTATCTTCATGATGAATCATACGTCATTAATTGAAGTGAGATTGATGTTTGAGATGATGCTCCCTTCGAGGAGAAATCGGTAGAGAACAATGATGGAAAGAAGAAGGTGTTGTGTGGCCATTCTATTCCATTGGTTCATTTTTTTTGTGGTGACATGGTGGTGTTGAGGAGTGTATTTGGGAGAGGGAGCCCCAAAAGAATGTCCATAACCCAGAGTTGTTTTATGTTTTTGTGCTGAGTTTTTCATTGATGATATCATTTCTGTTTCATTGATGTTATGTTATGATTGACTGGTTTTGATACATAATGGTTGTTCTCTTGTTATATGGATGTGTGTGATGAGTCTGAATGTGTGGTGAAGGGAGTAATTGACTCCTAATCAGGATTCAGTAATGTGGATGTGATTAAACCCATGTGGGCGGGTCAGTGCTGCCCATAGAAGATAATATCCTAACATGTAGGAAGGAACTCCCAAATAGATGTGTTGGGATAAAGTGATCTCTGGGGTTGGTGTAGCTATTTAAATGTGATAGTCATGGGGGGAGTGTTCTCAAATGTTGATGTTTTTTAGCTTTCAGACAACTTAGTGTGGTTTTCCCCTTAGAGGAATCTTACAGGATGGTTTTTTGGACCCATCTTTTCATCTGGGTTGGTTTTGAATTCTCATAGATGATAATTTTTTGAGAGGTATCTAATGTAATGGCCCATACCTATCTAGTCCATTACATTCCTGAAATATTGTGCTAGAGGTGTTTTGGGAGGCTACGGTGAATTATTCCCTTCACGTTTCCATATTTATAGTTCATGAATAGTTTTTCTAGAAAAGTAGGCTATTTACAATAGCAGCCTTCCAACAGTAGCCTTCCAACAGTAGCATTTTTCCTCTTCCAAATTTCTAGTTCATGAATAGTGTTTTCATAATAGTAGGATATTTCCAACAGTAGCCTTCCAATAGTAGTCTTCCAGTTTCATCCTTCCAACAACATCCTTTTTTCCTTTTCCAACTTTATTGTTCATGAATAGTGTTTCCAAAATGGTAGGCAATTTCCAACAGCAGTTTTCCAATATCATCCTTTTTCCTTTTCCAATTATCATGTTTATGAATATTGTTTCTAGAATAGTATGAAATTTACAATAACATCCTTCAAATAGAATCCTTTTTCCTTTTCCAAGATTATAGTTCATGAACATTGTTTCCAGAAACATAGTCTATTTCCAATAACATCCTTCCAACATCATCCTTTTTCATTTTCGAAATTTCTAGTTCCTGAATAGTGTTTTCAGCTTCCTATAGTTTCGCCCCTTTGACATTTCCTTTGACATAAAATGCATTTAAAGCCTCATTTTATGGACTCTATGGCCATTTTGAAGTCCATAACTCCTATATAAATTTTCCTAAGGCTCAAGATGCTTTTACTTGGTCTAACTGCATGGTTTAATACAATCCACTTTTAATGGAAAATCCAACGTATCTTAAACCTACTCTGTAAATATTTTGAAGGGATGATATATTTTCCTCCCTTGTTTTACCTTACTGTTACCTGGTGCAAGACACTCAAACATTTCTTTCATCCCATAGGAGTGGTGTGATCGAACCGTAATCCTCAGATCATTTCCCCCTTGGAATTTATTCCTGTTTCATGCATACCCCCTTTTTGGTGCAAGTTGGAAGTGTCGATTCTTCATCAATAAAAGGTATTATCTACCATTATTTTTGTGTTTTTATTCAATACTTATCCCCCTTTTCTCCTTATCATTCTCTATAATGTGATATCCATGCATCTAATGGAGTTATCTTTGCTATCAGATGGTGCGGTCATTCCACGACATCCTCAGGTCGATATAGTTGTCATGGGGGAGGAGATTGTAATCCTTTGTGTGCCTCATTTTAGTATAAAGAACTTAAAGAACCGTTTCAGTTTGGGGATTCATTTCATCTCTATTATTCTATATGAATATGTAGAGTTAGCATGTTTTATCCCACTAGATCACAACGGAATTGACATATTAAATAATTTAACATGATAAATAAATTAATATCGATCATATGTTATTGACTCTGGTTTTTCAAGATAGTGTGATATTTATGCTTTCATTGTTCAGATTTTCATTCTTGTTGGAAATTTGTAATGAATGTAAAGTTAGGATTAATTGATAATTGTTTGGATAATGATAAAGAGTCAAGTAAATGAATCTGGTTGTTGATGTTTTAATCTGATGTTAATCCAAATAATGTAGTAAGCATGTTTAATCAATTTGTGATAGCTTACTCTTTAGGTTTCCCATAGTTGGAACCTGAAAATAATAGATTGTTTTTTATATGGATTATATGACTAGTTTTTTTGATAATAGAAAATTTCTCATAGGGTTCTAAGTTTTCCTCATTCTAGTTTATGGGCTAAGATCGATGTTGATATGATGTTTGTTTTCATGCTTCTTGTTTTGTGATATGTGGGGGTAAGGAGGCCAACTGGTTGTGGTAGAAGATGATTCCTAGAGTGGTGAGGTGCATTGGTTTATGCATGTGGGTGTCATGGAGGACACTGAGTATGATGAAATAGGTTGGATGTGAATGTTTGGATGCTTTTTAATTCTTATGGGTTGTTTATATTCATTACATTCCTGACAACTCAAGGAATCTGGTCTCTCTTACCACCCTTCCAAAATGGGTGAAGACACACGAGGTATGCCACATGCTTTTCGTGTATAGCTTCTCAATGGAGGATGTGACTACGCACTTATTATCGGTGGTAAAGACATGATAGGTAGTTCAACTACCCACCATGTTGATAACATTTTATTTAGTATCTTAGAATGTTTTTTTAAAATGCCTGGGAATATGGGGAAGTATTAATTTTGTTAACAACTTATTGAATAAATGATGATAACCCATGGGGTTGGAGCTTTCTAAGATGCAATATTGAGGTTGCAATTTAAAGGAATAGTGGAATTTGGGCGTGATGTTAATGAAATTTAACGTGGAAATTGTTAATGGTTTATTATAGTTTAATGAATTAATTAATGTAAATTGTAACTAATAATAAAAGGGGAATGGAGAAATATAATAATGATCTTTGAATGTTAGTTTGATTATAGGATACCTTGTCTTAGAAGTTGAAGTTGGGAGTCCATGACACGTTAGCCGCAGGTGATTCTATGACTAGGTCGTGTCCATCGTGTGTTGTAGTGCTATATAATATTTTGTACTCTTTGTGTTTTTATACACTACTACACCACATAAGTTAGGGAAACTGACACCCCATGGATTATGAGCCATGATTGGGGGGGGGGTGTGTTTTCCCAAACATTATGATGGGAGGATGGATGGATGAATACCACCTTTGGAATCATTCTCTTCTCTTGGTAGTTACTTGTTCTGTCCGGAACAACAGTTAGTTTTCCCCATATATGTGTGTCGAGGGCATTAATGGCTTGTGGTTATTCAAATACATATATTCTGGATATATGTTCCTATGGAATTCTATAGATGTAACATTAATATGCTAGGATGGATTGAGGATCCTTAATCAGTGTATGGGATGTAATGGCTTCAGGTATAATTCCCCATGTATGATACATGTTATGCGAGCTGTGGTGGATTCTAGAAACTACCTGGATACTTTTCTTATGTGTACGTGGTGGTTTTGTTGCACAAGGTGCATGTTGTGGTGCATTACCTTAGTTTATGAGGAAAACCTTTTTGGAGAGAGATATCTTAGGACATGTGACGTTGGGGAAAAGCAGAAAACCAATGGGGAAGTATTAGAGTGGTACAGTTGATATTATTTATTATATTATATACTCTTGTATGAGATTCTTGTTTTTAATTGCCATTTTGGGATTAAGAACATAGTATACCAGTTTAGGTGATGAGTTAGTTTCACTTTTTGTTCACAGTGCTTTAGCATAATATCATTCCATTTGCATGAGAGTCTTTGGGGATGATCCTACTTAGTATAATTTTGTACTCACCATATGTATATATTAACTATTTTTAAGTTCAATTGGAGCAGGTTGGAGATCATGCTGGTTTCTACTAGCTTGGGGTTGTCGGATCTGTTCGGGCTTGTAGTTACTGTTGTTTTTACATTCCTTTTGTACATGCAGTTTTCCCCTTTTAGTAGTAGTAGTTTTTATTGAAATTACATTTATGTACATGAGATTTATTTAATATTTTATTCTATGTTGTAGTTTTTTGGTGTCTGTGTGATCTCTCTCTTTCCCATGTGTTCTCTAAGTGGTTAATGCCTCCCATTTGTGTGTTTTCTATAACCTTGGTGCTAGTCGCCAACCCGGGGCCTACTGAAGGTGGGACTCGGGGGGGTGGGGGTGGGGGGGGGGGGGTGGGGGGTCATTATCAATCTTCTCACATATCCGGCCCAGGAGGGGTACACATTGTGGGGTGGGGTTCCTGATATAGTGGTATTAGAGGCTATGGTTTAATAGTAGGATGAAGTTTGGTGTTAGGAACATGTGAGGTTTCATGGGTTGGTATGGAAATGATGTCGGTCATGTTTATAAGGTTATGTAAACAATGGATTCCGGTTGAGACATAGGTGTTTAGGGACCCCTATGAAATGATGCACATACAATTAAGTTTAATGTGGCTACTAAATGAGGTGGTATGAGTTCTAGGGTAGAGACTTAGTAAGGGATCACACATCATTCTTCACTGTTCCAGTTTCAGAATGGATAAGCCTTAGGATAGGTTAATCAAAAATAAATAAAAGGAAATAATTAATTAATTGTTGTCGAATATTCTATATTCCAGGTTTAGGAGATCTAACTATTTGTTATTTTTCATGTATGACTCCATGAAGACGTCCTTGTCTGGTTTTCATAGAAGTTGTTCAATAGGCTGTGCTAGACGATCGCTGCTGGGTAGAGGTTGATTACAACGACACTTGGAGGAGGAAACATTGAGATTTTTAGTTCTAGAGAATACAGAAGCACTAGGGATCCATTTTAGATGCAGTCATAGAAGACTGGTTAGAGGAGGTCAAGATAGGAATTAGTTCGATTCATGATCGGAAGGAGCACTGGGTTTCCTTGGTGGTGATGAGGCTTCATGCAGTAGGGAGGAAGTGGTGGTTCTTGTTATTTAGGGATCAAGAGGAGTCGGTGATCTCATGGGTGGAGTTCGGAGACAAGTTTAGAGTTGAGTTTCTTTCATCGACCACGAAGGTGTCCATTCTCAAGGAGCTTCTTACGCTTCGACCGGGGAGCTCCAGTGTGTGAGAGTTGAAATCCATTTCAAGAACCATTTACGATATGATTCACACATGTTGATAGATTAGTAGGCCAAGGTGAAGCATTTCGAGGAGTCTTTGCATGCAAAGATCCAGTGCCAGGTCACCCCATTTATGCTGAAGACATATCTTGAGGTGTTGGCGATGACAGAGGTTATCGAGAGGACATGATCCAGAATAGGATCATCTTGAGAGGGGAGTCTTCATGATTTCTTATTAAGCAGAACCGGGGTCCAAGGTTCCTAGTTTTTAGGGATAAAGCGTTTCTGTTAGGTTGGGGGTAGATTCTAGCCCTCAACATCTTTTTCACCAGGGGCAGCGTCTCTCAGGCCTATGATAAGGGATGAGGTTCTTGTTTTTCTTGTGGTGGTCGAGGTCATGAGTAGATAGTGTTACAGACCTTTGAGAGTAGTCATCGTGCACCAGGTGTTCTTCTCCCGGTTCCTCCGTTGAGGCAGTTCTAGCCAAGGAAGTAGTAGTAGGTTGCACCAGATTTGGATCAACAGAGGGTAGATGGGGCAGGGAGTGCACAACCCCTGACGCTCCCCGTCCTTAGAGAGAATAGAACTACCATGGTGGTGGTCATCATCAGGTTCAGTGAGACCATGGAGGAGGTTGTGGTTAGCTTCATGCTATAGTTTTTCCAGCGCCAGGCGATCCAAACATCATTCGATGTACCCTTTTCTTGTTTTCAACTTTGGTGTATATCTTCTCTGATTTAGGAGAGACACACTCATTCATATCTCCAACCCTTTTCCATGCTATTGTACTTGAGGTAGAGAGGCTTCCAGTGCCCTTGGTGTTGACTAAGCCAGTTTTAGGTCATGCTAACTTATTTGAAGTTTGTAGATACTTTGAGCAAGTACTGGGGAAGAACCTCACTTTGGGAGATTTCCTATGTTCATGGATACAACCATATGTTGTCATTCAAACCACATATTGGTTTTATTCTGTACAAGATATCATGGATTTCTTGAGATTGAATGTTTTTTTCATCGATTCAGATGGAGACCCAGTGGTGTTTGTTGGAATGCAAGAGCCTCAGATGGTTTAGAGGCATGTTCCATCCATATCATCCTTGATGGTTGAGATGATTCTAAGTTCATTAGAGGTTTAGGAGTTGGATTTTCTTATGGTCATAGAAGAGTACCCTAATGTCTTTCCATAAGATGTTATAACATTACCCCTTCAACCTAAGATCGAGTTTCAGATCGATCTACAAACTAGGAGAATCTATAATCTCTATTTATTTATTTAGTATATCCCCTTATGAGTTAAGAGATCTACGTATATAGATTTATGGTCTGTTACGTTGTGTTTTTCTTTCGGCTGAGTGTGTCTCTCTGGGGTGGACTGGTTTTGTTTATGAATAAGGTTGATGACAGTTCGCAGCTTTGTATCGATTAATGTCACTTAAAAAAGCGATAGTGAAGAATCACTAGCCTCATCCATAGATTGATGAATTAATCGATCAACGGAAGTGTGAAAGATGGTTCTCAAAGATCAACTTGCGGTCATGATATCATCAGATGTGTGAGAAGGATGAGGATATCCCTTAGACGACTTTCTGTTGTCATTATGGGAATTGCGAGTTTGTTGAAATGCTATTCAGTGTAACAAATGCTCTAGTTTTGTTCATGGAATTGATGAACGCTATGTTCTGTGAGTTTTTGGATATGTTCGTGGTGGCTTTCATCGATGACATCCTTGTGTTCACCATGTCTGTGGAGGACCATGCAGAGCATCTAGACATTGTTTTTGGAGTTCTTCATCAACATTGACTATTTGGGATGTTGTCGAAGTGTGTTTTTTGGGCCCAAGAAGTATGTTTCATAGGGAATGTGGTTTCCCGGAAGGGAGTATCTATGGATCAATAGAAGATAGTATCAGTTGTGTCATGGGAATCCCCCATGATAGTGGAAGAGGTGAGAAGATTCCTTGTTATTTTAGGATACTACAAGAGCTTCGTAGCCGATTTACCGTGAGTTGCGACTCCTCTAACAGCATTGACCAGGAAGGATCAGGCGTTAATGTGGACTGATCTGTGTCAGGTAGCATTCGAGTATCTAAAGGAGAAGTTATTAAGTGCTATAGTTTGTTGTCTTCTAGTATACGGAGTTAATTTTCATATTTTCTATGATTCTTCACATCTAGTGTAAGGGTGTGTTCTGATGCAGTAGAGATTAGTTGTTTCTTATGGGTCTCCATAGTTATGTCCCCATGAAGGTAACTATGCCACTCATGATCTTCAATTGACAACCTTGGTATTTTCTCTAAATTTGTAGATTCATTTCCTCATTGGTGACCGCTTTGTGGTTTTCACCAATCATAAGAGTCTGAGGTATGTTTTCTCCTAACATGACTTGAACATAGGGATGTGTCGACAAATGGATGTCATACAAGAATATGACAATGAAATATCATATAGACTAGGATATGGGAATATTTTAGTAGATGCGCTAAGCAGGAAGTCACATAGTGATGCATTGCATGAATCTAATCATTCTTGGTGAGTTATGGAGGAACATTCAGCATTAAAACTCAATATTGGAGAAGTTTGGTGGAATAGGCTTCCTTTTATAGATGATGGTTCAATTAGCACTGGTGTATCTTGTGGAAGTGTCCCAGTTGTGGGATCATGAGGTAGTGGTCTAAAGTGACTGAGTTGTTTGTGGTGAGGTACCAGATGGTTAGTATGACGATGATCAACATCGAGTGTTGTATCACGGAAGGATATTTTTCATTTGGTGATGCATGAGATAGTTCTCAGAGAGTTCTATAGTTCTAAATTAGCGGTGCATCTGGGAGCGACAAATATGTATCAATACTTGAGGAGTGAGTTTTGGAGTCCTGGGTTGAAGCGTGCAATTGTGGAGTTTTTGTCTCGAAGATTCATCTGCCATAAGGTGAACGTTGAGCATCGTGTCCCCTGGGAATTTCTCTAGCCTTAAGATGTCCCCGAGTGAAAATGGTATGACATCTAAATGGATTTCATCATAAGGATTACCAGGACTCAAGGAGTCTTTTAAGATATCTTGGGTAGTGGTGGATCGACTGATGAAACATGATCACTTCTTAGAGATCAACGATTTGAGCCCAGTGAGTGCCTTAACACAGAGGTGCATAGATGAGGTGGTGCGGTTGAATGGAGTTCTGAGGTCCATTCTCTCATACTGAGATACGTGGTTTACCTCACGAGTATGGAGGGAATTGAACAATCATTTGGGCACCTAGCTATGCCTTAGCACTGCCTTCCACTCCCAGAAAGATGGGCAGACAGAGCAGACTATATAGACGTTAGAGGACAACCTACATGCATGGGTTCTAGATTTTGGGGGATCATGGGTATGAAACTTACATCTGTTATAGTTTTCCTACCACAACAACTACCACTCTACCATTGTAATGGAACATTTAGAGGCTTTGTTTGGAAGGTTGTTTCATTCACCGGTTTGTTGCACAGAGTTTGGTGAGGATGGTGTTCATGGGTCGGAGGTAGTGCAAGGTCAGGAACCATGTGTTCTTAAAGCTTTCCCCTCGTCATGGGAAGTGAATGTTCGGTCGCGGGAGTAACCATTTTCCATGGTTTCGTGGTCCTTTCGAGTTTTTGGCTCATGTTGGAGCCATGGCATATCAGATAGAACTTACTCTATGGATTAACAAGATAGATGATGTTTTCCATGAATCGCAGCTCCATCGTTATCATCATGAAGACCCACACATCAACTATTGGAGTGGGATTTATGTTGATGATGGTGCGACATTAAAGGAGCGGCCATTAGAGATCCTGGACCACAATGAGAATGTGTTACATGAGAGTTTTATTCCCTTATTTTTTGTCTTGTGGAAACACAATGGTGTTTAGGAGAGTACGTGGGAGTGGGAGTCTCAGATGCGTGTCCAGGACCCAGATCTGTTTTAAATTTTTGTGCCGAGTTTTTATTTGATGATTTCATTTTTGTACCTTTGATGTGTTGTTATTCATGACTTGTTTGGATATGGAATGTTTTTCCCTTGTTCTTTAAATGTGTGTGATGTTTCTGAATGTGTGGTGAAGAGAGGTCATGGCTTCTAATCTGGACATATTAATGTGGATGCAATTAAACTCGTGCATGCAAGTATGTGCCTCCCAAAACAGATATTATCTGGACATGTTGGAAGGAACTCCCTGAGTCATGTGTCTTGAGAATGTGATATTTGGGTTTGTTTTAGATATTTAAAAGTGATAAATCTTGGGGGGAGTGTTCTTAGATGTCGATGTTTTGTTCCAGATTTCGAACAACTCATGGTGGTATTCCCATTAGCGGTATCTCACATGGTGGTTGTCCGGAAGCCGCATTTCTTTTGTGTTGGTTTTGAATTCTCAGGGATGATAATGTTTTGAGAGGTATCTAATGTATTGGTCTGGACCTCTCTAGTCCATTACTTTGCTGAAATCTGGTTATAGAGTTGTTCTAGGAGGTCAAGGTGACTTATTCCCACCACTTTGCATACTTTCACGTTCATGAAATGTGTTTCCAGAATAGTTCTCTATTTCCAATAGTGTCCTTCCAATAGTAGCCTTTTTCTATTTTAAAATTTCTATCTCATGAACAATGTTTCCATAATAGTAGGTTATTTCCAATAGTAGCCTTCCATCCACAACCTTTTTCCTTTTCCAAATTTCTAGTTCATGAATAGTGTTTCCAGAACGATGGGCTATTTCCAACAGTAGCCTTCCAAAAGAAGCCTTTTTCCATCATAAAATTTCGAGTTCATGAACTCTTTTTCTAGAACATTAGGCAATTTCCAATAGAAGCCTTCCAATAACCGCCTTTTTCATTTTCCAAATGTCTCGTTCATGAATAGTGTTTCCTTCTTCTTACTGTTTCTCCCCTTTGGCATTTCCATTGATGTAAAATTCATTTAATACCTCGTTTTAATGAATCTAAGGCTTATTAATAGTCCATTACTCCTATATTAATTTTCTAGAGGGTCCAGATACTTTTACTTGGTCAAACCGCATGGTTTAATGCGATACAGTTTTAATGGAAAATCCATCGCATCTTAAACCTACACTGTAAATCTTCTAAAGGGATGATATATCCTCCTCCCTCGTTTTACCATATTATTCCCTAGTGAGAGTCACTCAAATCATTCTTTCTTCCCATATGATCATTGTCATCGAACCTTAATCCTTGTATCGATTCCCCTTTAATTTTTATCCTGCTGCAAGCACACCCCTTTTTGGTGCAAATAGCATGTGTCGGTCCTTCATCAATAGAAGGTATGATCTGCCTCTATTCTTGTGTTTTTCATCAATAATCCTCCCCTTTTTCTCTATATCATTCTATGGAATGTAATCTTCGTCCTTCTAATGGAGTTATCCTAGATTTCAAATGGTGCGGTCATGTTGTGGCATCCTAAGGTATATACAGTTGTCACAGGGGAGGATATAGTAATCTATTGTGAAGATCATTCTTGTATAAATAATTTCATGATCCGTTTGAGGTTGGGGGTTTTATACTTATATATTTATTTACATGAAAATTTAGATTTAGCATGTTTTATACCACTAGATCACATTTGAATTGATATATTAAATCATTGAACCAAATAAATAAATTGATATTGATCGTATGTTGTTGCCTATTATTTTTCTAAACAGTTTGATATATATTATATCTATCTTTATCTTTTCATTCTTGATGGAAATTGACAATGAATGTAAATGTGTAATGAATTGATAATTTTTTGGATAAAGATAAAGAAGCATCTAAATGAATCTGGTTGTTGTTTTTGTAATTTGATGTTAATCAAATTGATTTAGTAAGAATGTTTAATCAATTTGTGATATCTTACTGTTTAGGTTTCCTATAGTTGGAACCTAAAAATAATAAATAAATCTTTTTCAGATGGATTAAATTACTGGTTTTTTGATAATAGATAATGCCTCGTAGGGTTATGAGTTACCCTCGTGATAGCTTATGGGATAAGAGCCCAGTTGATGTGATGTTTCTTTTCCTGCTGCTTGTGTTGTGATATGTGGGGGCAGGGGGGCTTATTGGTTTTATCAGTAGATGACCCCTAGAGTGGCAAGAGGCATTAGTTTATGCATGTGGGTGTGGGAGAGGACCCCAGGTATGATTAAATGGGTTGGATGTGAATGTATGGATGATTTATGATTCTTGTGATTTTTTTATCTTCTTCACTTTCTCGCTACTCAATGTCATTGGTCATGCTTAACCTCCTTCCAAAAGTGGTGAAGACAGGTGGGGTATGCCACATTATTTCCGCGTTTATCTTCTCAATGGAGGATGGTTCTATGATCTTACTATTGGTGTCTAAGACTTGACGGGTAGTTCAACTACCGACCATGTTGAGCCCCTTATGTTTAGTATCTTAGAATTTCATTTCAGAATGCCTATGAATATGGGAAAGTAATAATGTTGTTCATAAATGATTGAATAAATTATGTTAACCCATGGGGTTGGAGCTTGCTGGGATGCAATGTTGAGGTTACAATTTAATGGAACATTGCACATTGGGTGTCATGCAAATGAAATATAATGTGTTAATTGATAATGATTAATTAATGATTGATGAATTAATTAACGTAAAGTATATCTGATAAAAAAAGTGAATGGAGTAATGTAATAATTCACTTTTAATTGTTGTGTGCTTATAGGATACCATGTCATATAAGTGGAATCCAGGAGTCCGAGAGATGTTAGTTGCAGTTGAGTTTAAGAGTATGTCATGCACACAGTGTGGTGGTGAGCTATAGTATATTATGTACTTTTTGTGTTTCTATATGCTACTCCATCCCATCAGTTAGGGAAACTGACACCCCGAGGATTCTGAGACCTGGGGGGTTTTCCCCAACATTTTTTTGGGAAGATGGAGGACTGACTACCCCCTTTTTCCCGACTCTCTTCTCTTAGTTGTTAATTGGGCTAGCAATCACAACAGTTAGTTTTCTCCATATAAGTGTGTAGAGGGCTGTAATGGTTTCTCATTATTCACACACATATATTTTGGATATAGTTTCCTATGGACTGTTATAGGTGTAACATGTATAGGATGTGATGTCATGAGGATCCCTACCAGTGTATATGATTTAATGGTGTGAGGAATATTGAACGGTGTAAGACACATGTTATGCATACTGTGGTGGCTCCTGGAAACTACCTGGTTACTTAGCTTATGTATACGTGGTGGTTTTTTTGCATGAGGTGCATGTTGTGGTGCTTTTCCCAGGGGTCTTTGGGCAAGCCTTTTTGGACAGAGATAGCTAAAGACATGTGATGTTGGGGAAAAGCAGCAAACCGCTGGGGAAGTAGTAGTAGGGTAATTTTGATATTATTTAATATGTTATATACTCTTGTATGAGATACTTGGTGAGAGTATCCATGGTTAGGTTGGGATCATAGTATACTTGTTTAGGTGATGAGTTAGTTTCACTTGTTGTTCACTCTGCTTTAGCATGCTTTCATTACTTTTTCACGGGAGACTCTAGGGAGGATCCAACTAAGTATACTTTTATACTCACCCTATGTATATAAAAACTGTTTTTCAGGTCACATGGATTAGGTTGGAGATCATTCTAGTTTCTACTAGCTTGGGGTTTCTGGTTCTATTTGGGCTTATGGTTATTGATATTTTTAAATTCCATTGGTACTTCAGTTTTCCCCTTTCTGTTGTAGTAGTTTTTTCATGAAATTAAATATGTGTACATGGGATTTCTTTTATATTGTTGTCTGAGTTGGGGTTGGTTGGTGTCTATCTAATCTATCTCATTCACTTGTGTTCTCATAGAGTGTAATTCATCTTATTTGGGTGTTTAATATACCCTCGGTGGTAGTCTCCATCTAGGGGCCTACTACAGGCTTGACTCAGGGGTCATTATCTCTCTTCTCACATTACCAGCTGAGGATAGGTACACCTTGTGGGGAGGTGGTCATGACACTATGTTTGGAGGTTTTTTCTTCATATTAAGGAACCCTATGTTTTATTCTTCAATAACGGGTTCTTTAAATAAATAAAATTTTCAGAGATTTATGCAATGGTCGTTGATGAAGTAAAGATCGATTCAAGGGCTTGATATGATTTTTTGATGGCTCTTATTCAGGTGATTAAATTGATTCTATTATTACATGAAATAAGTCTCTATGGAATGTTTTTGAATTAAAATATTGACTATTCATTGTGCGATAGTTTTTAAGCTATTTTTACCTAGAGCTATTTGACATACTGTATAAATATTGAGATACCCTTCCTTGGAAAAGAATGAATATAAAAAAGGATATATAATTAATAAAAGATTTTTGTGAAATCAATAAAGTGTTTCATTTCCTTCATAGCTATACTTTGGGGATATACAAGTTTTGATCTATCTTCTCACTTCTATTTTTTCATATTTTTCTCAATTTATTGTTACTTATTATACTTCAAAGAATAATGATTCATTGGTTAGAGATTCAATTGGGATACATACATTTTTATTCATCTATATAGTTTCTGTAAATTGTTGATAGAAGGAAGAATATGCAGTGTTTAGTTTCTAACTACTATTTTGAATTATTCAATATCTCATTGAATCTATCAGTTGTTACATCTATAATGGTGAAGTATATTTTGTTTTATAGAAAAAATTTGATCTCTATTGATTTGGTGTAGTTTTGACTGCTCAGATTCAGTCGTGGTGAAGTCTTAGCTTCTTTTACAAAGCGTTGGATTTACGGTTCCTTATAAAAGAATCAAAAGGCTCTATAAATGATTATTATAAGTTTTCAACTACCTGAATTCAGTTTTTATGGTCTACAAAATAGAGAAAATACTAGTGACAATCACTAAGCTCATGATGTTGAGCATTGAAGGAGTGGATTATGGGATCATTTTTCCCTAATCAACTGTACATCATTATTTTAATTTCCTTTATTTTTTTAAATTATCACTCATCTTTAAGAGAGAAGGAAAGGTTCAATGAAAATTACGATAGGTATTTTGAATCTATCAAAATTTTTGAGACCACAATTCAGCCCCTCTTGTGTTTTTTTCTTCATCATTGTCATCCCAACATAACAATTGGTATCAAAGTTAGGGATCTAATAGTATATTTTCATACAAATTTTTTCCCCTATCTGATATCAATTATTGAAAACATAAATCTTTAATTTAAATTTATTTTTTATAACAAGACTGAGTTAATGGTTTCGACAAAGACATTTTGAAATGGATGATTTTATAGAAATTATTTTTATGATCTATGCTTCTAACTTTAATGGTGATAATTATGGTCACTTGAAAGCCCACATGATTTGTTATGTGAAATTATTGAATAAGGGTTTATTTAAAGGTTGTTAAGACATATGAGATTCATAATAAAGGTATGGAACATTGGAATAATGATCAAGAAATAGAATATAACCTAAATTAAAAATATATGGCTTCTATAATGTGTGGTTTAGGAACTCAAAATTCTATCGAGTATCTCAATTCCCAACAACATATGAGATGTGTAGACTATTATCGTTTCCTATGAAGGAAATAAAAATAACAAAAAATATGGTACATTTCTCCAAAAATAATTTTTGATACGTTTATAATGTATGAGGATGAAACTATTACTCAAATAAATAGAATATTGGTAAGGATTATCAATAATATTGTTTTTCAGGAGACCCAATTTCACAGTCAGGTTAAGAGTTAAAAGTACTCTAAAATATTATCCTCTAAGTGGAATGGGATATTTTTAGATATATGTCAATATACACATGTGAAAAATTTAGGTTTAAAGGAGTTGACAGAAAATTTAATGACCTACACGGTTGTGATGTTTTCTAATGCTAAAATGATATAAAATATTAAGATGCTTCCCTCAAAACTACAATGGATGAATCGTTTGATTATAATAGACTAAATTTGGATAATGGATTATTATATTTTGTTATAAAATTTAAAAATCTATAAAGAGAGATATATAAAGGGATTATAGAAAACTGTTTCAATGAATGCAATGAAAAAGTTCATACAAAGAATAATTGTACAGTACTCAAAGATCAAAGGAAACCTAATTACAAGAAAAAATGATAGAATGATCATAATTATACTTGTATAAATACATCTAGTTCTTAAGATTAATCCTCTAATGATTCATAGATTGAACATAAAAATAAAATGGTATGTATTATGGTTCAAACAAATGAGGTATAATCATTTTACTATCAAAAATCTTATTGTGAAAAACTGCCTTTTGATTAATTAAAAAAGTAATATTTTTTTAAAATATAAATATGAATCTGAAATGAAAGAACATATAATATTTAGGAAATATTATGGTACTCTCTATTATATAACAAAAATTTCTCAAAAAAATATTTAAGATTTAAAATTTAATTATTCAAAAATTTCTTATGGTTTGCATGATACTCAAATTCTATAATTATTGGCTGATGTTGATAATTTAAAACCATATTCTATAATGATGATAAAAGGAGAAAAACATTTCAATCAAATCCTCAGAAAAAAATAATGTTCAAGAATGAATATTTGTAAGAAGATTTAATGTGGAATGGCATAAAATATATAAAAATTATTTTTTTCCCGGTCTAAATAGAAAAAACATTTCATATTTTAAATATTATTATTACAGTATTAATGTTCACTATATAAATGATTTATGAATTTAAAAGTCTCAAATATATATATTTAAAAAAGTTTATTGGTCAAAATAATTATTTAACAAATATAGTATAATTCCTACCTTGAATAAAAATGTTTGGTTGACTTTGAATTTAATTTCTCAGACTGCTGGACTCGAAAATATTTGTGTACAAAAAAGAACTTGTATTTTATATTTTTTAGAATTACACCACTAAGCTAAATTGACATATATTTATGTGGTCGATCGATTGATATATGACAATCTATTTTAAAGGAGTGAGGAAGTCTGCAGTAGTACATTATCAAAAAAGCCTTAAATAAATGATCCAAGAAGTATCTCATTTTTTTAAATATATATTATTATGGTTCATTAGTTTCTTTATATAGGAAACAATATCTCTCAAAATTTGATAAAATTTTAATTTACTATATGAATCATGTTTTTCCCTATTTTAATTATATATTATGCTAATTTTTTGTTCACCTATTTATAAATGTTGTTTTTGTTTAAATTATTAAAAATTGTAAGATTTCTATTTTTTAAAATCCATTAAAATATTTGTATTTCATTAAAAAAGTATTATTTGTTTATGAAAGAGGAATATATATCCTAAATAATATGTACAAAAAATATCATATGTAATGATTATTCCCTAGTTTTCAACTCGATATTCTTAAACGTCATTTACATTGTTTTTGAACAAATCATATAATCTTCTCTCTATAAAACATAAAACCTTAATATTAATATTTTAAATTATGAGACCATATTCATTGAAATATCATGTCCAGAGGATTCTGGAAAACCAGTTATAACATGTTAAAGCGATCAAGTTATTCATGTTTGGAATAAAAATTTATCATAAAAGGATAGAATTTAATCATTCTGATTTTTTGAAATAATAATCCATTTCATATGTTAAAATATATTTTAATAGTCTATTGAAATAAATAATGAATATCATAAGGATAAAGAACTGGAAGTATCTCTATCTCAGCTGACTTTTGAAAAGATTCTATTCAAATTCGAAACATTAAATGATGAATATGTGATGATGCAGGCTTCAATGGAGGTATCTAGAAAGTCATATGAAGAACTATGTAAAGATTATGTATCAAGAATTATTTTTGATTTGTTTCTAATGTAATAACATAATACAAATGATTTTCCGATCTCAATATAAGTCTTTGAAATTTTCAACATATAAATGATATGTCAGATGGAGTTAGTCAAAAAATAGGTCGTTACCATAGTGAATCTTGATAAGTTGAAGCTGTTTCTAGTTGATCATTGTTCATCTTATTCATATCAAATTTCAATAGTTGTTCAAATAAGATTATAATAAATTCAAAGGGTTTTATCTTCTTTAAGTGAAAATGTTTGAAGATTGGAATGTTCAGTTGAAATGTATTCCTCTTTCTAACCCTTCAATTTTTATTTTATATTTATTTAAAATCAACATTATATTTATTATTTTCAAAATATGTTATTTAGTTAAAATATGTAATATTATTTGGTTTTTAATTTAGTTTGTTTAGTTATCTTACCTGACCATGTAGTTAATATCTAATTATCACATAAATAAGTTTATTGTTGTAAATAATATTAATAATAAATGTTTTTTTAATATTACCTATGCAGAAATTAGATAAATGTATTTCATTTATTTTTAAATTATTATAAGTTATTGAATACCCAATATGCTATAACATAGATATATTTTTTCGACAAATGAATATTTTAGTCATTAAATTTATACTCCATGATTACTTGTCTATATACTTTTAATATAATGATTTTAGTGGGATTTTATGTTAAATAATCTTTAATATTAGCTTTTTGATATCACAGAAAGAGTGAGAAGTTTACAGTGGTAGTTGTAGAATTTATGTATTTTTCATCTTTCAGAGGAAATTTGAAAAAAATTTCCATAATATTCTTAACATAGGGGAGATGTTTTGATCCTTATAATAGGGGAAGTAATTTTCTATTAAAGGAATCATATAAAGAGATAATATAGGATAAGAATCCATATTGAATGAAATTTTATAATGATCAAATGGGGAGAAAATTACTTAATTCTCTTT
The DNA here is from genome assembly GCA_963277665.1 of Viscum album. Lineage (NCBI taxonomy): Eukaryota > Viridiplantae > Streptophyta > Magnoliopsida > Santalales > Viscaceae > Viscum > Viscum album. The sequence goes on from OY728167.1 coordinate 30,017,473, forward strand.
TTCCAAAATATGTTTTGAAATTCTATAAAATTTGATATGGATATTTTGATCATCATAAATGAGGAGATTGTTGAGAATTTGTTGATCCAACAATATGATTAATTTCATTTGGGTTTTGATGCTCACAAACACACTCATATATGTTACTAATCAATTCCCACTTATGTGAATTTCATTAAATTAATATTTTTCATAAAATTTATTCTTCAAATATATTCAAGATCAAGATCTATAAGAACTACTTGTTGTTGTATTTTGGATGTGATTAAACATTATTTAGAAACCTTGTTCACAATTTTTGTTTTTAAGAATAATGATTTGTTAACCCACCCTATGTTACAGATATCACATATGAATAAAAAACCCTATACTATTTGGGATGTATGGTTATGAAACCCTAAATTAATGAAGAACCCTACATTTTAAGAAACACTAGTATGGTACACAAACCATACTTTTGTCGTCAACCGTAAATTTTCAACCCCGAGTTTAGAGTTTTTTGTCATAAGAGGAAATCCTATGTTTCAATATTCAACAATATAGTTTTAAATATAAAAAATTATAATAGAATTATGAAACTTCATTGGAGGAAGTAATAATAGGTTAAAATGATCATTTTTATTGTTTTAAAGGCTCTTATTCAACAACATAAAATGTTTCTATTATTACGGTAAGATATGACTCTCTTGAATGTTTTTTAACTCAAATATTATCTATGTATTGTGTGGTATTTTTGGGGATATTTGGATCTAGAGCTATTATACCCAAAATATATATTTATATATTCCCATTACTGGTTAATAATTAATATAAAATAAGGATATATACATAAAGAAATCCAAGGCAAAAATACAAAAGGCGTTTCATTTCCTTCATAACTACATTTTGAAGACATCCATGTTTTGATCTAACATATCACTACTTTTATTATCACTACAACTATATTTTATTGTTAAATAAACATTTTTAAATAATGAAGAATAATTTTTTTGAGATACACATTGGAGACATACATGATTACAAATTTATCTATTATTTTTTCTATCATTCTTTGAATAAAGACTATGAAATGTTGAAGACCAAATTTATATTCTGCATTATTGAAGATCTGAATACATATTTCATTTATTACCTCTGAATATATTGTTTTTAATTAGTGTTCTTAATAAAAAAATATCTTTTTAATTGTTGGATTTTTGACTAATCGAAATCATTCATGCTGACATGTCTGCTTCATATATACTAAGTTGTGGATTTATGGTTTCTTTTCAAAGAATAAATAGTCTTCATAAAGAATTATTGTAATGTTTATATAGCCTTCACACAATTGTTATGTTCTATAGAGATGAATACCTACTAGTGAAAATCCACCTGCTCGTTGAGTTGAGCATTGTTGGAGTGGACTAGGGGAACATTGATCCCTGAACCACTATACATCGTTGTGTTCTACTCCTTTATTTACATCCTATTATCAATCGTCTTTAAGAGAGAATGAAATATTTTCATCATAACAAGATACTTTTTCTAAATATATCAAAATTTTGAAGACCAAATTTCACCCCCACCACTTCTGTCTTTATAATCATGGTAGTCATCCCGACCCAACACTTATGTCCTTCATATTATTTTTAAGGACCTTTAAAATTTGATTTTATAATTTTATTGATAGGCCAACTGAAATTTTAAAATGAAATTTTACTTTTTATTATATATGGTCATATTTGAAATTTTCAACCAAATTATTGAGTTCATGTTAAGGAAAGATGTCTTCTTTTTGGAAATCAGGTATTATGGGAAGGCTAGGATAATTTTCAACCACTAAAACATTCTCAATGTTAGAAAAATTACAATGCCCAAAGAAAAAATTGCATGTATTATCAAGATGAAAATTTATGTTATCCTCAAAATAATATTGGGAATCATGTTCACAAAACTTGGGTGACATTTGATTGACATTTTTAGGAGAATTTAAGTCAATTTTAACAGAATCTACATATGATTCATCCATAAATTAATAATTTCTAATTGAAAAATTTGATTTAAACTATTCAAAAAAACTCATTATGTCATGTATCACTTTCAACATAAACATCATTTGTAACATGTTCAAAAATTCCCAAATAGAATTTTTGTTCCAAAAGTCATATTAAATTTTAGATTCACCATTATAATAAAATTCAAAATTTTCAGTTAAAAAATATTCTTAAGTAGAAAAGGGTTCATTTTAAAAATAATATACATTATACAAAGAATATAGTGGTAATTTACTTTGAATATGAACTGGGAACAACTCTATGAAAAACTAGTCAATCATATTAACTTAGTGACCATAATGATCTTCCACTAGGTGTCCACATGATATACATATTTCAAAATTAACCATTAAACCTGAAAATTCCAAATATTAAGTACCTTAATGAACATATATTATAACAATAGATGATTTCAACAATGGGATTTCTCAAATTAATGGTGCATGTGAACTAAAATTACCATCATCCATGTCCAAAACATAAATTAATTCAAGTAAAAACAAATAATTAACCTTTACCAACACATCTCCAATAACTCCAATTGGATTATCAAAACTCTTATTGGCTAGTTGGATGAAAATTCTAAACTACATGTTCTCTCCAAATAGCATAAATAAAAATATATAATAAGGGATCACATTTATCGAGGCTCTTAAATATAATAATGCTTCTTCAAATCAATGATTTATATTAACACATGGGATAATGAAAATACATGGATCCTTGAATTTAATATGAAGAGGGTGATGAATTATATAAAAAAAATTTCTTAAAAATTAAAACTCCCACCTCCCATGAACTTACTTTTTTGAATGCACATTTTCTGAAGGAATTTTTCATAATGAGGGTAATGTTTCATCGCATCTAAAAAAGGGATGTTAATAGGGAATTTTCTAAAAGCATCATGTACTTATTTTCCTATTTCAGATTCAACAATGATCTTATCATGTGGGTTCCACAAAAGATAAGGTAATGGATCCCTATATATTTTAATATATTCCTGGAATTTTTTATTCCCTTTAAATGATACCATTATCTTTATAAAATCTTTCAAGGTTAGTTAATTTTTTATATCACTATTCTAATATATGTTTTTTATCTAGTTAGTGGATATGAGGTTATATATCAGTTACAACTGGTGAATTAACATGTTTAGTAGATTGTAAAACAATATAAAAACCATGTTTTTCAAATTCTTCATCTGTTTTTTCATTTTTTTCCATAACATGGAAATAATTCCACTAACTAGAAATTTTAAAAGCTAGTTTTTATAATATATGTTTTTCTAAAAATTCTGGTAATGATTCAATGATTTTAGTTTGGGGAATGTGAATATAAATTCCACTTATTAAGGATATTTTCCATATATTATCACTTCCTCTTTGATTATTTTCAGATTGTGATGTAAAATTACCACTTCATTGATTCTGTAGAAATCTAACTTTGGTAATCATTTTATCCCATTTATGTATCTATATTTTTTTAAATAATTGTTGTTAATTTGAAATGTCTTTTTTAAACATTTCTTCATGGTATTAATAATTTATTTGATTAACTTTCTATTTTAGATTTTCTAGAATCTGTAAATTTTTCAAACTCCCTCTAACATGGTGTACATACTAATTTTTATTATACCAAGGATATTGATAGAATTTTTAGTTCTGAAAATTTCTATTCATTTGTTTATTAGGCCTCAACCTACTATTATATTTGTTTTTCAATCCTTGTATCATTTTTTGGGATGATTTATATTTCCGATATTGAATTATTTCGATAGGGAACTAGTTGCTTGAGTTATTGTGGATTGGTTTCCCATTAACGATCTCATTTTAAGAATCACAAGATTCTGGTAGATTTGATCATTGATCATTGAAATGACCAATGGTAAAACAATTTCCACATTTCATTAGATTGAGATACACTATTTTAGGATGGGATTTTGAAGGAGTGGAGTTAGTCAACATCCAATTCACCTTTCATGAAAGTATAGTTAACTTGTTCTCTATTTTTTATTCTTATAATTTGAATTAAACACTTCCACATCTGGATTAACATGGATTGGACCCCTAGTACCAAATTGTTGTAAATTTTGTTCCATGTTTGAGATATGGTTTCTAGAATCAATGATAGTTTTATTAACTCAATATAATATAGTAGTAGCATCTATTATACTCCTATAAATCAACACATACCATTCATAAAACAGATAGGTAAGATGATGGATAATAATTTTGTGATGATGGTTTCTAGAGAAAATCATCTTACATATCTCTCAATACTCATGGAGAGTCTCCTCTTATTGTTTTCTAATCCCTTAGATATATTTCTTAAGTGACGGAGTACTAGTGGCGGGTAAAAACTTTTCTAGAACGATTTTATTCAGATAATTCCAAATTAAAAAGTTCTTGGATTTTGAACAGTAAAACAACTCCTTCACTAATCCATCCATAAAAAACTTGCAATCCCTCTTTTTTATTTTGTCTTCACTAACCACTGAGGAATCCATTGTGATATATACCCTGTTAAATTCTTATAGTTTCATGTGAGTGTCCTCTCCCAGAAAACTATGAAATTTTAATAGATGATGGATTAATCCTAATCTTAGTTCAAAACCATGATAATTGTTAGGATAACCCAAAAAAATTTATAGTTCTCAACATCGGTAGTAGTGAGATCCTTTAAAGTTCTCTTATCAATAAATTTCTCTATGTTTTATAAATTTCCAGTTATCATGAAAATTGTTTTAGGTGATACTTTAGGAAAATTTTCTATTCTTAATATATTTTCAAACCCTATAGCTATTTTATTTTTGTAAACTATTTAGTTTCTAATATTGTCCTAATTTTTGTTTACAAAATTTTCTGGGTGCTGCAAGTTAAACAATGTTTTTAAAATACAAAATTATTTTATACTTTTTTATCATTTTTTATCTTATCCCTAGAAACCTCCCTAGATATGATACCAATTGATAGGAGGATTTTGTATCATTTAAATACTAACTCAATACTTATAATCTAATTAACTATAGTAATGTAGTAACCAATATTTTTTCTTAATGATGCCTCCCTATATTGGTTATTTTGAAATTTTTTTTAATATTAATCTTTTATGTTTAAATAATTCTAGAACGGATTAAAACTTCTATAAAAGATATAAAAAAGGTTCAAGAAATATAATGAAAATTAAAAAAGAGGATTAATTCAAATCTAACTAGAATAATTATGTAAAAAAATTTAATTTCCAAGAGAAAGTAGTAGCCTAACTAGTGATTCTTATGGATCTATATTTGATCATTTTTTAACGGATTCCAAAACTAGAATTCTTTCAAGGATTTGATTGGAATCTATAATTTCACAAATCATTCAGTTAATAAAAATGATACTAAAAAGAAAATCTCAAATGTAGAACTCTTTTTCGAAGGAGTTGGTAAATGCTATCAAAGATCGATGACAGTAAAGTCACATACAACCCTATTTGAAGTCACAATCCTCAATCGAATATTAAGAAATTTAAATAGTGAAAATTATCTTCATACTAAAAATCTTCTCAAATTAACGAGCTGTATTCATAAATCTGCACACTCCAGTCAGAAATTTGATGTAATGTGAATGGAATAATTTTTTTAATAGAATGATAGAATATTAAAACATCAATAAGAAATCACATTTTATAATTTCAGGATTCTAGAGAGAATTGTAGGTTTAGGGTGCAGTGGATGTGTAGGCAGGGCATTGCCCAATTTTTCTATTTGTCATGATTGATGACCAATTCTAGATCAAAGATGGTAAAAACCATGATCTATGGAATTGACTAAAAAGACCAGATAAGGGTACTCACACCGGAACCGAGAGAGAGAAGATAAAAACATATTGTATACAATTAATTTAATTACATAACGAATTAACTCTAAGATATTATTTCTTCATTAATGTGTCTGGTGAATGATCTATGGGGAATTGCTGTTGTTTTGTAGAAACCAATAGTATATTTTCACTAGCAGTGATCCACATGTGTTCCACCAATCTCCAGACATCTTTGAAGGAGCTATTGGGAGTGAGCATAGAGGATCTGTTTTCTTGCATCGTCCGCTATTGACCACCTTAAGAACTAATTTCAATGTATTCTCCTTGATCCGGTGGAGGAGGATTTCCCTCTGTTACTGATTGTGTTCTTAGAGAATAGTTATCTCTTGGCTTGATAGGTTTTCTCTAAATCCATGATGCATACCTTGATTGGATAATGAAAAAATTAACATAATTGTGTATTTTTGTTTCCTTGGTTAAAATAAAATAATTACACATGGGTTGTTATTATTTATTTAATTCCAGAAAAACTCCATGTCAAATAAAAATTGTAATATTATTTTTTATGGACTGGCACTTGTGAAATATAATTAAATATTTTTTAATTATATAATATTCAATATTCGTTATTTCACACCTGAACAATAAAATCAGTTCATCATTCCTCCAGAATATTTATCAGGTCTTGAAAAATATCTATTTTTTGTTAAATAAGTACCCCAGTAATTAATGAATATTTTATATTGTAAATCAGAAATAAATATTTATTAAATAATCTGCTCACAATATATTCTCTTGTAAATCTAGTGATAGAATAAACACGACCAAGAATGCATGAATAATTATTAAACCATGTATGGGAAATATATATATATTCAACCTTAATTACAAAATAATAATATATTATTTAACTGTGATTTTTGGATACACATAGTGTTTGACTCTTTATGCCTCTTTCTCAGTGGCATTAGGAGAAGAAGCCTAAAATCTAGGGCTAATGTTTAACAGCACTCCAAGGCACTCATAGAGAAATAAGTTAATGTCGTAACGACATGTCATCTAATAAAGACACTCACTATGTAATTAAATCTCTTTATCACAATATCTCTAATCGATCAGGTTCCATTGCAGTGCTATCATCCATTGCGCTCAATATAACTTTCTTTGAATTTATGGAAATAAAACTTGCTAATAGAACACCATGGTCATGGATTTATTTAGGATATATCATTTCCATTAAAGGGCTTGACATATTAACCTCTCTTAGTGAACATAATGGACAAATCTTTTATAGTATTATTCATTAATTCAAATTTTACTCATGATGCACCAAACATATCCTACCTTGCTGTGAACATTTATCATCATCGTGTTTATCAATACAACAAATTATGCTACTCATAATATTTATTAATAATAATCTTAATGTCTATGAACCAATATACTTATCCACAAATTTGAACATCTAATGACACATATAAATGTGGATTTCATACAGGTAGGTCTCATTCCTATAATATCCTATTGGATATTACTAAGGGAGAACACCATGAGAAGGTGCATAAATGTTCTATGAGTCTCCACTAGTGATATCATGTATCATTTGTGTCCCTAAAATTATATTACATGGCTATAAAACATATATTCTAGCATATTATCATAGCACTTTCGGGTTCTCATCATAGCGGGTAACTTCTAGGGCCTTTTAGTGCGACGAATACTCTTAGAACATTATCACATACTATGTAATTCAGAATAACATTCATGATGTGATAAGTAGTTTATTTATATTGAAAACAATGAAAACATGTTTATTATAAAGTACATATAAGTTGTTTTTTGGGCACCAAATCCAACAAGAATTAAATTCATGAAATTAAAGAAATTGAAATCATAGAAATACCTCCCCATGTGAATCAACTATCTATAGCTACGATGAATATATCTAGAAATCACCACGTTGTGGAAGAACACATTGTTCATTATCATCATCTGTTGTTGGAGTTTTGGAATATTTTAAGAATATAACCTTGTTTTTCCACTAATTTCTCCACTTTTGACATCTCTAAATATTTTCTTATGTTTCTATGTCCATCTATGAATTATTAATTATTATTTTCTATTGGGAACTCTATTTATATACAAAAAGAACCACCAACTCAACATGCTCCACTCACTTTTATGTTATCAGTGAATGTAATATTATATTATTTCCCTTCACTGACCATCATTTTAATAATATTTTTCAACAACTCCATCCATCTGCACAGGGGCATGATTGAAAAATTCTGACACCTAATAACAATTTTCACAACAAAAAATAGTTCCATGTATCAACATATTATTCTCACTTTGCATGTCCTTCAGTGATCTTAGGAATCACGATTCAACGCACCAACCTTCATTCAGTATATTTTCATATTGATGGGTTACACATGCATAGATCGATCCAAAGATAATAGGGTTTTCTTCTATAATAATCCATTTCGATCGACTATTCATCATCCATTATAAACACATATCTCTTTTAATAACAAATTTTCTACAAAATTCAGTCATGATAGTCATTAGGTAGAGTTAATATTTTCATCTACTTTGATTAACCAGTTACCAACTTTAATGTAGTTCGAAAATCAATCACGACTTCAGTACCTACTTGGGTTGTTTTAAATACATTTAAAAAAAATTATTTTATTAAAAATGCCTTGGTGATTTTTAAAAAATACACTATAAAGGTGGTAGTGGAGTTTCTGCCTTTCATCTAAATAAGTGATATTTTTACTATTATAAAAAATATGTATTTTTCTTGTTTTGTTTATAAATATATTACAAAATTTTCCATAGAATTTATCCACTATTTTAAATCCAGCAGTCCTACTATTTTAGAAGTCTGGATTTTGACAGATGCTCTCACCAAGGGATCCCTTTTATAAGGGAGATTACCCTAGAAGTCATTCTGAATTTCTGATGAGGGATTCTGGTTCTCCCTTTCCTGCACAGAACATTCTGTATTTCTAATGTTGGATTCTATTTCAAGTACATGAGTTTGAAATACTATAAAATATAATCTATAAGACCAATAAAAATGAAACAGAAAACATGGATTTAAAATATAATAATTAGTTAAAACAAATATAATTTAATAAAAAATGATGATAAAAAATAATATATAAGATTTTAACACCACTAACATGAAACATAACTATGTTTCAAGTATGTTACATTGAAAGCCTATAAAATATAAACTACAAGACAAATATTAATGAAACTTAATAATAGATTAAACGTATATAAAATAGTTGAAAATAAAAATAATTTCATATAAAATGTTGATGGAAATTAATTTATAAGTATTCAATGAAACCTACATGAAACTTAAAAATTTTCATGCACGTGACTTTAATAGACTATAAAATATAACATATACGACTGATATAAATGAAACATAAAACATGGATTAAAAATATTACAAACAGTTGAAAATAATAAAAAAATTATAAAAAACATTAATGAAAAATATTTAACAAGCTTTCTAAACCACAAACATGAAATGTTAAAATGATTCAAGATTATGGCATTGAAAGAGAATAAAATATAAACTATAAGATGAATATAATTTAATGTTAAAACATTGATTAAACATATAATAAATTATTTAATTGTTTAATTAATATAATTATTAATTAAATATATATTAATAAACTAGATAATTTGTAATTATCAATGATTAATTATATAATAATTATCTAATTAAATAATAATATAATTATTTAGTATATAATAGTTAATTAGTTAATTAGTAATATAATTATAAATTATATTTAATAATTATAATTAATAACTAGTAATTATTAAAAATTATTATATAATAATTAATTAGTTAATTGGTAATATAATTTTAAACTATATAATAGTTAATTGGAAATATAATTATAAATTTTAAGTATTCATTATAATAAATAATTAAAATTATTCATTATAATTACTAATTATTAATTATTAATTATTAATTAGTTAATTAATAATATAAATATTAATTATATAAATATTTGTTGTACAATAATTCGTTAGATAATCAGTAATTATTAATAATTAGTTATATAATAATTAATAAGTTAATTAGTAATATAATTAGTTAATTTGTAATATAATAATTAATTATTTAATAATTAATTAGTTACTTGTAATATAGTTATTAATAATATAATAATTAATTAGCTTATTAGTAATATAAATATTAATTATATAATTTTAAATTAGTTATTCATTAATTATTAATCATTAATTATGTAATAATTAATTAATTAATTAGTAACATTATTTTTAAATATAGAATAGTTAATTAGTTTTTTTTGAGAAAGATAGAGTTGAGACCCTTTTTATAATTAGTTAATTAGTAATATAATTATAAATTATAATTAATCATTATAATTGTAAATTATTATTTATTAAAAATAATTAGATAATATTTAATTAGTTAATTGGTAGTATAAGTATTAATTATATAATAGATATATAGTTAATTAGTAATATAATTATAAATTATAATTTTCCATTATAATTCATAAATTGTAATTATTAAAAGTCATTATATTACTAATTAATTAGTTAATTATTGTATAATTATTTATTGATAATTAATAATTAACTAATTAATTATTATATAATTAATTATTAACAATATTAATTAAATAATTAAATAATTTATTATATGTTTAATCGATGTTTTAAATTTCAATTAAAACTATTTTATCATTTATATTTTATTGTCTTTCAAAGTCACAAACTTGAATCATTTTTAAGTTTAATATTGGTGGTTTTGAAAGCTTATAAGTTATGTGCCATGAAAAGTTTTTATGAATTTTTTAATTTTCAACTATTTATTATATGTTTAATCCATGTTTTAAGTTTCACTTATTTTCCATCAACTTTTTTTATGAAATTATTTTTATATTCAATATTTTTTTATATTTTTAATTCTTTTATTATCATTCATTTATATTTGTCTTGTAATTTATATTTTGTAGGATTTCAAAGTAACGTCCTTGAAACATTTTTATGTTTCAAGTAGGTGTTTTTGAATTCTTATAAATAATTTTTTCATCATTTGGTATTAAATTATTCTAGTTTTCATCTATTTGTTATATGATTAATCCATTTTTACATTTCATTTATATTGGTCTTATAGTTTATATTTTATAGACTTTCTAATTTCCGTACATCAAACAGAATCCCACATTGGAAATGCAGAATGTTTTTGGCAGGAAAGGCAGAACCAAAATATCATATCGGTAAAGGAGACTGATTTCAATGGTAATATCTTTTAATAAAGGGATCCCTGGGTGAGAGACTATGTCAGAATCCAATCTACAGTAATGTGAGTACTGCTGGATTTTAAATAGAGGATAAATTCTGGTGAAAATTTAATTTTTAATTAGATTTGTTTTTTTTCTATATATATATATAAATAATAAAAAAGAATAAAAATAAATTTTTTTGATAAAATATTATTAGTTGGTTTTAGTGGAATGGATACATCCCGTATACTTCCTTTGAGGGGGTACTTTTATAAAAAAATAAACCAATGCCTTTTAAATTATATTTTTTAAAAAACCTATTAAAATAACTCTACATACTCATTATAAATATAAATTCACCTTTAATTGATTTCATTATCCCCCTTTAATTCACTATACTATATTGTTTATTATGAACAAATGTTGGTTTAAATTTTCGGCCATGGCTTCAGCATTGATTTTTGTTCAATGTGGCATGTTTCGGTTGTAACTTCAGATTCGACTGACTTAAGCTCGAAACGTGATTCACAATAGAGCCTTCAACGCCACTCGGTTCTAGCATGGAACAATCTAGATTTTACTATTCAACCATAGTTCGATAAATCTACAGGAACAAGTGGATTCATGGAAAATCTCACACCTCTTGGGCATTATCATTTCACATAATTTGAATTTGAACTTATTAGTATGATAATCAACCTCAATTCGTTGAATGATTTTTTTGGGCATTGATGATTTAAAATTTTGACTTATGAGGATAGAGAAAATATGAATGATGGGATTTTCTCAACATTAATGAAGGATTTTCACTCAAAATTAATGAAGAGTTATTCCTAATAATAATTGATGTAATAATGATGAAATTATGAATGTAGACCAAATTAAATGTTGATATGGGCATGATGTCAATATAAGAGGATGGGATAATATGTTTTGTTATGTGGGATGACAATGATGTTGTCGTCAAGAGATAAATGAAGAAGGGGTTGCCAGGTTTGCGGTTACCGGTGCAAAGCAAAGATGGTGAGAATGAAGTAGAGGTGATGACGCTGACGATGATGGTGTGTCAACAACAACAAATGAAAGTGTGTGTGTGAAGATGATGGTGTGTGATGATGTAAAGAGAATTGTCGATGACGGCATGAAAATAGATTCATGACGGTGTCATGTATCAAAATTCCTCTTGGTTACGGAGATCAAGCAACATGTCCCAGTTGCGATGATCAGTGGTAAAAACAAAAATGGCATGTTCATGGGTGTCTATGTTGCATTGTAAAATGCATTGGGTGTGATGTTAAAAATCCTTTGGGTGATGTAAAATTCCTTTGAGTGATAAAATGACTTCAGGTGATAAAATGCCTTCGGGTGAAATCTTATCCTCTTGTGTGTTTTATGCAGTGACTACTTCCACTATGGCTCCGGGCTCCGTGCCCCGAAAATGGTATCAAAAGGATTGGTTGATGTGCTCGGTTGCAGAACACGGTGGAATGAATCTTGTGGAGAATCTTATCACTGACTCAGGATTCTAATGTCATCAGAAATAATGGTGGTATCAGTGGTGTTGCTGGAATATTGAAAGTCTTCTTGGCCGTAGGAGTCATCTGGCGTGTTTCGTTCATTGGTTGACTTTTAGAGCTTGGTAGAGTTGGTGATCAAATTGACACAGATGGTGGAGATGAATGTAATGTATTTTAATTTTAAATCATGGTGATGATTGTTGGGATTGATTATTCAATATTTTGAATAACGAGGAGAGAAAAAATGTTAATGGGGGGATTTTCCCAACATTAATGAAGGATTTTCTCCCAACATTAATGAAGAGTTATTATTAATATTAATTGATGGAATAATGATGGAATTATGAACGTTGACTGCATTAAATGGTGATATGTGCATGATGTCTATACAAGAGGATGCAGTAGCATGTTTTAGTATGTGGGCTGACAATGATGCATCCATTAAGAGATAAACGAAAAAGGGGTTGCCACATTTCCGGTAACCGGTGCGAAGCAAAGATGGTGAGAATGAAGAAGAGGTGATGACGCTGACGATGATGGAGTTTCAACCACAACGAATGAATGTGTGTGCATGAATATGATGGCGTGCAACGATGTAGAGAGAATTTTGGATGACGGCGTACAAAGAGATTCACGAAGGTGTTATGTATCGAAAGTCCTCTTTGTTTCAGAGATCAAGTGGAGTGTCCCGGTTGCGATGATCGGCGGTACAAAAAAATGGTACGTTCATGGGTGTCGGTATTTCATTTTAAAAGTCCTTTGGTTGTGATGTTAAAAATACTTTAGGTGATGTAAAATTCTTTTGAGTGATAAAATGTCATCAGGTGATAAAATTCCTTCAGGTGAAATCTTTTCATCTTGTGTGTTTTCTGCAACGACTACTTCCGCTGCGGTGCCAGGCTCTGCGCCCCAACATAATTGAGGGTCTGGTACCTACTCTTTCTGATTTGGCACTGAATTGGGTCGACTACATTATGGTTATCATGGCATTGGGTCTGGTCGGTAGAGATACACTTCAGCATCCTGTAACTTCAATTGAAGAGAAATACAAATCTTCTCCTGGCAGTGGCTCCCCGTCGTACAGGACTTAAAACTCGACGATACTACTTCTCTAAGCTCAGGATCAGTCAGTTCTTGAGTACTGTGACCTTTGATATGGACTCCATTGGCGGTGACATCAGAGTACATAGTGGTGGCGAGGCGATCACCCTTACGCACGGGTGAGTACGTCCCAGTTCCGATCATCAAGGTATTGGACGTAAATATGCTGACTTCAATTTATTGTATCAGGGTTCATAATTGAGATCCTTGAATAGGTTCACTCAGCCTCAGTTTCAGGAGAAAATTTTTCAGATAACTATCTTACAAAGTGTGTTTTTCTAATCAATATATGATAGGGATGTAAGAGAATTATATTAGAGACATATTTTCATGTTATGAAAATATTAAAAAAAATCCATCCTAATTATTTTACACAATATTCATTTCTAATTAAACAGTCATTGGCTATCCAAAAATATCTTCTATTAATGCATATTTTTTTGTGACCATAATTCAAGCCTTCAAAATTTATTACTTGTGATTGAAAATTATTTATTTAGTCGATGTTATTTTATATCATTAATTTGATGGTGCATCCAAATATTAGGAGAGGTCAATTTATTGGATGTGTGGGCACTGCTGATAAAATTAAAAAAATTATTGTATCAAGTCCACCGATTGGACATGAGGGTCAGGTACTCTGCGGGATGAATTCCACCCAACAAAAATGTGATGTGGGGGCAGATCTGGTTTTTGATTTAAAATGTTTATTAAAATTCAAAACGTTTCATTTTCAACGGCTGGACGCTAATAACCCTACTGTGTAAGTAATTTTGATAAATATCTATAAAAAATAAAAATAAAATCTATTATTATAAAAAATTAATAATATTATAAAATAAAATTTTGATAACAATAATAATAAATATATAATAAATAGAAAAAAAACTTTTATTTTAGATTTGTCATTACCAATTTTACGGTGCAAATTTATAGTATAAAATTTCAGTTCAAATTTAAAATTCATATATGTTTTATATACATTGTTTTATATAGAAAATATTTAAATGTTTAAAAATAAAATAAATAATTATTTGATATAATTAAATTTATGGCTATTTTTACATTAATGTATGGGAAAACTAATAAGGGAATTTTTTTAAAAGATTATGTGAGGATAATTTTTTATTATAAATATAGGAAATATAAAAATGGCCATTAAATTAATTTTTAGTGAAAATATAATTTTTTTAATTAAATATTAATATATTTTCAATTTATTTTTATGTGACAATTTGAACTACGAATGTCCTATTGAAATTTTCATTGCAAATTTCATTTAGAATTTGTTTTGAAAATTTTCACCATAAATTAAATTATTCATAAATTAATATAGGTACAAAAAAAATGTAAACATCTATGTATTTTAGAATTTATTTAATTAAAATTCCAGTATAATTATTATATATATCAAATTGAAATTTTAACTAGAATCTAAAATGGGACTATGAACTACAATTTTCTTTTTGTAAATTTTCACTAAAAGATTCTAATGAAAATTTTCAATGTAAATTTTAGGTGAAAATTTACAATTTGTTTTCTATTTTAATTGTTTTTCATTTTAATTTTAAGTAGAAATTTGAATTTCAAATTTGTAGTGGAAATTTCCAATGTAATATTTCATTTTATATTTGTGTATTGATATTTTCTCAATTATAATTTAAGTGGAAATCCAATATGGAAATTTAAGATTACAATTTTTACTTCAAATTTCCACTCTAATTTTCCATTGAAAAATTTCATTGTTTATTTATGTATTAATCTATTTTTTTCATCTAATTTAAGTGGAAATCCAAATTGAAAATTTGTATTCTACTATAATTTTTCACTAAATATTTTCAGTATAGATTTATATCTATAGGGATTGACAATGTAATTGTAAAACACGAAATGTCAGTGAAAATTTACTTGGATTTTTGTATATAGGATTGGAAAATTTACACAATACAACATGGACTTGAAATATATATTTTAATATTATCATGTAAATTTTTATTTTTATGTGTTTCCTTGTGTATATTTAATTTTCATTGAAAATTTAATCATACATTTATTTTTTTTTGAATTTGTAGGGAAATTTGGCACTGAATATTAATTGAAACTATCTAGTGAAAAATCCACAATAAAAATTTCCATTAGAAATAATAATTTAAGAATTCATTAAATGATTTCATTGGAAATTATCACCAATGTTTTCTAGTTTAAATTCTCAATGTATATTTTTGTTGAGAAATTTCTTTATATTAATATATCTTTTTGGAAATTTACAGTGTGAATTTGAACTAGAATTTTTCATTCGATGTTTTCACTAGAAATTTGCAGAATGAGAATCTTCAGAATAAAATCATCTACCTATACATGATTGATGAATTGTTTATAAACACTTTTTAATCCATAAATTTTACACCATTAATTTTTAATGCAATTATTCAACAAAATTTTTATTTCTTACGAATGTATTAATTTATTTTCATTGTAATTTTAAGTGATAAATTGATCTGTAAATATTATATGGAAATTTGCATAGGAAATTTTTGATGGAAATTTACCCCAAAAATTTTGAGTGTAAATTCACACAAGAATATCCAGAGAAAATTTACAAAGGAATTACTTGTAGAGATTTACATTGGAATTTCTAGAGGAAACCTTGCCGGGAATTTCCAGCTGTGGCAGCGTAAAAACCCCAATACTGGATAATAATGACATTTTTGTCCAAAACCCCAACCCGAGTGTTAGGTTTAGGTGCCCAACCTCATATTATTTTAATCCATTAAATTATAACATGCACAATAAAATAAATAAAAATAAAAATAAAAAAGTTAGGCTGCTACTAAATTTATATGGTTTGTTAAATTTTACCATTTGAAAAAAAACTATAAAATTTAAAATTAAATTAAATTCGAATTTCATTTCTTAATTAAATTAAATTGAAATTATATATTTATGTAAAAAATAAAAAAATAACTACTTATTTTTTAAAAGAATAATTATAAAAAAAATTATTAAAATAATAGATAGAATAATAAATTAATTAGAGAATGAAATTATAAAAATCATTAAAAGCATTAAATTATAATCTCAAGTCACAATTAAGAAATTATTTAAATTAGAAAAATTAAATATTAAACATCAGTTAAATTATTAATTGAAAAAGCATGAAAAATATACATTGAATATACCAAGACCAAAAAAATACCTAAATCAATATTTTAAAAGGAACATCAAAATTAAATAGTAAATAAAAAAAATAAATATGATTATAATTAAACATAAAAACACATATTAAACATATAATGATGAACATTTTAATATTGACACTCTATTAACAACAATTATTAATTAATCAATTAAGAAATTTTTTTAACAAATAAAATATAATTATATTATATGTATTATGTTGGATATTAGAGCCAAAATACAACCACATCAATAACCTATGTTCTACCAGACATACTTCATCCATGATCTCAAACAACCCAACAAAATGTGGCGACAACTTCCCTTGTCCATATATCCCTTTATGAAAATATCAGCGTAATACACAAAGGAAAACACAACCCCAAACATTGAACTCCAAATACCATCAACATCAATCCATGTACGACTTCTATCTAGACTATGAAATAGGCAAATGTTTTGTGATCAATAACACCTACTCCAAAGTGTCATTCCTAAGATGAAGACCTAGTAACACCTAATCTCATTCCTCTAACTAGCATGGTTTTGGATGGAATGAAAAACAATAGATTGACTTATATGGATCCATATAAATTATTTCTGAAAGATATTTTTATTAGGAAAATCACTGAGATGGATATGTTTCATGACCCTCAAAAATATTGGATGCAAGCTCAAAGCACGTCCACGAACACATGTATTGTCTCTTTTGACTGGCCAATGGTCGAAGGGAGAGAAGCTCTGCACAAAAGCACCTAAGTACCACGACCTTTATACAACCCTTTAAAAAACCTAATTTTCATATGAGCATTACAATATTAAATGATATAATGAGGGTCCCCATGTAATCACATAATCTCACAGACATATTTTTACCAACTTAACCACTAAAAATTTCTCTCAGGTTGGAAGGATGTAGGATACCTTGGTCAATCTATCCATGACTACTCAAACCATGTCACTACCTCGAGGAGACCATAGTAAACCAACCCTGAAATCCATTACAACATAATCCCATTTCAATTCCAGGACATGTAATAGCCATAAAACCCAATGTGCCACTTATATTTTTCCCTCACTTGTTGACTGGGAAAACACCTAGTGATAAAACCTACAATCTAACGTTTCATTATAAACCACCAATACTGACGGTGCATGTCATGTTACATATTAAAGATACTTGGTTGAAATACTCACTAGGAAGAATGTGAGACTTTCATTACATAAAAATCCATATTCCTAGGCACCCAGATATTCCCATGTATATATATAATGTCATCTCCCTCAACTGATCAATGATGAGTCTGGCCTTCCTTGAAAATACAATCCCATATGACCAAACCACAAGGACAAGAAAACTACCTTCTCTTCTCCCTATCCCATTGTGAATAGGTTACTTATAAGGGTGAAAGAAAATGGAACTCATTACTCTCTTAAAACTCAATATTTATATTAGAAATAAGGGAAATCAATTTACATTCATTAACAACTTCATGAAAAAACTGTGCGTGAGTTTTCCAGATCAACGCATCAGCTACCAAATTACCCTTTAAAGCATGCTGACATTCAAAATACTTATGGTATTCGAACCATATTCACAATCATAGATTCATGTCACACTACATAAAGAGATATTTGAGGCACTTTCAGTCATATACACTAGGAAGAACTCTCCCGTGAGATAATGCCTTCAACAATGCATAGAATGAACAATTTTGAAATGCTCGTGGTCATATGTGAGGTAATTATGATCACGAGGTTACAAATGTCCCACTAGTGCAGAAAACGTTTTTTACGTCGGTTATTTTTTCTATGTCGGTTTTTAGCCGACGTTAATATGGACGACGTTATAAATATTGTTTTTTACGTCGGTTATTTAAAAAACGACGTAAAAACATAACATCGCGGTTTTCATCACGTTGGTTAATTAATAACCAACGTGCAAAAAACGGGGGGGGGGGGGGGGGTTTATAATGTCATATATTATATAAATACCATGATAAACCGTGGGGTTTATCATGTCGGTTATATAATAACCAACGTTACAAACATGTGTGAGGGAGTTTATCACGTCGGTTATTAAATAACCAACGTGATTAACCCCTAGGAAATGGTTTATCACATCTGTTATATAATAACCGACATACTAAACTAGTCCAAGGGGGTTTATCACGTCGGTTATTAAATAAATGATGTGATAAAACTTTTCCCAGGCCTTTTATCACATCAGTTATTAAATAACCGACGTGATAAACCACTCCACAGGTGTTTATCACGTCGGTTTTTAAAAAAATCGACGTGATAAACCCTTACCAATTTCTTTATCATGTCAGTTATAAAAATACCGAAGTGGAAGACAATTTTTTTTTAAAAATAGAATGCAGTCCTATGCTCTCCCCCAGATACAACCAGAAACAAATTCAAGAATTTGTACAACAAAAACAGAAGGAGATCAAAATATGGACTAAAGAATGTTTAAGTATTTACATTGATAACATATAAAACTTACCCCACTTGACAGTCCCCATCACACCCCTGGACTACACCCTGACCCCCTGGAAATCCCCAAACACCCCGGGACAACCCCCCACCCTCATGTATACCCCCCACACCCTGGACAACCCTCCCCCACCCCTTTGGAGCCCCCACCACACCCCTGGACTGTCCCCCGACCCCCTGGACATCCCCAAACACCCCGGGACAACCCCCCCTCCTAAACAACACCCCATCACCCCCTCACCCCACTTGACTGCCCCCACCACACCCCTGGACATCCCCCCTAACCCCTGGACATCCCCAAACACCCTAGGACAACCCCCCAACCCTCATGTATACCCACACACCCTGTACAGCCCTCCCTCACCCCATTGGATCCCCCACCACACCCCTGGAATGCCCCCAACCCCCTGGACATCCCAAAACACCCCGGGACAACCCACCACCCTCCTGAACAGCACCCCCTCACTCCCTCACCCCACTTGATAGCCCCCACCACACCCTTGGACTACCCCCCGACCCCCTGGACAGCCCCAAACACCCAGGGACAACTCCCCCAACCTCATGTATACCCCCCCCACACCCAGGACAGCCCACCCCCACCCCATTAGTTCCCCCACCACACCCCTGGACTGCCCCCCGACCCCCTGGACAACCGCAAACACCCCTGGACACCCCCACCCTCATGTATACCCCCACCCACTGGACATCACTTCTACACCCCTGGACAACCCTCCCACACCCCAGAAAGAGACCAAAAAGTCAATGAAAACAAACGAGAACCCCCTCACCCCACTAGACTGCGTCCACCACACCCCTGGACTAAAAAAACAACTAAAATTCAACATTCGCATATATAAGTAGACCAAAACAAGAAGTAGATAAAAACAAGATGTAGATCAAAATTAGACATTCACAGATATAAAATTCAAAACATACACTGTCAACTTCATAAAAAAAACTAAATCCAACCTAAACGACTAACAAATACACAATTACAACGACTATATTCAAAATTACATTTTACATTACCAACGACTATAATTCAGTCAAACCTATAAAATAATTTTACCACTCCACTTATAAGAGTTTGATGTCTTCATCAGTATAGGGTTGAGGGTCATCAAAAATCTACAAATGAAAAGGATAGTAGTTAAAGTGTATAATGAATAAATAAAATTGAAATATTATGGGAAAGTTTAAGAGGAAATCTTACCAGGTCAAAATTCACAACTGCCCCAGTTGTTATTATTTCATACAGAAATCATTACATATAATATCTGCATTCGAGGAAGCCTTGTTGTTCATGAAAATTCAATTTTAATGAGTGTAAATACAATATATTATTTTTATTTAATAAATAATAAGTAAAAATTATAAATTGATATTTACCGTCACATTTACATATTTTATCTTTTCACTCCTTTTATTTGGGTTTTTTTCGAAAGTAGGCACATGCCCTATTAGAAAATAATACGAATGGGGTAAATTTAAAATTCGTTATAATATATAAAACTATTGAGAAATTGAAACTTTCTTTTCCAATATTTCTTAAAACTTTCATGCACATCATCATGGACAGAGAATATCCAATAAAGTTCTTTCTCCCTTGGGAAAAACCCCCTAACATCCAATGATCACTGATAAAACGAAATTTAACGTTAGTGGTTTTTTATGTTAAAACATAATTAGCTCTTTGAGAGAGATGCGTTTCATACCTCTCACAGAAATGCATCATCCAAAATTGTGTGAATATATTCTTTTCAAGTCTTTCATCAAAATGAATCATTCTTTGTTCCTCATCCACTGCACATGCTTTAGGGGAAATCAATTGCGGGTCCATGAATACATATACATCTATCAGCTCCTTCATCTCACAAATTTTATAATGATACCTAATACAAAACAGAAAAAAGTATATATTTTTAATAAATATAACACATGGAAATAGTGTGATGACTTACATGGAAACAAATTTCACCACGTTGATGCCCAAATTATCTCTAGTAACAATCTCCATGATATCAGTTTTCATAATCCCAACACTTAATGCACATCCACAAACATGATCTTCCATTGGAAACTCATAATGACCCACCAACAAATTTGAATATCTTGACAATCTATCAAGAATACTAGAATCTGTATCTGATGTCATAGCCATTTGTCTTTGTTGTTGTCTATACAGTATTTCATTACCATTGAAGTATTCCTGTAAAAATAAATTGAAAAATATATTAGTTTTCAAAATGATAAAACAACTTTAATAATAAAATAAAATAAAATAAATATCATTCATACCTCTATGGTAATGAGTCGAAGAAGTCTGGATGGCCAAATTAAAAAATGGCCGATACTATGTCCAACTATCGTCACCTCATCTGTAGGTAATGGTACCCGAGCTGATCAATCTATAATATCCTATACAGTGACCCTCTGATTCTCTACCTCTAATTGTTGATGATGAACTGTATCTCCTATACAATATACCAACCCATATGCAACTATATGGTTTTGAGGATCATCAACATACAACTCACAATAAGTAGTAAGCTATGGGGGAGGAGTACGATAAAAAATGGGGTCCTCCGGCTGAGGTGGGGGAGTAGGAGCTACTGGCGGAGGTGGAGGATAAATAATGTGGTCTGTAGGGGGAGGTGGAGCAGTGGGAGCTGCAGTATGAAATTGTCTTTGCATGTATGCAAACATAGACTTTACTTATGCTCTAATCTTTTTGTCCAACGTCGTATTAATATTATAAACATCAGCCTCAAAGGATCCAATTATTTTTATAAACTCCCTCAACGTTAGAATTTGAAGAACATGGAACACCTTTCTTACCGATACACCTTCCAGATATCATCTCACACGACCAGGATGTTCAGGCTTTCCTAATGCTACAAATAAAATATCTTGCCTCCTAGTGGCTGTAAATGTACCATGTGAACTCTTCTCCTCAAGAGAGTCTTGTATTAATTAATTGAACATCTCTATAATGATTGAAATTATATGATGAAAATAGTTAACTTAAATAAATAAAATAGATATCTTACAATTCTATCAGCTATGATTCTCAATTCTTCCGAAAGATATTTCCCTTTTTTCCCTTCTGAGATATCTTCCATTTTTCATGTCTAGATGGAGGGGATGGAGGGGCCACCTTTCCAGAGCTTGAAGACTCGGCTCTTAGTTGTTGAAATTTTTCCGCCATCATTTAATCTTCCAAAAATGCATACCCTCCCCAAGATAAATTATGAGGGTATACATTTTTAGATTGGATAATCTGATGAGAATTCCTTGTTTTCTATAAATTAAGAGTAAGAAGTCATTAGCAAAACATTAATAAGATCATGTATATAAGAAATCTTATAAAAGTTTACATTGCCCTTACAAAAAATGACTCTTTTCTTCTGCTTTCAAAAAACTATCTCCATGTGGTTTCATCTATAAAAGGATATATATGACATGGATTGTCATGACACCTATGACCATAAATGAAATCAGATGAGAGGGTTGATTTGAAATCCCTCCATCACCTGGCAGCCAACGATAAGCATTTCTTCCTGACTCCTCCAGTGTCAGGAATATCAAATGTCATCTGATAAAGAAGAGGCTAAATATATTATATACACTAGAAATATTTGAATAATAGTCAAACAATATAAAAATATCTTACAAAAATCATCTCCCACAACTGAGAGATTATTGATTTATCCACACTTCTCCAGTCATCATATAGAATGCTTACTTTGATCTTAGCCCGAGTTGCTACAAAACCCTTAAAATCTTTTTCATTTAGACCTATAGGAATATCATCATCTTCAAACTCAATGATTATCCTCTGATGTTGTGTAGGGGCAAGTGCTAATTTTGGTAAATATGTGCACCCACATTTACCAACCTTTGAACTCTTTGTCATAATAGGATCACATGAGGATGATTGGGGAACATCAAGAGGAGCATGTGAATGTTCCTCCCCAGAGGTATGACCAATATGATCGTCTCCAAAATCATGTGGTTGATCAACTAAATGATCTCTCATTATCCTTCAAATCAAAAAAAAACATTAGTTCACAAATATACAAATTCAAATATTTTAATACTACTGTAATCAGAAAATAGAAAAGCGTACTATGTTATGTAATAGTTGTAAAGACCCGTAAATTTCAAGGAATTTTTTTTCTTAATTTTCTTTGGAATTTTAAAAGAGCGCAGTTTCTGACGGAACCTGATTCCGAGGCCCGGTGTGCCCGGAATCATTTTCCGAAGTTTGGCTCAGGTACGTTCAGTGAACGGACGAGCGGGTTTTTCTAACTTTTGAACCGGTGCCCGGAATCGAATTCTGAGGGCACCGATGAAATCACAGCGCCGGTATTCTCTTAGAAACGCCTCTTCTTAAGTTGCGTTTGCTCGGGTGTGGTTTTTAATTTTCGGGCTTAAAGTTAAGAAATAAAATAATTTTTCGACAACTTTATTTTATTTCACTTAAGCCACTTGGAAGCCACTTGAAGCCACTTAAAGACGGCTTAAACTGAGTTATTCCAGATAGGATGCTATCCAGAAATATCCTACCCCCTTGGTAGGATATTTGTGAGGTAGGGCCCGCACGAGCCCCGTCGTTTCTTTCTGCTAAGTAACGCACCCGTGGAAACCCATCATTATGAAAGTCAACTGACGCGTTTTCTTAAATTATTAACAGACCATTTAATTGGGCGGTTTATTTCGTAAATTAAATGAGTTGTTTCTTTTGTTGAATTAATTCAACGAATTGATGAGTCGTTACTTACCCTTTTTCGTGTGTTGGCATAATAACAAAATAAGACCAAACAATCTTTTTGGAGGATTACTGGTTGAGAGGTTTGACAGAGTCCTCGTGCCTTTATCCTTCTTCGCGAAGAACGCGAAGAACGCGAAGAATGCCGGCCTCCGACGAAGAACGCTGAACCCGGAAATCGACGCGACACACCACCGTGTTCCGCGACACCGACGTTCCCTTCCTGCAACGTTCTTCTGCGACGTCTCTTCCTCCGCGACGGATCTTCGATCGGCTGCTTGAGGTAAGAGTCTTGGACCTTCTTTTTAATCTCCTTTGTGGTTTTTACCAAAACACGGGTTTAATGGTTTAAATAAATTAAATCTGTTGTTTCATGGTCCATTGAGTTTGCCGACTCAACGCCGGTTTCCGCGACGACGCGACGATCCCCTTCTTCCGCGACGAGAAATTCCGCGAAGGACGTGCGTTCGACGACGACCAACGAGGTAGGGGTTGTTGTGAGTTTATTCCTTTTTCCCATGATCGTTTTTTTAAGTAAAGAACCGGAAAATAAGAACAATTTTATTCCATTAAAATAGTTGAATTCATATGTTGAATTTTATTTTCCTCCCGTTGTTTATCTCTAACATGGCGGGTGCGGGCCAAACGAACACGGCTCGATGACCCTCCGCTGTTCTTCGTTGTTATGAGGATTTGACGGGTGATGACGGAATGTGCCGCAACAGAAGTTTGATGATTCCCCAGTGAAGGACGAGTCCCGGGAGGAGCAACGACACAGACGGGAAGCAAAACGGACAACCGGAGCGCGTCCGGTGGCCCGCGGAAACTCCCGCCGGCGCACCACGCCAGCGCGGCGGCACCGGCGGTCAAAGGCGGCGCCTTGCGGCACCCGACGCACCCCCGGCAAAACCCGCCGCGGCTGAAGCCGCGGTGGAGACACGGTTCCGCAGCCGCGCGGAACCAATGGAGGGACGCGGCCCGGCCGCCGCGGGGCCGCGCCCTGGCCGGACCGGACCGGGTCGGGTTGACCCGGTTCGGTTGACCCAGGGGGGGGGGGGGGGGGGTCGGCCCGGGCCCGGACCCCCCATCTTCGGACGGTTTTCGTTCAAATTCCCGTAACTTGAGCTACGGGCCTCCGAACGACGCGCCGTCAGTGGATACGCGATCCTTGGATCGAGACGGTCGTTTCGGTATATCGCCCTCAAGGTTTCGGAATACTTTGAGTTTGGCCGGGTTGGTTCGTACACGAAACCAACCAGGCCTTCAAAGCGGAAACGCTCATATCTTGAGCTACAAACGTCCGATTGACGTGCCGTCAGCTTTGTTGTTTTCCTCTAAGTGAGACAGATCTTTTGGCATACTCCGCCCGAGGTTTGGACGCAGGTGGAGTACGGTCGGGTTGGTTTTGCCTTAAAAACCAACCGGGCCCCTGGGAC
This sequence comes from Viscum album, assembly GCA_963277665.1. Classification (NCBI taxonomy): domain Eukaryota; kingdom Viridiplantae; phylum Streptophyta; class Magnoliopsida; order Santalales; family Viscaceae; genus Viscum; species Viscum album. The sequence continues at coordinate 30,043,107 of OY728167.1, forward strand.
GAAAAAGCCAATAATGTAACACCACAAGCTTCTACGGTACTCTTCTCTTTGAATAATGTGATAGCGTGTGTTGTACGCAACACCGAGTTCTAACACACCATAACTAATCAAACTAGCCGTTATGAATAGTAATACCTACTTTTTGAAATTATATATATTTTATATTTGAAAATGGACTTCATTTTTGGATTCGGAATATCGAATTTAGCCTAAGGTGAAATTTTGGTACATTTCGGATAACTTTCATATTTTGATGAATAGTGAAAATTACTAAATTTTAATTAAAAACAACTTTTTTAATCAAAATAATTAATAGTGATAAATTATGAATTTGAGTGGTTTTAAAGTATTTTTAGAATATATTTTTACCATTTAATATAATGTTGGTCATTGGACATAATTTTACAATTAAACCGAACATAAACGAGTGTCAATCTTTTGATAGTTATTATCTCTTAAAAACACGCTTTTTGTTTTGACAGCGGGAATTAATTTTAAATTAATTTCTGCCACTTCTGTGTTTTGAATTTAGGAAAATGGATTCCATATTTGGAATCAGGATGTACAAATTATGTAAATAGGTAACTTTTATTTTTACACATTTTGAATAATTACTGCGGTAAATATTTTATTTACCATGGTTAAGGGTAAATCCGGTAAATAAGGGTTAAAAAAATAATATTATAATAATACAAAATTACCCTAAAACGTGTCTTAACCCTATTGGTTGATACATGGTCGACCATGGGCATCTTTGGGTCAATTTTGGGACCTCATTGATCCACTTGTAAGTGATAATGACACATTATATTAATAAAGTTAAAATAAAAATAAAAATGGCATAAGCTTACATCTTTTAGAAGAACAATTTTTACATAGGGTTATACATGTTGGATTTTCGATTATAAATATTCATTAGAAAGATAAAAAGATTTCCTACATAATTTTATTTTATTTATAATTTTTAGACATCAAATAATTTAAATTATTAATGACACAATAATGATGCAATGTTTACCTCATTAATAAATCATTTAAATAAATAAGATTATAATGATTAAAATATTATCTAAAACCTGTCCAATTCTTATTGGTTGATGTTATTTAGAATATGAGTCATCTTATCTTCGACCTCAATGATTTTTGGACCATTATAAACCGAATACAAATATATTATAAAGTAATACTTTCACACTTTCCTAAAGAGCCCCTCCTCTCCCTTATAAAAGGAGACCACTTCTACTCATTCCTCACACCTCTCAAGCCACTTGGCTCATCCAAACTCTACCCAACTAAGCTCCCCACATCCCTCTCCTCCTCCTTGAATCTTCTCCTTAGGCAGAAAGCATTTCAACAAGTCCTTTGGTTCTAACCAAAGTGAGTTACCTAAATTAAAGGTAACGATTTCTCTTAAATTATTTTCATTTATTTTGCTTCTCCAACCCCCAAACTCTTTTTATTTCCTTTCTTTTGTAACAACACCAGTATCCTCAATATACTAGGATTTTGTTATAAGAAGGATTCAAACTACACATACACACAACTCCATCTAATGGATGATGAACATAATGTTTCTGTGGATGGCAAACTAACGCCTCACGAAACGATGATTGTTCAAATACATCTTACCGCCTCTCATGGTGGCCATTATGATGGAACTGTAATTAAATATGATATTAATGATATATATTTTATATATAAGCTTCTGTAATTCCATTTTATTTCATACCATTATTCGTTTCATGTTGTATATACATACGATAATTTCATTTGAGGAAGTGCGGACTACCGCCCCCTTAAAATGATATGACTCGTTCATACCACACATGGAACGTATAAAGGATGGTGTTAATGAACTCAAGTAACATATATAAAATATTATATTATACTGGAATAGAAATATACCTATGTATCATATGTATTCGATTCTTTTAAAATAAAAATTAAATGGAAGTAGCGTTCGTGCGTACGTACGGACTACCGTCTCCACGAACGCGATGAGATTCATTCTCCATCGTATCCATTCAAGTATAATTATCATTTAATTATTTAAAAATGATGTTTAAGGACTTGATATCATTCTGGATATGAATAAGATACAACAAACATGACTTATGTAACAAAACATATAAAGAAAATGAGTAAGTTAACACCCGAAACGGCGATAATACTAAGATATTATTATCAAATCAATATTAAAAGATCATATATGATATCATATTAATGTATATGATTCTTGTATAATTTAGTAACAATTATTTCACTATTATGCAGGAGGTTAACCTACCCCAACCAAGGAAAAGTACAAGGTAAGGGTTATTTCACAATCTCTTCATTATCCGAGGTTGTTTATACGTAATAATCTACTGGGATATCTTTATCATCCACATCCATGTTTCTTAAAAATGTATTTCAAAACATTTTTACTATTTACAAGAATATGGGTTAAAGTCATTTATACCCCTGTTTGACTTTTTATAAGAGGTTTATAAAGGAATCTTTCCGTCGTTTTCAAAACAAGGTCCATTTTATCCTTTTCGACAGAATTGAGGTAAGAATGTTTTTTTAACTTATACGGCGGGTGCGGTTATTTTACGCCGTTATAAAATCTTCAAAGCTTCCCTTACAAGCTTATAAGAATATTTTCAAAGAAAATGTTTTATTTTATATGGATCTTAAATGATTTCAAAATAAAAGGAGATATTTCTTTTAAAAGAATTTTGATTTCATCTATGTCAACATCCTTTGATGGATTTTAAGATTATTTGAAGTTGATTTATTATGATACAAAACTTCTATATTGTATTGAAGGTTTTGTGATATGTTTGACTGTGGATGTGCTATTTTTATACCATTCATAGTTTATGGTGAAAGTATTGACATTTCGTATGCTAGTTTTAATACGAATGTTTATGTTATGTTTAAACCTTTTCATATGGAATGCATTGGACTTAATAAGTGACGGGTGGAGCCCGCTATAGCTCCTCGATGCATCGGTAGGTCTCATGAGACAAACTAGTGTCTTGGCACAAGGCCTTGACAAAATCTTATTTGTAGTCTTGGCACGAGGCCTTGGCTATGTGGTTATGATAGTCTGGCATTATGCATTCCAACATTATGAAAGTGATTATTGATATTGCATGTGATTATTCGATTAGTAGAATATCCATGTGAACAAGTAAATGGCATTATTTCATTTTACTTTTGCCATACTATGTTGAAGTTCAATTTTTAAAAGGCTTTTGTTTTAGTAATTCATTGCCTTAAATGTTTATGCTTATTTTGAATGTTCCGCTATATTGTTATCCTTACTGGGCATTTGAGCTCACCCCTTTTCTATGTTTTATTTTTCCCAGGTAGTGAAGAAGTAATTTATGAATGACTTGCAGGGATATTATGAGGGGTTAATAGTGTGGATATGAAGACTTTGTTGTTGTAGTAGTTTTTCACTTTGAAATGTAATGTAAAACTTTATGATTATATCTAGTGTTTCCAAGGCTACTAAACCAATCGGTCTTTCGGGATTTGATCTTTCTTGTGATCATGCCAATGTTATGTAATTAATGCACCGACTCTGGGCAACTGGGGTCGGGGCGTTACAGTTGGTATCAGAGGAAGTTTAGTACAAACCTTGGAAGCTAGATTTAGATAAACTCTGATTAGAGCACGTAGACCTAAGATGAACTTTGAGGATTAGTATAGAAGAACTTCCTAGAATTTTGGTATTGTAGAGATTTTGTGAGTTTTTCGAGCAATACATCCCTGTCTGGATACGAGCAGGTAGAGGCGGCTCTGGCACAGATGTACCTAGGGGTAAAACCCGAAAACCCCGCTTTGAGCTAGACTCGAACGGGAACTGGTGCACGACAACGGGCCTTGCTGCACTCTTGGTTACGACACTCCCGGGGGATATGCTTAGGATAACTCTCACTATCTTTACAAATCATTATGAAGGGTTTATGAGTATATACTTCCTCAAAGAAAACATTTTTATGATTATGGATTATATCCATAAATAGTTCAATTTATGCTAAGTGTTTTATAAGTATGGGATTATGTATTTTGATTCATAAACTGATCTAGTTTATGCCATTGTTTAGAAATGGCGCCTAGTGGAAGAAATGGAAACCGTATCAATGCACGCACTCCATGTAGGGATTTCCCTCCTGCTCAAGATAATTATAGTGGGGCTGGTGATGCAACTGGTGCTGATCAGCTAATCACCATACTGGGACAACTTACTCAGGTTATGAATAATAACCTTACCCGTATGGAGCACCCTGATCCGCAGCGTGGAGGATCAATGTTAGATCGATTCATGAGGCAACAACCACCAACATTCAATGGGAATACAAATCCCTTAGTAGCTGAGCAATGGATATTTTCCCTAGAGAAAATATTTCAGGCTTTGGGGAGCAGTGAAAGGGAAAAAGTTATCATGGCAGTTTACCGCCTCACTGGAGATGCTGATCAATGGTGGTCATTGATTCAAAATACGAAAGAAGATGATGAAGTATCAAATATGGAATGGAGGGAGTTCAAAGATCTGTTTTTAGAAAAATACTTTTCTCGCGACCATCGAGCAGATATGGAAAGACAATTTCTGAGTCTGAGACAAAAGGAGGATGAAAATGTCACAAAGTATGAGGCTAACTTTACAAGGTTAGCGAGGTACGCTGGTGATTATATTCGCAACCCAAGAAGTAAGATTGATCGTTTCTTTGATGGGTTAAAACCATTTCTCCGTCGAGCATTAGTCTCACAATCCTTTTCATCGTACAAAGACATTGTCTCATGTGCTATCAAGACCGAAAAGGAATTCTCTAAGTCTTATGACTTTAAAGCAAAGCAAGAGAAGAAGAGACCTGCTGATCAATCTGGGAATGGAAATAAGGGGAAGAAGGGAAAGGTTGAATATCCATCTTGTGGTAAGTGCGGGAAGAAACACCCCGGTGCTTGCCTGAAGGGAATGGGAGTCTGTTACAAGTGTGGTGAAAAAGGCCACCAAGCTCATGATTGCAAGGGGAAGAAGGAAGCTACCAACGTTCAGTGCTACAATTGCAGGGAGATGGGGCATTATGCAAATGCATTCCCTAAGCGTCAGGAGAACTTACCTCAGAAAAGGCCAAGGGATCAAGGCCAGGCTTATGCTATCACTACTGCAGAGGTAGAAGCTCCAAAAGACGTGGTGGCAGGTAATTTAATGGTTTCCTCAAGTTTAGCAAATGCATTATTTGATTCTGGATCATCGCATTGTTTCATATCTTCCCAGTTTGCTAAGAAAATTAGATATTTCCAATTTGATTTAATAAGGGAGTTGTCAGTTAAAACTCCTAAGGGAAGTATCATTGCAACAAAGTTTTGTGAATCAGTCCCCATTAGAGCACATAAATTTTCTTTATCTGCTGATCTCATCGTCATACCTATGATTGAGTTTGATATAATCCTCGGTATGGACTGGCTTTCGGACTATGATGCGAAGATTTATTGTAATAAGAAAGAGGTTACGATTCTTGATGATAATGATAAGGAGAACCTTATTTTTAGAGCGGAATCGTCACCACCTAATTCTTATTTAGATCCACCCCCAGTAGCTCAACTAAATTCAATTATTGGGGAGGAAGAGAATGAAGTAACTATCGGTGAGGAAAGGAATGTTCAAATAGAGGATGTACCTGTTGTGAAAGAATTTGTGGATGTATTTCCGGAAGATTTACCTGGACATCCTCCAGAACGAGAAGTTGAGTTTTCTATTGATTTGATTCCTGGATCAAGGCCTATATCGAAGACCCCTTATAGAATGGCCACTGTAGAGTTAGTCGAACTAAAGAAACAACTAGAGTAATTGAGTAATAAGGGATTTATTCGCCCTAGTGTTTCTCCATGGGGAGCCCCTGTTCTTTTTGTGAAAAAGAAAGATGGATCTATGAGGTTATGTATCGACTACAGGGAGATCAATGCTATAACGATAAAGAACAAGTATCCCCTACCTCGTATTGATGATTTATTTGACCAACTGCATGGAGCTCAATACTTTTCAAAGATTGACATTCGATCTGGATACCATCAGTTGTGTGTAAAGAAGGAAGACATTCCGAAGACAGCATTTCGAACCAGGTACGGGCATTACGAGTTTACTGTAATGCCGTTTGGATTGACTAATGCACCCTCTGTATTCATGGATCTGATGAATAGAGTTTTCAAGGAGTATCTCGATGAATTTGTGGTGGTATTTATTGATGATATCTTGGTATACTCCAAAACCTACGAAGATCATGAAAATCACTTGCGCATTATCTTGAAGACTCTGAGGAGGCATGAATTATATGGGAAGTTTAGCAAGTGTGAATTCTGGCTTCAGGATATTTCTTTTCTTGGCCATATTGTCTCAAAAGATGGAATCTCTGTTGATCCTTCTAAGACCAAGGCAATCCAAGAATGGCCAGCACCTACGAGTATAACTGAGGTACGTAGTTTTATTGGCTTGGCAGGTTATTATCGACGTTTCGTCCAGAATTTTGCCCGATTGGCTAACCCATTAACGAAGCTCACACGTAAAGGGGTTAAATTTGTTTGGACAAAAGAGTGTGAAGAATGTTTCGAAGAACTGAAGAGAAGATTAGTCAATGCTCCTATATTGACTCTACCATCGGGGAATGATGGGTTCGTTATTTATAGTGATGCATTGAAGAAAGGACTTGGCTGTGTCCTTATGCAGAATGATAGAGTTATTGCCTATGCATCACGACAGTTGAAAATTCATGAACAAAACTATCCTACTCATGATCTTGAGTTAGCAGCTGTGATCTTTGCTTTGAAGATATGGAGGCACTACCTCTATGGTGAAAAATGTGAGATTTATACTGATCACAAGAGTTTGAAGTATATTTTCTCACAAAAAGAACTCAACATGAGGCAAAGGAGATGGCTTGAATTACTCAAGGATTATGATTGTACGATACACTACCACCCGGGGAAGGAAAACAAGGTGGCAGATGCTTTGAGTAGAAAAGACCATGGAGTTTTGAACAATATGAGAATTGAAAGGGATCCAATTTTCATGGATCTAGTGAAGATGGACATGGGAATAACCAGGGAAGGTGAAACATCAATGCTTTTTCAAATGGTTGCCAAACCATCTTTACTAGAAAGGATTAAGAGTTCTCAGACTGATGATGAAGAATTCCAAAAGAAGATTAAAGCTGTGAATGATGGGAGATTGAGAGACTTTGCGTATGAAGGTGGAATTTTGAAATTCGGGAAGAGACTTTGTGTTCCCAATATACCTGATCTAAAAAGGGAATTGCTGGATGATGCTCATAGTTCCAATTTCTCTATACACCCTGGGAGCACCAAAATGTATAGAGATTTGAAGGAACATTTTTGGTGGGACAACATGAAGAGGGAGATTGCTGATTTTGTGTCAAGATGTATGGTTTGTCAACAAGTGAAAGCTGGAAGGCAACAGCCTGGAGGAGTCATGCAACCTCTTCCCATACCGGAGTGGAAATGGGACAATATTACGATGGACTTTGTCATGGGGCTACTAAAGACTCCTAGAAGGAACGATGCAATATGGGTTATTGTTGATCGTCTTACCAAGTCAGCACATTCTCTTGCTATAAGAGAAGATCTACCTCTGGAACGTCTAGCAAGATTATATATTAATGAAGTTGTGAGACTTCATGGAGTACCCTTATCAATTGTATCTGATCGTGATCCCCGTTTTACTTCAAGATTTTGGAAAAGTCTTCAAAAATCCCTGGATACTGAACTTCATTTGAGCACTGCTTACCACCCTCAGACAGATGGACAATCAGAACGGACTATTCAGACCTTAGAAGACATGTTGAGATCTTGCTCACTTGACTTTCAGGGTATGTGGGATCAATATTTACCTCTGGTAGAATTTTCCTATAACAATAGCTTCCATTCGAGTATTCAGATGGCACCATATGAAGCGTTATACGGAAAGAGATGTCGTACACCAACCTGTTGGGATGACGTTGGTGAAAGAAAACTTGTAGGCCCAGAACTGGTGGAGGAAACGGTGGAAAAGGTTAAAGTAATCCAAAATCACATCAAAGCAGCTCAAAGTAGGCAGAAGAGCTATGCCGATAATCGAAGGAAGGATTTGGAATTTCAAGTCGGTGATCATGTTTTTCAGAAGGTATCTCCGTGGAAGAGAGTCATACGTTTTGGTAAGAAAGGTAAATTGAGTCCCAGGTACATCAGACCTTTCGAAATTCTAGAACGAATTGGGGTTGTAGCTTACAGATTGGCAATGCCGCCAAGTCTCTCCAAAGTTCACGATGTGTTCCACGTATCTCTGTTGAGAAAATACATGCCTGACCCAACGCATGTACTCACCTATGAATATTTAGAACTGGAACCCGATCTGTCTTATTGCGAAGAGCCCATCAAGATTCTTGATACGAGAGAACAAGTGCTGAGAAACCGGACGACGCGTCTGGTAAAAGTTTTGTGGAGGAATCATAAGATGGAAGAGGCAACGTGGGAACCCGAGGAACTTATGATGAAGAACCACCCGAGTCTTTTTATGCAGTAATACCCTAGAAATTGCGAGGACGCAATTATTTGAAGGAGGGGAGAATGTAACACCCCAAGCTTCTACGGTACGCTTCTCTTTGAATAATGTGATAGCGTGTGTTGTACGCAACACCGAGTTCTAACACACCATAACTAATCAAACTAGCCGTTATGAATAGTAATACCTACTTTTTGAAATTATATATATTTTATATTTGAAAATGGACTTCATTTTTGGATTCGGAATATCGAATTTAGCCTAAGGTGAAATTTTGGTACATTTCGGATAACTTTCATATTTTGATGAATAGTGAAAATTACTAAATTTTAATTAAAAACAACTTTTTTAATCAAAATAATTAATAGTGATAAATTATGAATTTGAGTGGTTTTAAAGTATTTTTAGAATATATTTTTACCATTTAATATAATGTTGGTCATTGGACATAATTTTACAATTAAACCGAACATAAACGAGTGTCAATCTTTTGATAGTTATTATCTCTTAAAAACACGCTTTTTGTTTTGACAGTGGGAATTAATTTTAAATTAATTTCTGCCACTTCTGTGTTTTGAATTTAGGAAAATGGATTCCATATTTGGAATCAGGATGTCCAAATTATGTAAATAGGTAACTTTTATTTTTACACATTTTGAATAATTACTGCGGTAAATATTTTATTTACCATGGTTAAGGGTAAATCCGGTAAATAAGGGTTAAAAAAATAATATTATAATAATACAAAATTACCCTAAAACGTGTCTTAACCCTATTGGTTGATACATGGTCGACCGTGGGCATCTTTGGGTCAATTTTGGGACCCCATTGATCCACTTGTAAGTGATAATGACACATTATATTAATAAAGTTAAAATAAAAATAAAAATGACATAAGCTTACATCTTTTAGAAGAACAATTTTTACATAGGGTTATACATGTTGGATTTTCAATTATAAATATTCATTAGAAAGCTAAAAAGATTTCCTACATAATGATATTTTATTTATAATTTTTAGACATCAAATAATTTAAATTATTAATGACACAATAATGATGCAATGTTTACCTCATTAATAAATCATTTAAATAAATAAGATTATAATGATTAAAATATTATCTAAAACCTGTCCAATTCTTATTGGTTGATGTTATTTAGAATATGAGTCATATTATCTTCGACCTCAATGATTTTTGGACCATTATAAACCGAATACAAATATATTATAAAGTAATACTTTCACACTTTCCTAAAGAGCCCCTCCTCTCCCTTATAAAAAGAGACCACTTCTACTCATTCCTCACACCTCTCAAGCCACTTGGCTCGTCCAAACTCTGCCCAACTAAGCTCCCCACATCCCTCTACTCCTCCTTGAAGCATCCCCTTAGGCAGAAAGCATTTCAACAAGTCCTTTGGTTCTAACCAAAGTGAGTTACCTAAATTAAAGGTAACGATTTCTCTTAAATTATTTTCATTTATTTTGCTTCTCCAACCCCCAAACTCTTTTTATTTCCTTTCTTTTGTAACAACACCAGTATCCTCAATATACTAGGATGTTGTTATAATAAGGATTCAAACTACACATACACACAACTCCATATAATGGATGATGAACATAATGTTTCTGTGGATGGAAAACTAACGCCTCACGAAACGATGATTGTTCAAATACATCTTACCGCCTCTCATGGTGGCCATTATGATGGCACTGTAATTAAATATGATATTAATGATATATATTTTATATATAAGCTTCTGTAATTCCATTTTATTTCATACCATTATTCGTTTCATGTTGTATATACATACGATAATTTCATTTGAGGAAGTGCGGACTACCGCCCCCTTAAAATGATATGACTCGTTCATACCACACATGGAACGTATAAAGGATGGTGTTAATGAACTTAAGTAACATATATAAAATATTGTATTATACTGGAATAGTAATATACCTATGTATCATTTGTATTCGATTATTTTAAAATAAAAATTAAATGGAAGTAGCGTTCGTGCGTACGTACGGACTACCGTCTCCACGAACGCGATGAGATTCATTCTCCATCGTATCCATTCAAGTATAATTATCATTTAATTATTTAAAAATGATGTTTAAGGACTTGATATCATTCTGGATATGAATAAGATACAACAAACATGACTTATGTAACAAAACATATAAAGAAAATGAGTAAGTTAACACCCGAAACGGCGATAATACTAAGATATTATTATCAAATCAATATTAAAAGATCATATATGATATCATATTAATGTATATGATTCTTGTATAATTTAGTAACAATTATTTCACTATTATACAGGAGGTTAACCTACCCCAACCAAGGAAAAGTACAAGGTAAGGGTTATTTCACAATCTATTCATTATTCGAGGTTGTTTATACGTAATAATCTACTGGGATATCTTTATCATCCACATCCATGTTTCTTAAAAATGTATTTCAAAACATTTTTACTATTTACAAGAATATGGTTTAAAGTCATTTATACCCCTGTTTGACTTTTTATAAGAGGTTTATAAAGGAATCTTTCCGTCGTTTTCAAAACAAGGTCCATTTTAACCTTTTCGACAGAATTGAGGTAAGAATGTTTTTTTTAACTTATACGGCGGGTGCGGTTATTTTACGCCGTTATAAAATCTTCAAAGCTTCCCTTAGAAGATTATAAGAATATTTTCAAAGAAAATGTTTTATTTTATATGGATCTTAAATGATTTCAAAATAAAAGGAGATATTTCTTTTAAAAGAATTTTGATTTCATCTATGTCAACATCCTTTGATGGATTTTAAGATTATTTGAAGTTGATTTATTATGATACAAAACTTCTATATTGTATTGAAGGTTTTGTGATATGTTTGACTGTGGATGTGCTATTTTTAGACCATTCATAGTTTATGGTGAAAGTATTGACATTTCGTATGCTAGTTTTAATACGAATGTTTATGTTATGTTTAAACCTTTTCATATGGAATGCATTGGACTTAATAAGTGACGGGTGGAGCCCGCTATAGCTCCTCGATGCATCGGTAGGTCTCATGAGACAAACTAGTGTCTTGGCACAAGGCCTTGACAAAATCTTATTTGTAGTCTTGGCACGAGGCCTTGGCTATGTGGTTATGATAGTCTGGCATTATGCATTCCAACATTATGAAAGTGGTTATTGATATTGCATGTGATTATTCGATTAGTAGAATATCCATGTGAACAAGTAAATGGCATTATTTCATTTTACTTTTTCCATACTATGTTGAAGTTCAATTTTTAAAAGGCTTTTGTTTTAGTAATTCATTGCCTTAAATGTTTATTCTTATTTTGAATGTTCCGCTATATTGTTATCCTTACTGGGCATTTGAGCTCACCCCTTTTCTATGTTTTATTTTTCCCAGGTAGTGAAGAAGTAATTTATGAATGACTTGCATGGATATTATGAGGGGTTAATAGTGTGGATATGAAGACTTTGTTGTTGTAGTAGTTTTTCACTTTGAAATGTAATGTAAAACTTTATGATTATATCTAGTGTTTCCAAGGATACTAAACCAATCGGTCTTTCGGGATTTGATCTTTCTTGTGATCATGCCAATGTTATGTAATTAATGCACCGACTCTGGGCAACTGGGGTCGGGGCGTTACAAATAACTCTCAGACCGGGCGTCCGATTGACGCGCCGTCTGCGACGTTGAGTTCCCGTTGATGATACAGAACTTTTGGATACATCAACGTTGGACTTTGTGATGGTTTATGTATCGGACTCTCGGCTCGTGGAGCGGACCCTCCCGAACGAGCTCGCTGTGTGCGGGAACCCTAGAGCTGGCTGCGATGGCTACTTCGACAGCGACGACCGTGCAGAGATCCTCAGTGGACTGCGGCGAAGACCGTGCAGAGATCCTCAGTGGACTGCGACGACTACAGCACTCAGCGATCCTACGTGGATCAGTGCTACAGGTCCTGTGTGGGCCCGATCCTGTGTGGGCCCGATCCTGTGTGGGTCAGTGCTCAGCGGTTCTGTGTGAGCCAGCGCCTACAGGTCATGTGTGGGCCCGATCCTGTGTGGGTCATTGCGGGGGTTAGTTACCTATCGATCCTTCGTGGGTCCAACGACTTAGATGGATAAGTGATCATCTTTATCATCATCCGAAGAAGTATACCTGTGTGAGATGAATCTTCTGTTACTCTCCTTTGTGGATTGTGTTGAGCTATCCTGTGTGGATTTATTGTTTACTCTCCTTTTTGGATTGTGTTGAGCTATCCTGTGTGGATTTACTGTTTACTCTCCTTTGTGGATTGTGTTGAGCTATCCTGTGTGGACTTACTGTTTACTCTCCTTTGTGGATTGTGTTGTGTGTGGGTATACGTTTTGCTTTCCTGTGTGGACTTGGTTGTGCTTGGGCTCGGAAGTTGGAGCCGAACGGGAATTGATGACTTAGGTATATGTATGGGCATATACCTAAGCAGTGTCGGTTGTTACTTCGTGAATGTATCTTCCTTCGTGGATTATAATTTGTGGATTTCGGGAGACCTTCAGGGGTCTCGGGGTCCCTACTGAGTAGCTTATACTCACCCTTGCACGGGCTTTGCCCGCACTTCGTGGTGTTGGTTGCAGACAATGGGTAGCGCTGATCGAGGTGGGGGCGTGCGGAGCAGGACGGTACCTGGAGGTGGACCACTGGGCGGGATGTACTCGGAGTGGACGGCTGGACCGAGGAGCTGTGGAGGCTATCTATACCCACCCTTCATGTGGGACTTCCAGAGGACGGCTCGACGCTGTGGCTTTTCCTTTCAGTTGCTGTTTTTCCTTTCAGTTGTACTTTACAGTTGGGCTAGTATTTCCGGCCCCTTTTACTTTCATCACATCTTGTACAATTTTTACTTAGTGTTTACTTTTCCGCTTTCTTACTCTGTGGTGCTTGTTTACTTTTCAAAGGCAATGCCTTCCCTTTTATTGGGATTTACGCCTTGGTGCTAGTCGCCAACCCCTGGCCTATGGAAGGCGGGCTTGGGGCAGTCACGGCACGGGCCCCGAGGACGGGTCGTGACAATAGTAAACATTGGTAATATGGAAATCATGCTAAACAATGGTAAAGATGGTAAATATGGTCAATATGGTAAACATGGTAAACATAGTAAACATGGTAAACATGGTAAATCTGGTAAACATGGTAATGTAATTGGCAGTGAACAAAAATAATAGATATATAATTCATGTAATGGTAAACATGATAAAGTAAACTATTCAAACATAAAACAAACAAAAACTTATACTTATTTTGTTTTAATACATGTTTTAATAAATAAAAAACTTACAATATCTAACATTTTATGAAAAAAATAAATGCAAACAAGAAATAAACATATGTTACCTATAATTTTAGGATTGTACAAATGTATTGTTTTCCCAAATTCCTTCGTCGTGATCATTCCTTATGGCAAAAACAATATCTTCAACATGCTCATCATTATGATCTGTTAATATTTCCATTGAAGTAGGGATCTCACATAAATCAGCATCTTCATCAAGTTCATCCTCACCATCATATTGTTTTTCCCTTGTAAAACAACAGCCCACTGCATATCTGATTGATCTACTACATTGAAAATTTGTTTTGCATGTGTTTAAATTATAAAACAATCAGATGTGTCTTCCAATCTATTCAGATTAATAAGTGTCATTCCAAATTTATCATGTCTGAAACTATTGTTACCGATAAACCATTTACAGTTAAAAATAGGAACTCTAATTTTAATTTAATCAACCTCCCAAGTGTCTTCAATCACTCCATAAAATGCACTTGATGCAAAAATTGGGTTTTTTTCCTTAGCACTCAAAAAATGCATTGCTTCAGCAAACACCAATACACCACTCTTCTGAACTGCACTTCTATTGTCCTGATCTTTCATATAAAATGTATATCAATTAATGTCATAACCGGACCATTTTTTCACATTTAAACATGGACAACCCACTATCCATTTTAATGTCTCTGATACATCTGATCTACCATGTGGGGTCTTTTTAAACCATGACAAAAAAGTTTTGTTGTGCCCATTCAAAATCCACATTTTGTTCTTCTTTGGATGACATTGTTTCAACTCATTAATATGCATTGTCATATACTGTTGAGCATCAACTATGTTATACAAGATGTAAGATTCTAACTTCTTCATCAGTTCAGCTGATAATGATTTGACTTTCAACCCACGAATCCCCTTTCCCTCATTATTGACTCGTTCATGGTGAGATGGAGGCAAACCTATGTGCTGCGCCATAGCCAAGTAGCTTATACAAAACTCTTCTACCTCCTCAAAAATATAATTTTTCAATAATGGAGGCTTCATGTCGATATTTATTTCCAACATACCCTATTAACATTTTCATATAAATTTTTAAAGGATTCATCCTTCAAAGATATGAAGGTCCACAAAGCTTTATTTCTCGAACCAAATGAATCATTAAATGAACCATTATATCAAAAAAAAGTTGGAGGAAAATACATTTCCAATTGACAAAGTATAAAAATTGCATCATTTTCATAAATGTTCAAAGCATTCATATAAATTTCCTTGTTACAAATAGAATTGAATAAATAACACATCTTCATTATAGTCCTTCTGACACGGATATGCAATATTCCATGCAATGGAACTGGTAGAATTCGTTGCATCATGACATTACAAACATGTGATTTCATACCTATCAACTTCAAGACCTTCAATGAGACAAAAAATTTTACATTTTAATAATAACCTTGAGGAAATTTTATATCATGAAGACACTGACAAAATATAATTTTCTCCCTCTTCGATAATGTATGACAAGCCGGGGTAAGAAATTTTTGTCTTCCTTTAGGAGTGGGAGCTAACTCCAAACGTATTCCCATTGATAGTATGTCTAATCTTTCATTCAACCAATATTTTGTGTTTCCTTTAATATCTAACAATGTTACAATAAAACAATCACAGATATTCTTCTCCATGTGCATGACATCAATATTATGTTTAACTTCATGATACCTCCAATATGGTAGCTCAAAAAATATTGACCTTTTCTTTTAAATATGTCTATCATTACCAGATTTCTGTGTCTTTCCCAATGTCACATCAAGGTTTTTCACCCTCTTAAAATATAGATCAGGGGATAAAGGTTTTGGAGTAGTATCGAATTCTTGTGATCCATTTAATTCCTTTATTATTCTTCTATAAGGGTGATCTATAGGCAAAAACATTCAATGACCCATGTACACTGTTTTCCTCCCATGATGCAATTGACAATATGACGTCAGTTGTTCGCAAATTGGACATGCTTTATGCCCTTTAACACTGTATCCAGACAAATTTTCATATGCTGGGAAGTCATTTATAGTGAACAGAAGCACTGCATGGAGTTGAAAATATTCCATTTTATATGAATCACACACCCTAATACCATCAGCCCATAACAGTTTCAAATTATTAATCAACAGTGACAAGTATACATCAATAACATTGCCGGGTTGCTTTAGACCAGAGATCATTATACTCAACATGACATATTTACTCTTCATACAAACATTAGGAGAGAGGTTTTAAATTACCAATAAAACTGGCCATGAACAATGTGTGCTTTTTAGGGTTCGGTATAGATTCATTCCATCTATGCACAACCCTAGTCTGAGATTTTTAATTTCATTTTTAAATGTAGAATACTATGCATCAATTTTCATCCATTGTGAACAATCAGCTAGATGAAGTATTTTTCCATCTTATACCCGCTCATCAGCATGCCATCTTAACCTTTTTTGCATCATGTTAATTAGCAAATAAACGTTTGAAACGATGAATTATAGGAAGATACCAAAATACCTTTGAAGGGATCTTTTTAATCTCTACATCATCCTGTGATTTTTCTTTCACCTTATACCATGATGTCCCAAATTTAGGACACTCTAACAGAAATTCATATTCCTTCCTATATATAATGCAGTCATTCAGACATGCATGTATTTTCTTGTATCCCAATCCCATAGGGCATAATATTTTCCTGGCCTTATAATGTGAATCTGGAAGATTGTTATCTTTTGGAAGAATTTCTTTCATCAGTTGTAGCAGCTCTATAAAACTTCTATCACGCCATCCATGTTTCACCTTCAGGTTAATCAATCTTAACACTGCCGAAAAAACCGTAAAATCTGTACAATAAGGATATAATGGTTTTTTAGCATCACCATATAGATGTGAAACTGTCGGTTCTATCTCAATTTGTTCTTCTACTATATCACTAATCATTTATTAATTTCCAATGGAGCTACCATCTTGCGAATCATCATCATTAGTGACATTCTGTCCAGTTTCATCATGCCAAATCCAAGGGCTATAACTCGGATTAAAACGATGAAAAATCATATGATCTTTTATCTCTCTACTTTTCAACTTCTTCATATTCAATCATTTCAGGCATGGACATAATAAAATGTCACTACTTGGAACATTTCTTTTAGAAAATTGCAAAAAGGCATCAACACCTTCCTCATATTCATTGCTCATTCTAAGGGTCGTAATCCAGCTTTGACTCATTATTAACTATAACAAATATCAAAAATATATATTTTTTTACAATAATACTAATATATGTTTATATGAAAAAAAATCATAATTTGAATGTAAAAATTTTTGAAATATAAAACAAATCTATGCGTATTTAAAAAAAATATGCTTGAATATTATTTTAAAAACAAAATATAGTTAGATATAACAGTTTTAAATTTCATTGAATCAAAGAAAACCATGGGGCCTACTGTGGTTGATAGAAGATTGGAGAAAATGGAGTAAACCTGAGAATCAATTCATATTTAATATAAAAATTCATATGGAGAAAATCACAACGTAAATCCAATCATCACGGAACAATCATCATGTCATAATCTTAGAAACCATGATGTAGTAGCCAATCACAATTGAAACTTATCCCCCACCCCCTTGGACACCCCCTAGACACCACCACCCCCTTGTACAGCCCCCACCTCCTAGACACCACCCCCACCCCCTTGGACACCCCATGGACACCACCACACCCTTGGACAGCCCCCAACCCCTCCTAGACACCCCCAGCCCTTGGACAGCCCCCCACCCCTCTAGAAAGCACCCCCACCCATCTTGGACACCACCCCCACCCCTACCCCCTTGGACACCCCTGGAAACCCCCTGGACACACACAACCCTCTGGATAGCCCCCCACCCCCAAACACCCCCCAAAACCCTCTAGATAGGCCCCACCCCCTTGGACATCCCCCACACCCACCCACCCCCTTGGACACCCCCTGGGACACCCCCAACCCTCTTGATAGCCCCCACCCTAGGACGGCCCCCACCCCTCTAGACAACACCCCCACCCCTCCTGGACCGCACCCCCACCCCCTACCCCATTGGACACCCCTTGGACACCCCTCAACCCTCTAGATAGCCCCCACCCCCCGGACAACCCCCAAAACCCTCTGGACAGGCCCCCACCCTCTTGGACAGCCACCCGCACCCCACCCACCCCCTTGGACACCCCACTGGACACCCCCAACCCTCTGAAATCCCCCCCACCCCTCGTACAACTCCCAAACCCTCTAGACAAGCGCCCACCTCCTTGGACAGCCCCCCCCCCCCCCACCCACCCACCCCCTTGGACACCCCCCTGGACACCCCCAACCCTCTGGACCTCCCCCACCCCCTGTACATCCCCCACCTCTCTAGACAGCACCCCCACCCCTCCTGGACCCCACCCCCACTCCCTACACCCTTGGACACCCACCCTGGACAGCCCCCACCCCTCTAGGAAGCACCCCACCCCTCCTGGACACCACCCCCTACCCCCTTGGACACCCCCCTAGACCCCAACCATCTGGAAATCTTCCACCCCCCGAACAACCCCCCAAACCCTCTGGATATGCCCCAACCCCCTTGGACAGCCCCCCCCCCCCCCCGCCACCCACCCACCCCCTTGGATAGCCTACCCACCCCCTTGGACCCCCCCCCCCCCCACACACACACCCCTGGACTCCCCCCACCTCCATGGACACCCTGAAGAGCCCCCAACCCCATGGATAGCCACCAACCCTATTGACTACCCCCAAAAAACCATGGGATTTAAACCTCAATCTACATGTTTTGGAATATCTAGAGATTTTAACCTCAAGCTACTAGTTTTGGTATCATTCCATTATTCAACATGAGAACCACGAATTGTATCTCCTACTACTCTAAAATGCTCTATTGTGAAATGAATCGGTTTTTAATATCATATGAATACTTATAATAGTCCACGAAAATATGCGACGTAATTAGAGTATGGAACAACAAAAAGTGATACCCAAAATAGAAACAACCAAGGATCCATAACAAACATTCCACCATGAAAAACCATATATATACTTATAAAATAAATCACACTGGTACACATAAAGGGTGTATCACAATGGTTTACATATAAAGTGAAGTAATATAGGTGAATGAGATCATTAGTTGTCAATGAAAACAAAAATTACCATCAATGTCGGGCATTCGCGAACCAAAAACAAACTAAATAGAAGTAGGTGAGGCTTATGTGAATATTTCGAGTCGATCTAATAGATCTAGGGATAATAAATAAGATGATGATGGAAAAACAAGGTAAGAGGGTTCGAAATCGAAAAATCTTACCTAGTTTAAAAAAAATCTCAAAACGTAAATATAGACTATCCTGAAAAAAAAAGAATGAAATAAAGTCATGGGAGGCTTACCTGAGTGTTGTCAGTTGAGATGATAGATCTGAGAAGAGTAAAGATGGTAAACGATGATGGGAAAATGAGTTTTACGCAACGAGATCGAGGAGTCGATTTTGGTTTACCGCACGAGAGAGACGAGTCGACAAACTATTGATAAAAAAATCGTAAATGACAATCCATGGGGCTTGTTAATTTTTTAAATGTTTTATAACATCGGTTATTTAATAATTGATGTTATAAACTGTTTTTTTACATTTATAACATCGGTTATCATAATAACCGACGTTATAAATGTATCAGATACAGCTTTTTTTATTTTGGTTATAAAAGAACCGACGTAAAAAAATCCCCGTGTTGGTTTTTTAAGTCGGTTATTTTATAACCGACCTAAAAAATTCTGCGGGTTGTTTAGTTACGTCGGTTATCAAATAACCGACATCAAAAATGCCTAAAAATCTGCTTTCATTACATCGGTTATTTTATAACTGTCGTAAAAAATTCGTAGATAGATCATTTATTATGACGGTTATCAAATAATCGAGGTAAAAAACACCGCACTTTGGTTTTTTTCATTGGTTAATTTATAACCGATGTAAAAAATGAACGCGTGTGATTTTTAACGTCAGTTATTAAAATAACCCACGTTAAAAATTAACTCACCGCATTTTTTATGTCCGTTATAAAATAACCGACGTAAAAAACCACGTTTCACAGATTATCACGTCGGTTATATATAACCGATGTAAATAATGGTGACGTAAATAATGTTTTCTACACTAGTGGTGATACCCACATGAAATTACATGATCATCATGAATCAATACTACACCTATTCTGATTCTAGATGCATCATAGAATATGTTGTAGCCCTTCTTAGGATCGAGCAGAATCCGAATTTATGCCAATGTAAGAATTCCATTAGGCTTCTGAAAGGCTTTGTCGCACAATTCAATCCACAATAACTGCACATCATTATTATTCAGACAATTAAGAGATTTCACAAGGAATGGGATGTCCTGTATTAAATTATTTTAATATTTAGCCATCACCATGAATATTTGAATGTAAAAAATGTTATAGGGTTTTTCTGAGGTAATTATAGTACTGTCCTTCTATGGGTCCACTAATACTCCTAATTTTGAGATAATATTACCAAATAACTTATCCATTTTGATCTATAAGTGAAATTGTTTGATAATAACATATAAAATATGATATCTCACTGTATTCAGAACAATCTCATGTTGTTTGGAATCGTTGAGTATGAGAATATTCTAGGATTTCATCCACAAAAACAACAACAATGAAATCAAGGTAGGGGTGGAAAACCCTATTCATCATGTAAATGAAAATAATGGGATAATTCATAATACTAAACGACATAATGAGAAACTCATAAAGACTATACCAGATACAGAACACTATATGAGATATCACTAAAGGTCTAACACATACCTGGTGATATCCAAACCCCAAGTTTATCTTCTAGAACACTCTAGATCCTCAAAGAATATCAAATAGGTCATCTATTCAAAGAAATAGATATTTTTTCTTCACAATAAGTTGATTTAAATTCCAATTATCCAAAAAAATACTAAGGGTTACTTGTTCCTTATTGGTGAAAAGGATCGGTGAACCCCACAAATTGATACTAGGCCATTTAAAAGGCTTTGCTTCCAAATTTTTTTAGCTAACTTTTGATATATTTCACCTCATTATTTAAAATATTATAAGTATAAATGGATACCAATTCATCTCTAGGAACATGATCGATAGTGAATTATTCCACCCTCTTAAGAGGTATACCAGATAAATCATTAGGGGATATATCCCTAATTGGTCTACTACAAGAGAGAAATATACCTGATATAACCCCATATCATCCATATAAAGTCTGTCAATCTAGGTAGTCACTCATCCTTTACCAAGATGTTTTGTTTTTTCTCTACTTTATTAGAATCCCATTCACCCCTGTGAAGGTATCTACTTCCCACTAGTTATATAAATGATTCCTTACAGTGATATATATCAACATTTGAAATATATGGGACCAACCAGTCCATAATGAGAATGAAATCAAATCATTCCATCTTGAGGATGATGTGGTCCCAAAAAAATTATAATTGCCTACCTCAAGAAGTAATTCCTTACACAGATGTACAAATTTCGATAAAATTTACAATGGATTATCAAGTGTCATTATGCCACACACTATATAAATACCAAGGTTCTCCACAATAGAATCAAACAAAAAATAATTTTAAGAACCCATATCAAATTTTGTAAACACGAATGTAATGGACACTAGAATAATACCTTAAGTAGTATGTGTCCTGACTCCCTACTCCTTTGGTATAGAATGGAATTAATAAATATGGCATGATCCATGAACTTGTACTTCAACATGGAAACTGGGCTACCCTGTACAGGATTGACCTCCTGTAATTTTGCATCTAAGGCCTCGAAACCTTGGACATGACCTCATTAATGGAATGAACATTTTGTAGTAATCCACATACCTTTTGGGTGAGGATCCACTAGTCCTGCTCCTAATGGCGGAGCTGATATAGATCTTCTCCAACTAGGAACAGATAGGAAGGTCCTTCCAATATACTGAATATTCCCTATCCTTCCACAACCTCAGAAATAAATAGGCTCTTTGGGATACCAGTAATTCTTTTTCCCTGACTTCCCACATTGGTGAAAAACCATGTTACTGTCTGCGGGTGTCACCTGACAGTCACTACTCCCACATGTAATCTCAAATAATCTTTTTCGGTCGTTAGTATAACCACTACCCTATCTCATTTATTAACATCCCTAGAGCACAATATCATCTTCCTTAAGGTTTCTCCCCATGATGAAAGCATGGATTACTATTTCAGATATGGTATTAAACTGAAACACATTTACTTGAGATCGAATAAGATGCATAATTCCATTTTAAAATCATGTTAATTTCATTGGATCATCAACAAAATGTATAGGAGAAACGTGAAAAAGCATTGTTAAATGAGATGAATAATCATTAATAGTCATATAACCCTACTAATGTTTTATAAACTCTATATTATTATCTTCCATCAGGGTCTCAGGGAAGGAACACTCATATAATATAGATTGAAAATACCTCCAAATCATTTCCTAATACTATATACCCTGGTTTATAATATCATTCCAATGTTTAGAATATCCTCAAATAATATATTTAGTGAGATTCACCCTCCAATATGGAAGACTCTAAAGGTTATTAAGGACACATATTACTATATTAAGCCCTAAAAATGCATCATGGGGTCCACCATCCTAGGTAAAATTATGTTTATACTGCTATTGAAAATCCATCATCAATTCTCTCAAGGAAGGGGAAGGTCATAGAGAACCCTGTATAATCTACATAAGCAAGAGAGGGATCCCTAAAAACTAGATATCATTGGTTACGTCGGGGATATCAGGAAGCCCAATAGTTTGCACAAAAGGAGTTATAACTAGTGGCTCAGTGCCCACCGCTTATGGATCATGGTCATCACCACCCTCTTATCACAAAACTAAAGGATGTCATGGTGGAAGAGCTATAAAAATAGAAAATAGAGACCTCATATAGGATTGAATAATGTAAATTTCAAAGATCATGAATTGGATTGGTAAAAGAAATTATACATAAGAGACACACCCCACTTTTTACCCTAAATTACAATTATATGTTATAGGATCACTTTTATAGAACACAAGGGACACGTCCTATTTCCCACTACTAAGGTCGGGTCTGGGTCAAGCTCCATGTTTCACAATAAGGGTCAAAATATATGGAATTGAAATTTCATGTTATTGAGGTAAATACCCTTTAATTTTAAATTGGAATACCCAATTAATGATGAACATATTTAAAATAGAGATTTATCAAATCATTCATTTTTATAATAAGCCAATTATCTGAGGTATCACTACCCATTTGTACATGTTCATGTTTATAAATTATAATAAGTAGTTAACATAACATCATACTAACCTTTACATTTTTTAACAAAAAATAATAGGAAATAATAAATTATTTATCTATATTAACCATCATTCCCAATATATAATGGAACATGATATATTTATTTTATAAATTAAATTCTTATATCTCTAATCAAATAACAATTCACTCTATTTAACCTATGTTACATAACTCATATATGTGTTAATTGGTGACTTACGGTGTCATTATCAAACTATACTAGAAAAACCATTGATGTTGATTCAAACACATTAATATCCCATTTAATAATCTCATTTTTCCTACCAAAATCTTAGTTTAATAATTGATATTTCATTTAATTAATATAAAACATGTATCATGTTACTGGGAAATGTAACCAATAAGGAATGGAATAATACATGACATATTAGCCACATAAGATGCCTAAAATAAAACATGAACACTGAATCCTTAACATAACAGTCCAAGGATAGAGTATAATATTTCAATATCATAATAATTGTAACACCACATATCAATTGTGTCACCAAACAATGGAATAAAATCAACTATAATATGAAAAATCCATAATATGATTTTCTATCATAGTCAATTCATATTTTTCCTCGTACGTGGGTAAGATACTCCATGGAATAGGTGCGTTGCCAAATTATGATACATCCTAGTCTCCTACATAATACCCAACCAGTATAAAAAAAGGAAAGTCTATAATACCACATTTTAACTTCCTAAACCAGAAGCCACTAAATGGTACCCTGAATCAGTGATTATGATGACCTCAAGTATGCCTTCTCATATTTCTAGTGGCCAATGAGTAGAAATAAGGGGACAAGGTTGTACAGTGGGGAGTATATACACTCATTATCAGAGTGGAACTATGGTGAAATAAATAGCTAAAAATAGGAATCATAATAATTGGAAACTATATAGTCTAAGGGTAAAAATCCAATATCATAACAAAATATCCTTGGAATGTAACAACCAATGTCACATAGAAAATGATGTAATGTTATGTATCTATTAAAAGAAAGATGGAATGAATGATATAAGGAATTAAACAACATACATATATCAATGTTTAAAAAGAAAAATAATTATATCTCTTACAACATCACAATTCATAGCTCAGTCATGTTCTTCCCCACCCCATGCTGTAATAAATCTAGTATCAACAATTGGGAGCATTCCCCAATCCCAACCTGAATCAATATAATATACAAGTGTTAACCATTTACTCTGATAAGGTGTGAGGTAATATATATATGCCACCACAAATGATTTCAACAAATATTAACTCAATTCATATAATATGATCAATGTGCTTGTATAATGGTCAGTTGTAATAAAAATTTTAATGTGTCGGCTCTAGTTTCTAAAGGAGACCAGGTTGACCCTACTAGATTTGGACCATTCTTTGAATCCTATTAAATATATCCTTAATGAAAATATTAATATATTTGTATATAGTTGTATGCATATATATTCACAATACATGAAAGGATATTTATAGCCATATATACACATATATAGTGTTATGTTTGACCCGAGGAGTATCATAGTAATCCTTGTTTAGTCACTAGAGTATCATAAGTCTTAAGTGACTCCAATCTCGAGTAATCACATTAATAACGGAATCCATGCATGAGTGCCACATGTATATGGGATTCTATAATGAGTATCATAGAATAGGGATGTCGTGCCCTTATCTCATAGAATTGGTGTCTTCATGCATGTATATCATAGGTATAAAGGGCACCATGCCCATATCACATAAAAGAGTAAGGGACGCCAAGACTATATATCATAAAAGTAGGGGTTTCATTGATGTATATAATAGGAATACAGGGCACTATTCCCATATAACATAATTCTATTATCTCCATGCCTGTATCTTAGAAAAGTTTAAGGGAAATCATTTTCGAGTATCACAATTTTGGGATGTATTGATTGTGTACGGAATGACTACAGTAAGTGATATTTGTATTTAAGAGAGCCCATAAATATTTATTATTTCATTAGAATTCCTCTTTGACAAGTGTGTAGACATTTTTCTTTTTAAACAAGTGATGTGGTCATACCACATGCTTCTATTCAGTCCATTATATTATTCTCAATTATGAGTCAAAACTAAACCATATATAAGATGTTTTGGTAACATAGACATTTATAAAAAAGGGAATTCCATAGGCTTATCTCAAGGGTTCATAACAATTGAAGGGGAACCATCCCAAATTGATTAAAGGGATGCTAGGTTATTGTTATCAACGATATTGAATTTTAACATCATTTGTTTGTAATTTAAGGCATCAAAAGGATAATACAGCTTGCCAAATCATGAAACATTGTATGATAAAAAAAGATTTTGTGGTTACGTAATATACCACTTACCTTAATCTGATATAAGATGTTGCATCCAATAATGTCCTTTAATTGTGTCCAGATCAAAAGAAAAATTCAAAACAAATGAACTTCTAGGAAAAGGGAATTTGATATCACAACAAAATAGCATCATTCATAGGAATAAGAATGAATAATTTATCCTATGGAATGGAGGGTATACCTATTGGAATCCAATGACATGTATGGATCCCAATTCAGAAGATGGATGAAGAATATATCATTATTCCTAGGTAGATTTCATGAGAGGAGTTCTCAAGGGAGGAATTATCCTTATATACACTAGAAATAAGATAGATATAGGGTGTAATTTTTATTAAATGTTTTATACAAAAAATAGTAATTTCAACCATATTAGAATGGCCGCACAATTTGGCCACAGAGTTTGAGAAACCCTGTGCAAACCATTTTCCATGAACAAACTCAAGAGACCCCTCACATGGGAATGATGAATATCTTGACAGACTATGTGGAACATTTATGAACCCTATCATATCATATTCGATAGAGGTCATCTGGCGAAATGACACGGGATGCAATATTAGGGAGAACCATGTGGCCTTCAATTATGTATTGAACCAGCCTGCACATTTTACACTAACCATGTAAACCGGGGACTATGGTATCTTCTAACCAATAGTACCAGCTTTTTTCTTTAAAACCCTAGGCTTTGGGATCCAAAAAAGACACGGACACTCTCGTTTTATCTGCTGACTTACTTGGATTTCATAGAAGTTCCAAGATAAGAAATTAAATTGAAAGTAAAAGATCTTATACCCCATTAAAAAATTGGGTTCTTACACAGAATTTTATATGTTGAAGTGATTTAAAACATATCCAATATTAGCATCCAAATTATATCCACATAGAGACAAGTTCACATGAAAATGAATTTATTATATGTAAACATTTTTATTAATTCCATGTGTGCCCACTCATTCACTGTAAAAAGAAACCACTTCTCTTATCATTTATAAACATTATAGGGGAACAAAAATTAAACAAAACATACCAAAATATCTTCTAATTAACCTTATACAAGTTCTATATGTTCTGGTATTCCTAAAATAATCTCCCAGGTCCCTTAATATGATATTTAAGGGAGATCTTTCAAAGACAAGGTAATCAAATTCACTAAGGAAATTTTTTTATTCATCTATTTTCATATTAAATTATGTCTTAACCATTAAAATATAATAAAAAAATATCTTCCATATAATAATATGTTTTTATGTTTTTGTATTCATAATTATCCATCTTCTTCTATTTCAAAATGGAAGGAAAACCATCGCTCATCTGTGGGGTGGACTAATGCCTCGTGAAACAATGTAATTTTTCCTCACATGACTTATCATAATGACAAAATAATGAATATATTTGATTATAATGTGATAATTATAAAAAAAATTATAATAAATTTTATACATCCTTACTCTTCCAGTAATTAAAAAATGATAATGTTTCTCATGTGTACATATGATCTACCATCTCCACAAAGCGTTGATATTTTTTTTCATTTCTCATAACTTATTTAAAATATGTATATAATTTATATTCAAAATAAAAATAGAATTATTAATTTTTTTTGATAATTTGACCATGACTAGTACATAAGGAACATAACTACTAAATGAAAACATACAAGGAAAACATAATGAACCCCTAAAACATTTTTATTAATAAAATATTGATATCAAATTTGTGATAAGATATTCTAAATATACCATATATGTTATTTTATATGTTTATATTTTTCAAGTATCTCTGTATAATAAAAGTAAATTTATTATACAAGATGTTAAAATAACTTCGGATGCATGTCAAACTCGAGGTACGATATTTCATCTCAATTTTCTCTCCATTAAAACGCATTTGGAATTATTCAAATATTTACTTTTATATGGTCTATATAATACCCATTAGATGTATTTACAATGAATATATATTTATTCATTATGATCAATGTTTCAAATCATATTTACACTATTAACGGGTTTCAATTTAAAAGGTAACGAATATGATAGAAATTTTTTTACATTCCCTTTTATTAGTATTTAAAAAACTTTTAATTCAATGAATATTATAATATATCAATTATAAACACCTTTAAATTTTATATACTATGTTTATTTATGGAGTTTCCTTATTTTATTCCAATATTTAATCTCTACAGAACCTAAATCAAGCAATGAGATGTTTAAAACAAAAGACAATATTATTTAACTTTTGATCGGTTACATTATAATATAGTGTACATATTTTACATTTTTTATTTCTTATTTATTTACCAAAATGATATATTGAAGAAAATTTAGGGTATACATAAAATTTTAAAATGTTTTAAATTAATATTTTTAATGGTTTTGGATAGTCTATTTTTCTATTTTTTATAAAAATTCATAAGGAATTTATTTTATAATGTGTAGAGTGGTAATAGATTTTCATACTACCATACTCATTATATTCTGTTTAGTTTCTACTATAATTTTTTAATGGATTTTCAAGAATTTTTTTAATGAAGTATTAATTTAATTTTTTATTATATTTTCCTTATTTCACAAAATTACATGATTTTTGGGGAACCTGTATTTCTTATGAATTTATAGTTATCTTTTATCTCTTATAAATTTTATGGCCATTAACATTATCTTCAAATAGACCCATTCTTGTGATCATTTTTAATTTTTGATTAAATTTTATTATATATCCAAATTCTTTGTATTTTGTATATGTTTATTTCATAAAGTATGTTTAATTTCCACATATGATGTTTTACAATTCAAGTTATTTTATTGATTGGGTAAATAATTGAATTATGTATTCTATACACAATATGGTGATAAAGCATGTTGTTTATGAATTAAATTGATCATTCAATATATGATGAATGGTTTGGACATGTAATAATGGATGTAGCCTACTTGTAGACGACCACTTGATTCATCAATAGGTCTCTTGAGACTAATTATTTTGGAAAAAAATTATCTAATGGGTTTTTATTATATACAAACCCATTGATTAAACATTCATATATCATTCCCCTGATGAAAAAGATTTCATTATTTCTATGATCGTGAAATATAACATTGAAAATTTTTATTGTTGAAAATTTATTTATTTTTATCCAAGAGATTAGTAAATTTATATTATCTATGTATTCATTTAGTGAATTTGTTATTGATTTAATGGAATATGTTTTCAGTTATTTACATTGAAATTTTAACTAAGCCTTATTTACACATGATAGCTTCCACTGCACATAACCCTTACCGAGAATTTTACATAACCTTCTACATATGTTACATTCCGCATTATATAATGAAGGATGTTATGAATAATATCAAGTCTTTATGAATGTTTCTTATGAAATGTTATTTATGTATTTCCAAAGGTAAATGGAAACCATGTATGTATATGGTTCCTCAAGACTTCCAAACAGATCGATCATTGGTGATGAAATCCCTTTTATCGTATTCCAATGTAATAGACACTGTCATTGGGTTACTGGAGTAGGAATTTTTATAATTGGTATTATACACTACTGTAATACAGGTCAAGGGAAGCACTGCCCTTTATCTGTACTAAATAGAAAGTGTTGATAAAGGGGTATGACATTATCAGCGCTATCTAAAAGCGCTGAGAAATGTTACATTTTTCAGCTCTAAAATAATCCCTGATAAAGGTGAACACTTTATCAGCGCTTTTTTTAGATATTTTAACAGGTAACATTTATCAGTGCTTTTTTTAGAGATGAAAAAGGTATCTCTTTATCAGCACTAAAAAAACACTGATAAATTAGTGTTTTATTACTGTTTTATTTTAGCTCTGATAAAACAGATCTTTATCAGTGCTTTTAAAGAGTGCCGATAATGGTTCCATCAGTTTTTATTTAATAACCCTAATAGGAATTCCTCGATCGCATGCAGTCAGGATTTCGAGGAAGCTGAACCATGCCCCTCGTCCGCCGCGACCTCGTCCTCCTCCTCCTCGTCCTTCCTCCTCCTCTTCCTCCTCCTACTCCTCCGCCGCCGCCACCTCTACCCTCACCCCAGCTGCTACGACCGCATCTGCCTCTTCCACGACCACCGTTGCCTCCGACCCCACTGTAGTGACCGTCGTCGCCTCCGCTGCCACGACCACCTCCGTCGCCGCTGCTGCCTCCGCCTCCGACACTGCCTCTGCCGCCGCCTCTACCATTATTGATATTCATTTTCAGGTAATTTTTTTTCTATAGCTTCAATTGAACATGTTAAATACTGACATGAGGTGTTATTGAAAGAGTCAATAAATGATATAGTTGATAACCGTTTCAGATTCTTGGTTCCTTACATATTATAGATTTATGGAGGAGCACTAGAGACATGTGTGGTTGTTTTATCCATTAAACATTCCAGTATAGAAGTGGGATTATATTTTCATTAATTTTTTATTGATTGTCCAAAAATTATTTGCAAGAAGGTTGTGATTTGGGTGGTTGTTGATCAACTGAAAAAATATGCGCACTTCCTTCATATTAATGAGGCGATGAATGTGGAAGAACTCACAGACTTGTATGTTTTATATTTTTTGAGACTTCATGAGGTTCCCTCGATAATTGTTTCAGAAAGTGATCGGAGGTTGAGATATAGGTTTTTGAAATTGTTATAGGTTTTACTAGTTTTCCAGGTTAAATTATGAATCCATTTTCATATATAGATGGACATATATACAGAGAGGGAAGTCAATGTTCTAGTGGATACTCTGCAGAATCATGACCATGATTTCCTTGAATATTGGGAAATGAATTTTACATTTGTTGATTTCCCCTATACCTATTGTTATCTAGATGTGATAAATATGGATCCCTACATTTCTTTATATGGGAATCCATATAGATATCCCTAGAACTGGGAAGAGTTGGGAGAGTGTTCCATAGTTTGTTCGAGTGTTTTTCAAGAGATGAAAGAGATAGTGCGGTTGATCGGGAAGAATTTAATCATTACACAGAGTCATAATAAATTCAATACTAACCATTGGAATGAACTTCTGGTGTTTTAGGTTACTGATTACATCTTTATCATAGTTTTACATCACTTGGGACATCATAAACGATGTCATCAATGTATGTTTGCACCGAGTAATGGGACAAACGTAGTGATTTTTGGTCACTAGGGAGTATTTCTTATTGGTTTCAGTAACCATATGGTTTGATAGCTATCCATGATGTGTTTAATATTTCCCATTTGAGTAGGTATATACTAGAACATTTACATGTGATTATACGGGGGATGTTGATCTTCATCCCGATAATACTTTGGTTCCCCAGCCAATTCAGATTATGAATATGGAATATAAGGTACTACATGATTAAACGACCCCAAGTATAGTTAATGTGGTAGTTCAGACAATATATCCATTATACATGTGGTAATGACTCATTGATGAGGTAGTAGTGTCCTTCTTCATTAGAGGATACATGATCTTGAGGGATATCTGGGGGAAAATCATTTATGGTCTGGAGATTATAAATTCTCATTACCTTTTATGTGAGGTATGTTTTAAGATTTATTTGTATTTTTTTTGTGGAGGAATGCTAAAAAAGGATTTTTAGGACACATGCATTGGAAAATTTAGTGATCGTTAGGGAATTTTGAGAAACAAAAGGAGCCTTTTTACTATATTTTGAGAAATTACATGACTTGTAAATGGAGTACATGACATGTAATAACTTCCAAAAATGACACTTTAATTGGATTCACAATGTGATAATTATACAAAAATTTTAATGGTTTCATATATTTTAAATAAAAAATATAATGTTTTAAATAAAAAGTGACTTGTTTCTTAGTGTATTTAAGTCAACAGGATTATATGACATGTAAATGTATTACATGTAGTAAAAATGTCAAAGAAAAGGGTTTTTGGGATCCATAGAGTTCTTGAGTCTTCATATTATTTAAAAAATTATCCTCTTGGATAGATCTTTATCCCGATGATATTTTGGGTCACTCCCTCCCATTAAGTTCACATTGTTCTATGCTTGATCACTATTATGGTTGGATTTCTTTTCTCGAGGTATGTGATCCTTCTGATTCATATTTGGATTTGTTTTCACCTATTAATTGGATAAAAATTAGTGATCAGATAGTGATTTCTATCCATATATGTAAATTTATTTTCATGCATTGTCTTTTGGGGTTTGTGGTATGTGGTAAATGGTGTACTAAGTTTTAGATTATTTTTTTCTCATGGATTTCCCCTATTTTATGTTTTCTTTTCAGATGGAAATATCCTCTGTTGTGTGCCTCTCCTCTGCCACGAACACACCTCTACTGTGTTCTTAACAACACCTTGGCGGTGAGTTTTCTCTTTTTACTCATTGGTTTTCTCTTGTTCGCATGTTATTACTATTTGAAATTGATGGTTATAATGTGACATGTTTTGGATAAACGCCCCGCTGAAAATCATTTTCGTTGGTGGTCTTTGTTTACGTACTAAATGAATTGAATGTTGGTTGGTTCTTATTGAACATTAGAATATAAAAATTTGTAATTTACGTATATTTGACTTATGAATGAACACCCCAGGATGATAAAACTTCCATGATAACACCTGAATTGACAAAAAATATTGAATAAGGGAGGATTTGTAAAATCTCAATTTTTGATTGTTTGGTTTGTATGGTGTTGCGATTGTGATCACGATTGGGTTTTTGTGTGGTATTGAGGTTGTTGGCATGATTGATATTCCATTTGTTTTCCATGTTGTAGTTATTCCACCATTAAATATCAATCAAAAAATTACCCATTTCAATGGAACCACCACTTTGTTACTATTGAAATTCCACTAAATCCTAGAAAACCACTTCTTGAAGACTCTAGAGGACTCTATGAGACACTTTTATGCCACACAACATTTATCTCCAAAATTTACACCACATGAATAATCTTCTGGATCATGCTTGGAATAAGTTTCATTTTAAATGTAACATGTCATCTGAACCTAGGACACACACAATGTATCTCCAAGACATATACTTAAGCATCAAACCATGTACATTCCATGAAATAATGGTAGAATCATATTACATGTGTTTTAATTCACTCACACCATATATAGATACCATAGAAACTTGATGTGTATAGACTATAGACCCCTAGTGGTCATGTAAGGACTACACACCGTTTATTCCACAAAAATGTGATGCATAGATGGTGAGGTGACCCAATATGCATCTAAAGTACACGCCTTTAGTTCAAATTGTTCAAAATGTCATGTATTTTCAAAGGCATCATTCAATTTTTGTAAGACTAACTTGGAATAAATTTTATATACGTCAGATTAAATCAGGTATCCTATACATACACGATGTTAACTCTACTAAACACACCATGTATATGGATTTCACATGAGTTTAAAGGAATTTGTACAATGATTTGATTTTATAAAACCCCAACAATGCTACCTGATTAATTGAAACATAATATTAGGAAATTTTGAGATGAAACCTATAAAGCGGATGAATATGAATAAAGAATGGATGAATGCCAATCGGTAGAGAAAAAAGAATGAAGAAGGCATGAATGAGTTTATCAAGTTTGTAGAAGATCATGCATGTTACCCTTCTCAAATCCATTTTCCGTGTTTACACTATTGTTATTCCAGACAAATTAGTCCAGAAGAGTTGGAATAACACCTGATATCTCATGGAAAAGATCGAAGTTATACATGTTGGAATAAACACGGGGAAAAAACGAAAGTAGGTAGTGGCTCAGATAACACGACATTTTATAGATCATATGATATGATTAGAAGTGTGAACAATAAAGACGATCATATGGAGGGTGTGATTACTAATGTGAATGATGATGATGATTGTATTGAGGAAATGACAATAACAAATGAAGAATATCTTCATGATTTCCCAAAATTGTTTGAGAAGTTAAAGAGTTGTACAAAAATGCCATTGTATGTTGGTTGCACTAAATATGCAGCATTGTCAGTCGTATTTAAGATGTATAATTTGAATACAGGCAATGGGTGGAGTGACACCAGTTTTAAGGAACTACTTGCTCTCCTGAATGACATGCTCCTAGAAGATAAATAACTCCCAAGCCGTACATGCGATGCCAAATGAATGCTACGATCGATTGGTATGATCTATGAAAGAATACATGCATGTCCAAATGACTGTTTATTGTTGCACAAGGGAAAAATCACTTAAAGAATGCCCAATGTGTGGTACTTCTTGATACAAGAATGTTGATTCATGTCCTATGAATGTTGTATGGTAATTTCCAATCATTCCTAGGTTCATGCGCCTATATGGAAGTTAGGAGACAGCAAGACAATTGACATGGCATGCAGATGTAATAAACAAAGGAGGGAAACAACATCACCCAGAAGACTCTCCTTAGTGGAAGAGAATTGATCACAAGTGTCCAGAATTTGGGAACGAGCTGAGAAACCTTTGTCTGGTGTTATATATAGATGGGGTGAATCTTTTTGGTTTTCAAAGCAGTAGTCATTGTACATTGCCGGTTATGTCGGTAAACTATAACTGAACACTGTGGTTATGCATGAAACGAAAATAAATCATGTTATTATGCTTATATCAGGACCAAAACAACTGGGTAATGATATTGATGTTTATTTGGACCCACTGATCGAGGATTTGAAAATATTGTGGGATGCAGGTGTTACGTTGTATGATTCATTCAAAAATGAATATTTCACTTAGAAATCCATGTCGTATGGGACGATAAATGAATTTCCTGCTTATGGATATTTGTTAGGATATAGCATTAAAGGAACTCAAGGGTGTCCCGTTTGCGAACAAGGTACAATGCCAATTAGGTTGAAACATTCATCCAAAACCGTGTTTCTTAGACATCACAGATTCCTAATCTGATGACATAAGTACCGATCTTGAACGACATCATTCGACGGAAGTTCCGAAGAACGTACAACACCATCTCCAATAACAGGTGATCATTTTTTTTGGAAAGTAATATATTTAGACACTACTTTTGGTAAAACATTTTCGAAAAACCTTACGAAAACTGGTTGGAAAAAGAGACCAGTTTATTGTGAATTACCATATTGGAATTGTCTACTTGTCAGAAATTTTCTTGATGTTATGCATGTTGAAAAAAATGTATGTGATAGTGTCATCGGCACATTGCTAAATTCACCTGACAAAACAAAGGATGGAATCAAGGCTAGATTGGAAATGGTTGAGATTGGAATACGAGAAGAGTTGGCACAAGTGAAGGGTGAAAAATGAACATTTCTTTCTCCTGCTGCTTACACACTTTCCAGGACGGAGGGTTATTAGTTTTGCAACTTCTTGAAGGATATAAAGGTTCCAGAAGGGTATTCATCAAATATCAAGAACATTGTGTAAATGGGCGATTTAAAATTAAAGGGTCTGAAATCACATGACTACCATGTTTTGATGCTAGATCTAAATAGTCTAGCTTTACGTTTCATTTTTCCCAACAATGTCCACCATACATTAACAAATCCCTGTTTCTTCTTCAAAGATATATGCAGCAAAGTTATATAACCTGCAAAATTTCCAACTATGGAAAGAGAAATTGCCGTCATATTATGGGAATTTGAAATGTCCTTCCCACCGACATTTTTCGATATGATGGTTCATTTGGTGAGAGAGATTCAACTAAGTGGTCCAATACATTATAGATGGATGTTCCCCATTGAACGGTATATGATGATTTTGAAATGGAATGTCAAAAACTAAAGTCGTCCAGAGGGTTGTATTGCGGAGAAAATATATTTTTGAGGAAGCCGTTGAATTTTGTACCGAATACTAGTCTGGTGTGGAAATCATTGGCCAATCGAAATCTAGTCACACTAAGCGGCTTGAGGGTGATGGAATTTCTGGGAGAGAGGTTGTCACAATCAATATTATAGATCGGGAGTAGGCCCACCTTTACGTTTTTCATAACAGTTTCGATGTTGAACCATATGTTCAA
This sequence comes from Viscum album, assembly GCA_963277665.1. Taxonomy (NCBI): domain Eukaryota; kingdom Viridiplantae; phylum Streptophyta; class Magnoliopsida; order Santalales; family Viscaceae; genus Viscum; species Viscum album. The sequence continues at coordinate 30,078,755 of OY728167.1, forward strand.
ACCCACAATGAAATTATTAGGTGTTTGAATCCTTCTAGGGATGAATATGGATTTCAAATACACATAATAGCTAGTTTATAAGATGGTTTTGAGACCACATTTTTATGCAGTTAGATGAAAATCCAGACTCAATTTCAGAATGACTTCGATGGCTTGCTGGAGGAGAAAGTGTGTACGTATTATCTTACAATACTTATGATGTTAATGGTTATACATTCAATACTAATAAACATGATGAAGAAATTACAATGAATAACAGTGGGGTTACACTTGTGGCTGAGGTGATGCATGTTTCCGATTCTAATGAAAAAAATCCAATTTATGTGAATATGTCATACTTTGGCATCATCAAATGAATATGCGAGTTGGATTATACGAAATTCAAAGTGTCGATTATTCAAAGAAATTGGTTTGATAATAGGAGTGCTGTTAAAAAAGATGAATTAGGATTTGTGAATTTTGATTTCAGTAAGGGGAGAAAGACTAACTATTTATAATTGCATCACAGGAAGTACAAGTATTTTATGTTCCAGACCCCGCAAACTGAAATTGGTCAATTGTTCTGTTATCGACCAAAACAACTGAAGGGTCAGATGAAAGTTCAATGGAGGTTGACCCTTTTATAGGGAATTCAAAATCATTTCGCCGCGGTCCCAATATAGACGGTGTTTTGAATGTCATAGGAGACCACAATGAAGGGATTTATATAGTCTGAATGGGTAATTCACAACATAAATGCATTTTATATGGTGATAATGGTCATGAATTGAGAATATGGGTGAAGTAAGGTTTTGGACCAAAAATATAGTGATGTCACCACTTGGATCATTTCGTGTAACATGATTTAAAACATATTTTATTTGGGTGATGGGTTTACAAAGTATAAACCTCCTTAGGTTTCTTCATTTGGGCACCAAGTTCTTTGGGTGTGCCCAAACCCCATTCGCCTCCTTCCTTCCCCTTAGACCTGAGTGGATTATCAGTTGTTTGTCATTTTGAATCAAAGTGGTATCATCTCCTACGTCTACATTTCTTATCTAACATCTTGCTCAATGATTTTCATTCAGTATTTAGTGTTCTAGGTGTAATTATTATACAATTTTATGGATAAATCATGGTTCTTCATGGGACTTTTATATATGACTCTTAGAGCATGTCTGAAAATTTCATAAACTATTAATCAATCACAATTTGATATAGATTATATTATGTGGAAGATTTATTTATTGTTTTTCAAAAATTTAGGATAAATTTTTCAATTATTTAGTAATATAGATTGGGGATTTAGTGTTTTTTAGATTAGGGGTGCATTAGGTGTGGATCGCACATAGTTTCTCACCATTCTAGTTTTGTTGGATTACACGATGAGTTTGGAGCCTATTATACCATGCTAGATTATTTTCTAAAATTAACTAATTATGTAATTTAATGTTGTTGGACATTAATACATGTGATCATAGTCTCAGTTGTGGTTAGTATGAATTGAAAATAGTTTATTGGACTTCTGGTTGAGGTAAGGGCATTGACCTAATTGTGTCTCTTGGTTAATTGGTTATTTTATGTTTTGTGCCTCATTGTGTAATTCCATTTTGCAACCCCATTCTTTAACACATATAATTATATTATTTTTAACATAAACATACATTAATTACATACTAAATATATTGAGGCCAAGTGTCTTTGTGTATTTTTCTACCTAGAAGAGATCAACAACATCAACCTATCATCCTCCCTCTGGTCTTCTTCTCTTTTATAGTTCCTAAAGGTCACTCTTATACATTGAAAATATAATTTTTTATATCCTCATTAGGTTAGGTAGTTTTTACATCCTGTAAGATGATTAGAATGGTTTCACTCCTTCAGACCCTCCTATGGTTGGTCTACAATCAAGTGCCGAAAGACCTCTTCCTTCTATAAGGGGGAGGCCATACAAAAGGCATAAATGGAATCATTTTATTACTGGGTATCCCGATCAAGTATATTTACAAGAAGGAGTATCTTCCAGGGGGAAATATCAATATAAGTATGAGAATTATATCTGATTCCATAACTATTTGTTTACCAGAAGTTGTATTTCCCCTGTAATCCCAACTGATCTCCCCAAGTCCCCCCTCTCATGCCACTAGTCAGGAATAGAGTGAGGTGAATCCTATATGTGTGCTAAGTGCTTCCCTTTCTATTATATAGGTATCTGGATATGGAGTTATTTCCCTACCCACCAATCTATGTACTGAAATAGTTATGTAAGAGTCATGGTGCTTCTTTATCTATGCTATCTTTTATAGGCATTCAGTAGTGCATTTCCATTGTAGGACTTCTCCCCTAGTATCCACCACTCTTTTTATACACTCTCTTATGGAATATAATATGTTTTAAATATAATAGGATATAAATATCCCTTGATTAGATAAATGAATGATGAAACCATCCTCTAGTTATAACTATAGTGAGTCCTCTTCTACTATCTAGGCATCTCAGTAGTTTTCTAGAAATATGAGTAAATAAGGGCCCCGTTTCATGAATGTTTTTCATTTCTTATATAGACTAACATGAGCGCATATATCATGGGAATGTTCTTTGGTCCCCGATGTGTCATCATATCCTGAAATCCTCATGAAATTCCCCACAATCCACAAACCATCCCACAAATATTTACCTACCTAGGTTATCACATCACAATGGGGAAGGAACTGTCGCCCTATAGTCATCTCTCCTAGACCTAAGAACTAATGAAAATAAATGTTGGAACAGGTAACAATTGACATATTATTATTGTATTCATTCATATTAATGTTTAATTTATTTCATTATTGTATTAATAAAATAATATTTGTTTTCTTATATAGGTGAAATCTTTTTCCTGAGTTCAAATGATTTGTTCGGAAACCGCAGCCATGGATGAAATTTTTTTAGAGTGGATGGATGAAAAAAGGATGGAACATCATTTTTTTTAACTGTTTGTTGGATAATTGTAATTTTTACCAAATTAAACATTGTTTGAAATGTATATAGTAGTGTATTGTTATGTGTTCATGATTTCAAGAAAATGTATGTAGAATTTTTGTTCTTTTGTGCTTTGTGTGTGGGTGTTTTTTGTGCTGTGTGCAGGTGTTGTTTGTGCTGTGTGCAGGTGTTGTAATGTGTGTAGGTTCTATGTAGGTTCTTTGCAGGTTTTGGATTTACATAGGATCATTGGCCTTTATCAACTAAAGTTACGCACTGATAAATGGATAATATATCAGCGCCATTTTGAAAGCTGATAAAGGTAGTTTTTTTTCAGCGCTCAAAATAGCGTTTATAAAGGTAGTGTTTATCAGTTCTATTTATTAGCACTGATATATTATAGATTTATAAGCGCTGAAAATAGCGCTGATAAAGACTACCTTTATCATTTATTGCTTAGAGCTGAAAAAGGAGCACTTTTATCAGCGCTTTTTTTAGCACTGATAAAGGGGACCCCCATTATCTTCGCTGTGATTAACAATGCTTTTTTAGCATTGTTAATGGAGTTTTTAGCAATATTATAAGCAATATTTTTAGTAGTGATATATTGATTTTATTGAAACAATCGGAACAAGATTTTAAATTAACAAACCTAAAATGAGTAATTTGATAATCTGTTAATCTATTTTATAAATTTAATAAGTATAGAAATTTTTATTGCTAAATATTCATGTTGATTGTTATCTAACATAGGGTATTCTATTTTTAAATGTTAGCATGTAATAGATAAAATATAATCAACAACCATAGTCAATATAAGTATTTACCTATCATGAAGACCAATATATATGGTGATGGAACTGAGAAGGTCATAGAAATATTATGGTAGTTGAGTTAGGTTAGGATATATAACCTTTACCATATGTAGAAACCTATTATTACACAATGTGATCAAACTACATTTTATCTCTTCATGTGAATAAAAAATACATTATTAATGAAACTACTAATATATTAGTATTTTAACAATGGATTATGTTCATCAAAATGATCTTTTGTATTTTAGATTTAAAATACAATATGCTAAATTAAAATTTTATTTTTATCAGTTTGAGGATGAACATAAACATTCAATATAAATTAATTTAATCATATGGGTTTTAGTACAAAATTTTTAGTGAAATTTATCTTAGATGGTAGGTGAGAAACTAAACATTCATGATAATCCTATTATATAGGTTTTAGTTGATGTCATTCTAGAAGAGTTCCCTAGTTTTCCACTAAATCATGATGTTTATTTTTCAATTAAAACCATACCTGGAGTTGCCCCTATTTCAAATATTCTTTATAGAATTTACCTACTTTAGTTGAAGGAATTAATGAAGTAACTCAATGTTAGTTAATATAAAGGATTCATTTATCCTAGTTCTTCAACTTCGGGGGCACTAATTATTATTTTTATGAAGGAAAATGGTTAAATGATCGTTTCCATGAGTTATTGAGAATTTAATTAAATAAAAATTATGAACAAGTACCATCTAACCTATATCGAAGATTTATTGGATAAATTATGAAGAGCTCAATATTTTTCCAAGACTGATCTTTGATCTGGATATCATTAGGTGTGGTTCAAAATTTAGGATATTCCAAATACATCATTCTGTACGAGGTATGGTAATTATGAATGTATAGTAATGCCATTCTGACTTCCCATGCACCTAAGATGTTCATGGAATTATTTAATTGATTAATTAGATTTTACCTTGATCTGTAAGTGGTAGTATTTGAAGACAATATTCATATATATTCAAATAAAAATGGAGGTGATGAAAAATATTTGAGGACTATGCTAGTGAACTTGAGTAGAGGGAACCCACTTGTAAAATTTCCAAGTGTAGATATTTGATACAAAAGGATTCATTCTTATGTTTTATAATTTAATGTGAGGGTATACCAATGGATCCATCAATGAAAGAAATTATTGATAATTAGACTAGACCAACCAAGGTAAGTGTGATCCACATTTTTCTTGAGATGGTCGAATATTAAGGATTAATTTATATAGATTTATCGACACTATCAATCACACTCACGATGTTGACCTAGAAGGGATCCATGTTCATATTGATAGATTAATGTGAGGAGAGTTTCAATTAACTCAGGACCAGATTAGTCAACAGACTTGTGTATTCACTAACCTCCATTAGAGAAGGATTTTTTATATTTATTAATTCATCAAAGAAAAAATTAAGATTCATCCTCAAATTTAATGATATCGTGATATATTAAGCACCTCATAATATGAGAATCGTGTGAAAAATTAACCAATTAATTATTTGGGATGGCATTAGTAATTTTTTCATTAAATATTTATAGTAATTATCTATAAGGCAAAAGGTGTGATGTATATATAAAAATAAAAATAATAATGTATATATTTAGGAAAAAAGAGTTGAATATGTAATAGATATTATTATTGGAGTTGACCAATGATTACAACTGCTATATACATTAACACCCATGTAAGGTGAACTAACTAGCTGATGATCTGAGTGTAAAAGAACATGTTTGTTTTCCATTGTGGGGATTAATGAAGATCTAATATTTATGAAATTTAGGGGTTAGATCTTGAAATCATGTGGAATGGGGAAATATAATTTCATTCTTAGATGAATGCTCAAACATCCATCCATGAGAGGATTAGAAAGGAACATAAGGAATATGCTAAATTACACAAGATGTTAAGTAATGTTCCTATATTTAAAAATGATCATACTAGAATGATATGGATCAAAAAATAAGTTTGTGTTACAAAAATATTGGATTGAAGAAGGATTTGTTGGATGATGTTATTAATTTATCATTCTCTTTTAATCCCATTAGTACAACGATTTATTTAGATTTAAAGAATATTTCTGATGGGATGACATGAAAATGGATATTGTAGAGTATTTATCTCAATTACTGGCATTTCATAATGTTAAGGATAAGAGACATATGTTTAACGGGATATTATTGTCATTAGCCATAGTAGAATAGAAATGGAAACACATTGTAATGAATGTCATCATAGAACTCGAAAAACAACTAAAGTGAATAATTCTATTTGAGATGTATTCTATCATCTTACAAAATCGTTGAATTTTATTTCTATTAGATAAGATGTATCTTTTCATTATCTTACTCAGTTGTACATCAGGTTTGTTTTGAGATTTAATGGAGTACCAATATCAATCATATCTAACTGGGATTCTAGGTTTACATTGATGTTGTATAATGTTCCTTCATCAAGATATAAATATAGAATATAGTTTTAGTAAAACTTATCATCCTCATATAGATGGTGAGTTTTGGATGTCCATTCAAACACTATAATTTGAATTCAGTGATAACTCAATGGATTTTAAAGGTTTTTAGGATCAAAACCTTCCCTTGGTAGAATTTTAATACAATAATAGCTTTCACATATGAATATATATAGCCCCATATGAAAACATCCATAGAGATAAGTAAATATCTCAAATGTGTTTGGATTATGTTGGAGGAAAAAAAGTATTTGGACCTAATCAAGAAAAGGAAACAATAGACAATGTTAGATTCATTTAATAAAACATAAGCGAATCCCATTGTGGAAAAATATTTAGGCTGATAGTCATTATAGATTTCTAGAGTTTTATGTTGGTTAATATTATTCCATTGAATATATCCCTATAATATTCTAATGATATTTGGAAATATGGGAATGATGAACCCTAGATATATTGGTCGCTTCAAAATTATTTATCATATCAGGGTGGTATTTTGTCAGATGGTACTTACCCAAAATATCTAACATGTTCATGATGTTTTACATGTATCACTCTTTATTATGTACATATTTGGTTGCTCATATGTATTGAATTCATAGGTTTTCCCCCTAGATAATGATCTATAATATGTGTAATAATCAGAGGTAATTCAAGATTACAGGGAGAAAGTGCAATGAAACAAGACCACTCGTATTGTCAATGTTTTATGGTGAAACCATAAATTACAAGAAGTTGTGTGGGAATTGGTGGTTGTGATGATAAAGAGGAATCCACTATTATTTTTATCCGAGTGAATAAAATTTAGGAATAATGTTTTATTAGGAGTGTACAATGTAACATACTAAGGATTTATAATTTATTTCTCATTAAATAAAACTAAAATTATCGATAGATACCTTTATATAAAAAATAAATGTTAAATGGACCATGAAAATTTATAGAAATATTTGTACGTGACCTTTTTTAATTTTTGAAATAATTAAATCAATATTAGTGTAAGGTTAAATTTTTGAATTTTTATAAAAAGATTTATTTTTAGGGAATTGTTAAGAATATAAATGTTTATGAAACAATCATTTTATTTCATTGAGAAGACCCATTGTACATTGAATTTGGTCTTTAATTTAGATATTTATCCTTTTTAATACAATTTAATAAATTATATAGGAATTAAATTTATACTTGATTTTCGTATAGGTTCATTTTTTAGCATAAAAACACATTTTTATAATAATTTTTATCATTGTGTTATACACATTTATATTGAATGTGATTTCTATTACTTGTAGGAATTTAAATAGATTATGTAGAATTAATTTTTATATTATTAAATTAAATATGTTTCCTAGGATGAATTTTAAATATTTTCATAAGAATTCAAATTTTTGTTGAATTGAAAAAAATACAAGTTTAAAGAAATAATATATCACATAGAATATACCCAAGATAGAAATATGATAAAATAATTTCATATAAATATTAAGAGATTCATTTATAATTTCATACGACAAAAAAAATTAAAAATAATTCGAAACATAAAAATTATATTTTATTTCATGAAAGGAAAGAGAATCAGATCATGTGCAACACACTAAAGGCATCTTTGGTTTCCTAAAAAAATATCCGAGAGGAAAAATTATTTGTATGACTTGGTTAGAATATATGATTTATTATTAATGATGTTTGTGGATATATAAGAAAATTTTATTTATATTAAAATATACTTATCTAATTAATTGTGTAATAAAAGTGCAAGGATAAATATATCAAAATAACTAATTAATTAAATTTTCAAGATATATAAGTGTGTAAATAAACATATTTAATGAATATAATACTTTAAATTGAACTAAATTTATTTATTTTTAGAATGGTAATTTGTTTGAGGAAATAATTGGCTTAAATTCTTATGCAACACTGCAAAATTTCTTATGCAAGTAGTGAAAGAATATATGTAATGAATTTCAGAAATCATAAAAATAATAATTTTTTTGAAAAATTATGGTTCCCAAAAAAATTGTAGAATTTTTTAATTTTTGTTTAAAATCATTTTATTCGAATTTCCTCTAATCTTTGATATCATTAAAACGAAATTAAATGAATAGAAAAAATAGAGATTAAATTATTTTATTAAAAATAATAATTTATAAAATAACTAAATTAAATAAAAATATTGAAATAATATATGTAGGATTTAAAATGGTGTGAAATAAAATTAATTGGCCATTTAGGAAATTTATTTTACCATATATGAAAAATTATATCACTTTAAGATTGAAAATTTGTTACTACGATTAAGGGTAAAATACTTTGATGAAGAGGCTATGTCAAATGATAATGTTCAAAATACCACATAAACCGATCAAAATTTTATTGGATGAAGGGATTTGAACCATATCAAATATTTTTATCAAAATTATTTCAACACAATATCTCATTCAAAACAAAATGAATTGATTATACATAAATATTATTATTAATTCCATGTGCGTCATTTCATTCAGTATAAAATGGAACAAAATCTCCTATCTTCTATAGATTACCTAGAGCCACATAGATTGACGAATCTCTCTGAAAAACACGAATAAAAATAATTATACATTTTATAATGATAGTTTAGTTCACATAATTCCAATCCTAGGTACCTTAATATGAGACCTAAAGGAGCTATTTTAAAGAAGAGGAAATCACCATCACCGAGGGATTTCAATTCATCTTATTCTATTACAAAATTCAATTACATTCTAAAAATTACAATATAATAAAAACAATACCATCCATATACTATGGTGTTATTATTTTCTTGAAATAATATTTATATATCCCCTTCTCCATAAAATGTGAAACAAAACCATTACTTGTATGTACGGTGGACGACTACCTCACAGATCAATGTAATTTATTTTCCATTACTACATCTCATGGCCTATCATAGTAAAATAATTAATGAATATATATAGTAATTAAGACATAATTATAATTATTTATGTATAAAAAATCATATACATCCATAACCATCTAGTAGTTAAAAAATAATAATGTTTCTCATGTGTATGTTTGACCTACCATATCCATGAATCATTTAGATTCATTATTCGTGTTCATTTCTCATGGATGGTATTAAATATGTATTTAATTAATATGTATAGTTTGTTTATAATTATTAAAATTATGGATATGATATAACTATGATCAATATATATGGAAAAAAACTTATGAATCACAACATACATAAAAAACGAAGAAGTTAACGCCCAAAATAGTGATAATGACAATTGACTGTTAACAAACAGGATATAAGATAACATAAATTGTTCATATATGTCACACCCTGATCCGTGGGTATAAATTTATTTAATTATTTTTCTGCACTTAATTTTTTTCCGGGGTTTGGGATGAGTCCAGGAAGAAATTTATATGTTTTTTTGATAAAAATTGGGTGTCTTGGGTTCGACGTCATTGGACACATGGTCAGAGAGGGACACAGTGCGGTTCCGCCCACGACGTCACACAGTTCCGCCCAAGAAATTGTTTGGAATTTTTTCTATGAACGATTAAAATGGGATAAATAAAGTTAATTTATAGAAACATTTAAAATTTTCATAGTTATGAATAATTTTATTATATTTATCTTAAATGAAAACTAAAACTGATAATTTTTTATTATTAAAATTATTTGAATACATATATTCTTTTTTTGTATTATCATTATGGTTATTATTATTTTTATTATTATCATAATGATTATTTTTTATGATTATCATCATTACTATCCCTTTTATTATTATTATTATTATTATTAAGCCAATACTAATATTATTTTATTTATTATTATTTAACAATATTATTTTTTTATGTTGGCCTAATTTTTTTATGTTTCCTCCAATTTCCCCCTTCTTTCTGTTTGTGTGGTGTATGAATCCCCACCCTGAGGGACTCCCTCCATTCTGCGCGAGTATCCCCTCATCCCCTCCTACCTTGCACTTTCCACACATCATCATTCTTCAAGTCCAGCGCACCCTGGCTTCCATCTCCCAGCAGGATCCCTGGTTCCCTCGTCCCCTACATACAGCGTGCCCCACTCCTGTTAGCCACATCCTCCATCACAGCAGTGGCCTCCCCCTTTCCTCACTCCATGATTTGTGACCCCCCCATCCTGCTCTGACGACCCTCACCCCCAGCAACCATTCAGACCACATACAGCCGCTCAGACCCCCTCCACGGGTCCGACAAATTTTCCCTGATCGGTCAGTCTTCCACAATGTTGTCCCACTCTTCCGGTCTTGGACACTACACGAACCACCCCTTACCGGCATGCACAACAACTCCTGACTCTCCCTTCCCCTACTTAACGTGTAGTCGGCGATCCCTTCCATTGTATGACTATGCAGACTCCCTCTAGCGATACATTTCTCAGGCAATCACCTCTTTCTCACCTCTAGTAGAACAGTAACAATTTTTTTTCTTGTTTGTGATGAGTTTTCTAATTATTTTAAAGGTAATTTTGGTATTAATATCATTTTAGAATGCATGGGGTGATTCAGAGTGGACATTGTTTTCACACTTTGGATTTGAGTATGATAGACCATACCATGGGGTTCCGAAAGTGCGTTGCTTTCTTCGCGCTTTGATCTCGAGGTAGGTTCCCATTAAACTACCTTTTATAATTTATGTTGCATCTACTTACTACTATTTTCACCCTATTTATATGTGCTATTTATTATTTTTCAATGTATGGTTAATTTATTTTTGATTAAAATTTGTTGTCAAATTCAGATTTTGTGAAAAATAATATCATATTATTAAAATTGTGCACACTGTTTGTTTAATTATAAGTCTCATTATTTTTTACGTAGTTTATGAATCTTGGAACCAAATTTAACGATTTAATTATGTTTTAATGATGGAACTTTTTTTTTGGAATCTTGTTTAGTGTTAATTAGAAACTGTTTTGATGACCATTGCATGTGCCACTGATAAATGGTCCAATTGACATATTTTATAAAGTATGTTTCGTTTCAAGGTGTTTTGTTGAGTTTTCACCCATTTTATAAAATTCATTTATGTGTTGGTAAACATGGGTTTTGTGAATATTGCTTTAAATGATTTAAAATTAAAATAAATAGTTGGGTTTTTTTAATCTGTTTGACGTGAAGTGTTGAATTTTTGTCTAGTTGATATGTGTGTGTAAAAAGATTTTGTTTTGATGTGTGAAAGGAATGAATGGATGAATGTTTATAAATGTTTTAGTGCAAACAGTGTTCTTGACACCACATTCGAGAATGCATTTTCATTTTGAGATAAGGCTTTGATTGTGAATGTTTAAGGGATCTGTTTTCTATTTCCTTATGTTTTTTTGAAAAACTATTTATTATGAAAACCCTTGTCAGGTTATTCTCATGACTAGATTGCTTGGAATGGGTGGAAGGTCCTTGTTGTGGATTCTTGGAATTTAGTGTTAGGGTTCTTCAATTGAATCCCATTATAATATTTTTATTTCAAGGTATGTGAAGAATCAAAGGGGAGACTCATGGTGAGACCTGTTGTGCGTTATTATTATATAGACTGTGATTGGATGGTCGACTAGAATCGATTGTCTCACCACCTTTCTAAATACATGATACATGGAAACCAGGCATACTGAGAGAATATTTTGAGAATTATTGTTACACTGGTAGGTTTTGGTACTGGCTAGTGGCCCATAGTAGGCGGATATGTTGGGGTTTATTACTATGGGGTTTTCCTCAGCCAACCTAACAATGGATGGCCGAGCTTTTGAGAGTTTTGATATGTCACGACCCGTCCTCGGGGCCCGTGCCGTGACTACCCCAAGCCCGCCTTCCATAGGCCAGGGGCTGGCGACTAGCACCAAAGGCGTAAAATCCCGATAACTGGGAAGGCATTGCCTTTATAAAAGAAAACAAGCACCACAGAGTACAAGCGGAAGTAAACACTAAGTACAAAAAGAAGAGCTGAAAAGTAAAAAGGGGCCGGAAATACAAGCCCAGCTGTAAAGTACAACTCGAAAGGGAAAACAGCGACTGAAAAGTAAAGCTGCTACGCTGAGATGTCCACTGGAAATCCCACCTGAAGGGTGGGTACAGATAGCTCCTCTGCTCCTCGGGTCCCGCCATCCGCTCCGAGTATGTCCCGCCCAGTGGTCCACCTCCGGGTACCGCCTCGTCGTATAGTCCACCTCCAGGTACCGTCCAGTCCTCGAACCTTCGGCTACTGACAGCACTGTCCGTCGTCTGCAACCAACACAACGAGGTGCGGGCATAGCCCGTGCAGGGGTGAGTATAACGATACTCAGTAGGGACCCCGAGACCCTCAAGGTCTCACTAAAACCAACAAGGATAAACACAAGAAGATCTCAACAGATAAACCCTACTTAGGTATATGCCCATACATATACCTAAGTTATCAAATAACTCATCTCAATCATGAAGAAACACAAGGATTGTGATAACGACGGATAACCACTACCCGGGTATATGCCCATACATATACCAAAGTTAGCAAGTGACCCATCTTAATCATGAAGTAAACACAAGGTCAAAAGTCTCAGCTCAAACCAGGATTTTCATTATCGAAACCGTAACTGCTGAAGAGCTCCGTCTCTAGAGTGTACAGTGGTCCTGTCACGACTCCGAGGTACTGCTCACTAACCTAAGACTGCTGAAGTACTCCTCCTGTCGAGTACTGCGGGCCAGCCACCCAAACACAGTAGTGCTTCCCGCCGAGGTATGTCACCCTAACACCGTAGTGCACACCCCCTAGTAGCCTGCTGAGGTACTATCCGGACGAGCACCGCGGGTCTGCACTGTCACACAGGTAGTGCTCCGTCCGCCATGGGTCTGCACCTCAGAAAGTAGTGCTCCGTCCACTGGGCTAGTCGACTCACTCCAAGTCGAGTCGGTCAAGAAGTCGTCAGGTCTCAGCCAGCTACACGGTCTCCGTACTTCGCACGCTCGTCACTGGGAGGGTCCGCTCCACGAGCTACAGGTCGATACTCCAAGTATCTCAAAGTCCCACGAAGAAGTTTCTCAAGGTCCGTCTCGTCACAGGGGTCTCAACGCAACAGACGGCGCGTCGATCGGACGCCCGGTCTGTGAGTTATTAGCCTATTCGTCCCAGGGGCCCGGTTGGTTTCGTGAGCGAAACCAATCCCGGCCGTATCTCAACTGTACCCCGAACTCCCATAGGGTATACTCAAAGGGAACGTTACTCAACGTAACCACCAACGCTGCTGACGGCTCGTCAAGCGGACGTCCTGTCTGAAAGATATCAGCTTTCCCATTCCAGGGGCCCGGTTGGATTTCGGGTACAATCCAACCCGGCCATACTCCGACTGCATCCAAAACTCGGGCGGAGTATGTCAAAAGTTCCGTCTCATCAAGAGGAAGTCAACGAAACAGACGGCGCGTCAATCGGACGCCCGGTCTGTGAGTTATTGGCTTTTTCGTCTCCGGGGCCCGGTTGGTTTTTAAGGCAAAACCAACCCGACCATACTCCACCTGCGTCCAAACCTCGGGCGGAGTATGCCAAAAGATCCATCTCACTAAGAGGAACACTACGCGGCTGACGGCACGTCAATCGGACGTCCGTAGCTCAAGATATGAGCGCTTCCGCTCCGAAGGCCCGGTTGGTTTCGTGAACGAACCAACCCGGCCGAACTCAAAGTAATCCGAAACCTTGAGTGCGATATACCGAAACGACCGTCTCGATCCAAGGATCACTTTGCCGCAGACGGTTCGTCATTCGGAGGTCCGAGGCCCATGTTATGAGCCAAAAACCAAATCTGGTTCGAAACGGGGGGTCCGGGTCCGAGCCGACCCGGCCCGACCCCCCCCCCCCCCTGGGCGACGCGGTGGCCGGCGGCGGCGGCGGGCGGCGGCGGCGCCCGGCACCGCACGTGGGTGGCACGCGGGGGGCTAAGCCCCCGCTTCTCCTCTGGCGGCGCGGCTTAGCCGCGCCGTTTTTTTTTAAATAAAACGCCCCCCGCCATGTGGGGGGGGGGCTTGCTGGAACGGAACCGGGGGGCCGGCTGCCCCCCCCCCCCTTCTTCAAAGTGGCGCGGCCTTTGTGCCGCGCCTGGGTAACAAATCGGCCCCACGTGGGGGCCGGTTTTGGAGGATCAAACCGGGGGGCTGCTGCCCCCCTTTCATGGACCCCCCCCCTCTTAAAGAGGGGGGTTTTAAGTGCTGGCCGGGGGAATTATTTCCCCCGGTTTAAAGACATCCGGCCGGCCAGCTGGCCGGCCGGTTTTCTCCAATGGGACCGGAAATTCCGGTCCCCTCCTCGGCTTCCGACGCCGGCGGTCCGGCCGCCGGTCTTTTCTTCCGCCGCGGCCCGGAACCGGCCGCGGTCTTCTCGTCCCGCCGCGGCCCGGAACCGGCCGCGGTGTTCGTCGTCCGGCGCGGTGCGACGGCACCGCGCCCCTTTCGCCGTGCCATGAATCCTTTCAACGCGGCGCGACGACGTCGCGTTCTTGAAGATTTTCCTTGGCGTAGCGCGACGGCGCCGCGTAAAATATAAAAGCACGACCAACCGCGTGGTGCGACGGCACCACGCCACTTGCTTCCACCCGCAAGAACAAACAAGAACGTTGGAGGGGGTTCGGCCGTGTTCGTACGGTCCGGCCCCCTCACGTTAAATTAATAACGCAACATTAAATAAACAACATCATCACGTTAGTCATACGAACCACGAGCAAGAATGAGATAATTAAATATTAAATCAACATCCCCTACCTTGGTATAAGGTTCGAAGATTGTTCTACGTTCCGCGGAAGACGACGTCGCGGAGGTCGGGCGACGCGGTCGTCGTTCGTCAAATTCAACGACGAAGAGGCGCGTCCGAAGAGGCACGTCGTTGGCGAATCCTTGTACGCCGACAAAGGTTGTCCGAGGAAGGTGCGGTGTTCTCTCTCGTTGACACCGAAGACGAAGAAGAGCGGAGCGGCGTTCTTCGTCGGAACTTGAGCGTTCTACGTCAAGTCTCGAGGAAAGTCAAATAAAAAGGAAACAACAAACTCAAGAACCCCTACCTCGATAGTCGCACGTTGACGGAGTCGTGGAATATCGGTGTCGATTCCTTTGACGTCGGAGTAAGAGTCGTTGTCGATGGCGTTCGTCGCGGAAAAGATGATGCGGAAGAAGAACGTCACGTCGTGGATATGGCGTCGCGGAAAGACCGTGTTCTTCGGCGAAGAAGTTCTTCGTTGAAGAACGGCGTTCTTCGTGTTCTTCGTCAAGGTTGAAGAAGAAGAAGAAAAGCTTCCAAAGCTCTCAAGAAATCCTCCCAAGGTGGTAAAAGAATCCCCTAGAATAATATAAGCTTTAACTTATATTATTACATAACTTAACCACAAGAATTTCAAAGGTTTGAAATTCAAAAAGGGTTTAACTCCCTTAATTAATTAAGTAACCCAAGTTGACAACATTAAATGAAAAGAGTTAAAGGGGAGGTTTTGAGAGAATTTGAGGAGTTGGGGTTCGTGTGGACCCCACCTCACTTAATCCTCCCAAGGGAGGTTAAGTGGATGTGGGTCCCACTCCCAACTCCCTTTGGTAGGACTTAACTAGATAAAAATAAAATTTGTTCCTCACAAATTTTATTTAACTTAAACTAAAAACCCAAAAACTAACTTTCAACCCGCAACAAACGCAACTTCCGAAAAGGTCTCATTAAGCGAATATCGGCGCTGCGAGTTCATCGGTGCCCTCGGATTTCAATTCCGAGCACCGGGTCAAAAGTTAGGAATTCCCGCTCGTTCGTTCACTGAACGTACCCGAGCCAAACTTCGGAAATTAATTCCGGGCACTCCGGGCCTCGGAATCAGGTGCCGTCTGAAACCGCGCTCTTGTAAAATTCTAAAGAAAATTAAGAAAAAATTTCCCTTGAATTTTACGGGTCTTTACATTACTCCCACCTCAGGGCTTTACGTCCCCGTAAAGATACAACAAAAACTAGGGAAACAAAAGAGGGTACTGAGCACGCATCTGAGCCACCCGCTCCCATGTGCTCTCCTGGAGATTCCTGTGCCGCCATCTGTTGCGCACAAGAGGAATCGATCGTCCATGTAGGACCTGCTCCTGTCGATCCTCTATCTCCACCGGGACCTCCGTAAATGTCGCCCCATCATCAACGTCAAGCTCCCCATGGTCAAAGATGTGCGTCGGGTCGTGCACGTATCTCCTCAGTTGAGACACGTGGAAGACGTCGTGCACCCGGTGCAACTGAGGTGGTAGAGCCAGGCGATAAGCCACCTCACCATCCCTGCTGAGGACCTGGAAGGGTCCGATGAAGCGCGGAGATAACTTGTCGCCTCGGCCAAATCTCCGAATACCACGTCGAGGTGAGACCCGCAAGAAGACGTGGTCACCATCCTCGAACTCTAGTGGCCTCCGCCTCCTGTCAGCGTAAGACTTCTGCCGGCTCTGTGTTGTCCTCATCCGCTCCTGGATGACATGGACCTCCTCCGACGTGGCCCGGACCATCTCTGGTCCCACAAGAGCTGCAAGATTTCTTCTTTGCCGATAAGAGAAACCTGGTCTCATCCCCTGGATGAACCACATTCTTTGCCTAAAACAGTCAATCCTAACATGGATGATACTAATCCATACCAAGGATGACGTCGTAAGGCCTCGACGCTACTACTAAGAGATCCAACCGTTACTCTCGCCTCCAAGGGTTGAGTCACACTGTCGGCATCAGTGTGTGGTAACTGGTCTCCTCCAGTAGATGTCTCACAAGTGAGGGTCAAGTCAACAGTCAACTGGAACCTCTTAGTAACATCACAAAAGAGGACAGGAATGAAAACATCACAAAGGATGCATCTTTTATTATTGCAGCTCATAATACAAGACGCTACACAAAAGCAACATCAACACGGAACTAGAAGTACAAAAGACGTATCCACTAGTTCCTCCCCTGTCCACCTGCTTTACTGTTGCTCAAGCATTTGTCGCTGCCTCAACCTCGGTGGCTCCCTCCAAGCCTGCGGATCGAGGAGTCGGACAGTCACGTGCCAGGTGACCCTTTCCGCGGCATGAGTAACACAACCTGCTCCTTGCACGGCTAGCTCTGTTCCCACTCCGGGTGCCCTGCACCACTGGTCCTAAAACCCGAGATCGCCCAACTGCTGGTCTGGTCCTCCTGGACCTCTGCATCATCTGTCTACTGCCCACAGATGACTCGGCTTCTGATCGAAAAACACGCGGCAAAGGCAGAATCTCCTGTACACGCTCGGGGTGTAGAGATACTGGCACAAACTCCACCCTGAAGAAGGTCTCGAAGTCTTCCCATGCGAAGTTCATCTCATCGCAAAACTGAAACAAGTGGCTCCACCACCTACCTGCTGCTGCCTGAAGGAGGCTGGTAGCAAAGATCACCATGAAGTCTGTCGGCGTCCCCACTAGCCTGAAGACTCTCACCACAGCCTCCAGCCAAACCTCAGCCGCCTGCGGGTCCGTCTCTCCCCGGAACCTGGGTGGCCTTTGGCGCTGGAACTCGTGCAGCGCGCTCAAGCGTCGTGCATCGCCTACTGCGGGGGCTGGTGGCATCGGTGGCCCAACGTATGGTAGTACCGCTGGTGCCTCCGCTGGTGCCTCAACTGCAAGAGGGCCCTGTACCGAAGCCTCGTCGCTCGACAGACTGTCAGCACGCTCATCCCTCCGGGCTCTAGCTGGTCGTCCGAGAAAAGACATCCTGAAAGAAACAACGTAACACGATCAAACGATTATACCTGGTGAGCTGACCTGGTTTGAGCTGTTTTAAGGGGAAAAACCTTTGAAAACACACACGCAATCAGTGTTTTCGTGCACAAAGTCGGAAATCAGTTGTCAGGGTCCTGGTGTATGGATACGTCGGCCTCCCGCACCAACACTGGACTCCCTGAACTGAAAACCACACTCGGTACTCTCAACACTATTGCTTCACAGAAAGAAACATCAGAGTTATAAGTTCTGCGGTAGAACCGAACTCCTCTGATACCAATTTGTCACGACCCGTCCTCGGGGCCCGTGCCGTGACTACCCCAAGCCCGCCTTCCATAGGCCAGGGGCTGGCGACTAGCACCAAAGGCGTAAAATCCCGATAACTGGGAAGGCATTGCCTTTATAAAAGAAAACAAGCACCACAGAGTACAAGCGGAAGTAAACACTAAATACAAAAAGAAGAGCTGAAAAGTAAAAAGGGGCCGGAAATACAAGCCCAACTGTAAAGTAAAACTCGAAAGGGAAAACAGTGACTGAAAAGTAAAGCTGCTACGCTGAGATGTCCACTGGAAATCCCACCTGAAGGGTGGGTACAGATAGCTCCTCTGCTCCTCGGGTCCCGCCATCCGCTCCGAGTATGTCCCGCCCAGTGGTCCACCTCCGGGTACCGCCTCGTCGTATAGTCCACCTCCAGGTACCGTCCAGTCCTCGAACCTTCGGCTACTGACAGCACTGTCCGTCGTCTGCAACCAACACAACGAGGTGCGGGCATAGCCCGTGCAGGGGTGAGTATAACGATACTCAGTAGGGACCCCGAGACCCTCAAGGTCTCACTAAAACCAACAAGGATAAACACAAGAAGATCTCAACAGATAAACCCTACTTAGGTATATGCCCATACATATACCTAAGTTATCAAGTAACTCATCTCAATCATGAAGAAACACAAGGATTGTGATAACGACGGATAACCACTACCCGGGTATATGCCCATACATATACCAAAGTTAGCAAGTGACCCATCTCAATCATGAAGTAAACACAAGGTCAAAAGTCTCAGCTCAAACCAGGATTTTCATTATCGAAACCGTAACTGCTGAAGAGCTCCGTCTCTAGAGTGTACAGTGGTCCTGTCACGACTCCGAGGTACTGCTCACTAATTTAAGACTGCTGAAGTAATCCTCCTGTCGAGTACTGCGGGCCAGCCACCCAAACACAGTAGTGCTTCCCGCCGAGGTATGTCACCCTAACACCGTAGTGCACACCCCCTAGTAGCCTGCTGAGGTACTCTCCGGACGAGCACCGCGGGTCTGCACTGTCACATAGGTAGTGCTCCGTCCGCCATGGGTCTGCACCTCAGAAAGTAGTGCTCCGTCCACTGGGCTAGTCGACTCACTCCAAGTCGAGTCGGTCAAGCAGTCGTCAGGTCTCAGCCAGCTACACGGTCTCCGTACTTCGCACGCTCGTCACTGGGAGGGTCCGCTCCACGAGCTACAGGTCGATACTCCAAGTATCTCAAAGTCCCACGAAGAAGTGTCTCAAGGTCCGTCTCGTCACAGGGGTCTCAACGCAACAGACGGCGCGTCGATCGGACGCCCGGTCTGTGAGTTATTAGCCTATTCGTCCCAGGGGCCCGGTTGGTTTCGTGAGCGAAACCAATCCCGGCCGTATCTCAACTGTACCCCGAACTCCCATAGGGTATACTCAAAGGGACCGTTACTCAACGTAACCACCAATGCTGCTGACGGCTCGTCAAGCGGACGTCCTGTCTGAAAGATATCAGCTTTCCCGTTCGAGGGGCCCGGTTGGATTTCGGGTACAATCCAACCCGGCCATACTCCGACTGCATCCAAAACTCGGGCGGAGTATGTCAAAAGTTCCGTCTCATCAAGAGGAAGTCAACGAAATAGACTGCGCGTCAATCGGACGCCCGGTCTGTGAGTTATTGGCTTTTTCGTCTCCGGGGCCCGATTGGTTTTTAAGGCAAAACCAACCCGACCATACTCCACCTGCGTCCAAACCTCGGGCGGAGTATGCCAAAAGATCCGTCTCACTAAGAGGAACACTACGCGGCTGACGGCACGTCAATCGGACGTCCGTAGCTCAAGATATGAGTGCTTCCGCTCCGAAGGCCCGGTTGGTTTCGTGAACGAACCAACCCGGCCGAACTCAAAGTAATCTGAAACCTTGAGTGCGATATACCGAAACGACCGTCTCGATCCAAGGATCGCTTTTCCGCAGACGGTTCGTCATTCGGAGGTCCGAGGCCCATGTTATGAGCCAAAAACCAAATCTGGTTCGAAACGGGGGGTCCGGGTCCGGGCCGACCCGGCCCGACCCCCCCCCCCCCCCTGGGCGACGCGGGGGCCGGCGGCGGCGGGCGGCGGCGGCGCCTGGCGCCGCACGTGGGTGGCACGCGGGGGGCTAAGCCTCCGCTTCTCCTCTGGCGGCGCGGCTTAGCCGCGCCGTTTTTTTTAAATAAAACGCCCCCTGCCACGTGGGGGGGGGGCTTGCTGGAACGGAACCGGGGGGCCGGCTGCCCCCCCTTCTTCAAAGTGGCGCGGCCTTTGTGCCGCGCCTGGGTAACAAATCGGCCCCACGTGGGGGCCGGTTTTGGAGGATCAAACCGGGGGGCTGCTGCCCCCCTTTCATGGACCGCCCCCCCCCCCCTCTTAAAGAGGGGGGTTTTAAGTGCTGGCCGGGGGAATTATTTCCCCCGGTTTAAAGACATCCGGCCGGCCAGCTGGCCGGCCGGTTTTCTCCAACGGGACCGGAAATTCTGGTCCCCTCCTCGGCTTCCGACGCCGGCGGTCCGGCCGCCGGTCTTTTCTTCCGCCGCGGCCCGGAACCGGCCACGGTCTTCTCGTCCCGCCGCGGCCCGGAACCGGCCGCGGTGTTCGTCGTCCGGCGCGTTGCGACGGCACCGCGCCCCTTTCGTCGTGCCATGAATCCTTTCAACGCGGCGCGACGGCGTCGCGTTCTTGAAGATTTTCTTTGGCGTAGCGCGACGGCACCGCGTAAAATATAAAAGCACGACCAACCGCGTGGTGCGACGGCACCACGCCACTTGCTTCAACCCGCAAGAACAAACAAGAACGTTGGAGGGGGTTCGGCCGTGTTCGTACGGTCCGGCCCCCTCACGTTAAATTAATAACGCAACATTAAATAAACAACATCCTCACGTTAGTCATACGAACCACGAACAAGAATGAGATAATTAAATATTAAATCAACATCCCCTACCTTGGTATAAGGTTCGAAGATTGTTCTACGTTCCGCGGAAGACGACGTCGCGGAGGTCGGGCGACGCGGTCGTCGTTCGTCAAATTCAACGACGAAGAGGCGCGTCCGAAGAGGCACGTCGTTGGCGAATCCTTGTACGCCGACGAAGGTTGTCCGAGGAAGGTGTGGTGTTCTCTCTCGTTGACACCGAAGACGAAGAAGAGCGGAGCGGCGTTCTTCGTCGGAACTTGAGCGTTCTACGTCAAGTCTCGAGGAAAGTCAAATAAAAAGGAAACAACAAACTCAAGAACCCCTACCTCGATAGTCGCACGTTGACGGAGTCGTGGAATATCGGTGTCGATTCCTTTGACGTCGGAGGAAGAGTCGTTGTCGATGGCATTCGTCGCGGAAAAGATGATGCGGAAGAAGAACGTCACGTCGTGGATATGGCGTCGCGGAAAGACCGTGTTCTTCGGCGAAGAAGTTCTTCGTTGAAGAACGGCGTTCTTCGTGTTCTTCGTCAAGGTTGAAGAAGAAGAAGAAAAGCTTCCAAAGCTCTCAAGAAATCCTCCCAAGGTGGTAAAAGAATCCCCTAGAATAATATAAGCTTTAACTTATATTATTACATAACTTAACCACAAGAATTTCAAAGGTTTGAAATTCAAAAAGGGTTTAACTCCCTTAATTAATTAAGTAACCCAAGTTGACAACATTAAATGAAAAGAGTTAAAGGGGAGGTTTTGAGAGAATTTGAGGAGTTGGGGTTCGTGTGGACCCCACCTCACTTAATCCTCCCAAGGGAGGTTAAGTGGATGTGGGTCCCACTCCCAACTCCCTTTGGTAGGACTTAACTAGATAAAAATAAAATTTGTTCCTCACAAATTTTATTTAACTTAAACTAAAAACCCAAAAACTAACTTTCAACCCGCAACAAACGCAACTTCCGAAAAGGTCTCATTAAGCGAATATCGGCGCTGCGAGTTCATCGGTGCCCTCGGATTTCAATTCCGAGCACCGGGTCAAAAGTTAGGAATTCCCGCTCGTTCGTTCACTGAACGTACCCGAGCCAAACTTCGGAAATTAATTCCGGGCACTCCGGGCCTCAGAATCAGGTGCCGTCTGAAACCGCGCTCTTGTAAAATTCTAAAGAAAATTAAGAAAAAATTTCCCTTGAATTTTATGGGTCTTTACATGATATCATCGTGTTTGACATGCCATGGAGGATGAGATAACACGTATTAGTGTCTTCTATATTATTCTTGATCTCATAAGTTCACCCACGTCTATTGACTATCAGTTACTTGCAGTGATGAATATAGTACACATATGCATATCTACATTTCCCTATTTGTGTACATACTTTTTTTCATTTTTGTGTATTTTTTTCCTTGTAATGTGTTGAATTGGTTATTATTAGGTTTCTATAAGAAATTTTCAAATGAAAGTGTTTAGTCCTCTTTGTAAAAATCTAAAAATATATAAGCATCACATTACCTTTCTAAAATGTAACTGACACTGATGAAAAGAACCTAGATTTGAAAATGGTTATTGGAAATGGTTCGTACTTTGTTTTTAATTAAAATATTTCAACAAAATAATTTTATAAATTTGTGTTCAAACATATAATGGTGTTTCTTTTATTTTAATTGTTGTACACTGGGAATAGATACCAGGATAGCCTACTGAGTTTTACTAATCATGCCAATAGTTCTTTTTTGTTTTTAGTGCTTTTGTAGGATCCACCTTTGGTGCGCTCAACTTGGGAGATTCTAGATCGTTGTGTTGGAGAGTGACCCGTAGGGTCACACAAAGCTAGTTCGGTCATTGATTTCGGTTAGTGTTATATTATTCAGTCCTTTTTAGTTGTGTGTTTGGTTTATTTATTCTTCACTGCTCTTAATTATTTCCACTGCTTTTATTTTTTTCATTAGGAGAAATTGTTCCTATCGTCTCTATTGATGCCCTGGTGCTTGTCGCTAGCCCGAGAGGATTTGGAATGCCTCTCAGACCTTGTAACGGGCCAAATCGAGGAACCTGTTCATGGTCGACCCAGGTTTGTTCATGAAAAAGTGGTATTAGAGTGGTTCATCTCTTTCATGACCTCAAATTTCAGATTTACCATTATTATTTGTAATTTCAAGGTAGATGGAGTAGGATTGTCAGGACTCGAGGTGTAGGTGTAGTAGATAATCGCGAACTCTTTCTCATTTTGAACCTCGGGTTTCCATGGGAAATACTATTTAATCAGTTTCTTTGGGATTTTATGGATTGTTTTTTTATTGGAATACAACAAAGGGATTTTGGAAAATGGTCCTCCTAATCCACACGGCCTAGAAATCCATGTGGAGCTGGGGTCATGGTCCTAAATGACTCTATGTGTCAGTGATGTGTTTGGCATATGGTCATCAACCACATGGTCAAGTCACCCACTAACACTAGTTCCCTATTTGAGTTGTTTTGGGTAACATTTCACTTCTGAAAATGTATTGAATAAAAAATGTTTTTTTTAAATAAATGGTTTCTTGAAATGACCTATTTAATTTGTGGATTGATTACAAATAAATGAGTTTAATGAATTTTTTTGGAATATGAGGTTTCTTTGTTTTTTCCTTGGTATTCATTGGGGTTCTCAATTTCATTGTGGTATATGGGAATACAAACGGATGTTTGGTATGGTAGATGGATGCCCGAGGTGGCACAAATACATTCATGTGACTGAGACTCTAAATAATACCAATGACAAGGGTTTATCCCACCATTCTATTTTAAATTAAATATGTTTTCAAAGAGAAAAGTTTTAATGTTATTATATATTGTTATTTTTTGTTTATAGCTTGTCACCTATGTGGGGTTTGATTTTGAGTATTTTTATTTATTGAGTTGGGATTGATTGGGTTCTTTACATTTCTTGTCCAACGGTTATCCCATTGAATAATTGACGGGTGATTTTAGTACTGTTGATCAACCTAAGGATTTTATTCTTGAGTTTTGGAAGCTAGATGCACCTCTCTATTATGGTCAATAAGACCCTTCCGTGGTGGAGGAGTGTATGCAGAGGATTGAAAGGGAAATTTACCTCAAGGAACTTCCTGAGTTGTTGATGGTCATGTTTGCAACCATTATGCATGAAGGTTCACCGTGGATGTATTGGAAGTCAGTGTATCCTAATAGGCCTCGTCAAGAGCTTACATGGGAGTTTTTCAAAGATTTTTTAATTTTTTATTATTTCTACGAGGAAGAAAGGGTGATAAAGGGGATGGAGATGTGTTATTGGTTGCAGGGAAATAGATCCTTGTTGGAATATGTCCAGCACTTTGTGAAGATAGTCTCTTACAATTCAGGGTATGCCCGGGATGAATCCATGAAGTCTTGACGTTTCTAGGTAGGCCTCCACCCCAATTTATAGTCAAAGGTGTCTGAGTACAACCTAAATTATTTTGACAATGTGGTGAGAGAATATTTTCTTATCGACATCATTATTAAAGGAGTCCTCTCTGTATTACTCCCTCCTTTAATCCCCAAGAGTATTGGTGAAGATAGAGATGATGAATCAATTGGAAGTTGATGAAGAAAGTGGTGGAATCATAATTCCTCAGGATATTTCGTCAACCTCTTCGGAGAAAGAGATCATTATTTGTTATCCATGTGGAAATCATGGTCACAAAAGGCCATCTTTCCCATGTAATCCTCATCCTTTTCATGATTGTAGATGATTGGGTCACTTATAATGATTCTTTCAGGGCTTTGCTAGAAAGCACCGTGGAAGAAGTTCACAGAAGTGATGTGTTGTTGTGTTTTTGTTCAATTTTTATTGTGTATGATTCATTTCATGTAATGGATCTATTATTATGGTAGGTGTACATATATTGTCTTTGGGTTTTGAAATGTATGGGAATTTCGTGGGTCCTTTATGAACTTTGTATTTCAATGCCAGTGTGGCTTTCATTTCTAAATAATTTCCTTTCTCTCATAAAATAAAAAGATTCATGTTTCTTATTAGGATTATAGGAACCGGATTGTGAGGCAGGACATGCCTCATTCATCAGATCTCCATCCAAAAGGCCTCTAAGTGAGGCCAGTGTGTAGTCAAGAACCCTGGTAGAATTTTAAAGAGTTTGATTAAGGTTGTGCCTCTATCATCATTGTGAGATAGTATTAGCGTTTCTGTTGGGGTTTCTCTATCTCTGTAAATTATCCCACATTGAAAAATGTTGTGATGGACTTATCCCTTTCACAATGTTAGTAATTCTGCATTTTTTTTATGCATGTTTCCGATCAGTGACCTTGCGCGGACCACCCATGTGAATTGGTTGCTACTTTGGTTTGTGTCCATCCCTATGTGATGGGTCATGAGTAGTTGTCTTTCATGGATTCATTGATCCAAAACATGGGCCCTCCCTCCCCAACAATGGGGTAAGGGTTTTTTGGTTCTTGGAGAGTATCAGTTCAGGTCATATACCTTTCAGATGAGAGTGAGTGATTTAAATGTTCTTGTCCTACTTCTTTTAGCTTGAGTAAGGCCCATTCCTGGTCTAAGTTGAATTTCAGTTTGGCCATGTATAGGGTTGTTATTTGTGGTGGGGAGACCCATTATTAGTCTCTTTGGATTTTATCTCATATAGTTATCAGATTCTAGTTTAATTCTTATGGTGGAGAGTCCGGTCATGCCTCCCCTCTGATGGTGATATGTTTCGGACAATAAGGTTGAGTCCAATCAGTGGTCGTTATAATTTCCTCAACTTAAGTTATTAGATCACGTTTGTGTGTAATCCTTAGGTGTTGGTCGATCGACTGGTTAGTGTTGTATCTTTACAGGGTCGGAAAGCATTATGGTGGGGGGAATTATCACATCCCGACCTATGTGTATAAATTTATTTAATTATTTTTCTACCATTAAAATTTTTCCTGGGGTTTGGTGTGAGTTCTAAACGAAATTTCTATATTTATGATAAAATGTGTGGGTCTTGGGTTTGAGGTTGTTGGATGCACATGCAGAGCATGACACCATGTTGTTCCGCCCGCGATGCTACATGGAACCACCTAATAAATTGTGTGGACTTATCTTCTTTGAAGAGGTAAATTGAATAAATAAATGTTAATTTATTGCGACATTTAAAATTTTCAAGGTTATAAATAATATTAATATATTTTTTTTAATGAAAAATAATTTTGTTAATCATATTATTATTAAAATGTTATGAATACATTTATTATTTTTGTTTTATCATAAAGGTTATTATTATTTTTATCATTATCATTTTGATTGTTTTTATAATTATAATTATTATAATTTCATTTATTTATATTATTATTAATCCATTACTATTATATTTTAAAATATTTTTTAACTAGATTATCTTTTTTTATAAGGATTTATTTTTTTAGGGTTTCCTCTAATTCCCCCTATTTATATTTGTGTCGTGCAAGCAAGCTCCACCCCCCCCCCCCCCGAGGGCCTCCATATATTCCATGCGAGAAACCCCTATTCACCTCCATCCTAGCGCACTCCACCCACCAGCATTCCTTATGTCCCACACGCCTCGACCTACTACTCCGATCGGCAGCCCTGGTTCCCTCCTCCCCTACATGCGGCGCGCCCCACTCCACTTGGCCACCTCCTCCATCACAACAGTGGTATCCCCCTTACCTCCATAAATGTGGCATGACCACCTCCCTACTCCGGTGGCCCTCACCCACAGTTCCATGTCGGACCTCATATAGCCGCTCAGACCACCTACGTGGGTCTGACACCTTTTCCCTGACCGACCAGCTTTCCCCGATATCGTCCCTATCCTCTAGTCTCGGCCACTGCCACGGAAACCCCTTATCAGCGTGCACAACAACTCTCGGTTATCTCTTCCCCTCCTCAGCGTGTAGTCTACAAGCCCTTCCTCTGTCTGACCATGCAGACTCCCTTCAGTGAGACTTTTCTCCAGCCATCACCTCTTTCGCACCTTCAGAAGAACTGTATCCATTGATTTACCTTATTTTTTATGAGGTTTCTAATTATTTAAAGGTATATTTTGGCAGAGTTATCGTTTTAGAACCATGCGAGGCGATTCCAAGTGGGCGTTGTTATTGCGCTTTGGATTGGAGCACGTTTGACCTTAACATGGGGTTACGAACGTGTGTCGTTTTCGTGGTGAATTGATCTCGAGGTAGGTTCCCATTGCACTGCCTTTTAGAATTTATGTTTCATATATTTCTTACTATTCAAACCCAATATATATGTGCTATTTTTTATTGTTCAATGTGTGGTTAATTTAATTATGATGCAAATTGGTAGTAAAATTCTGATTTTGTGAAAAATATATATGGTCATTTAATTACAATTATGAACATTGTTTATTTAATTAAATTTCTAATTAGTATTTCACCGGGTTTGAGACTCTAAGAACCTGATATAATGTTTTAAATAAGTTTTTAGGATGGATCATGTTTTTGGAGTCTTATTGAGTGTTACATAGAAACTGTTTTGATGAACATTGCATGTGCCGCTAATAAATAGTCTGTTTGAAATTTTTAATAAAGAATGATTTTTTTCATGGTGTTTTGGGGTGATTTCAACCCTTTAAAAAATTCATTTTTTTTTTCAGTAAATGTTGGTATTGTGAAACATCGTTTAAATGATTTTGAATTAAATGGAATAGTTGTTTTTTAATCTGTTTGACGTGAAGAGATGAATTGTGGTCTAGTTGGTATGTGCGGGTAAAACGATTTTGTCTGGATGTGAGAAAATAATGCTTTGAATCATGATTATAAATGTTTGAGTGGAAATAGTGTGCTTGACACCACATTTGAGAAAGATTTTTCATTTTGAGATATGGATTTTTTTTGAATGTTTAAGGGCCTGTTGGGCCATTTCACGATGTTTGTGAAAAAAATATTTGTTATAAAAACCCTCGTTGGATGATTCTCATGCCTTGATTTCCAATAGTGTGTGGGAGGTCCTTGTTTGGGATTCACAGAATCTAATGTTATGGTTCTTTGGTTGGAACCCGTTATAAATTTTTTATTTGACGGCATGAGAAAAATCCTAGGGGAGACTCTGGGTGAGACCTGGTGTGCGTTATTATTATATATACTATGATTGGATGCTCGGTTGTCATCGATTTTCTCACCCCCTTTATAAATACATGTGACATGGGAACCTTTCATATTGAGAGAATGTTATGAGATTTATTGCCACACTGGTAGGTTATGGTACTGACTAGTGGCCCATAGTTTGTGGATATGTAAGGGTTCATTGTGATGGGATTTTCCCTCGGCCTTCCTGAGAAATGATGGCCGAGCGTATGAGAGTTTTGATTTCATCATGTGTGAAATTTAAATGAGGATGAGATCTCATTTATTGGTGTCTTTGGGATTATTCTTCATCACCTAGGTTCACCCATATCTATTGACTTGCAGTTACTTACTATCATGAATATGATAGTTGTATGCATATCTACATTTCTGTTGTTGTGTACTTATTTTTTTGGATTTTTTTGTATTGTTTTCCTTCAAATTGGTTAAGGGAAATAATTCGTACATTATTTTTATGTAAAATCTGTCAAAAAAACATAATTTATCAATTTTAGTTCATACATGAAATGGTGATTATTTTATTTTTAAGGTAGTGAGATGGGAATTGATATCGGGATAGCCTAAAGAGTTTTGATACTTACTACTATAGTTATTTTCTATTTGTAGTGCTTGTGCGGGCTCCATCTTGGGTGCGCTCTCCTTGGGAGACACTTGATTGTTGAGTTGGAGAGTGCACCACTGGGTCATACAGAGATAGTTCGGTCGTCGAGTCCATTTAGTGTTATCTTATTCAGTTCCTATTTAGTTGTGTGTTTTGTTTATTTATTTTGCACCGCTCTTTATTAATTCCTCTTCTTTTATTTATTTGCATTGAGTGAAATCATTCCCATAATCTGTTTTGATACCTGAGTGCTTGTCGCAAGCCTAGGAAGATCGAGAACGCCTCTTGGGCCTCGTCGCGGGCAAACTCAGGGAACTACATTAGGGTCGACCCGGGTTGGTTCGTGAAAATATAAGATATTATAAATATGTATATGTTTATTTTATGTATTTATAATGAATATAAATTAATTATACATTAGTTTAAAATTACATACAAGGAATTCCACACATGTGGTAAAGGATTTTGTTTGAATTTACACCCCATTGATCCATATTTGATAAAATGAACCTATATAATTTTATGTGGTATATATTTTAAATCCTCAATATTTTTTTAGAATACATCATTTTAAATAATTTAATTTATTTGATATCTTGTGTTAGATGCAATAGTAATTTTAAACAAAACATGTAACATTATTAAAGAATTATATATATGATATCTCCTAGCTAGTTGATTAACAGGTATAAATAATGATAACTAAATTATGAACATTATACAGTCTTCATTTTTATAAAATGGATTCGTTAGTTATCAAATTATTAATATTATGAAAATAATTATTTTAAAATTAAAGTGATGACATTATAAATTAATTTATACACAAAATGTATTTTTATTAGAAAATTTAACTAATTTCTCTTTATGAATGAATTTAATGTATTTTTTATATTATTTTTTGGATCATATATTTTAAACATTCAACAAATATTATTGTATACATAGGAATAAAACCATTTTTATTCTTCAATATATATATTTTTTCTAAAAATAAGTTTTGTAACATTTTTACACATAATTTAAAATTTATTTCTTCCAAATATAGGTCATGAATTTGATAAAATTCATTAAATATTTACAATAATGGTGATCAAATTTTGTAAATACTCAACTTTTATTTTTCATCATTATGAATAGTAACCATGGTAAAATTTATCACCTCGGTAAATGGTAAATCGGCTTAATATGTATTAATAATAAGTGATAAGGCCATAATATTTCATACATATTCTTATTAGATAAAGGGAATTCATCACTTACCACATTAGGCATGTTATATTTTTGTATAATGGAATCATATCCACAAAATTATTTATAAATATTATCTAAATCAAATTATGGTAAAAAATGTTAGAATTTTAGTTTTAAATATGATTCTTGTGTTCACATTGGGACACAAACTAGTTATGACTGAATATTAATAGTAATTTATTTAATAATGACATCATAATCAAGATGATAATTTTAATTATAAATTTTAGGTTTTATATAATTACCATAAATTCTTATAATATGGAAAAAATTATATTTTCAATTAATGGAAAAATAAAATAAATGATTTTAAATAAAATTAAAAGTTATATAATTTGAGTAATTTATAGTTTTATATGATTTTTATAGGTGACTACGAAATATTATTGTTTTTTTAAATAATATAAATGACTTATAACTTTTTATTTATAGCTATTTTGTAGAGTCCCTGAACCTAGTAGCTCATAGCTAGTGCCTTACATTATTGCATTGCCATAGATACACTAGGTCGAATCCCAAAGAACCAAATAGTTTAGTATTATTGAAGAACCATATACATACATGATAGAAATTTTATAAATTAAAATAAATAAATAATGGTATATAATAAAACAAAAATCCCAGAAGATTTGAAGACCCATTCAAATTTGTATTCTTTATAACCTAGGGAATGAAAGAAATTAGGGTGCTCAAAAATGACTATTAATGGTTAAGTACAATAAAATATATCAGGAATCATTAAATAATAAACAGTACTGTATAATAAATAATTGAACACACATTCCATTTAAAAAACTGTACTGCGTGAATAGATAATGCCTAATCAATATGAGAAATTATATATGTTAAACTCACACCATTTGATCAACAAACTGAAAATGAAATACATCTATACATAATATCATTGTGAAAATATAAATGATTATAAAAACTAAAATATTAATAAAGGAAATTACTATTTACTGGATTCCATGATCTCAGGCATCATGATATCTCACATTTGATTGCCTTTCATGAGATAGTTTAAATACAAATCCCTGAAAACCATTTATTTTGGCCTATTTAATTACTCTTACGAGATCTACCAATGCATAGAGGGGATATATAATATAATGTAGCACCAATAAACAAAGATAAAAATCATTACTCATATATAAATTAATCTATTTATTTGATGAATCAATATTCCTTAACATCAAACATCTATGTCAAGTAAAATATACGAATTTATCAATATTTCACCAGTTAATCAAAAAACATTCAAAGTAAACACCATTTGAAAAAATGGGTAAATATTTTATGAAATATTTATATCCATTAGAAAATAATTAGATTATTTTAGAGAAATTTAATGTATAAAAATTTATTTCAATAATGTGATTGTTTCAAGCGAATGTTGACAATCACAAAATAAAGTGAGATATCACATTAATATTTACCACATGGTAATTTTCAAGTCTAATCCATTTAGAAGAAATAATTTAAATAGAATCATAAATTACCATGAATAATTATTATTTTATTTTATTAGATTAAAAATTATTGTTTATACAACTCATTAAAGTTTATTAGTTCATAATAACAAATAAGTCTCAACGGAATGTAATTTGAGATGA
Organism: Viscum album; assembly: GCA_963277665.1. Classification (NCBI taxonomy): domain Eukaryota; kingdom Viridiplantae; phylum Streptophyta; class Magnoliopsida; order Santalales; family Viscaceae; genus Viscum; species Viscum album. The sequence continues at coordinate 30,110,505 of OY728167.1, forward strand.
AATCCCTTACCTTAATATTTATTTTGTTTGAACACACATTAACCTCCTTAATAGTGGGTATAAACATTTTATTAATTTATTAAAGAGATATATTAATATTTATAAAGTTATATATTGTCATTTTATGACAAATTATTTCCCATTCATTAATATTATTTCATTTTATTCATTATTTTTTGTGTTAATTGGGTAGTTTTCTCATGAATGTTTCATCATGAAAGATATAATTTTTGCATATATTATGCAGTAATATATCCATTAGAATAATAATTATAAAATAAATTTCATATTTGTACCTAAATTTTACTTTCAAAACCATTCATGAATGATGGTTATAAAAATTTATGTACATTATGATCATAAAGATGATAGGTTGTTCATACACATGATCAATGTTTCCATTTTTCAATGATCATTACACATAGAAGGTTAGTATAATTTTTTAATTTCCATAATGATAATAATATCATTAATATAATATTAGATACATAAATATGTCATCCATGTGGTGTGGTGATGATAATAGAGTGTCATCACTTCATGAAGGTGGTAGTCCACATGTACACGAACAATGTTATCATCTTTATGTGAGTTAAAAGGAAAGAAGTAAAATGATATATATTATCTTTAAAAAATAATATATATTTAATTAATTATATAATGGTTTCATATATTTCACATATAATAACTAAATTTATCCTTATCATCTTGCATGTGAAGAATTTGTGAAATAAGACCCATATCGCTTCATGACACCATAGTCTATTGTAGACACAGGAGATATTATAGTATCTCAAATAGGATGGAAGATATATATAAATATATTTGATATATTGTCTCTAGTGATAATTGTTTTTATAAATATCATATATTTACTTCATATCTAACATAATTCCCATCCATGATAGGTGGAAATGTAAAAACAAAAGACATCAGTTCCCAAGACGGTAGTCCTTCATACAAACAGACAATGATTTCAGTGTATATTTTATGGAAGTAGATATAATCATAGGTCATTTAATTATGATAAAAATGTAATAGTAAATGGAATATTTAGATTTATTTTATATCATAGTTATTTAACATAAAATTAAATTGGTGGAGAAAAAGGTAAAATAAAGATGCTTGATGAAGAAAATTACCTCTTATTTGGTTATGTCCATTAGGTTTTCACGAAAGACTAGATAGGATGGATTTATTCCAAATCTAAGTATTATGGGATTAGAGGTGGGATGTTTTTAATAGTTTTGGGTATATTTTTTACGAGTGAAATGGCTTTATGGGTGTAAATATGTGAAGGGACAATGTAACCTTTTATAGTTGAGGAGGAGTGGTATTCCTGTAAATAATCAAAAGTATTAACAATGGGAGGTCCTCTATACCTCAATTGGAACCAAAATTTAATAATAATTAAGGGTAATGTATAATTAACCGATATAAACTTCCACCACAAAAAAATGAAAACTGAATTATCATAATACTTCTTAGTCATTATGTTCTATCAACATTATCCTTTTATTTTTTATCGAAGTAAGCTGTATCTTTTTATTTAAAGATATAATATATCCTTCTAAAATAAAATTAAAATGTTTTTTATTAGAAAATTAATAGATTAATATTCTAAATATTAAATCCAGTTTATTAAATTTAAATTCTCTATGTGTGTGATTAATTATTAAAAAAATTCTTGTAATTCACAAAATCTCATTGAAACCTTTATCACGATAATTAATTTTAATTGTATTCACTAATAATTATGGTCAAAAATTATATGGACCTTATTAGATAATATAAATTATTATGATAAGAAATATTGAATCTAATTTTCCAAATACAACTCATGAATATTTTTAAATTTTAATTAAAATTAATCCCACAAATATTACGATAAAGCAGGATTATTAAAGTGAAATTGTTTAAATATTTAAAATTCTTTGATATACTAACTCAAATTAAATGTTTTTAAAAGGACTTAAATTGGATTAATTTATATTAATGAAAATCTTATTGACTTTAAAACAAATTTAAGATATAATTTAAAATTTAAAATTTGTTAAATGAAAAAAAATTCAATAAGAATTCAATAAATTTCACCATTAAACATAAAAGGAATCTTTTAAGAAGAATAAAAAATTAACCTGAAGATATTTTTAAAATTATGTTTTCAAAAATTTTCATTTCTTCAAAAAATGTTTCTATAATATTGTAGAATTATTGGTAAATTGGGTGTGCAAAACGTGACTAAATAGTTTTCGGTTTAAACATAGTGTGGCATGCATCAGAAGCTATCAATGAAATTAAATATTCTCATTAAGAAATATATTGTAAGAAATTTGAGTGTCACATTCTCCAAACCAAAATTAAATTATATCCAAAAAATTTAATCATGATCATGGTGATCAAGGGTTTTTCATTTGGAAAAACATGTTTTGAAAAAAAATCGAAATAATAAATGTGTTATAAAATCATCCTCCTATTAAAAGAGAGTTGGGAAGTAGAAAGGTGATATCAAGTAGTCACAAATCCAATATTCCAAGTAGAAAACCACAGGTGGGAAATTAAAACTTGTATATTGATAAAAAACATATCCCTGAGGATTAATAGTGAGTGATAGAGGTCACTAATAACATGAAAGTGGGTGATCGAAAGATAGTTAATGACCAGAAAACCATAAATTTAATAGCTATAAAGAGGTAATTAATATCATAAAAAATTATGATAATAGGAAAAAAATTGTTTCGACACCCTTTTTATAGAGTTGATGAATTATGTCACACTTTATTTTTACAAGGAAATATACTTTATACATTTTTATTTCATAATCCCAATTTCATCATTTAGGTGTGATTTAATCATTTCCCTATTCATTCCAATAAAAAAATATAAAAAATTAAATTTTATATGTCCCAAACACTAAAATAACCTATAAACATATCATAATATCCATAATAGAATGGTATTCAAACATTCGATCTGTAGTTATTATTATGAAAAATGGTCACCATTGGTTTATCCTATATGAGTACATATCCCTATGCTGATGTAATGAATTGGCCTCTAAAACATCATCCAAAATTAAACATAAATCATTTAATAAATGTCTTACCATATAACACATCAAAAGGATTGTGATCCAAAACATTAGAAATATGGTCCCTGAATTTTAAAAATGAGATTATATTTAATTTTCCTAAGAACATGAAATACCACTTAATTTTCACATACAAAACATGTGAATAACTTTATTATGTATTCTCTTGAAACACGTTAAAAAATGAATTACCATAAAAAATTATTGAAAACATTCATACATACATATTAAATAATGTTATCACAGATTACTGGGTATATTCCTTATGTACAAAAATATTGTAGAATTCATCAATGATAATATTACCCACATTGTCAATAAATCATTAATAAGTTCAAAGGCATCCAATACTATCAAAATTACCTTATCCATATCAATCATCCTATTTTCCAAACATAATTATCTCAACATCATGAAAAAATTAAGGGTTATATATTTTTTAGTCATGTTCAATACAATAAGTTCAACATGCCACTCAATCATTTTTCTTGGTCATCAGTACCATTCAATACATGCTCTCAAATCCTTAATAAAAAAGTTCTAAAGTACAATCCTTATATATTACTAAATTAAAATAAAAAATAAATAATTATTAAAACACACAAATAACATAATTCTTGAATCTATACAAAAGAAAATTAATCCTTCAACTTAGTTTTGTCAATATCATTACCGGACCTTGATCTCTATGATAATTTTTAGTTATATTCCCATGTGTCTTGAGGGTTTTATTTGAATAGTTCCCCATTTCAATATAGTAGAAACACTTCATTGATGATTTTTAATTCATACTTTTAAATTATATTACAAGGTGACCCTTTTTTCCATGGTTATAAAAGGTTACCAATCCATTTTAAAAATTGGCCAGGTTGTTTCCATCCACAATTATCTCAAAAGAAAAAAATCTATCATTATATTCATTCCCTTTTTCACCTTTTTCCTTGGCACCATCTAGTTCATTTTATTTAATCCAAATTCATAATTCTTATATAATTATTTCTTTATCTTGTCAACACATTGTACAACATCCTCATGTGGTGAGATTTTTTCATAGACTTGTTCCTTTCGAATGATTTGATTAAAACCAACAACGAAATCATCATTCATACTCTTGGGATTACATGAACTGATGTTGTTAAAAATCTTTATTTTAGGAGAAATTTCTAAAATATTCAATACAAAAGACAAGATCCTAAAATTACTACATTTAATTTATAATGTTTACACTAGTGAAAAACTTAATATAAAATAAACGCTTATGTAAAGAACTAGAAATTCCACTTATTTTTTTAATTAAATTGATTTAGTACATGTTTTCAAAAATTGACCGAAGGTGAATCCATGGATCGGAGACCCCGGAATGGATTTTTGAACTTTTATTAAGGTACGTTCACTAAAAGTGAGGGCGGAAGTTTCTATCATTTGAATAGGTGCTAGAATTAAAAATCTGAGGGTACTTTTGAATCCATAGTGCCATGATTCTCTTAAGGGAAGCTTATCTTCGATTAGAAATGGTCGGACAAAAAAGTTAATTATTATGAAATTTACAAAATAATAATAAAATAACTCAACAAGTTATTTTATATCTTTCCTTGTTACTATTGAGCAATGGTAGTGGGACTGATGGGTTGTTAGACAATTTAATAACTGGGTACACGTGGTTGTGTAACCACACCATTGTGAGAATTAAAAGGTTAATTAATTTAATTTAATAATAATCCTCATTAATGTATTGGTGGGTTGATCTCCCCTTTTCTACTATTTATGAAAATCTTGGCCACATGTTTTAGGCACTCATGAGAGGAACCTCTTCCAAAGTTCCAACGAATTCTTCTAACAACTTATAATAGATCCTTGAAGGTCGTTGGAGGATTCTAATCAGACAATTTCAAATGATGATGAACACCTTTGAGCATGGATTCATCCCCCTCATCTCGAGTGACCTCCAATGTGTTTGAGGTAGGGGTTTCTCTTGTTTTATTTCTATGAGTTTACAAATTCATCTATATTGATAATGTTTCAACTCCTCCATTGTTATAACACTAACATGGCGGGTGTGAGCCGAACAGAACGTGGCCCTAACCCTCTGTCCTTCATGGAATGATTATGTTCTTCATGGGAGGCTCTGAAACAACACGGTAAGGCCAAACTGGGATCCACGCTGTGATGTTATCGTCCCAGGTGGGATGTAGTCGCAGTCAGAAGAGAAAAAAGAACTCTGAAGCTTCACCGGAGGCCCGTGGAAGCCTCACTGGCATGAAAGCACCTGCATTCGGAGAAGGCAGCAATCAGATCCCACCTGCCACAAAGACACAAAACATTTAGATGACGGTGACGCGCCATAGTGGAGGGAAGTAAGAAGACACCGTCCATTTAGATGACGAGGACGCACCATGGAGGAGGGCTATGGCTATGATCTGCAGTGGATGAAAGGCGGGGGGGGGGGGGGGGGGGGTCACCGGCTGCATTGATGCCTGGAAGCACACCATAGTAGCCCATCAAAGAGGAAGGTCGCATCTTTGAGTATTTGAGGAGGGTGGACCCACACTTCGCAGGTATCGCGGGTTACTGGTCCGAACAGTCCGGCCAGGTGAAGCAATGCCAACCAGAGCCGCTGTTGTTGAAACCTGAATAACTTAGTTGTTTGAGAAGTGATCTTACCCACACCCATCAGTGTAGGATGGGACAAACCCTTGGGGAAGTAGGCTGGACAAGGCCCAACAGAACCGGGCCAAGCCCAGCCCCTTCGGGTCGGGCCTTGTGTGCGGGGTCGGGTCGGTCCGACTGGGTTGGATAGGACCTGGACCCCTTGCGGCCCAGTTGTGCCAAAATGGGAATATCTCCTAAAATGAATGTTTGTTTGATGAACCATCTACAACGCCAAAACCATTATATAGAGATGATACATTCAAGATTCCAAAATTGAGTTTTTGAGAATGTTGGAGTACAACTGAGTTGGATCGAACCTGAATCCAACCTGGTCCTCGGCACTAAAATGCCTATAACATAAGAACTGTGTTTCTGATTGACACTATTTCTATTCCATTGGAATCCTTATGAAATGAAAGGAAATCTGCTTAACAATTAGTTGGACGTCATGGTATTCCAAATATAAGAAGTGTCTTTTGGAGTGGATCCTCCGAAAAACAATCGTGCTAGGAGTGGCAATCCAATGATTGGTTGTGACTTGTTGAAGGTATAGCAATCCTTAGTGGGTCAGAACTCAGCCATCCTACATGGTTCTGCACTCATCAATCCTCGGTGGATTAGTGCTCAATGATCCTCCATAGGTCAGCACTCAATGATCCTATGTGGGTTAGCATCTGTCTATCTTGTGTGGGTCAGCGCTCAATGATCCTTTATGGGTAAACATTTATCGATCCTATGTGGGTCATCACTCAACGATCATGTGTCGATCAGTTACTATAGATCCTAAATAGTTTATTATCTATTGATCTTGTGTGGGTTAGGAACAGATCCTCTTAATAGAATAAGATGGTCTAGATTTACGACTAATCATTTGTTCTTCTCTAGATAAGTTACATACCTGGTGTGAGATGTTTTTGGCTTTGTGCTTTGTGTTTGAGATCATGATTTTTGGTTCTTAATTTTTTGTTTTTTGAGAGACCATTATGGGTATAAAGGTCCCTACTATGTTTTTTAAACTCACCCTTGCATGGGTTTCATCTGCACCTAGTAGTTTATTGTGTGCAGATGACTGGCATCTTTGAATAAGACTCGAGGAGCCAAGACATAACGAAGTATGGAGGTGATTGGTTCACATAGAGTGCCGCACTGATGATCTGTACCTACCCTTTAGGTAGGATCCCTGGAGGGTTACCTCAGGAGCTGTTTTTTCTTTTTTACATGTACTCCATTTCAGTTGGTTTTGTATTCCGGCCACTTTTTTACTTTTAGTACTTACTTTTACACTATGGTGAGGTTTTTAGTTGTGGATGTACCCTTCTTCTTCCATTGTGTTATACTTGTGTGTAGTTTTCCCTCTATGTGTGTGTACAGGTTTGTGGGAAAGCCTATCCTTTTTAGGGATACACCATAATGGTGAAACTCTCCATCACATGCCCTATGGAAGGCGACCTTGGTGTAGTCATGCCATGGGCCTGGGGGACATGTCATGAAAAAGTTGTATCAAAGGGATGTAATTTCTAACATAAGAACTAAGAGTTTATATTTTCAATGGGAGAAATAGCATTTAGTGTCTTTTGTTTGGATTTCAGTCTAGGGAGTCCAGTTTTGGTGATGCGTCCAACGTATCCATACACCAGGACCCTGAATTCTGTTTTCCAACTCGGTACATGAAAAAGTAGTTGCATGTGTTTTGAAAACATTGTTCTCTTGATCTCTTTTGAGTCATCTCAACACATATAACTTATTGACTGAGGTTCATCCTGATTATATTTCATAATTCCTCCATGCAGAAAACAATCCAGGATTCCAATTCATGACCATGAGGATGGTCCACAGAGTGATGAGGCTTCAGTACAAGGTATGATTCCCGAGATGGTACCTTTGGGCGGTGTCCCAGCGATACCACTTCTCGTTGTTCAGATGTTATTACTGGTGCTATTGGTAGAGGACACGTATAGGCTCAGTGCCTCACATGAGTTTCAGGAACAGATACCCCTCATGGTCTGAGGCAAGCCTGACTCACAGGCGGCTACGCAGTAGCTTGAGGTGGTGCCTGAGATTCCATCTAGCCATGTCACCATTCGATCTGATGGAGGCCATAGTAGTGATCCCACTACGTGGCTCAGTAGGGTGATGACAGGGTTTAGATTAGCCTCATCTGACGATGAGGTGACGTTTCTATAGACATATCTTGAGAACCTTTCTATGATAAGGGGTATCTTTCCATAAAAATATAAGGGGTATGTGTTCCCGAGAGCTTATACAGCCTCAGCAGGACAACATATCAGTTTCTAATTATTCGTCGAGGAACATCGAACATTCCAGGTACTCGATAAATATGATATGAATAATGATTCATGGATCGAACCCTTGAGCAAGATTTTTTTAAGGATATTTGAGATGGAAATATTCCTATATGAATTCCAACTTATGTTAGGGTTCTAGGGAGAACCTTTGTGGTTGTATGTTCTTTGGATAAGAAGATATATCCAATGAATGATAGTATTGGGAATGCAGGAAACTGACGCCATCCTCAGAGACATGGGAATGTAAAATTTTATGGGAAGACAAACTGATAGAGACAGATGAATCTGTAGGGCAACAAATGTGGAAGATGAACTAGGAGAGAAGCATGAAGTGGTATACATTTTCACATGATTCAACCAGCACACAAATGTAGTCCCCACCAGGATCATGGAGAAAGATGATAGGGGAAAAGAGTATCTTCATGTGGTCATGGTGTGTGACCCAAGGGCTACAGGAATGATTTGACGTACGATCTGCATCTATTTATAGCTATTGTATTAAAAGACAAAGGTACTAAACATTCCTTATTGACAGGAATCTTTTTCAAGCCCTAGAGTTTCCTATTTAACCATTGACATGACCCTTACGTATGTAGATACCTATGGGAGGATACTTGATAATCACACTTTTGCTGACGGTGTGATCTGAACCTTGAGGTAAGAGTTTCGGTTGGAAACTCTTGGTCTCCGCATCAAGGTCTTGCGACGTTAGTTTTTGAATGGGCTGGTCATCTATTGTTCATGCTCATATTTACTGTTTTAGGAAAAAAGATATGGTATATCTACAACGTTGGAATGTGGTTTTTCTCGGTCAGTGAAAAATGAAACCTAGACAGCACAGGATAAACTCATGCATTGAAGGGTGTATCTGATCACAGTTGATTCAACCAGCCTTACCCGGATGGCAGTAGGAGTTTTTAGTTTTTAGTTCCCAACAGTAGTTGAAGAGTGTGGGAAAATCCTTTCTAATAGTGTTTAGAAGATTACCTCCCCATAGGGAGAAGGAATTCTATATTGGCTTGTACCCTGGGATTACACCGATATCTACAACTGCATATCAGATGGCACCCACGGTGCTCCGGGAGCTGAGATTATAGTTAGGATACTTTTGGAGGAAAGACTTAGTAAGACCAAATGGTAGGTTATGTGGGGATTACCGAAAATTTAACCATGTTGCTGTGGTGAATGAGTACACACTACCAAATGGTATAGGTCACATCAATCAGTTAAAAGGGGTAGCTTTTTGAGTGGATTGAATGGTGCCTGTAGGATTTTCAGCAGTTGAGACATTGAAGATGGTTGGAGTTCCACCATTTCTATGACATAGAAAAATTCTATACTCCTAGGAAGGGGGACATCGTAGAATATGCGCTCAGTAGGAGGTCTGGTTTGCAGTTACTGAGTGTGGTGACAAAGCAGCATGCCACTTTGCAGATACCTTTTGTGGATTGTGATAGAGCGGATTATCTCCAGTCTATGACTTTCACTCCCCCACTCTATCTTCAAGTACTGTAAGCAAAACTTTTGGACATTGAATATGAGGCCCAATGTGCACAGATATCCTCAGGAAGGGTCCTGAAGTATTTTTTGATGGTAGAATAATGTCATCCTTTTCCAAGGACGAACCATGGTACTGGTGATGCTACAAGAGGAGGTGTTGAGGGAATTCAAAACATCCCCTTTGGCGGTACATCCATGTGTGCCGAAGATGTACTAGGACCTCTGGTGCCAGTACTGGTGGACAGGGATAAAGAAATTAGTGGAAGAGTTTGTTTCAAGATGCCTCATATATCAAGCAGTGAAGGCCGATCACCTAGTTCCAGCAGGCTTGACTCAACCACATGAGGTGCTCAAGTTGAAGTGGGATGGATTATCTATATACATAATGAGAGGGTTACCACGTACATCTAGGGGATATGATTCCATCTTGGTGATCATTGAAAGAATCACCAAGTCATCCCACTTCCTACCAAATCAAAAGGAGGGATAAGTAGAGCTATTGGGACGCCTCTACGTACATGAGATTGTAAAGATTCACGGGGTGAATAGATGATTATCTAAGGCCATGATGCTCGTTTTACATCCCGTTTGTGGAAAGGATTCTATTCTGGGTTCAGGACTCAGCTACACTTGAGCACCCCCTTCCATCCTCAGGTAGATGGTCAGATTTAGTAGACCAAACTAATTCTTGAGGACATGATTTGTGCTAGCGTCCTTGATTTTGGGAGTAGTTGGGAGGACCACCTACCCCTGGTGGAGTTCGCATACAAAAATAGTTATCACTCAACCATCAGAATGGAACCATTTTAGGCCTTGTACAAGTGACCATTCAGATTAATTCTTTGTTGGACAGAGCTTGGGGAGTCAATAATTATGGGTCCATAGTTGGTACGAGCTACCATTCAGAAGGTGTAGATCTCCCAGTAGCGGATGAAGACTGCATAGTGCCGACATAAGTCTTATGCTGACCGGAGACAGAGACCCTTGATGTATGAAGATGGAGATCATGTCTTCCTATAGGTCTCACCTAGACGAGGATTGCAGAGATTTAGTCAGGGTGAAAAGCTATCTTTGGTGTTCCTCAGACCTTTCCATATTCTCATCAGAGTGGGAGAGGTGGAGTACCGTCTAGATTTTCCCCCACAGATGCACCAAGTCCATCATGTTTTCCATGTGTCAAACCTGAGAAGTTACGTGCATGATCCACTACATGTTATCGACTGGGGCGAGATGGACATTGACGATGGGTCAATGTTCATAGTTTTCCGGGTGGAGATAGAGGACCGATAGGAGTGGGTCAATCGTGGGTGGTTTATTCCTTTGGTGTGCGTTTTCTAGCAGCATGAGAATATTCTAGTGAGAACATGGGAGCAGGAGTCTCTGATTCACACTCAATACCAAAATTTGTTTACTTATCCTTTATGTTGATTTCAGGGATGAAATGCCCTACATTTAAGAGAAGTTAATGACCTAGAATTTCAATGTAATTTTTTTAATTAAATGAAAATATTATGAGTCTGTGAAAATTGACGTTACGTGAATCTGAGGCCCAAAGGGCCCAAGACAGAATTTTGAACTTTTTTTAAAGTATGTTCACTATAGGTTCATTTGGCGATTTCTATCTTCTAAACTGGTGATCAAATTAAAAATATGAGGGAACTTATGAATCCAAAGTGTCAGGATTATCTTAATGGAATAGTAACATCGACAGAAAAGGGTTAGATGAATATTTTAATTTATTGGGCTTTACTAAAAAAATTAACACAACAAGTTATTTTATTTATTTCCTTGTAACTGTTGAGTGGCGGTAGCGGGACCCCTAGGTTGTCAGACCATTTAATGGCTGGTTACACTTGGTTGTTTAACCGCACTATTGGGATAATTAATTGGTTCATTAATTGAATTTATTAATGAACATCATTAATGGAGTGGTTGGATGGTCTCCTTTTTTCTCATAATTAAGTAATGATTGGGCATGTGTTTTATGCACTCACAAGAGGAACCCTTTTTTATGTCCCAACTATGTCTTCCAACAAATTATAATGGAGCATTGAAAACTATTGGATGATTCAAACCAGACAAAGTTGAGTGACGACAAACACCTTCGATCACTAATTCATCCCACTAATCCAAAAAGACTTCAAACACGTTCGAGGTAGGGGGATGTCTTGATTTATTTCTAAGAGTTTACAAATTCTTACCTCTTGATAAAGTTTCAACCCCTCCCTTGTTATAATGCTAATGTGGAGTGTGCGGGATAAACCAAACAAAGATCATACCATTAGATGTTCTTGGTTATGTTGTGTTATTCATGGTCAACTAATCAGCAACATGAAATGTCCAAACCCGGAGCCACACAAATATGGAAGCATCTTGGGGGGTGGGGTAATAGGCGCAGTCAGAAGAGAAAATAGATCTCTGGATCATCACCGGTGGCCCATAGAAGCTTCGCAGGCGCGGCGACACCGATGATCAGAGAACGTGGCGACTGCCTCACATTAGTCATGAAGAGGAGGCAGCATCCGAAGGCTCCATGGCAGACAAGGTCATTTGGGTGACGCTGGTCGCATAGACTATGGTGGAGCACCACTGAGGAGGTTTGTAACTTCATGTTGTTATGGACGAAAGGGGCGAGCGACCATCACCGGCCATGTTGATGCAGGGAGGTGCACTGTGGCAGCGCGCCGCAGAGAAAGTCTGCTACTTCGAGCCATGGAAGAGGGTGGACCCGTGCCCCGCGGGTCCCGTGGGTGACCGGTATGAACGAACCGACCAGGTTGAGCGGCGCCAACTGGCACCACTGATGATGAAACACAAATGGCTATGCCATTTGGGACGGGAACAGACCCATGGCTAGCAGGCCAGTCGTGCCCTTCTTGTGGGTTGGGCGGTTCCACAGCATAGCCAACCGGGCTGAAACCGCATCCCAGTGGGCCAAACTGGGACTCGCCAAACCGGGACATGCCCATCCCCTTTAGGTTGGTCCCATCGGGCATGGTTGGGTTGGTTTTACTGGGTCAGAACGCACCTGGACCCCTTTCAGCCCAGTTATGCTTCAATGGTCATTACTCCTATAACAAATGGATGTTTGACAAAACTTATACGACAACAAAACCCTTAGGGTGAGACGGTCCTTTCAATATACACATCATGAGTTTTTGAGAATGTTGGAGTACGCCCAAGTTGGATCGAACCTGAATCCAACCGGACCCTCAATACTAAAATGCTTATAACATACAGACTGGGTGTATGATTGATGTGTCATATGTTCCGTTGGAACCCTTATAACATGATGGGTAATCAGGTTACTTCTTTGTGGGACATTTTTTAGGATGAAATATGGACGATGGATTATGGATCAGATCCTATGAAAAACAAGCATGAATATTGTGTCAATCCAGTGGCTTATTGTGACCTGATGAAGGTATAGCGATCCTTTGCGGGTCAGTAATCAACAATCCACCATGGGGAATAAGTTAGCGATCCTTTGTGGGTCAGCATCTATCGATCAAATGTGGGTCATTTCTCATAAATCTTGTGTGGGTCACTATCTATCGATCCTGTGTGGTTCAGTGCTTAATGATCCGGTATGGGTCATCCACCACCGATCCAGTGTGGGTCAGCATCTATCGATCCTACTTGGGTCACCAACAAATACTCTCAATTGAATAATATGATTTTGCATTACGACTAATCATATATACTTCTGTACTTATGTTTTATACATGGTGAGAGCTATTTTTTTTTGTGCTTTGTGTTTGATATAATGATTTGTGGTTATTCCTTTGTGGAATTCTGAAAGATCTTCGGGGGCCTCGGGGTCCCTATTGAGTATTGTTATATTCACCCATGCACGGGCTTCGCACGTACCTTGTTGTGTCTCGTGAAGATGATCAGTATCTTTGACTAAGACTCGGGGAACCAAGACTTGACGCATTACGGAGGCGACCAGTTGACGTAGAGAGCCGCATTGACGAGTTCTGCAAACGCTTCAGGTTAGATCCATGGAGGGAAACCTCAGGAGCTATTTTTACATTTTACCTATAATCCATTTCAGTTGGGCTTCTATTCTAGCCCTTTTTACTTTATGTACATAATTTTACACTCAGTTGTGGTTTCTATTTTTGGTTTTACCTCTCTTGTTCTATTGTGGCAAACATGCGGGTAGTGTGTCATGTATTTGTGTGTACAAGTTTGAGAAAAGCCTTACTTTTTTAGGGTCATTCCTTTCCAGGGATAGTTGCCAACCCCTGGCATATGGAATGCCAGATTTTGGAAGTCACGACATGGGCCCCGGGGGACAGGTCGTGTCAGATTAGATAATCAATAAATCATACAGATTGTTTATTTGGGGGTATCCCTTTTTAAAATCCTTTATAATGGTTTATAATGAAAATTTTATATATCCTAAGTATATCCCCCAAGATTTCCAACCCCGATGTGTAGTAAGGCTCACTATCATGAACCAGTAGACGATTAGTTCCATACCAATGTTCCCATTTAAAAGTAATTAAACCTATGTATATCTGTTCTAGAACCACATCAACTTTTAGTATCCATATAAGGATGTATTGTACTAAAAAACCATATAATATCTATCTTATGAAACCATTAGAATTTTATCCTAGATATATCCTCAATTTATAGCATATTTTTATTATATTTAATCTATGTTTTAATAAATCTAGTTCCAAATAATTCTACGCAAATAATTATGAAACCAACTGTAGTTACCCCAACACCAGTAGTCCGAAGCCGGTGCCTTAATTTTTTACATTGGCATAGCTAAATTGTGCTGAATCCTAAGGGACAAATCAGTTTAGTAGTTTTCAAGAACCAGATATGTACATTAATCCCATTTTACATTGAGAAAAGAAAATAAAACATAGTAAATAAAAAAAAGTGTTATGCATATTTGAAAAATCATTTAAAGGATTCATCTTCAAAACCAAGGGATGGGAAACAAAATAAGAATGAGATTTAATTCTTAGTATGGTTTAGGTATATTAGAAGCATTCATGAATCATTAAATAATAATCAATATGGAAGGATAAATAACATAAAACACATAACATTTACTTAAATTGATTGTAAGAATATATATGACAAAATCAATATGTTGTGGTAAATAACTGAATCCCATTCCATTTAATCAATAAACAGATAATGAAATCTATCTAGAGATAATATCATTATGAATATATTATTGATAATAATAACTAACATATTAATGAAGGAAATGATTAATTATTTAACACCATGAAATCAAGAATCATCACACCACTATTGTTCAGACCTTTCATAAGGTTTTTTAAATACAAGAGGTATAAACATGTTAAATTTGGAAAACATCATGAGCCGTACCGATGCATAGAGGGGAAATATTTTACCAAGCCCCACAAATCACTATTGGTCTAAATAATTCTGTTTATATCAAATAATCAATCCAATCCATGAATTATTATTCCATAACATCGGATATCCAAATTGAATAAAAGGTAAGGATTTATCAATATTTACATAGTTAGTTAAATACACATAAAATTAAAAACAAAAATTTAAAATTGGTATATAGTTTAGGAAATAATAATATCTATTAATTTTTTTTGGATATTTAGATTAATTTTTTTTCAAATGAACGATTGAAAAAAATTGATTATTTCAAGGAAATGTTACCAATCAAAAAAGTGTAATTTCTAAATTAAATTTACTTCTTATTAATTTTCAATTCAAATCAACATGGATGAAATAATTCAAATTGAGAATTAATATCTCATAAATAACGATTTTTTCATGATATCACATTTTAAATGTTATTGTATAAACCACAAAAATTGAATTAGTTAATAATAACAAATAAGTCTCAGTGGATTGTAAATAAAGATGAAATTCTAGACCTTAAGTATACATTTGGTTGAACATGATTTAGCCTCAAATATTGATATTTTAGAAAAAAATTAATTTTTAAAAGAACCATCTTATTATTTGTAATAATATATAATATACTTTTACAAAATATTATTACCCATTTTTTATTAATCATTCATTATTTTCAATGTTTTGTGTGTTAATTACTTTTTTTTCTTAAGAATGTTTTATCAGGAAAGATCGGGTTCTTTCACATCTTACATAGTTATATAATTTCAATAATATTAATCCTGAAATAATTATCATATTTTTACATTAATTTTAATTTTAAAACCAATCATGAATAATGGTTACTAAAAATTAAGTACATAATGGTCATGGAGAGGATAAGTTGTATGTACACATGTGTAATGTTTTCATTTTTTACTGTTCATTATGGAAATGTGGTAAGATTAATATTTACATCAATGAATTATCATAATATAATTAATACCATATTATATATTCATATATATAATACATGTGGTTTTGTTATGAAGAGACTATCACATCGCTTCGTAAAGGTGGTAGTCCACAATACACGAATGAAGCAATAATAATTACAAGAGTGAAATGGAACGAAAGATAATGGAATTTATTATATTTAAATAATGATAAATATGTAATTATAATCATAATAATTTCTTGTATATCACATATAATAACTACAATTATCTTTATCACCTTTCAGGTGAAGCATTATTGAAAGGCGGACCACATTGCTTCGCGACATGGTTTTCCACTGTACACATGAGAAACATTATTATATCTCCGAAAGAATAGTAGGTAATGATATAAATATGATATAGTGGTTACAGTGGTCTAATTATGTTATAAATAATATATATGTTACATATCAATCATAATACCCATCCTTTACTGGTGGAAATGAAAAAATAATGACATTAGTTTGTAAGGTGGTAGTCCTCCATACAAACGAGTGATTATTTTTGTAACCTATTTGATATATGTGGAGATAGATTTAGGTAAATATCTTATTATAAAAATATCATAGTATATGGAAGAAACTGAGGTTATCATTTCATCAAAATTTAATAAAAACTGATGGAGTTGGATAATGAAATAAAATAAAGACGGTCGTTGAAGACGATTACCTCTTCTTCAGGTATCCTCCTTAGTATTTCACTAAATACTTAATTGGATGAATTTATGGAAGAAAACAAGTCTTTTAAGATTATATGAGGTAATTTTAAAAGTTATTTGGGGTGGTTTTGGTTGAGGAAAAATGATTTATGTGTGTGAAGAAGTTAAGGGATTGATATCCCATTTATAGGTGTGTAGTACCATACTTTTAAGGACTCAAAAGTATTCACTGTTGTGAGGATTCCCATTACTAAAGTGGATCCAAAATAGAATAATAATTTATCAAATGGTTTATGTGGTTGAGAAACATCCCCAGATCACAAAATAGTACTAATTATTATCATTTTGTTTCTTACTAGTTATGTTTAATAAATTTTATCTTTATATTTTTTCCCATTGTAAGTTGCGTCTTTTTATTTTCCTAGGAAATTTATCATTAAATATTAAACTTTAAATTATATTTATTAGATAATTTTGGCTTTCAAATTTAAATTATGAATTCCAATTTATTAAATAACATTCCTATGTGTGTATAAAATTATGTTCATTAAAAAATAATGTAATGCACATTACCTCAAAATAACATTTGTCATAGTAAATAGATTTAACTATTTTCAGTAATCATTATTATAAAAAATTAAATTGAATTTAGAATATTATATAAATTATTTAGATAATAAATATTAAATTCATTTTTCCAATTTCAACTCACTAAAGTGGCACAATATATTTTAATATTAATACAAGAGACGCGATGAGAAAGATGGTTTTTAATGTTAATATGATGAATAGTTTATAATGGTTTTATATCAAAATACAACATGAATGTTATTCCAAGGACCAAAATTGGATTAATTGATATTATATTTATATAATATTATTAAATAAAATTTAAAATACAATTTAACATTATAAATTATTTAAGTGAAAAGTGAATTGTGCTAAATTAGAATTCAGTATTTTTCAATAATAATCAGAAATGGATATTTTCAAAAAATTACCAAAAACTCGTTCAAATATATTATTTATATTATTATTTAAAAAATGAAGTATATTTTTTCAAATAAAATCACTATATGTTTTGAAAATTAATTTTATATTGAGGGCAAAATGCGCCACTAAACCATGATTCTTAAACCAGTTATTTTTTGAATTGTAAGCTATAAAGGAAATTAAAATTATTCTAAATTAAATATATTGTAAAGACATATGGTGTTATCTTTAATTCAAATCAAAAGAAATAGTGTCAAATATAATAATAATGTTATTTTATCATAATATTATTTTATTATTTTATTATTTTATTTAATAATCATGAATATCAGGAAATAACTCAATGTGGATATGATATGGTAAAAAATGTCATAAATTTTCCAATTATTCGAAATGTTCACCTTATATTTAAAAATAAAGAATATTTAATATTGAAATGGTACCATAGATAAAAGTAAAATTTATAAAAAAGGATAATAAATAAAAGATAAGGTTTAAAATTACAAAAAAATGTATACATTCTATTAGTTGATGGGATTACAACCCAATCATACTTTAATTTAATTTAATATCCATTTAGGTTAATTTTAATTGAGAATTAATTTATTATGATTTAATCTTTGGGAAATTTCAAAAGTTCCCCTCACATCAATTATAAAAGTACACCTCCTCCTTCACTTATTTACACCACTTTGAGCCCTCTGGATCACCTAACACCATCTATTTTCTAGTATCAACTTACACATACATATTATAGAGGTTATGGTATTAAAAAAACACCACAACTATTATAACAACCATACTATTTATTACATATTTAAACATGATTTATTTCTTAAACATGAACTATAGTCAAATCTGAGGATCGAGTGGTCTAGTGTCTTGGTAAATTAGGAAAATTTCATAACAACCCAAAACAATACATGTTTATTAAAAAATTATTTTACATGACCAAAACATTCCTTCGTACTTAACATTGCATGGATAACCTGATGACATGCATAAGAAAAAGGTGAGCTATAAAGCCAAGTAAAGGATTAAAAAATGAATAAAATTAAATATATAGTACATGTTAGTAAATTGTCATATCAATGGAGCACAACAGAAATATGAAAATAAAGGAATGATATGGCATGGATATCATAACATGGAAATGTGGCAACAACATTTAACATGATATTAACACGAGCCAAGGATCATTTCACATGGAGCATTAGTAAAACCTAATTTCACTTTAATTATCATGAGTAAACCATCACCACAGTTTAATTTTCATTATTAAGCCCTCATTGAATATGGTGTATCATGATACTATTCTTTACCCAATGCATTGGAGTTCTATTAGGGTACACCCTTCATAGTCATTACATTTCACGCATATGTGTACAACATTGATCATAAAACTTGGATTAATTAAAAATAATAATTTATTACATGAACACGAGATGAGGAATACAAAAATATATGTCCCAAATCAACAATTACAAATGAATAGTGTTGAATACTCATTATAGAGAAATGGGTATGGTATTCACTTACATGATGATTTTGGCATGGGAATTTTTTTTTTGTAAATCCAGCAACATAGCGACGTCAAATAGAAATCGTAAAATGGGTGGATGAGAGAGAAATGGGAATATAATATTATATAAATTAAATGGATAGTAATGTGTTCACGGAACATAATATCCCAACATATGTAATGGAATTTGGAGGCATAATATAAAATAATTGCTTGAATGTAAATGAGGAGAGAGGAATCCCTTACAAAATATCGGCATGGAAACATGTGTACGTGGGAGGTTTTAAAGAGAGATAATATAAGGCCCCATCCTTAAACCTTACTTAAACTTGAGTTATTACAAGATTACACATTGAGGATCTTTTCAGGTTTAGAGTTTTAGAGAATTAGATCATGAAACTTGCATTACATTCCACATTTAAACAAGGTGGTTACATAAAAGACAATATTTATTCTTCCCATCAATGGAAACCTATTTAAAATAAAACACGGATTCTTTCTTGACACATCCTTGACACTATCGTCACATCATGTACCTTTCCCTTGACCTGTGAAAAGCATTTCAAAAACTTGGGATGAGCATAAAAAGCTCAGTAAGGGTTATAAAAATATGGAAAGGAAACATGAGTTCATATATACATAAGAATGAAATCATACTTTACCCATAAAACATAGGCATATCAAATCATGAATAAATCATAGAAAAAATAAGACATAAAGGTAACTTGAGGCATTCATAACATTCTTACGTAGGGAGTAACCCTCTAGGTTACGTTTGGAATACCCATCACAGTATATTCCCTAAATCTCTTCGGAGAAACCTTAACGTTTTACTCCTTCGCGTTACCCAATGCATTGGAGAGCTATATCGGGCTCACCCGCCCTTAGTTTATCACGGAACCACCCGTTCTTCATAACAATGCCCAAGAACCATAACATAATCGTATCACATAAAACATGAATAAAGGAAACATAACATTTCCACATTTCAATCACAATATAACATTTTAGGATATTGAAATAATGAATCCATTCAAAAAGAAACCATTTCCAAAACCATTTAAAACATTTAATAAAGAGATTTTTGAATCAAATTGTCCCATACCACCTTGCAGATTAAAAGTTTAAACCATTAATATCCATATAAATAAATCCTTAAAACCATTTTGAAAACATGGATATTAATAAGAACAAATGATTAAAACATTTAAAATGATATTTTGGTTAAAGGGGTTTTACCAAAATTAGAGACACTTGAATACAATAATTGAGGAATAACATTTATTCAGAACTTTATAATATCATGAGAATAAATGGATTCATGATATAATACTCCAAAGTACAGTATATACACCATATAAGAGTGAATTGGTGCATAATAACAATGAACCATCAATAGAAATGTCAAATGTGATGAAATCCCTTATAAAGAAGGTATCCTTAAATTAAGGATAAATCAATATTAAAATTATGTGTGAAAAATATAAATACACCCAATATAATTGGATATTAAGTGTAAAACAATAAAATGTCATTCACACATATTCAAATGATGACATATTCAATGACTACATGTTGAACACAAAGAAATCGAAATTGGGTTAAAATGTTCCCTTGACAGCCTAACGGCATCACATCAAAATGAGTTGATGAGAGATAAAAAGTGTATCTCATCACTTGGACATAAAATTTACATCAATTAGGATATATGAGAACATATCCCAACATAACAATATGTAAATTAAAAGAACCAACAAAAGAAGTCTTTTAAAAAAAGAAGAGGGTGAAAGGTTCCCTTACCGACTTGGGTATCTTTCAAAACATACACCCCATGAAAGAAGGACAATAGATCATTGATGTAAATACTCATAAACGAAAGTATATTACACAAAGAGTAGAATAATGGGCCGTACATACACCCCTCAATGAAATTTGTGGCAAATGTAGCATAAATCTCACGGGAATAAAAGTGAGATGAAAAATCCCTTACGAAAATTCGGCAGCCTAATGGCGCCACTCAAAACTTTCAAAATGGATTGATGAGAGGAAATAGGGTCTCTCATCATATGAACATAATAAGTACAGTAGGAGTAATATAAAATAACATCCCAATCATAAGAAATATGATCTTAAAAGGAATGACATAAAAGAGTGTACTTAAAAAGAAAGAGAGGTGTAGGATCCCTTACCTTGGGTCCGACTTGACTCGATCGTTCTTTAATCTCCTGAATAATAAACTTGAGTTAATTTCTAATTCCTTAAGAACCTTTTTCAAGTTCATTATTACTTTTATACCACTTATTACCATGTCATAAACATTATGTAATCATTTAAGTTAATAATATTTGTTTTGCCGATATTTGGTTCTTAAGTCGAAAGTGGACTTCTTACAATTACATGTTGTTCGTGTGGCCAAATGTTTATTATATCCAGAATTTTATTAATTATGTAGATATCATATATGTCATATATATCCAGTACATGCATGCATTTATAACATTACATAATCATTTAGAGGTAAGAAATGAAATGCACCGTCCATGGAGACGGTAAGCCGTACGTACGCATGAACACTACTTTCATTTATATTTCGTATTTTATAGAATGGAATAATAATGATATAAAGGTATATTATAATTCCAGTATAATATCATATATAATATCATATTTCCATCCTTTATACATCCCACATATGGTATTTAACGAATCAAATCACTTTGAGGGGGCGGTAGTCCGCACTTCCTTAAATGAAGATATCGCGTATACCCATAATCGAAGCCATAAAGGTAAGACAAAAATGAAAAATACAGAAGCTTAAATAAAACATAAACATATTATATATCATATATAAAAATAGTGACATCATAATGGCCACCTTTAAAGGTGTTAAATGAGTATTGAACAGTCATCGTTTCGGGAGGCAGAATTTCACCATCCACGGAAACCGTATGTTCTTTAACCATTTGATGTAGTTGTGTGAGAGTGTAGCTCGAATAAATCTTATAAAAACATCCTTGTATATTGAAGATACTGGTGTTGTTACAAAAGAAGTAAATAAAAAGAGTTTAGGGGGTTGGAGAAGCAAAATAAAACAAATGAACATGAGAGAATGAATTACCTTTAAAAGTGTAACTCCTTTTGATTTGAGCCTAAAGGCTTCCTTTGAAAGGATTCTGCCCAAAGGGAATCCTCTAGGATGAGGAGAAAGATGTGGAGAGAGTAAATGGGCAGGGGTTGGCCGAGCCAAAGGCTTGAGGAGTGTGTTAAATGAGGTAGAGGTGGGGGCCTTTTATAAGAGGAGAGGAGGGGTACGTTTGGAAAGTAAAGAAATATTACTTTATTTGAAAATGTGTTTCGGTTTCAAAAGGTCCCACATTGATATAATTCGTGGATAAGGTGATAAGGCTTCGAAATCCACTCATCCAATAAGTTTTGGACATGTGTAGTTCATATATTTTACATTATCTTTCCATTTTATTTAAATCGTCAAATAATGATGTCATCGCTGCATCATTATTATGTCATAAATAATTTAATTTATAAAATGTCTAAAAATTATAAAAAAATACTATGACGTAGGAAATCTTT
Source organism: Viscum album (assembly GCA_963277665.1). Taxonomy (NCBI): domain Eukaryota; kingdom Viridiplantae; phylum Streptophyta; class Magnoliopsida; order Santalales; family Viscaceae; genus Viscum; species Viscum album. The sequence goes on from OY728167.1 coordinate 30,133,165, forward strand.
TTAGATTTCCAATTAATATTTATAATCAAAAATATGACCTGTATAACCTCACTTAAAAATTGTTTTAGTAAAACATATCATGTTTGTGTCAATTTTACTTTTACATTAAATAAAATGTTATTTATGTCATTTCCCAACCAAAGTTGATCCATGGGGTCCCCAAGTTGACCCATTGCTTGTCTTGGTCGGCCATGATACAACCAATTAGGGTAAGACATGTTTCAAGCTCATCTCATTTTATTAAAGTATTATTTTTAACTTAAACTACACTAATTACCACTAATCGCGATTAAAAACTTAATAAGTTACTATTCACCAAAAAATTATTTTAATCTCATTGAACCACATTTTACTTCTTAATGACAACCATGTATGTCGGATTTTTGAAAATCAAAACACAATGATGGCAAAATTTCATTTAAACGGAAAATCAGTTTTAGAAGTACCACTTAGTGGTTTCACTATTCATCAAAAATTGAAGTTTTTCAGAAAAATCCCAAAAATTCACCCTAAGCTATATTTGATATTCTGAATTAAAAAATGAAGTCCGTTTTACAAAATTCAAAACATATAAGTCACATTAATTAATTTAATAATTAATTCCCATTGTCATGACAAATAGCGTGTTTTATGAAACATTAAGTATCAAAAGATTGACACTAGTTTAAGTCTGATTTCAAAGTGAAATTGATTCCAACGACCACTATTGGATTTAATGGTAAAAATATTTTCTAATTTCACTTTAAAACCAATTCAAAATATAATCTAATCATATAAATAAATTAGATTAAAAAGTGGTTTTTAATTAAAATACAAAATTTTACACTATTCATTAAAAAAATGAACTTTATCGGAAAGATACCAAAAATTTACACAAAGTAAATTTTGATGTCCCGATTCTTAATAAGAGTTTTATTTGGTCCAAAAGAATGTTTAAGAGTGAAAAAAACTATATTTAATGACGGTTCTCCATCAAAAGGTGATAAGTGAACCTTTAGTGAAAACTAGGGCATATACGCCTAAAATTGAATTCTTTCCGTATTTTAAGCCTTTATCTTTTATTGTATAAATGTAAAAATATTTAAGAACATATATAATCATATTTTAGTTATTTCTATCCATTCCCGCCATTACAACAGCTACATGTTAACTACCATTTAGAATAATATTATTTTATTATTAGAGTGCAACGTAAGATTCCCAAGAAACTCGTTGTTGCGTGTTGGGTACGCCATTGAGCATAGCGTCCCCTTTAAAGTCATCTTAATATTTTATTCACAAATATGGATAAATATGAAAATGTCATATTCCTTATTTACCTGGGGTGTTACATCCTTCCCCCCTTTTGGGAATTGCGTCCTCACAATTTTAAAATTGCGCTTGGAAACATCCTTGAACGTCCCACATCGGAACAAGAGTCGGTAAAACAATCACTTTAAAATAAAGAAAGATAAGCACAGAGGTCACCCGAGTTAACCCATACTAGGATTATAAGTATGAAAATATGGACATGGAGGAGAAAACATAGGGTCATGTTCCGATGGAGAGTGATAGAAAACATGTTTAGGAGAAAGTTAACAATAAGAAAATCACAAACTTGTGATGGGTTAAACGGTGTTGGGTTCCCCAGTAGGAAAAGTTAATAGACAACATTTTTGTTTTAAGTTACTTTTTATTGAGGAATTTATTCATAAGGAAGCATAATCACTTATCATGTTGACTTTCAACTTTTACTAGATTCCTTAGTCAAACTCATTTTTTTTCCAAAAGACAAGTATTTAGGGAGACTTGTTCGCATTAAGAGTACTATAATCAACTTCTAGAGAATCACATAATCCCCAAAATAGAACTATATACATCCCATGTATTTAGGCATTAACCAAAACCAAAAAGGTTAGTACAAGATCAGATAATCCAGAAAAGGATAACCCCTTATAAAAAGAAAATCTATTCTTAATCTCCAAAATTTTTCCAACAAAACCCAAAGTTCAACGAGGACCATCCGATAAACAATTTGTCCATAAAATTCTTCAATGTAAACCAATATAAGATTGAAACCCAAATATTTTATGGATTTAGTCACATAGTCTTCCAAGTTAAATCGTAACATTTATCTCCAAACAACATCAGTTTCTCCTAAAGTCTCACATTGAAAAGTAATTATCCTAATCACATATCCTCCAAAATCAACTTACTCTTAATTCATAAAATCATATAACTAAACATAATCAGTCAAACTAACCAGGGACTTCACGTAGTCCAGTGGTAGGCGATAAATACCAGTCGCACTTTGGTTGTGGGTTCGATTCCCGCAGCATTGTCCGACGCGACAGGTTGTCACACGGTCTGCGTGTTGTCCTTTTTCCAAAACTATATAATTCTCAAATCATTACCCAAAAAGGTATAAAATCATCAAAAATAACCATAACATAATTTAACCTCAATTTTATCTCATGTCTTTCAATTCAATAATAACATATGGTAACCCATAATTACCTCAAAAGTAAGGATCATATAAACCCAAATTGTTCTTTATAACTATGTCCCCAAAAGAAAAGATAACTATTACTTGAATAAAATTTTCCTATATTAAACATCAGGGTTACACATAATATAAAAAGTCTTCTAATGTAACCCCATCATCAAAAGAGACTTAATACTCTTAAGAATTTCACCCTAACTCTTGAAGCCCTTATATGTTGACATCTTACTCATTCAACATTCTTCATGATCCATTATCCATTCCTTTCCAACTTATTCCAAAATACCTCTTTCCTACAAACAAAATCATGAATCATATCCTAAGATTCCAAAATAAGAAAACAATAGTCATGAAATAGTACATACCTTTGATTGGTCATTGTCAGTTTCTTCATCCTCAATCGGAATGGCATTAGGTATTGTTAAACGAATATTGGTACGCTCTTCGTGACCCCATTCACGAAACTTCTTCATAGGACATGTGTTTTCATAATGACCATGCACACCACATTTAAAACATTCAATTGATCCCTCAGAAAGAACTTCTTTCCCTTTCCTCGAGTCAACTGGATGCTTCCTTTTTCCATGGCAGGTTCTTGCTTTATGACCTTCATTTCCACATCTATAGCATATTTCTGTCCCTTTGAAACATTTTCCTAGGTGTTTCTTTCCACATCTTTGACACATAGGTTTTTGAACACACATACCTTTATGATTATTACCTGTACTTCCGTAGGGATTTGTTTCTTGCATATATGATGCCTTAGAGAAATCTCCAAGGTTTAGGTGGTCAATCATGACTCCAGATAGTTGGTTGAGGATAATCAAAAGAGTTCTCATTGCAGCTCCCATATTATTCAGTTGCTTGCTCAAAAAACTGTCACAGTTTCCTTCACATCCACTGTTACTTTGGTGCCTGCTAGATCCATCCATTTACTAAAACCAAAAAGGTCAGTGTGAGTATATCAACAAAACCATCATGTACAAATGAGTAAGATAGACAATAAGATATACTTACTCATTCACTTTATCTAAAACTAAGACTCTTTCTTAAATCTTAACCATTATGGTAACTGTCAATTATTCTTAAAGAATACCCTAACCTCTAAAGTTATCTAAATCGACCTTTGATACCAACTATAAGGCCCCAGCCTTAAACCTTACTTAAACTTGAGTTATTACAAGATTACACATTGAGGATCTTTTCAGGTTTAGAGTTTTAGAGAATTAGATCATGAAACTTGCATTACATTCCACATTTAAACAAGGTGGTTACATAAAAGACAATATTCATTCTTCCCATCAATGGAAACCTATTTAAAATAAAACACGGATTCTTTCTTGACACATCCTTGACACTATCGTCACATCATGTACCCTTCCCTTGACCTGTGAAAAGCATTTCAAAAACTTGGGATGAGCATAAAAAGCTTAGTAAGGGTTATAAAAATATGGAAAGGAAACATGAGTTCATATATACATAAGAATGAAATCATACATTACCCATAAAACATAGGCATATCAAATCCTGAATAAATCATAGAAAACATAAGACATAAAGGTAACTTGAGGCATTCATAACATTCTTACGTAGGGAGTAACCCTCTTGGTTACGTTTAGAATACCCATCACAGTATATTCCCTAAATCTCTTCGGAGAAACCTTAACGTTTCACTCCTTCGCTTTACCCAATGCATTGGAGAGCTATATCGGGCTCACCCGCCCTTAGTTTATCACGGAACCACCCGTTCTTCATAACAATGCCCAAGAACCATAACATAATCGTATCACATAAAACATGAATAAAGGAAACATAACATTTCCACATTTCAATCACAATATAACATTTTAGGATATTGAAATAATGAATCCATTCAAAAAGAAACCATTTCCAAAACCATTTAAAACATTTAATAAAGAGATTTTTGAATCAAAGTGTCCCATACCACCTTGCAGCTTAAAATTTTAAACCATTAATATCCATATAAATAAATCCTTAAAACCATTTTTAAAACATGGATATTAATAAGAACAAATGATTAAAACATTTAAAATGATATTTTGGTTAAAGGGGTTTTACCAAAATTAGAGACACTTGAATACAATAATTGAGGAATAACATTTATTCAGAACTTTATAATATCATGAAAATAAATTGATTCATGATATAATACTCCAAAGTATAGTATATACACCATATAAGAGTGAATTGGTACATAATAACAATGAACCATCAATAGAAATGTCAAATGTGATGAAATCCCTTATAAAGAAGGTATCCTTAAATTAAGGATAAATCAATATCAAAATTATGTGTGACAAATATAAATACACCCAATATAATTGGATATTAAGTGTAAAACAATAAAAGGTCATTCACACATATTCAAAGGATGAAATATTCAATGACTACATGTTGAACCCAAAGAAATCGAAATTGGGTTAAAAAGTTCCCTCGACAGCCTAACGACATCACATCAAAATGAGTTGATGAGAGATAAAAAGTGTATCTCATCACTTGGACATAAAATTTACATCAATTAGGATATATGAGAACATATCCCAACATAACAATATGTAAATTAAAAGACCCAACAAAAGAAGTCTTTTAAAAAAAGAAGAGGGTGAAAGGTTCCCTTACCGACTTGGGTATCTTTCAAAACATACACCCCATGAAAGAAGGACAATAGATCAGTGATGTAAATACTCATAAACGAAAGTATATTACACAAAGAGTAGAATAATGGTCAGTACATACACCACTCAATGGAATTTGTGGCAAATGTAGCATAAATCTCACGGGAATAAAAGTGAGATGAAAAATCCCTTACGAAAATTCGGCAGCCTAACGACGCCACTCAAAACTTTCAAAATGGATTGATGAGAGGAAATAGGGTCTCTCATCATATGAAAATAATAAGTACAGTAGGATTAATATAAAAGGACATCCCAATAATAAGAAATATGAGCTTAAAAGGAATGACATTAAAGAGTGTACTTAAAAAGAAAGAGAGGTGTAGGATCCCTTATCTTGGGTCCGACTTGACTCGATCGTTCTTTAATCTCCTGAATAATAATCTTGAGTTAATTTCTAATTCCTTAAGAACCTTTTTCAAGTTCATTATTACTTTTATACCACTTATTACCATGTCATAAACATTATGTAATCATTTAAGTTAATAATATTTGTTTTGCCGATATTTGGTTCTTAAGTCGAAAGTGGACTTCTTACAATTACATGTTGTTCGTGTGGCCAAATGTTTATTATATCCAGAATTGTATTCATTATGTAGATATCATATATGTCATATATATCCTGTACATGAATGCATTTAAAACATTACATAATCATTTAGAGGTAAGAAATGAAATGCACCGTCCATGGAGACGGTAAGCCGTACGTACGCATGAACGCTACTTTCATTTCTATTTCATATTTTATAGAATGGAATAATAATGATATAAAGGTATATTATAATTCCAGTATAATATCATATATAATATCATATTTCCATCCTTTATACATCCCACATATGGTATTTAACGAATCAAATCACTTTGAGGGGGCGGTAGTCCGCACTTCCTTAAATGAAGATATCGCGTATACCCATAATGGAAGCCATAAAGGTAAGACGAAAATGAAAAATACAGAAGAATAAATAAAACATAAACATATTATATATCATATATAAAAATAGTGACATCATAATGGCCACCATTAAAGGTGTTAAATGAGTATTGAACAATCATCGTTTCGGGAGGCAGAATTTCCCCATCCACGGAAACCGTATGTTCTTTAACCATTTGATGTAGTTGTGTGAGAGTGTAGCTCGAATAAATCTTATAACAACATACTAGTATATTGAAGATACTGTTGTTGTTACAAAAGAAGTAAATAAAAAGAGTTTAGGGGGTTGGAGAAGCAAAATAAAACAAATGAACATGAGAGAATGAATTACCTTTAAAAGTGTAACTCCTTTTGATTTGAGCCTAAAGGCTTCCTTTGAAAGGATTATACCCAAAGGGAATCCTCTAGGATGAGGATAGGGATGTGGAGAGAGTAAATGGGCAGGGGTTGGCCGAGCCAAAGGCTTGAGGAGTGTGTTAAATGAGGTAGAGGTGGGGGCCTTTTATAAGAGGAGAGGAGGGGTACTTTTGGAAAGTAAAGAAATATTACTTTATTTGAAAATGTGTTTCGGTTTCAAAAGGTCCCACATTGATATAATTCGTGGATAAGGTGATAAGGCTTCTATATCCACTCATCCAATAAGTTTTGGACATGTGTAGTTCATAGATTTTACATTATCTTTACATTTTATTTAAATCGTCAAATAATGATGTCATCGCTGCATCATTATTATGTCATAAATAATTTAATTTATATAATGTCTAAAAATTATAAAACAAATACTATGATGTAGGAAATAGTTTTATCTTTCCAATGAATATTTATAATAAAAAATATGACTTGTATAACCCCACTTAAAAATTGTTTTAGTAAAACATATCATGTTTGTGTCAATTTTACTTTTACATTAAATAAAATGTTATTTATGTCATTTCCCAACCAAAGTGGATCCATGGGGTCCCCGAGTTTACCCATGGCTTTTCTTGGTCGGCCATGATACAAACAATGAGGGTAAGAAATGTTTCAAGCTCATCTCATTTTATTAAAGCATTATTTTTACCTTAAACTACACTAATTACCACTAATCGCGATTAAAAACTTAATAAGTTACTATTCACCAAAAAATTATTTTAATCTCATTGAACCACATTTTACTTCTTAATGACAACCATGTATGTCGGATTTTTGAAAATCAAAACACAATGATGGAAAAATTTCATTTAAACGGAAAATCAGTTTTATAAGTACCACTTAGTGGTTTCACTATTCATCAAAAATTGAAGTTTTTCAGAAAAATCCCAAAAATTCACCCTAAGATATATTTGATATTATGAATTCAAAAATGAAGTCCGTTTTACAAAATTCAAAACATATAATTCACATTAATTAATTTAATAATTAATTCCCGCTGTCATGACAAATAGCGTGTTTTATGAAACAATAAGTATCAAAAGATTGACACTAGTTTAAGTCTGATTTCAAAGTGAAATTGATTCCAACGACCACTATTGGATTTAATGGTAAAAATATTTTCTAATTTCACTTTAAAACCAATTCAAAATATAATCTAATCATATAAATAAATTAGATTAAAAAGTGGTTTTGAATTAAAATACAACATTTTACACTATTCATTAAAAAAATGAACTTTATCGGAAAGATACCAAAAATTTACACAAAGTAAATTTTGATGTCCTGATTCTTAATAAGAGTTTTATTTGGTCCAAAAGAATGTTTAAGAGTGAACAAAACTATATTTAATAACGGTTCTCCATCAAAAGTTGATAAGTGAACCTTTAGTGAAAACTAGGGCATATACGCCTAAAATTGAATTCTTTCCGTATTTTATGCCTTTATCTTTTATTGTATAAATGTAAAAATATTTAAGAACATATATAATCATATTTTAGTTATTTCTATCCATTCCCGCCATTACAAAGGCTACATGTTAACTACCATTTAGAATAATATTATTTTATTATTAGAGTGCAACGTAAGATTCCCAAGAAACTCATTGTTGCGTGTTGGGTACACCATCGAGCATAGCGTCCCCTTTAAAGTCATCTTAATATTTTATTCACAAATATGGATAAATATGAAAATGTCATATTCCTTATTTACCTGGGGTGTTACAGATAAAGTGGTCTCTCTTCATTGAAATAGAAGGAGGGATTTATGTGGGAGGTTCTAAATCATACCCCAACATTTGTAATTGAAATAAAAAGGGTATAAGAACATAAATAGATATGAAAAAAAAATTATAAAGGAAGAAATCGCTTAATTGGATGTGTGATACCAAAGGATTGAGAGAGGATTGGTAGTGGATTCTTGGGATATTGAGGCTCCATGGGAGATTTATAGATAAGGTAGGGAAGAGCATGGTAGACCTCAAAATGGTTTTAGTGAAGAGGAATTGGGTATTGAGTTGGTTTATATAGGAATGGAGATGGAATTATTCATTATTTAGGTTTTGGAAACTACACATTTAACTAATAAAAAACACATACCGTCCCATGTTTTTTTACCAATTTTGAGTGTAAGACATTATTTTTAAGGTCAAATATACGAGCTTATTAAAATATTAGTCCAGTTTATGGATTGTTTAGTCACACTCTCAAGGAAGTGATTTTAAAACGTTAATATGTTTTAAAAGACTTGGAGGGTCCAATAAGGTATTGTAAAATTAATCAGGTAAATAGAAAATCACATTATATTAAAGGTAAACCTTATATTGGCCGAATATTTCTTTTATAGTATTTTATTACATCACTATTGGGTTATTATGATGTTATAAAACACATTATATATTTAAACGGTATTTAATTTTTACCCAAAAATTCTACTGTCTCAGAAAATTATGAAAAATTTTCCTTTGGATAATATTGATATCCTGATTTCAAAAATAATATCATTTTATATAAATAATTTTCAAAATATGTGAAGTTTCTCTTTTAAAATAAAAACTTACATTTATTAAAAATTCAACGCTTTTGACAAAACCTATTTTCAAACATTAATAAATGTTACAATTGTATTCATAAAAATTACAAGAAAATATATATTTAATAAAATTTAAGTTAGTAATAATATATTTTTAAATTATTATATAATTAAAGAAACAATTAATTCATCAAAATAGATTTCAAATTTGAATATTAACTAAAAATACTATTTGTGATTTAAAAACCATATACAAAGTAAAAATAATAAAATGAATATATATAATTTATATAAAATTTATGAACATAATCATTGTGATAGTGTCTTTTTATATAACCCCTTATGACACCTACATAATACCATAGGGTAAGGTGTGAGATGTTGACAAACTATTGGGGTGGCTCAGATAATATCACTTGGGTGGAAATCTCTGTCAACTTCCACTTATCCAGTAGGTAGTTCTGTTCATGAATAAAATTTTGATGCTCATATTAGGATTTTTCAAGAGTGATTCCCAATGAAGCAACCTCATTTTCAAGCTTCAAAAAATGGGCTTTATATGGGGTAATTCTACAAGATGAGGCCATCACTTTTTTGTGAGTTAATTGAATTTGTTAAAGACCTATATTTATACTCATCATCTAGTCAATGTTCAGTGACTATATTATCAATGGTAACAAATCTTAATGGTATTTTTGAATCCATACAAATAAAACCATGGAGGTTATTAATTTTTATATAAACATTTTATAAAAAGTAATTCAATTAGGTTCAGATGAATTTTCATTAATAAATGTTTGGGTCATTAAAATCTTCCCCCCTTTAGAAATTTCACCCTCAAAATTTATTTTTCCCACAATAAAACAGATGAAGGTAACTATGAATTATCACTTACTCAGATTCCCACATTTCTTATTTAAACTTCTGTTTTTTTCACAACACATTGACGATGGGAATTGTCTTATAACTTAGAACGTTTTCCCTACGATATAAGATCTTAACCGACATCTCTTCATAGGATAGGTCATTATCCAATGGAACCACCGTTGTATTTAGTACGTGAAATGGGCTAGGTATGTACTTCCCCAAGAGTGATACATGGAATATATCATTTACTTAAGGTAGGTTTGGTGGGAGTGATGGTTGATAGGCCCCTACTCCAACGTGATGAAGGATATCTAAAGGGTTGATGTACATTGGACTAATCTTTCCATTTTTCCCAAATCACATAACTCTCTTCCATGGTAATATTCAGAGGAATACCATGTCCCCATCATCAAACTATAGGTCTCTATGGTGATTATCATCATAGCTCTTTTGTTGACTCTAATAAGCTTTAATGTGCTTTTTGATAGTCAGAGACATATCCACCATTTCTTAGACCATTTCTGGAAATAAGATTTATCACTGCCCAACTTCATCAAATCATGGCATTGTTCTACACCTCTTCCCATAAAGGGCTTCATAAGGATCCATTTAGATGCTTGAGTGGAAACTGTTATTGTAAGAGAACTCCACGAGAGGAAGATGTCAATACCATCCTTCTTTTAAGTCCACTAATCATGTTCTCAAAATTTCTTAATGTGTTTGAATATTCTAATCAGATTGGCCATTAGTATGATGATGATAAGACTTACTGAAGTTTAACATATTATTCAGAGTGTATTGGTGACTCATCCAGAACATAGAGGTGAATCTTGGATCTCAATATGATATAATAGATAGTGGTACTCCATGCTGCCTTACAACTTATCTGATGTATATTCATTACAGTTGATTAAGTGAGAATTCCTCTTGAAATGCAATGAAGTGTGTATTCTTTTAAGATGATCCACAAAAACCATGTAAGAATTGTTTCCTTTGGATATCTTCTGATGTCCAGATACAAAGTCAATGATGATGTTCTTCCATTTCTATGTTTGTATGGGTAATGGTTTCATCATCCCCTTATACATCTGGCTCCCAGCCTTCACTTTCTGACAAACCTGGCACTTTGATGTATACTAAGAAATCTCCGTCTTCATGTTATCCCACTAGTAATTCCCTTGGAGATATCAATAAATCAATGTGTTTCCTGGGTGAATGGTGAAATTTGAACTATGTACATTAACCAAAATTTCATTCTTTAAATCCAGACTTGATGGAACACATAGTCTTTTACGAAATATCACTATTCCTTCTTCATTAGAATTGAACAATAATGATTTACCTTTTCTGATAGTTTCCACATTATTTTGAATTCCCACATCATCTTTCTGAGCATACTTTAACATTTCCAAAATAGACGGTTAATAAATAATTTGAGAAAGGATTAATTATGTTCCCTTATTTATGATTTCCATGTCCAAATTCATAAAATATAAGAATATTTGATCCTTCTCAATTCTCATCAATGAAATAGTATTTGGATACTTTCTACTTAGAGCATCTGACACCTTGTTCTCGTTTCTTGGATGGTAGTGAATTGAACAATTATCGTCATTGGTCAGATATAACCATCTTTGTTGGAACATATTCATCTATTTATATGTGAATATATAAATGAGGCCTTTTTTATTCATATTTATTTCCCAATTCTCCCCAAATAGGTAATTTTTTTCAATTTTTAAAGAAACAATTACTGCATCCAACTCCATATAATGTGTTGGATAGTTTTTCTCATGAACGTTCAATTACCCTAAACAATAAGCAATGACTTTCTCTTTTTGAATCAACATACATCCCAAGACCATATTCGAAGAATTACTAAATACAACAAAACATTCTCCACTTATGGGTAGTGTGAGAACAAGAGTAGTGATAAGCCTCCTTCTAAAACCCATGAATATATCTTCGTATTTATAACTCCTAGAAAAATTTACTCCCTTTAGGGTAATCGGGTTAAAATGGTTGGGAAATCCTGAGAATTGTTTCATAAATCGGCGATAATATCCAGCTATCCCCCGGAAGCTATGGATTTCTTTCATCGATGCTGGCCTTGACCATACCTCAATTGAATCTATCTTGGAGGGATCCACAGATATCCCATTGCTTGTGATGATATGAAACAATAATGAGACATCCTTCAATAAGATCTTATTATTGCTATAATTTTCATAGAGCATCTCCTTTCCCTAGGTCTCTAGTACAGTAATTAAATTCTCCCCATGCTCATCCTTGGTTTTGGAGTACATTAGAATATCGTATATAAAGACTACCAAAAATTTGTCGAGGTAATCTATAAATACTATATTCATTTTTTCGGTGAATATTTCTGGGGAATTAGTGAGTCTGAAAGACATTACAATGAATTCATAGTGCCGTTACAATGTATGAAAATCAGTCTTGGGGATATTATCCTTTTCCCCCTTACAGGTAATATCCTGACCGAAATTCCTCATTAGAAAAGTATTTTGCAACACGTAGATAGTCGAACAAGTCCCAAATTTGGGGCATAGGATACTTGTTCATTATTTTGATATTGTTGAGATCACTATAATCAATGAAAAGGAATTGGACCATCCATATTTTTGATGAAGTTGACAAGATCATCCCATGCGGAAGCACTTGTTCATATAAAACCTTAATCCAGATTCTCCTCTAGTTATTTCTTTAGCTTATCAAGCTCCCCAAATACCATTCTATAAAGAGTCTTTGATATTGTAAATTCCCTAGGTATAAATTCAATAGAGAATTCAACATCACTTTTATGAGGACAACCATAAAATTCCTCAAAAAACACTTCAGCGAATTCCCTCACAATAGAAATGTCTTCAATGATGGTTTATTCCATAGACTCAATCATCTAACCAATATACACATGCTCAAAGGGATGTAATTTCCACACTTGAGACTATGGTGCTAAAGAAGTCTCATCATCCTCCTTGCACTTGTACTGAATCTGAGGTTGATTCTCTATATGGAGAGTGATTTTCCTCTCACGACAATTATTGCTGGTTCTATATAGATAAATATAATCCATGACAAGAATTGAATCAAATTCCACCAGATGGAGTATGACATTTATCATCGGGAAGATAAATCCAAAAATTGTGATAGGGAGGATTTATATTTATGGGATGCAATAATTTTCTCATTTTTCATTCTTACCGACATCTTTACATCCATGAGTTTTGGTGGTGTTGATATTTTTCTACAAATCTTTTTTGATATTAAAGAATGTGTAGAAAATTATATGATAACACTACCATTCACCTATTGATTCTAGTTCTACAATATCCAATATAGAAATAGGGATAATAATTTTTAAAATATTTAATACGTAGAGGTGAATCCATGGAAATTAAAGGGATAACTTATAAATTACATTTATTTCCTTAACTTATGAATTTATAGGATTCAATATCTGTTGTCCATTATCCACTTCCTATCATATATTCTTATGGGAATTTTTTTATTCCCATAATAATGGTTCATACTAAGATTATGAAATTACCAAAGAATATCCCCTTGGAGTGTTGAACCAAGAGTGTAGCAAGGCCTGTTGTCTTGCACCAGTTCCCATTCGAGTCTAGCTCAAAGAAGAGTTTTCAGGTTTTACCCTTAGATACATCTATGCCAGAGCCACCTTTTTTTCGTATCCATAAAAAGATGAATTTTCAGGATAAACCACTTAATCTATACTCACAAATATTTAGAGATGTTTTTATTAAAATTAGTCTTATCCCTAAGGATTTCACTAGGGTTTTCTGATCCTAATCCCAAAAATAAGTAAACCAACCCTTTGATACCAACTATAACAACCCTTATCTTTATTACACATTTAATCAATATTTATTACATAAACATGAACTTAAGAAAAATTTGAGGATCGAGAGGTATAATGTATTGGGAAATTATGAACATTATGTGACAACTTTAAACAAAACATTTTTATTTGAAACATCTTTTACATAACCTAAACATTCCTTCATACTTTGCATTGCATGGGATAAGTCGAGGACATTCATAAGAAAAGTGTGAGCTATAATGTCCCATAATGGAGAATAAATGGAATTTTATAAAGAATATATTACATGTTAGGCAATATCCATATCAATGGTTCACAAGAGAAATATGAACATAAAGAAATGATATAGAATGTTTAACATAACATGGAAATGTGGAAACAACATTTAACATGATATTAGCATGAGCTGAGGTTCATTGCCCATGGATCATTTGTAAACCCTCATTGAAATTGAATTATCAAGAGTAAACCCTTATTTCACTATAATAATCATGAGTAAACCCTCATTGCACATGGCATATCATGATAAAATTATTTACCAATTGCTTTGGAGTGCTATCAGGGCGCACCAATCTTAATCATTACATTTGACGCATATGTTTTCCACATAGATCAAACAATATGGATTAATTAAACATCAAAATTTATTACATGAATAAGAGATGTGGAATAAAATAAATTAAATTCCTAAATCAACAATTATATGTGAATAATGTTTAATACCCTTGATATAGAAATGGGTAGGGTATTCACTTACACGATGATCTTTGTCCTGTGGATGTTTGGTGTAACTTCGGTAGCATAACAACGTCAAATAGAAATTTTAAAGTGGAATGATGAGAGGGAAATGGGTCTATAATAATTTATAAATTATGTGGAAAACAATGGGTTCATGGAACATTATATCCCAACATTTTTAATGGAATATAGATTCAAAATATAAAAGAATTTCTTGAATATAAATGAAGAGAGGGAAATCCCTTACAGAATTTTTGCATTGAAATTGTTGTACATGGGAGTTATTAAAGAGAGATAAAGTGGTATCTAATCATTAAAAGATATATAGGGAAGTATAGGGAGGTGAGAAATAATACCCTAACCTTTTTAATTGAAAAACGTTATAACAACATAAATAAATTTGAACAAAAATTATAAAGGAATAAATCCTTTACTTTGAGGTGTGATCCCAAAGGCTTGGGAGAGGCATGAAAGAGAATTAATGAGAGTTTGGGGATACTTAGGAGGATTATAGAGAAATAGGGGGCGTGTTTTGTGAAACAACAAATGGTTTGAGTCAAGGGTAAGGGATGATTGATTGGGTTTATATAGGATTTAGAGGAAATTATTTATCATTTAGGTATTGGACACTAGAAATTAAACTAATCAAAACCATAAAACATCCCATGTTTTTTTCAAATGATTTGTGGAAAAAATTATTTTATAAATCCAATGGTCGAACATATTGAAATATTATGCTTTCATATGTCGAGGTGATTCAAACTCTCAAGGAAATAAATTTAAAAAGTTAAAATGTTTTATATGTTTTGGAGGGTCCACAATGGCATTGTAAAATTAATAAAACAAATCTAAAATCACATTATTTTAAAGCTGAAGCCTATATTGGCCAAATAACCCATTTATTTTCTTTTATTACATCACTATTGGGTCATTATGATTTCACAAAACACATTATATATTTAAACGATATTTTTTTATTACCCAGAAATTCCAATGTCCCTGAAAATTATACAAAAATCAGCATTGGATAATTTCGACATCCTTATTCAAAAAATAATATTCATTTTATCTGAATAATTTTCAAAATATTTTAATTATAACATTTACAATAAAAATAGAACTTAATTTAATATTCACGGGTTTTGACATAAACGGTTTTAAAACCTTAATACAAATTACAATTCAATTCATAAAAATTATACGATTATTTATATTTAATAAAATGTAATTTAGTAATAATATTTTAGTAAAGTAATATTTAATTAAAATATCCATTAATTCATCAATATATATTTCTTAATTTATTATTAACTAAAAATACTATTTGTGCATTAAAAACCATTTACAAAGTAACAATATTAAAATTAATGTATATTCTTTTTACAAAAATAATGTAAATTATCATTATTCAAGGGTCTTGTTATGTAACACCTTATAACACCGACATAAGACCTAAGGGTAAGGTGTGCGATAGTGGAATACTCTTCGGGCGGCTCGTATAACATCTTTGAGGTGGTAATCTCTATTAACTTCTACTTCTACCGTATGCGGTTCTGTTCAAGCTTAACGTGTTGAAGCTCAGCCTATGCTTGGTCAAGAGAGACACCAAGTGATGCTACCTCCTTTTGCGTGCATCAAAAAATGGGCATCATATGTAGATATTCTACTGGATGAGGTCATCACCTCTTTTGTTTGTGTAAATTGGATTTTTAATGCCCTATATTTATACAAATCATGTTATCACTGTTCAATGGCTATATTAGCAATGGTAACAATTCTAAATGGTAATTTAAAATCCAAAAACTAGAAAAATAATTAATTGAATATGTATTATTTAACCATTTCAAAATATGAAATTCAATTAAATGAATAATAAAATTTCATTAACAAATGGTTCTATCATTACAACTAGGGACCTTTAGAGGAAATCCAAATGATTCATTCGAAAGAAGTGGTAATCACCTTACTCGAACACTTTCATTTATACTCATATCCACATCCTAAAAATATGGTGTATTTATCTTAAAATAATACATTAATATTCGTTAATATAGAAATTTTCTATTCTTATTACTAAAACAGTAATATAAACCCTCTTTCCCATCAAATGAGAAGTGATAGTATTGCTCATACGCACGTATTGTTTACTATATCCACATAGAAATACAATTTATTTTTTGACCATATTATATTGAGTGGTATTATAATTATTTTAATATTTATAAATAATTTTTATTAATAAAATATAATTCTATAATTATTAAATCATTTCTACCTTCGTACCATTCAATCATTTGAGAATCATTAACATTTCTTGTGTGTACATGTAAACTACCACCTCTATGAAGTGATATGATTTGTTTTTCATTTATATTTCACATTAGTGGTAATGTGGATTAATTATATATATATGTCTGTGATATAGTAATCATTTTTTAAGGTGAATTAATATGTCCCATTCTTTTCTACCATCCATTGAAAAATGAATATAATGTTCAAGTGTACCTACGGCTTACTGTCTCTATGAATAGTGTAGTTCTTTTTTCTATCTCTATATTTTATAAATTAGCATAATTATGTATATAATGAATATATATGATATTTATGTAATGAATATTATTTTATAGATTATGGAACCAAGATAAATATATGAGTACATAAAATACTGAATTAAAAAACTCATGATTAAAAAAATAGATAACACCCATAAATGATGATTTTAATAAGAGGTATTTTTATAATAAGGGGTGTTTAAATGTTATAAAGTGATCATATGTGATATTATAATTATGAATTTTTTTTCTATATTTATAATAAATTTGAATTTATTATAATGTTTATTAGATTACATTAAAATAAAGGAAACCCCGAGATCAGGGGTTTTATGGTACAATCTCTTTGTTTATCGACATTATTTAAGAGTATGTTTCATATGAAGAAATATTATGATAGATATCCCAATAACCTCATGAATTTTCATCACATATGGTTATTTATATAAAATAAATTGTTGATATTCATTCTACTCATCTTATATACTCAAGGGATCAAAAATATGTTTTTAGGGAAAATTGACTTCATTTCTATCTTCGGTTGAAAAATATTTTTCTTCCAAATATTTATACATATTTAAAATAATGTAACAAATTTTTTTAATATTCTTATTTTATTTTTCAATTTCATTTTTATCCATGTTTTTATTTTCAAAAAATGATTTAAATTGAATTTCATTCCATTTTCCAAATGAGTTACTTTTTAATGTTTATTTAATAGTATGAATGGAATGATTTTTTTTACTTATTCCGCATGGACAGATTTTACCACCACAATGAATATTTTTTAATTTTAATCTTTTAAATATGTTTATATGGTTATTTTTAAAGAAATTTTTTTTCATTAAATTTTTTTATAAATAATTTATTTCCATATTGAATTGGGATTTTCCTCAAGAATGTATTAATGATATTTTAATGGTATTTATATTATTCAATGACAATAACCAGTTATTTCAATTATGATTTAATGGAGATAAAATCTAAGGATACTATACTAATGATTCTATTTAGTGTTTATTAATATAATGTCATAATGTTTTTGAAACCCGTTTGTTCTCCACATGTTACACAATGATGAAAAAGTTATGAAACACATTTCCTTCCCAGTTTTTTGATATGATTATTTCTTTATAATCTTAGGTCACAACTATTTATGATTTTATTTATATGATGGGATTGAATTATATATTCCTCCAATTCATTAGTTAAATATTTTAATCTCATGAGATAAATTGGATTAAAATATTGAGTGAACCATGTTACGTTAGGTACTATGTCCACTTTGTTATTCTGGGGAGTGAACCTTGAATACTACGATGGTTTGGGGAGTGAACTCATT
The DNA here is from genome assembly GCA_963277665.1 of Viscum album. Lineage (NCBI taxonomy): Eukaryota > Viridiplantae > Streptophyta > Magnoliopsida > Santalales > Viscaceae > Viscum > Viscum album. The sequence goes on from OY728167.1 coordinate 30,151,575, forward strand.
CGACTAATATAGCTTTATAAGTGATCCATGAATACTAAGTAATGATTTTACATGCTTATGTGTATTCCATAATTCCATTTTTTATAACAATATTATGCTATCAGGGAATTTATTCTTTGATTAGATTATGATTCATATCATATAAATTGTAATGAATTATTCTGTGACTCGTGATTGTGATCAATTATATATAGGGTATGATTTTAAAAATGTTATGATCTTGTTATCATAACAATATTTCCATGTTACTATTATATTTTCATTAATACCAAACTTTTTTACCCTTACTGATAATGATGGTCACCTTTATTATGTTTTCTTCTCGTATGGAATGAGGAAAAGGTATTAAGAATGATATATATACGAAGGGTGATTATTTTTATGAAATAAATTGTTGATGATGTAGATATTTTTTTAACTATTGGTTTATGTTTCCAAGGATACCATGGTACTAAACCTTAACTATTCTTCCATGGATAAAAATATTTTGTAAACACTATTCATCTATTTTGATTTAATATATTTATAGAAAATATTTGGAATAATATAGTTGGTATTAGGGAATTTTTTAGTTATCATTTGGAAACTATGATGAGAAATTTTTTGGTTGGAACCATAGGGATAAGTAAAATTGTATGTAAAAATCTTAAAGTTTCAGCAATGTTTCTGAATCTCATTGGTTAAAAATACAGTGTCATTGAAGTAGGTTTCTTGATTTGGACATATTGTAAATATTTTTCCATGATTATGCGATTTCAAACAATTATTTTTTTTCTACCATTCTTCTATCTGGTTTTAGTCAATGGACAGAACCTAAAGAACCCATGTTAATGTTGAATGTGATGGGTTGTTCAATGATTGTCCGCTTGAGAAATCAAATGGTATGGGGGATGGAATGAAATATCATGCTTCAATTGTAAAAAATATATTCTCTATTTATGAATCATGCTGAACTTCCCAACAAGAAAAGAAAGGAAAAAAATTTTGTTCAGTCATTCATGAGGAAACTTCCACCTTCATTTATTGGGCCCACTGATCTAGTAGTCACTAAGGAATAGATTAATATAATTCAAATGATTTTTACTATTCATAAGTATTTGAAAAATTAGAATTCCTTTATAGATATTTATCATTTGGATTAAGAAATAGACCCATTTTAGAAACTTATCAAGAACATGAGTGAAGACGAAATTTAATCTTGGGAGTGGGATGAATTTGAAATCATATTTTTTATCAAGTACACTATTTATATTATTTTTTATAAAAATGCAGAAATAATTCCTAGAGTAAATATATAAGGATGATGAATCTGTTGGTACCTATGAGGAAAAAGTCAAAATACATAGAAGGTACGCTTCTGCTATTATCATACAACCTTGATGTAAGGATGATCGATTATTCTTATGGCTTATAACGAAGCCTTGGAAGGTAGTTAACCATAATAAACCTCTATAGCTATGAATAAATTATTTAATGTGCTCTCAAGGTGTACATGGAAACTGGAGTTACCCATCAATCTAATGGTTTTGCTAAGAAAATAAATAGCGAATTCAATTGAAATTTTAAAAACCATACATAGAATCAGACAAGACATCCCTTATACTCAAATTGTGGAAGGAAACATGTGGGATATATGTATGGTTAACCCATAAATGTATCATGTTTGGAAAGGATGGTTATCAATAAAGTGAGTGTCGAAGTGGTGGGAAGAAGTTACATAATTAAGAAAATAGAGAGGAAGTTCCACGAATGCACCAAACACATTCGAGTGTTTTAAATGAAAGGACTATGTGAATATTGATAATTGGTTCCCAAATATGAAGGAAAATGATGATTATAAACATCAAATACCTCTTAAATATAAAATCAAATGGGAATAACATTCGATCACTATTTCCCAAGAGGAGTACAATAATGATGTGGTGAAAGGTACATATACCGTCCACTCTAGAACTGAAAAAGTCTTATTTGATTATAGATATATACAAAATTATATATCTAAATAATTTTAAAAGGGTATCATATTACCACCTCAAATATTAGATGATGAGGTTTCATAAAAAACCCCTAAAGGTATGACAATAACATCCCATGTCTATGAATATTATGCAGTTGAAGTTTGTTGGAATGATTATCCTTCAAATCTTATCATTATATCTCTATTTGAATTCAATTGTATTTTTAGGAATTTATTGGATTTATTTATATATATATCTTACATCATCTTCTGAGAAAGGAAATTAGTGTAAAATATTATTATCCAACATATCATCACATAAGAGTGTGGTGAAAAAAATTAACTTCTAATGGAAATGAAATACATCGAATGGGTCATGAATCCAATTAAAATATATAATTTATCTTATATTGTTGGTGATAAACTCAAAATTTATGATATTCCTATTGTGAAGAAATTTTATGATGCTTTTTTGGTCATCCAATGAACTGTGTAGTTGGGTATTTGAAAGAACTCATTCTTAGTTCTATACAAATTTCAAAGGCTCGATAGAGAATATCCCAATTTGAGATTTAATAAATAAAGAATAAAATCCTTGAGAATATTGTTGAGGGAATCATTTGGACATGCGAGTCACATTAGAGTGCACTTGTTATGTTTTTTATGAATAAATATGTATCGATGTGGATTTTCATTTATTATCATTAATATTACAATGTCACTATCAAGAATAGCAATTTTATACCATGTAATGATAAATTTTGTTTGATCAACTATGTGGAGACCAATAATTTTCTATGATTGATATTTTTTCAGGATATCATCAATTTAGGGTCAAGGAGGATATACATATGAAAACATTATATACAAGGTATGAACTCTATATGTTATTGTGATTCCACATTGTATTGTCAATTCCCCAACTATCATCATGGATATAATTAATAGAGTCATCTGAGAATATGTTGAAGAGTTTGTGGTAGTATTTATAGATGATATTTTGTTTTATTTAGAGGGAAATAATTGAAGTGAATATAATTTGCGAATTGTGATGAAAACCCTAGGGAAGGTTAGGATTTATGAAAATTTTATAGTGTTTCAATTTTAGCTTCATAAATCCTCATTCGTGGGTCTTATAATCCCCTGTGAGGATATATCAATTAACCCATTAAAGAGGAATGTTATTACACATTGGATCAGACCAACTGCTATGAATGAGGTCCATATTTTTCATGGTTTTTAAAGATATTTTCATTAATTTGTGGGTAATGTTTCATAGTTATTGAATCCACTCTCCCAATTAAATAAGAATAGAACCAAGTTACTTTGGAAGGATGATTGAGATGAATGTTTTATGGAATTGATGAGATGGTTAGTTAGTTTACTTTTTATTACCCTAATATAAAGTTGATAAGGGTTTATAATTTATAGTAATGAATATAATAAGGGGATGGGATTCATACTCGTCTATAGTTACATGGTTATAGACCACACCTCACAACAATTTATTATCCATGAAAAAAATTACATAAATCAGGACGTGGAGTTAGCTTCTATAAGTTTTTAATTAAATATATTGAGACATAATATATATGGATACTGGTGTGGCATACACACTGATAAAATAAATTTAAAATATATTTTCACTCAAAAAGTTATGAACATGCGGAAAATGAGATGGTTGAAGATAATTAAAGATATTGACTATTCAATACATTACAAACATGTGAATGATAACATGGTGGAAGATTCTATAGTTCAAAATGTTCATGATATTTTATCTATGATGAGGATCACAAAATATCCAATATTTCTGGACATTAAATTTGTTGTTCATAAAATTTTAATAGAATTTGGGAAATATTATCTTTCACAAATGAGTGTTAATCCATCAATATGTATTATGCTTAAAGTGACATGGAAGGAAGATGTAGAGAAAAAAAAGTTGAGAAATTTTATTATGTTCAAGAACTATTTACGTGTCCCATTCAGGACCTATTTTAAAAAGGAGTTGTTGGAAGAAGCTTACAGTTAGTAATTCTATTTCCATCCTGTATGTATGAATAAAATTATATATTTGAAAGAGTATTTATAGTGGGATTAGAAAATTAGATATATCATAGTGTATTTCTATTAGTTCATAGACTATCAAAAAGTTAGTGCTAATAGACATAAGACAAAGGGGATATTACAACCATTACCCATACTAGAATGTAAATGGGAAAATATCACCAGGGGATTTGTCTTAAAACTACCCAAAATATCTTAAGGGAATAATTATATTTTGGTTATAGTCGACTTATTTACATTGTAAGAACACTTAATTTAAATTGGATAAGGTTATAATCTTGATCATGTTACTTGGTCATACATTAAGTAAGTGTTAATATTGAATTGTTTACCACTATAAATTGTATCTAATATAGACTCAAGGGGTACATCGATGTTTTGAATAGGTCTTTAGTTATCTCTGGATATAGTGTAAATATTAAACATTGATTATCATACTCAGAAATAAGGCCATTCTGGGAGGACCATTCAATCTCTAGGAGTGTTTTTGAGAGCTGGATCAAAGGTTTTCAAATGTGTTTCAGATTAACCACTTACATTGGCTAAATTTTCATATGACTAATAACATTCAAATAATTATTATGATGGATCCTTATGAATACCACTGTGATAAGAAGTTATGAAAAAAAATATACTGGAATAATGTTAGATAAATGAAGCTATTGTGACCTGATCTAGATGAGGAAATTAAAGAGAAGTTTAGATCCATCAAATATTATATAGAATGAGATGATGTTCAATAAAAAAAATTATTCTAAAAATCATTAAAATGGTATAGATATTGAGGATGGTGAAAATCTACTGCAATGAATATTTCCCTAGAAATGTGTGATGATGTTTGGAAATAAGGGAATGCTAATCACTGGGTTTATTAGTCCTTTTGAAAGACACTATTTTTATCTTATTTGTTTTTTATTGATTGGGGATTCCACAAAATCTCTCCCATGTTTAAGATGTGTTCCATGTATATTTATTGATAAATCACATACCTGATAATTAATATGTCCTAAACTCAGAGGTATTAACACTAGAAAAAGATCCATCTAATGAAGAAAAAACATGTAGAGATTTTAGATCGTAGGGATATAGTGCTGAAAAAAATACTAATCACATGGTCAATGTTTTGTAGTGAAACCACAAATTTAAGGAATCTATGTAGGAACATGATAATGTTATGATATCAAAGTATCCTAATATTTTTATACAAGAGTAATTAATTTTGTTAGGTAAATTAATTTTAATGGGGTTAGTATATAACACCATTATAATTTTACGATTTTTTCTGTTTAAATAAATAGTTTTTGGATTGCTTTATTTAAATGAAACATTAAGTTTAAATGAGCAATGTAACATTAATAATATTTTATGGATTAATTATATCCATGAAATTGGATTGGTGTTTATTAATATTTATATATATACAATGAAAAATATATATTCTATATATTTATAAAACTAATTCATTAGTTTTAAAATGATTAGAATTAAAAAACATTTGAAAATAAAAGTGTTTGTTTTGGAAAATTCTTTATTATAGTTTGAAGGTATATTTTTAACAAATTAAATTACGTTTTTTTATTGAATGATCATAATGAAATGTATATATTATATACATGATTAAATGATTTACAAATACAATAAACATTTTTCTAGACATAAGAATACATCTATTTCTTTTCATAAAAATAAACATTTTCTAAAAAGATATTTTGTCACTTTTTGCCAACATAAATTAAAATTAATTTGTTCCATTTATTGGTAGTGGATAAGATAAATTTAATTAAAAATTTATAATCAAATTTCCAAATTTGATAAATAGGACCATTTTATTTTTGGATAATATGAATTGTAACCATGATAAAATTTATCACCTTGATAAATGTTAAATCTTGTTTATCAAGATTAAAATTAAGTAATAAGGCATTAATTTTTCATAAAATTTATTATTTTAGGAAGGTAATTAGACCCTAATTTCCATAGGCTCTAACAATGATTTTTTAATGGAGAGGAATACATAAATATTATTTATATATTATTTAAATCAAATAATGTTAAAAAATGTCACTCTCATAGTTTTAAATATCCTTTATGGGTTCACATAGGAATAAAACAAGTTATGAATGAATAATGATATAACTTATATGCATAAAAAATTTCCTTCATGATTGTAATTTATTTTTAATTATTATATATTGTAAAATTACTTTAACTTCTTTTATAACACCCAAAAATATTTATTCAATTAATGGGAAAATAATTTATATTATTTTGAAAATATTAATGGTAATATATTGTCAAAAATTTATAATGTTACATATATTTTAATGGTGAATATTACTTATTAGTTTGTTAAAATATTATATTTGAATTCAATCATTATTTTTATGTCTTCTATGTAAAATTAAAAGAATATAGTCAAAATAGATAGCAATGATATTTTATAACAATAAAATTTTATTAGAATATATTAAAATAAAAAATTGAACTAAGAGATGGTGGATAAGAAATGGTTTAAAATTTCTTAATTGGAAATTTATGGGATAAGTTTCACTTTATAATAAATTAAAACCCTTTAATATTGAAAATTTTGTTATTGTAGTTAATGTCAGTTTTTTTAACTAAGTGTTAATAAAAATAATATGTTTTAAAATTACTCCAAAAGACGTTTAAATTATATTGGATTATTAGATCACAAACCTATCCAAAATTATCTTCCAAAACCTATCCATTTTGATACATTTTTCTTGACAATTAATTTGTTACGATTAATTTTTTAGAAATTCCAAACGTGCCGGTCACATCAAATATTAAAGAAAACATTCCCACTCACGTATTTTCATTATGTTGGTAATTAAATCTAAACCAAAATAATCCAATTTATCATCTAAAATTACATATAAACATTCTAGATGTTTTGGTCTTCCCAAAATACCAACCCTAGAGCCCTTTAAATGTTATCTAAAGGAGGACTTTCATTGAAGTGAGAATCGCCTTACCCGATCAATTTCTTTCCTACTCTCCATTCCCTCCTATAAATATGTGATATTTATCATAAAATAATAAATTATATGTAAAAAATATTATTAAATATTATTATTATTATTATTACACAATTATACACTCCAATTCCCTTAAACACATGAAGTGAAACTATTGATATTATGCCCATACGGCTTACCGTTTCCACGCAATGATACAATTAATTTTTCATTACCATATTTTTTGAATGGATATAATGATTGGTTTAATATTTATATATGATATTTAGGAAATAATTACACAACTTTTATTATAATATCATTCCTAGCTTCTTACCATCCAACCATCTTAGAAACAACAATGTTGCTTGTGCGTACGTGTGGATTTCCCCCTCCATGATGTGATCTGATTCATTTATCAATTATATTTTACATTGATGGTAATTAGGATGTATTTTTTGATTTTAAATGTCATATATTATATTATAGTTATCAAATAATGGTGATTTACTGTTTACCTTTTTTTATATATGTTGAATGATGAAAATGTTGTTCATTTGTACCTATAACTTATCATCTCTATGAATGGTGAAATATATTTTCTAAATATAACATTTAATGATGACACAAAATTTGTATTTAATTAATATATATAATATTTATATATTAATTATAATATAATTATTTATGGTAACCAAGATTAATGTACAAGGATAAGGACTACAGAATTGAAATTATCACGATAAACGAAACAGCTATGTCCATTAAATGATTATTTCAATAATAAATTAGTGATATTAATGGGCGTTTAATTGTTATAAAGAGATAATATATATTATTATAATTTCGAAAATGATTTTTTTAAACAATTTATAATAAATTTATATTTATTATACAAGATGATATACTTCATTCGATTTAATGATAACATGAGGTAAGAGTGTTTTTACAATCCGAGTAATTATTGAGATTATTTATGATTATGATTTAAATTATAAAATATATTTATTTATATATCATGAAACTCATGAATTTTACTGTCCTCATGTTATTTCATTTAAATATTTGTTTTTTACTCAGTTTCCACTTCTTATGATAACAATAGATAAGATATATTTTTTCGAAGGGAAATTGAATTCATTTATCTCTTTAGTCAAAAAATAATTTTATTATAAATCCTTATTATCCAAAAATATCTTAAATTATGTTCCAAATATACTTCAATTAACAATTTAATTAATTTTTACCCATGTTATACTTTTCACAAAACAGTTTTAATGGAAACCTAACATCATTTTCTAAATGAGGTATTTTGTATCTTTTTTTAACGATGTGAAAGAAATGTTTTTAAAATTACGTTTAATGAATGGATTTTCCCTCAGTCATAAATAATTTTTGATTTGATGCATTATTTAGTAGTTTATATAGTTATTTAAAAAATTATTCTAAATATTCATTGTTTCAATTTTTTAATGTGAAATTTACAAATGGAATGGTTATTTTCCACATGAATGATTTAATGATATTCTAATGATTTTTCTATTCCTAAAAGACAAAAGAACCTTGATTTACCATATTATTTAATTGGGATATGATCCAATAATACCATCATCATTCCATGTCTCAATGTTTTATCAATATAATGATTAAATGTTTATGAAATCATTTTCTTTTCTGTGAGTTATTCTATAAAATAATATTTATGAAACCAATTTATTTTCATGGGTTTTCATATATGAGTGATTTATGATATTATGGAAAACATATTTCTAATTTTAAATACGTGATGTGTGGGACTTATATATACCTTCAATTAATTGGGTAATGAAGGATATATAATGTGATAACATGATATGAATAGTGAGTGAACCATGTTTAGAAAGGGACTCTGTCCACTATGAGTCTTCGGAGTAAACCATGACTACTATAATAATTTAGAGATTAAACACATTCCACAATGATATTGATGAGAGCCTTGTTAAAGGCACTATGTCGATTGCATGAGAAGAATATTTTTATTTTCAAGGACTAATGATGCGAGAAAAATTAAATAGGCTTAATGATACAATGGGCACCCGTCTTTCTTCATTAAAGGCCCAATGGATCTTTCCTTTTATAGATGAAGAAAATGCTCCTATAATATCACTTATTGAAGCCCAAAATTTATGTTTGATGCTTATCCCACATGGTTTCACTAATTTGGATTCTTTTCCCACATGGGGGATTCAAGAAATGGAATATTTGGACACCAAAGTCAAATCTGGTGTGCTATGCACTCAAAGTCAAATCTGTTGGGCTATGTTGGATTTTTGTGTGATAATCTTCCAAAATTATCTGTTAGACTTTATATTTTTTACTTTTAATGGTACAATGTAGGTTTATCCATTATGAGATTAGGTTATTAGAGCCTTGATCATTGTATCACCCCATTGGCTATAAACAGCCACCCCGTTGCATTTTATTTTCATTCAAGAATTAATTGAGAGCTTATGCTTGGAATTTCTCCATTTTGTGAGGATTACCTTTTATTTTTCCCATTTATCTTGAGAATTCTTGCCTTGTCATTCTATAGTTAGGTTGGTGATCCAAGTTCACAAAGCCCCCAATTCCGTGCCTCAACCCAAGTGCATTGTTGGGTGGATTGGCTATCACATTCCTCCCTTGAGTGTATTTTCTATGTAGTAGGTCACACTCCTTCTAGTGTTAACTGACTACTTGCATTCGCTACCCATACCCATCATCTCACACATTGCACTGAACTGCATCCTTCATCTACCGACTTACACAGTAAAGATCGGGCCACCCCGTGTGTCTCACATCAGTTGGTATCAGAGCTCTAATTGACACGGTAGGCATCTATCACCCTCTTGTATCCCATATATCTATTACATTTCTCATATGTTTTATTATCCACCTATTCAAAAAAAATTCTTTGAAAACCTCCAGAATTAGCCTTTGTTGTGCATGGTTGAAATATTTTTACATTGAGTCAATTTTTCATCAATATTGTTTTCGCATTTAATTCTCTATATGTGATTTGTATAAAAAAACAAGAAAATGTCTAAATTTCTCAAATCAACATTTTGTGCTTCTCAAAATCAAGTACATCCTATACATAGAGATATTTATAAAAAAAATTACTCTTTGTTCATCATCTTGTGCTTTCAAACTCCCAGCACAACACTTTTTGGAGAGATTTGACAAAAAAAAGAAAACAAAGAGGATATAATTACTCCATCATTGTGATTTACATTATTATCACATTACATTTCCATACATCACCTTCTCCATAATTTTTCATCATCCCCGTATTATATTTGGATCTTATTGTTATTAATTTTTCTTATCCTGCACAATTGGGCAAAACCCAAATACCACCTTTCTACCCCCTTTCCTACCTACCCTTTATCCATTTCCTACTCTCTTTTCACCCATTAACATTTACCACTCAAGTGGGTTCTGTTAAACTATCCCCTAATGCAATCTTGATTGGGGATGGATTGGTGACATGTGATCACACAAAAAAGGTATTATATTTCACAAGAGCTTGGAATTTGAATTGAGTGTTGAGAGTTGAGAGAAATAAGAGAAAAAATATCTTCTGTGTGTGTGTGCATCTGGTTGTGTGTGTGAGAGTGTATCCTTGGGTGTGTGAGTGTGTATCCTTGTGTGTGTGAGTGCGTACATCTTGTGTATGTGTGTGTGTCCATCCCGTGTGAGTGAGTGAGTGTGTACCACTGTGTGTGTTCCCCTCCCCCCACAGTGTGTGTTTGTGTTTGTGTAATATATTATTACAGAAGATTGTGGGAAGAAAATTTGTACATGCTACTAATGAAGGAAGCTGAAGTAGGTCTCCCACACTAGAAGCATCATCACTCTAAATACAATCTTTGTTGAGCCATTTTGAGAAGCTTCTTGATTGAAAGTTGGAGGTGCTACAAGAGAGGATTGATAACCTAGAGAATCTACCAACCCCAACGATGATCAATGATAACCTGTGGCGAGATCTAGTACCTCGTTTCCCCTACATCGTGTTGGAGGAGGTGGAAAACCTTTATGGTGATTTTGAGGATGTCCCATAAAGGAGGAGGTTGTACCAACATCCTAGATTTGGACAATGGAGACAACATTATGATAACCTACTTGGCGGGACCAAGGATGATCCATGATAACCTGTGGCGAGCTCTGAACCAGCTTACCATGACCATCAACAAGTATAGAGAATGAGAGACCGATGGAGAGATCTTGGAAGAGGAGGGAGAAGAATCTCAAAAAATTGATAATGGAGAATTTTCGGTAGATGGTGAGATTCTTGTCACTAGAAGAGTTTTATGTGAAGAAATGACCATTGGAGAGGAGGATCAGTGGGAGAACTTTTTCCATACATGATGCATGATCATTGGGAAGGTATGCTGTGTTATTATTGATGGAAGAAGTTGTAGTAATGTTGCGAGCACCATGTTAGTAGAGAATTTGGGACTTCCTACTTTAAAGCATCAACATCCATATCAGCATCAGTGGTTGAATTATTGTGGAGACATAATGGTTACCGAATAGGTGAAGGTATTTTTCTCCATTGGTTACTACAAGGATGATGTTTTATGTGAAATTTTTCCTATGAAGGAAATCCACTTGTTGTTGGTTCCACCGTGGTAGTAGGATCGACATGTTACTCATTTTGGTTTCTTGAATCATCACACATTTGTACTCTAAGGGGATCCTATATCCCTCAACCCCATGTTTCCCAAGAAAATTTCGGAAGATCGCATTTTGAGATAAAAGAAAAAAATGTTTGATGGGGAAAAAAAGAGTGAAAATGAAAAATGAGAGAATGAGGGGAAAATATAAAATAAGATAAGAAAAGAAATAGAGAGAAAAAAACTCAAATGGGGGAAAATATTTAAGAGGTGAGAAAAGTGTGATGTTGGAAAAAAAGAGCGAGGATAGGGAATATTTGATTTCTATGAAAAATATCTTAGTACTTATGTACCAAGAGGTGATGTTGAACACTAAAAATATAACATCTCCTTTGCTGCTTGTTGTTAATCCCTTGCTGCAGGAATTTGAAGATGTGTTTCCCGAAGAGGTTCCACTTAGTTTTCCACCCATTAGTGGTTTTTAACATCAAATAGAACTCATACCCAAAGCATCACTACCGAAGCACCCTACATATCCAACAAACCTAGAGGAGACAAATGAAATTAAAAGAAAATTTAAAGTTTTGTTGGATGTGGGGTATATGAGAGAGATCCTTAGTCCTTGTGAGGTACCGGTTCTTCTATTAAAAAAGAAGTATGGAACATGGAGAATTTTCATTGACTATAGAGACATCAACAAAATCACAATCTGGTATTGTCATCATATCCCTAGGTTAGATGACATGCTTTATGTATTAAATGGTTGAACTATTTTCTCATAAATGGGTTTAAGAATTGGCTACCATAAATTAAGGATGAAATAAGGAGATTAGTGGAAAACTACTTTTAAGACAAAACAGGGACTTTATGAATGGTAAGTCATGTCCTTTGGTCTCACTAATGCACCTTAAACATTTATGATGTTAATGAATCATGTCTTACATGCATTTATGGGAAAAGTTTTGGTATTTTACTTTGATGATATTCTGGTGTATAGTAGGACATTGCATGAACATGTAGATAACTTAAGAAAAGTCATAGAGGTGTTAAGTAAAGAAAACGTGTTTGGAAACATTAATAAGTGTGAAATTTTCCTCAATAAGATTATTTTATTTGGATTTGATGTGAGTGGGATTGGAGTTGAAGTGGACACCAGGAAGATCAAAGCGATACAAGAATGGCCAACTCCGACCTCCATTGGGAAGGTAAGAAGTTTTCATGGAGTTTCTTATTTTTACAGGAGATTTGTGAAGGACTTTAGCACACTAGTGGTGCCATTGAATAAATATAAAAAGAATAATGTTCCATTGAAATGGGGAACAACTCAAGATAAGGCTTTCCATGTTCTCAAGGATCAACTTACCCACGCCCCTCTACATACACTCCCAGACTTTGGTAACACCATTGAGATTGAATGCAATGCAAGTGGAATTGGTATTTTTGGAGTACTCATTCAGGAAGGTAAGAATGTTGCTTATTTTAGTGAGAAGTTAAATGGACCAACTCTAAACTATTCTACATATGATAAAAAGTTGTATGCATTGTTTAGATTACATGAGACATGGAAACACTATCATTGGCCTAACGAATTTGTGATCCATTCTGATCAAGAGGCTCTTAAATATGTTAGGAGATAAAATGAACTAAATAGGAGACATGATAGATGTCTGGAATTCATTGAATCATTTCCATATTTCATCAATCATAAAAAGGGAAAAGAAAATATTGTGGCTGATACAATTTCACATAGGTGTTATCTTTTATCCATGATGGTTTCAAAACCCCTTGTTTTTTAATACATTAAGGAGTTATATGCCACTGATAGTGATTTTAGAGAACCTTATGAACATTGTAAACCAAGAGTTAGTTTGGAATTGTTCTATTTACACGATAGATTCTTATTGCATATTGATAAGATTTTCATGCCCAATTGCTATATCTGTTTACTTTTACTGAAGTAGTCACATTCAGGTGGGTTAATGGGGCATTTTGGTGTTTCAAAAACTCTAAGTGTTCTTAGTGAGCATTTTTATTGTCCTAGGATATCTAGATATGTTGAGAAATTTGTTGGAATGTGCATTTTCTATCATAAATCCAAATCGAAAATGAAACTAAATAGACTATATCTTCCTCTCACAATCCCCAAAACCCCTTGGGAGGACATATCAATGGACTTTATTATGTGGTTATCATGGACCAATAGAGGGAAAAATTAAATTTTATTTATGGTGGATCAGTTTTCAAAAATGGAACATTTTATTCCTTGTAACAAAAAAGATGATGCCACTAACATTCTAGTAGTTTTATTTCAGGAAGTAGTCAAAATCTATGGAATTCCATGGACGATTGTGTTGGATGGAGACAAAAAATTTCATAGTTTGTTTTGGAAGACCTTGTGGAGAAAACTGGGTAAAAGTTACCATTTTCCACTACATTTCATCAAAAAAAATGATGGGAAAATGGAGGTGGTTAATTAGACACTATCATCCCTTCTACGAAAAATTTTCATGAAGAATATCAAGAATTGGGAGGAGTGTCAGCCACATGTTGAATTCTCATATAATAGGGCCAAGCACTCCACTACTCAATATTCTCCATTCAAAATTGTTCATGATTTTAACCCTCTTAACCCTATTGATCTAGTTCCTTTTCCTTTGTAGGAAGCAACTAATATGGATGTGAAAGGGCACATAGAATTCATAAAAAAATCCATGAAATGGAGAGGAACAATATGGAGAGGATGACCCAAAAATATATTGATCTAGCAAACAAGGGTTGAAAACTAGTGTTGTTTGAGCCTGGGGAAATGGTATGGATTAATATAATAAAGGAGAGATTTCCCAACAAGAGTAAATAAAAACACCTGCCACAAGGAGATGGACCATTCCGAGTGCTCAGGATGATTAACAACAATTCATACAAGATATATTTTCTAGGTGAGTATGTTGTATCTTCCACTTTCAATGTTTCTGATCACTCTACTTTTTTTTGGGTGAGGAGGATGAAGAGTCGAGGATGACTCCTTTTCAAGAGGGGGAGGATGATGGGAACCGTGTTAAAGGCACCAAGTTGATTTCACGGGTGGAAGAGTTGGATTTTTAGGGCCCAATGACGTGAGGGAGATTATAGAGGCTCAATGCTATAATTGGCGTGCATCTAGCTGCATTAAAGGCCCAATGTATCTTTCCTTGTATGGATGGAGAAAATGGGCCGATAATGTGACTTATTCAAGACCAGACTTGATGTTTAAATCATGGACCACATTATTGCACGAATTTGGATACTTTTATTACAGGGAGGATTCTAGAAATGGCATCTTTGGACACCAATGTCAAATTCAGTGAGCTATGCAATCAATGTCAAATCCGGTGGGCTATGTTGGAAAGTTGTGTGCTACTTTTCCAAAATTCTTTTTTAAACATTATATTTTTTACATTTATGGGGACAAGGTAGGTTTAGACTTCTTGACTTTAGGGTATTAGACCCTTGACCATTGTATCTCCCCCTGGGCTATAAATAGCCACCCCATGTCATGGTATTTTCATTCAAGAATTAATTGAGATATTATGATTTGTTTCTCCCTATTGTGTGAGGATTACCCTGGATTATCCCCTTGCACTTGTGCATTCTTACCTTGTCAATATACAAGTTTGGTTGGTGATTCAGGTTCACAAATCTCCAAATTCTATGCCTCAACCCAAGTGCATTGTTGTGTGGATTGGCTATCACTTCCCTCCCTTGAGTGTGTTGTCTAAGTAGTATGTCACACTCCTTATAGTGTTGATTGACTACTTGCATCTACTACCCATTCCCATCATCCACCACTTATCCCTGAACCACATCCATCATCCACCAACCTAGGTCGTGAATATCGTCCCACCCCGTGCATCTCACATCAGATATTCTTGGAAATAAACCATTACTATAGTGGAAATGATTTTTTATGTAAATTTGTATGCCACAATTCCAGGTTTTTTTTCAAATTCTATGCTCTCATAGACCATGTTAACTGATTCCTTTTTGATTCAGGTCTTATAAACAACCATGATCTATACCATGACCCATGATTAGGATCTATAATATATATGGTAAAATTTTGAAATTTTAGGCTCATGTTCTAATTCCTTTTTTCTCATAGTATGTTCATATGATCCTTTATAAATCCATTTTTTTGCCTTTCTAAGCATCTGATCTCACTATTTTATTATATTTAATTTCATCATGTTATGAGGAATGGTATTAAATATGATATGTATATGAAGGGTTATAGTTTTGAGGAAGTTATTTGGATAATATATAGAAATTGTATTAACATATTATTTATGAATCCATGTTTGAATGATATAATAATGAAATGATTATAATGTGGATATAAATGATTTGTTATTAGAATTCCGTGATATATGTGTAATTTCGATGTTTAAAAATATTTAGGCTCTCTATATATACTTCCATTTTGATATACATAACCTGAATATATAAGTAATAATGATGAATAAAATTTCAATCTATATTTTCACATTCATGGGGTAGAAATTTAAATGATATCTTTGTGGAATGAATTAATTTTTTAATCACAATTTTCTAGGATTTTTAATATTTTTTGTTATATAAATATTATAATATATCAATCATAAAAACCACATATTTTCTTATCCTATGGATATTTAATAAATTTCATAATTTTAATCTATTTTCTCAACTCTATGGCACTTGGATAATAAATCATTTATATAAATATCGATCTTATTTTATAGATGGGTAAATTTTTTCGAGTATCAATATTAATCAAAATTGTATAAAAATGGCCTTTTTATTTAATAAAATTATTTATTAATGTCATTTATGCCATCATTTATTTTGATTCAAAATTTTAAAGGTTCATTTATAATTTTTTCAACAAGGGTCATTTTTGAATTTCTTTACAAAAAAGAGAAATGGAATTTTTCATGATACTTTTTATAGTGTTAATTGATTTTAATACCATAATAACCATTAAACACTATTTAGATTCTTATATATATATATATATTAAATTTTTTAAAAAAGAAAAAAAATAATAAATTGTTTTTTAATGATTCAGTTAGATTTTATTTAAGACTTTGAATGTCATGATTTTATTACAAAAACAATATTTCTAAAAAATTGATGAACATATTTTATCTATTACCTATAATATTAATTAAAATTATATTTGAAAATTCTATTTATTAAGAAATTTTTTAATTGGTCTTTATTTGTTTCCTAAATTTCTATTTTTTTATACAAGGAATATGGTTATTTCCTAAACCATAAACTATTTATACCTATGGTGTTTTAGGATTAAATTGAATTTATTGACTGAGGAAATCATAATATTATGTATTCATTACCCAATAAAGATTCTTTTTGATTAATAACATCAGTTATGAATTAAATTGTTAAATCAATATATTAAGAAAGCATTGGACATGCAGTGATATGTGGGTCTTGGTTTTAGACAACCCCTCTATGAATCAATAGGCCTCACAAAACAAACAAGTTCAAAATTATAAAATTGGATTTTGGTGAATATCCATCCATTGATAAAACATTCACAAAACAAGGATTTGATAGTAAAGATATCAGGATATATCAAATCTTGTATTACAATATTATGAATTTACTTTATTGAGAATTTAGTTGTTATTATATATGAGATTACTATATTTCGAAGCTCTAATGATGAATTTTGTTCCCAATTTATTGATTAAATTTCATGTATTTTCAAATATTTACCTTAACATATTGATTATTCCCATTTTTGGGTACATTCTGCTATAAATAATCCTTAATAAGAATCTGAGATCATCCATTTTTTCCTTTCCACTGGAAAAGAAGAAAGATATTAAGAAAAATATTAAAGATGTGAGAAGGTTTCTTATATTATTTTTTGTATTTCTAACATTATATGGGGACTATTCATGTACACGGATCATCAAGACTACATATTTGATGAATCAACGATGATTCGATCCCTTATATCTTAAAACAATAAAATATAGTACACACTGTATCTTAGATGTTAGAGTTGGGTTTATTATGGATTCAAATTGAATTAATTAGATTATTTTAAATGTGATGGGTCATATCTCAATCTATGAACAGAAAAAAAATATAATGGGACGTTATAATTTCATGATTTAATGATAATAAATGATTATTATAGAAAAAGTGATATTTATCACCCTTCAATAAAAATTTTATCACTTCATTGAAATTAGAAAAATTCACCCTCAGTTTATTATCGTATGATGATTTCAAAAATGGTGTTAATTATAAATAATAAAATTTATAAATGTGGAATAATTTAATTTTAATATCTAGAGAAAATAATCTTTTGAATAAAATTCACACAGAAGAATATATTAAATCACTAATTATTGGGATCATATTTCTTATGAAATAATTAATTTGTTTTTATTGAGTTGGAAAATTTTACATATATTTCATGATATAATTTTTCATATTAATATCTAATAATTAAATAGATAAGTTAAAAGATAAACATATAAAAAATAATATCTTTATAACATATATCTGTTCCCATAATGCTATGTATTTCATATTAATCGTGACATCGAGCTTGTTATTAAATTAAAATAAATTTTCATGGAGTTATAGTTTATTGTCTAAAATTTTCACCCCTTTAGAAGTATTTTATATTATAAACCATTTTTTTATTAAGGGTTCATCTACTATCACATTAATTATACTTATAATTGTCCTATCATTATTCATGGTTCTTAATTATCCATTTGATATCATATCCTTGTTGTATTTTTGACTTAAATGATTCTTTGGTTGTAAGGGTTTCATAAACTCAATTTTTAATCCATTATACCATAGTCTTTGTTACATTAATATAATCTTCAGGTTTCAATTGATCCTACCAATTTTCTATTTTATGTTTTATTTCGTATTATTATTTTTTAAATTCACTTATCATCATTAATAAGTCTTTTTTTGATGATATTTTTTACATAATAGAAGTATACCATTGGAAAGAATAAAAACTATTCATACAAATTAATCTTTTTTCCATGTCCATGTTTGTCAAATATTTTTTTCATTATTAAAATCCAAATAATTTTTCTCCATTATATTCGTTATAAATTTTTCAATATCTTTTTTGAAATGATAATTTTAAAAATTTATACGATTTGGTTTTTCCTTTTAATTGACCTAAAAACATTAATAAGGGAAATTATTTTTATTATTTACCACTTAAATTTATTTGCTTTATTATTGTTTTTCTTCAAGGATCCATTCATCATATCCCTTTACAATAGGTTTTTTATGTCTCCTATTTACATTCTCAAAATGTATTTAAATTTAAATCATGATTCCTCTTTTATAATAATATTTAAAAGGTTGTAAAAACATTGTTATTTTCTCTCTTTGGATTACCTATAATTAACTGATATTTTGATCAGAATCTAAATATTATTGTGATATGATTAATTTTTAAGATAATTGTTTTTATATACATTGATTTACTTAGTGTGTGTTATGTGATATTTTATAAAAGATTAAAAACCCCATTCTTTTCATTAGGTTTATTAAGATATGATTTTGGTTGGTGTTATGTAGAACACATATATATGGATAATCATGGTTGTGTTTCTATATATAACTATAATTTATAAGTTTATTAATATCTTTTGATATATTAAATCATGGATATATTGCGCTTTCTCACACATGCATGTGAGTAATGATATGGCTCAGATTTTTCGGTGTGTTCAAAATGAGTATGTTTTCTTAGGCATGAACATAATGTGTTTTATTATAATGGTTTTCCAATTCTATTGGCTATTCCACATTTCAATGTTTCTAACATGTTATTACACATTTCCAAGATGTTTTTCAATTACATTAAATTCCATTATTTGATGATTACATTTTTTATAATGTATTCTGCACTTTTATAACATTAACACATGTTTTATGAATATTGATATGTATTTTGATCCAATTAATAACATTGACAATTTATTATTAATATTTTTTGACATTAAGTTTATCTATCATCTTTAATGAGTATCATATACGATCTTATTATATTTCATTATGATTTTTAAGTACTACAATTATTCGATTAGATGTTTATGATTAGAAAATATATGATATGTTTTCAATTACTGAGTGTCCAATATCTCCACTACTTTATGTTTCCAATCCACCGGTTAAGAAAGTGATTATAACATGCAACATGTGTACTAGTTTATTACCGAGTACGATTATGGATTAGTGTTTATCAGTGTTATAAAACATTTTTTGTATATATAACCTATACAACACTAATAATTTAGGTCCACTGGTTATGTAATGGTTTGTGAGGTGTATTTTCCAAACCATGAAATTAGTTAATTATTTAATGTTTGTTAATCTTAGATCAATATATAAATAATAAAGATGTGATAAATATCTAATAGTATATGGTAAATGAGAATGCATCAATAATTTAAATAATATTCAGCAAAGGATCATATCTCACCAGAAAATTGGGACACCAGAGGGATTATAATACTTGAAGTATCTATTGTACTTAGGTCTCCGGACTTGCATTATAGAATTATAACATCATTATTTGGCATTCATGAGGAATAATTGTAAAAAACGTTATTTTTTAATTTAGTTTTCTCAAATGATTTTTTCATTTCTATATTTATCATTATATTAAAAACATGCTTAGTTTTCATTACATTGAACACTTAGTTCAGTTTGTGTTACATAAAACATCAAGTTTAAATGAATTGCAACATAATAATGAAATATTATTATAATAGTTTTCAACTAGCCATTGGTATGTTGATTATGAAAATTAATAACTAAATCTAAAATATATATGGTTTTTACTTGTATATATAATTAATTATTTGGTTAAAAATTAATTATAAATGAAAATAAAAACCATTTGAAAACAAATGATTTTTTTTCCTGAAAAACAGTATTGATCAACAAAAATGTATTTACCCTCAATAAATAATATAAATAACAATTGGTGAATATTTTAATGATATATATATATATATTATCTAATTAGTGGTTTTACATTAATCTAATGTGTCTTCTAGACAACTAATAAAAATAAATCCAATTTTATGCTTAAAAGATGTAAATGGCTAAAAATAATATTTTTTGCCATTTTTTCACATATATTAAAAATAAATTTTACACCATTATAAAACATATTTTAAAAAATGATCATGTTTTTTGAAATCATAATTTCAAAATTCTCTTGGGCTAATGTCTTAAAAATTTCTTAAAAAGATATGTTTTATCTTTGAATATTGAAAAATAATAGATTTGAATTATAATTTCTTTTAAAGAATTTATAAAAATAAAAAAACTATATTTGTTTTAGAAATAAAATTATTCCTAATATGTATATATATATATATTAATCCAAATTAATATAGTTATAATCAATTTAGTATTGAATTTTGACATAAAAACTTAAATAACTTTTAAACATTTTCTCTTTAGAAAACCACTTTCTCATCATGTATGAGAGATTAATTTTAATTAAATTGTTTCAAATTAAATAAATTCAATTTGGAATAATGGATTCCATATATGGAAACAAAATGATTTATATTTCTTAATATTCTCAAAATTACTTTTTTCCAAATTGAATATTTAATGTAAAAATAATTAATTACTACGGTTGAGGTAAAAATGTGTTTAACTGGGTTAAAACTAAACGATAAGTGGTAAATGTTCTAAAAACTTATCCAACACAAATTTTATAGACATATATGGAACATATAATCTATAAGGATTGATAATGGACTATTTTAAATTCTTTTTTGGATGTGTAATTTGTTGAAACAATTTTTTATTTTCAATACTTAGAAGTCTGCAACTCACCTCACCTATAAAGTGAATCCCACGCAACCATCGTACTCACACATCCACATACCTTTTGATCATCAAATAATAGAACTAATATAGGAAGGATTCAGGTAAAATCAAAACAGGTTGTTTGAAGAAGAGGTAATGTTTTCAACTATGTGTTTTTATTTTACATATTATTCTAAATAATTTATATTTTCTAAAAATATTGTAGAATAAAAAAATATCATCTTATGTATAAAAATATTATTTTATTATTAACTTAGAAACATATATTTGTCAAAACATCCATAAAATGATATACTGAATCGCTATTCATGTGCACGACAGACTGCTGCCTCACAAACCTATGTTATTTTCTATACATCACCACCCCTCAACGGTATATATAATGATGTATGAAATGTATATATATATATGATATATATGATATTATTATACCTATTTACTGATAGTAACAAATCTAAATTCTTATATCCCTACCATATTGGATAACAATAACTTCGTTTGTGTGTACGGAGGACTACCACCTCATGAACTGATGTGATGTGATTTTCATTTCTATTTTCCTTATATGGTAGGAATGAAATATTAAATTAATATATATGATATTTATAAAAAACTTATTCTTATTATGTTATGATAAAATATATAAATTCTTAATTTCCTTTCTGTGGGGGATATGATAATGTCGTTCTTGTGCCCAGCAGACAACTGCCTCCGGAAGCGATGTGATTTTTTTTAACTAACCCATTAAATACAAGGTAAATACTGTAAAATTAATTAATATATATACTATATGAAAGAAAAAATATTATTTAATTTAAATATTTAATATACCATTATTTCATTTCATCTTTTGAGTAAATGGAAACAATGATCATGTGTACATATAACCTACCATCTCTATGAATGATATATTTTATTTACCGTATTTAGAATTTATAGTTTAATATAAATAAATATATACTAAAGATATATGAAATTTATATCATGGTTAATTTAATAATTATTAAATAAACATGATCAATTTAAGAGGATCGATAATAATAAACCAAAACATACATGAAAACAAACGAGTTTTTACCCAAAACGTGATTTTAAAATGTATTCTATAATAACCGGGTATTGAAAAATTATAAATAAATAATGTATATTATGATAAAAATTAGTATAATCATAATATATGTATATATATATAATAAAATATTATTTATATATATGAGGTTTGAATGTTTATAAAGGAAGTTGAGACTTATGGTAACAGATTGTCATTTTACTTTCTTACTTAATAGAGGAAGATGCCATATTCATGACTTAATTTATTTATGTACTGAATTTAATGACCATGAATGTATTTTATGATTATTATATGAATATGTTTATTCCTAAAATCAATGTATTTTTTCAATTTTATTTTCACACCGTTCATTATCTATGACTCTATTATAAATCATGTCTTATGAACTTCCTAGATTTATGCGACAACCTAAATTTTTTATCTATTTTATTCATGGAATGATTTCAAAACTATATAATCACATTATCATAACCTTATGCTTATTAAATATTATAATCTACCTTTACACCCTATGTGACCATATATTCTCACACTTTCATATATATTCTATAAATAGGTTTTCATAAAATGTATTATTTATTATATGTCTAATAATGTTCTAGTTATGAAGAACATATTTGGAGATGATGTTGCTTATATTATCGACCAGTTGATTATGAGTCAATGTTTCAAAATGCACAATAACTTTATGATCCTCAGTCATGTGTTTTAGTAATATAATGAATATTCATCTAAAAATATGTGACATCAATGTATCATATGTTTGGGTTTCTATAGTTGGCAGTAGTCGAATGGTTTAGTTAACCATTATAAATTAGTATATGGAAATATACTAAGATACCTAGGGATATGTAAAAGGTTATTTCAAGGGATAGGTGTTAGGATACATCTACAGATAATTATATGTATAGGAAAATATCATGGAATATTACTAATGGACATTGTTACTATTTTCATAGAAATATTCCCTAGGGTGATAAAAAAGTGGATTTGGATATAGTACATAGGTACCTTTGGTTAATTAAAATTATAAAGGAATATTGATCCAGGATTGACAATCATGTTGATCATGAAAAAAGCCTTATTCCACACATGTTTGGTCACTCCTAGGGATATTCTTTGTAAATTCCAAAAAAAAGCATCATCAACCATCTTGATAGATTTAAATAATGGCCATGGATAAAATTAGGTCTTATATTTTTAAATTATTATATCATGATTTAGACATCATATAAATTATTTTTCCTGATTATATGGTTTCCCTCAAAGATTATTCTTTGTTACAATATGATTTTGGTTTTAATCAATGGATGGAAACTAACAGAATAACATTAACGATGAATGAAATGGAAAATGAAATGATTTTACTCCCAAGAAAACAAATGTTAAGGGAACTGGAATGAAAAATAATATTTTTATAGTCACAAAATAATCCATGATTCATGCTAATATTTTAAGTGAGAGAAAATGGAATGACAATATATTGAGTCCTTCATAAGGAAAAATCAATATTTATTTATTGGTTCGACTAACCCACTAGTTTTCGAAAAATGGATTAATACCATTGAAAATATACTTTCCATTATGTTGGATTTGGGGAATGAAAAATTCATTTGGTATGTCTATCGTTTGGATCAGGAAGTGGACCAATGAAGCACTCTCATCAAGAATACAATGGATCATGCTGAAACTGACTCTATGGAGTTGGATGACTTTAAGGTCATGTTTTTCAATAAGTACATACATGTTATCCTATAAAGATAAATAAAAAAGGAATTTATTGAAATTAAATAAGTTGAATAAAAATATATTAGTATATTTGGGATTCATTTTACAAGACATTCATGGACAACTAATTTTATCATAATGAAACATAAAAGAATGATTGATCAATTATTCAATGGCATAAAATCAAGTCTCAAAAGGTTTTTATCAACATGGGACATCCATAACTGTGATGAAAATTTTCAATATTCTATCAAGCTGAAAATAATGATTTTATTTACCCATCAATTTCATGGTTTTGATAAGAAATTAATGATAGAGTTCAAGGGAAACCATTATAACCATGGGGAGAAGAATATTTGATTTTCATCATGCTCAATGTGTGGTAGGAATCTTCAAGGAAATTGTATTAAAGGGACTAGTAAATGTTTTAGATATGGAAAGGATGTTCATTGAGAGGCTTAATGTTGAATTGATTGGAATAAGTTATCCATTGATGAAAATAGAGAATAATCTCTACAGAATGCTCCACCCATACTCCAGTTATTCAAGTTTAAGGAATTTGGGCATTATGTGAATCATTGTCCTGATCCAATTACTAATGTGGATGATAATACAAAAATACCTATGATGAAAAATAAACAAATGGAATGTTTATGTAATTAAAACACATGAAGTGAATCAATATAATTATTCCACACTTATAATCGCCTAATTAGTTGATAATTTCATGTTTAATCTTGTATAATTGAGAACTATGAAAATATTATTATTCATCCTTTAGTGACATTTTTGTGATTATGAGCATTGATTATCTCCCTCTCTATGAAATATGCAATAGTGAAATCACATTTGTTATTCTATCAATGAATTTATAAACGAAATCTTTCAATTGAAATGTTTTAGTTTATGATATGTTCTTATTTATAGAATAAAGGGGAAACTATCATTTTGATGAAATTATATCACCATGTAAGATTAAATTAATACTTATGGATACCATTTAAGAATATGAATTTATGGCTGATCATATGTTTAAATTCAGTGGTTCTCATTTTATGGTTTTATATAATGGGAGTTTACCAATAGTGAGGATATTTTAATAGAAATTCATGGAAATAAAACATTAGGGTTTTTTATATGATATAGTTATAATTTTTTTTGGTGAAGAATGAATTTACACATTGAGGAAAAATGATTAAAAGTGATGGTAACCATTTGGGTTTATCTGATCTTTGATTATTAGGTAACTATGGTTTGTAGTTGATCACATTATGAATCCAACAAACATCATTTATATCATAGAAAAGTTTTATTCGGATCCACTTACCAGAATATACAATAATGAAGTGGTATGTTCTGATGTTGTACAAAGTTCAATTTTATTTATTGGGATTTAATGTATATATATATGTTTTGAATAATCCTTCCAAAATATTTTGATAAAAAGTTCATTTTTAGTAATCCTTATAATCTTCAGACAAATGTTATGTCAGAGAGAACTATTTAAAATGGAGATAATATGTTTTGATCATATTTTATGGGTTTCAAAGGTGGTTGGGATCAACAGATTCATTTAAATTATTTTAATTAAAATAATAGATTTTGGTTTATCATTGAGATATAAACTTATGAATTCCCTTATGAAAATAAGTGTATAACTCTAAAATATTGGAATATATTTACCAAATGAATGATATAGGGATATAATATATCTTATTCAATGGAATATTTGGTTTGATCAATTTAGAAACATGTAAGGGAAACATAATGTTTACATAAATTATTTTCTAATAATTGTACACATGATATAGAATTTTATGTTGGTGGGAAAGAGTTTATATTAATTTCCCTATAGATGAAATAAGGGAAAAATAATCCCTATGTATATTGGTACAATTTCAATTCTTAATTTTATCGAGACCATATCTTATCACATGGAATATCCCCCAAAAATCTCTTAGGTTCAAGATTAATTCCTAATATGTGTCATAAGAAACAATTTACCCGATCCATCACCTATAATGGCCTCACAGGTCACACCACTAGATCATGATCATTCTTTTGAGGAACTACCGCTATAGATTTTGGATCCTATAGAGAAATTTCAATAAAATAAGAGTACTCATTGATTAATGGTTTTGTGTAATAATTAAAAACATGAGGAATCAATGAGGTAACATAAGTATATAATGAGGTATAAGTATCCTCAGCTGTTGGCCAAAAAATGAATAATTTTGAGGGAGAACATCATTAGATGGCCAGTAGAATGTTACAACATGATATTTGGTGAAATAAAATCTTTTGATAAAATTTAATCATTTTAAATTTTTTTATAACACATAACTATCAACCTATTTTGTGTTATAAGAAACATTTAGTTTATATTTCATTAAAATAAACAATGAGTTTAAAAGAAAAGGGACATTCTAATAATATATTTTTATAATAGTTATCACCAAACCATTTGAATGATAGGTATAAATAGAATTAAATAGATTATGAAAATATATGTTTTAATTAAAATATATAATTAATTTTTTGGCCACTAATTAACAATAAATGAAAATAAATCCATTTTGGAAATAAAAAAATAATTGTTTGGAAAAAATAATTTATGCAAGGAAAAGCATTTATGCCACGAAAATTAAAAAAAATAATTGTTTGTGAATTATTTTAATGAAATTTATATATTTTATTTTCAGTAAAAAACATTCATTATTCTTATGTTTTTTTCTAGAGAATATATATGAATGAAACCAATTGTACACTTAAAAGTATAGTTTTCTAAAAATTATTTTGTCATTATTGCATAATGATTTGAAAGTGATTATTTTTACATTTTAGAAATTGTTTTCGACAACATTGATTTCATTTTAAAAAAAAAATTCACAATTATCATTAAGCCATTATTTCAGAAATTTTGAATAGATAATTATTTTAGTGAAATGTGAAAATTTTAGTTTTTAATAAGAATTATCATTACTTTTAAATTATTTAAATACATTACAACTAAATTATGATGGGTTTATATGTAAAATAAATTCAATTATATATATATATTAATCCAATTTTTACAATTTCAATAAATATTCAATTTAATTTTTCTATAATTTTATTTATACATGGGAAAATTTTCTCTTTTGTAAAATGCTTTCTCATTGCCTTGAAGGGTTTAATTTTAAATTAAAATTGTCCACTTATGTTAATTTAATTTAAAAAAATACAATCCCTATTTTGAATCTGAATAATTTATAATATCATATAATTTCATGATATTTTATGTCCATAATCGATAGTAAAAATTGTAAAAATTAATTATTGGGGTTACAAAGAATATGGGTTTACCGAGGTAGTAAACTAAATAGTTTAGGAATTAAATGAGCTATAAACTTGTAAAAAACTCATTTAATGGGAATATTATACTCTATAACATGTGAGTTTAAAAATGATCTATTTTGGATGCTTTTGGAATGTGTAAAACATGGGTACACCATTTTATTTTGAAAACATATAAGTGTTCCACTCACA
The DNA here is from genome assembly GCA_963277665.1 of Viscum album. Classification (NCBI taxonomy): domain Eukaryota; kingdom Viridiplantae; phylum Streptophyta; class Magnoliopsida; order Santalales; family Viscaceae; genus Viscum; species Viscum album. The sequence continues at coordinate 30,179,433 of OY728167.1, forward strand.
TCAATTATAAAAGGGTGTACCCTATCCTCAACAATTCCCACATCAAACAGAAAAATTGAATGAATAATAAATACATATATATATACCTTACATCAATATCAACATACTAGAAGCCTTGGTGTGATCGAAAATCTAATCTAGGAAGGATTTTGGTCAATCCAAAAGAGGTTGTTCGAAGAATAGGTAAAGTTACATCCTATGGGTTTTTTTAAGTTTAATTTTAATTACAAAAAATATTTTCCAAAAATGATAAAATATGATAAATATTATCTATAATATTCTGATATGTTATAATGTTAGTGTAATAACAAGTATTCATCTCCACATACATCAAATTTGACACAAAATCATCATTCTTGTGTACAGAGAACAACCGCCTCACGAATAGATATTATTATTTTTCCATAACCACATCTCATAAGAAGATATAATTATGTATTTAATATATATATATATATATATATGATATTATTATACCCTCAAATAAATTTTCACCTCCCAGAGCATTGGAAAACAATAACATCGCTTGTGGGGAAGATAGGCGACCGCATCGCGAACCAATGTGATGTGTTTTCCTTTTGGTCTTACTTGGATGTTAATAAGGATATATTAAATGAATATACAAGAAATTTGTTAATTAATTATAATTATATAATTATTATATCACAGATATATTGTTACTTTTTATTTCTTGGGTTATATGATAACATTGTTTGAGTTTATGGTAGACCACCACATCACAATGTGATGTGATTTATTTTTCAATAACGCATTGCATTGAAGGAAATTATGATAATTATAGTGAATATATGTGATATATATTACATAAAAAGTATTATATAATGTAAACATATTATTTATCATTATTTCATTTAGTCCATTGATAAAATGAGAACAATGTTCATGCATATGTATGGCATACCGTCTCCTTGAATGGTGTATTTCATTTTATATATAAAAATCGTATGGATCACTATAAATTAATATATAATTAATATATCATATATTTATATCATGGTTAAATTGTTTTAATTTTTTTAACCATGGTCTATGTAAGATGATCAAAAACAAAAAACAAAAATATAAATGAAAAATGAAGCAGTTTTTACTCAAAATGTGACATTAACATGGAATTGTTAACACAATTGTAATGAAAATTAATAAGTAAATAATATATGGTATGAAACATATGATAGTTTTTATATTATATATTTATAATTAAAATTTATTTATTATACATAATTCTTGATTGTGTATGGAAGAAGTCGATACTTATCCAGATGATTTTCACCTCCCTTTTTACATCATTGAGACACATGCTATATTCACCAAAAATTTCATATATATGGTGTATAACATCACATGAATGAGTTTTATTACTAAAATATTTAAAATTATTGTTATTTACATATCCATTCTAGGATCTATCTTTCATTGGGTTTACAATTCAAAAACTACTATAGAGGTAAGGGATTTTTGTCTCAGTTTCCCTTATTTGAGACATATTTCATGTGATGCACCTATCATCACTTATTAGATTCATATAAATACCCCTTTTCATTTAATTTCTTGAATTTATTTATTTTAATGTTATTTCATGGTTCATTGATTTTTTAATTTCATAAGACTGACAATTAAATGTACTAATTTTGTAATTGTTTTATAGTACGATATCATAGTTTATTGTGATTGTTAATTTTTATTATTATAAAGATTATATATAATGATACATATCTCAATAAAGTCATGAATTTTATTATAGTAATATTTTCCATTTATTTTCCTCAGTTTATATACTCAATATTTAAAAATATTGTTTTTAATAAAAAACACTATTATTTCTCTCTTCAGTCCAAAACCATATTTTTCTTCCGTATCTATGTTTTGTATAATTATTTTTAAAAAATTTTCTATAATTTTTATATTGATTAGAAAAATAAATTTTAACCATGTTTTAATTTGGTAAAATGTTTTAAAAGGAATCTTATAGTCATTTTTAAAAACAATGACCTTAAGGCATTTATAAAAATGTGAATGAAATAATTGTTTTAATGTTATTGGAATAAAGGAAAATTACACATTCAGTACCATTATTTAAATATAATTTTAATTTAAATGATTCCTAATGTTATTTTATATGAAAATTATTATTAAAAATTTATATTTTTAAAATAATTATTTTTAATTATTAAAGGATATTAACCTTAAGAAATGATCGAAACGAATTTTAAATATTCATTTATAATATTGAAAGGATATTTTCAATGAAAAGAATTATTATGATTTTTTTGTTTAAATTTTTTTTATTGCAAATTGGAAAGGTTATTTTTGTCAAGAAAATTTCAAAAAAAATTCCAAGCTTCCATTATAATTATCAAAGGTTATTTATAAAGAAAATTATTTCACATAAGTTTTTTGTTTTAAAATGAGTTTTTCAAGGATGATAGGATATTATACTCTTAAAATGTTCTATGTGATCATTCAAAATTAGTTTTCATCAAATAAGACATGCTTCAATGTTACTTATTCATTAATAGGTATATGATACAAGGATTCCATAAAAATTATTTCTATAAATTTTTTATGTTTATGATAATAAGAAGTTTTTGAAACCCATATCTCTTCCACGACATATACCATATAAAAATGCTTATGAATCATACTTATTTCAATATAGGAATTTCTATAATCAAACAATGAAATGACAATAAAAACTATTTCTTTTCCAAAGGTAATGTTATAATGAAATGTTTATGAATCCCATTTATTTTCATGGGTTCTAATATAATGCATTTATTTTGATCTTATGGAAAATGTTTTTATGTTTTTTATTATTTGACATGTGGTACATATATTTACCTCTAATTAATTGTGTAATGACTGATATATCATGAGATAAAGAAGATTAAAATTGGGAGTGAACTATGTTTAGTATTGTACTTGGTACACTATTATAGTCTTGGTATTGAAATTTGACTACTGTGATGGTTTATGGAGTGAACAAATTCAACTATGATTGTTTTTTAAATGGGACTTGACTACTAAGGAATTGATTTTATATAATTATATGTATTCCACAAATCTATGTCTTATGATAATGTTATGTTCTCATAGTGCATGCCCTTTGATTATATTTGGATTGTTTTCCTATTAACAACCATGATTTATGTGATGACTATTGTTTTATGAACTACGATATCCATGGAATAGTTTTCCAACGTTATTTTCAAGTTCTCATGCCCATTTTATCAAAATAGATTGTTATCTCTCTTGTATACCCTTATTGAACATCCAATCTTTCCCTTTCTTATGAATTTGTTCACATAGTCTTGACGAATGGTATTATGTATGATATTAATAAGAAGGGTTCAAGTTATGAATTACATAGTAATAGATGTGTTTCTCACTTATGAACTAGTTTTTTATGTGTCCAATATTCCAGAGGACTTATACGATTATGATCCTAAAATTTTTGTTTGTGTAATTTAATGAATATTGAACTAAACAATGAAATATCATTGGATGATATGTTTGGGTATATACAATCAAAAAACCCAATGTTTAAAAACTAGTTAGGTCTTGTAAAGACCTGTAAAATTCAAGGGAATTTTTTTCTTAATTTTCATTGGGAATTTACAAGAAAGTTGTTTCTGAAAGAACCTGATTCAGAGGCCCGATGAGCCTGGAATAAGTTTCTGAAGTTCAGCTCGGGTACGTTCAGTGAACGAATGAGCGAGATTTCCTAACTTTTGAACAGGTGCTCGGAATCGAAATCCGAGGGCACCTATGAAAACACAGCGCCCGTAATTGCTTAGGAACACCTTTTCTGGAGTTGCATTTTCTCGGGTGTGGTTATTAAAATTTGGGTTAAGTAAAGAATCAAATAAAAAGGGTACAACCATTTTATTTTTATTATTAGTAGTGTTAACCTAAGCTAATTGGTTGTAGTGGGACCCACATCCTAACTCATTCACTAGGTAGGATATTAGTGGGGCGGGGCCCACACGATCCCCAACCTTTCATATTCCTCAAACCCTATTAATTATGTAACTCACCCCCCCCCAATTAAATGAAAGTCAACTCTTAATTAATTAATTGTTTAGGTTATTTTTACAATTAATTCTTAAATTCATTTTGAAATTTGAAATGAATTGTTGGCTTGTGTGTTAATTAAATAAGACAAAGTCTTATTTCGTGGGAGGTTAGTTCGTTGTGCGAGAGGATTTGGAGAGGAAAGCTCTATGTTCTGAAGGACATTATTCCTCCTTGAATAATGCGAATAACGCACCGTCGCCGACGAAGAACGCCGAGCCCTCGATGAAGAACTTCATCACCGCAAAGGGGAGTTCACCGTATCGTCTTCTTCCCTCTCCGTAGATGGTGAGAGATGCCATCCTCAGAGATCGACGACGTGACGCCGATGAATCATTTCTCGGCGACGCCGATGATCCTCTTTCCGCGACGTCATCTTCCGCAACGTCCCTTCCCCGCGACGAATCAACAACGCTTGAGGTAGGGGTTTGATTTTATGTTGTGACTAATTGGGCATTCACCGATAATCTTTTAGCCGCATGCTATTGACTAACGGGAGGGGGATGGACCGCACAAACACGGCCGACCCTCCTCCCTTATTATTTTTGTCCTTCGTTGTGGATTGGAATGGAGATGGTGTGGTGTCGTCGCACCGCATGGAATTGAGGAAACCGCGGCAAAGGAGCGCGGCGCTGCCGCACCCCGCCATTGAGGTCAATCAAAGCAGCGGCACCGTCGCGCCACGGCGGAGAACCACGAAGACACCGCGGCCGGAACGGGGCCACGGTGGAAGGGCGCGGCGCCGTCGCGCAGCACCTGTCAGACCAAGTCCACGACCTTTGGCCGCGGCGGAGCAGGGAGCGGCGGCCGGCATCCGGCCGCCGGCGTCGGAGGGGCGGGACCGCGGGGTCCCGCGACAGCAACACGGCCGGCCAGCCGGGCCGGCCGACTGAGGAAACCGGGGTTCGTAACCCCCAGCTGGTTGAAGGATAGGCCCCCCATGTGGGGGCCGCGGTTTGTCAAACAGGGGGGCAGCCCACCCCCCCCCCCCCCCCTTTCTGCTCGGCCGTTTCGGCCGAGCCTCCTTGACACGCGAGCGCGCCAGGCCGGGCCGGGCCGCGCCCAGGCCTTGCCGCGCTGTGCCGGCCGGGCTGAGCCACGCCCACCAGGCTGGGCCATGACCTAATGGGCCAGACCCGGACCCAGTTTGGGTGGACACGGTTCGGGACGACCAAGGGGGTCTCGGGCCGGGTCGGTCCGGGCCCAAAACCCCCATTTTCAGACCTCTTTCGATATTTTGCCAATATCTTGAGCTATGGACCTCCGATCGCCACACCATAAACTAAGATGCGATCCTTAGATCGAGACGGTCGTTTAGGTATATTACACTCAAGGTTTCGGAGAACATTGGTTTCAGACGGGTTTGTTCGAATACGAAACCAACCGGGCCCTCGGAGCGGAAACACTTATAACATAAGCTTCGGAAGTCCGATTGACGTTTCGTTGACTTTGTTGGATTCCCCATAGTGAGACGGAACTTTTGGATTACTCCGCTCGAGGTTTGTACACAGTTGGAGTGCGGTCAGGTTGGTTTTGACTTAAAAACCAACCGGGACCCCGGAACGAAAAAGCCAATAACTCTCAGACCGGGCGTCTGATTGACGCGCCGTCTGTCACGTTGAGTTCATTCTGACGATACGGAACATTGGGATACATCAACTCCGGACTTCATGTCAGTTGATGTATCAGCCCTCGACTCGTGGAGTGGACCCTCAAGAAATGAGCTTGCTGTGTGCAGGAACCCTAGAGTTGGCTGCGACTGCGACGACGATGACGACTGTACAGAAATCATTCGTGGGTTCGACAGTGATGACTACAACACTCAGAGATCCTCAGTGGATCAGTGCTACCGTTCCTGTGTGGGTCAGCGCTCAGCGGTCTTGTGTGGGCCAGCGAATACCGATCCTGTGTGGGTCAGATCCTATGTGGGTCATTGCAGGGGTTAGTACCTGTTGATCCTGTGTGGGTCCGAAGGCTTAGATGAATCATGGGATACATCTGATCATCTCTATCGTCTTACGAAGAAGTATACCTGTGTGAGCTGAGTCTTGACTTTCAATCATTATCTTCGATATGATTGACTTGCTTTCCTATGTGGATTGTGTTGTGCTATCCTGTGTGGACTTGATCGAACATGGGCTCGGATGCTGGTGCCGAACTGGAATTGATGACTTAGGTATATGTATGGGCATATACCAAAGTAGTGTTGGTTGTAACTTCGTGATTGTGTATCTCTTTTTTGGATTATCCTTTGTGGATTCTAGGAGACCTTCGGGGGTCTCGGGGTCCCTACTGAGTAGCTTATACACACCCATGCACGGGCTATGCCCGCACTACGTTGTGTTGGATGCAGACAACGGACATCACTGATCGTGGTAGAGGCTAGTGGAGCAGTCGGTACATGGAGGTGGACCACTGGGCGGGACATACACGGAGTGGATGGCTGGACCCGAGGAGCTGAGGTGGCAATCTGTACCCACCCTTTAGGTGGGACTACAAGTGGACAGCTCGACGTTGCTGCTTTACATTCAGGTGATGTACTTTCTTTCCAGTTATAAATTACTTTCAGTTTGGGTTTGTATTCTGGCCCATTTACTTTCCACACTTACTTGTACTCAGTTTACTTAGTGTTTACTTCTACTGGCTTACTCTGTGGTGTTTGTCTACTTATAAAGGCAATGTATTCCCCTTTTTGTTGGGATATACCCCTTGGTGCTAGTCATCAGCCCCTGACCTATGGGAGGCGGGCTTGGGGTAGTCACGACATGGGTCAAGAGGATAGGTCGTGACAAATTTGTATCAGAGGAGTTCGGTTCTACCGTAGAACTAAGGACTCTGATCTTTCTCTATGTGAAGCAATAGTGTTATGAGTATTTACTGTGGTTATCAGTCCAGGGAGTCCAGTGTTGGTGTGGCGGCCGATGTATCTGTACACCAGGACCCTGACTTCTGATTTCCGACATAGTGCACGAAACCATTGATTGCATGTGTGCTATAAGTTTTCATTGTGATTACTTTGTGTCAGATCACCAGGTATTCTGTATTGACCGTGGCGCACCTGTATCCTTTTTGGATGGCCCCACAATGGCAGCCAGCTATGGTTCCGAGTTTTGTACATGACGATAGACCACCGAGCGACGAGACCTCGGTGCAGGGCCCTATTACTGCAGAGGCACCGGAAGTACCACTACCCGCCGAGCCACCGATGCTACCAGCCCTAGCAACTGAGAGTGGACATCGCCTTGGTGTACTGCATGAGTTTCAGCTTTAGAGACCTCCCAGGTTCTGCGGGGAGACGGACCCTCAGGCAGCTGAGGATTGGCTGGAGGCAGTTGTACGAGTTTTTCGATTGGTAGGGATGCCAGCAGACCTCATGGTGATCCTTGCAGCGAGTCTCCCGCACGCGGCAGCAGGCAGATGGTGGAGCTTGATGCCTCAGGTGCACGACGATGCATCACTCCTCTGGACGTACTTTGAGAGCCTCTTTCTCTTGGAGTTCGTCCCAACCACCCTCCATGCGATGCGCATCCTGGAGCTACTACAACTATGGAAGGGCATCTTGACCGTCGCCCAGTACTCGGCGTGATTTACCTATCTCTCGCGCTATTTGATGGACATGGTATGGGACCCATTCTTCCGGGCCCGGACCTTCGAGCAGGGATTGAGGCATGAGATCAGGGCATCTCTGATCTCCCTCAGCATTTCGACACAGGTAGGGGTACTGGAGGGATCCCTTCTCATTGATAGTTTTCTTGCTGAGCCTACATCAACAGCGAGACCTACCGCTGGGCGACACGTAGCAGAGGCTTCTGTAGCAGGCATTCGACAAATGACTATGGATCCAGGTGGACCAGACCCTCAGGCGGACGACCTCCGGACACTGTCTCAGAGGTGTGGGGCACACATCGCAGATCCAGTCTTTCGAGAGGCAGATAGTGCTACGCATGCGGCGGGTAGGGCCACATGGCTCGTGACTGCCCGAACCGCTATGCCGAGGATCAGCAGATAGTTGAGGGACCACCTAGTTTGGGGTAGAGGGTCAACCGTGTCGGTCTGCAGGGAGAATTCGGATGAGGTAGAGGAGCTGGCCGAGCAATAGGTGGTGGGCGACGCTTTGAGGCTCTACCACCACCACCACCAGGAGGTCCACCCCGACCACTGGGAGCTGGCGGGCAGAGACAGGCACAACTTCAGGTAGCGGAGGCCTACGACCACGGCACGCCCGAGATGATTCGAGGTACTATATGTGTCTATTCCACCATTTTTTCAATTCTTATAGACACAGGAGCAAGTCATTCTTTAATTGCCGCTGCCCTTGTTCGTAGCTCTGAGATTCTGACGGAGCCGTTGGCTCAATCCTTACGGCTAGAGACTCTTACGGGAGCAGACTCGACGATTATGCACTGGTGCCGGCAGTGTGAGCTTACTCTAGGAGGCAAGAGCTTCGACTGGGATCTTCTTGTAGCAGCATCGAGGCCTTACGACTTCATCTTTGGCATGAATTGGTTATCTATAGTCCATGCCCAGATCAACTGAATTAGGCGCAAGGTGCGATGTGTTCACACCGACGGGAGAAGGTTTACATTCACCGGCGATAAGGGAACCTTTCCAGCGCAGGATGGACTCACGCAGAGGAGAGTACATCACATCACTCATCAGTTGGCTAGCCTCATCCTAGGAGCAGTTAACGTGTGGAGTCCGAGCTTACTTGTAGTAGTGGATCAGTATGCAGATGTTTTTCCCGACGACGTTCCAGGACTCCCTCCTCACAGAGAGGTAGACTTTTATATTGACATGTACCCCGGGACAGCCCCGATATCCACCCCAGCATATCAGATGGCTCCCACCGAGCTTCGAGAGCTACATGTACAGCTGGAGGACTTGCAGGGCAAGGGATTCATCCGACCCAGTGTTTCACCCTGGGATTCCCTGATATTATTCGCCAAGAAGGCGGACAGGAGCTTGCAACTTTGTGTCGACTATCGTCGCCTAAACTAAGTGACCGTGAGGAACAAGTATCTGCTATCGAGGATTGATGACTTCTTCGATCAGCTCAAGGGAGCACGGTGTTTATCAAAGATAGACCTTAGGTCAAGCTATCATCAGCTCAGATTTCGGGATGAGGACGTGCAAAAGACGACCTTCAGATGTCGGTATGGCCATTATGAGTTCTTGGTTATGCCATTCAGAATATCCATTTCTCCAGAAGTGTTCATGGGCCTCATGAACAGGATCTTTCAGCCTTACCTCGATCGATTTGTCGTAGTCTTCATCAACAACATATTGATATACTCGACGACTAAGGAGAAGCACACCTACCACTTGCGGGTTGTACTGGACACACCCCGGGAGCACCAGATTTATCTTAAGCTCTTGAAGTGTCATTCCTAGATACGTGAGGTCCACTTCTTGGGACACGTCATTTATGAGGTGGGAGTTGTAGTGGATCCCGCGAAGATCGAGGCAGTGCTAGCTTGGGAGCCACCCAGGAGTGTGACGGAGGTGCGGAGTTTCTTGGGGAAATCTGGGTACTACCGGAGATTAGTGCCACACTTTTCCAGAGTTGTGGCACCACTTTCATCTTTGACGAAGAAGGGGAAACCTTTCGTGTGGTTGGATAGATGTCAGCAGAGCTTCCAGGAGTTGAGACAGAGATTGACCAGCGCGCCTATCTTGAGGCTATCGGAGGAGGGAGTTGGGTACGTAGTCTACTGCGATGCATTAGGGACCAGACTCAGATGTGTCCTGATATAGGAGTAGGCCATGATCGCCTATGGATCACGTAAGTTGAGGCAGCATGTGCAGATATGTGCTACCCAGGACCTGGAGTTAGCAGTAGTGGTCTTCCCTCTAAAGATGTGGCGACACTATTTGATGGGCGAGCGCTTTACATTGTACTCTGACGACCAGAGTCTCAAGTATATCTTCTCGGATAAGGACCTAAACCTGAGACATCGGTGATGGCTCGAGTTCCTCCAGGACTATGACTTTGAGATAGTCTATACTCCTAGAAAGGGGAACGTAGTAGTCGATGCTCTCAGCAGAAGGATGAGCATTCAGCTAATTGGAGAGGCGATAGAGAAGCTATCCACTTTTCAGATATCCTTCGTGGATAGAGATGGAGCAGCCTTTCTATAGTCACTCACAGTCACTCCTCCACTTCTACAGCGGGTTAGAGAGGCACAACATGGGGACGTTGACTGTGAGACGCGACGTGCATAGATATCCACAGGACATGCACCTGATGGATTCTCTGTGGGATGAGAGCACATCATCCTTTTTAGAAGACGTACCGTGGTACCCGTTTCTTTACAGGAGGAGGTTCTAAGGGAGTTCCACACTTTCCCTTTTAGCGGTACATCCAGGAGTGGCGAAAATGTACCAGGACCTTAGATGACAGCACTAGTGGCCGGGTAAGAAGAAGGTTGTGGCAGAGTTCATTTCTCGAAGCCTCACCTGCCAGTAGGTGACAGAATAGCACCAGGAACCAGCAGGCTTGGAACAGCCCTTGGAGGTCCCGGAGTGGAATTGGGACGGGATATCTATGGACTTTGTGACTGGACTTCTACACACTTCCAGAGTTCACGACTCCATAAGGGTGATTGTCTACCGACTCATCAAGTCATCCCACTTCTTACCCATCAGAGAGTAGGGCTCAGTAGAAATCTTGGGACGCCTCTAAATTCATAAGATCATACGGATTCATGGTGTTCCATAATCTATCGTCTCCGACTGAGATGCACATTTTACTTCCCGGCTTTCGAAGGGGTTTCAGGAGGCATTCAGGACGCAGCTACGTCTGAGCACCGCCTTTCACCCTCAGACGAATGGTTAGACGGAGAGGACCATTCAGACTCTCGAGGACATGCTCCGCGAATGTGTCCTCGACTTGGGTCGCAACTAGGAGGACCACCTACCCTTGGTGGAGTTCCTGTACAACAACAACAACCACTCCACCATTAGGATGGCACTATATGAGGCATTGTACTGCCGACATTGCAGATCACCACTGTGCTGGACAGACCCTGGGGAGTCAGCACTTGTGGGACCAGAGATGGTCCAGGCCATGACAGAGAAGGTCCAGGTCATCCTGGAGCGGATGAGGACAGCTCAAATCTGGCAGAAGTCTTATGCTGACAGGAGGCGGAGGCCACTAGAGTTCGAGGATGGCGACCACGTCTTCTTGCGTGTCTCAGCTCGACGTGGATTAAAAATATTTTTCCGAGGCGGAAAGTTGTCTCCACGCTTCATCGGACCATTCCAGGTCCTCAGTAGGATTGGTGAGGTAGCTTATCACCTGGCTCTACCACCTCAGTTGCACCGGGTGCAAAACATCTTTCACGTATCTCAGCTGAGGATATACGTGCACGACCCGACGCATATCATCGACCATGGGGAGATAGACCTTGACGATGGGGAGAATTTTGCGACGGTCCCGGTGGAGATTGAGGATCGACAGGAGCGAGTCCTAAGTGAACGGTCGATTCCTCTAGTGCGCATCAGGTGGCAGCACGGGAACCTCCAGGAAAGCACTTGGGAGCGGGAGGCTCTGATGCATGCACAATACCCACATTTGTATCCCTAGTCATGATGTATCATTACGGGGACATAAATCCCCGAGGTGGGAGTAATGTAAAGACCCATAAAAATGAAGGGAATTTTTTTCTAAATTTGTTTGGGATTTTACAAGAACGCAGTTGTTGACGACACCTGATTCCGAGGCCCGGTGTGCCCCAAATAAGTTTCTGAAGTATAGCTCAGGTACGTTTAGTGAACGAACGAGCAGGATTTCCTAACTTTTGAACCGGTGCTGGGAATCGAAATCCGAGGGCACCGATGAAACCAAACTGCCGGTAATTTCTTAGGAACACCTTTTCCGGAGTTGTGTTTTCTCGGGTGTGGTTATTAAAATTTGGGTTATGTAAAGAATAAAAATAAAAAGGGTGCAACCATTTTATTTTTATTCATAGTAGTGTTAACCTAAGCTAAGTGGATGGAGTGGGACCCACATCCTAACTACATCACTAGATAGGATATTAGTGGGGTGGGGCCCACACGAGCCCCACCCTTTCATATTCCTTAACCCTTATTAATTATGTAACTCACCCGCACCCCCCCCAATTAAATGAAAGTCAACTCTTAATTAATTAATTGTTTAGGTTATTATTTACAATTAATTCTAGGATTCATTTTGACATTTGAAATGAATTTTTGGCTTATGTGTTAATTAAATAAAACAAAATCTTATTTCGTGGGAGGTTAGTTCGTTGTGCGAGAGGATTTGGAGAGTAATGCTCTATGTTCCAAAGAACATTCTTCCTCCTTGAAGAACGCGAAGAATGCATCGTCGCCGACGAAGAATGCCAAGCCTTCGATGAAGAACTCTGTCACCGCAAAGGGGAGTTCGTCATACCGTCTTCTTCTCTCTTCGCAACCGGAGAGGGATGCCATCCTCGGAGATCAACGATGCGACGCCGACGAATCATTTCTCCGTGACGCCGACGTTCCTCTTTTCACGACGTCGTCTTCCGCGACATCCCTTCCCCGCGACGAGTCAACAACGCTTGAGGTAGGGGTTTCATTTTATGTCGTGAATAATTTGGCGTTCATCGATAATCTTTTAGCCGCATGCTATCGATTAACAGGAGGGCGCCGGACCGCACAAACACAGCCAAACCTCATACCTTATTATTGTTGTCCTTCGTTGTGGATTGGAATAGAGATGGTGCTGTGCTGTCGCACCGCGTGGAAACGAGGAAACCATGGAAAAGGGGCGCGAAACCATCGCGCCACGCCGTTGAGATCAAGCAAATCCGCGGTGCCGTCGCGCCGCACTGAAGAACCATGAAGACACCGCAGCCAGAACGGGGCCGCGACGGAAGTGCGCGGCGCCGTCGCACCACTCCGGTCGGACCAAGGCCGCCGCCTTTGGCCGCGGCGGTGCAGGGAGCGGTGGCCGGATTTCGGCCACAGGCGTCAGAGGGGCGGGACCGCGGGGTCCCGCGGCAGTAGTACGGCCAGCCAGCTGGGCCGGACGACCGAGGAAACCAGGGGTCGTAACCCCCGGTCGGCCGAAGGAGTGGCCCCCCACGTGGGGGCCGTGGTTTGTCAAACATGGGGGAAGCCCCCCCCCCCCGCTCAGCCGTTCCGGCAGAGCCGCCCGGCCACGCAGCCACGCGAGCACGCAAGGCCGGGCCGGGCCGGTCCATGCCAGCCGGGCCGGTCCATTTCCACCGGGTTGGGCCGCTCCCTAATGGGCCAGACCTGGACCCGGTTCGGGCCGACCCAGGGGGTCTCGGGCCAGGTCGGTCCGGGCCCAAAAACCCCATTTTCAGACCTCTTTCTTTCTTTTGCCCATATATTGGGATACATACCTCTGATCGACACACAGTCAGCTGCGATGGGATATTTGGATTGAGATGATCGTTTTGGTATATTACACTCAAGCTTTCGTAGAACTTTGGCTTCGGCCGGGTTGGTTTGAATACGAAACCAACCGGGCCCTCAGAGCAGAAACACATATAAATTAAGCTTAGGATGTCCGATTGATGTGTCGTCGACTTTGTTGGATTCCTATTAGTGAGATGGACCTTTTGGCTTACTCCGATCAAGGTTTGGATGCAGTTGGAGTGTGGTCGGGTTGGTTTTGACTTAAAAACCAACCGGGACCCCGGAATGAAAAAGCCAAGAACTCTCAGACCGGGCGTCCGATTGATGCGCCGTTTGTCACGTTGAGTTATTTTTGATGATACAGAACATTGGGATACATCAACTCCAGACTTCGTGTCAGTTCATGTATCAGCCCTCGCCTCGTGGAGCAGACCCTCCCGAAATGAGCTTGCTGTGTGTGGGAACCCTAGAGCTGGCTGCGACTGCGACGACGATGACGACTGTACAGAAATCCTTCGTGGGTTCAACAGCGATGACTACAACACTCAGCGATCCTCAGTGGATCAGTGCTACCGACCCTGTGTGGGTCAGACCCTGTGTGGGACAGATCCTGTGTGGGTCAGTGCTCAGGGGTCCTGTGTGGGCCAGCGCATACCGATCCTCTGTGGGTCAGATCCTGTCTTGGTCTTTGCGGGGGTTAGTACCTATCGATCCTGTGTGGGTCCGATGGCTTAGATGAATCAGTGAATACATCTGATCATCTCTATCATCTTATGAAGAAGTATAACTATGTGAGCTGAGTCTTAACATTCAATCATTATCTTTGATATGAATGACTTGCTTTCCTATGTGGATTGTGTTGTGTTATCCTGTGTGGACGTGATCAAACTTGGGCTCATATGCTGGAGCCGAACTGGAATTGATGACTTAGGTATATGTATGGGCATATACCTAAGTAGTGTTGGTTGTTACTTCGTGATTGTATCTTTCTTTTTTGGATTATCCTTCGTGGATTCTGGGAGACCTTCTGGGGTCTCGGGGTCCCTACTGAGTAGCTTATACTCACCACTGCACGGGCTATGCCCGCACTACGTTTTGTTGGATGCAGACGACAGACAGCACTGATTGTGGTAGAGGCTAGTGGAGCAGTCGGTACCTGGAGGTGGACCAACGGGTGGGACATACACGGAGCGGACGACCGGACCCGAGGAGCTGAGGTGGATATCTGTACCGACCCTTCAGGTGGGACTACCAGTGGATGGCTCGACATTGCTACTTTACTTTCAGTTGTTGTACTTTCTTTCCTGTTGTACTTCAATTTCAGTTTGGGTTTGTATTCTGGCCCATTTACTTTCTGCACTTACTTGTATTCAGTTTACTTAGTGTTTACTTCTGCTGGCGTACTCTATGGTGTTTTTATACTTATAAAGGCAATGCATTCCCCTTTTTGTTGGGATATACACCTTGGTGCTAGTCTCCGGCCCTTGGCCTATGGGAGGCGGGCTTGGGGTAATCACGACACGGGTCTCGAGGACGGTTCATGAAAGGTCTCAGGATTTTCATTATAGATATATGGAAAATCATTTGGGAGGCCATACCCAGTAGGAAATAGATTTTGGCCAAAAAATAAATGGATCATCGATTATGTAACTAATAATTAATTACAAAACCTTTTTCATCATATTTACCATAGTGTTTGACATGATCTATTCCTAGGAATATATTTCTATCAATTGAATACATAAACTCAAGGGGGTAATCACTCCACGTTTACCATATATGTTTGTGAGGGAGTAATAGAATCCATTAATTTAGTACCCATTCACCATCAAATCATGTTAATCAAATAAAACGAGTACCTAACACTATTAACACTATTGGTGGAATCATGTTTTATTTTTTGAATGGGAGTACCAACCCCGCACTGGATTTATAATGGCCACACTCTACTCATCATGCCTGAAAAGATAAATTGACATAATAGATATAAAATCTAAATATTCCTATTTCACCTTATTAATTGAATATAATGGCTAAAAGGATAAAATTTCCTGGATATATATGAAAAACACTCTAGGTAAGATTTTTCTAATTTATTACATAAAATAATGAAATATTCGTGTAAACCCCAATGCATCTAAATGGTGGTAGATGTGGTATACAATTGGTGTGACATATGGAATATTGGGAGTGAAGGAGTGTGTCCCCCATCGATTGTTACATGCACCACACATAAGATTCTTACAGGCATGTGGGTCCTACATGAATTTTCGGCACATCCCCTTTCCTCGTGTTGTGTTGGGAATACCCAACATGACTCAATGTCTATAAAATTTGTTGGGATGACAAGCATGGACCAACACATTGGGCGAAATTCCTCGGACCACACATTGAATGAACTAATAGGGGAAGGGGCTAGAAAAAGCTTAATGGGGAATCCCACCAGCCCCTATAACCTACCGAAAATATTGAGGATGGTTACACATCAAATCAAAGGGGATCAGACAACCACGAGTAGAGACTGAGACAATAATTCCTTATCCACTAGCACACTATGATCATCTCCTACCCAAGATACCTCCACACACCACCAAGCACCCTCACAACTACACCATCATTACTACTACACCACCGTTGTCATGAAAATATTTTACCTCTATCACACAACCATGTACCTCCTCCACCTTATTTTATTTCTTCATATAGATCAAAATAGGCAGCTATGTCCCAATTAATATTTATACCATCATTACCACTAGCCGACCCTATCGCCTATGATTCTGCACCCTGATTGCAAGAGAGAGAAATGGGTGGGAGATATAGGAATGATGAATGAGAGAAATAGTAACCATATGTTACACCTAATTCCATGGGCAATTTCTCTGATCCATTTATAATTAAGATTCATATAATAGTTAATGGGGAGAGGGAAAATGGTGGCCTAACCTAGTCAACCTTCTTCACCTTTTACAATTATCATTCTTCCATAAAATCTATTAAAAATACGAGCAATGTCATGTAATCTATTTTCTAATTAAAATTAATGGAATGAGGGTCAAGGAATATTTAGTATTGTAATATTAAAAATAAATAAACAAAAAACAAAAAATAATATGGAAATAAAAAATAACATTTTATACATCGGGTTGTAGTTGATTTCGTTGAAGATATTTGTTTTCACTGGTCTTTATTAACAATATCCATAAAGAATATTCTTAGCACATAATAATTATCTCTCAATATCTACTGTTTAATTAGGATTTGTGGATGATAAAAACAATTAGGATTATTGTGGGCATTTCAAGAGGGATTTTTAGGTTTCATGGTATGTTTAATTAAATGTACGATATAAGAACATCTTGGGGATCGACACCAGGGCAGAATTATTATAGTCTTCCAAGGTAAAACAACCCATTATAGACACTACATTGTGGTCAAAATGTTTATATAAGGCACTCATAAAGAGATTCAAATTATTTTTTCTTATAGGATACATATTTAGTTAGTTAATAAATAATTTTTATCAATTAAAATTTGAAAGGATCACACATCTATAAGAATTGAACATGAGGGTGAACATCATGTACCAAGATTAATAGAATAATATTTTATTCAAAGTAAATATACAAGGGTAAATATGAAATTTTACCACACATGAGGACCTGGGACCAAAGAGCTAAAATTAAAGATAAATCAAGAATTGATAAAAACCCATGATAATATATCCTCACCAACAGAAAGAAATCTAGTTCCCAAAAAGTTAAATTACTAGAGTTGCTAAATTGGATTGATCATAAATTAAACTCATATATAAAGTCAATAAACACTAAAACACACTACACTCTCCTTCATAGTAAAAATATCTATGTGAAAAAGGTAGAAAACCATAATGGTAAATAAATTCATCTTTCACCATACCCATATAAAATTTCTTCTATAGGCATTCAGATCAACACAAAATCATTCAAAGAAAATTCAACATAAAAAACTATTTAATATAATATTCATAAATAATGCAAGTAATTCTAATCATATATTGACAAGTAGTTTTCTCACCTAAATATTTTTAAACTACAAGGGATATATTGAGACATTAAACCATTGGAATCCACTTTTAAATGATGCATCAAAACAGATTCCATCAATGTCATAGTTGTTGTCAACATATTTTTAGAAAATTACAAAGGATTGACACATGTAAATAATATATCTTTGTTGAAACCCATATTCCAAGAACAACATGAATATTCTACACTAAAATTAGAATAAATGTAAGATATAATGCTCTATAGGGTCTTATTTATCAATATTTTGTCAATAAAGTATATCTATGAAAAAAAATTACTAAAACAATAGAAAATGTTGATACAATCATTATTACTCTATATTTAATTAATTTATAGAGTGAAATTAAAATCCATAATTCCATTTCCAATCTTGATTTCATCCACAGCTAAAAAAACTTTTTTTTGTTGTATCTCCTCTTGAAAAAAAATGTAAAACACAATTAAAAATCAGACCAACCTTTTCAAACTACACAAAATCATTCTTCTACCCATTTGCAACCCAATTTTCCATTATTTTCAATGGAAGGTCCTAAATATTAATATTAGAATACTCTATCAGCACCAAGCTCAAGGTTATCACCTTCTATAAAAAAGAGAGCATAACTATAACTCATGAAGAGACATCCTCTACCATATTTATATTGTTTCAATGTGATGAGAAAGTAAAATAATCTATACATAACCTCCAACACCAAAGATCATATTCCATTGGGGTGGTCCTCGCTCAAAACATTCATTATAATATCCAACATGGATAACAATGGAGACAAAAATTATACACATAGGGAAATGGATGGAGTTCTCCCCAATTTAGCAATAAAAATATAGTCCCATCACCTAACAATATCTGGTCTTATAAGACCACTGAATCAATATCGCAATGATGAACCTCATTTACTAATAGGAATGGGTGTGTTCCACTACCACACATTAATGGAATGAAAAATATCTCTCTATATATTAATATTCATTCACTTTGTGGATAGAAATATGAGTGACTCTTCTAGGGATTGATCACTCATTTACCTACTAAGGCAAACAACCACCACCCCACTATTAAACCAATATGATCAAATTTACCTCCATAACATTATATTCTATTGAGTTGGATATTATACATCCTCTATATTTAATTGAATTAGAAAAATGTATTTTCAATCATAAAATATAGTCTATAAGTATTTCCTATATGGGTGTTACTCTAATGGTGAGACTTGGAAATTCCCTAAATTCTTAATACACCACATTATGAGTCAGTAGAATAAAAGGTTTAGTCCACATGTCTAATGTTCGGTACATGGGTTCTTATTATTCTATATAAGCTAAATTCCATCTCAATAATGAATATTAATTCATAAGTTGTCCAACTATGAAGGGATAACCATGGTATACCCTCTAAAAGCATTCAAACATTCATAGGTGGAGAATCCTCACCTATACTCATATCACATATGTATATATATACACATACAATGTTATTTCTAACTGAATAAAATTTATTGATGAATGGATCTACCCTCCAAACCTAGGGGGTCCACTCACCACTAGTGGTGTACATCACTTAGTTTTCTGAACATCATATGACAATTCAATATACATAATGGGTAACCAATCCATTTAATTGATGATACCACTAGGACTCATCTCTTAGACCAAGGAATCCCATAAAAGATATTTATATACTAATAATAAAATCACTTCACTAGAATGTGTATGTTATAGGTAATGAACATTACTAGAATTTTCTACCTGATAAACCCCAAATATGAGTTATAATAGAAACAAAAACTCCTAAAAAAATATTGTAGGAAGAATATCATCTGTCTATTTTTACATGTATGAAGGTCCATATCATTGAATTTCATTCAAATGTTTGGGATGGTGGGGGTTTATTAGTCTATCATCTAAATCTAACTATTTCTATACCAACCGATCATCGACCAAAACCTCATCCAATTTTTACACTTCTTTTAAAAGGAGTGTCCCTAATATTAATATTTTCTTAAAAATGGAGGTTCATATATATAACCCCACTAACTATCAAAGAAGTAAAAATTCCCACATAACTAGGGAATAACTATACTAGTAATTATCACTCACCGAATTCTCTCTTGGGGACTCTACTGAAGGGGGTGATTTATTAAAAAATAGTCCTAGATTGAATTCCCTCATCGTAGACTACATTGGAGTTTCTGAGCATGAAAAATTCTATCATAAGTCATGTACATGGAATACCTCAAGAAGTATTGGGGCCTCAATGAATACTCTAACATGATCATGTTTCACCATTGTGGTTCCAATATTCCTTCAACATGAATTATCATAACAATAATTATATTTAAAATAACCTTCAATTCCCAATGTACCTTGTATAAGGGATAATAATACAACCATGGTAAATTAGTCCAGTCATTAGTTTGAGAAATACACAATACACTAAAAATAACTACACTATGTAGAGAACTCAATTCATGAATATCAATTTTATCCATGAGTGTATGAACTAGTGGAATTATTCATGTTGATGACCCCACTTAGACTTCCATTGCATGAGGATTAGATCCATCTCATAATCTTGGAAACCCACACTACTGAACTTATATAGTGGTCATATAAAATTGGTAATCCTTTTGAGATTAATGTGAACTACCGTCCTCTCTTAAAGATGATTTGGACTATGAAAAAAGGGAGATAATCTACATGTGATCATTGGGATAATATATCACTCATTAGACTCTCCGAATCTATTCCATTTTTTTGAATAATTTAGTTATGAGAGGCGAAGACACTAGAACAGTTTCACAATGAATCATTATTTGAATCTATAATAAATATATAGAGGTGGAATCAAATATAAAACAAGATAGAAAAAAACATAAAAGATCATATAACAAGTATATTAAATAGTAAGGGCACAAAAAATAATTGACCACTATATGAGGCTTGTAACATTATGTGTAATGACACAACCCCAGTTCCCCTGAGTCGGTTCCTTATTAAATTACATTAGAATATATATGAGGAATATGAATCCTAAATAACCATGTAGTTTATAATATTTTTGATATAAAATACATAAATATGTTCAACATTAAAAATTGTAAATAAAAACAACATAAAAGTTCCACTGGGAACAACCACCACTCGATGATTATCCCTGCAAGTCAATCATAAAATTCTTCTTCATGTGCATGGAGAAATGAAACATAAGAAGGGGTGAACTCATAAACTCAGTAAGAATAATAAATTCAGTGGAATAAAATATAAACATAAAAATTAGGTATGGTGAATAATTTAAAAAACATGGCTTTAAAATAATAAACTTTAACACATTATGGAAGAAATATGATATGAGTAAATAATGTCATAATAAAACATAATAATGGGTATTTTAATAGTTCAATAATGACCTGAACTATCAATTAATAGATTCAGAATGAGGGAATTTCATATTCCAGATATTCCAAAACATACTATCAAGGCCTTGGCTAAGACGTTTAAAAATTATTAAGGCCACAACCAAAACTATATCTTAAAATGGGAAGGGCCTTGGCCAAGTCCATGTCTATTTGTCTATTGAGACCTACTGATTCATCGAGGGGTTATAACAAGCCCCACCCATCACATAATAAGTCCAATTCATTCATCATATGATAGTGTATAAACATAATCAACATATACATTCATATTGAAACTAACATTTGAACTGTAAATAACATTCCTCAAACATTAAGCTTAAATAGTAACCATTCAGAGTAAATTAGTGAATGTTTTTAGGATAAAATAACAAAAATAAAATTATGAATAAAAAATTAAATTATATATTTTAGATTATATCATACATAAGAATCAAAAAGAGTGTTGAAATAGTTGAATATACTCTTATAAAATCATCGAGTAATTCTTGAGATAAATACTATTTTCCATTGAACATCCGAGTTCTTTTGGAATATTATTTGTATAAAACCATAATTGATGTAAGATTGTATTTTAATAATAAGATAAATTATTTTAAAAAGATAATGGTTGGTAAAAATTGATTATATAGTCCCCTTAAAATTATGTAAGAATTTGAGAAATTCCTCTGAAATGGGCTTGTATTTCGTAATGAATTTTGGAAGTTCCCTTTTAAAACGTTTAAATCCCCATAAAATAAGGAAGGATTCTAGTTTGCAAACTTATAAAAAAATTATCACACAATAATTTATATTTACTTATTAATAAATAAGAATTTAATTTATTTAATGATAAAATGAGTGTAACTCGAATGAAAATGGGGGTTCGGGTAGAAAAACCATTAGCTTATGTCTGAATGTGTTCCGCTCTAGGACATATGGTCTTGGAATTTGAAATTAGACAAATTAATAACTTAATTAACAACTTAATAAACATGTATTTAGGTTATCAAATTTATTTTATTTAATTTATTTCATTATTGATATGTTTTAATATTGAATTATGTAATTTCAGAGTGTTTGTTTTCTTTGTTTTCATAATCGGTTCACTATTTTTAAGTAATTGTGTTCGTGTGGAATTGATGTAAATATTTAGAATTGAATTTAAATATTATTTATAAACATAGAAATGTGTTAATGGTAATTTAAATCACTTGTTTACATGGAATGAGGATGACACATTATATTAAATATTAATGATATTCACTTAGATTACTTTAATTGTATTTTGATTTTTATGAAATAGTTTGTTCATACGATATAATATTATGTACATATACTTGTTCATGATTATTAAAAAGGTTATAATGAATATATCATAGTATGTTTAATCCATAAAAATGGTTTCATGACTTGTAATGAAGGAGAAATTTAATAACTAAACATTAACATCCACGAAGTTTGTAAATTTCCATGTCACGAATGATGATTTTGTTTATAAAATAAAATAGATAGAGTAAAGATATTGATGATGTATATTCCATTAACATGATATAATTCCTATATCTATATGATACATGAGTTATAATGGTCATTTTTAAAGGGGATTTTAGGAGAGGATAACAATATTAATGATCTTGAAATGAAAATGAATGAAATAAAATGTGATTTTTCTTCATGAATCCACCTCCTTGAGAATATTTTTAAGGGAACATGTTTTTGACTATTGTAAATACAAATAGACTTTGGATGTGGGGAGTGACTATTTAAGAGTATTTGGGAAGAACTATGTGGAGATTAATGTCTTAGAGTATTGAATAGAAGACAAAGTGATGGGGGGGGGGGTTATAGTGGAGGAGATGATTAATTTTTAACATCTTAATCATCATTTTATTATTTTTCCAATGACACCCAATAGTATTGATTCATGTGACCCCTAATAGTAATAAGTGTATGTCAGTTCAAAATATGTGTGCTTACATCAGCCATGATTCTAGAAATTGTGAATTTTACTGATAATATATATATATATGGTATGTTACCGTATTTTACTATTCATAAAAAATTCGTGTATTTCAAAAAAATCCACAAAATTCACCCTAACCATTTTTTGATGTGTATAATTCAAAAATGAGCTCAAAATTTTGGAAATAATTTTATAAATATCATTAGTTTAATTTTTTTAAGAGAATCATTGTTTATTCTAAAAATAACAACATTAAAATTATAATTCATTTTATATAACATTGAAAAATAAATCAATATCTCGTTTTCTTATATCCACAAGAAAATAAAATAATAATAATATTTACTATTCTTAAGTGTATGTATATATTCACAAAAAAATCAAGTTGGTTCAATTAGACTCCAAATTAATTACTGATTGCAACTCTAGGTGATCATTTTTGGAAATTCGAAACATAGTAATGGAAAAGATATGTTTAATGAATAGATTACAAAATGTGTTGTGTTGTAGTTACTCAGTGTTTCATGAATTAAATATTTATTTCAAAAACCATGGGGTGTTACATTCTCACCTACTTACAAAAAATTCATCCTCAAAATTCGTATAATGTTACCACGCAAAACGGTTTGGGTAGGTATTCCTCAAAATCTAATCAGGTTCCCATGTTTCCTCTTCGATTTTATGATTTTCCAGTGTATATTAACCAGATGAGTCAAATGATTCCTCAGCACTTGTTCTTTAGTGTCCAGAATCTAGAAAGGCTCTTTAGAGTAAGACATGTCATTTCGAACACTATTCCTTCAAAAGCGAGGACATGCATTGGATCTGGAATGTACATTCATAGAAATGATACATGTAACACATTGTGTACTTTAAACATGCGAGGTGGATTATCCAAATGATATGAAAAAACTCCAATTCACTCCAAATTTTCAAAAGGTCCTATATACCTGGGGATCAGTTTCCCATTCTTCCCAAATCTTTTAACACCCTTAATTGTATATACTTTTAAGAAAACATGATCTCCCACATGAAACTCCTAATCCCTCCTTTGATTATCAGCATAGCTTTTTTGTCTACATTGAGATTCTTTTATATGGCCTTGTATAGTATACAATTTTACTATGGCTTCCTCCGGAAGCTCTAGGCCCACATGTCTCCTTTATCTAACTTCATCCCAACAAGGTGGTGTAAAACATCTCCTTCTGTACAATGATCTATATGGTGCCATTTGAATAATTGAATGGAAACTATTATTTCAATAAAACTCCTCTAAAGGTAAATACTGATCCCACAAAAATTGAATGTTAATTGAACATGATCTCAACAAGTCCTCTATGGATTGTATCATCCACTATGATTGCCCATCAATTTGAGGGTGACACGCAATACTCAGTTGAATCTTGGTATCCAAATATTTATGAAGACCTTTCCAAATTATTGATATAATTATGGATCACGATCAGAATAAATTGAGAGAGTCACTCTATAGAGTCTCACTACATCATTGATATAGAGTCTTTCTAGGATCACCAGTGGAAAATCCTCCTTTATAGTGAGCAAATTGGCAGAGATCTTTTGTTGATCCACAATTACCCATATTTCATCATTCTTTATTGGAGTTTTGGGTAACCTAGTAAAATAATGAATGCTTATGGAATCCTATTTCCATGTATGAATAGGTATAAGTTGCATGATTCATCATGGATGTTATCATTTGGCTTTCACTTGTTGACAGACTAAACATCGTGATACATAATCAGCAATTTCCTTCTTCATGTTGTCCCACCAGAAATGTTCCTTCAATTATCTATACATTTTAGTGATACCAAGGTGTATAGAAAAATTTTATCTATTTTCATAATCTAATAAAACCATTCTCTACTAGAGTATAACTGGAACAAAAATCCACATCCCAAATTTCAGAACACCATATTCAATCACAATGCCAGCTACCTTCGCATCATTCATAGGACTAATTTTATTTTGAAGACTATCATCATTAGACACCCAAAGCCTTAATTCCTATTAATAAATATGTTTCGGGAACCAATTGAAAAATTAATTATATTTCACATTACATGATAATTCCCATGTCCATCCTTACAAGATCTATGTACAAAGGATCCTTTTCAATCATCATTTTGTTGAGAACTCCATGATCCTTCCTGCTCAATGAATTAGCTACGAAGTTTAACTTTCCTTGGTGGAAGTGTATGGATGATTCATAATACTTGAGTAGTTCTATCCATCCTATTTGCATCAAGTTTTGTTCTCTCATTGAGAATATATACTTCAAACCTTTTTGATATGTCTATATCTCACATTTTTCTCCATAGAGTTAATGTCTCTATATCTTCAGAGAAAAATTACATCTGCTGACTCAAGGTCATGAGTTCTATAGTTTTGACCATGAATTTTTACCTTCCTTGATTCCTAAGAAATAAATATATCATTCTCCACAATGACACAACCAAGTCCTTTCGTTGATGGATCACTATAGAAAACAAACCGGTAATTCGCCGATGGTAGAGTTAGGATCGGTGAATTCAAAAATATCCACTTCAATTCATTGGAACATTCCTCAAATTTTTTTCCTATACAAACATAACCCCTTAATGTTTAAGGTTGGTCATTATGTTGGATAAATGGGAGAATTTATCAAAGAAACATTGATAATAACCTACTAAACCAAAAAAAATATGTACCTCAGTTTTGTTCGCTAGTGTAGGTCATTCTTGTACAACCATTGTCTTCATAGGATCCAAAAATATTCCATCTTTAGAGACAATGTAACTCATAAAGGAAACTGATTGAAGCTAAAATTCACACATTCTAAAATTCCCCTAAAATTATTTTCTTCTAAGAGTCTTAAAAATAGTGCACAAGTGATTTTTATGATCCTCACAGCATTTGGAATATACCAATATATCATCAATAAATACCATCAAAACTTTATCATGTTATTTATTGAAAACTAAATTCATTGGATCCTTGAAAATAGAGGGTGCATTAGTTTGTTCAAAAGGTATTACTGCAAACTTGTAATGTAAATACCTGGTTCGAAATATTGTATTTGGAATGACTTCCTTTCTCACTAGCGACTGATGATATCCAGATTGAAGATCAATCATGAAAAAATATATGGCTCTATATATTTGAGCAGATAAATCATCAATGTGATGCATGGGATAGTTGTTCATTAATATTATAGAATTTATCTCTCTCTAGACAATGTACAACCTCATAGATCCATATTCCTTCTTAAAGACAAAAACATGGAATCCTCTGTGTGAAACACTATGGTGAATAAAACCTTTGTCACTCATTTCATATAGTTGTTTCTTCAGTTCCACAAACTCCATATTGGAAATTCTATTAGGGGTATTTGATATGGTTCTTGAATCAGAAATTAATTCAATGGAAAACTAAATTTCCTGCTCTGGAGGTTGTCTAGGTAAGTCCTCTGAAAAAACATTAACATATTCTTTCAAAATAGTAATATCCTCTCTCAGAACATTCCATTCCTCATCCATAGTAATTTCATTACCTTCATCCACAATAATTTAATTCAGTAGAGCTACTGGGGGTGGATCTGGATGAGAATCATAGGGTGATGTTTCTTCCCTAAAGATTAGGGATTCCACATGGTCCTAAAAATTCCACCCTCCTTCTTCATGCAATAATTTTTTGCATCATGTTTAGAAATCCAATCCATACTGAGGATTACTTCAATTTCATTAATGGGTATGATAATAAAATCAACAGATAAAGCATGTTTATATGCCATAATGTTGACTTCCTGAAACAACTTTGTACCGATGATACTTCCCTTGGGTTTTATGACGGAAAATTACCTTATTAAATCAAAATGGAAATATCTAATTTTCTTGGAAATTTTGTAAGATATGAAAGAATGGGTTGATACCAAATCAAATAATTAATTTTCTATGTTTTAGTTAATTATTAAAGTACATTCCATGATATCATTTGGAACATCAATATCATTACCTATGATCGCATAAGCCTGTCCCTAATCCCATGACATTTTCTGTGGAATTCATCCTTGAAGATTTGGAAAATAATTATCATAGTTCCCCATATCTATAAATTTATATCATTTAACATTAATAGCATCTTTCTTCCCCTTGAAAATAACCAGAAAGATGGCCTTTATGTCCATAGTTGTAGCATAATCCTTTTCCTTTTATGAAGGCACCAGGGTGTTTCCTTCCACAATTATCACATGTTGGAAATTTTACTCTTCCCTTCTTCCAAATTATTTTATTTCATTTTTCAGTGTTTTCATAAACCCTCTTTTCTATTTTGTCTTCTAAAGTCATATGTCATAGAGAATTATTTTCCTATCTTAACAGAACCGGAAACTATATCTTCATATGATGAGAAAAATTTGGAGACTAGTGCCCATCAGAGGAACATCATTAGGTCATCAGAGAATTGATCAATCTTGTTTTTCAGATTTTGAATGTATCCCACAATATTCCTTAATATCCATATTATGTTATCTTCATAATTTTCAACATTCTCATATTCCTTTTAACTCAAATTCAGAAACTGCCTTTCTATATCCACTAATTGTTCAAGAGGGAAGTACTTATCTTGGAATATTTCATTAAAGTCTCCTTATTCCATAACTCTTATCTCTTCATCCTCCTTTATGTTTTGTATTAATGACCACCATTGATTTGTATCTCCCGATAGATGATAATCAACAATTAAAACCTTCTATCTTTCATTACCTCCCAAAGCGAGAAATATCTTTTCTAGTAAACATATCCACTATTCAGCTAAAATGGTTTTTGTAGTCTCATTGAATGGTGAAGGTTGTTGTAGCATAAATCGATCTAACATAGCTCCTCCATAAGGTGGATACAGATTCTCCTTATGTGTAAGGTTATTGATCATAACCTGAGTAAGTTGTCCCAGTATAGTTATAAGATTTTCTCACTAGTTGCTGCTCCAGATCCAACATCATTATCTATAATCGGAGGGTAATTACTACATGGGATATGCATGTTCATTCAGTTTCAATTTCATCCATTTGGCACAATTTCTAGATAATGGAATTCACTAGATTAGGGTATGGATCATACTGTATAATCTTAACTTAGAAAAATACTTAGCCTAATTTGAAATCAGATGCCTGGATAATCTCATAATCACAATCATGGTTTCATTGAGGAAAAAAATTACTTATAAATCATTCATAATGTATTGTAATGAAAATGTGAATAATACTAAGCAAATACATTGCGAGTGTAAATCCAACTGTGTAGTAAGGCTCATTATAGTGTAATAGGATACTCCAGGTCATGATCGAAACCCCTTGTCAGAGTTTTTACACCTAGGTACATCTATGCCAGAACCACGCCCACTTGTAGAATCACGATATGGATGTATTTCTAGAATGATAGACATTAAATATTACATACCAAAATACCATGATGTTCTCATATGTTTATCCCCAAATACTATATTAGGGGTTTGTTCCCTATTATATGTTTTCTAGATCAAGATTCATTGTTTTCTACCAAACATCCTCCTTTACCCACTGTAATGACCCGCCCTAGTTGCCCGAAGCCGGTGCTATTTTAAATTACATTGGCATATAAACAAGGAATATGCATCCTGAAGGACAATGTAGTTTATTATCTTTTCAAAATAATATACATTCATAATTTTAACAATACAACATGAAAACAAAAAGGACATAAAAGTTCCACTTGGAAAAACCACCACTCTGTGATTATCCTGGAAATTTAATCATAATATACTTCTTCATGTCATAGGAGAAATGAAACATAAGAATGTATGAGCTCAAATGATAAGAAAGAGTACGAAACAAAGCTGAAGACAACATAAACATAAACATTAGGCATGTTGAATAATTTTAAACATATTCCATTACAAATAATAAACGTGCATACATTATTGATGGAATATGAGCTGAGTAAATAATTCCATAATAAAAAATAATAATGGGTATTCTACTAGTTGAATAACCAAATTTTCTTTCAATTAATAGCTTCATAAGGATAGATGTATATTGGCTGAACATTCTAAAACATACCATCAAGGCCTCGGCCAAGTCATCTAGAAATTATTATGGCCTCTACGTAAACCATATCTCTAAATGGGAAAGGCCTTAGATATGTCCAAATCTATTTGTCTCATGAAACCTACCGATGCGTAGAGAGGGTATGGTGGGCCCCTCCCTTAACATAATAAGTCCAATTCATTATTATTATTAATAGGGATAAATATAAACAATATATATATATATATATATTCATATTGAAACTAACATATGAAAAGTAAATAATATAAGTCGAACATTATGCATAAACACTAACCATTCAGAGTAAATTGGTGAATGGTTTTAGGATAGATCATCCATAATCAGACTTGATAGAAACCATTCAATTAATTATGGTAGATGATATTATACATAATAATCTACAAGAGCTTTGAAATAGATGAATATACTCTTATAAAATCATTGAATAATTCTTGAGATAAATACTCTTTTACTTAGAAAGGAAGGGGGATTTTGGAAAAGTATATGTATAAAACAAGAACTAAATTATGATAGTCTATTAATAATGAAAGGAGTGATTTTAGAAAGATAATAGTTACTAAAAACATATTATATAGTGCCATTGAAATTAAGTAGGAATATGCGAAATTCCCTTGAAACACGCTGGCATTTCCAAAATAATTTTGAATGTTACCTTTTAAAATGTGTAAATCACCATTAAATAAGGAAGGATTGTGTTTGGTACACATATATAGAAAATTATAACAGAATATATGCAGATTAATTATAAAGAAATAATAATTTATTTTTGTTATGTAGAAAATAAGAGTATCCCGAATGAAAATGGATGTTCGGGTAGAAAAACAAATACCTTAAGTCCGTATGTGTTCCACTCTTGAACATAAGGTCCTGAAATATGAAATAAGAGTTATTAATAACTTAATGAAGAGTATATTATAAATTTATTTTGTTAATAATAATTTTAAACAGTTCATTTATTTCCTTATTGATAATTTTTAATATTGAATTTCGTAATTCTGGATTGTTCATTTTCATTAGTTTCATAATCAGTTCACTGTTTTTTAAGTAACACAGTTCAGGTAGAATGGATATAAATCAATATAATTGAATTTGAATATTATTTAGGATCTCCTATAGGTGTTAATGATTATTTGAAACATTTTGTTAGATGGAATGAGGATGAATCATTATATGAAATATTATTGACAATCACATAGATTATTTTAGCAGTATTTTGATAATGAGGAACTAGTTTGGTCAACAGATATAATATTATGTAAATATAATAGTTTGTGAATATTAAATAGGTTATAATAAATATATTATAGTCTTTTTCAACCATCAAAATGTTTTCCTGACCTATAGTGAAGGATAAATTGAAGAATAAAACATCGTCATCTACAAAGGTTTTAAATTGGAACCTCACAGATGATGATTTAGTTTATAAAATAAAGGAGATAGATTAAGGATATTGATGTTGGTTCTTCCATTAACAAGATATTATTCAAGAATATATATTATAAAGGAGTTATAATGGTCCATCCATCCAACATTAAAATTTTTATTCATGATAAGGGAGAGAGATACAAGATCATGGGGGACGGAAATAATGTAGCCCAAGGGCATCGCCCCGTACAAGGTTCACCCCCTCTGGTTTCATACTGGACACATTGGTAAGACACGTCACCCGCATACCATGAACTGCAATAGAATCCAAATAATCAGCCACTTTGTTCCCCTCTCGCTCCGTGTGAGAAATTCTAACTCTGTCATTCAGGAGAGCCTTGCACATTCTAATAGTGTAGGTAATATCCCAGGGTGTACTGCCTCTACCATGGAGGGCGTCGTGGGTAATCATAGAGTCTGTTTCCAAATGGGTAATGCAGATACCCCTGTGTCTGCATAGGGATAGGCCTGTCAGAACTGCCAATGCTTCTGCCCGAATAGAAGAACCACTGCCAAAGTGAGCTGAGAAAGCCACCACTAGACTCCCTTTGGAGTCCTGGAGAAATCCTCCTCCCCTCATGTCACCCAGAACACAGGAACCATCTGTATTAAGCTTAATCCCTTCTCTAGGGAGAATACAATGAATCCATCTACCCCGCGCCACCCCACCTTCCCTGGTGGCGCTCCTTGGAAGTGCCTGCAGCACCCGCAAGGGTAACCTTCCCCCTCCAATTCCCGCTGCGCCAATCAGGTCAATCAGCATGAATCGGATGTTAGCCACCACAGAATGACCAGAGGTGCTTCTCCCCTCATATCTTTCCCTGTTCCTAGCTTTCCATAAGTGCCAACATGCCGCATTGAAAATAGCCGCACGTACCTTAGACTCCTCCCCTGACACACTAGCCCCCTAGAACCAGTGCTCCATAAACAGCTCCACACTGCCTCCTTGCTCATGAAAGCCTAAGCAGACACCAAATAACTTCCAGACATGCCGGGCCCAATCACCCTAAAAAAATATATGGTTCATGGTTTCTTTGCTTTTGTTCTCGCAGCAATGGCAGCACGACGCAAGGCTGATCCCCAGCCGTTTGATGTGGTCATCAGAGGGTATCTCTTTGTTGCGTATCCTCCAGGTAAGAAAGTTGAGTTTGGCTGGGATCGAGTTGCACCAGGCCACATTGTTCCACCTATCGGTCTGCCCCTGTATACCGCTCATCCTGTGAAAATCCTTGGCGTTGAACCTCCCCGACATGGACGGTGTGAAGACGCAGGTGTCCTGCTCCGAGCTCATGACCACAGAGTCAAAAATCTCTTGCAGGCGGGCGTCAAGAACCGATTTGTAAAACAGGGGATATGAACTTGCCTCCCTAAATGAGATTAAAGGGGCCGGGCATCCTGGGTATCCTAATACTTCACCCACCTAGTTTTGTTGCCAAAACAGAATGCTCCCTTCCCCAACAATCCATCGAGAGAGAGGAAGAAGGATTGGAATGATATTAAAAACCGAGGACCAAAGAGTCGTCCCCCTAGCTGACCCGTACATCGTATCATCCTTATATCGTTGAGCCATCTGCGTTCCCCACAAGGATCGGGCTTCAATGGACTCCCATACAAGCTTTGCATGCATGGATGGAATCAACTCCGCCATACTCCGGACATTGATCCCCCCTTCACAGATGGGTCGAGCCATCTTACTCCACGACACCCAGCATCTCTTGCCCCCGCCTGACGCATCCCATATAAAGCGCGCGAGAATCCTATCAATAGCCCTTATGACTCCCTTCGGCACCCTCGTGGAAGCCAAGGCATGTATCGGGATAGCAGAAAGAACACTATTGACCAGGGTTATCCATCCTCCGAAGGAAAGAAAGTGGTTTTTCCAGTTCAGGATGTGATCCGAAATCCTGCTCACCACTTTGTCAAAGTCCCTGTTCCGCACCCGATCTGCCGATAAAGGAACACCAAGGTAGTCAATGGGGAATGATCCTCTCCGCATTCCAAGCACGTTCTCCATCGTGGCCACCCTGCTCAGATTGCATGATACATGAACATAGAAATTGCTCTTTTCCTTGTTAATGAGTTGGCCACTCCACTGACTGTACTCCTCAAGGATCCGGTTCAGTGCCTGAAGAGACCTCCACCCGGCATTCATGAACACAATGGAATCATCCGCGAACATCAAATGCGACACCGGGGGGGGGGGGGGGGGGGCTCTGAACTTCCTCTGATATGGACTAATGGCTCCTTCACAAACGCCTTTGCTGGTCAACCTGCTCAGGGTGTTCTGCATAATAATAAAAAGACTGGGAGATAGCGGGTCACCTTGCCGAAGACCACGAACGGTTTTAAAGAATCCATGCGTTCTCCCCATAAACGATACTGCCATCCACGGTGAACACACGCACCTGAAGATAAGATCGCATGCCCAGTTTGAAAATCCCATCTTCGCGAGCACTCTATTGATAAAGCCCCATTCCATCCGGTCGTAAGCCTTATTCATGTCCAGCTTGATTACCATATTGGAACCACGAGAAGGGGTGTTCAGATCCTTTAACAGCTCCTGTGTCATCGCCACTGCACCCTGGATCGATCGGCCTTTGACGAAGCCATGTTGTTCCAATGCAATCCACTGGGGAAGGAAGCTGGCCATCTGCCTGTTCAGAATGCTCGCCAGGACCTTGTAAGGGAAATTACACATGCTCACGGGCCGGTAGTGGGAGAGGGCGGAAGGATCCTTAACCTTCGGCAGGAGGACCAGTGTAGTCGCAGACGCTATCCGTGGGAGGCCACCCCCTCGGAAGAAATCATGAATCGCAGAAATAAGGTCACCTTTCACCTCCTCCCAAGAGCCCCTGTAGAAGGAGCCAGGGAAGCCATCAGGGCCTGCAGCGCTATCTGGGTTCAGGTTCCGCACTGCCTCATGCACTTCCCCTTCATCCGGTGTGCCTTCCATCACAGCATTCTCTTGCGTCGAGACAGTGCTCGAAAGCCCTTTGCAAAGCTCGGCCTCCCCTGAAGGATACCCACGAGACAGGCTACCATTGGTGCCCGCAAGTAGTTCCTTAAAGAACGTGCATGCCATACCCCCAACCACATCCGCATCATCTGAAAAGAAGCCATCCTCCATTGCGAGATTTGGTTTCACTACGCGCCTCCTCTCCCGAATGCATGCATGGAAGTACGCAGTATTCCTCTCTCCTTCCTTCAGCCATTTGACCCTAGGTCGATCCCTTGCATGACGCTCTTGGGAAAGCACCAGCACCTCCAGAGCACTCTTCAACTCCGCAAGCTTACCAAAGCACCCTTCGTCCCAGCTCTCCTCAAGCAGGACCTCGAGGCTTTGGATCTCCTGTTTTAGCGCTCCCATCTCCTGATCCGGAGAAGAGCGAGACCTAGCCCACCCCATGAGATCTTGCTTTAGGCGTCTTAACTTATGGTGGAAGGCCACCCAAGCATGGCCCCTGGGGGGCTCACTCCAGCATCTCTTGACCACATTATGGTATTCCGAGATGCTCGCCCAATGGCTGGAGAACTTAAAGCCCTCCTGCGCAACTTCCGTCCTACTAGGAGACAACAAAAGTGGCGAATGATCAGAGATACTACGTGACAGATGACTCACCTTCACCTCATGGAATCTGGATATTGCGTGGATATTGGCCAAGAAACGGTCCAGCCTACTCCAGCTTCGACTTCCCCCCCTTCGGTTGTTGCACCAGGTAAATGGATCGCCTGAATAGCCCAAGTCCATTAACCCCTTCCCTGCCGCAAATTGCACAAATGACACGCTAGCCCGCCTCGCGAAGTCACCCTGCCCCTTCCTCTCATCCGGATGCATGATGATGTTGAAATCCCCTCCCACCATCCAGGGCAGGTCACATGGGTCAAACCTGTTGAGTTCAAGCCACATGACCTCCCTTCGCTGGGCATCACAGCTGCCATAGACCACAGAAATGAAGACCTCTTCTCCACCGGTGGAGACCTTGGTCGTGATGTGCTGATCACCAGCCGCCATCATCACCACAGTGGCTTCCCTTTTCCAGAATTGCCAAATGTGGTTGTTAGTCGGAGCTGCATGCATATACGCATGCATGTTGAGTTTGAGAGAGAATTCTTGGATCTAGACACATTGCTGTTTGTGTTCGATGATCGCCACAATTTTGACTTTATGGTTCCTGACTTCCGAAACTAAAAAGTTAGTCTTCACCCTCGCCCCAATTCCTCGGGCATTCCAAATAATGACCGGAAACATTAAAACAGAACTGTCCTGGCTTTGGCCCCAGGACCTGTGGTCGTTCCAGACGTAGCTGAGGAGCTCTCCCCCTCCTAAAGTTTCCTCTTCATCTGCCTAGTGCACATACCTTTGCACGAATCCAGAGAGACCTTAGCAGAGCAGGGTGAAGACTGAGGGGTCTCCAGGACGGGCCCATCCACTGCCTTCGCCACTCGAGCCAGAGACACCTCCCCCACAGATTCCCGAACCCCAGGCCGGACCGAGACACCACAAATGCCTCTACTGGCCGAAGCGCCAGCCTCCGCAACCGGACAACCTCCTGGCGAGTGTCCTTGAGCACGCAACCTAGCCCCTTCCGGGACGGTCACCAGGGAAGGGCCTGCCACCTGAGCATCCCAGAGGACCGGGGCAGCACTTGAGATGGCGACCGAGGAACAGCCCGGGAGCTGCCAGGTAGAAGGGACAAGGCCCTTGGGCACTCTCAGGAGGAAATTCAAAAACCCGCCAGCCACCTGAATCTGTTCTGGAACGCGCGAGCTCTCAGAAGAAACCTCTTGCAGCATGCTAGGAAGGAGGGCCGGGGGAAGACCAGAAGACCGACAGACCAACTGCGAACCCAAAGACGGGGCTGGTCCACGACGAGGCAAGGAAACATCCGTGAGTGGCTTGGAACCAGCATCAGCACGACGACGGCCTCCGATTGTACGCCTGCGACAAGACTGAAGAGAATGGCCCTGAAGTAAACATGACGAGCAGTACCTAGGAAACACAGGGTACACGACATCCTGAACCCAATCCACTAGCTCCAGTACTTGCAGAGAGATCTCCGGAACTGGGAGCGCGAGATCCAGTTCCACGCAGATCCGAGCCACCATGACCTCCTCACCGCGTCGAGTACGAACATCAGAGCAAAGAAAGCCACCCAACGCGTCCCCGATGGCCTTCAAAAAAGCACCATTCTGGAAAGGAAGAGGTAGACCCGGAAGATTGACCCACACCGCCGCCCGGGGGCCTTCCTTCCCTTTGTGAGCCTCCATCGACCAACGGGTCAAGCTGAACCGCCACCGGGACACGCCCCTAGGAGCGAAACACCAGGCGCGGATGAAGTCCGCCTCTGAGGCCAGCAAAATGCAGAACGAGTTCCTGTGGAGAACCGAAACACGAGCCTCGCCCTGCAACCCCCAGGAGTCCACAAAGCGTTGAAAAACTTGCAGGGGGGGGTTTCTCAGCGCCAAACCGTGCCATGAGAGACCAACGCAAGCCAGCAGAGGCATCGGAAAACGCCTGCACCGGCGCCATCATAGACACCCGCGAACCTTCCCTAACAACCGAGTGCGAGAAAGCTCCAATATCCGGGAACCAAGGCCGCTGAGCGCCCTGGCCCTGCCCGCACAGGGCATCCCTGAAGGAACGCACCGCAAGCCCCACCCGAGGAGGCGCCTCCCATACCCCCCATGCAGGATCGGCCGGAGGGGAACCAGAACCTAGGGGAAGCGACGTCAGGACCGGAGACGACGCGGAGGGCCGGAGCGCCGAAGGAGCAATGGTCGGAAAATTTTGAAAACCACATAGCGCGTGGGGTGCGTTCTCCGGAAGTGTATCCATTCCCCCGTCATTTTGACATATTAGGTTAGGATAGGATAACAATAGGAAGGAACTTGAAATGAAAATGAATGAAATAAAATGTGGATTTACATCTTGAATCTAACTCCTTGTGAACCTCTTTAAGGGAAGGGGTTTTGGTATTTTTCTAAGACCAAGAGTTCTTTGACGTTGGGAGTGACTTGGAAGGGGTATTTGGTCATAATTTTTAGCAGTTTCAAGGCTTATAGCAGTGAAGACGAGAGGGAGTGATGGGGGGTTATTGTGGAGGAGAGGAGTAATTTTTGAATATCTTAATCATTAATTTATTATTTTCCAAAGACAACCAATAGTATTTATTCGTGTTTCCCCTAATATTAATAAGTTTATGTGAGTTATAAATAAGTGTGCTTAAATCATCCATGATTCTAGGAATAGTTAATTTAATAGATAATGTATATATACAGTAAACTACTATATTTTACCATTCATCAAAAAATTTGGCTATTTCATAAATATCCCATATAATCACCCTAACCATTTTTCAATGTGTATAATAAAAAAATCATGTCCAATTTTTGAAAATAATTTATTAAATATTATTAATTTAATTTTTAAATAAAATCATAGTTTATTCAAAAAATAACAATTTCAATACTATAATTTGTTTTATATCACATTGAAAAATTAATCATGATCTCAATATCCTATATCCTTAAGAATACAATATAATAATCATAATTACTATTTTAAGGGTCATATTTCTATTCATATTACTATTCATAAGGGTTTGTTACTATTTACCACAAAACGAAGTTGGTTCTATCAAATGTCAAATGACAGACTGATCGCAACTCTTGATGACCATTTTTAGAAATTCAAAACATAGTAGGGGAAATGTCATGGTTAACGGAAAGATTATAAAATGTGTTGTTTTATTGGGACTCATTTTTTCAGGAATTAAATATTTATCTTCAAAACCATGGGGAATTACATTATGAATATACTCTATAATGGTTTCCTCAATGTTTTGTGTCTATTAATGAATTATCACAGTATTAAGGAATGGATACCATAGTTTCAAAAGCAAAACATTCTTCCTTGATCTAAGAACTAAACTAATAAATACTTATATCTATTTTCATATGTTCCCAAAGTAATACTTAAAAGACTAAATTTATTATAATATGAAACTATGTATCAAATGAATACCACTGTAACATTACCTAACATTCCAAGGCCTTTTATAAGATTGTGGTAGGCCAAGTGCATCACCTCAATATTGTCTCTAATAGGATATGAGTTTGTGACTAGGACTAAAAAGGTGTAATGTAAATGTAAGACCTTACCTTATAACAAAATGAAACATAAAAACATACAAAATATACCGAATAACCAAAAGATAAATGATATATTAATAATAATCATAATATATAGATCATATGAATGAGACATCAAATGATAAGTAGGTCACTACAAAGGAAAACTTAAGGTAATTACAAAACTAATGAGGAAATAAATTCTAATGGATATAGGGAATAAAAAATATATTTTTTTATTATAAAATATCCTTGATATATCAATTATAAAAATGGTCACCAACATTATCATGACCCACCATGCACCAACACATATCACAAATTATTAACTCTAAATATGGTACACTAGTTCCAGACCAGCATTATTATATTTAAACTACACATCATCTACATAGACACAACACACATGGATGAAAATATAATATAGGGGTGAGTATAAAAATTCTGAATAAGGTTCCCCAAAACTAGTATAGAATGATAACACAACATTTCCAATTATACTTAGAATATAAAGGAATTATTAATCTCAGTATTCTCAACAAATAAAAATCTAAGAGTTATAGGTTATCCTCAAATGTCTTTGTTATTTTTTTAACGTCATGGTTCTTGGTGCCTTCCAAGGGTGCCTCGTACCCAATTGGTCACATAGCCTGAAGTACATTTCCATGAACACCAGAGGCTGTCGACTATAATTGATGGCCTTAGATGTGATAGTGGGGAAACAACACCCCCATTGGTTGGGTAAATTAGAAAAAAAACAATAAAGTGTAGAAAAAGAAATAATACCATACAATAGAAATAATCAGTGGAAGATGGATAGTATAAAAGACAACAATATATATATAAATAAATGATACATGTCACATGTCTCTGTAACACCCCGAGCTTTCACGATACGCCTCTCTTTCAATAATGCAATAGCTTGCATTTTACGCAAGTTCGAGTTCTAACACACCGCGACTAATCAAAGTAGCCGTTATGAATAGTAATACCCACTTTTTAAAATTATAGAAATTTTATATTTCAAAATGGACTTCATTTTTGTATTCGGAATATCGAAATTATCCTAAGTTGAATTTTTGGTAATTTTCTGAGAACTTTCAATTTTTTATGAATAGTGAAAAATACTTAAAAACAACTTTTTTAATCAAAATAATTTATAGTGATAAATTATACTATTGAGTGGTTTCAAAGTACAATTATAATATATTTTTACCGTTATATCCAATGGTGGTCATTAGAATTAATTTCACTTTGAAATTGGACATAAACAATTGTCAATCTTTTGATATATATTGTTTCTAAAAAAACCCACTATTTGTTGTGACAATGGGAATTAATTATAAAATTAATTAATTCAACTTATATGTTTGTCATTTCATAAAATAGACATCATTTTAGAATTCGGAATATCAATTATAGCTTAGGGTGAAATTTTGGCATTGTTCTGAAAAACTTCAATTTTTGATGAATAGTGAAACCACTAAGTGGTAGTTAAAAAACTGATTTTTCGTTTACAGGAAACAGTACCACTTCTATGATTTGATTTTAAAAAATCCGACATACATGGTTGTAATTAGGAAGTAAAATGTGGTTCAATGGGATTAAAATATTTTTTTTGTGAATAGTAACTTTTAAGTTTAATTAATCGCGATTAAAGGTAATTAGTGAAATTTAAGGTAAAAATGGTATTATAAAAATATGAAATGACCTTTACACTTGTCCTAAATCTATTTTATGAGTCATGGACGAACAAGACAATCCATGGGTCAACTTGGGGACCCCATGGAGCCACTTTGGTAGGAAAAGGACATAAATAACTTTTTATTTAATGTTAAAATAAAAAGGCCACAAACTAGAGTTGTTTTACTAAAACAATTTTTAAATGGAGTTATACAAGTCATATTTTTGACTATAAATATTAATTAGAAAGATAAAAAGATTTCC
This sequence comes from Viscum album, assembly GCA_963277665.1. Lineage (NCBI taxonomy): Eukaryota > Viridiplantae > Streptophyta > Magnoliopsida > Santalales > Viscaceae > Viscum > Viscum album. Next base: position 30,218,946 of record OY728167.1, read on the forward strand.
TACATCATTATAGTTTTTTATAATTTTTAGACATTAAATAAATTAAATTATTTATGACACCATGATGATGTAGAGATTACCTCATTAATTAATGATTTAAATAAAATGAAAGGATAATGTAAATTGTAAGAGTTACACTTCTAAAAAACCTATTGGGTGAGGAGATTTCGAACCCTTATCACCTTATCCTAGAATTATATAAGTGTGGGACCTTTAGAATCTGAAAATCATTGTATAATAAAGTAACATTTTATTACTTTCCAAGAGTACCCCTCCTCTCCTCTTATAAAAGGCCCCCACCTCTACCACCTCATTCACACTTTCAAGCCATTTGGCTCGGCCAAACTCTTCCCAAATACTCTCCAAATTTCCCCCTCTTACTCATAGAAGCCTCACATTGAGCAGAACTCTTCCCAAGGAAGCCTTTGGCTGAAATCAAAAAGAGTTACCCGATTTTAAGGTAATGTCTTCTCTAATGTTGTTTTGTTTTATTTTTCTTCTCCAACCCCCTAAACACTTTTTATTCATTTATTTTGTAAAAAAACCAGTATCCTCAATATACTAGTATGTTGTTATAAGAAGCATTAGAGCTACACTTACACACACCTAAATCTAATGGTTAAAGAACATACTGTTTCTGTGGATGGCGAATATTTGCCTCACGAAACGATGATTGTTCAACACTCATATAACACCTCTAATGGTGGCCATTATGATGAAACTATTTTTATATATGATATATATTATGTTTTTGTTTTCCTTATGATTTTGTATTTTTCATTTATGGCATACCTTTATGGTTTCCATTATGGGTAAACATGATATTTTCATTTTAGGAAGTGCGGACTACCGCCCTCTCAAAGTGATTTGAATCGTTAATGCCATATGTGGGATGTATAAAGGATGAAGTAAATGATATTATATATGATATTATACTAGAATTATAACATACCGTTATATCAATATGATTTAATTAAATACGAAATAGAAATGAAAGTAGCGTTCATGCGTACGTACGCCTTACCGTCTCCATGAACGGTGCATTTCATTTCTTACCTCTAAACGTTATGAGATATTATAAATGTATGTTTATACTGGATATATATGAAATATATGATATCTATATCATGAATATAATTCTGGATATAATGGATATTTCACCACATGAATAACTGGTAATTATAAGAAGTTTATTTTTGACTCAAGTACCAAAGATCTCCAAAATAACCGTTATTAACTTAAATAATTACATAATATTCATAACATGGTAATAAGTGATATTAAAGGAATAAGAAACTTTAAAAGGTTCTTAAGAAACTATAAATTAACTCTAGTTTATTATTCAGGAGATTAAATAATGATCGAGTCAAGTTGGACACGAGGTAAGGGAACTTCTTAACCCAATTCTCATTCTTTGGGTTAATCTCCTACTCTCAAATTAAGTCATGATATTATTATGTCTTATCTTGTATTTTTACTTTCTTTATGTGTAATTATAGTGAATACACATAATAGATAAATTTTATTTAAAAAATGATCTTTGTAAGGGACTTCGTCTCAATCTCCTATCATTGAGGCATATTTGGTTTTATACACAACTTTCGTTTATATGGTGTATAAACCTCTTTGACTTTTACGTTTATTCAAAAGGAATATTTTTATATGAAGCATTTACTAAATGACAAAAGGGAATGTTTTTGTCATACGTATGCGGCGACAACGACCTCTCCGCCGCCGTGACCATTATTTGAGTTTCGGCTTCCTCTACAAGCCATACCTTTTTTTAAAATAAAAATAAATACCATGTTTTACCTTACTTTTATTTTGGTGTTGAAAATGGTTTTGAAAGTGTTTTTATTATATCAATGTGTTGTATTGATATCTTGTGATTGAAATGTGGAAATGTTATGTTTCCTTTATGCAGGTTTTATGTGATACGATTTTGTTATGGTTTATGATATGTTTAAACCTATTCATATGAGGAATGCATTGGACTTAATAAGTGACGGGTAGAGCCCGCTATAGCTCCTCGATGCATCGGCAGGTCTAATGAGACAAACTAGTGTCTTGGCACGAGGCCTTGACAAAATCTTATTTGTGGTCTTGGCACGAGGCCTTTGCTACATGGTTATGATAGTCTGGCATTATGCATTCCATCATTATGAAAGTGGTTATTAATATTGCATGTGATTATTCAACCAGTAGAATATCCATGTAAAGAAGTAAATGAAATTATCTCATTTTACTTTTTCCATATTATGTTTAAGTTCAAGTTCAAAAGGCTTTTGTTTTAGTTATACATTGCCTTAAATGTTTATGTTTATTGATGAAAGCTTCCGCTATATTGTTATCCTTACTGAGCATCTGAGCTCACCCCTTTCAATGTTTTAATTTTTCCAGGATGTGATGAAGTATTTTAGGAATGACCTGCAGGGATAGTCTGAAGGGGATATGAGTGTGGAAAATGGAGACTATGTTATTATGATTTTTCACTTTATGATGTAATTTAAGACTTATGAATGTATCTAGTGTTTCCAAGACTACTAAACTAATCGGTCATTCGAGACTTGATCTTTTGTGATCATGCCAATGTTACGAAGTAATTCACCGACTCTGGGTAACTGGGGTCAGGGCGTTACAGTTGGTATCAGAGGCAGTTTAGTACTAACCTTGGAAGCTAGATTTAGATAAACACTGATTAGAGCACATAGCCCGAAGATAGACTTTAAGGATTAGTATAGAATAACTTCTTAGAATTTTGGTATTATAGAGATTTTGTGAGTTTTCCGAGAAATACATCCCTGTCTGGATACGAGCAGGTAGAGGCGGCTCTGGATCAGATGTACCTAGTGGTAAAACCCGAAAACACCGCTTTGATCCAGACTCGAAAGGGAACTAGTGCACGACCGCGGGACTTGCTGCACTTTTGGTTACGACACTCCCAGGGGATATGCTTAGGATAATTCTCATTTTCTTTACAAACCACTATGAAGGGTTATGAGTATATACTTCCTCAAAGAAAACATTTTTTATGATTATGGATTATATCCATAAATAGTTCAATTAGTGTTAAGTGTTTTACAAGTATGGAATTATGTATTTTCATTCATAAACTAATCTAGTTTATGCCATTGTTTAGAAATGGCGCCTAGTGGAAGGAATGGAAACCTTATCAATGCACACACTCCGTGTAGGGATTGCCCTCTTTCTCAAGATAATTATTGTGGATCTGGAGATACAACTGGTGATGATCAACTTATTACCATACTGGGAAAACTCACTCAGTTTATGAATAATAACCTTACTCGTATGGAGCACCCTGATCCGCAACATGGAGGATCAATGTTAGACCGCTTCATGAGGCAACAACCACCAACATTTAATGGGGGTAAAAATCCATTAGTAGCTGAGCAATGGATAAACTCATTAGAGAAAATATTCCACGCCTTGGGGAGTAGCGAAAGGGAGAAGGTTGTCATGGAAGTCTACCGCCTCACTGGAGATGCCGATCAATGGTGGTCACTGATTCAAAACACAAAGGAAGATGAAGAAGTATAAAGTATGGAATGGAGGGAGTTTAAGGAAATTTTCTTAGAAAAATACTTTACACATGACCATCGAGCAGATATGGAAAGGCAATTTCTGAGTCTGAGGCAGAAGGAGGATAAGAATGTCGCAAAATATGAGGATAACTTTACAAGGTTAGCGAGGCATGATTCAGATTATATACATAACCCAAGATGTAAGATTGATCGTTTCTTTGATGGGTTAAAACCATTTCTCCGTCGAGCTTTAGTATCACAATCTTTCTCAACATACGAAGATATAGTCTCGTGTGCTATCAAGACAGAAAAGGAATTCTCTAAGTCTTATGACAATAAAGTAAAGCAAGAGAAGAAGATAACGGGGGAACAAGAGACTGATAAAGGGAAAAAGGGAAAAAAGGATTTTCTATTATGTGATAATTGTGGGAAGAATCACCCTGGTACTTGTCTAAAAGGAATGGGAGTTTGTTACAAATGTGGAGAAAAAGGTCACCAGGCTCATGATTGAAAGGGAAAGATAGAGGCTATCAATGTTGAATGCTACAATTGTAGGGAAATGGGGCATTATGCAAATGAATGTCCTAAGCATCAGGGAAACTTACCTTAGAAAAGGCCAAGGGATCATGGCCAAGCTTATGCTGTTACTACAGATGAAGTTGAATAATTATTGTATTTGTGTTTTTGGACTCAAGAACTAGATTATGGTTATAAGAATAATGTGATATATATAGGGATTGTACTGCAGTACTCATTGTTTTCATTAAGGTTTTAATATGATGAAGGTAATCATATTTTCAGTATGTGACAATAAGAGAAACCTTACTTTGTTTGGGGAATCTAATGTTGCAATTGATTTTGGAATTTAAGGACATTTTAGAGAAAGTATGGACAGAGGTATTTTGGATAACTATAAAGGTTGGAATGGATTAAGTTGATCTCTGGATAGTATTGTTTAAGGTTAAAACATTTCTGAAGATTATTGTTGGAATATTATAATACTATAGTTTTAGGAAAAGGACAACCTGCAGGGTGGGGCATAACCCATCGCGTCGGACAAAGCTGCAGGAATCGAACCCACAACCATAGTGTGACAGACCTTTATTACCTACCACTAGCCTAAAAGAAGTCCCTGGTTATTACAAAATAGTTTTACTAATCTAAATGGTATGTGTTAACATTTGAAACCTTATATAATTAGGATAAATAGAACATTTTTGAGTTCTATTACCTTTTAGAGTGAAAGATGGGTTCGTGGTAAAAATTTATTAAAGAATGAAAGTCTACATAACAAGTATTTATATTCCCTTACATTCTTAGTAAATCTCCTAAATAAATTCCTCAACTTTATAAAAGGTAACTTAAAACAAAAACGTTTCCGGTTAACTTTTCCAACTAGGGATTCAATGACCGTTTAACCAATCATAGGTTTGTGATTTTCTTATCGTTAACTTTATCCTAATCCAGTTTTCTACAACTCTCCATCAGACCTTGATGGTTTGTTTTTCTTCCATATCCATATTTTCATAGAATCCTCGTATGGGCTATCTCGGGTGACCTTTGTACTTATCTTTCTCTCTTTTAAAGTTATATTTTTATTAACCTTATTTCCGATGTGGGTTTTCCACAATGGTATTTTCTATTTCAACCTTTTATTTTCAAAGAAAAATTTCAAATTGCGAGGACGCAATTTATTGAAGGAGGGGAGAATGTAACCCCCCAAGCATTCACGATACGTCTATCTTTCAATAATGCAATAACTTTCATTTTACGCAAGTTCAAGTTCTAACACACCGCGACTAATCAAAGTAGCCGTTATGAATAGTAATACCAACTTTTTAAAATTATAGAAATTTTATATTTCAAAATGGACTTTATTTTTGTATTCGTAATATCGAAATTATCCTAAGTTGAATTTTTTGTAATTTTCTGAGAACTTTCAATTTTTTATGAATAGTGAAAAATACTTAAAAACAACTTTTTTAATCAAAATAATTTATAGTGATAAATTATACTATTGATTGGTTTTAAAGTATAATTAGAATATATTTTTACTGTTATATCCAATGGTGGTCATTAGAATTAATTTCACTTTGAAATTGGACATAAACAATTGTCAATCTTTTGATATATATTGTTTCTAAAAAACACGCTATTTGTTGTGACAACGGGAATTAATTATAAAATTAATTAATTCAACTTATATTTTTGAAATTTCATAAAATAGACATCATTTTTGAATTCAGAATATCAATTATAGCTTAGGGTGAAATTTTGGCATTGTTCTGAAAAACTTCAATTTTTGATGAATAGTGAAACCACTAAGTGGTAGTTAAAAAACTAATTTTTTGTTTAAAGGAAACATTACCACTTCTGTGATTTGATTTTCAAAAATCCGACATACATGGTTGTCATTAGGATGTAAAATGTGGTTCAATGGGATTAAAATAAATTTTTGGCGAATAGTAACTTTTAAGTTTAATTAATCACGATTAAAGGTAATTAGTGAAATTTAAGGTAAAAATGGTATTATAAAAATATGAAATGACCTTTACACTTGTACTACCTCTATTGGATGAGTCATGACTGACCAAGAAAATCCATGGGTCAACTTGGGGACCCCATGGATCCACTTTGGTAGGAAAAGGACATAAATAACTTTTTATTTAATGTTAAAATAAAAAGGTCACAAACAGGAGTAGTTTTACTAAAACAATTTTTAAATGGGGTTATACACGTCATATTTTTGACTATAAATATTAATTAGAAATCTAAAAAGATTTCCTACATCAAGATATGTTTTTTATAATTTTTAGACATTAAATAAATTAAATTATTTATGACACCATGATGATGCAGCGATTACCTCATTAATTAACAATTTAAATAAAATGAAAGGATAATGTAACATCTGAGACTTTCACTTGTAAAAAACCTATTGGGTGAAGATATTTCGAACCCTTATCACCTTAGCCTCGAATTATATAAGTGTGGGTCCTTTAGAATCCGAAAATCATTGTATAATAAAGTAACATTTCATTACTTTCCAAGAGTACCCCTCCTCTCCTCTTATAAAAGGCCCCCACCTCTACCACCTCATTCACACTTTCAAGCCATTTGGCTCGGCCAAAATCTGCCCAAATACTCTCCCAACTTCCCCCTCTTATTCTTAGAAGCCTCACTTTGGGCAGAACGCTTCCCAAGGAAGCCTTTGGCTCAAATCAAAAAGAGTTACCCGATTTTAAGGTAATGTCTTCTCTAATGTTGTTTTGTTTTATTTTTCTTCTCCAACCCCCTAAAAACTTTTTATTCATTTATTTTGTAACAAAACCAGTATCCTCAATATACTAGGATTTTGTTATAAGACGGATTGGAGGTACACTTACACACACCTACATCAAATGGTTAAAGAACATACTGTTTCTGTGGATGGAAAATATTTGTCTCACGAAACGATGATTGTTCAACACTCATATAACACCTCTAATGGTGTCCATTATGATGAAACTATTTTTATATATGATATATATTATGTTTATGTTTTCCTTATGATTTTTTATTTTTCATTTATGGCATACCTTTATGGTTTCCATTATGGGTAAACACGATATTTTCATTTTAGGAAGTGCGGACTACCGCCCCCTCAAAGTGATTTCAATCGTTAATGCCATATGTGGGATGTATAAAGGATGAAGTAAATTATATTATATATGATATTATACTGGAATTATAATATACCGTTATATAATTATGATTTAATTAAATACGAAATAGAAATGAAAGTAGCGTTCATGCGTACGTACGACTTACCGTCTCCATGAACGGTGCATTTCATTCCTTACCTCTAAACGTTATGGAATATTATAAATGTATGTATATACTGGATATATATGAAATATATGATATCTATATCATGAATATAATTATGGATATAATGGATATTTCACCACATGAACAACTTGTAATTATAAGAAGTTTATTTTTGACTCAAGTACCAAAGATCGACAACACGACCGTTATTAACTTAAATAATTACATAATGTTCATAACATGGTAATAAGTGATATTAAAGGAATAAGAAACTTGAAAAGGTTCTTAAGAAACTATAAATTAACTCTAGTTTATTATTCAGGAGATTAAAGAATGATCGAGTCAAGTCGGACACGAGGTAAGGGAACTTCTTAACCCAATTTCCATTCTTTGGGTTAATCTCCTACTTTCAAATTACGTCATGATATTATTATGTCCTATCTTGTATTTGTACTTTCTTTATGTGTAATTATAGTGAATACACATAATAGATCTATTTTATTTAAAAAAATGATCTTTGTAAGGGACTTCATCTCAATATCCTTTCATTGAGGAATATTTGGTTTCATACACAACTTTCTTTTATACGGTGTATAAACCCCTTTGACTTTTACGTTTATTCAAAAGGAATCTTTTTATAAGAATCATTTACTAAACGACAAAAGGGAATGTTTTTGTCATACATATGTGGCGATAACGACTTCTCCACTGCCGTGACCATTATTTGATTTTCGGCTTCCTCTACAAGCCATACCTTTTTTAAAAGAAAAATAAATACCATGTTTTACCTTTCATTTATTTTGGTATTGATAATGGTTTTGAAAGTGTTTTTATTATATCAATGTGTTGTATTGTTATATTCTGATTGAAATGTGGAAATGTTATGTTTCCTTTATGCATGTTTTATGTGATATGATTATGTTATGGGTTATGATATGTTTAAACCTATTCATATGAGGAATGCATTGGACTTAATAAGTGACGGGTGGAGCCCGCAATAGCTCCTCGATGCATCGGCAGGTCTCATGAGTCAAACTAGTGTCTTGGCACGAGGCCTTGACAAAATCTTATTTGTGATCTTGGAACGAGGCCTTGGCTACGTGGTTATGATAGTCTGGCATTATGCATTCCATCATTATGAAAGTGGTTATTAATATTGCATGTGATTATTCGACTAGTAGAATATCCATGTGAAGAAGTAAATGAAATTATCTCATTTTACTTTTCCCATATTATGTTTAAGTTCATGTTCAAAAGGCTTTTGTTTTAGTTATACATTGCCTTAAATGTTTATGTTTATTGATGAAAGCTTCCGCTATATTGTTATCCTTACTGAGCATCTGAGCTCACCCCTTTCAATGTTTTAATTTTTCCAGGATGTGATGATGTATTATAGGAATGACCTGTAGGGATAGTCTGAAGGGGATATGAGTGTGGAAAATGGAGACTATGTTATTGTAGTTTTTCTCTTTGTGATGTAATGTAACATTTATGAATGTATCTAGTGTTTCCAAGGCTACTAAACTAATTGGTCTTTCGAGACTTGATCTTTTGTGATCATGCCAATGTTACGAAGTAATGCACCGACTTCGGGTAACTGGGGTCGGGGCGTTACAGTCTATATGAAAAAGGATAAAAAGTAACAATTATGGAAATACAATAATGAAACCAACGTACAGAAAATAGTAAACTCCAATAGCTTCACAAGCCTCAGCTTGGTCCCATTCTCTCCAGCTGCACAAACAAACAATTACTTGATGAAGAAGTGTGCTTTCCCTTATCTATACCTACAAAAATATAACCTGTTTGGGCCCAAAAGAATGACACAAATAGGGTGTGAGACGAATCCCAGGAGGAAAGCCCCAAATGATCTATGCCTAAGTGTTCGGTTATATATATAGTAGGAAATATGAAAAATGAATCAATAAAATAAGAAGTACTCAAACGTAAACAATCCTAAATTTTCCAATAACATTAATTTACATTTATTAATTATTGAATCCATTGAATAATGTGACCTTGGGATTTAGAAAAGCTCTATATCCCTTGTGTAATAACAAACAAAATGTCTCTAATGACAATTTAAAAAACAAGTAAGACCGAGTCCATGATTGTTTTTTCAGTTGTTAGGCTCATAAAATACATCAAAAATTCAAATCAACCCTCAGAGAATCTTCTCATAGTCTAACACCTATGGTTTAACATATCATCAATTTAAAAAATAGTGACCGTCTAAGAAAGATCACACAGTCTATACCCTTTGGTCCCATAAAATATTAATCATTTATAATCGTCCATCTAGGTAACTCTCACGATCAATACAGCCTTGGTCTACATGAAAACAATAATAATATAGTGACCTTATGGCAGTTCTCAAAGTCAATTACCTTTGGCCCAAAATTCATTTAATAACGACCCTATGGTTAACTCTCATGGTCTAACTCCTCTGGTACATGACCACCCGATAGCTCTCACAAACAAAACCTTTTTTTCAAAATAACAACAATTATACATAGATGAACCCACCGTGGGAAGCTCTCATAGTCAATTCCCCTTGTTCATACTCTCACTATAAAAAACATATGCATCTCATATAAACAACAACTCCATCCTAACAACACGAGGCATGGAAATAGAAAACCTAATAGGAAATTCTAGACGAAATGGCCATAATCAATCAAACGTTTGGAAATACATTTATAATCAAGGTATTAGACCATATGCCTATGTAATAGACCTTTTTCAATCAAAGAGACCCCTCAAAGGCAACCAAACCATGAAATTCCCAATGACAACCAATGACAACTAGGGTTAAATTCCAATCCATGTAATACCCTAAACATGGTTATTATGAAATTTTATCATATATAATCCAAAGACAACCAAATAAAGGAAAAAACCACCTACCTTGATGTTGTACGATGAACACGCTTGAACGTGGGCCCTTGAATAGGCCTAGAATGATGTAGATCTACAAAAAAGGTTAAAATCATACAACATTAGATAACACAAGAGAGAAGAGAAATCATGATGATAGGCTATAGGTGAGGAGATAACTCATTGGTGTGAATACAACACACCCAGTAGCCTCTCAATCAGAGCTCAAAGTTTCTTGGTCGTTCTTCCCTCTCCTGTACAAGACACGGGGAGAAGAAGATCATTTTGGAGATTAGATGCAACCCTTCTATTATTAATCAAATAAAAATAAATGTACACACTGTGTACTAGTCAAAAGTGCATTTCCCAGAACCCCATAAGCTGACAACTAGTCGCGAGGGAATTGGGTGTGATAGTGGGGAAACTATATCCTAATTGGAAGTGTAACACAACATAAAAAACTTGTAAAAAGTAGTAGAAGAAATAAAACCATACAATAGATATAATTTCAATAAGACTGATAGTATAAACAACAACCGTATATATATAAATAAATGATGCATCACACATATATTTGAGAATGATTCCATAAAAATTCATAAGGTTAGAAATACAATACTGAAACCAAAGTACAAAAAAAGTAAACTCAAACTGCCTCACAAGCCTCATCTTGGTCCCATGCTGTCCAGCTCCAACAACAATCAAGTACCTGATGATGAAGGGTGCTTTTCTTTATCTATACCTACAACCATATAATTTTTTGTGGGCCAAAATCAAGACCCAAACATGATGTGAGATGAATCCCAGTAGGCAACCACCAAAAGATCTATTTTTAACTATCTGTGAATTTATATAACTAGAAATATGAAAAAATGAAACAATAAACTGGGAAGTACTCAAAAGTAAAAAATCCTACATTTTACAATTACATTCATTTAAATTTATTAATTATTCAATCCATTGAATAATGTAACCTTGGGATATAGAAATAGTTCTGTATCCCCAATGCAATAAGAGAAAAGATGTCTCAAAAGACCATCTAACAAACAAGGACGACCAAGTCCAAGCCTGTGCTTTTTCTTGGTAGGATCTTAATATTCATCAATCATTCAAATCAACCCTCTAATAAAGTTCACACAATCGAACACATCTGGTTTAACATAAAACCAATTAAATAAACAATGAACCTCTAGGAAAGCTCACACATTCTAACCAATTTGGTCCCACATAGGACTAATCATCTACAATCGACCACCTAGGTAGCTCTCATGGTCAATACCCCCTTAGTCTGCATTGCAAAAAAAAAATATAGCAACCTTTTGGAATCTCTCATAGTCAATGAATTATGGTCCAATATTTATTTAACAATGACCATCTAGGTAGCTCTCATGGTCTAACTCCTCTGGTCTATAACCACCGGGAGGCCCTCAAGTCAATACATTTGGATCAACATAAAAAAAGTTATTCATATATGACCCTACCTTGGGAAGCCCTCATGGTCAATTCCCCTTGGTCATAGTTTAAAAATTTGAAACACATGAATTTAATATAAACAAAAACACCTTCCTAACAACACGACGTATGGAAAAAAACCATTCCTAATAGGGAATTCTTGAAGAAACATCCATAATACAAGGTATTAAACCATAAACCTATGAAATAAATATTTATCAATCAAACAAACCATAACAAGTATTAAATATGGTTAAATTCCAAACCCAACAAAAACCAAATCTTGTGTATTCGGCAGTTTAAGCATTTTTAATCCACAGAAAACCAATTAATGGCCCAAACCAACTACATTTATGTTATACGATGAAAAATCTTGAACTACATCCCTCAAATCATCCTAGAATGACATATATCATTAAAAAGTTTAAAATATTTCATTCATGGATAACTGAGTCGATAAGAGAAATTAGGAAGAGAGGCTATGGGTGAAGAGATAACTCACCAGTGGGAATACAATGCACCCAGTGGCATCAAAATCAGATCTTGGATGGAGGAACAAGTTGAGATAGAAGTTTCTAGTACATTCATTGCTCTCTTGCACAAGACATGTGGAGAAGAAGAGAATTCTATAGATTTGATGCGACCCTCTCCGATTAATAAAAAATAAAAGTAAATAGTGTAGTCATTTAATGTACATGCCATGTACTAGCCTCAACCAGACCCTTATTTAGGTGGTGTTCTATGTCACCTACACATCCATGTACTTTTCAGTTATACATCCAGTACACGGCTACACACGGAAACCAGGTACACGTCATGTACTGAAGAGTACACGACCTGTACTTACATAATTTCCAAATTCTTCCTTCTTCCAAAAAAAAACCAAAAATAATGATCCATCCATGAATAGAAGTTCTAGGTTTTTACAATATTCATTGAAGGATTTTATCTCATGTGAATGTAATAATGCTCAAAGTAATAATGGACACATAAATTATATAGACTATAAACTAACTATATTTAATTCATAAATGGTAATCAATATTTTTCTATGAATTATAAGGCCCAAATAATCTGATCTAATTATGTCTCATGAAATCCATTATACATTTATAGATTTTTTTAACCTTTTCTGAAATCAAATATAATTCAATGGATCACTGATCCCATCCTTAAATAACTAATTATAAGTTTAAAAATAAAACTTATTTCACAAACCATAGAAAGAAACCAAATCCCCATCAAAGAATCAAAGGAATTAGAGGGAGTAAAAATTCAAAATGGATGACATTATCCTCCTTGAGAATAATATAAGGAAATGGGGTAACCAACCCCAAAGATTTAAGTCTTTCACCCAATTAAAAAAATTACAACAATAAGGGGTGAACCAAAATCTATTAAACCTATGGGGGATCCATGAATTATTATTTTCAAGAGAGTATAAACATCATTAATGAATGTTCGAGGACCAATTTCCCATGTATGTGGGTGTGTACCAAAGTATATAATCTTAAGAGGGACTCATTCCCTATAATTAGTACATAGCCCTGGGTATAATAAACACTAGAATACGCACAGATCAACATTACCATACCCTAACATCATCTCAATGGAGATAATAATTAAATAAGTATAGATCACCTCATTAACATCATTATAAAGAAAATTTTATTATATATTGGAATATCCTCATAATAATTTATTTATCAATTATAAATACAAAACATGTGAAATTTACATGAAAATTATTTCCAAGAGAAGACTACATGTGTGAAAGCCTCTTGGTTAACCAGTTGGTCTATTGGATGGGGGTAGTGGTGTTCCCCAATGATCATTTCATGCACCTTGTTTGGGGGAATATGGCTGTGTGCCACCCACATATGTCATTATTCCTACCGCTTACTCGGATCTGGTCACACATACCTATCCTCACACCCTAACAAACCACATGGTTGGGTAACATGGTCAATGAATTGTTCTATGAACAATGTCACATTTATAGTGACATAATTTACACTATTACATATGGGAGGTTTTTTACACTATAGCAGCCAATGAGGGATGGGCCTAGTGGGTCTGTATGTGGGGTTATCCACCAACCTCAATCTCCTGTCCTTCAGTTGGTCGATGGGTGGTTTTTTGGTCATAAGGGCTTGGAAAAATAGAGAAGATACATATCCATTCCCTCTTTCAACAATAATATGCTGAAGTTATTTCAATGACCACATCCTTCCCACATTAACTCTATGTTTCGTCATCCATGACCATGGTTGACCTCTACTGATGTACACTTTGTATGTTGCCTCTGCCTTTCTACCACCATCCCCATGATTTTGATTCATCTCCATTCACATATGTTCTAAAACCACTGCCTATACAATCATTATGTTGATCTCATGCACTGTATCCACCGTAATCGATTCCCTGATGCCATAATAAACATAAAAACACTTGGAATGGCTACCCATCTCTCCATTTTCAAGAGAGCGATGTGGGAGGAAAAGTTGTTAAGATACTTGTATGCCGCTAATCATGTTTAATTCCATTTATTATTTCTTCAATGTATACCAAAGGATTATTAGTAGACTATTTAAAGGGGGAGAGGGAAAAATTGAGGTTAAACCCATTCAACCACTTCCACCCACATCTAATATCGATCTACCATAAATTATCAAAAAAGGTCTATAAATATGGGAAATTAATTTTCAACCAAAAACCAAAGGTTTATTTGAATAAACATTATATAATGGAATGTTAAAAATGAATTCAATATGGATGTTATGAATAATGAATTAAGAAAAAATAAAAATATCTTTTTAGGGTCAATGTAACTGATGATCTGTGTTTGCTTCCAAAAATTACTGGAATTTCCCAATTCTCTCCCAATATCTCCTCTATAGAATGGGTTTATAGTGGATAACCCTTATTATAAGAATTATGGATTTATATATAGTGTATTTTAGGGTGTTTTAGTTTTTTAATTATACACCTGTAATAGGATAGACCCAGGATCCAAAACTCAAAATAAAAATAATACCCCTCTTAGTTTAAACAACTACATCAAAGCACAACAAAGGTGTCAAAATTCCCATATGATACTATATTTAATAGATATCTATATTTACACTCATGTGATTAAGAAATTTTCAATTAATATATGTTAATTATATTTTAAAATTGACCTAGACTAGAATTTCCCTAAAACACATCCCAGGTTAAAATTTCATGCCCCAAGAAAAATGGAACCATCAATTTTGTCAGACATTATATTATTCTGTAAATTTACCTTTTAACTCTATAAACGATTTATGACATTGAAACCCAATAATGAGATGAGTCCCAATAGGAAAAATCCTAGGAAACTATAATAGTTATATTACAATATAATTTAATTATTTAAATTAATAAATTTTTTATAAATATTTTTTAGTGAATTGTATTTTTTTTTCTTCATGATAGGTTTCAATATTTTTTTATATCATTATCAGTGAGAAAATAAAATTATTCTATGGAATAATTTTTTTTATTTAACTCATATAATTAATAACACCTAATATTTGTGTTGGTATAAAAAATTATATGATATCATACATTTATCGGTGATGGAAATACATTAAATTTTTCTTATTGAGTTCATACAACATAAAACCCCCCTAGACACACACACTAAAATTTTAGACATAAAATACAGATGGAAATGGAAAATAAGGAGAATGAATTGTCAATATCAATAATATCAGATTAGAAAAAAATATATGACAATTGTAAAAATGAAGTAGATTCAATAGTTCATGATTATCTGATTTCATATATATTGGGAATTATGCATGTAGAGTAACATTAAATAATAATAATGTTAAATATGAAAGGTACAATTTATTTGGGTAAATCAATAATGTACTCTTCACATACTCTCTAAATCATTGAGACATATGGACATACACTATATATTTCCATTTAAAATTGGTATATATGAAAGCCAATGTTTTTTATTGGAATGAATCAAAACGCAAATATTAATAAAAGACTATTCCAAACCTCTACTTTAAATTTTTCAAAATTGACATACGAACCCCATGTGTATATTTTTAAAAATTGTTATATGGACCATTTCTACTTTTATTAATATTAATGAACCATATATGTACCTTTTGTTTGAAATAGTATAACCTATGTTTTAGTATATTTCAAAAAATTCCATAATCGGGCTCTTAACAATTGACATAAAATGGAAAAAATATATTCATACCAAATTATATATAAGATGATATTTTTCTTATCAGTGAATAAGATTCAACCCTTGGATGATATCTTAATCAATTTTCCACTAATATAATCTAGTAATGTGATAATCCTTCCCAAATGAAAAAAATAACAATTATGTTAAATTTTGTTCTTCAAGATATTGATGTCAGTATTTATAAATGTTTTTCATAACAAGTAATTGGTATGAATAAATCAATTCACATGGGAGTAATAATTTCAATATATAATGTAATTCATAATCAAGAATCACATCAGATGGATAATAGTTATCATAGGATATTTAAATATTTATAACAATGATAATATGGATTTCACATGAAAATAGACCAATTAATAATATGTATCCAATAAAATATTATTGATGATCTTATTCTCATCTATTAATTTCATATTTTTGTATTCAATATTTACATTTACGATAATGTTTACGATTATTCATTTACTACAGTAAAATATTAGTTTTAGATCTTATCTTGATGTGGTTTTCATGGGACATCAATACTACATCACATCCATGACATTGTCTATGTCCACTTATAATACTACATTGGCATCTGGATGATGTATCACATATTATTATAACATCATATTTTATTTCCTCTTATTCAAAACATATCTTGACATTTCAATATAGAAAAAATATAATATCACAATTCCACCTCATTTAATAAGGATTCATTCTTTTCTTCTTCTCCATAAACTATATTCAAGGAGTACTAATTTCATGAATTTTTCATGTTGAAGAAACTCATAAAAAATTGTGTTCTTATATGTATGTTGGAACTAATGTACAACCTTCTATAATGTTCAAATTCTAAAATGAAAACATACATTCATGGTTATATATAGTGAAAATAGTAGTTTCCCTTATAAATGTTCTAGTCCAAATTAAAATATTGAAATGATATAGATCTTATATAAATCATCGGAAAACATTAGTCTATACTATGTTCTCTAAAAATATAAAACCATGTTTTCCGCATGTATTTACTCCTTATAATTCATTTTATGAGTTCATAGAATGCATTTATAATCGTTTAAAATGTTGAAATGGAGAGATAAAATGCATTAGAGTGTTGTATTATACCATGTTTTTTTCTATCTAGAGTTCCCCAAACAAAAAATAATTATTTTATGGATTTAGGAAATATGGTAGTTTATTATTTTATATTCTTATGTTTTATCTCAATTTTGATTAAAAAAGTTTAGCTATATTTTCATAATTTAATTCTGCATGTGATATTCTATTTATTTTTATTTAATTATTATTAAATGATACTAATATACCGGGTATGATATTTAAATGAATTGATAATGGAATAATCATAATTTAATATTTAATAAATTCATATGTTATCTTTATTATTATTATTATTATTATCATTGTAATTTTCTACATATATAGTCTATTATAAGGGAAATAAACTGGTTGTTTGTTCATTTGTGTTTTTCATTCCTCATATTCAGAATATAGGGAAGCATATGTTTTAATAAAATTGGAGACAATCATTGTTATTATATCCTTGGGAATGGGTGATGAAGTGAAACTGTACCTTCTTCTATAATGAGAGGATATCAATGAACCTATCCTAGTCTAAAATAAAGAGAATTTAGATAATATTAGATAGCATAAAAATCATACTAGGATTTTATAGAACTGTCTTATAGATGATATCTACCCTTGGGTTGAAACGAATGAGACACTAACTTTCCAATAATATCAAAATGGGGATATAATTGTTTATGAATACATTAAAATTAGAGAGTGTATATTTTTAATATTTAATTGAAATTCACATAGAATCCAAATTTTTATTACCACCATCCTCCTAAGAAATATATTGTTTCATATTCAGCATTGTACATTAGTCTATAATTAAAAAATAAGGATTAATGATGGAACCGAGATATGATTCAATGATAGGGACTTCAAAGTGAATAGATCAAGAAGCTCGATTATAAATTGGAATGATTATTATATGAAATAAGTTTTGAAATATTGGATGTGTTATTTTATATAATGGAATAAATAATATTGAATGATTTTTCTTGTTATTAGAAAGTGGTGAACATTTTTTAGTTAGTATTGTTTTTAATAAACATTAGTATGGTCTCATGCATGTAGATTTTTAATATTCTCAATTTTTATTTCTTGTTTTTTATTTTCATTCACAATGTAGATGATTTTATAATTGAAAATTATTGGGTGATATGTTCTTGATTGACCTATTCTTTTTTACCTTTCTATGTCAAATAGTGAAGGGGCCTATATATCATTTGAAGACTACAATCTATAGTATTTTTGGGATATTGGGACGTATGATTCACATCATTATTAATAAGTGTTTTGTTTGGTTCAATGAACTTTATGGGAGTTTTTAGTTCTCCCAGTTTATTTATTTATTTATCTCTAAATTGATAATTATAAAAGTCCCAGGTGTCTGAAATTATTTTGAACTCATCTTTTCACCTTGATACATCCATTCATTTTAATAAATTTGGGGGTGTATATTGGGACAAAAATAAAATCATGTGAATTTTATTAATAATAATATATTATTAATATTATTCTTATTATTATAGTTATATGACATTAATGAGTGTTACTATACCTTTCTTCCCTCAATCGACCATTTTGGAAAGGGAGAGACGGTGGCCTCTCTTCGATGTCCTTCACCTCTATTTGATAATGAAGATTCTTTCATGTAATGAGTATTCCTTCTCGATTTTAATTCTTTTTCATTCCATTATCTTGTTCATATTATATTCATCCCTCACCTATGTTATATATAATGATGGGTTTTCACAATATCAATAAGAAACAAATTAGTACCCTTTGGATTTATTATGTGTCACAAGAAAATTCTTATAGTAGTTATTTTCCTTCTCTTTAAAGTTGAATTAGTTCTCAATTGATCCCTCATAAGTAATTATATATTTGTAAAAAATAGTATATTGTTCCAAAATGGATTCATTATTTTTTATAACTGTTTCACCCCAAGCTTCCATGCTACACTTCTCTTTGAATAATACAGTAGCGTGTGTTGTACGCAACTTCGAGATTCTAACACACCGCGACCAATCAAAGTAGCCGTTATGAATAGTAATACCCACTTTTTGAAAATTTATACATTTTATCTTTTAAAATGGAATTCATTTTTGGATTCAGAATATTGAAATTATCCTAGGATGAAATTTTGGTACTTTTCGGATTACTTTTATATTTTGATGAATAAGGAAAATTACAAAACTTTTATTAATAACAACTTTTTTAATCGAAATAAATAATAGTGATAAATTACTAATTTGAGTGGTTTTAAAGTATATTTATAATATATTTTTACCATTTAATAAAATTTTGGTAATTGGACATAATTTCACATTTAAACCGGTCATAAACAAGTGTCAATCTTTTGATAGTTTTTATCTCTTAAAAACACGTTTTTTGTTCTATAGCATGAATTAATTTTAAATTAATTTCTGCCACTTCGGTGTTTTGAATTTGGAAAAATGGACTCAATATTTGGAATCATGATTTCCAAATTGTGTAAATAGGTAACTTTTATTTTTTTCATTTTGGATAATTACTTCGGTAAATATTTTATTTACCACGGTTATAGGGTAAATTCCGTAAATAAGGGTTAACAAATAATATTATAATAATAATAAATTACCCTTAAAACGTCTCCTAACCATATTGGTGGATACATGTCCGAACATGAGCATCTTTGGGTCTATTTTGGGACACCATGGAGCCACTTGTAGGAGATATGAACACTTTATATTAATTAAGTTAAAGTGAATACAAAAATGAAATAATCTTATATCTTTTAGAAAAACAATTTTTACATAGGGTTATATATGTTATATTTTCGATTATAAATATTAATTAGAAAGATAAAAAGATTTCCTACATAATGGTATTTTATTTATAATTTTTAGACATTGAAAAAGTAAAAATATATATGACATAATAATGATGCAGTATTTTCCTTATTAATGAATGAATAAAATAATTGATATTATAAATGTTAAAATAAATATAATTTGAATGTTTTGATAAAATACACGAATTTTATTGGTTAATATTACATGTTCATATTTCTTAAATTAATTTGGTTCGAATTAATAATGTTTTTAAGACTTTATCAAAAATCAATTATTGAGTAGTGTCAAAATTAACATAAATGAGTTTTTAAAACAAATATTATATTATTAATTTATATTCTATTCTACAATTCTAAGGATAGGCCAAGAGACATATATCATGATAGGTGTATCTTTAATGGACCACTTGGGGGTCTCATGGAGGTATATAGTAATTTTATTAACTATATAATATAAAAATACAAAGTGACATGGTAAGTGTCAAACTAATTAACAAAGAGTTAAAAATAAAAGATAAGGTAAATATAATGACACAAACCTGTCTAAATTCGTTTGGTTGAGTGTTTTTAGAACCATCCCAACCTTAACCTTTAAATAATCTATTTTGGAGCCATTAGAAACTGAATATGTATTTATTATAAAATTATATTTCTATATATTCCTAAAGAGCCCCTCCACCCCTTATAAAAGGACACCACTTCTTACCAATTCCACACACCTCTCAAGACTTTTAGATCGTCCAACCTCTGCCCAATTAATCTCCCTACATCCCTCTCCTCCTCTTATAATCCTTACCTTAGGCAGAAGGCACTTCAAGAGTCCTTTTTGGTTCATGCAAAGGGAGTTACCCAAATTAAAGGAGGTTAACCTACACTCTATTAGGGAAAAGTACACGGTAATGGGTTTTCATCTCACTCTTTATTCCCGTGTGATTCATTCCATATTGCCAAAATTAAAATTTTTGTGTAGTATCTACTTCCCATTAATGTATTATTTGTGTAATACACATTAATTTATGTGTATTTACATATTCATTGTATAATACCTCTTTCAAGGGGTGTATGTTTCGTAAGTTACCAAATTGGTAAGGGTTAATTTCAAAATCTCTTTATTATCTAAGGTTTTTTTACGTAAGTATCTAATGGGACCTCTTTATCATCCACATACATATTTTTAAAAATGTC
Source organism: Viscum album (assembly GCA_963277665.1). Lineage (NCBI taxonomy): Eukaryota > Viridiplantae > Streptophyta > Magnoliopsida > Santalales > Viscaceae > Viscum > Viscum album. The sequence goes on from OY728167.1 coordinate 30,239,965, forward strand.
TTTCAAATTTTTTTTATTATTTAATAGACAATGGGTTAATGTCATTTATACCCTTATTTGACTTTATATGTTTTGAAAGGAATCTTTCCATCGTTTTCAAAACAAGTTACTTTTTAACCTTTTTGACAAAATTAAGGTAAGAAGGTATTTTTTTAAATTATACGGTGGGTGTGGTTATTATCAACCATTATTTCACCGTTGAATCATCCTTCACATGCTTATAATGATATTTTAAAAATAAAGGTTTTCTCTATATTTATGTTACTTTTAAATCATTTACAAAAATTGATATTTCTCTAAAATAGTTTTGATTTCATCTATGTCAACATCCTTTGATAAATTTTACACTTGTTTGAAGTTGATTTATTATGATACTAATCTTCCATATGGTATCTATGGTTTTGTGATATGTTTGACTATGAATGATTTATTCTTACGCCATTAGTGGTTTAGGATTAATGTTTTGGAATTTCATATGATAGTTTTAAAACGAATGTTTATGTTATATTTCAACCACTTCATAAGATGAATGTGTTGGACTAGTATGTTTCGAGTTGGGGACCAGTAAAAGTAAGCACTCTGGGTTGGGGTCCGGTTACAGCAGACCCACCAGGTTGATGTCCGTTTATTAGTGGCACTCCGGGTTGGTGTCCGGTTATTAGAGGCACTCCGGGTTGGTGTCCGGTTATTAGAGGCACTCTAGGTTGGAGTCCAGTTACAGAGGCTCTCCGGGATGGATTCCGGTTACAGAGGCTCTCTAGGTTGGGTTCCTGTAACAGTTATCCCTTAGGTCTTAGCACGAGGCCTTGACACCGAAATTAAAGTTCGACATTATCCATTTCCTTCACTAAGAAAGTGGTTATTGATATTTCATTTGATTATTCGATTAGTATAATATCCATGTGAATAAGTAAATGAAATTATTTCATTTTATTTATTCCATATTATGATGATGTTCATGTTTAAAAGGCTTTTGATTTATTTATACATTGCCTTAAATTTTTAGTTTTATTTGCGAATGTTTCCTCAATATTGTTATCCTTACTAAGCATCTGAGCTCACCCCTTTCTATGCTTTATTTTTCCCAGGATTCCAAGAAGTGTATTGTGATTTATATGCAGGGTTAAGCCAAGGTAATAATGGAATTCATAAAGGGTTATTTATGTTGTTTTGTTTGTTATAATGTGTAATGTAACATTCATGTATGTAATCTATTTTACAAGACTGCTAAACCGATCGGTTCTTCGGGACGTGATTCCTTATAATAATGGCAATGTATTAAAATAATGCACTGACTTTGGGTAGCTAGGGTCGGGGCATTACAGTTGGTATCAAAGTAAGTTTAGAAATAACCTTGGAAGATGATTTAGATAAACTCTTATTAGAGAACATATCCCTAAGATAGACTTTGAGGATTAGTAGAGAAGATATTCCTAGAATTTTGATATTGTAGATATTTTGTGAGTTTTCCGAGTGATACATCCCTGTCTGGATACGAGCAGGTAGAGGTGGCTCTGGCATAGATGTACCTAGGGGTAAATCCAGAAAACACAATTTTGAGCTAGACTCGGATGGGAATTGGGGCACAACAACGGGCCTTGCTGCACTCTTGGTTACGACACTCCCGGGGGATATTCTTAGGATAATTCTCACTTCCTTTACAAACGATTATGAAGAGTTTATGAGTATATACTTCCTCAAAGAAGGCATTTTTATGATTATGGATTAATCCATAAACTTTTTAATTTATGTTAAGTGTTTTACAAGTTTGGGATTAGGTATTGATATTCATAAACTAATCTAGTGTCTGCCATTGATTAGAAATGGCGCCTGGTAAAAGTAATGATAACTCCAGCAATACACATGATCCAAAGAGTAAGAAAGATCACATATTTCATGGTCTTAATCTATAATTTAGAAGGAAAATAGTCTCCCCTGTATTATCATTATATGTGGAAATAGTATCATGTGTTTATATGATAAGTAAAGAATTCTTGGAGTCCTGTGGCTTTGAAGGGAATCCAGAAAAAGAAAAAATGGTAGAGAGAAGGACAGATAAAGGGAATAAGGTAAAGAAGGATTTTACCATATTTGATAACTATAGAAAGAATCACCATGTAAAATTTTGGAAGGGAATGGGAGTATGTTATAAGTGTGTAGAAAAAGGACACCAAGTACATGACTGCAAGGGTAAGAAAAAGGTTTCAAATGTACAATGCTTTAGCTGCAAGGTGTTTGGACACTACAAAAACCAATGTCCCAGTCACCAGACTATGCATCAAATGATTCTATTGGATAATAATCAAGTTATGATACTAACACAGATGAAGAGGAATGACTAGTGTTCTTATGTTGTTATTTTTGAATTATTTCATTGAAGTGTTGTATCAATGATGTACTGGAAATAAATAAGTATTGTACTACAGTACTATTTCATTGAGGATTTGAGATTTTATGGTACTAAGAAAAGTGTCTCTTCAGAAAGTCAATTTTTTTTGGAAATTACATGGTTGAAGGAAAGATAAACCTTAATATGGTCCTAATATTGAGGTACTAATTTTCGAATAAGATATGGTTGATTTGGGTAAATTATATTGGATATTCTTGACTGCCTTGAAACTGATTAATGATTTGTATATTCCATTATTGTTGGAGTTTACAACATTTTTGGATGAATGAAGTATATCTATTATTTTATAACAAATAAGGGAGAATGAATGTAATCAATAAGGTTTTATGGTAATTCAGGATGTTTCAGTGTTTTGAAAGAATATATGATGAAGGTATTCACATGCTATTACGGGGTAAAAAGGATCTACATTATGTTTTTCTTTCATATAAATTTTGGACTGAGTGTTTAGAGAAGTATTTTGGATCAGTCTAAAGGTTGGAAGGGAATACTTTTGAAAGGTTATTTTTGGATAACCCGCAGACCGTGTAACGACCTGTCGTGTCAGACAAAGATGCGGGAATCAAACACACAACCATAGTGCAATTGAGATTTATCGCCTACCACTAGACTATGTGAAGTTCCTATATGGTATAATGTTGTTTTTTTAAAGGGTCGGATATGTGAATTATAAATTCATTATATTTGGAACCCTATACGATTAGTATAAATAGAGTAATTTTGAGTTGTATTATGTTTTGGGGTGAAAGATGAGTTTGTGTTTGAAATTTATTAATGGATAAAACTCTAAATATATGCTGGTATATCTCCTTATGTTCTCATCCAATCTCATAAATAAATTCCTCAACATTAAGAAAAGGAACTTAGAACAAAAATGTTGTCCCAGATGGTACCTTAGATCATCACAAATTTATGGCTTTGGGATTGTTGGCCTTTTCATAGCCATGTTCTCTACCACTCTACATCATATATTGATGGTTAGATTTATCTTCCATATCCATATTTTTCTACATGGAACCCTAGTATGTGTTATTTTCGGTAACCTTCATACTAACCACTCTTTATTTTAAATAGAGCCCTCATTATTCTATTTTTCGATGTGGGATTTCATCTAAGATATTTTGAAATGTCAACCCCATGATTCTGATACCAAGCATAAATTTCGAGGATTCAATTTATTGAAAGAGGGGATAATGTAACACCCCATGCTTCCATGGTACACTTCTCTTTGAATAATACAGTAGCGTGTGTTGTACGCAACTTTGATATTCTAACACGCCGCGACCAATCAAAGTTGATGTTATGAATAGTAATACCCACTTTTTAAAATTTTATAAATTTTATCTTTTAAAATTGACTTCATTTTAGGATTTGGAATATCGAAATTATCCTACGATGAAATTTTTGTACTTTTCAGATAACATTTATATTTTGATGAATAGTGAAAATTACTATTTTTTTTTTAAAAAACAACTTTTTTAATCGAAATAATTAACAATGATAAATTATGAATTTGAGTGGTTTTAAAGTATATTTAGAATATATTTTTACCATTTAATAAAATGTTGGTCATTGTACATAATTTGACAATGAAACCAGACATAGACAAGTGTCAATCATTTGATAGTTATTATCTTTTAAAAACACACTTTTTGTTTTGATAACGGGAATTAATTTTAAATTAATTTCTGCCACTTCTCTGTTTTGAATTTGAAAAAATGGACTCCATATTTTGAATCAGTATGTCCAAATTGTGTAAATAGGTAACTTTTTTAAGACAATTTGGTTAATTACTTCGGTAAATATTTTATTTACAATGGTTAAAGGGTAAATTCGGTAAATAAGGGTTAAAAAATAATATTATAATAATAGTAAATTACCCTAAAACGTGTCCTAACCTTATTGGTGTAAACATGTCCGACCATTTGTATCATTGGGTCTATTTTTTGACCCCATGTAGCCACTTTTAGGTGATAGGGACACTTTATATTAATAAAGTTAAAGTGAATACAAAAATGACATAAGCTTATTTCTTTTCGAAATTTTTTTTTTACATAAGGTTATATATGTTATATTTTAGATTATAAATATTCATTAGAAAGATAAAAAGATTTCATACATAATGGTATTTTATTTATAATTTTTAGACAATGAAAAAGTAAAAATATATATGACACAATAATGATGAAGTATTTCCCTTATTAATGAAAGAATCAAATAATTGATATTATAAATGTTAAAATAAATATAATTTGAATGTTTTGATGACATATACAAAATTTATCGGTTAATATGACATGTTAGTATTGCTGATATGAAATTTGTTCGAATTAATAATGTTGTTATCACTTTAAAAAAAAATCTATTATTGAGTAGTATCAAAATTGACATAACTGAGTTTTTAATACAAATATTAAATTATTAATTTATATTATATTCCTAAAAATATAAGGATCGGCCAAAATACTTATGTCATGATAGGTGTATCTTTGATGGACCACTTGGGGGTCACTTGGAGGTATATAGTATGTTTATTACCTATATAATATAAAAATACAAAGTGACATGGTAAGTGTCAAACTAATTAACTAAGAGTTTAAACTAAAGTATAAGGTTAATATAAGGACCCAAACCTATCTAAATTCAATTGGTTTAGTGTTTTTCGACCCATACCCACCTTAATCTTTAAATAATCCACTTTGTTTCCATTAGAAACCGAATATTAATTTATTATAAAATAATATTTCTAGATATTCCTAAAGAGCCCCTCCTCACCCTTATAAAAGGACACAACTTCTAACTAATTTCACACACCTCTATAGCCTTTTGGATCACCCATCCTCTGCCCAATTAATCTCCCCACATCCCTCTCCTCTACTTAGAATCCTTACCTTAGGCAGAAGGCACTTCATGAGTCCTTTGTGGTTCCAACCAAAGGCAGTTACCCAAATTAAAGGAAGTTAACCTACACTCTATCAGGGAAAAGTAAAAGGTAAGGGGTTTTCATATCACTCTTTATTCCCGTGAGACTCATGCAATATTTCCACTATTACCTTTTGTGTGGTGTATATACTGCCCATAATTGTATTCTTTGTGTAATACACTTTAATTTATGTCTATTTACATATTCATTGTATGATACCTCATTCAAGGGGTGTATGTTTTGTATGTTACCAAATTGGTAAGGGTTAATTTCACAATCACTTTATTATCCGAGGTTGTTTTTACCTAAGTATCTACTGTGACCTCTTTATCATCCACATACATGTCTTTAAAAATGTCTTTCAAATCATTTTTACTATTTAATAGACAATGGATTAAAGTCATTTACACCCTTATTTGACTTTATATGCTTTCAAAGGAATCTTTCCATCTTTTTCGAAACAAGTTACTTTTTACCCTTTTTGACAAAATTAAGGTAAGAATGTCTTTTTTTGTCTTATACGGTAGGGGCGGTTATTATCCACTATTGTAACACCATTGAAGGTTCCTTCACAAGATTATAATGATATTTTCAAAATAAAGGTTTACTCTATAATTATGTGAATTTTAAATGATTTCAAAAAAGATATATTTCTCTCAAATAGTTTTGATTTCATCTATGTCAACATCCATTGATAAATTTTACACTTGTTTGAAGTTTATTTATTATGATACAAATCTTCCATATGGTATTTAAGGTTTTGTGATATGTTTGAATATGAATGAGTTATTTTTATGCCATTAATGGTTTATGATTAATGTTTTGGAATTTCGTATGCTAGTTTTAATACGAATGTTTATGTTATATTTCATCCTCTTCTTAAGATGAATGTGTTGGACTATTATGTTCTGGGTTGGGGACCGGTAAAAGTAAGCCCTCCAGGTTGGGGTTCAGTTACAGCAGACCCTCCGGGTTGGTGTTCGGTTATTATAGGCTCTCCGGGTTGGTGTCTGGTTTTTAGAGGCACTCTGGGTTGGTGTCCGGATATTAGAGGCACTCCGAGTTGGAGTCCGGTTACAGAGGCTCTCCGGGATGGAGTCCAGTTACAGAGGCTCTCCGGGTTGGGTTCATGTTACAGTTATCCCTTAGGTCTTTGCATGAGGCCTTGACACCGAAATTAAAGTTCGAAATTATGCATTTCTGTCACTGTGAAAGTGGTTATTGATATTGCATGTGATTATTAGATTAGTAGAATATCCATGTGAATAAGTAAATGGAATTATTTAATTTTATTTATGCCATATTATGCTGAAGTTCAAGTTTAAAAGGCTTTTGTTTTATTTATACATTGCCTTAAATTTTTATGTTTATTTATGAATGTTTCCTCTATATTGTTATCCATACTAAGCATCTGAGCTTACCCCTTTCTATGTTTTTTTCCCAGGATTCCATGAAGTGTATTGTTATTGATATGCAGGGATAATCCAAGGGAATAATGGTGTTAAAAAAGGATTATTTATGTTGTTTTGTATGTTATAAAGTGTAATGTAACATTCATGTATGTAATCTATTTCCCACAACTGCTAAACTGATCGGTCCTTCGGGATGTGATTCCTTGTAATCGTGCCAATGTATTAAAATAATGCACCGACTCTGGGTAACTAGGGTTGGGGCGTTACAATAACTAAATTAATGTAGTTTTAAGGTCTTATTTAAAGATATTATGTTGATTTTAAATATTAATATTTATTTAATGATGTCAATGTAGGCCGTCCTATACTAGTTTTTTAAATGATAAAACATTATTTTATTGAGAGTTTTAGAATTTATTTACATTGTATAGATGAATTAATTTTATTATTAATTTTTTATTTTGAAAAAGTTTATAATTTAAGTGAACATGGCTTCTGTGATAGAATTATGGGTTTCATATATTTTGTATGAAATTTAATTTTGGAACATTTCCAGGAATATTATGTGTCAAAGAATTTTAAAATTGGTTTTATCATGATACAAAAGTCATTCATATTGATGATTTTCATTGATTTTATAAAGGTAATATCATTATTTTAGTTTATTATTTTATATTTAATGGAATATTTAGAAATGTGATAATTAATTTTATTATTTACATAACCAAAAATATTATTCACCTATTTATAGTTTATATTATGTGATATTAAATATTATGGGATAATTTATTATCAATATGAAAAAGGGAATGTTTCTATGGAGATTCCCAAGGTTTAATTCAAGAGTTATTATGAATTTCTTAGTTGTTAATTTTTAATTTCTATTTTAAATAACACATAAAAACCCTTGTGTTCTGAAGTGGGGTTCTAGTGAAAAGTATATATTTTGGTTATATTTCACACCACCAAGCCTCTATCTTAGTTTATATTACACCCTTTCTAGTTTGGGACAGATTAAGATTATGATTTTCTTTATTCCATTTAATATATTATCATTTATTTCAAAATACGATCTAACTAGTAACATTAAAACTAGAATATGATTTCATTATGGCTAGTGGAATGAATAAAATTTAATATTTGATACATGTATCATATTTTATAATACTTATGACTTTGATAGTTTTACCATGATTCATGATGAGTGATACCTGATTTTTGGTGAATATTTTTTCTTATGATCATTTTGTATTCAATGGTTCTTGAGAGGATGGTGATAATCTATATTTATGACTTCATAAAATTACATTGGTTAATTTTTCAATCATGGAAAAATTATTTCTCATTGATAAAATTTAATGGTGAAAAGGTACATTGAATTGGTTTTGATGTCAATGATCCATTTTATTTAAAAACATTATTTTTGAATTAGGATTTGGTTATGTACTAATTTAGATGTAATTAATGTATTTTTTGTATTTAATTTAAATCAAGAAATTATGGGTTTTCTATTTAAATATAGTTATATGAATCATGGTGGGTTTCCCTATAGATTTTTATGACACCCCATATCTAGTCCTTTGGTATAAATGCAGATTTATGTTATGAAATTTCATCTAAGGATCATATAGTATTCTTATTTAAAGGTTATAGACCATCATATTCGATGTCATACTATGGAGGTGGTGTCATATAATTATATTAATGTTTCACTGAGAGATATATAATTTTTTCATATTAGTTATGTTAGGATGTTTATAATAGTTGTATAAAATCATCTTTTTATTTTTTTTGATTATTTCATTTATTTCATGTATGGATTTATGTATGTTTTTCATATTGTTATGAAAAGTTCAGTATTTTTATTGATTATTGTTTATGAAGGGAAAATCAATCCAATTATTCACATGTGACACCCTTGGTACTAGTTCTTTCTTATGCTGAGTGGGAATGTGAATTAGGTTTGTGGAACACCATTATGGGTATGATAGTGAGAAGTCTAGATTGGTATGTTATTGTAAAGTATCATAGAATGATAGAAAAATTTGGTCAGTGTTAAGTTATTTTGGGAAATTCAAAACATTATAATATACCAATCATTATATTGGTGAACCTATTACTTAAATAATTACATGTAACAAAGGATGTTTAGGATTGAGTGGTTTTAGTCAAAATTCAAGTGGGTTATCTTTTATATTTTATTTTTTAAGGAGGTATGATCATCTTTTTTAGAGAGTTTAGAATATTATTTTGAGTTCAATGTTTCATTTTTTGTTAATATTGATCGAATACCTTTTTGAAATATTTAATGATTCAATAAAATGGATATTAGTGGAAATGCAATATATTGAAACATTTATTAATATTGTTTTACTTGTTTTCATATCATTTTATGTAATTTTTTTTATTTATTACTTCATTTATTCATATATAAATGTATTATTTTGGTGGAATTATTGTAATAAATTTTACATACTAATAATTTTTTAATTTTTAGAATTTGAATTATTGTATATTTTTTTCCAATAACCTAAATTAATGAAGATGTCATTATATTAAAAATTAAACAATATTTAATAATTAATTAAATGAAATTCTAGAGAAATAAATATTTAATTTTTCACTTTGTTATGAATTTTTTATAATAAGAATAATTCTTTAAAAGTTTAATTTGAGTCGGATGGGTTTTATTATACTGTTTCAAAATGAGATAATAAAATGGATTTGAATTTATTATTATGAATTTCATTTGTGAAAAAGTATCATATTACTGTTAGTGGGTTTCTATAATATATTATATGTATTTAAATGATTTATATAGTTCTATTACGTTGTGTTTTTCATCTAGGGAATTGAATAATGTGTTTTATGATTGATGGATGTATTTTTAGAAAACTGTGATTATTCTAATATGATTTTTTTTTCTTATGGTATGATTTTTTTAAAATGTTAAATAACATATTCCAATTTTAAATTAACTAAACATGTTGTATTTATAATTCTAAATGAATTAATTTGGTTGCAACCAAGTTGACATGGTTCTTTTGGTTCATTTAAATCATTAGTTTATTTCATTTATAGTTGTCATTGAGGCACCAATCTTATAATAGTATTTTATTAAAATGAGTTTAACACTTATTTATTATATTATTTAATGAATTAATTTATCCTAATAAAATAATATCATTGATGTATAGCTTTTAAAAAAAATTCATTTGAAAATTATTTTCTAGAAATTATTATATTAGTAATCATGATTCATAAAAACAAATATATTTAGAATTTAATTTTAATGATTATTGGTAAGATTTAGTTTTATTTTAATGGAAAAGGAATATTGAATCAAAAGTGTTTGAAGAAATTTGTTATGTTGTGTTTTTATAAATCATTTTTATAATTTAAAGACTTTATTTTAATTAGAACATGCATAAAAAATAGTTGAATATAATTTGAGGTAAGGTTTTACTACATTACCCAGATAAAATTTTGATTTTAATTTCATAGATATAGGATTACATTAATTTGTAAAATTATCATTTTTATTAATTTTTTTTATTATTTGGATACTTTTATTTGATAGTAATTTGGTTTTGATAACAATATTTTATTAAGAACGATTGTAATTATGGTTTTTCATTTAAATAATGGGATCATTTTTTTTGTATAATTTAAATTTTATATAAAATTAATGTTATAGTTCTTTTAATTTTATTATTTATTCATTCAATTTCTATATGTTTTTTAATACGTGAATGTTTTTAATTTTCCCACATACATCTGAATTCTTTGTTTTCTATGTGCCATAATTTTGAGAAATGTTATTTTTAAGCATAAAGGATATTTATGTTATAAAAATAAATACATATAAATATATAATACAACATTTTTATTAATGGGTATAATTTTTATTATTAGAGTTATATTATAATCTTATTCTATAATGTATGGAAATAAAACATTTATATAAATATATTGGTGATTGGATTTGATAAATGGAATTATTAATTTATGTATGTATATAATTCATAGAGTGGACTATGTAAATAATTTTGGAAATAATTATAAATAAATATAATGGTTTCATTTCACTTTGTGTAATATATGGATAGTTTTTTTTTGAAAATTTATTGAGTTCCAAAAATGTGCTCATATTTAAAATAAATAATTCTGAGTTTATTTCTTAAATAATTTGTTGTAGTTATATATTTTCATTCAAAAGTTTTTTTTAAATAAATAAGTAAATTTTTGAAATAATTATAATTTTTATTCACTTATGACCCCTTTTGGTATCTTGGATTATTTGTGTGAGGGAATATTTTTAGAAAAATATATTTTGAGGATTGTGTGTTTTTTCAATCTATTAATTTGGGTATTAATGTTTTCAAGACAATACATAGTTATATGAAAAAAATTTGATGATAATTTTATTTACTTTACTGTGGATTGTATTTGGATAATGATTTCCATTGTAAATGATAAGGTTCGATTTATAATATGCTGGGGTTCTTGAATTTGATGTGAACGTGATTATTTTAATTTTATATAATTAAATTTGATTGGTATTGTTTAGTTTTATTTTGATATGTATATATAATTTATAATTATGGTTTCAACTATGTGAAATGTTCATAAAAAAGGAAATTGGATATGATTTTTGGTTGATTTTTCCTATGAATTAAGAAAATGACATATTAAACAGCTAAATTTTCAATGAAAATATATAATTTATTCAATTTTCTAAACAATGAAGTGATGAATTAGGTGAAAATCAGTCAAAATTTAATTTGGAAGATGAATTACACCTGTAACATCCATCGTTTTTTGTATTAAAATATATATAATATCTGATGTCAAAATTATAGAAAACACTCATATACAGGATACATGGTCAAAATATATGGTTTTGGGGACCCTAAAACCCAATAATATCACACCAATAGTGAAATATAAATCACATGCATCATCATTCTTCTTGATGGTGTATTTATAAAAAAATCACCTGAACATGTTTCACAATTGAGTGAATCGTCTAATAATCATTCATGGTGACCATGCAATGTGAAAAGGGGTTGGAAATATTTTTTATCCCTTCCCTGACCCTAATTACTCTTAAACATATTATTTATTTTCCTTATACATGTTATATGTTCCAATATTAGTAGAAAAATGGGGATTCAACCTTGAAGAACCTTTCCAACAGACTCTCTTATCTATTTTGGATTTATGTTATATTTAATAAAAAATTACGAGGAGATATTAGTAATTTTATATAATGTGAATCATATATCCATATTATTTTTTAGAGATAATAGGTTCAGAAAATCCTTAAAATTTATTTTTAGTTTAGACTAGTCATTTTCTCATGTTAGGCGTAAATTTAAAAGAGTCGAAATGAGACCTTTAGATAACAATTTTTTTGGATTTTTATGCCAAAATATTAGTTAAATATTTTTAATATGAATTATAAATGAATGGATTTGTTTGATATCTCCTTAAACATATATAATTTAGTTTCCTCAATGTATAGATACCTTTAGAGAAAATGTATCTTTAAATTTTCTCAATAGAGAGTATTAAATTAAATGTTTCTGGGATGATGAATATATAGTATTGGGCTGGTGATTTTTAAGATAAATTATTATTGTGAGGAGTATTCACATTGGAATGATATAGTTAACATTAAATTTTTAATTTAAATATTTCTCATAAAGGAAAATATGTTTTATTATTTCATAAATGTTTTAAAATTATAGATTTATTACCTATTTGAATCAAAATATAATTTTAAAGAATAACTATTGTGTGAAATTTTTATATGAGTAAAGCATTATGGTGTAGAGAATTATGGAAAGTCACATTTCAAAAAATTTATATAAATTATTATAATTTTATTTTTGAGATAAATTTACTAGAATTTAAAACTTCTTCATATATCATGGGTGATTCATCATCTAGAACAATGTCATGGGGACATGTATAGTGATTGTACAATATAAAGTATATATACATTGGGTGTTTTATAATATAATTAACAGGTTCTAAGTCTTTGAATGAAGAATATGAATTCCTTAATATTGAGAATACACTGGATTTTTTATGGATATTATTCTTAAGACTCTCCATCACAACTTTTTTGATTTATGTAATGATGTTATTGATTATTGAATATGGATATATAATTAAATTATTTTTTTTCAAATTTTTTGGTTATAATTTCATAAATTATATGTAAATTGGATCCATTATTTTATTTACTTAAATATAATTATAATCAAAATCAAATCAACCCAAGATACCATATAAAATGATACTCGAGCTTCATCACTATCCTGAAGAGCATTCCTGATCTCCACGGGCCGACGAGAAGCACCTTGGCATTAAAAATTTCAGTTAGGAATGATATGACCCAAAAAATAACAAAACAATAGAGTAAAATGTGGAGGAATGATAATATATATCAACCAATAAATACATATCAAGTATAAGGAGACACTATGAATACTAAAAGCAGATAGGACCACTAAAACCCATCTCGTGGTGGCCCATGAACACCCACAATGTCCCCATTCGCCCATCTTTGGTCACTATGCACGGACCCACAAAGGAAGGCGAGATCACAAACACCTACTATAAAATAGTAACGGGCTACAAACACCGAAAGATACCACAAGAATTTGAGGTAAAGAGCCTAGTAGGATTCCAGTAATGATTCTATGAAATTACTTCATAAAAAATTTAAATATTATAAAATAAGAGTACAATGTAAGAGTATATGGATTATTTTAAAAATATAGTTTTAAGGATTTTTATATTATTCACTAAAAAACCCGTAAAAAAATCCATTTCACCAATTAAGAAATAAGTCTTTATAAAAAATTTAAAACCATTTCACTAGATAATGTTAGCAAATCAAGAAATGATAGGAATATGATCATGAAATATAAATGTGCATAAAAAACAATAAAATGGAGTCAAAGTTCATAATAATAATTAATGAAGCAAGCAAGGAAATTGTGATTCTAAATGGTTTAACAACAAAGTCAAGAACTTTTCATTATAAATAAAGAGGGTTTTCATCTCAAATTATAATTAAAAGACAACATGCTTTAAATTTCAAATGATGGAATATTTCTAAACAAATGGATGGATATTTTTTTTTATATAATGTAGTTTATATAAATTCACAAGACATGTGAAACATTTTTCAACAATAATGGAATAAATTTCAAATACAAAAAAGTGAGCATCATGGTCATGATCCAATTAGGTACGTTAGTTCCAGGCTATAGTGATCCAACACTGTGAATACGAAATAATAGTTACATACATCCTGTGTACCATGCCTAAGAGGATTCATCACTATCACCTAAGGAATGGAGACCGATGATATGATGCTTTAGAATATAGTAAATAGTAATGGTATGCCTAAGATAATAGACTAACTACATAAGGCATGTATGTCCTCTAATAAAAATCAATAATGAGATATTTATCTTAAAATATATTAATATATCATTAGATCCCCTAATAAATTTCAATATTAAAACTTTCCCTTAAAAACCATAACATGTTTTTAATAAAAAAATTTATGTTTTCTTAATGAAACCACTCGGTTTCCATTAAAAACATATTCAAGGAATTTTTCACAAACAATGATTTGAAATGAATTTACCATTCCATTTCAAAATTAAATTCAAAAATATAATTTTCATGAAATGAAATCAATGTTACCCCAAATCAATAATTCACTGGAATTTAGTGTTTTTAAAAATTTTCCATCAAATCAATTTCTATAATTAAATTTGAAATTTAATTGATACAATATCCATCACGTTTTTATCAATTCCGAACATTTTAAAGAGTCTTGAAATTCAAAAAGGGTAGTCGTAGCCACATTGATTAAAAATTCGTCGTTAAAATTCCAAATGGGCCATTAAAATGATCATCAAATCAATCCAAATCATTTTAAACAATTCAATATTTATAAGGGTAATAATTCATGATTCCCTTCAAAAATAATTAAAAAAAATTCAAAAGGTCCATTACAATAATTATCAATTCATTTCAAATCCATTTAAAAAATTCAATATTAAAAAGGGTAATAATTCCCTCTTCCTATCATAAATTATCATTTAAAATGCCAAATGACCCATTAAAACAACTATCAATTCATCCTATGTCCTTTAAAACAATAAAATATTAGAAAGGGTAATATTATAAGATTCCATTTAAATATAAACATTAAATTTATAATTTGTTCTTGTAAATATTAATTTATTTTGAAGCATCCCAAAAATATTAATGGATGTATTAAAATTTTAAAAGGATTGGATGAATTCCAAAAAAATGGGTCTACACCATATTTTCATGTGAATAAATCATTTATTTCCAATAACCCAAGAATAGTTTTTCCCAAAATGGGGGTAATATTATTTAAATTGGGTTCTTGGTCATTTAATATATTCAAGCACTTGATACTATTTTGAAAAAGGAAAATGGTTCATATCATTTAATTCAAATCATTGATGTTAATTTTGTAAATCAAATCCCAGTGCAAAGCACATTTAATAAATCTAATCCTTCCAACGCCCTTTATTTTACCAAAATGAGATTTTAATAGTTATTTTGAAAAATTTCCAAATAGATATGGTATTTAAAAAATTCATAAAGAGGTTATATATTTCATTTTTATAACTATTCAATTAATTCCATATTCAATTCTTAGGGATCATGTTTAAAGAATCATTAATGAGGAATTGAATTAATGAATTATCTAGTAATAATGAATTACAAACCAAAGGAATGGAATAGAATCACATATATGGAAAATAAAGAATCCATCTGCAATAATTTGAGATGTTCCGCATTCGATGGTGATCTTTGTATCTAAGAAGATATATCTTGAACAATGTTAGAGAAGATCCTTGATATAAAATTCCATTCCAATGAATCAAGATCTATCAAGAATATAGGCATTCACAAATATTAGGATTATGAAATAAAGAGGATAAGTGAGATCCATGAAAAGAAGAGAATAACTCACTAAAAGATATGATCTCTGAATTGATTGGTGCTTCGATCAGCCAAGAGATGTTGTTTCGGGAGCCAAAATAGCTCAAAAGTTCAACCTAGATTTAAATAATCAATTTTGGTTTGAATTAGAGATGTTTAGCGTTATATATTGGGGTTTTAGGAAATTAATTACAATTTTTGTAACTTTAAGTACCACTTGAACGGTTTCTTAGGTTATGTCTCATGGTTAGTACTAACCATGCATAAACCATGAAATATGTAGAAAATTATGTTTAAACAATGTGAAGACCATGCAAAAACCATGAAGAAGGACACCAACATTTTTTAAACCATGTGTACACCATGTGAAAACCATGATGTAGGTTTCACATGTCATTTAAACCATACGAAAACCATGCAAAGGCCAAGAAATCTTCAAAAAGTCTTCAGAAAAATACTGATAACATACCACAAAGAGTTCCAAACATTAGGATCTTAAATAAATGGTTAAAAATACATATCTAAAGTAAAAAGTTGTTAAAAAATCCCCACAATATGAATTTTTCACCATAGAAAGCATCCAGTCCAAATTATTGAACACAAAGACACAACAAGAACTCCCTCACTTATCTGTGGAGGTGAGCGGTCCACAATCCAGATGAGAGGCTCAACCACTGTATGAAAACAAAAAAAACTCCAAGATTAAAAAACCAAGTTAATAAAACATATCCAAACAAGAAAAATAATAGAGACATTTCATAGGACTCCTCACCATTTGAAGATTCACTATAATGGTACAACATAAGGAAGGAATATCCCTTAAACCCAAGGAAGAGACTACAACCACTTTCCATGGAGAAACATCAATGATAAAACATCTACAATCAAGTGATAGAGATTAAAATGACTTATACCATGGGTAAATACTTAATGGCCACCAAGTATTTTTCAAACAGTGCATCATACCTCGATGAGCTCATTAAATCAAATGCCAACACCATCGTGTGACTAGTGATTGAAAAATCCACTTTGTCCATGTAACTCATGTACATTCCCAATGTCTATCATAGAAAAAATGGAAAGAGCTCAAACATCATGTCCAGTTCATGATAGGGCACTATACTCTCGTGAGGTAGATCCTCCATTATAAATTAATTGAGATCTAACCATTAATTCAATACAAGCATTACAAAAAGGAAAAAACCAGATGTCATGAAAAGGAAACCATTATCACATCGCCAATCCAAACATTACCCAACAATGGTATGTATGATACCATCCATGAAGATCCTCTAATAAAAGGTTTCCAATAATATGAATGACACAAGAAGGGAAAGTCAACTAGTTCCCACTTCCCCATTAGAAACAAAAAGTTGAAACATCATTAACCACATCTGAAAACTAATAGCCTAAAATCTGATGCTCCTCCAATATTTGAAAAGATTCACTCCAAGGACTATGGATATGGACCTATTATCAAGAAGTAACCACTAACCCCAGTAAGGATCTAAAATCCTTGACCTAAACATCCATTTTTTGTTCTCCTGACTTATAGAACCTCATATTGAGACTATTGTGTCCACACTATTTCCAATCTCATGGATCTTTTATGAGAAGGTGGGTGAAAATCCAAGAATTCAAGGTTGGGGTTTAGAGGATGGAATGTCTCTATCCCTTTCAATTAGTATCAATTTTAGGTAGAGTCATTGAAATAGATTCTATTTCTGGAAAACACAAAAAACTACCCTATGGAATGGACAGTTAGACTAGAATTATATCATTATTGATGTACGTTCTAGGAGACATTTTGGAAATAAAAAAACAAAAGAATATTGTTGGGAAAAAATCCTTCAATGAGCCCACTCATTTTTTTGTAGTGATTGTGTTTTTTGACAAATCCAAATGACAGAAAATTAACATGGATGGTGTTTTTCAAAGATAGGTTGTTAAGGTGGCGTAGTATCCCATTATTTTACAACAATTTTGGCCCTCATAATTGGGAATTTGTGTTTGAAAATGTTTGGTTTTATTTGTAAGACTATATAGTGTGAATAATATTTAAAAAATTTCCAAAGGAATAGAAATAAGGAGCCAAGACATGGAATTCATTCTAGGTTTGGCAAGGGCACGCGGTTGAATACCAGGTATATGGAACAATACATTGGAGTGGTTCGCGTAACAAAAAATAGTACATGGTAAAGGGTGGTGCGGTACATAGATGGATTCACATTTGTAGAGGATATTGACCCTGTATGAGAAAAGTTAGTACGCAGACCATAGATGAAAAATAGTTCTTAGACTATGTGTGGTTCATGTCAGGAGGATCAGTATATGTTGGAGGCTATACCAAATCATCGATTTGGTAAATTTTGGATTAGAATAGTTTGCGGATATCTTTTCATATATAATGTGAACAAATCCCAAAAACTATTAGTGAGAACAAATAACATTAGAAAAAATATTTTTTCTCTGAAAATTCGGATATGTTTGATGGTTGTTTGCGAGAAAGAATTCTGCGAAAGCTAAAGTGGTTTGCACGGATGAAATTATGCCAATGGTTTTTGTGGAAAAATGTATCATCATAGGACACAATACGCAATGGAAGAAGGCATGGTTTGTATGTTTTTAGTGAAGTTAGTATACAAAAATGAATTGTTCACAGACCTAGGGTGATTCGATGTGGAGGTTCGTGGAGTCAGTACAAAGAGGCGATACACGATAGAGAAGGCGGAGGCAGTCCACTAATGAATGACGGTTTGCAGAAGAGTAATAAATAGGCGGAGGAGGTGATTAACGTGCCATACCAAGTAGAAGTTATGATGAGGAACAATGTGGTTCACAATTTTCACATCGAATCTTTCGAAATATTCAAATTAGTTTGCAAAAGTATTTTCCAGTACCTAGAAGTACCCGGGAAGGTAGACTTCATCTACGTATGAAAAAGGAACTTAAAAAGAGAATCTACCTAATGTTGAGGATGAATGAATTAATGGAAATTAATTGAACTTCTTGTACATAAATTGTGTTTGACCTAAAAGTATATAAACAATGAATGGATTTCTTTCCGATTGTAGAAAGTGAAGTAAGAAGAAGATGATGACCCTATTAACAAGCAATGAGCTAGAGAAAGAGGCATATGAAGTGACCCTGGAGAATTTAGTGAATAAACAGTAATCCTTGTAAAGACAGTGAGCCCAGGAATAAAAGATCTTGCTCAAACATCATACTCATTTTTGGCTGTGAGGATTAGTGAAGGGTTCCACCTCACCCCATGGAAGGTGGATTGTCAAAAATATTATAATTCCTTTTTGTCCATTTATCCTTTGTGAATTTGGTTCATCGACACTTTAATGTTTTACGCTCCTTTTGAGTAGCTCAACGAGGGTGAACAAACAAAAATCATTGTGTCCTATTCATTATTTCATTTCTATTCATATATTGCTATGGGAGTAAGATAGAAATGAGTTTTGTTTAGAAATGAAACACTATCTAAAGTGGTATAATTTTTAATCTGGCATACCCATATTCACCCACCTAGTAGGGTATTCTATGTTATGGACCTAGAAAATAAAAAATCTTCCATCAAAGAACACTCATAATGATCCCATAATATTTTAGTCAATGTCAAAACACATTTTAATAATAATATATTGATTTAAAAATGCATATGATTTCACAATTTATAAAACACGGCTCTTTCATTTCAAAATGATAAATATGGTTATAAATCATTCAATGTTTGAAAATACCTTTTACAGTAGTTCTAAATTATTCCATGGTTTCATATTTATTAACCCATTATTTCAATTAAAAAAACCATTTGTATTTAAAACAATTAAAATCAAATATTGTTTATTAAAACATTGTTTTTCGACATCTCATAAGTGTCCTTCATATTTAGTTTTTCAAACAATGCATTTTATAAAAGTCACTTTTTTGGTCCCTAAAATAATTTCTCAAGGAACATGAAAAAAATAGAAAAAATGTAGTTTTTACAAAGGATTTAAAATTATTAACATGTGATTAAATTTTAAATACCCAAACAAGATCATGAATCAATCCATATCCATAACCCACAAACCAATACTCATATAAGTTAGGTCACTTGTATTAAGATTGATATTATTTAAATTTTAGAACCAACATAGAAATGTAAAATGATTGGTTGTATGTGTTGGTAAATCACAAACCATCCTCACAATTAATCATGGTTGGATTTCCAAATCAGCCACACTGATTCCTCACACTTTATCAAACCATGAAAAAATGGTGCCACTGTGGGCATCTTTCCATTATGGTATAAAAGAATCATAATAGATTCTTCAAAATCAATAATATAATAATTAGTAATATAAATATAATTTATTAAAATAAAAATGATAATTCAAATGAAATATTCAAGTCCCAACATCCCTGGTAAGTCACGTATCACCATGAAGGGGTGGTGATCAAGCACCAACTCACAGACTACCTCTTGATCCCCAAAACATTCTTAACATCTTTTCAACCATGACTCATCCAAAATAAAATAACGATTTCAATGACATGTACATTCTATTATGGAAATACCCATGCTCTAATACAATTTTTAACAAACCAACCCAGGATACTATCTAAACTGATACCAATGTTGATTTGACACTAAACTGAAGATCATTCCCTATATCCATGGACCAACATCAATCACCATGCAATTAAAAAATTACCATTGGGAATGATTTGACCAAAAAAAACACAATGGTAACAGGGTACAATGCATATAAATCATTATATATATCAACCAATATGTACATATCAGGTACAAGGAGACACTGAGAAAATAATAAGAGGACATAACCACTAAAACCTATCTTTTAGTTGTCCCCAACCAACCACCATGTCCCATATCACCCAGACACGGTCACCAAGAATGTTCCCACAATCAAATGGGAGAGCACAAAAAACCGCTATAAAATAGTAACTTGATGAAAATACCATAAGTTATAAGTAGGGTGTGAGCAAAAGGGACCAATTAGATTCCCCCAAATAATCTCAGAAATTACATTATAAGGGAATTAAAATATGATAAAAAAAGAGTAAAAATGTAAAATTAGGAGGATTAGTTTCAATGTAGTTTTTTAATCATCTAATAATCATTCATTAAACTAAACGTGTAAAATCTTCAATTTCACTATTTAAAAACAATACATTTTCATGAAATGATTTGAAAATAATTTTACAAGCTAATGTTAGGTATCTAAGAAAATATAGTAATATGCACCTGATATATAAAGATTAATAAGAATCAATACAATGTAGTCAATGTGAATAATAACAATAAATGAAGCATGTAAATAAAATATGTAGATGAATGGTTTAAAAAACAAGTTATGAAATTTCCATTTTAAATAAATGGGTTTCTATTTCAAAATTATATTTAAAAAAGCATGATTTATATTAAAAATTATGTCATATTTATAAACAAATCACTTAATAATACATTTTATATAAAATATTTTTCATAAATTCACCAGTCATGTAAAATAGTTTTCAACAAAAGTGGCATACATTTCAAATACAATCAATTGAACAACGTGGTTTTGTGCCAAGTAGGTACAATAGTTCAAGGATATAGGGACCCAACATTGTGAAAATAAAAAAAATATATACATACATAAGTTAAACCAAGTCCAATAATATTCATCACTATCTCCTAAGGAATGGTGAGTGCTGATATGATGTTTTAGGAAATTGTTAATTGTAATGTGTCACCCTAGATAACTCACTCACTACCTAAGTATTTCATATTCTCTAATATAAATCAATAATGAGAAATTTATTTATAGACTACATAAAATACAATTAAATCCCATTCTCAATTTCAATATGCCATTTTTCCTTGTAAAAATAATAATATTATTTAATAAAAAACATTCCTTTTCATAGTGAAACTAATGTGTTTACATTAAAACCATTTACATGAAATTTGTCAAAAACAAGGATTTGAAATCAATTCAACCATTTTTTTCATAATAAAATTTTAAAAATAAATTCAAAAAATTAGTTTTCATGAAATTCCATCCATTTTTTCGGAAACCCCCAATTCACTAGAATTGGGGTCTTTCCGAAATTTTCCCTCAAATAAGTATTTAAAATTTAATTTTATAATTTAATTTATAGAATTTCCATAAAAATTTTTCAATAAAAACCTTTTAACGAGTGTTGACATTCAAAATGGGTATCCAAACCCGCTTCAATTCACAATTCATAGTTAAAATTCCAAACAAGATATTAAAATAGTCATCAAATCATTCCAAATCCTTTTATAAAATTCAATATTTAAAAGGGTAATAATACTCACTTCCTTTTCACAAATCATCATTAAAATTCTAAAAGGGGAATTAAAATAATTTTCAATTCATTCCAATCCTTTAAAAGAATTAAACATTTAAATGGTTAATAATACCAATTTCCTTTCTCAAATCATCATTAAAAATGAAATTCAACCCATTAAAACAATTATCAATTCATCCCAGATCGTATTAAACAATTCAATATTAAAAAGCATAATATTACCAGCTTCGTTTCAAAAGGAATCATTAAAATGACAAAATGGCCTTTTAAATAATCATTTATTTTAAATCATCTTAAAATCATTTAATGTAAGTATTTCAATTCTGGAAGTATTGAGTTCATTTAAAAACCTAGGTCTACACCCTTTTTCCATGCGAATAAGTAATTTATATCAAATAACCTGAGAACACTGATTTCTAAAACATGGGTAAAATCATTTAAAGGGGTTTCTGGTTCATTTAATAATTCCAAGTATTTGAAATTAATTTGAAAACGTCTTCAATTCATTTAATTAAAATAATTGAGGATCATTGTGTAAATAAAAACCCTAGAAAAATACCATTTAATAAATCAAATCCTTCCATATCCCTCAATTTCACCAAAAAAACGTTTTAAAATTTATTTAAAAATAAATCCAAATATATATGGTATTTAAAAAATTCATAAAAAGGTTATAGATATCAATTTTTTTGCCATTAAATTAACTCTATATTCAAATCTAATGGGAATTTATCACAGAATCACTTATAGAGAATTGAATGTATGAATCATATAAAACATATGTAAGAAATTAGGAAACACGTTTCTATGAAAATATCTAGTAAAAATGAATTAATAAACAATGGAAAAACATAAAATCACATATTTTCCAATTAAGCAATCCAATGAAACCAATCTGAGATGTGTCATGTTCGATGGCGATCATTGGATCTAAGATGATATATCACGAGAGAAGGGAGAAAAGATCCTAGATCTACAATTCTACATCAATCAATCATGATCCAAAATGAGTCAAAGGATTTCAAATCCATTAGGAAAATAAGATAAAGATAATAAGGGAGATAAATGAAAAAAGATAATAAATCACTGATAGAGAAGATCATTTCTTTGATTGGTGCTTAAATCAGACATGGGAAGAGGTTTGGCCGCCAAAATGGCTCTAGAGATCTCTAGATATCCAAATAATTTATTTTGGTTTTAAAAGGATATGTTCAGGGTGATTTAGATTGGATTCATGAAAATAAATAAAACTTTTCATAACTTTAATTACTGTCCTCATGTTTTCTTGGGATGAGCCGCACAGTTTGTGCTAACATGCGCTAATTGTGAAACGGGTTTCACAATTTGTTTAAACCATGTGTTGACAATGAAAAAACCATGAATCATGTTTCACACATTGTTTAATCTATTTGATGACCATGTGTGAGACATGAAATATGTTTCATACCATTATTAAACCATGAAAAAACCCATGTAAAAATGATACAAAGGACTAGAAACCTTCAAAAACGATTCGATAAAAATAACGAAAACAACACTCAAAGTGATCTGAACTTTAGGATCTCAACTCAATGGGTTAAAAAACATAAAAACAAGTAACAAGATGTTATATATTATTTTATTATCAAGGATTTTACATTGAAATGAAATTATGTTATTATAATTTTTAGTAATTATTTTATGGATATATATGATATGTTATGTTATATATTTTTATGATTTTTCTTAAATGATTCGATCAAAATATTATGGTTCCAAAAATTATCACCTCAATGATTATACATGAATTTAAAAACTATAATTTAAATAGAGTGATAATTAAAAATATTGAGGTTTAGATCAAAATAATAATAATCTATCTATATACACTTTATGAATCATATCACCGTTTCATGAATGAAATACACAAAATCCCTATCTTTGGGTGTAATTTGAATAAAAAATCTAAACCCATTTAATAATTAAATAACAAAAAAAAGGTCATACAATCTCCTATCTTAATATCCTTCCATAGAATATTTATTTAAAAGCGGTATTCTTCAATGATTTCATATGGAGAATTCTATCAAAAATAACTCAACTATTTTTCATATAATCAAAGACGAAATTAAGGAGATGATACCCCAAATTAAATTTATCCATCCAAGAAACACTACGATCTACTTCTATAACTATCCCTATCTCTACCCTTTATCACATAGTGCTACCTCCCCAATTCATGCTTCAAAAAATACCAATACCAACTCGTTAAGAAGGATTGAGAATATTCGATGGCTGATTCCAAATAATATCATCATTAATGTTTTAGAATTTAGATATACTTCTTTGAATATTTCCCATTGATTTCCTTTGAGAAAAGGTAATCTCTCTAGAAATATATTCAATATACACCTTATCATAGCAAGTGACACACCTCCATGATGGATGATGATCCTTATAAATAAATTTATTTAACATTTTAGATTACTTACACTATTTAAAATTTGGCACACCAGGTTTAAAACAGATGAACTCTTTACTGCAATTGTGTAAAAATATACTTCTAACAACATATATTTCTTCATACCCTCTGAATCTTGTCATCATATCTTCATCAAATTATTTTACTCAAAAAAATTTCTTATAGATATATATTTATTCACTTACAACATGATTCACTAGCCAATGATGATTTCACTTCCTTCAATTTTTAACTCTATTACATACTTAGTGTACATATATTTAACCTACTAGATTCCCCATATTTATTGTACTTTCAAATCATCTAGAATCATAGGAATAACATCATATTCGATAGATCATGTTCTGACTCCAAATCAACATTTATATGGAATTTAGATATTTTTCTAGGATTTAAAACATTCAGTTCAGTAAAAACTAGGAGGTTCTCATCGTTATATGGATTCTTGGTGTGTCAAAAATTCATAGAATGTCCCTATACCTCTCAGACCCATTTCCATGAAGAATACTATTGATGGAATTCCACTTGGTTAATATGGACAAGCTAATTATGGTGGTGTATTAAGGACATGTAATGGATTTTTTAGGGAACTTTTTTCTAAATTTCTTTGTACTACATTTCACTTGAAGTGGAACATTGAGATATGATCCATGTAATCATGTATTTCTAAAAAACATAGTTATAATAGACATTGGAAGGAATTCATATGGTGATTATGTTGAAAATTTTCAACATTCATCTATGTATTATACAATTGAAAAAACCTATGAATTGAACAACTATATAAAATATTTATCATAATTAAATTTATATATGATTTATATTTATTATGTGGTAAATTTAGGGGATGAATCTATATCAATAAATAAATGTATGGAAAAATAATTCTTTAATGTTGTTACTTCTTTTTGATAATTTTATAGACCACCACACTTTGAATATTAGAGGGGGTATCTATATCAATCTCTATAGTTATCCATTATAATCTTAGTTTTCATTTTCATATATTGGCGAGTTAGGGATATTTGGATTCTTTCTTGTACCTTCAATGGTAATTAATTTTTTTGTTGTTTTCGTTGTGGTTGTTTTTTAGAGGGCCTTAAATTTAAACATGTGTTCTCCATTTTGATGTAGATATTTGATAATTCCTTATATAATTTATGTTTAATTGACCATAACATATGTTATAATATTAGTATGTCATGATAATGTTTTTAGAGAGTTATATTATTTAGTAGAAATTTTTGTGTCATCCATAATATTTTATTCATATCCAAATTTACCTAAATGGTTGTATATAAAATTTAATAAAATGTTTTAGAGGAATGAATTAACTTATTCAACCATTAAATTAATTAATACACATGGATATGAGAATATTTAAGTACATTTGATGTATTAAATTATTATATTTATTTTAATAATATATACATAACTAAAGATATTATTTATTTAAATTTTATTTTAATAAAATTTAAGGGATTAATTTTCTTAATACAACACATTAAAAAATGTATAGTGGATCTCTAACCTATTAATTTTATAATTGAGTAAAATAATAGGTGGAAATAAATATTCAAATCATAGAGAAATTTAAATTTTAATATTTTTAAAGTATAAAATATATCCCTCAAATCAGTTGTGATGTTTCTTTCACTAATCAATTTAAACCAGCATAAATAGTGGGTAGAATGGGATTTTATGATATTGATTTTCAATTGAAATTTTCAATTTTTTGATTATGGGATCTCCATTTAGATTATTTTTAATCCTATATGGTTGAATCTTCCTCTCCATATCATTGTAAACTTTAAAAATCACTAGTTTCATAACTATATATAGTCTGAATTTAATGATCTCTAAAAATTTTCATTTACTCATGGATTCCCTCAAAGAAGCACTAAAATACTTTTTTTAGATCCAAGGAAAATGAAGAAACATAAAAAATTATACATTAAATCATGTATTCTCTTCTAGATAAATTATAATATATATAAATATATATATATATAATTTTTTTTTCATGTACGTTCAATCCATTCTACATTATATTTTGTTTTCATCAGAAAATTATTATTTCTCAACATTAGAATAATATATTCATAACCAAAATATTACCCACAAGATGATGATCTATCTTTCATGTGAGGCGATAAAAAGTTGGATAATTTATATATATTTAAAATTATAATGTGAAAGGGGTTATAATGTAACACAAAATTTTCTCTGTGATTTTGACATCCCACATATATTCAATATAGGTCATTATTTCTCTGGATATTGTATTTCATATTATTTATAGTGATCCCAAATATGAAGTAGGAGTGACCAAACATGATTAGTGGTGATGTAATAGAAAAATATTTTAAGGAAAGTTTGATGAATTTTAGTGTGGCGGTATATAAAAATAATGATATGTCTACATGTCATAGACCAGTTACATATAATAAGAGTGAGTATTGTGAAAAATTTGCAATCTCATTTTATATCATTTAATTAATTTTTTAGGTTTGAAATTTTATTCATATAATATGTTATTCAATATTTATATGAATAAGACAATGTATGATAAGAAGATAATATATATGATACAATTGATAAGAGATAAATTTTGAGAAGAAGTTCTAAAAATTCCACTGTATTCATTCACCCCACACTCAATGCACTATATTCATATAGGGGAGAACAATTATCATCAATATTATTAATTAAGGGAATTAAATTTAAAAAATAAAAATCAATGATTATTCATTATAAATAAAAAACGTTTTAATATATATAAAATAATTTCATAAACAACAATAGGGAACATTAAAATTTATGAAAGTAGTTCCTATTTCATTTCGAATTACATGATATTGGTTAAACGATAGAAAAAACATTTTCATCATTAACACCCTAAATGAATATAAATATTAATATTAAAAATCTTTTAATTTTAAATCATAAATGTACAGATAATATAATTATAAAAATTTTACACAAAAATTAATGATAACAAAAAATTAATAGGTATTCATATAAAAAAAATATTAGATACATTCCTCTTAAATAGAGGATACTTAATATTGTTACAATCAATATTTGTAAATTTAATTCATGAAATAAATATTTTTCTATTTTTTAATAAGATTTATTAAATATATATATATATATATATAATGAATGATATTTAGAATATACAAATTTATATAATATTTATTTTTTAAAAAAATATTTTTAGTTTTTTGGAACAAATGTGTTAAAAATGGAAATTTTATATCAAAAAAAATTGCAATGAAAATTTATTATAGAACAATTGAATAATTTTTATTTGAAAATGAAAATATTTATTTCTTAATAATAAATATAACATCAGTGTTAGTGTTTGAAATATAAGTGAATAAAAAGTAGTACAATATTTTTTTTCTAGAAATTTTTTTCTTTAAAAAATATATTCTATACTATCAATATTTTGTACAAAAAATGTATCCCATAAATGGGGTTGAATTTCACTTTTAATGCCTTTTCACTATAATGTTAACAATTAACCCCTATAATGATATTTAAAAAAACTTTGTAAAATTTCATTAAATTAATTAAAAAACATAAAGAAAAAGTTGCATTATAATTTATAGTGTTTCATATCCAATAATATTTCTATATCATCCCATCTTAGCATAATCCGTATAAGATACATTTTTAAAATAATGACCAATTTAAAAGAATTCCACACCAACATGTCTAAATACAATTTACTCTTATCATCATGTCATGTTCCCGTCACATTATAGTTGTAACAACTTAATGACATAAGAAATTATATGAGTTATTTGATAATAAACTTCTTAATACTATAAGAGATCATGAATGTATTCGGTAATATAAATATTTAATATATATATATATTTATTTAAAAGGTATAAAAATAAATATTATAATAGTATAAGGTATTTTATATAAATTAATGATGTTGTAGTATATAGTAAAAATGTGATTCTATATATTTTCGTAATTTCCACAGTTTCAATGATACAAAATTATTAAAAAAAATTAAATGTTTTTATTAATCAAAATGTCTATTAGGATAAATAATGAGTTTAGTTCTCTTTAATTTAACATGATTAATAATTGTTTTGATAATCCAAAAAACTCTCTAAATTTCCAAAAATATATGTTTGTGTGAGATATTAATTTTATTTTTTAAGAGCGTGGTTATAAAAAATTTCATAAGATTAAATGATTTGTTAATTTTCATGATATGAAATAATTTCTAGATAAAAATTGTTACCCACATTGAATAACCATAATATAGAAAAATAAATGACAAAAGTAACTTTCACTTACTTTTCTACACTTCTAAAATAAGGCTTTATATGTCTCATTGTTTTCAATATGGTCATGGTGGATGAAATTTTCATATTATAATCTATATGTCAAAAGTATATTACACATATAAAATTAGTTATCCACACATGGGAGATGTCAGTGAAATAACCTCAATATTGTAAATTATTAATACAATGTCATCCATACCAAAAAATAGTTTTAAAAATATTAAAAAAATTATTTTCATTCATAATAAAGTTATTTAATTTATGAAAGATTTTATATATTACATTTTAAATACATGATTCCATTTTTAGATTATCTTAATGATTAAAAAACATTAATTCTAATTTTTTTATTTAACTCAAATATAATTTAATTTGAACCTTCCTTTAATGTTATTTAAAAAATTTTAATTTTAATTATTCTATCTAAAAAAATTTCCCCAAGTTTCATTATTTTGATGAAGGATTGTCCACCACTAATTAATGAGTCCTTATCTAAGTATTTCAAGACAATATTTAAATTAATATTATATTATGAATTAGAATAATATAATACTCATAATATAGATAATATCCTATTGAAATATATAAGTTTAATTCTAATTAATATTATTATTTTTTAGAAACAGTCACTCTCCTTGAATAATATATCTGTTTTTAGAATAATGCTTATATGAATTTTATATAAAATGATTTGATATTTATAATCATCTAATTACATTACCCTAATTAATTATTTTATGATAAATATTGTTAAAAAAACATCTTCAAATTTTTGTTTTTTGTTTTTTTTAAAAAATAATAAACATATATTTTTTTATTAAAATTCTTTCTCTTCCATGATTTCACTTTTTTATTTTTTTGGGATTCATTATGATATTTTTTTGAAATATTTTTTTTCTCATTTTATGTATTCTAAAATTCAAATTAAAAATGTTATTTCACTTAGTATACTGTTTAAACTATTTTTGTCATAATTGTTTTAGATATTACTGATAAACATATATAGTAGTAAGTATCTACTACAGGTCATTCATAGTATATGTCAAAATAAGGATTCCTTAAAATGGATTGTACTAGAGAAATATCCCATCACATATTGTGTAATAGGAGAAATGATATGTTTATGTATATCTAAAAAAATTATAACAACTGTATATTTTTTTAATTTATATTTTTATAAAAACTATATATATTAAATAAACTTTTAAAAAGAGACAATAAAAAGAATATTTTAATATAGAAATATGTTTATAAAATTTAATGATACTTTTTAACCTCCTTTAAAACTCATATATTGGAAGGAAATTTATTGTCAATAAAATGGATTATGATATTATTTCTTATATATTTACAAGTGGGTTAGGAAAAAATCCATTATTGTTATTAAGTGGTGAATATATAAATTTAAATATCCTTATTTAAATGGGTTAGTATAATAATTATTTGAAATTTATATTGCATATATTTTTTACCATAATGATATTCAATTTGAATAAATCATTAAGAGACTTCCCAAAAATTTGATTGTTGTCAA
Source organism: Viscum album (assembly GCA_963277665.1). Lineage (NCBI taxonomy): Eukaryota > Viridiplantae > Streptophyta > Magnoliopsida > Santalales > Viscaceae > Viscum > Viscum album. Next base: position 30,270,366 of record OY728167.1, read on the forward strand.
AAATGTAAATGATATTTAGAAGTTACATTGAATTATTACCACTATATATAAAATAGTATCGATCTTATTTAAATATTTTATGAAATATATATATGTATAAATAAATACATGTCCTAATTAATTTAAATTATTTATAAATTATTGGTAAATACTCAATCAATTTTTTTAATGTAATTTTATTCTTCCAAAATAGGTTTCTTGGAAAATAAATTTAATATAAATTTAAAAAATATAATATCAAAATAAAAAATCCATCTAGAAAATTTATTTTATTAAAATGTCATAATTTTATAGAAATGATTATAAATATTATCTTATGGTGAAATTTTGGGCTTTTTTGGAAAATATTGATTTTTCAATGAATCGTGAAATATGACATTTGTTTTATAAAAAATCATTTATTTTAGATAAATTTATTAATTTAAATATCCCAATATGTTTTTAATACGATTAAATGTTATATAATTATTAATTAAATATATTTAATATGATTAATAAATCCTTAATCAATATGATATTGGATTCTAGTATATGATTTTTTTCTAGGTTTTGAAAATGGGAATTTTCTAAAATCCGTTTTAATGTTCATAGTATATATCATTTTTAAATAATTACAATATTCCACAATGATGAGTCTTTTTAATTGAAAATTTAATATTATATATCAATAAATTGTAATATATATTTATATAAGGATTAATATTATTCATAAAGTTGACGTAAAATAATATTTCTTCAAAAAAGTATTAATTTTGAAATCCTATTTTTTATTGCATCTATGGAATTTTTTTTAAATTAAAATATTATAATTTTGTATGATTTATTTTTTAAAATGGATTCAATACTAAGAACCATAATAAAATATATTTTCTAAAAAGTTGATCTTTATTTTTGACCATAATTAATATTGAAAAATGGAAAAATTAATTACCATTGTTAAGGTAAAAATTGTTTTACCCAGGGTTAAAATAAATATATTAGGGTTAAAATGACCAAACAATTCTACAAAGTCTTATTTATTAACATATTTGTAATTTTTCATGTCTATGTACCAATATGTTAAATTCACTCGAGTGTATGACATGCTACCACTTCATGAAGAAATGTAAATTATTTTTACACTAATACTTTTAATAGAAGGTAATAATGGTAGATTTTAATTAATATATGCCTCATAAATAAAACAATAATGATATTCATAATATATTTGTAATTATTAAATTATAGTATATCATTTTCCAAACTACACATAAAAAATCAAACATATTTCATCTAAGTGTGGACTACCGCCTCTACAAAGTGATATGATTATTCAAATAATCACCAAAACACATGGATGATATATATAATTATTTTTAATGAATGGAAATCATATTTTTTTATATTATTATCCTTTTGTAATGTTAAAATATTACTTACCTTCTTTCTATCATTATCAATGAATAATGGAAATGTTACCCATGATTACGTATCACCTACCCTCTCTATGATTGCAACATTGTTCACTTCTCATAACCATATATCATGAATGGTTTGACAAATTTCTATTGATATATAAATTTGATAATTATTTCAAGATTATTATTCATGATACGTTAAATAACGACCTATTTGGAAAAAAGTGAGCCTTCCGAAATAATGTTTGACACATAAGAAAAATATCAACGAAACAACAGCTATCGACTTAATTGATCATGTAATAATATATAACATGGTAATAAGTGATATAAAATTAATAAAATTCATTAAAATGGTTCTTATGAAAATAAATAATGAACTTATGTTTAATATTTAGGTATATAGAGAACATACGAGACAATTCCTACAAATGGTAAGGGACTTAATCTCAATTTCCTTTCATTCAGGCATATTGTGATATTATTCACGTATATTATTTTATAATTATAATATAAATAAAATTCAACATGTTATATCATGAATTTATCTTTTATAATTATATTTAATGTTTTTTAATGTTATTCCTTAATGATACTGACGATTCATTTGTTTCCCAAGAGATAAGGTACTTTTCATTTGAAAAATCCACTTTTAGTGTTTTCATTTCAAATCATTCACTTCTCTGTCCTTGTTTTTGAAATTATTTTTTTAAGGATTTATATATGGAAATAAAACAATTATAATTATAATTTTATTTTTATTTTTACATTATTTCAAAGGTTTTAAATAGGAATATTTTTACGTTTTTTATACGTACCTTTTTGAAAAATGATAAAAGTAAGGTTGTATTTTTAACATATATAGTGTTAATGAATTTTTTGCAACTATGATCATTATTTTATTTAATGATTAAATTGAATTAAATCATGTTTTCTTATTATAAAAACCTCTTTCCCTTTATAGAATTTTTTTTATTAAACATGGGGGTTTAAGTTAAATTTTTTTTGAGATCCAAAATGTTTTCTAATTTGTGTTCAAAAGTGTTTGAAAAGAATTTTTGTGGTGAAATTATTAAAAAAAATATTGTTTATTAATGATACAGTACTTGAGAAATAAATGAGTTTTTTTGAGATCAATATATCTTTTACAAAGAGTTGAGCACCGTTGTAGCTGTTGAAAAACATGTGAGCCGAAAATAGATTATATGAAGGGTCGTGCCCCATTATAGCACAAAAGTGAGCCCAATATACCATATATGATGGTTTGGGACACATTATATCTAATTTTAAATGGGTGAAACTAATATAGATTAAATGAAGGTTAATCCCCATTATAACTCTCCAATGAATTGGGTAATTATTTTGTCACATGTCAAATGTATAGTTATTTGAATTGAAAGTTATTTGAATGGATTTTGTTAATATGATTCCCAAAATTGGAAAAAAGGGGTTTCAATTTCATAAAACGTGGTCTAATGAATTTCTGTGAGAAAAAATTGTTCTTTGATGTGAAAATGATTTATTTCATTCACTCAAATAACATTAAAATAAAGGTAAAATATTTCATGGGGTTTCATGTTCTCCACTAGAACAATGATTTATTTTCATTTTATGTCACATAATGAGTTTTTTTATCATCCCATGTTTTAAAATGTTTTTCACTGGGTTTAAGTCTATATAATGGAAATAACGAAGTGATGTTAAATGTTTTAAACATTTTGAATTAAAATAAATCAATTTTTCATTTTTTTTATACTATGGAAAATTTGATACAAATGGGAAGTGTCCTCTCTGTATTATATTTTACTATAATGTATGTGTTATGACCTAATTATCTAAAGATAAAAACCCGAAACAGTCTTAAAATTGAATAAAATTAAATTATTGACTAAAAATAAAGACTATGTATTATTTACTGTGAGTTCTTTATAGATACTGAATTCATCATCTAGAATGACCGTAAGTGAGAAATTCCATCTACAAAGGAAATCTATTGTGCTCTTAATCTATCACTTGAAGGAAGCATATCCAAATATAATATCATTAATATTCCAGAACAACCACAATGACCATAAACCCAAATGATAGAGGTAACAGGTAAATGATTTAACTTACATTAAATATTCAACCATTCTTGAAATGTTACTGCAACACACAGCCTTCCACCATTCTTACCAACAGTGAATCCTTATCCTAGAATATGATCGAGGAATTGAAGGGATAATTATATGATTGAGAATTCATAGTGATCATGGTGATGGGATTGATTATGATCTATATTATATTTGGCCCTGAATCCGTTTAAGAGATCATTAGTGAAACTGAACCAACTGAATAATCAAGGTAGCTTTATCTAAGAGGAGTTGACCATGCAAAACCTAACACACATTAGAAGTAGACCAGATCCATGATTTCTATTTCATCTTCCATGATTATTCCATCAAGATCCCATGATAATATTCATCTCCCTAGATCTCTTCACTCATATACATCACACCAGATGCAAGTATTTGGAGAACATAGCTGATCCAAGGATCATAACTCTCATTGTGGCGCTACGATACTCAATGGAATCTCAGTAAGTAGTCAATGAACCACACGGTCAAGGAAAATATTAAGAACACATGATGTAATAAAATGATTAATCATCCAAAATAAAGGGAAACCAACTTACTATGTGGCTTCTTTATAACAGTTTAATAATAGAGGGGCATTGTGAATTATAACCACACTATCTATGTTTCCATAGAATTATTCACTAAAGGTGCTAATTGGAATGCCTAAACTATTTTGTCATTGCCAACCAGATTTACTAAATTATAGTTTCGCATCCTTATACTAAGAAATAAAAAGATTGGATTACTCGTTGGAATGATTTTGGGAGGATCAATATCTGTTTAATGATTATTTACCCATTTATTTATTCTTGTTTCAATACTAATAAAAATATGGTAGTCCCACTAAAATACTATGACCATTATCATACAATTAATCATGGGAACATTTTCTTCTACATCTAATCAGTCGAGAAGGTTCAGATTAAGCATGTATACACTCATGTAAAAATCTTCTATGGATACTGCAACAAATCTAATGATGTTTTTATTCCACTTTCTAATAGGGAAGATCATTCCAAAAACTATTTTTTTTTGGATTCAATGGATTTTCCTAAAAGCTCACAGAAAGGAAAATGGATGGTGGATGAAGATACTATTACATGATTATTCAGAGAAGTTGTTCTAATGGAGCCCATGTTTTTCCATAATATGATTTTCACTCTATACTCATATATATAAATATTCATATATAGAGATTATAATATAGAGTTTTATTTATAGATTGATGAAAATGAATTATCCCGAAAATTTGAGTTCCATAAAAATTTCATGATGAATTTTCTCATTTAGATAGTGCATATTAAAACGCCTCAAATAACTTCTCTTAGCTACCTTCTATCCTCATAAATTAATATCCCCCACCAACAAATCCCATGTATTGGAAAAATAAAAATTTTGATGGCTACAATTTCACATCCTATCCCTAAAATAATTAATTTGTAAGACTGATGCAATAAATGAAAAATCTACTTCTTGAGATCTTGCTGAGATTAACATGATTTCATTTTCACTCGACATAGAAAATATTTCCCTCTCACATGTATGAATGATTATATATACTCATTCAGGTAAAGAATTTCTAATCATGAAATATTATTGAAGAGATTACTTGTGACATATTATCACTCTAGTTTTATAAATAAATTTCATCAATGGTGTTGAATAATAGTACATAATTATTAGAGTGTTTCAGAAATACTAGAATAATTGGCGATAGAAAGAGATATATTTCACTTTCCTATATGAAATTTTCACGTGTGTGAAAATATATACAGATTTTGTTATAAATAAATAATTTTTCACTCTATAGATGAACATTTCCTAAATTTTGGATTAACTAGATTAGATAAATTTACATTAATTGTTCTATTTTGCTGTAATACTCTAGTGATATCACATCATACACATAGTGTTGAAACATAGTATATTCCATTAAAACAATTTTAATGTATTAAATGCTTCATTTATAAATCAATTTTATTGATATATTTGGAATCAATTTATTACTGCATGATGTAGGTTATTTCAACTATTTTCTATATTTAAATTTTATTCTCATTCATTTTTTGCTTCCACACACAAGACACTTTCAATGTCTTCATTTCTGATGATAATGCATAGTGTGATAAACCATGGTTGATAGGAACTATCAAAATAGTATTCTAGGATATGAAAGTGGTTTAAGTTATCATCACATTCAACTGTCTAAGATGAACTCACTATGTATGGGTGATAAATTGTGATTTTATTTCACTAGAGAGAAAATTATAGTGTAAGTAAATGGAATGTTTTTTAAACGAGAATGGTAAGGGGATATTAGTAGTTAAGCCAATTTTTTTAAAAGTAAATATAAATTTAATCCAATTAGACAATTTCTTTAACACGTTGAAACTATTAAATTTGAGAAAAATACATTAAATATAATATCTTATCGGTAAATATCTGAAGTCCACTACTCTTTTATTGTTTTAGTTTAAAAAATATTGTTTTATAAGGTCAAAAAACACACTGTTCCACAAAATAGTGCCTTTTTGTTGAGGTAATTATTTTATTTGACTTTTTTTAGATTATATTAATAAATGTCTAGATCAATTTCAAACCACCTCTCTAGTGTTTATTTAGAGGTTAAATGAATTGTGTTGACATGAATTAAGAATTTAAGAATAATTTATTTGGTATAGAGAGAAATTATGACAATTATATTGACTAACTATACATCCACATCTATGTATTCCTCTAGAGCATAGGTACGAATTGAAAACATGTAACATAAATTTTCAAAAATAGATGTTAAGATAATTATATTCACCAAATTTTAAAATTAATAATGAGAAGTTACAATTTAAAAATAAATTCGCTCATTATCTATGAACTAAAATGATTAGTTTACAACATAAATATTATTTTTTATCATGAAAAGATACCAATATTCCAATTATTTAATTTAGAAATGTGTTTAAAATTTTTATACCTTGAGGAGTCATTGAGGAATATATAAGGTAACAAAAAATCCCTAACAGCTTGAATGATTGTCTTGGGAGCGGCTCTATAAACTACAACCTAGAAAATTTACTACCTAGGGTGAGTTGTAAATGTAGTTCCTCAAGAAATTATTACCCTCCTTGAGTAGTACCCATTTAAGGAATGATCTTTATCGAGATAAAAATTAATATAGAGAAGCTTCATCATGTTAACGGAGAGATTGAAGTGTCTGAAAAGCTTATCTTTTCATGACCATCATTTCATTGTATTATTTTAACAAGGGGTGATGATAAATGACCAAAATCTACTAAAAAATTCTTATATAGGAGAACTAAAAAAAACTTTTTTTTGAAGTTGGAAATATAATCAGGATGATCACCAAAATTACCAATAGTTAGGAATACAATAAAATCCAACAGGAGTTGATGTTATAAAAAGGTCTAAATCACCATTTCATAAAAATAAAATTGAATAACTAACAACATTTTTGAGATAGTTAGTTGGGCCAATGTTATGAGATGAAAATCATACTACACCCCCATGCGTATACCAACCCTGTCATTCTTTGGACCACAAAACTAATGGCTTCCCTCAGGGTCAGGTAAATTATAGTTCTGATAGTATGTTATAAAATCTATACTAGTAACTACCAACCTAAAATAAATGTTTCAATGAATATTAAAACATAGAATATATAGTTGGGAATATATTACAACAATGACCCCTATCTAGAATAATTCATTCACACTACTGAAAATATACTAAATAAAAAAATAATCATCATCGAAGGAAATTTAATGAATATATGGAAAAATCATGATGGGCATCAAGGACTTGGAAAATCATTATTTATGAAAACATACTAATTAATAAATTCTTAATCAAAAGGGGAATGATAGTTTTATTTCAACTAGGAGTAGAGAATAGTAAGGGAATAATGAAGAATCGCCATCTGAAGCTGGAGGTTGAAGTGTAAATAATCTTAATCCTAAATAATATATCCTTAAAAAATATTTGAATGAAGAAACACTAGTTGAAACACCCCTTAAGAAGATAGAAAGGGGAAAATAAAATATTAATGACTTAAACCAGCCCCAACCCCTTCCCATATATGAATTAAACCACCAAAGAAAACCAATTTAATGTTAATCTAATAGGATATCATGGAAATAATAAAATTTTTAGAAATCAATAAATTTTTTATCATACCTACAATGTTAATATGTTTTCTTCGTTGAATGAAACAACATTGTTCAATAGTTTTCTCAACACACAATAGAAAACTAAAATTAAATAAAGATATATTTCGATAAAAATATAAATATTAACATTAGCTACAGAAACCAAGATATTGAATTAGTAGGAATTAAATGAAAAATCATTTTTATAAAAAAGTTATAAAAATAATATAATGTCTTCTTTTAATATTAATGAAATTTTATTATTTCTTCTATAAAAACTAAGAATACATTCTATAATTGAAAATACATTAATCTAAATTTTGTCTCTATATGTGATATGTTATTTTATTTTAGGAAACTAGTTATTAATGATGACAATATAACTTTTATAATAAATATTGGTCAATCATAATTTTATTACTAAATTATATGAAATATGAATAATAATGATTAATATACTTAAATAAATCCATTTTCCGATAAAAAATGTTTTTCCTTATATATCTATATCTATTTAAAAGTTAAATTGAAAAAATATAGAATTTGTATTTGAAAATTTTAACATTTCTTCATACTAGTCTTTTATTAATAGGGATTTCTCCTATTTTTGTGAAAATTATTATTTTTAGTTGAATAATGAGAAATGCATTATTTATAAATAAAATGATTTTTTGAGTTTATTAGTGTATAAGTATGAATTTTAAATCCATGAATTAGTTTTTTAATACTAGATATATATTTTAAAAAAAATATTTAATTTAATTTTTTTTGAATTTACAAATATATATATATATATATTATTTGAAAAGATAAATAGTATTTTATCTGAAAATATTTTTAATACATTAAAAAAGTTTATGTTAAAAATAATTATCTCTGTTTTAAATTTGGGTTATAGGAAATGGAATTAAAGCATTGAATTAGTTTATCCAAATTATCCAATATTGTGCACTTAATTTATCAGCATAAATATTATATTAACGTAGGTAAAAATTTGTACCTCCGATAAAATCAAAACAAGAAAAAATAAATAACAAATGGGTAAGTGGAAGAAAAAGGAAAAAATGCATCCATAATTGAGTAGATAAGGTGTTCATTGTGAACATATATTGATAACTATATTATACATCCATTTTGGGAGAACTTATTTTAAACAAGTTATCCATTTATATTTAGTTGAAATATTTATAAATATGTCACTTTTACTAATTATAAAAGGGGAATATCACTGCTTATTCATGGAACTCTTAAAATTTCATTACCATCATTTAGATCAACTCATTTTCCTTTACCTATAATTATATTTCTCTATCATGAGCTTCTGGTCAAATTAAAATATAAATTACAATCATTATCCAAGTGATATTCCTATGGGATTTCAAAGTGCTCAATGCAATAATTATTATTAAATAACATATTTCATTGTTAATTTTCATTTCCTATTATAATTTTATATTTATTAATTAATGAAATCACTATTTTTTTATATTTAATGTAATTTATAAATTCAATTAATCATTAATCACTTTTTCCCATTACTATTTTGAACGCCGAATCCATCATTCTTGTGTTTTCTAATCAATATATTTCATGAAGAAACATATTTATTTTACATTCACCAACATAAAAATCCCAATATAAATTGGTGAATTTAATAAATAAATATGATATTTATATCATTTTTATTATTTTTAAAATAAAATCCATATTTACACATTTCCAATTTTTTTTAAAATGAAATCATCATCCATGTGTATGTGTGGACAACCACCTCCATGGAACATTTTAGTCTGTTTTTCATTACTTACGATGATTGATTAGTTGCCTTGTCGAGAAAAACAATATTATGTTGATTATGTATTCATGTAATTTTAATGTTCCAACACACCAATTATATGAGAATGATATCATTAATTTTTTACAAGGGGATAAACTAAATATCAAAAATATCAAATTTACACTCTCACACAATGAAGAGATTTCTGGTCAAATCATTAGTTGGGACTAATTCATTTCCTTTTTTGGGAAACATATTCTTTCTAAAAGAGAATCCATTATTATTACTGATTTAGGTATTAAATAAGTAACCCTTCCATTATACTACAATGGTTTTCCCATTTTCCGTGGAAGACCCAAAACATGTTAATTTTCTAAAACTGTTGACCAAATCCTCTGCCAACATTCAGCTCGGAAAGAAAAATTCTTCTCTAAGGCTAGAGTGATTTGTCTTTACAAATCCATGATTGTATGTAATATTTTCTACTCAATTAATGATTTATAAATACCATGTTTTTCTCTTAAAACAATAATCATATCAATCAAAATATTGTTTGGAGCGGAAGCACAGTTGAAAAGAAACTAGTGAATGTTCCTTAGTCTATTTGTATCAAGAATTTAGAGAAGGGTGGTCTTGGTATAAAATAATTCAAACTCTTTAATGAATCCTTACAATCCAGACTAACTAGGAACCATCTTGATAATAACATTGACTCCATTTTTTTGGTTTAAAATAGATTTATTGAAAAACTAAAGAATGGAAAATTGAATTACATGAGATCTTCCATTTTGATATCCATTATGAATTATTTTTTCAACATCATTTCTAAATTTAGATGGATGGTGTGAAGAGACTCATACATGAATATCTATCTTGAAAATTTGACTAGATCTCCTATAATCTCTATGATTTTCAAAAATTAACTTCCTAATCACAGTAACTATACTATTAAGGATATTGAAAACTCTGAAAACATTAATTTTCCAAACAATATAAATTATGTCATTCAAAACTACCGTTTTTCCAACACTTGTGAATTTTTAATTTGGGAAACCTCTCATAATGGCATCTATGACTCAAAAACATTTTGAAACTATGGATTTATTAATTTTTAAAATTCATTTATTTGGATTAAAATAATTGAAAAATTATAGTCAAAAGCTTCATGATTCATTCTTGTTTGGCGTATTGATCACAAGGGGGTTCCCACTGACACTTGTCTTTAGTATATTGGGATACCGATTTTCTCTAAAAGTCATATTTATAACCATCATCATGTAGAAATTAACAATGTTATTTCATTATTTTTCTACTAATAATTCTTTGTGGAGTTATGGGATTGATCTTTTTGATTGAATATGGATACTTAATGACACAATCAACTCTCATCTTCAATGTTGGGTAGATATTGAAGCCTCTCAGAAAATCAAGAGACTTTTATTAACTATCATTTTTGAACGTATTGATGTGATCTCTTATGATAAGAATGCTATTATTCAAAACAACTACTCAGTTATTTTAAATACAGGTGAGATGCGGATCCTCATTTCCATTCGGGAAGCTACTTCGATTCAAAATGGTTTTTTCAATAACAAAGAGAATAACATTTGGATTATACATTATATTGGGGTTAATGATATCTATCCTCTACCTATGCTCACTTTTTATGTGTTCTGGAATGCTCTGCTCCCCATATGGATTAATGATTATTTTGACGGTGCTTCTAAAGGAAACCTGGGCCCCTCGGGTTGTTGCACTATTTTCAGAAACAAATCTTATAAGCTTCATGGATGTTTCTATGAAACATGTAGAATCTCCTCGGCTCTTGAGTCTGAAATGATAATTTTGATCTATGCTATCTCCTTCTACAAGAATCATGGTTTGAACAATATCTATATTGACAGTGATTTGAATATTATTTTTCAAGTTATTTGGAATGGTGTGATCCACCTCACGTGGCCTCTTACAACATTCTAAATGGACGGTCTTTATTCTAACATGGACTTCAAATATATTATTACTCATGCCATTAATAGAGAAAAAAAGAGGTGGATGGTCTTGAAAATATCGGAGTCAACCATGTCACCACTTGGCTGAATGACCACCCTATTTATTTACTTCCCCTTTATAATAGAGATTGTAAAACAAATCTCATCGTTTAGACTCATGTCTTCATTATTTTAAAAAAATTTTTGTACTATTGTCTTTCACCAAGGAAACACCTTCTTAAAAATTTAATATCCTCTTTATAAATATATAAAATTACAATATATAGAAGTAAAAATAATCAAATAAAAATATATTATAAGTATACCACCTCATAATAACTCATTAATCATTGTAGGTTCAATTTTTGTTTGGGTTGACAACCTATTTTAAATATAATACAAATTTATATTATGGATGACTATTTGGAAATACTTAATACAATAAAATTAAATAAATATGTAAATAAGTTTATTATTTTTTAGGATGAGGTTATATTAATATTTAACTAAATAATTAATAAATAACCCTTCATTCATTAAGAAACGTTGAATAATGTTTTCCACTGATTTCAACCCCATGGATCATAACCTAAAATATCAGTGAATGAAATTATAGAATTATGAACTATCATGAAACATATATTCCATTATCTTAGATAATATAATAGAGAAAACCCTTAAAAAAAAGAAGCGAACATATATTTTATGATACAAGTACCCTCCATTCATTAAGAAACATTATAATATGTTCGCCGCTGATTTCAACCCCATTGATCATAACCTAGAATACCACTGAATGAAATTATAGAATTATGAACTATAATGAAACATATATGCTGGTATCATAGATAATCTAATAGTGAAAACCCATTAAAAAATATACACGAACACATATATTATGAGACAAGTATAAAGAGACAATCATTATATATTCCCTGTGACGAAAATTGTAAAAAAGTAACTAATATTAGAATGATTATAAATAGGGATTTTAAATGGTTATACTTACAAATAAGTCATGGGGAATGTATTTAATGATCATAGATAAATTATTCTAGATTTTTGGTGCTAGTGTACAATGAATCAAAACAAAGGTAAGGGGTTTCATCTAAAATTACACTTATTGAGAAAGGAATGCTAGATGTTCCATTTCATTTCATAAGGAACTTCTAGTCCTTACAAGTTTATTTACATCATCAATTATACTATCACTTGATTGATTCATGTGAATCAACTGATTTGGGTTTTCTAAGAAATTTTCATCAACACATGGTAGGAAATAGTTTGGGATAAATGCTTCAAAAATATTTTCTTGAACATTCTCCTAATCATATGGATCTTCTATCAAGGGCTGATAGTCAGTTGATTAAATCACATATGATGATGTATGTAGAGTTTGTTTAAAAACAAAAGGATTAGATTCATCAAATTTAACCTGCACTATTTATTCAAAAATACAATTATTTTTAATGAAAACTATGTAAGCATCAGAAGTGTGGACTAGCCTAGAAAAATTGATTCATCCTATTTTGGGTTGAATTTATGTAAATTAATATCGTATTCAATATGAATAATTTACAACCAAATACTTTGAAGTAGGAAATTCTAGGTTTTCTACCATTCCCCATTTTTTATGGAGGTTTTTTATGAAAAAGTCTAAACAAAACAGGATTTATTGAGTAACAAGCAATTTTTATAGCATCAGATCAAAAGTGTTCAACTATATAATATTCAATCAACGTGGTTCCTGATATATATAGAAGAAATTAATTTCTTCTTTCAACAACACCATTTTTTTGCGAAGTTCTAGGAACTGAGATGTTATGAGTTATAGCTTTTATACTAAAAAAAGTTTCAAAATATTCATTTTAAAATTCTCCTCCATAATGAATATGAATAGTTATCAATGGAAGGTTTTTATCATTTTTAACATGGGATATAAAAGTTTTAAAATAATAAAAACCATCATATTTATTTGTTATAAAATAGACTCATGTAAATCTAGTGTAATCATTAAATATGAAAAATACATAATATTTCCCCCTAATGCTTCTAGTTTTTGTGGGACCAAAAAGATCTATAAGTACTAATTGTAATGCATCAGTAGTTGAAACATTACATATTGATATAAAACTTGATTTATGTTTCTTTCCAAATTTAAAAGCATCATTAACTTTTGATGAATAAAATCTAAGCTCCAATGGATCGTTAACTAGTATTTTATTTTAGAGTTTTCATAGGATGCTAAGGTTGCGGTATCCTATCCTACTTTGACATAACCATGATTGATCTTCCATTTCAATATGTCTAGGTAGATCTTGGCTCCTATGGTCAACTATGTTTAGTGTGTATACATTCTCATTCCTTTAAGCAGAATGAATATAAACATCCTCAGAATTGTGTACTAAGCACTTATCATTCCTAAAATACATAAGGTAACCTTCATTACATAATTGAGTTATGCTAATATAATTTTTATTTAGTCCCATAACAAATAAAACATTTGAAATCAATGATTTCCCATGATGACCAATGTTACCGATACAAATAATTTCATTCTGAGCATTATCTCCCAAAGTTAATTTTTTTCCTTTTGTCGTGATAATATTTTCAAATAATTTTTTTGTTGCCAATCATATGTTTGGAAGATTCACTATCCATGTACAATGTATTAATGTGGGTACATTATTTATTTTCCTAAAAATGAAAAATTAAGACTTTCAAGAACCCAAATTATCTTGGATCTATAAATTTCAGAAAGAATGATTTTAGGTATAATTTTTTTTAGAAAATTAATATTTATGAAAACCTAAATATTGGGTTTTATTCAGAGAGAAATTTTTCACCCAATGTCCACCACACATAAATTTAGTGCAGAATGGAGCACTTTGATGAACAAAGTAGTTAATTAAGAAAACCTGTATAGAATCATTAAAACCAAATCCAGAACGGTTCCTTATATACTGTATTTTTGGAGTACATCTTGTCAATGTTTTCCATACCAGAGGTATATATTGAAAATCACATTCTCAAGGAGGATATTTCTGACTTTTATTTAATAACCATGTTTTTATATTCAAAAACATTTTTTTGAACTGGTGTTAGTTTCTAAAATATTTTTCATAGAAATTAAATTATCAATATCCTTATAATGTTTATCCTTCTCAGAATTGACTTCGTCATGGTTTTTGGAAAGACTTTCAATATCAAAAGTTTTCCTACCGTGATCTTTATAATGATCTAATATTTCTTTAATTAAAATGTAAATTCTAGAAATTTTCCTTATTAATCATTTTCATGGGTGTAGAATTATAATTCCCATTGAGTTTAGAAAACCATGATACTTATTCATAATAAGGTAAAGAATTATCCTCATCAGACGAAGATTCTTCATCTGAATACTTATACTATTTATAATCAGTATAATTTGCCTTCAAAGATACATTTGTGATAGATTTCTCATTATGTACCATGGCCATTAGAAAATGATTTTCAATGGGTAATCTGGCTCGTATACCCGGATTGTTCTGACCAAAAGATTCAAAATCTATGGATTCAGCTAAAGATTCAGCACCACATGCACTCCAAGCGTCAATGGCTTTCAAATAATTCTTAGATTTAGCCTTTTAAGAATTATTTATATTTTTCCCAGAATGTTTTTCCTTTCTATCATTTTTCTTCAGCATTGGACAATCTGTCCTTATATTCCATGCTCTTTTAAATTCATAGCAAGTAACTTCCAATTCTTCCTTATCATTTTTTTATTTTTTATTATATATATACTGAAAGAATTTTTTTGAACTATCTTTTTCATCCTTCAAGAAATATTAGCTAATTCAATCTCATAATGATCAATTTCATTAGATTCAGATAAAATAGTGACTTCATTTGACTTGGATCATTTAACCCTTTGCAGAGTATTAACTTGTGTAGTATTAAAGGCTACACTTCCATTTCCATTATTGTTTTTATTCATATCATCAACTCTTTTCATTAGTGTATCATATTGAACAAAAGTTCCAAAAATCTCATTACGAGTTATTTGATATACTTTCATATTCTCATCAATCGTTGTTCTCTTAGATCACCACTCATTAGGTAAAATATATATAATCTGGTCAACAAGAGCTTTATCATCTAGACCTGTCTCACCCATATATTGTATGCTGTTGAAAATAGTCAGAAATCATTTTTTCGCCTTATATACTAATTCTCCATAAGGAAATAAAAATCCATGATATTCTTCTCTAATCGTATCTCTTCTAGTTTCGATCACTTTAGACATACAACAATGTGTAGCTTCCAATTTCTTCCAGATACAATTTATTACATCACAAGATGAAATCTGTATTTTAGTTGATTTTATGTCTTTTACTAATGGGTAATGTTTTTGAACCTTCAAAATATTAAATCTAACAATATATATTCCAGGTCATGGAACAAAACAAAGTAGTATGTACCTTGTAGTTCAAATGCGATTTTCTAGGGATATATGGTTCTATATTGATCCTTCATTCAAGAGGTAATCATTTAGGGGATTTATGAGATGGTTTTTTGGACTAATATGAGGATGAGAACATCTATGTAAAATATTCTATTTTATATATCTAGTTATCAAGGGAGATATTCCTTATGAATAGATTTATGGTTTTCGTATTATCCATGTTGCTGTATTGGATCTTCCAGGGATGTATGTGATCAGTTTATGATCCTACTATTAAGTGGGGGTATATATGGCTTGGAATCATTATTAAAACATTAATTATGATGGGTAATATTCATTATGGATATATTAATGATTGATATAGTATTTATTCAATATGGAAGGGATCGATTGTGGAAAAAGTTTCTAACAAACATAAACATGTTATCAATAGGGGATCTTCTAGGATTAAATTTGACTATAATAAGATTTTCATAATCTATTGAATTTATTTTATAACTAGTGAGATATTTTTGTTCCTATAATTAAATTTAAATATTTATTAAAATAAAGTATGTGTCTTTTTGTTTTTATGCATTAATAATATTTACGCCAATATCTAAGAACAATTGTGTAATGTTTCCATATTTTAGATACTTAGATGATAATAGAATAAATAAACCCATAAAATCAGGAATAGTGAATGGGATTGGGTGATTTTAAGGTCTTATTAAATTTTTATAAAGCGGTCATAAATATTTTACCCTTATTGAGGTGTTAAAATTAGCTCATGGTTATTATACATTATGGAAAAAATAAAAGTGAACAATTTACCGAATCTGAACATCATTATTATAAATTATTAATAACATTAAAGTAATTAAATTCACACTAGTATATGCAATTATATTAACAATAAAATATAAAATACAAGGAAAACCGTTTTTTAGATAAATATGTTTTTAAGCTCAAGAATGAAATTATAAAAAAAATATTTCTCACTGAAATGTAATTAAAAGAACAATGTCCAATTAAATAAAACATACGTAAATTTTATACCAAATTAAATTCATACTGAGACTTATAAATAAAATTTAATGATAGTTCTAAAAAAATTGGTATTTTCACCACTCACAAAAAAATATATCTGTTAATAAAAATACCAAAATTTCTAAAAAAGAAAATTATGATATTATAACTTAAAAATCAAAATAATTTTTATAATATATAAATTTTAATCATGTAATTAAATAATTATATTTTCTACTCATATGAAGTTAAAAAAAATCATTTTTAAGAAAACATTTTATTTAATCATAAAATTAATATTAAAAATTCTGTAAAAATTTATTATGAATTTATATAATTTTTTTGTTATATTAAAACTCTAGTCATAAATTCCATAATATGGTTATTGATATTTCTACTCTCATATTAAATTTCAATGTTATAATTATAAACAATAATCATAATATTTCATGGTTCATTTAATTTTTTGTGTTCCATGGTGTATAAAATAACGAATGATGTTTTTTAATTTCAATGTGTGTTGAATATATATATTTTTATCACACCTCCTGGGATTGAATTTTTATTCCCTATTATATTTGATTATATATATATATATATCCAATGGTAAATATTTTTGTCACTCATATGATCTAATCCATATTGATTAGTTTTTCCCTTACTGATCATTTGATTTCAATCATTCATTTATTCCATATTTACATAGGTAATTATAAATAGTACTATGGTTAGATGGAATTCACGTGAGTATAATTTTATATGAGAAGTTGAAAAAGAATTTTACACCTGAAATTTAAGTTTCTAATATCCAAATACAATTAAGTATGCGGTTTTGGGGTTGTGTGATTATTTAAGGGATTTAATGTTTAAAATATGTAATAAATCTAAAATATATGTTTTATAATATTTTTGTTTTTGGTATAGTGATAAATAGTAATTAATTTATTATGATATTAATAATAGAAAATTTATTTAATATATTTTTTTGTGACAAGTGTTATCAATAACATATAAAGAAGGAATCATTATATCAAAATTAATTCTTCCAGAAAATCATCTATATTTCTGATATTTTCATTGGTTTCGTCTAGATATGTTTGATATTTTTTTATAATTTAGATGTATTTAATTGAGAAAGAAATAAATACCACTCTTAATATCCAAAAATGTAGATAATTTTTCAATATTATACTCTTGACAAAAATCCAAAAATTCCATTAATAATGACAAAAAATGAATTGATTCATTGAGAAATATTGTTTTAAAACATTCCCCCTTTTAATATAATCCTTAAATTTTCATGTATATTTAAAACTCAATAACTCACTAATTCTTATTTTTTTTAAAATCTATTTTCCCTGAACAATCATTTTTCAAATCTTTTCTTTGCCCCATTTATTTTGAGGTCACTAACCACTAATTTGGAATTATACTTATTCTCAAAATTTTATATTCCTCTATTTTCCCTCTCTTTTCACGATCTATCTAAAAATTAAATTAATCATTATAAGATTTAAATTTTCTATTGGGTATAATTATAATATACTTATCTTTTTATTTTGAGGAATATAGATTGGTGTATCCATTATGTGTGACGCCAAACCAAATTTCTAGGACCTACAAACAATGTGAGTATAATGCATCAGAATAAAATCACTTATAACCAATTAGTAATACTACTCGATGGAAACATGAACACATTAATACATAGTCCACTTATAATTCCC
The DNA here is from genome assembly GCA_963277665.1 of Viscum album. Taxonomy (NCBI): domain Eukaryota; kingdom Viridiplantae; phylum Streptophyta; class Magnoliopsida; order Santalales; family Viscaceae; genus Viscum; species Viscum album. Next base: position 30,288,987 of record OY728167.1, read on the forward strand.
AATAATATTTATCCATCTGTAACCTATAAGGACAAGTATGGATAGATATTTATGATTCCAATTTTTCAAACATTAAGAAACATTCTACTATTAGGAAACAATTTTTCGATAACTTTCCTATTATGACCAACCATGATATGAATAATAGTATAAATCTAAGGTTCTATGTCCATATATTCCAATTTTTGAAGGCCTATCACTACTAGGTTCAGGGTGATGGAACCTCTTATAGTAAAAAATAATGGGAGGTCATAAAATCTCAATATGGAACTTATATCAGAGTATGATACCCAATAAATGATCAAATATATACACATGACTATCTTTATAACAAAATCCTTTTGGTTATTATTTAATTAAAATACTTTATACCTTAACAGTGGTTTGATCTTTTGCTCATAGGGGAAGGGTGTGTTTGAAATAAGGGCACTGCATTTATATTTTTCATTTCAAGCTATAGTGAAATTAATTTACCAATTCATATATAATAATAAGGGATTATAGGGTCATCACATAATGATGAATGGTTTATCTTATCATAGTCACTTATGTAAAGAATGTCCATCATATTATTTTCACATAAGGATGAAATGATTATCTTATATTCATCCCACAAGGAAATATGTAACATATTCTTCTCATCACATAAGAACAGATTGTTTTTCTTACTCTAATTTCATAATGAAGATCAGTTTTTTTATGATCATTGCATAAGAAAGAATAGTTAATGTTATTTTCATCATATATAGAAGTATGGTTCATCTTATTCAAGTAAACTATTAAATTCATTCTGATATTATTATCATAAAATAATGAATATTGGTTCATCTTATACTCATCACATATGGAAGAATAAATCATATTTTTCTCATCACATATGTATTGATTGGTCAACTCATTATTATCATAAAAGTAATGTTCACATATTGGTTTAAATAATAACTAGATGGAAATACTAGTTTTTAGTATACTAGGGTATAATCATAATTTAGATTCTGGTGGAGTTTCACACAGCTTACACTTTAGTGGGTATTCTAGCATTTTATTATCTAATGGGGACACTATATGGAATGAATCCCTAATTCTAGAACCTATGTGAGATTCGATTCACACTTGTAAGGTGATCTAATTTAAGGGAATATCATATTCTAATAGAGATATGGGATAGTAATGATTTTTGGATTGAACTTTATTGTGTCTTCATATGTTTCTTATTGGAGTGGGAATTAAAACATGCCGAATTCAAATTTTAGAATCTAGATTCATGTGATAGAACTGGTACATGAATTTTATTATGAGGGAGAACACATATTATTTAATTTAAGGGTTATAATATGGGAATGAGTGGGGCTTGTAAATTAGGATTCTATGATAACTCTATGATTTAACAAGGTTATTTTTATGTAATAAAATAATTCTCGTTGAATAACTCTATCAAATGAAATGTTTTTTAGGGCTTATAGATAAGTATTCCAACCCTTGGGTGATGCAATTTTCTTCTAAATGGATAGAAAAAAATCTACCCACATGTATGGAAAATTCACGAGTGGATATTATTTTAGTGGATGTGGGAATCATATTTTGTCAACTCTCGTTGAAAATTTATTCATGATGGAGGCATCAAATGTTTCACCATGACATAGTTCTCATGTTAGATTGGTTTATATGAAACCGTAACATTCATTAATTATTTATACCTTTCATGAATGTTGTTCTTCATGAAAGGGAATTTTTTTAATTATTATCATGTGTTTTCAAATATATTGAATGGAATATGAGAAGTAAACCATATATGTTTTTACCTCAATGCTTGACATAAATTTATTCAATTAGTCATGCACAAGGCATTGAAGTTATTGTTACATAGGATGATTTTCTATAGATTCCATAGAAGATAAAAAACAATGATCTTGGTTAAATGAAGGGTATTTAGAGGTCTCCTAACTCACATAATAAGTGGTTAATTGAATAGTTGGGGCCCTTGATACATGGAATATTCATGACTCATCTACATAAAGACTCATAAAACTCGAATTTTGACCATGACATTGAAAAAATTTTATTTCACTTATTTTTTCCATTATTCCTCATTGATAATTTTTGGATGAATTAATTATTTCCACCCTACCAAAATTGAATTGGTTTACAAAATTCTGAGTGAAATTGAATTATATTTATGTAAATTTGGTTAGAAAAACTTTCAACCTAGTTTCTTTTCAACTCATATAGAAAAATGCAACCCCTTCCGAATTTCAAATCAAACATATGGATTAGATATACATATATCTAAATATAATGAATAATAAATTACATGAGTTTGAGACTACTATAGATAATGATGATTATTTGGGGTTTTTCCATGATGAAGATAACTCAGTGATTCAGTGATGGGAGTACAAGAACATCATGGGACTTTTCACATGCATGTCATCGTGTTAGTTAATAAGATAAATAAGAACCCTTCACGAATGGCTAGTGAAATTTGGGTCCATAAGGATTGTATAATTCACCCTTCATGACATGGAACATGATTTTATAGTATTACTTGATTAAGGGGTGGATGACATTTTTAATATTCGATTCACAAACCCAGAAGGGGTGCCATCCTACCTAACACTGAACCCATTTCATAGCATGGCCTGAAGGGAGTTTACAATACCCATGGGATGGAAACTACTGATTGGGAATCAAAAATATTCATTGGGAACTATTTAAACCATTTATGAAATCACAAACAACAAGTAAAAATACAAATCCCACTGACTTATAATCACAAATGAATGAGGTACAACAATTTTTGGACTCAATGTTTTACATCATTAACCAAAACAAAAATTTCTACAATGGAATTGATAAAAACAAAATAATCCAAAATTATCCATGAAATAGGAGGTAAAACCCCCAATACAACACCAGTTACACCTCCACAAAGTGGGAAAATAGAAACCGGAACCACCATCACCACCATAACACATCATTCCTGTATCAAGGTCACACATAGAAAAGTCTACATTAACCCAAAAGTTTATATAGGGTTCGAACCAATGCCCACTATGATGCAACCAAAATGTAATATTCTGTACTATAAAATTATTAAAAAAATCAGAAAACCCATTTCCTAAATAATACTAAAATAATTCTACAAAATATTTTTAAGGAAATCATTCTATGGAAACAAACTTCAAGGAAAAAGTTTTTCACAAATAATCCATCGTGAAGTAAAAATTATATACTAGGTCTGCTATATGTTGATGGTTATTAAAACAACACATAATCACTATATCATTAGAGGGAACCATGGGTAAAACCTTAATGTTAACTTTCACATGTGGGATTCAATGAACCTCATACCTCAATGATCAATATCCTCCAACTCAACTAAAAATGGTGTTCCCATGAACATTCCACTTGAGGAGAAAATCACAAAAATTTATATTAGTCTCTAAATCATAAACCAATAAAAATAGTGGTCCAATTAATATCCATATGATGGGATCCCTTAAAAAACTTCTAATGGTTTTTGATCATGTCACATATTTAGTTAGTGTTGTAGTAACAATTGTGCGAGATGAATCTGGGCCTTATCCACATCTGATTCTACTATTGTACTAGTTATATTTCCCCAACCATGATACCAATGATTCCATTTGTGAAAATATTCACCTTCACATATCAAAAAATGAAGACATTCAAAAACACATGCCAAGAATCATGGGTATATTAGCAAATCATCACATTCACATTAATACATCAATAAAATAACCATAATATTGTTAGAAATCACAATTATTCAAAATAAAACAATAGACCATTTTCCATAATCCCCAAAATCATTTGGAAGTACATTTCACACTACTTTAAAAATTTAGAAAACCCATTTGGGAAAATAAAAAAAATTAGAATCTAACTATTTCCATGGGAAATCCCCTTTCAATTTCATACTCACATAAAACCATATTAAATCATGTTTTAAATCATATTCATTATTCAAAGACACATTTATGGTTTAAAAAAATATCCAAGATGAAACAAGATACATTAATATTAGAAAATCAACTATCCACACATCCATACCTTTAAATCTCTTTGAAAACATATCTCGCATCTTTTACACAAGGAATAAATAATATCCATGAAAAATCATAAAAAATCGCCAATGAAACATAGCCACATTACTTTTGAAAACTCAATTTAATAAAATATAGATCTCAGAAATAATGCACAAAACTTATCTAAAGAATAAATCAAGAAATCCAAACACATCTGGTAATTTAGAAGCATGGAACCACCTACGACAAAAATGGATGATTTCAAAAACAAGTGGAAAACCACAACTACACCACCAAAATTCCATATAAAGGAAATTTCATATAATAATCAACATGATTCAACCCATAATCTAAGGATTGGACCCTCATTATATCAAATATCCCACTAGAAAATAATAACTCAAGAAGGAGGGTTGAAAAACCATATAATGTGGAGAATATCATGAGAAAAACCACATAGATGATGATTACATGATGTTTCCACAGAAAAAACACCCAAATATTGGAGTTCAGGAGGTCCATGAAGGCTTTGAGGAATCCTCGATGGTTGAAAATCCCAAATGGGGTAGATGAGAGGTGTTTTAGGGTTAAAATCAAAGAGGTTATAAATGTAAGTTTCATCATTTTAATTATATGGACAGGTCACACTATTTTCCCATGTAGTTCTCTAAACTATATTTTCCACAAAATCTAAGTGAAACATGCCGCATGGTTAGGATGCATAGCTCGAAAACACATATGACAATCGTGTATTCGACACTAGGACAAAATTAAATTTGTTGCAATGTTTTTTTGGAAAGGGTTCAAGGATACCACTAACTGTGCATCAACAGTTTGTCACCTATATTCAAGTCTAAAATCATAATTGTTATCTACAAAAATCTATTGAAACCCAATGAGAAATAAAATACCAAAAATAAGTGAAATAATACCTAAAACCCCATAGATGTATTAATTATCACCACCATGAAATATTCCCACCACTAATAAGTAAACTTGAATCTTGATCAGAGAATGAAAAGAAATACTCATCCACAACTTAATAATTCCACTCCAAAGTCCCATGGTCACCACTACCATGACTCCAAATAAATTATACCAATGAATTTGTATACCCATGAATCAATATATCATAAGAATCTATAATTCGTACCATCCATTCAAACACTGAAAAATCATTCTCTAATTCATACTCTTCCCAATTAAATATATGATACATATAAAAATTATAAATTTTTAGTTGAGGATGTGGAACACATCAAGAATTGATGTCAATGAGGAGGGAAAATCTAAGTTGCATGCTACCTTAAAAATATGCTCAATAATATTAAATGGTCCAACTTACCTCAAAGGTATCCTCCCTTACTTACCCAAAAGATGGTGATGTAAGAGAGGTTCCAAATTCAAGAAAAACCTGATCATTATTATAAAAATAAAATATCAGAGACTCTGATTGGCATAATACATGTAGTGACTATGCACTATCATCAAATTTTATCTAATCATCTTGACTTTATTATACATCTCCTACACAAGGCTCAATCCCAACAATGATTACTTAACGAGCTCATCCAAACACAAATGTGACTAACATGACTAACCATATAGATCCTAAAAAGGATCAAATCAAATACAGTATTGATAACTATTTTTGAACAAAAACACAACCAATCCCAAATGGTTATCCCATGAATCTCAAAAATCCAACACACATTCTCGGAGCATGTATTCTGAGATCTGATTTGACCGCTCCATTGAACCATCAGTTTGGAGATAGTATGCCATACTCAACATGTCTTGTGATGTCATTTCCTTCAGAAGGCCTACCAATACTATGATTTTAAATTGGGGTCCATTTCTAAATCAATATTTGATTACACACCATGAGTCCTCTCAACCTCCTAAACATAAAACTGACCAAGCTCATCCACCGTTGCTGAAACATTGACTATGTTGATATTGGGTTTTTGGGTTAGACAGTCAATCACTACCCAAATAGAATTAATTCCTTGTGGGTTACAAGGAAAGATGAAAACAATGGCCATGGAGATATTTTCCCAATTGTAGGTACGAATATGTTGTGGATGAAGAAACCAAGAGGGCCTTTGGTGCTTTTCTTTGACATGGTGTCATGTAAAAGAATGTGATACAAAGTCTGATGTTTCCTAGCTCAATCTGATCCATCAAAACTAACAATGAAAATCATTCAAAAGAATAGTGGAACTTGAAGGAATGGAACACTGAGACCGGTGGCTATCATGCATCCCCACTTTTGTAATATTAATGGCACCACAAAGTGAACCATGAATCATAAAAGTCATTCAATAAACAAAGACCAATCGTAGGGTGTCTCCCTTCTATTTAGAAAGAACATAGAACAATGGAAGAACTCATCACTTAACTGCCCAATCCAAATCAACTATAGAAGGGAAGGTGTAAGATAAGCACTAGGAAAGAATACACATCCATAGTATTATTTTTTCTCTATGAATATTTGAAAAAAAGACCCATCAAAGTCCACTCACTGTTGGACTCATTGAATCCTTTCACTTTAACATTATTGTTCAATGTATATACCATCCTATTTCCATTGGGGGATAAAATATATCAAAATCAAACCCCTATAGGTAATAAAACTAGTAATGATTCCATAAATTTAGATATTTATTGGATGCAATGTATCATATTCTCTTATTATCCAAATATAATAAAAATTCCCCCCCAAAATAAAATTGTGATATATCTTAATGGTATGAATCACTGCCTCTAACTCTAGATAAAGTGTTGGTTAATTCATTTTATGTCTTTGCAGATGGAAAGAACCATACGACACAACATGTTATCCTACTTCAGAACACTCCCATGACCCATTCCCGAAACATCACAATAGACGACATAACCCATTCCATATTCGTACAATATCAAAAATTGTGTTTTTTTTCAAATGCTAATATTTCTTCTCAAAGGATGACTGAGATTCTGGGTTCCATTCATACATTAATAGTTTTCATGTAAGTGATGTTATTTATGAACCTGGAAGAGATAAATATTGAACGAACCACCAATAATATCCCGCCATGTCAAAAAAGCCCATGATTCCAAAACAATTTACCATTGTTCCAATGACATAACTACACTAATATTCCCAAGGTCCACCAAAACCCCATCATTATAATACCAAGTTATGTGGAATCATCACCTCCATGATCCAAAAGCTACAGTTATAAAGCTTCTCATAGAGATGGTGATCTCGCTCGGTTCCCATCAAAATTTTCTAGTGCTGCTCAAGCTCCTTAAATGTCCCAGAATAGACCCGAATTTCCTTCAATAATACCACGAAATTTGAGTTGATATATTGATATATCAACTTGTTTATAACATCCATAGAAACCATTGCAAAAATATGAAATCCTAATGGCAAGGCCAAGTATTCAAAATTTACATAACTACTTCATAAGGATGTTTTTAGAACATCCTCCAATTTAATTTTGACATGGGGATACCAAGAATGAATGACGATCATGGTAAACCACCTCTCCCTATTATGCTAATCAAAAGTTGAATCAAAATGGAGAAAAGGATAATTATTCTTGGATGTTATCTTATTCAAATTATCATAATTATTGGATAACTACAGAGATCCATCATCCTTTTTCGCAAATAGAACCGTGGGGGCCTATGGTCAGACATTGGTGTAATGCCCCAACCCCAGTTACCCAGAGTCGGTGAATTATTACAAAACATTAGCATGATCACAAAATATCATGTATCAAAAGGCCGATTATTTTAGTATCCTTGGAAGTACTAGATACATTCATAAGGTTTACATTAGATCACAAAATGGAAAACTACAACAACATTGTTTCCATAGAAAACACTAAGATCCCGTAGACTATCCCTACAGGTCTGTCATAATATACTTCTTCACATCCTAGGAAAAATAAAACATAGAAAGGGGCGAGCTCTGTTTCTAAGTAAGGATAAAAATATATAGGAAGCTTTCATAAATAAGCATCAACATTTAAGGAAATATATAAACCTAAAAGAAAAACCCTTTCAACATAAAAATCATCATAATATGGCTAATATAAATAAAAATAATGCTATTTAATTACTCAAATGGATATTCTATTAGTCTAATACTCACATGAAATATCAATAGCCACTTTCATAGTGATGGAATGCATAATTACATACTATCATAACCACTTATTCAAGGCCTTGTGACAAGAATACATATAAGATTTTTTCAAGGCCTTGTTCCAAGACACTATTTTGTCTCATGACACCTACTGATGCATCAAGGAGCTATAGCAGGATCCACCCATCACTTATTAAGTCCAATGAATTCTTTATATCAAATGGTTTAAACATAACATAAACATTCTTATTAAAAATAGCATATGGACTGTCAATACTTTATCCATAAATCATGAATGGTATAAAAATAACACATCAAAAGTCAAACATAACTCAAATAATTCAATACAATATGGATGTTTTGTATCATAATAAATCAACTTCAAATAAACTTAAAATATATCAATGGATTTTTATATAGATGAAATGAAAACCTTTTATTAGAGAAATATCTCTTTCTATATTGAAATCATTGAAAAGAAATATAATAATAAAATAAAACATTTATTTTGGAAAATTTTTTATAATCTTGTAATGGATGATTCGATGATGTTATAATGGCGGAAGATAGCCGCACCAGCCATATAAGTTAAAAAATCATTCTTACCATAATTTTTTCAAAAAGGTCATAAAGTACCTTGTTTGGGAAATGAAAGAATGATTGCTTTCAAACCATTTTATAAAAAGTCAAATAAGGGTATAATTGAATTTATCCCATAGTCTAGTAAATATTAAAAATGTTTGGAATGCATTTTAAAGAAACATGGATGAGGATTATAATGTTTTCCTAGTATATACTTACGTAAAAACAACCTCAGATAATAAAGAGATTGTGAGAATAACCCTTACCTTGTACTTTTACTTGGTCGAGGGTAGGTTAACCACCTATATAATTGTTAAATAATTTTTGTTAAATTATCCCAGAGTCATATACATTAATATGATATAATATATGATTTTTTAACATTGATTTTTTAATAATAGCTTCGTATTATAGTTTTTTCGGGTGTTAACGGATTCATTTTCTTTTATATTATTTTGTATGTGAGAAATATTTTTTATGGATGGGAAGTATCATATTCATATACATAATGATATCAAGTTATTAATCATTATTTTTAATCATCTAATGAAAATTATTCTTGAATGTATACGATGGGGAATGAATCTCATCGCATTTGTGGAGACTGTAATCCGTACCTACGCATGAGTGACAATATCATTCTTTTGATATTAAAATAAAATATAATTGTATGGTATATCATATATACAGAATCATTATCCAGTTATATTTATTATTTACATCAATTACACATCATTATTATACCCATCTAAATAATAATGTATTGAATACAAATTACACCACGACGTGGAGACGGTAAGCTGTACGTACACACGTATGATGACATGTGATTCAAAGGATGGATAGAATAATTAATTTGGTTGTACAATAAATATAATAACAATACATTATATATAAGATAATGGAGTTATTATTTTATGATGGAAACAACAAAGAAAAAGGATGTGGAAGAAGAATGGAACATCAAAGAGGTGATGAAATATTTACCTCTTCTTCGGATTCTTCCTTTTTATTTGATCAAAAGGGATACTTTGGTTGGCTTTCTGACTAAAGGAATGCCTCTTGGATTAAGGGTGGATATTTGAGAGGGTGTTTAGTCATGTTTTGGCCAGGCCAAATAGATTTGAAGTTGTGAATTATATAGAAGGTGGAGTTCCATTTTATAAAATGGGTGAGGGGCACCTTAAGAAAAGCTAGAAATATTATTTTAAAATAAAATAATTTTCATTTTCTAATTGCTCAAAAATTGATTATTTAAAGTATAAGGTGGGGATATATCTAAAACCACTCAACCAATAGGTTTTATATAGGCTTGGGTTCCTATAATAACATTATCTTTTAGATTTAACTCTTAGTTAAATAGTTTGACATTTACCATGACTCTTTTATTTTTATATTATTTGGGTAATAAACTTACTATATACTCCCAAACAAACTCCAAGTGGTTCATTAATAATACATCTATCATTATAAAAGTCTTTTGGACGATCCTCATATTTTTAGGAATATAATATCAATTAATAATAAAATATTTTTTTTAAAAACTCTTTTATGTCAATTTTGACACTATATGGTAATTTTTTTCTAAATTCATAACAGGATTATTACATCGAATAAAATTCATCTAAACAACCCTAATATGTCATATTTACCAAAAAAATTAGTGTAATTCATAAAAAGTATCAAATTACATTTATATTTATATTAATAATATCAATTATTTTAATATGTCATTAATTAGGTAATTACTACATCATTATTTTGTCATAAATAAATTAAATTATTTAATGTCTAAAAAATATAAATAAAATACCATTATATAGGAAATATTTTTCTATTTTAATTAATATTTATAGTCTAATTTATCTTATGTGTAACCCTATATTAAAAAAAATTAGTTATTAACCATTGAATTTAACACTATTAACTCATATTTGAATTAAATAATAATAAATGTCCTCAACTAATACAAGTGGACCTAAAGGATCATATTTTATTCCTAAGGTTGTTTATGGTCGAATTACACTTATCCAATAATATTAAACCATGTGTTAGGGTAATAATAATATCATTTTTACCCTTAATTACACTATTTAATTTTAACCGTGGTAAATAAAAGTAAAAAGTTACTATTCACCAAAAATTATTTTCATCTTATTGTACCACATTTTACTTACTAATATCAACCATGTCTCTTAGTTTTTTGAAATTACACTCATAGAAATGCTAAGATTAAGTGTTATGTGAATTTGAAAATTCTCCTAGGAGGTGGGTAAAAGATGGTGAAAACTTCAATAAATTTTTTATATATTTAAATTTTTATAACCTCACTAAAATTAATTACAATGAAATTATATAGGTATTATATATCTATTTTGATCTAAAATAAATTTAAATAAAATAAACAATTATGTAATTATAAATTTGGTATTAAACTATATCTCAGTGTTTTTCACAGTTCATCCAAAATTGAATGTTTTCAGAAAAATACCAAAAAATCACCCTTTTAATATTTTGATATTCCAAATCGAAAAATGAAGTCCATTTTGAATGATAAAATTAATTGAATTTCAAAATTTGGGTATTACAATTCATAAATGCTATTTTGATTAGTTGTGGTGTGTTAGAACTCGATGTTGCGAAGAACACACACTACTGTATTATTCAAAGAGAAGCGTACAATGAAATCTTGGGGGGTTACATTCTCCCCTCCTTAAAATAATTTCATCCATGAAATTTCTAGAATTTTACTACATAAAAGGACTCTGTTGGTTCTTTATCATATGTTCCTCATGTTCCCATGATGCCTCTTCCATCTTATGGTTTCTCCATTGAAATTTTACTAGAAAAGTCGTCTGGCTTCTCAGCAATTGTTCTCTTGTATCAAGAACCTTGACAGGCTCTTCGCAATAAGATAGATCGGGTTCTAGTTCTAATTCATCATAGGTGAGTACATGCGTTGGGCCAGGCATGTATTTTCTTAACAGTGATACATGGAATCCATCGTGAACTTTGGAGAGACATGGCGGCATTTCCAAACGGTAAGAAATAACCCCTATTCGTTCTAGAATTCCGAAATGTCCAATGTACCAGGGAATCGATTTTCCATTCTTACCCAAATGTATAACACCCTTCCATGGATATACCTTCATGAAAACTTGATCTCCTACCTGAAATTCCAAATCCTTACTTTGGTTATCGACATAGGTGTTCTGTCTACATTGAGTTGCATTGATGTGGTTTTGGATTACCTTCACCTTTTCCATCGTTTCCTCCACCAGTTCCGGGACTAAGAGTTTTCATTCACCAACATCATCCCAAAAGGTTGGTGTGTGACATCTCTTTCCATATAACCCTTTATATGGTGCTATCTTAATACTTGAATGAAAGCTATTGTTATAGGTAAATTCTACCAGAGGTAAATATTGATCCCACATACCATAAAAGTCAAGTGAGAATGATCTCAAGATGTCTTATATGGTTTGAATAGTCTATTCTGATTGTCCATCAGTTTGAGGGTGGTAGGCAGTTCTCAAATGAAGTTCAATTTCCAGGGCTTTCTTATGACTTTTCCAGAATCTTGATGTAAAATTGGTATCACGATCAGATACAATTGATAGTGGTACTCCATGAAGCCTTACAAATTCATTAATATATAGTCTTGCTAAACGTTCAAGTGTTAAATATTCCATTATAGCAAGTGAATGTGTTGAATTGGTAAGAAGATCCACAATGATACATATTGCATCATTCCTTCTAGGAGTCTTTGGAAGGCATATGGAAAAGTCCATCGTAATATTATTCCATTTCCAAAAAGGTATGGGAAGAGGTTGCATGACTCCTCCAGGTTGTTTCCTTCAAGTTTTAACTTGTTGAAAAACCATACGTCTTGAAACAAAATCTGAAATCTACCTCTTTATGTTTCCCACAATAAATGATCCTTCAAATATCTATACATTTTGGTGCTCCGAGGGTGTATAGAGAAATTGGATCTATGAGCATCATCGAAAAATTCTCTTTTTAGATCATATATATTGGGAACACAATGTCTCTTCCCAAATTTAAAAATTCCACCTTCATACACAAACTCACTCAATCTCCCATCATTCAAAGCAATAATATTCTTTTGAAACTCTTCATCACCGGTCTTAGAACTCTTTATCCTTTCTATTAAAGATGGTTTGGAAACCATTTGAAAAAGCATTGATTTTTCATCTTCCATGGTTATTCCCATATCCATATTTACTATATCCATTTATATAGGATCCTTTTCAACTCTCATCTTGTTCAAAACATCATGATCTTTTGTACTCAAAGCATCTACCAACTTTTTTTCCATACCTAGGTGGTAGTGAATATTGAAATAATAATCTTTGAGTAGTTCAAGCCATCGTCATTGCCTCGTGTTGAGTTCTTTCTGTGAAAAAATATACTCGAATCTCTATTGATCGATATATATCTAACATTTTTCACCATAGAGATACTGTCTCAAAATCTTCAAATAAAAGATTATAGCTGCTAACTCAAGATCATGAGTGGGATAGTTTTGCTCATGAATTTTTACCTTTCGAGATGTGTAGGCAATAACCCTATCATTCTGCATAAGGAAACAACTCAGTCCTTTCATTGAAGCATCACTACAAATAACAAAGCCATCATTCACAGATGGTAGGGTCAAGATAAAAGCATTAATTAATCTTATCTTCAGTTATTCAAAACATTATTTGCACTCTTTTGTCTAAAAAAATTTAACCCTTTTTTTAGTGATCTTTGTTAATGGGTTAGCCAACTGGGAAAAAGTTTGGGCGAAACATTGATAATAACCTGCTAAACCAATAAAACTGCGTAACATAGTTATACTCATCGGTGATGACCTTTCTTGGATTTCTCTTTGTCTGAGAAGGATCAAAATATATTCCATACATGGAGACAATAGGTCAAGGTAATGAAATCTCCTTAAGAAATAATTCACACTTTCTAAACTACATCTATAATTCATGTCTTCAAAGAGTTTTTAGGATAACGCGCAACTGAATTTCAGAATCTTCGTATGTTTTTGAGAAAACCAAGATATCATAAATAAATATCACTAAAAATTCCTCATGATATTCCATGAAAACTCTATTCATTAGATCCATTAATACAGAGGGTGAATTAGTCAATTCAAATGGCATTACTGTAAACTCATAATGCCCATACCTGGTTCGAAATGCTATCTTTGGAATGTCATCCTTCTTCACAAACAACTGATGATATCCAGATATAAGTTCAATCTTTGAAAGGTATTGAGCTCCATGAATTTGGATGAATAAATCATTAATACGAGGTAGGGTATACTTGTTCTTTATTGTTATAGCATTGATCTCCCTGTAGTCAATGCAGAACCTCATAGATCCATCTTTCTTCTTACAAAACGGACAGGGGATCCCTATAGAGAAACACTAGGGTGAATAAAACCCTTTTTACTCAATTCCTATAGTTGTTTCTTTTGTTCCACTAATTCCATAGTGGCCATTCTATAAGGGGTCTTCAATATGGGTCTTGAACCAGTAATTAAATCAACAGAAAACACAATTTCTCGTTCTAGAGTATGTCCAGGTAAATCTTCTCAAAACCCATCATCATATTCTTTCAAAATAGGTTCATCATCTATTAGAACATTCCTTTCTTCACCCACAGTTATTTCATTCTCTTCTCCCCAATAATTAAATTTAGTTGGGTTACTGGGGGAGGATCTAGATAAGAATCAGGTGGTGAAAATTCTTCAGTAAAGATAAGGTTTTCTTTTGCATCGTCATCAAAAATCGTAACCTCCTTCTTCATACAATTAATTTTCACATCATGGTTAGAAAGGCGATCCATACCGAGTATTATATCATGGTCAATCAAGGGTATAACGATGAGATTAGCAGATAATGAGCATTTATATGCCCTAATGGGGACTGATTCACAAAACATTGTTGCAATGATACATCCCTTAAGAGTTTTTACTGAAAACTCCCTTGTTAATTCAAATTGGAAATATATAATTTTCTTAGAAAACTGGGAAGATATGAAACAATGGAATGTGCCAGAATTTGATAAACCATTTTTTAAACTTTATGAACCCATTAAATTACCTACCACCACGTCTTTCGGAGCTTCAACCTCAGTAGTAGTGATAACATAATCTTGTCCTTGATCCCTTGGCCTTTTCTAAGGTAAGTTCCCCTGATGCTTAGGACATTCATTTACATAATTCCCACTCTCTCTACAATTGTATAATTCAACATTGAAAGCCACTTTCTTCCCCTTCCAATCACGAGCTTGGTGGATTTTTTTACCACACTTGTAACAGACTCTCATTCCATTCAAGAAAGTACCAGGGTGTTTATTCCCACATTTATCATATGATAGATATTAAACTTTTCCCTCCTTTCCTTTATTTCCATTTCCTAAGTGTTCAGTAGATCTCTTCTTCTCTTGCTTTTGTTTAAAGTCGTAAGACTTAGAGAATTGTTTTTTTGTCTTGATAGCACGCGAGACAATATCTTCATTAGACAAGAAGGATTGTGAGACTAATGATCAATAGAGAAATTGTTTTAACCCATAAAATAAACGATCAATAGTACTTCTGGGGTTACGTATATAATCTACAGCATGCCTCACTAACCATATAAAGTTATCTTCATACATCGCGACATTCTCATCCTCCTTTTGCCTCAGACTCAAAAATTTCTTTTCCATATCTACTCAATGGTCACCAAGAAAGTATTTTTCTAAGAAAAGCTCTTTATAATCCCTCCATTACATATGTGAATATTCATCATCTTCCATTGTCTTTTGAATCAACGACCACCATTGATCAGCATCTCCAGTGAGGTGGTAAATTGCCCTGACTACTTTTTCCCATTCGCTACTCCCCATGGTGTACAATATTTTCTCTAAATAATTTATCCACTTCTCAGCTACTAATGGATTTTTACCCCCATTAAATGTTGGTGGTTGTTACCTCATGAAGAGATCTGACATTGATCATCCACGTTGTGAATCAGGGTGCTCTATATGGGTAAGGGTATTATTCATAATCTGAGTGAGTAGTCCTAGTATAATGATAAGCTGATCAGCACCCGTTGCATCACTAGATCCACTATAATTATCTTGATGATGAGGTAAATCATTACATGGAGTGCGTGATTTAATAATATTTCCATTCCTTTCACTAGGTTCCATTTCTAAAAAAATGGCATAATCAAGATTAGTTTATGAATCACAACACATAAATCCAAACTTGTAAAACACATAACATAAATTGAACAATTTATGGATATAATCCGTAATCATAAATAATTTTTTCCTTTGAGAAAGTATATACTCATAACCCATTCATAATGGTTTGTAATAAAAATGAGAATTATACTAAGCTTATCCCCCGAGAGTTCCGTAACCAAGAGTGTAGCAAGGCCCATTGTCGTGCACCAGTTCCCATTCGAGTCTAGCTTAATGTGGTGTTTTCAGGTTTTACCCCAAGGTACATCTGTGCCAGAGCCGCCTCTACCAGCTCATATCTAGATAAGGATGTATTGCTTGGAAATCTCACAAAATCTCTACAATACCAAAATTCAAGGATGATATTCTATACTAATCCTCAAAATCAATCTTAAGGTTATGTTCTCTAATCAGAGTTTATCTAAATATAGTTTTCGAGGTTTGTACTAGACTTCCTCTTATACCAACTATAACTCCACGACCATAGTTACCCAGATTCAGTGCATTATTACATAACATTTTCATGATCACGAAATATCAAGTCTTGAATGATCGATTAGTTTAGAGGCCTTGGATGTACTAGATACATTCATAAGGTTTACAATACATCATAAAATGTAAAACTACAACAACATTGTTTCCATTGACAACACTGAGATCCCATAGACTATCCCTGTAAGTCAGTCATAATATAATTCATTTCATCCATGGATAAATAAAACATAGAAAGTGGTAGTCTCATATGCTCGGTAAGGATAACAATATAACAGAAGCTTTCATAAATAAGTATAAACATTTAAGGAGATGTATAAATCTAAAATAAAATCCTTTTCAAAATAAACATCATCATAATATGGAAAATATAGATAAAAATAATTCCATTTACTTTCTCACATAGATATTCTACTAGTCGAATAATCACATTCATCTACAAAAGAAACTTAAATAATGACGGATCACATAATGCCTGACTATCAAAACCACATAGTTAAGGCCTTGTTCCAAGACTAAAAATAAGATTTGGAAAGACCTTGTTTCAAGACAATAGTTTTTATAATGAGCCCTATCGATGCATAGAGGAGTTATAGTGGGATCTACCTTCCACTTACTACGTCCAATGCATTCCACAAATGAAAAGGTTTAAACATAACATAAACGTTCGTATTAAAAATAGGTTATGAAATTTTGAATACATCATACATAATACATGAATGGCATAAAAATAACACATCCACAGTCAAACATACCAATAATCCTTCAATACAATATGGAAATTTTGTATCATTATAAATCAACTTCAAATAAACAAAAAATCCGTCAATGTATGTTGGCATAGATGAAATAAAAACCTTTTTAGAGAAATATCTCTTTCTAATTTGAAATCCAAGAAAAGTCATATAATTATAAAATAAAAAATTTAATTTGGAAATTTTCTTATAACCTTTTAAGGGACGCTTCAATGATGTTATAATGGCGGAAAATAGCCACACCTGCCGTATAAGTTAAAAAAACATTCTTACCTTAATTTTGTCGAAAAGGTCCTAAAGTACCTCGTTTGGAAAATGACAGAAACATTCCATTAAACCATTTTTTAAAAAGTCAGATAATGTTATAAATGAATTTATCCTATAGTATAGTAAATAGTAAAAATGTTTGGAAATGCATTTTTATGAAACATGTATATGGATGATAAAGATGTCCCTGTAGATAATTACGTAAAAAAAACATCTGATAATTAAGAGATTGTGAAATTAACCTTTACCTTGTACCTTTCCTTGGTCGATGGTAGGTTAACCTCCTATAGAATGGTGAAATAATTGCTATTAAATTTTAGAAGAATCATATACATTTATATGACATCATAAATGATCTTTTAACATTGATTACATAATAATATCTTTGTATTAACGTCTTTTCGGGTGTTAAACGATTCAATTTACTTTATATTCATTGTTATGTGAGTCATATATGTTATGGATGGGATGTATCTATTTCATATCCAGAATTATATCAAGTAATTAAACATTATTTTTATTCATCTAATGAAAATTAGTCCTGAATGGATACGATGGGGAATGATCCTCATCGCGTTCGTGGAGAAGGTAATCTGTACATACGCACGAACGTCAATATCAATCTTTTGATATTAAAATAATATATAATTGTATGGTATATCATATAAATAGAATAATTATCATGTTATATTTATTATTGGCATAAATTATACATTATTATTATACCATCCAAACAATAATGTATTTAATAACAATTACACCACGACGTGGAGATGGTAAGCCGTACGTACGCACGTATGATGAATTATCATTCAAAGGATGGACAGAATAATGAATTCAGTTGTACAATATTTATAATGACATAACAATATATAGAAGATACTGAAGTTATTATTTTAGAATGGAAACAAAAAAGAAAAAGGAGGTGGAAGAAGAACGCAACTTGGAATAGGTGATGAAATATTTACCTCTTCTTCGGGTTCTTCCTTTTGATTTGATCAAAAGGGCTCCATAGAATGGCTTTCTGGCTAAAGTAAGGCATCTAGGATGGAGGTAGGATAGATGAGAGAGTATTATGGCCGGGGTTGTCCAAGCCAAATGGCCTTGACATAGTGAATTAGAGATAAGGGGGGGTGCCTTTTTATAAGAGGGGTGATGGGAACCTTTGGAAAAGCTAGAAATATTAATTTATAGTAAAATCATTTTCGGTTTATAATTTCTAAAAAATAGATTAATTGAAGTATATGGTGGGTATGGGTTGGAATCCACTCAAAAAATTGGTTTTAGATAGGTTTTGGTCCCTATATTATCTTTGTCATTTAGATTTAACTCTTAGTTAAATAGTTTGACATTTACCATGTCTCTTTGTATTTTTATATTATATGGTTAATAAACATAATATATACTTACAAAAGAACCCCAAGTTGTTAAATAATGATACAAATATCGTTATATAAGTATTTTGGATGAACCTTAGATTTTTAGGAATATAATATCAATTAATAATATAATATTTGTTTTAAAAACCCTTTTATGTCAATTTTGCCACTATTTGGTATTTTGTTTTTTCTAAATTCATAACAGCATTATCAATTCGAGTAAAATTCATCTAACCCACCCTAATATGTCATATTAACCTATAATATTAGTTTAATTCATAAAAAAGTCTCATATTACAATTATTTGGATATTTATAATATCAATTATTTTAATATTTCATTAATTAGGTAATTACTACATCAACATTGTGTCATTTATTAATTAATTTTTTTATTATATCAAAAATTATAAATAAAATACCATTAGGTAGGAAATTGTTATATATTTTTAATGAATATTTATAGTCTAATTTATCTTATGTTTATCCATATATTTAAAATGTTTTAGTTATAAAACATTGAATTTACAGTTTAAAATCTTCTTTAAATTAAATAATAATAAATGTCCTAATCAAATCTAACAGGATCTAAAGGATCATATTTTATTCCTAAGGTTGTTTTTGGTATAATTACACTTATCCAATAGAATTATGACATGTGTTAGGGTAATAATAATATCATTTTTTTCCTTAATTACCTAATTTACTTTTAACTGTGGTAAATAAAAGTAAAAAATTTATTATTCACCAAAAATTATTTTCATCTTACTGAACCACATTTTACATACTAATATCAACCATGTCTCTCAGATTTTTGAAATTTCACTCACAAAAGCAGTAAAATTAAGTTTTATGTGAATTTTCAAATTATCCAAGGAGGTGGGTAAAAGACGGTGAAAAGTTAAATAAATTTTTAAATATATAAAATTATTATAAACTGACTACAATGAATTACATTGAACATACATCGGTATTATGTACCTATATTAAACTAAAATAAATTTAAATAAAATAAATAATTATTTAAACAAATTCTGTTTTAAACTCTAACTCTCTATTTTTCACTATTCATCAAAACTTGAATGTTTTTAGAAAAATACCAATAATTCACCCTACACTAATTTCTATATTCTTAATCCAAATATTAAATCCATTTTGAAAGATAAAATATATCAAATTTCAAAAATTTGGGATTTCTATTCATAATGACTAGTCTGATTTGTTGTGGTGTGTTAGAACCCGAAGTTGCATACAACACATGCTACTGTATCATTCAATGATAATCGTATCATAGAAGCATGGGGTGTTACAGTTGTAGAGAATGAATCCTTTGGATTCCCAATTTTACTGTTGTACAATTAATTCCATAAACTCGTTGGGGGCCATATTATACAAGGGAAGAGATATCGATTGCGATATTGGTTCCATATAAATTGTGAAATCCGCATCACACTTTAGAGGATAACCTAAAAAGGCATCCAGGAATACCTCTATGAACTCATCCACCATAGGTGGTTATCCTCCCTAAGGAGTAAAATAATTTTCCTCCAACATGAGAAATGATATCTGATAGAAAATATTTACTAATTCCATATATATAGGTCCAATGAATCCCGACCGAGGATCCCATTCACCTTGAAAAACTAGGGTACTTCCATCCGGTTCCACAAAACTCACATTCTACCAATAATAATCAGTGTGCTCTGCGAATCACATTATCCAATATATTGCATGGATCAACACAAATATTCCCATATCCAAAACAAAAAAATCCCATCTGTATTCAACCCCTAACATGGTGAGTTCAAATAATGAAACCTAATACCCTTCTCTCGATTCTTATTAAGTGAAATTACCAACATCATCATGTATGAAATAGGATAGGATGGACACATTAACAAATACTTATTATTGTTAAAAGTAATAGCAACTCAATCACCGGTATCAAACAAAAAAATAGATAAAGATGACAAAATAAGAATGTTACCTCAAACTATTATAATCCCTGAATCATATTCCATAGGAGCTCATTCCATGTAATGAATATTCCTCATCATTACTGGATCTTGAGAATGACCACTATAATGTGACTCTACCATGAACTATCTATGTCAAGACGATGATCCATCTCTACTTCCAATACCTCTAAGACGAGAACCTATATTCATGGTTGGTTATTACTAGGATTTCATCCCCTAAGGAGCTATAAAACATTATCAACATTGATATTGGTGCACCACACTACAAAATCTCTTTAGTTTACATATAGCTCTGCACGGGTGATAAGGTCTTGGTTGAGATGATCCTGAAGATTGTTTGTGCTCAAACATCCCACTTTTGTTGTACAATATTGAAATAGTTTGGGCACCATAGATTAAGACAACCAATAATAATGGACTGAACAACGACCTCCAATTTTCACCTATTCATCCCTCTTCCGCTTCTTCTAAGATGAACATCCACTTACCACAACCAACACTACCCCAAAGAGACCATATATTCCTGTGGGATAAATGTCTAAAATCCTGGAATGATTAACCCCACGAAATATGCTTTCATTTTGAACAGGACAACCTGAGATCTTATTATTGGTCACAAAACCATCTCAAACATCTAAGCCTTCATATACTTATTGGAATAAGTCTTAGGTGTGTACAGAACTAACTCATGAAAGTGGTTTTCCTAGTCCATCATAGTATGATCTCCCTAGATAAGATCCAAAAATTTCTAGGGACATAGTAAAGGTAATAATCTCAAGACTGTATTAAACATTGAATAAAACCTTGAAATATTTCCAACCAACTAATTTTTTAACAAATTTGCACCACCGAGTCCCGCCACATCCAACTGGGACCTTCCAAAAAGAATAAAGTAGTGTTCACAATTACTACCTCAAGAGAATAATGAAACTAATAGAAATTTTACATAATCACATTCCTCTCCTCCAGTTCCTTGTGTCCCGTGCTACTATGGATGGAAGGAGGATTTTTCTTTAGGAACTATTTAGATTTATCCCTTCTAGGTCATAGTTTGGCATCCCTAACTTTCGTACGAATATGGAATACACCATGACTAAAATCATGGACATCCTGGACCACTATACCAACAAAAAATTAATTTATTGGTGAGGGGGAAATCCTTCTAGCCACATGCCATGGTTTCAGATGAGTTCACTAAGGAGGAATTTTACTACAACAAGAAAAAATCATATGTAATGACCGTCTATAAAGCCATAATGGAATGTTATGAAATTTTAAACTATTATAGAAAATCTAAAACACTTTAATAAATAAACACATTACTATATTCATCACAATAAAAAATTTATACCATTCCACCTCCACCCAATTTCTACAAACATTCTACAATCTATATGACACACCTAGATTAGAAGTAAAACAAAATCTCATCATCCCAGGGAAATTTGAGTACTACATGCATTTGTGTTGGTCAGTATCCCAAATAGTAACAAGAATATCAGTTCTAACAATCATACGTATTTTCAATCAAAACACATCCCAAATTATATGAACCAAAAGATAATGACATAATCTGATACAATTTTTTCATGAACCAAAGTAGTGTCCCAAAAAACCTGACAACTGGACCGATTCATGTCATTTCCCTTAGGGAATTCCAAATAACCACAGAATAGAAACTAGTATCATGGTATCAAAAATAAAATATGGTAAGGTTTTCCCCCATTTATATAATCACATACAATAATCAACAATATGATTCAAAATAGCGGATACCCACAACCAAATGATGTACTGAAATATTCAAATTCGATGTTTTACAATATTAACCAAAACCAAAATGTATAAAATGGAATAGAAACAAAAAAACCATCCCAAAAATATCCACGCAATAGGATGGACATCAACCTAATATTCCACCACTAACACCTACATGAAGTGGAACAGTAGAAACTAAATCCAACATCACCACCACGACACATATTTCTGTTACTTTGGCCATACATAACAATGTCTACAAACACCCAATATTGTATATTGGGTGCGATCCAAGTCCATGTAGGATATCTAACAAATGTAATATCCCATGCCATAACATTATAATACAAATCGACATGAACATTTACCAAATAATAATAAAACATTTCTATGAATTTTTTTACTGAAAACGTTCCAAGGAATGACTTTTTAAACCATTTTCACACCCCAAAAATAATCTAGAGTACATATCTAAATAATGATGAGAAAAAACTCAAACTCCTATAATAATTAGAAGAATGGAACCACATACCTAGCACATTGAAGATTCTATAAATTGGTTCTATTCCAAAACTGCAAAACCATAACACTCTATAAAGGAATCATAGAACAATAATCATCATGATTTCACCAAAAATATCATCAACAGACCCTCATTTGGTCAAATAACCAACTGGAAAATAAGAACTCAACGAGGGTAGGGAATTTTTTTTGGAGAAATTAATAATAAAAGGACTTTCTTGATTATTCCTTGTAGTTTGAGCACCAAAAACATCCTAATATTTGAGTTTAAGAGGTCCAATAAGGCTTTATGAAATCTCCCAATATTGGAAATTCTAAATGGGGTGTATGAGAGATTTTATAGGGTTAAAATTGAAAAGGACAGAAAAGTTAATTTCCAATATTTTATTACCTCGATAGGTCACACGATTAGCATGGATGATTTTCCAAACTGTGAAGAAAATGTGGGCCCATATTTGTCTATGTGGAACAATATTAATGCTTTTTTAGAATAGTTTGAAATACCGTGTCACTATCACGATGTATTCATTGTCTAAAAATGAAATTGTTCGTACTGTTTCTAGGGAAAGGTCAAATTGTTTCTCCTAATTGTGAGGAAAACTTGCACCACCTACTTTCAATCCCAAAATAACTATTTTCACCAAAACCTCTTGGGTAATACAAATGATAAATATAATAATTGATTAATGGAAATAATAACACAAAACACACTCTTGTACGTGAAATTTCTAGGACCATGTTTATTTATCATACAACATAATTAATATGGGGGATTCATCATATGATATCTCAGAAGGAAGAAGAGGATCTCCAATTATAAATCCATTCTATAGTGAAGGACATGGTGATTACATACAGTTTGAATAATCATGTAGCAGATGAAATTGATATTGACCAAGAAACATCTTGAGTAGTGGGGATAAGGCTTTGTAAGGATATCTCTAAATGTAGGTGACCCATGTCCTCCTAGATGAATCATTATAAATATTGGAGAAAGATCTGATGAATTAGTATATTTAATCTTCTTGTTAGTGGTTTTCAGAGCAAGATAAATTAATGGCATTGTTATTATCATAATATATATTTTCTTTAGTATATTCTCCAATCCATGAATGAAATTACTTATTTTTCAATGATTTAAAAATTTCTACTTGTCTGAATTTTATTATATAAGGATAATTATAATGACACATTAAAGTAAAAAATTTCATCCCAAGTGATTCATTATATTTTTTTATAAACAACAGATAATATATATTCATTAATATTACACAAGTGTTCATAATATGGGTTGATGAGATGGGGATGGAATCATTCATTTACCATTGTATGTGAATATATAATTATGTGGGAATCAGGTATGGTGAAATAAAAAAAAATTATTCTACAAATAAAAATGAAAATATTTATAATGGTAACACATCAAGGTATATTTATTTCCACTATTTATGACAATTTGTAGAATGTTAAATAGTTACTCTATGATTTGGAATCATATGATGAATGAAAAGATATAGAGAGGGTGTCTAATGGTAATCTATACAAATATAGGGTTTTAGTAAATTACATTTTGAATGGGGTAAAAAGTTGTGGATTACAATTGTTCATCAATATATTATGTGGGTTCCATAATGTTGACACCAAGGATGGTCCCTCAAACACATCTTCATAGGGTGGGTGAAAGACCGAGAATGGGGATCATATTCTATCACCACTGAATGAGATAATTCTATTTATAATTAAATGAATGATTGTGATTCAAAATAAGGGGACTCTATGTGTGTTTTAGAATTAGGTACACATTCTCATGATGAGATTCAAAACCCTATGGTCCCACTATCATGCATTGAGAAAATGGATTTTCTGTACCAAAATACATAATGGGTATGTCTGTCAATATGATTTTTGGACAAACACAAATTCCAACCACATGGGATAAATTAAAATTATGTTTGTTCACGTTAAATGGATGTTAATGATGTGAACACCAGAGGCAATATATTTTATGGTCTTGTAGCACTGAACACATGGGGATATAAATTTAATGTCACATATCTTAAACAATATCAGAAAGCTAATTTTAGGTTATAGAGCCTAGAACATATGGGTACTAAAGATTAATATCAATAACATAAACCAAATGGGTGAGATAGCTGATATCAAAATAGGGGATAATATAGAAAATCTCTAATACGAAATTACACGGTTTAAGGTCATGATTCTAAGAGCATGGTTATAAGTTTATGGTTATTGAACTTGGACCTAGGGTGGATGTTTGTAGTTTAATGTGAGGGAACTTAAACAACTTCTTAGTTCTGAGATTAGGGTTATATATCATATACTATAGATGCATGATAGTATACATAGTAACCAATAATGGGTAGAATTGATGTAAATTGGGATCCCATTGTTAATAGAGACTATTCAACGAAAAATTAATAGAGTTTAGGATCATATTTCTTGTAGGAAAGGGATATTATTTAAGCTTTCATAAAATTGATGATCACTATGGAGAATGAAAATTTATTTTTTCAATACCATAAATGTTAACAATATATAGGGGCACTGAATATTAAGATGTAGTGATGAAGATATGAGATCATTTTCTACGTACAACAAAAGAGATTCGAATGCTAATATATATCAAATGAAAAAGAAATCACGACACACATTGTTCTTGGAAAATCTATATAGATAAGGATCATGTATAGTACTAAAGGGAAAAAATTAATGGGTTCCTTAGTGAGAGATGAAAAACTCAAACCTAGCATGGATTCATAGAATTCTCTTTACTGGGGGTATAATGGGGATTGAAGATGTAATTTTTGGATGGTTCTAGGATATAGAATCTGGGTGTTAGTACATATTATATGTAATAGAAATACTATGAAACATTTTTTTTGTGTGATGTATCAATGTTGATATAGATCATATAATAGATAGTGTATGAGGACATCATATTAGTTTTGAGAAGTGAATGGAAGGAAAATGCACAAGTAAATGATGTTTCCAAAATAATAGGATGGAATAAGTAGGATTCATTTGATTGGGTTCAGAATAAGACATTTATGTGTCACTAATTTCCATTTGATATCTGAATCGAGCCATAAATAATTCTAGTCAATGGTGTAGTAGGTGATTAACACCAAGAGTGGGGTATGGTAGGAGTCCAACACCACTCTAAATGGTGAACCTTCTCAGTTGGTGACCAAATCATCACATTATATAATGTCATGAGGTATGGATGGATCAATTATATTTACCATAATGTAAAAATGATGTTGAAGACATAATTTAATTTCATATATTATGGATGGGGAGTATGCAGTTTTACAGTATATAATTATGATGATATACTACATAGTTTATAGTTTGGAATCTATGACTAATGGGGTCTTTGTAGTTTATTATAATAAAACTATGTTTTTTTGTTTTGTAGTTTAATATCATGAAAATGGTATAATGAGATACACATTTTATATTCATTCATATATAACTATATTATCTATAGATTAAATTCAAGAAGAGAATACTAATTCTATGATGTTTAGTTTCATTAAACTATATATAGTGTAGAGATTTAAAGATTGTCACCATTAATATATGATGAGAGGTGTCTCATCTATAAATATATGTTTAAAATATTTTTGATCACCATATGAATAATTAAGATATGTTTAAATTGTTATAATTTAATCAAGAATTGTAAATTCCGAATCTTGGATGATCCATACTTAGTGTGATAAATAAGTTTTAAATAGAATATTATTTATATTATATGATGGAACGCCATAAGGGGTCATGGGACATGATCATAAACATTCCATAACCACTTCAAATTAATTATTTATGATAAGGGAACAAGTTGGGTGTGATTCCTCATTAATAATTATCCCTACCAATGTGTAGAGATGCACAATGGACAAAAAATGGTGCTAAATGTAACGCCCTGACCCTAGAAGCCCGGAGCCAGTGCATTACATAAATACATTGGAATGATTACAAGGAATCAAGTCCCAAACGACTGATCAGTTTATCATTATTGGAAAATATATTACAGAAAGTAACGTTATATTTCAAATTAGAAAATAAAACACAACATAAATTATCCTTTTACAACTCCATTAATCCCCTATCTTAACCATGCATATCTATCACAATATGTTCTTGGAATCTTGGGAAAATAAAACATAAGAAAGGGGTGATATCAGATTTTTAGTAAGAGTAATAAATACAATGGATGATAACAAAAACATTAGGCATGGTAAATAATTTAAAACACATACCATTGTAAAAAATAAACATGAACATTTTATGGCAGGAATATGAGCTCAGTAAATAATACCATAATAAACATAGTATTGTGTATTATACAAGTCGAATAACCAAGTGAAATATCAATAAATAATATTATAATTATGGTATTTATAATTCTGGACATAATAACCACATTTTCAAGGCCTCGTGCCATGACTACAAATAATATTTTGTCAAGGCCTTGTGCCAAGACACTAGTTTGTCTAATCAGATCTACCGATGCATCGAGGAGCTATATCGGGCTATACCCATCACATACTATGTCTAATTTATTAACTATATGAGAGGGTTGAATCATAATCTAGACCTTCGTACTAAAATTACCATACGAAATGTCAATAATTTAACCACAAACCATGAATGGTATAAAAATAACACATGTACAGTCAAACATAACTCATTAAATAAAATATAGAATATTGTATCATAATAATTTATCCAATATGAATAATAATTAAGGATATTGATATAGATAAAAATATTCATCAAAACAGTTTGATAGAAATATCCCCCTTTTTCTTGAAAATGTTTAAAATTCTAGGTATTTATCAAGAAGTTGTTAAAAAATATATTTTTGAATCAATATTTCCCATACCACCTTGAAATGTTTAAAAGGAGTTTTAATTTTAAAACATTAATTTCTATATAAATAAATACTTAAAACCATTTTTAAAACATGGACATTAATGAGAATGTTTTAGAAGAATAAATCTTTAAAACATTTAATATGAAATTTTTGTTAGTGTTCCGAACCAAAAGAGAGAAACTTGAACACAAATAATTGTGCTATCAAAACATTATAATATCATTAGAATAAATGTATTCATGATATATTATGTCAATGTACACTATATACACCATATAAAAGTGAATTGGTGCATAATCCACAAAGAAGTCTCAAAGGAATGTAAATTAAGATGAAATCCCTTATAATGACTGTATCCTTAGGTAAATGATAAATCAATGACATAATTATGTGTTAAAAATATAAATACACTCAATATTATTGGTTATTATGTGTATGTAAATAAGAGGACATTCACACATATTATTGTAAAAACATCACCAATGACTTGGATGTTTAACTCAATGAATGGAAATTGAGTTATGAATACACTTAAGAAGTTCATATCAATGACTTGAGAAATTATCAATGGGGTGATCATGTGTGTAATAATTATATCCACACAAAGGGGAGTGGAAATTACTTCATAAACAATAAATAGTGATTCCACTCATAATCATGGAGTAAAATAATAAATAAAGTATAAGTAAATCCCAATGAGTGGAAATTGAAATTTGAAATTCCCTTACAGATTTGGTAACTCATGAAACATACACCCATTGAAAGAGGGATCATACAATGAAGATGTAAATACCCAAAAATTAAATTTTATTACACCAATAATACAATGAAGGTTAGTACATACACCACACAAAAGGAAATAGTGGCTAATATAGCATGTATCTCACGGGAATAAAAAGTGAGATGAAATACCTTTACCACTTTGTAATCAATCGAGTCATATGAAAAAAGGTTAATAAACACCAAATGAATCACAAAATATCATGAATATAAATATATTCATGATAATATATATCAAATGGTAGTACAAAAGACACCACATTCTATAAATAAGCTGCGAACAATGGAAATATCACAAAAATAAGAATGAGATATGAAATCCCTTACCTCGTGTCCGACTTGACTCGTTAGTTATTTAATATCCTGAATAATAAACTAATGATAATTTATAATTTCATAAGAACAATTTTCAAGTTTATTATTTCTTTTATATCTGTTATTTCTGTGTTACAAACATTATGTAATCATTTAAGTTAATAATGGTCGTTTTGTCGATTTTTGGAACTTGAATAAAAAATGAACTTGTTATAATTACAAATTGTCCATGTGGTCAAAAGTATATTATCTCCAGTACTATATTAATTATTTAAATATCATAAATATATTATATATATAGTATATATATATATATATAATTAGTTCAGGATATTTGGAGATAATAAATGAAATGCAACGTTCAAGGAGGCAGTAATCTGTACGTACACATGAACCCTACATTCATTTCTATTTCATATTTAATTAGATTAAATCATAATGACCCATATGTATATTATAATTAAATTATAATATCATATGATATATGTGTAGAATAATTTTATTAAATCCATCCTTTATACGTTCCATGTATATCATATGACAACCCTGCTTTTTATTACAACTTAAACATGCTTTATTACATAAAACTTCACTTGATACAACAAAGAAGATCGAGAGGTTTAGTGTCTTTGGGGCTTAGGATCATTACATAAAAACATTAAACTTGAAATACAACATCCTTATTGAAAACTTCCTTTACATGACCACTACATTCCTTCGTACTTAGCATTGCATGGGATAACCTGAGGACATGCAAAAGAAAAGGGTGAGCTATAAAGCCGAGTAAGGGAGTACACAATGAATAACATGAGGAGTACAATACATGTTAGGCAATAGGCATATCAATAGAGCATAAGAGAGACATGAACATAAAGGTAAGATAAAGCATGATAATCATAACATGGAAATGTGGCAACAACACTTAACATTGAATTAGCATGAGCCAAGGCTCATTGCACATGGAGCATGAGTAAACCCTCATTGCACTTGAAGCACGAGTAAACCCTCATTGCACTTGAATTAGCATGAGTCAACACTCATTGCACATGACGTATCATGATACTATACTTTACCCAATGCATTGGAGCGCTATAAAGGGCGCACCCTTCTTAAACATTTCATTTCATGCATAAGTGTGCCACCTGGATCATAAAACATGGATTCATAAATCATAATCATTTATTCCACGATAAAGGAATGTGGAATTCATACATGAAACTTTATAATCAATAAGTAAATGTGCATAAAGGTGAATACCCTTGATGGAGAAATGGGCATGGTATTCACTACACAAAGACATTGGCTTAGAAAATCGGTGCGATTTCGGCAGCGTAACAGCGTGACATAAGAATTCATAAAAAAAGGTTGATGAGAGAGAAAGGGGTTCCTCGTCATATTTACATGTAATGGACAGTAAGGAGATCATATATATACATGTCCCAACAATAGAAATGGAATTTATATTCATGATACAAAAGTATTGCTTGAATATAGAAGAGGAGAAAAAGGTTCCTTTCGGAATTTCGGCATAGTAACTGGTGTACATGGGAGGCATTTAATGAGAGAGAAAGGGGTCTCCCATCATTAAAACAATAAGAGGTCAGTATGGGAGATGTGAGAAACCATACCCCAACATTCATAATTGAAATTAAAATGGCAATACAACTTAAAGAAAATTGGCAAAAATGAGAAAGGAAGAAAAACCCTTACTTGGAAGTGTGCTTCCAAAGGCTAGAGAGAGGCTTGTGAGAGGCTTCTTGGGAGCTTGGGGCACCTTGAGAGGATTCTAGAGAGAGTAGGGCAGAGGTTGGACGAACTTAAAGGGCTTTGAGTGAGGAGGAAGTGGGAGCTTGGGTGGGTTTATATAGGAAAGGTGAGAGAATTCTTTATTATTTAGGTTTGGGACCCCTTATATTAAAATAATCCAAACCACAAACCATCCCATGGTATTTGCCCATGGTTTCTGGAAAAGGAAAGAGGAAAACAATATTTTACAAGGACAATGTCCGAACTTATTAAAAAATTAGGGTTGCTTATGTGGAGGTGAGTCACACTCCCATGGAAATTAATTTAAAAATGCAAAGTGTTGAATAAGTCTTGAGGGCTCCATTAATGCTTTGAAAAGTGAGTCAAACAAACCCAAAACCTCATTATTTTAATGATAAAACACATATTGGCCGAACATAAGGATTATGGTATTTTATTACATCACCATTGGGTCATTATGATGTCATAAAACACATTATATATTTAAATGGTATTTAATTTTTACCCAAAAATTTGACTGTCTCAGAAAATTTTGAAAAATTCACCGTTGGATAATTTCGACGTCCTGATTCCAAAAATAATATTTATTTTATCTAAATAATTTTCTAAATATGTGAATTTTCACTTTTAAAATAAAAACCGACATTTATAAAAAAATTCACGGGTTTTGACAGAAATGGCTTTCAAACCTTAATAAAAATTTTAATTGCATTCATAAAATTATAAGATCATTTATATTTAATAAAAATTAATTTAATATTAATAACAATATTTTATTAAAATATTATTTAATTCAAAAAATCCTTTAATTTAATAAAATATAATTCTTAATTAAATAATAACTAAAAAACACCATTTGTACTTTAAAAACTAATTACAATGTATCAAAAAAAAATTATATTCATTATTATATACAAAAAATAATTTACATGAACATGGTGCTACTTATTTGTTACATAACCCCTTAAAATAGCCGCATAAGACCTAAGGGTAAGGTACGCGATGGTGACAGACTCTTGGGGCTGCTCGGATAACATCGCTCGAGTGGTAATCTCTATCAACTTCCATTTTTCCCGTAGACGATCACGTTCGAGCTTGACTTGATGAAGCTCAGCTTGGGCTTGGTCAAGGGCAAAGCCCAAAGACGCCACCTCTTTTCTGAGCTCCGACAAATGGGCTTCGTAAGGGGCAATTCTACTGGATGAGGCCATCGCTTCCTTTGTCTGAGTAGAAAATTGGTTCGTTAAAGCCTTATATTTAAACTACCCAGATGATCACTGTACAAAGGCTATAAAAGTAACGGTCACAAATCTTAACATTAAACTAAAGAAGTTGACATCTTATAAAAACATTTTTTTCATATAGAAACATTTAACTGGATCAAGAGGGTTTTTCCAATAATGAAATTTTGGGTCGTTACAACATTCCCCCCTTAAGAAATTTCGCTCTCGAAATTTTCCTTTTCCCACACTAAAACAAATGTGGGTAACTTAGCTTCATCATATCCTCCGACTCCCAAGTTGCTTCTTCAAACTTGTGGATTCTCCACAACACCATGACGAGGGGCATTGTCTTATTTCGTAGAACTTTTTCTCTACGATCTAAGATCTTCACTGGTTGCTCCTCATAAGAAAGATCGCCTTCTAATTGTACCACCTCGGAAGAGAGTACATGTGAAGGGTCTGGTATGTACTTCCTTAAGAGGGATACATGGAAGACATCATGCACCTTGGCCATAGTAGGTGGAAGTTCAAGTCGATAGGCCACAGCCCCAACACGATCATGAATCTCGAATGGGCCAATGTACCTTGGACTTAACTTCCCTTTCTTTCCAAACCTCATGACCTTCTTCCACGGAGATATGCATAAAAACACCATGTCTCCGACTTTAAACTCAAGGTCTCGTCGACGATTATCTGCATAACTCTTCTGTCGACTTTGGGCTGCCTTGATATGCTGCTGAATGGTTTTCACCTTCTCCACCATTTCTTCGACCATTTCTGGTCCAAGCAGCTTACGTTCACCGACCTCATCCCAACATGCCGGTGTTCTACACCTTTTCCCATACAGAGCTTCATATGGTGCCATTTGGATGCTCGAGTGGAAACTATTATTATAAGAGAACTCAACCAGAGGAAGATGTTGATCCCATCATCCTTTAAAGTCCATTGAGCACGCTCTCAACATATCCTCAAGTGTTTGGATAGTCCGCTCGGATTGGCCATCAGTTTGAGGATGATAGGCCGTACTGAAGTTCAGTTCAGTATTCAGAGCATGTTGAAGACTCTTCCAAAACATAGAGGTAAATCTTGGATCTCAGTCAGACACAATAGATAGTGGTACTCCATGCAACCGTACCACTTCCCTGATATATATCCGTGCCAGTTGATCCAAAGAGAAATCCTCTCGAATAGCAATGAAGTGTGCAGTCTTTGTAAGACGATCCACAATAACCCAGATTGCATTGTTGCTTTTGGATGTCCTTGGAAGTCCAGTGACGAAGTCCATGGTGATGTTATCCCATTTCCATTCTGGTATGGGCAATGGTTGCATCATCCCCTTAGACTTCTGCCTCTCTGCCTTCACTTGCTGACACACCAGGCACTTTGATGTATATTCAGCGATCTCCTTCTTCATATTATCCCACCAAAAGTTTTCTCGGAGATCTCGATACATCTTTGTGATCCCTGGGTGAATAGAGAAATTTGAACTATGTGCATCATCCAAAAGTTCCTTCTTCAGCTCCGAACTTGATGGGACACATAGTCTTTTCCCAAACCGCCCAATTCCTTCTTCATTAACATTAAACTCTGAGGATTTTCCCTTTTTGATAGCTTCCACTTTTTCTTGGATTCTCGCATCATCCTTTTGAGAATCCTTTAACCTTTCCAAAAGAGATGGTTGAGCAATCATTTGTGAAAGGATTGATGATGTTCCCTTCTTTATGATTCCCACGTCCATCTTCATCAAGTCTAAGAAGATTGGATCCTTCTCAATTCTCATCATTGATAGAATTGCTGGATCCTTTCTACTTAGGGCATCCGCCACCTTGTTCGCCTTCCCAGGGTGGTAATGTATTGAACAGTCATAATCCTTGATGAGCTCTATCCATCTTCTCTGGCGCATATTAAGCTCTTTCTGTGTGAATATATATTTAAGAATCTTGTGGTCAGTATATATCTCACATTTCTCTCCATAGAGATAATGCCGCCAGATTTTCAAGGCAAAGATCACCGCCGCCAACTCCAGATCATGTGTTGGATCGTTTCACTCATGGATTTTCAACTGCCTTGAGGCATAGGATATCACTTTATCATTCTGCATCAGCACACATCCTAATCCCTTCTTCAAAGCATCACTGAATACCACAAAAAGTTCCCCACTTGTGGGTAAAGTGAGCACAGGTGCAGTGATAAGCCTCCTTTTCAACTCCTTGAAGCTTTCTTCGCATTCATCACTCCAAGAAAACTTTACTCCCTTTCGAGTTAGCTTGGTAAGAGGGTTGTACAATCGTGAGAAGTTTCTCACAAATCGTCGATAATATCCAGCTAACCCCAAGAAGCTACGGATATCAGTTACCGATGTTGGCCTCGGCCATCCCTCAATTGCATCTGTTTTGGAGGGGTACACAGATATCCCATTGCTTGTGATGATATGGCCCAAGAATGAGACCTCCTTCAACCAGAACTCACACTTGCTGTACTTGGCATAGAGCTTCTCCTTGCGCAAAGTCTCCAGTATAGTTCTTAAATGCTCCTCATGGTCCTCCTTGGTTTTGGAGTATATTAGAATATCATCTATAAAGACTACCAAAAATTTATCTAGGTAATCTCTAAAGACTCTATTCATCAAGTCCATGAATATTTCTGGAGCATTGGTGAGTCCAAAAGGCATTACTATGAATTCATAGTGCCCGTACCTTGTACGAAATGCAGTCTTGGGGATATCTTCCTTCTTCACCCTTACTTGATAATATCCCGACCGCAAGTCGACCTTGGAGAAGTATTGTGCTCCACGCAGCTGATCAAACAAGTCATCGATTCTTGGGAGAGGATACTTGTTCTTTATCGTGATTTTGTTAAGTTCACGATAATCGATGCAAAGCCGCATTGACCCATCCTTCTTCTTGATGAAGAGGACTGGTGCACCCCATGGTGATGCACTTGGGCGTATAAACCCTTTATCCAGATTCTCCTGTAGTTGTTTCTTCAGTTCTTCAAGCTCAACCACATCCATTCTATATGGATTCTTGGATATTGGTAGCGCCCCAGGTATAAGTTCAATTGAGAACTCAACATCTCTTCTTTGAGGAAGCCCAGGAAGTTCCTTGGGAAATACTTCAGCGAATTCCCTCATAATAGGCATTTCTTCAAGGGTGGTTTCTTCCTTGGACTTAATCATCTGAGCCAGATATGCGTGCTCATAAGGCAGTAATATCCATGCTTGAGATGATGGAGCTAAAAGAGATTCATCTTCCTCCTGACACTTGTAAAGAATCGGGGGTCGATTCTCCATATGGAGTGTGATTTCCCTCTCCCGACAATTTATGATGGCTCTATATAAGGAAAGCCAATCCATGCCAAGAATTGAATCAAATTCCACCAAAGGGAGTATGACGAGGTTCTCCGGGAAATTCAATCCACAGATTATAACAGGGGAGGACTTATACTCATGGGATGCAATGATTGCCCCATTTGTTGTACTCACTGACATCTTTACTTCCATGATTTGTGGTGGTGCAGGGATTGTTCTACTAAACTTTTGAGATATAAAAGAATGCGTAGAACCTGAATCAAAAAGTATGTTCGCTATTCTTGAATGAATAACTAGAGTACCTGTCACCACTTCGTTGTCGGGGTTCACTTCGGCAGAAGTGATGGCAAAATCTCTTCCTTGCTGTCTTGGAGGTTGTTGATTGCCTCCGATAACCCTTGGATTAGGGCACTGATTCGCAAAATGACCCGGTTCTTTGCATTTGAAGCATTGAACAACGCGTTGAGGTTCGAACGGAGCATTCCTCCCCTCCGTCGCAGCCGCGGGTCCTTCTTGCTGACAGTTAACAGCTAGGTGCCCTTCTCTTCCACACTTGAAGCATTTTCTTGTCCCCCTAAGGCAATTTCCAGGGTGCTTCTTTCCACACTTTTGGCAAGTGGGGTGCTGGAATTTCTTAGCGCCGTTGGATTTATCCATCGGACCACCAGCATTGAAGTCCACCTTCCGCTTCTTGTCCCCATGATACCCCTGTGATTCTCCGATCTCCATTTCAACCTTGAGGGCACATTGGACAATTTCCTCATAGCTGTCGAAGTCACGGATTGCTAATGCTTTCCGCAAGCTAGGCTTCAGCCCACCAAAGAAGCGGTCAACCTTGCATTCGGGGGTAACGACAAAGCCGGAAGCGTATCGTGCAAGCCTTGTGAAGTTTGCCTCGTACGCTCCCACAGATTCCTCATCTTTCTGCTTGAGGGAAAGGAAGTCCCTTTCAATCTTAAGACGGAGGGTGCGTGGAAAATATTTATCGAAAAACATCTTCCGGAATACATTCCATTCCAAATCCTCGATCTCCTCCTCAGGCTTCGTATTTTTGATCAACGTCCACCATTGATCAGCTTCACCCTCCATACGATAAGCCGCCAGGAGAACCTTCTCTTTTTCAGAGAATTGGAGAATGGAGAATATCTTCTCAATGGAGTTGATCCATTGTTCAGCGATCATGGGATCAGATGATCCACTAAAAGTAGGAGGCCTTTGTCTCATGAAGCTTTCAATAGCGACTTGTTCTTTCTTAGGGGGGATTGAGCGTTCCTCTTGACCAGTGTTTCTATTCAAAACTTGAGTTAGCTGAGAGAGAAGCGTGACAAAGTTCGCGATTCCCGCTCCCATTGGATTGGGCATCTCATAAGTACAATCATCACAATGATCTTCACAACGGTTGTTAGCCCGAGTTCTCCTATTACCGGCCATTGGCTGGAATAAAAGGAAAGTTAGGGGTAACACATAAAGGGTAATCCAAAGACAAAAGTTGATGACTTATAAATAAACTTTAATCTCTTTAACTCATGAGTCTATAGGATTCAATCCAGGCTTTTCATGATAATCCTTCTAAAATATATTCTTAGGGGCATTTTTTCCTTAATAAGGGTTCATACTAAGATTGTGAATTTATCAAAACATATCCCCCGGTAGTGTCGTAACCAAGAGTGCAGCAAGGCCCATTGTCGTGCACCAGTTCCCGTTCGAGTCTAGCTCAAAGCGGTGTTTTCGGGTTTTACCCCTAGGATACATCTGTGCCAGAGCCGCCTCTACCTGCTCGTATCCAGACAGGGATGTATTTGTTTGATAAACCACTTACTTAGTATTTACCAAAACTTAGGGATGTTTTTACTATGCTTAGTCTTGTATCTAAGGCTTTACTAGGGTTTCCTAATCCCAAAAATAACTAAACCTATCCTCTGATACCAACTATGACAACCCTGCTTTTTATTACAACTTAAACATGATTTATTACATAAAACATCACTTGATACAACAAATAAGATCGAGAGGTTTAGTGTCTTTGGGGCTTAGGATCATTACATAAAAACTTTAAACTTGAAATACAACATCCTTATTGAAAACTTCCTTTACATGACCACTACATTCCTTCGTACTTAGCATTGCATGGGATAACCTGAGGGCATGCATAAGAAAAGGGTGAGCTATAAACCCCAGTAAGGGAGTACACAATGAATAACATGAGGAGTACAATACATGTTAGTCAATAGGCATATCAATAGAGCATAAGAGAGACATGAACATAAAGGCAAGATAAAGCATGATAATCATAACATGGAAATGTGGCAACAACACTTAACATTGAATTAGCATGAGCCAAGGCTCATTGCACATGGAGCATGAGTAAACCCTCATTGCACTTGAAGCACGAGTAAACCCTCATTGCACTTGAATTAGCATGAGTCAACACTCATTGCACATGACGTATCATGATACTATACTTTACCCAATGCATTGGAGCGCTATAAAGGGCGCACCCTTCTTAAACATTTCATTTCATGCATAAGTGTGCCACATGGATTCATAAAACATAATCATTTATTCCACGATAAAGGAATGTGGAATTCATACATGAAACTTTATAATCAATAAGTAAATGTGCATAAAGGTGAATACCCTTGATGGAGAAATGGGCATGGTATTCACTACACAAAGACATTGGCTTAGAAAATCAGTGCGATTTCGGCAGCGTAACGGCGTGACATAAGAATTCATAAAAAAAGTTTGATGAGAGAGAAAGGGGTTCCTCATCATATTTACATGTAATGGACAGTAAGGAGATCATATATATACATGTCCCAACAATAGAAATGGAATTTAGATTCATGATACAAAAGTATTGCTTGAATATAGAAGAGGAGAAAAAGGTTTCTTTCGGAATTTCGGCATAGTAACGGGTGTACATGGGAGGAATTTAATGAGAGAGAAAGGGGTCTCCCATCATTAAAACAATAAGAGGGAAGTATGGGAGAGGTGCGAAACCATACCCCAACATTCATAATTGAAATTAAAAGGGCAATACAACTTAAAGAAAATTGACAAAAATGAGAAAGGAAGAAAAATCCTTACTTGGAAGTGTGCTTCCAAAGGCTAGAGAGAGGCTTGTGAGAGGCTTCTTGGGAGCTTGGGGCACCTTGAGAGGATTCTAGAGAGAGTAGGGCAGAGGTTGGAAGAACTTCAAGGGCTTTGAGTGAGGAGGAAGTGGGAGCTTGGGTGGGTTTATATAGGAAAGGTGAAAGAATTCTTTATTATTTAGGTTTGGGACCCCTTATATTAAAATAATCCAAACCACAAACCATCCCATGGTATTTTACCATGGTTTCTGGAAAAGGAAAGAGGAAAAAAATATTTTACAAGGCCAAGGTCCGAACTTATTAAAAAATTAGGGTTTCTTATGTGGAGGTGAGTCACACTCCCATGGAAATTAATTTAAAAAGGCAATGTGTTGAATAAGTCTTGAGGGATCCATTAATGCTTTGAAAAGTGAGTCAAACAAACCCAAAACCTCATTATTTTAATGATAATACACATATTGGCCGAACATAAGGATTATGGTATTTTATTACATCACCATTGGGTCATTATGATGTCATAAAACAGATTATATATTTAAATGGTATTTAATTTTTACCCAAAAATTTGACTGTCTCAGAAAATTATGAAAAATTCACCGTTGGATAATTTCGACGTCCTGATTCCAAAAATAATATTTATTTTATCTAAATAATTTTCTAAATATGTGAATTTTCCCTTTTAAAATAAAAACCGACATTTATAAAAAATTCACGGGTTTTGACAGAAATGGCTATCAAACCTTAATAAAAATTTTAATTGCATTCATAAAATTATAAGATCATTTATATTTAATAGAAATTAATTTAATATTAATAACAATATTTTATTAAAATATTATTTAATTCAAAAAATCCTTTAATTTAATAAAATAGAATTCTTAATTAAATAATAACTAAAAAACACCATTTGTACTTTAAAAACTAATTACAATGTATCAAAAAAAATTATATTCATTATTATATACAAAAAATAATGTACATGAACATGGTGCTACTTATTTGTTACATAACCCCTTAAAATAGCCACATAAGACCTAAGGGTAAGGTGCGCGATGGTGACAGACTCTTGGGGCTGCTCGGATAACATCGCTCGAGTGGTAATCTCTATCAACTTCCATTTTTCCCGTAGACGATCACGTTCGAGCTTGACTTGATGAAGCTCAGCTTGGGCTTGGTCAAGGGCAAAGCCCAAAGACGCCACCTCTTTTCCGAGCTCCGACAAATAGGCTTCGTAAGGGGCAATTCTACTGGATGAGGCCATCGCTTCCTTTGTCTGAGTAGAAAATTGGTTCGTTAAAGCCTTATATTTAAACTACCCGGAAGATCACTGTACAACGGCTATAAAAGTAACGGTCACAAATCTTAACGTTAAACTAAAGAAGTTGACATCTTATAAAAACATTTTTTTCATAAAGAAACATTTAACTGGATCAAGAGGGTTTTTCCAATAATGAAATTTTGGGTCGTTACATATCATGACCGAATCATATCACCTTGAGGGGGGGGGGGGGGGTAGTCCGCACTTCCTCAAATGAAATTATCATGTTCACACATATTGGAAAGCAGAATGGTGTGTTTGTAAAATAAAATTACAGAATAATATAGAAAAAATAAAGAGAATATATTTCATATATAAATACAGTTCCATCATAATGGCCACCATATGCGGCGGTAGGTGATAATAGAACAATCATCGCTTCGTGAGGTAGTAGTTCGCCGTCCATCAAAACAGTATCTTCTTTTACAATTAGATGGCGGTGTGAATAAGTTTATCTCTAATAATTATCATAAAAATAACCTAGTATATTTTGGATACTGGAGTTTTTATAAAATAATGTAATAAATAATGTTTAGGGGGTTGGATAAGTAAAATAAAAGAAGAGA
Source organism: Viscum album (assembly GCA_963277665.1). Classification (NCBI taxonomy): domain Eukaryota; kingdom Viridiplantae; phylum Streptophyta; class Magnoliopsida; order Santalales; family Viscaceae; genus Viscum; species Viscum album. The sequence continues at coordinate 30,329,435 of OY728167.1, forward strand.
ACATTACAGAAGATGATACCTTAAAATTGGGTTACTCCCTTTGGTTTAAACCAAAAGGATTACTTGAAGTGTCTTCTTCCTAAGGTATGTCTTCTAGGTGGACAAGAGAGATCATGAAAGATTTTTTGGGCTGAGGATGGTCGAGCCAGGGGATTTGAGAGGTGTGAGTAATGGGTTAGAGGTAAGGGCATTTTATAAGGGGGGGGGGGGGGGAGGGGCTCTTTAAGAATGTTTTAAAACATTATTTTATTATATTATGATTTTTGGTTTCTAAAGGTCCAAAAATAACTATAATAAAATATAGGATGACTCCTGGTCAAAATAAAATCATCCAATAATAATTGGATAGGTTTGGGATATTTTTGTTAATCTTTATAATCTTATTTATTTAAATCAGTCATTAATGAGGAAAACACTACATGATTATTGTGTCAGAAATTATTTTATTTATTTAATGTCTAAAAATTATAAAAACATTCCATGATGTAGGAAGTATTTTTATATCTCTAATGAATATTTATAGTTTAATAGATAACTTATGTAACCCCTTGTAAAAAATTATTAATAAAAGATATATGTTTAAGTCATTTTTTTCCTAACATAAAATTAATTAATAGAAAGTGTCATTATCACTCTTATGTGGATACATGGTGTACCAAAATCTACCCAAAGATTACCATGGTTGACCATTACACCTATAATAAGGTTGTGATAAGTGTTAAGGTAATTTTTTATTATTATAATATTCTTTTTACCTTGAATTAACCTATTTACCTTTATCCGTGGTAAACAAATATCAAAATTTACTAATCCCCAAAAAATATTTTTATCATATTGAACCAAATTTTATGCACTAATAAAAACCATGTATGTCATATTTTCTAAATTAAATTCATAGAAGTGGTTAAATTTAATTTAAATGAAAAAGTCATATTTTTTAACTACCACTTAGTGGTTTCACTATTCATCAAAAAATTGATGTTTTTCAGAAAAATTCCAAAAATTAAGGCTATGATATTTGTGATAATCCAAATTAAAAAATGATGTCTATTTTACTGAATTAAAAACATATAAGTTGGATTAATTAATTTAAATTAATTCTTATTGTCAAAACATAAAGAGTGTTTTTCAGAAATATTAACTATCAAAAGATTGACACTTGATTATATTCAATTTCAATGTGAAATGACATCCAATGAAAACAATTGGATTAAATGGTTAATATATAATCTAATTACACTTCAAAAAAAATTAAAAAGATAATCTAACTTATAAATAAATTATATTAAAAGGTAGTTTTGAATTGAAATACAGTATTTCACATTATTAGTAAAAAAATTATTACAAAAAAACCAAAATTTTATCCAAATTAAATTTTGAAGTCCCGATTTTAATGAAGAATTTTATTTTTTAAAATTGAATATGTAAAAGTGTCAAATATTTGATTTAAAAAGGGTACCCATTAAAAGGTGGTAAAATTTAATTTTTTGAAAAACATATTTTTATCTAAAAAATTGAATTTGTTCTTATAAAATGTCTAAGAAACACATAATAAGTAATTAAAAATTATTTTAAGTATATAAAATTCAAAATCTAGTTAATATTATTGATAACCATTTTTTTAATGGGTAGTTTGGTAAGTTGTTGGGTGTTCTAACTCAGTGTTGCGTATAGTACAAGTTATTGAATTACTTTGAAGAGATAATGTACCATGAAATCATGGGGTGTTACATTCTCTTCTACTTCAATAAATTGTATCCTAGTAATTTGTAATTGTTCTTCAAAAATTAAATGTTAAAAATCGAAAATTTTCATTGGGGAAGACCCATATCAGATATTGGGTTAATAAAATCTAGTCTTAATCAGTGGAAATAGGAAATGAAAAAGTCACCACCAAATTATGATCAAGATTAATCGAAATTTGGGGGAAATTTAAGACACATAATTAGAGAAAAAATGTAAATATTTATAGGGAGTGGTTAAGGTCCTTAATCTCAAAAATGTGTAAAATTGAGGGCCTCAAATACATCAATCTATAATGATATAAAATATCACGAGTTCAACAAAAAATAATGCATTAGGATAACACATTTTGGTTTTAAGATTCCTTACGTAATGTTTAAAAATTAATTTATTCATAGAATTAGAATATATATATATATATATATAAAGAAAAGATGAGTTTTATCCTTAATCTAATTATTACCGAAAACTAATCATTCACTACAAAATATGACTATTCTAGATGACTTATTCACACCTAAAGCACTATAATCAACTTATAGAGATTCAAATTATCCACAAAGGATGAAAAATATATTTCACTTCTATTTAGAGATTAACCAAAACCAAAATGTTTAGTAAAAGATCAGATGATCCCCAAAAAGGATAATACTTAAAAGAAAAAATACTAATATTAATTTATAAAATTAATCCAACGATACCAAAAGCTCAATAAATACCATTCAATAAACAATTGCCTATAAAATATTTCAATATAATCAAAACTGATATAGAAACTCAAAACACAGAATAATTTTCTAACGTCGTCTTCCATGTTAAATTATATCTCCAAATAACGTGGACTACTCTTAATGTCACATACTTAAAATTAATTAACCTAATCACATATTCTCTATGATAGGTTAATCATTTCCATAAATAACCAAAATCGCTATAAATCCACAATAAAAACATAGATAAAAACCCACCATTACTTCTCAAATATAATCCCATGGTATTCTATTTTCCTTAGGCATATCGTGTTACTAAAAGACAGAACATCTTCCAAAATAAAATTTATCACTTAATCACTAAATCATTTTACAATAATAAGGATAAATCATAAGTTCCCAAAATCAAGATATTCTTGATCCATAAAATCTTTTTACTAAAAATAATTAGTCATACTAACCAGGGACTTCATGTAGTCCAATGGTAGGTGATAAATCCCAGTCGCACATTGGTTGTGTGTTCAATTCCCACAGCTTTATCCGACACAAAGGGTTGTCACACAGTCTTTGTGTTGTATTTTTTTCAAAAACAATATAGTTTTATAATACTATAAAAAATGAGATAAATTCCTCAAAATAACACTAACATATTTAAACCATAAATTTAATCTCATACAACACATTTTCATTATAAAAATTAATAACCAGTAATTACCTCAAATTCAAGGATCACATCAACCTAAATGGTTATTTATATCTATATCAATGAAAGAAAAGAAAATACTTTCTCAAGTAGTATTTTCACAAAACAAACTCTAGGGTTACACATACAAGAGAAAATCCGTCCAATGTAATCCCATTAACAAAGACTATAAATGGATTCTTGGGATCATTTTTATATTTTTCCATAGTAATCTTCATTTTTCTTCGACAATTCATTACATTATATCCTTCATTCCCACACATAAAGAATTTCTTTGTTCTATTGAGACACTTTATAGGGAGTTTCCTTCCACATTTCCTACATGATTGAAAATGAGATTTCTTTTCTCCATGGTCTTAAATACCAGAGCTCTTATCATACACCACCTTTATCTATATTGTTCAATTTGGATGTTGGTTAATATATATGTTGTTGATCATATTTTTGGAAAACTGATTCGATATGAACACAATATCTTTTACGCCTATCAACATTCCATTTCATTGCTCATTTCCACCTCTATGCCCACCTTGAACATCGTGTTCAATGTTACTATGACATCCTTGGAATATATCCATTGACTAAAACATGAAAGCATAATGTGAGTCATAAAATCATTTAGAGAATATCATGACATATTATTTTGAATATAATACACATTAGGATCAACCGATGTTATTTATTCTCATCTTATATTAAAATAATTAAAATAAATTTGGAAATAAAATTTGATTTATCTTAAGAATATCACATGGGAGTGTCGTAACCAAGAGTGAAGAAAGGACTGTTGTCGTGCACTAGTTCCCATTCGAGTCTGGCTCAAAGTAGTGTTTTCAGGTTTTACACCTAGGTACATCTGTTTCAGAGCAGCCTCTACCTGCTTGTATCCAGAGAGGGATGTATTTCTTGGATAATACACAAAATTTCTACATTACCAAAATTCTAGGAAATTCTTCTATACTAATACTCAAAGTCCATCTTGGGGTAATGTTCTCTAATAAGTGTTTTTCTAAATCTAGTTTCCAAGGTTTATATTAAACATCCTATGATACCAACTATAACACCCCGACCCTAAAATCTCGGAGCCGGTGCATTTTTTTAATACATTGGAATGATTACAAGGAATCAATTCCTAAAAGACTGATCATTTTAGTAGTTTTGGAAAATATATTACATACAAGAATGTTACATTACACATTTGAAAACAAAACAAAACAAAACATAAATTATCCATTTAGAACTCCATTAATCACCTATCATAACATTGAATATTAATAATAATACACTTATTGGAATCCTAGGATATTTAAACATAATAAGGGGGTGAGCTCAGGTGCTTAGTAAGACTAAGAAATTCAACAGAAGATAACAAAAACATTAGGTATAGTGGATAATTTAAAACACATGGATTTACAAATAATAAACATGAACATTTTATGGATGGAATATTAGTTGAGTAAATAATTCCATAATAAAACATAGTCATGGGTATTCTACAAGTCAAATAACCACATGAAATATCAATAGATAATATCGTAATGATGGAAGGCATAATGTTGGACATCAAAAAAACATAGCCAAGGTGTCATTCTAGGACTACAAATATGATTTTTTCAAGACCTTGTGACAAGAAACTAGTTTGTATCATGATACCTATCAATGAATTTTAGAGATATAGTGGGCTCCACCCATCCCTTAAAAATTTCGATGCATTCCTCATATGAAATGGTAGAATCATAATCTAGACATTTTTTCTAAAACTATAATGTGAAATGTCAATAATTTAACCACAAACCAATAATGGTATACAAATAGCACATCCACAGTCCAACAGAACTCATTAAATAGAATATGTAAGATTGTACTATAATAAATTAACCTCAATCAAGAATAATGAATGATATTTACATAGATTAAAATTATCATAAAAACTATTTGATAGAAATATCCACCTTTTTCTTTAAAACATTTAAAAGTCACTATTTATCAAGAAGTCATTTAAAAATATAATTTTGAATAAAAGTGTCCCATTACTCTTTCAATCATTAAGGAATTATAATTTTAAAACATTAATGTAAATATAAATAAATCCTTAAAACTGTTTCTAAAACATGGAAATTAATGTGAAAGATTTAGAAGAATAAATCTTAAAATCATTTAACTGATATTTTAGGTAGAGTTCCTAACCAAAATAGAGACACTTGAACACAAATAATTGAGGTAATAATCACATTATAATATCATTAGAATAATGTTATTCATTATATACTATGTAAATGTTCATTATATACATCATATACAAGGGAATTGGTGCATAATCAACAAAGAAATCTCAAATTAATGTAAATTGAGATGAAATCCCTTATAAAGAACGTATCCTTAGGTAAAGGATAAATAAATTGTAAAATTATTTCTGAAAAATATAAATACAGTCAATATTATTGGATATTCAGTGATAATAATTCATAGGAAATTCACACATATTCTTGTAAAAACAACACCAATGACTTGAATGCTTAACTCAATGAATGTAAATTGAGTTAAGAATACTCATATCCAGTTCATATCAATGACTTGTGAAATTATCAATGGGGTGACTATGTGTATAAAGAGTATATCTACACAAAGGGGAGTGAAAAGTACTACATAAATAATAAATAGTGATTCCACACATAATCTTGGAGTAAAATAATCAATGAAGTATGCATAAAGCCCAGTGAGTGGAAATTCAAATATGAAAGTTCCTTACCAATTTGGTAACTCACGAAACATAGACCCCAGGAATGTGGGATCATAAAATGAAGATATAAATACCAATAAATTAATTTATAATAAACCTAGAATACAATCATGGGTAGTACATACACCACAAAAAATTAAATAGTGTCTAATATAGCATGAATCTCATGAGAATAAAAAGTTAGATGAAAAACCATTACCACGTTGTAATCAATCGAGTCGTATGAAAAAAAGTTAATAAACACCAAATGAATCATAGAATACAATGACTAAAAAGATAATAATGATAATATATATCAAAAGTTAGTACAAAACACACCACAAGCAATTAATATGTGGCGAACAATGGAAATCCAATGAAATTAAGAGTGAGATAAGAAACCCCTTACCTCGTGTCCGACTTCACATGTTCATTCATTAATCACATAAAAAATAAGATAAAGATAATTTATACTTTTTAAAGATCCTTTTTAAGCTTATTATTCATTTTATTTAACTTATTAACATGTTATACACATTATGTAATCATTTAAGTTAATAATGGTCGTTTTGTCGATTTTTGGAACTTTAGTCAAAAATGAACTTCTTATAATTACAAATTTTCCATGTGGTAAAAAGTCTATTATCTCACGTATCATATTAATTATTTAAATATAATATATATAATATAATATATATATATATATATATAATTAATTAATTCATGATATTTTTAGATAATAAATTAAATGCACCATTAATGGAGACGGTAAGCCGTGCGTACGCATGAATGCTACTTTCATTTCTATTTCATATTTAATGAAATGAAAACTTTATGATACATATTTATATAATAATTCAAGTATAATATCATATGATATATTTGTTTCATAATTTAATTAACTCCATTCTTTATACGATCCATGTATGTCATGAACGAATCATATCACTTTGAGGGGGCAGTAGTCTACACATCCTCAAATGAATTTATCGTGTTCACACATATTGGAAAGTATAAAGGTGTGTTTGTAAATGAAAATGACAGAATATTAGAGAAAACCCAAATATAATATATATAATATATCAATATAGGTCCATCATAGTGGCAACCATAAGATGCCATAGGTGATAATTGAACAATCGTCATTTCGAGAGATAGTAGTTCACCCTCCACAGAAACAATATGTTCTTTTTCCATTAGATGGAGGTGTGTGTAAGTGTAGATCAGATACTTCTCATAAAAAAAACCTTGTATATTTAGAATACTTATGTGGTTAAAAAATAAAGTAATAAAAAGAGTTTAGGGTGTTGGAGAAGTAAAAGAAACGAATACAACTTTAGGGAAGATGTTACCATAAAATTGGGTAACTCCCTTTAGTTTGAACCCAAAGGATTTCTTGAAGTGTCTTAATCCTAAGTTTATCCTTCTAGGGTGATAGGGGGATATTTAGAGCTCATTTGGGAATAGGATGGATGATCCAATGGGCTTGATAGGTGTGGGTAATGGGTTAGAGGTGAGGGCTTTTTATAAAGTGGAGGAGGGACTCTTTAGGAAATTGTGAAACATTTATTTTATTATATAATGATTTTCGTTTTGTAAAGGACCAAAACTAATTATAGTAGAATATAAGATGACAAATTTCCTAAATAAAATCATCCCATAATAATTGGGCATGTTTCGGTTATTTTTTTATTTTTTATAATCTTATTTATTTAAATCATTCATTAATGAGGTAAAAACGACATCATTATTGTGTCATAAATAATTTTATTTATATGATGTCTAAAAATTATAAAAAAATTCCATGATGTATAAAATCCTTTTATATTTCTAAAAAATATTTATAGTGGAAGAGATATATTATTTAACCTTAGGTAAATAATTATTTGCTAAAACATATATGTTTAAGTCATTTTTATCTTTACTTAAAATTAATTAATACAAAGTGTCATTATCACACTAAAGAGGATATATGTGGTCCCACAATCGACCCAAATATGCCAATGGTCTTCCATGACTCATCCAATAAGGTTAGGACAAGTTCTATGGTAATTCTGCATTATTACAATATTCTTTTTACCTTGAATTACCTTATTTACCTTTAAACGCTTTAAATAAAAGTCAAAAGTTACTATTAACAAAAAATTATTTTTATCTTATTGAACCACATTTTATGTACTAATAACAACCATGAATATCAAATTATCAAACTTCAATTCACAAAAGCCATAAAATTTAATTTAAATTAAAAATTTATATTTTTTACTACGACATTGTGGTTTCACAATTTATCAAAAATTATTGTTTTTCAGAAAAATGCCAAATATTAAACCTAATGTATATATGATATTCTGAATTCAAAAATTTGGACTATTTTACAATATTGAAACCTAGAAGTTGTATTAATTAATTTTAAATTAATTCTCATTAACAAAACAAAAAGGATGTTTTTAAGAAATATTAACTATCAAATGATTGACACTTGTATATGTTCATTTTCAAAGTGAAATTACTTCCAATGAAAAACATTGTATTATATGCTAAAAATATAATCTAATTACCCTTAAAACCAAATTAAAAAGTTAATCTAACCATATAATTAAATTATATTAAAATTTAGTAGTGAATTAAAATACATTATTTCTCACTATTCAGAAAAACAAATAATATTATAAAAAAAATACCAAAATATCATCCATAGAAAATTTAGATATCCCAATTCTAAAGAAAATTTTTATTTTGTCAAATTTAATATGTAAAAGAGTTAAATATTGGATTTAAAAAGGGTTCACCGTTAAAAGTTTGTAATATTTCATTTTTTTGAAAAATACATTTTTTTCTAAAATATTTATTTTGTTCTTATAATGTCTAAGAAACACAAAATTCAAAAGTTAAAATTATATAAAGTATATAAAATTCAAAATCTAGTTATTACTATTCATAACCTTTTTTTTAAATTGAACGTTTGGTAAGTCGATGTGCACTCAAACTCAGTGTTTCGTATAGTACAAGTTATTGAATTACATTGAGGAGATAACGTAAAATGAAATCTTCAGGTGTTACACTAAAATTAAAAATGAACATTGGGAGTGGTGGAAGAAATGTATTTTTTTACCTGAAAAGATTAAATTAGGGAGTTATGTAAAATATTATTGGGGAAGAGCCCTATGAGTTTTCTCAAAAATTTGATTATACTACTATAATAAAAAATTGTGAAAATCATATTGTGTGTCAATATTAGGTAATATTATAAAAATGAATATGAAATCATAATTATATAAAGGATGTTTCATTCAATATGTTTGATCGGGATATGAGGTAGAATAAAACATGGGCCCATTTTCCATCTCTATATATAGATGGGAGTCCATTTATAAATAAAATATTGATGATTACAAAATATAGTACGGAAATTTTATTATAGAATTAATGGAATATGATCAATATTCATTAAAAACATATTAGAGATTCATTTTCATTTATAAAAAATAACGACTGGGAATAATTATTTATTTAGTGGTTATAGAGGACATATGGTTGTTTTGTTTAATGAAAATGTCAACACAAATTGATGCATGAGAATGTGATCCAATCATTCCATAGGGAAACCATCATGATCCCTAAGGATATATAATTTAATATCATATTTTGTAGTCCCTGGTGTAATGATGTTTAAATTCATGTTATGGGGATAGTTCCATGGAATTTAACATCATGTGGAAGGGGCATATACCCTGAGGTATGCCATATTTTGGTAAAATATATATGTTATATAGTTTAATGTAATGTATCTATGATTTAATTATATACAATTTAATGTTATACAATGATGTCTGTAAATGTGTTTCATAGCCTATTCATGGTTCTAATTAATACACCACATGTAAGTGGGAAGATTAATTTTCTATGTTCCTATAATGATCAATGATTACACACCCTTATGTAATCCTTATGAATTTTGAATGTGACATCACATTTGGGATCCATGATTTGTTTTTTATTCTAGGATTCATTTGATTTGTAAATATTTTCACCATGTTAGAGTAGTTAAATGAGTATAAGTAGGACAACATGTTAAATTCATGTGCTTCATAATTTAATGGACCTTAATACTGTTCAATGTTAACAGGATTCTTTCATTAAGGAATTTACATTTAACTATCCAAACATGGAACATTCCTTCAAATATTATCCATTCATATATAAATTTCAATATTAATGGTAGCAAAATTTATATAGGAATAAATTCATCAAATCAATACATTAAGGGTTAAGGGGACAGATGTGTATTAGTAAGGGACAAGGATTAATATTATCATTATTTATTGGAAAACTTTTTAGGCCCACTATTATTGTTTTGATACATTATCTTATATAGTATGTTAGAGAGGACATTGTTCAATGACTCAACCTATCCATTTTGAGGATCCCGATTTTGGAGAACTATGGTTGGATTAGGTTTTGTACTTTTAATAGATCATATTGATATCAATGGATTATATTTTGGTATTATTGTTTATATAAACAAGGTGATGGATTGTAAACTAATAAATGATGGGGGATTTCAAAAACTCAATAATGATCCAAGTACTGGCCTCCTTCAGTGGAAATTCGTGGTGCCTCATTATCCTAGTTCACACTCTCGGCTATATCTCCACTCTCAACTTCACTCTTTCCCAGCATGGGTTTCATGTTCTCCCTGCGATGATGGATCTCACATCCTCTATTATATTCTTCATCTTTCGGTCATCCTCCTCCTCGGGTTTAATTGACTCCTCATTGGGGATGAGAACATTCTCCTTCTTTGGGTTCTTTGGGATTACCCTTTATAGGTTTTTCCTTTATAGGTTCCCAGGTTCTTCAGTTGTATCAGAACTAGGGGTGTTTTTAGATGTGGATAAGGAGTGTTAAGTGTTATTAGGAGGCGTGACATGCAAGGTATTTCTCTTGTTTATCCGTTCATTAGGATTTATCTTTTGATGATGCCTCTGCGCACTGCTGATTGTTGGCATTTAGTGGTGGGGGATGCAATCAAGGTTCAATGATATATGATTTTTTGATTCCACAAATGTTTTACATTGACAGATAGAGTGTAGTAGTGGTGGGATGTGCACCAGTGGAATGGACTAGGAGACAAGGTGGCGACTCAGGAGGCAATGGATCATCATTTGGCAGGGATAGAGATCATGTGATGATGGCTACTGGGTTTGATAATGATGGAGTCAACATGTTTTTTGGTGGTAGTGTGATATGAAAGATTCTATTCCCACTGCGGTGCCTTTGGTTTGGAATTTTTATTTTGGACCTATTTTTGACATTTTACTCATGTATCCAGTCGATGTTGATGTTGTGAATGGTTTCATTCTCAGTAAATTTATTCTCATGGTTCGCAACTCGTGGAGGGATATGGACTCAAGGTGGTGATAATGTTGTTGAATTTTCATATTGGATAACATTTTTCTCATTTTATATCTGGCAAGGTGATTGGTTATGTAGCTTCCCACTTAACTAGAAAGAGGTTTATCAAAATAATTAAAAAAAGGAATTGGGATAGTGGACCTCATTCAGTGGAATAACATAAACCCATTTCAAAAGGAAATCAAATGGTAGTATGAATAAACATGAACTATTGTGTTGTCACCAACAGTTATAGATCCATGATATTGGTTCTCCATATAAAAATGGATTAGAGTATTTATTTTTGTGGAGAATCTCTTGAGGATGATGAAAAATGTTGGGGGAACATAGATTGGGTAAAACATCATAGTAAATTTTATGTAGTCAGGAACCATTGTGGGATGATAGTATACCTGTCCTCAATCCCAATTGGAGAGACATAATCATGTCTAATGAGCTCCAAATTTCCGGAATTTCATCTCCAAGGTGTCCTAAATTATTTTTGTTAGAATGATTCAATAAATAAGTATTCCATCAAATATGTCTTCATAGAGGACATTCTCTGAGATGAGTCTATAATAGATGAAAAAATTCTCCACCTGCCTTCTTATCTTTTTCCTTCAACATTAGTTGATAAATTCATCCCATTATAGAGGTTCTAAGTAGAGGGTTTAATCAATTAAATTATTCTTCCATATAATGACAATTAAATGTATTTCCTATGAGGAGTTGGGGCCATTATGATTATGATCTTGAATTTACTCATTGAGAATGGATGGTGTGATCAATCATTAATGTTCCAAATGTAATGTGAATTTATCTAGATCAATTCAGTTTGGTATGTGACAATGTTTTCCAAGGAATATAACCATTCATTTTGAATTTTTTTTATCTAAGACATATTATCATCAAATGGAAATATGGACATCAAATTACATGAGCTCTTGTGTAAGGATATGAGAACCTCCTTTTTGACAAAATAGTTAATATTGATTTTTTGATGACCAACTATGAATCACCAAACTTTTGTAATTATGGAACATAGATATTGAGATCCAAAAAAGTTATAATAAAGAGTCACTAATATTCATCATCATGGATGGTGTGCCCCTTTAATGTTGAATTTTTTTATTGTCACATCCCACACTGATATTTGTTTGGTTTTCTTGTTATGATTTTCATTGTACGTCAATGTGTTTTTATAATATATTAACCAGACTCATGATGTTATAAAATATGATGTAACATCTATAATCAATTGATCATTGAATGGAAATTATTCTACAAGGGAGAATATTTTTCCATAGTGTAAAAAATCATGCGACTAAGGGAGTACTCGCTATTGTAATTACCCAAATCATTTTTATAAGCTAAGATGTTGTTGATATATTACACTAGAGAAATATCATAAAGGATCAGTAGTTTCCCCTGGACACGTTCCATTATATTTGGTGGGTGTATAAAACATTAATTGAAATAAGTTAATGTGTCCAATAATTTTTCATCCAACTAGTAGGTAGTGACATTCTCGATTTTTTAGACATAACTACACTTTCTTGAAAATATGGATAAATCATTCTAGTTTTTTGCCAAGATCCCTTGGGATCCAATCAAATATCAAAATTTTCATATAGGGTGAAATATCAATGATGTTATGGATCTTCCATAATTCCATATTTATTCTAATCTCTCTAGTAAAGAATATGACAAATTTCCCTATATGACCTTGAATTCCAAGATCAATGGGTTTATCTCTAGATTAAGGGCACAAAACATGCTATCTATTTTATTAATATCAATTGGATTCTTCTATAATTTGGAGGATTAAACCACTAAATCATCCACATATCACTTCCCATGTTTATTTGAAATTTATTAATGAATTTATGCACAAATCATTGGTAACATTTTCAAGAATTAATCTATCAAAGGTGTATTGGGTGGTAATAGTAAATTCCTAAAAAGATCTAAATGTATTATTCTATTGATCATTGGGGATATATCATGACATTAATATTTATAGTGTTTCTATCCATTAATGGTAGTATCAATATGCTAGACATTATGTTAATCAGAAACTGTTTGATTAAGAAGGGTATGTCATCCTTCATGTATAGTTAATTGATATCATAGAGGTTGATAAAACAATAATTTTATTATATTAATTATTTTTTGGAAGAATTATGGAAAATAAATGTGAAATTTTAACTCCATAGAGAAGTAGATTTTATCATATTACATACATTAGCCATTACCATAATCAGGTGGGATGGGTGAATTATCATGGGATCCTATTTATATCCACAATGTATAACAAGAAGACTCAAAAATAGATTCGGTCCAATGGATCTTCAATGATTACTATATACTGATTTATATAAATATATTACCACATTTCATTTGGAATTCAATGTACTAAATTTTCCCATCTGGTGGAACTACACTAATAATCAATTTTGTCTTTAGGTTATCCTCTTTATCAAGGTACACCTATATAAACTCTTTTATGGCAGTGTAAAATCTTTCAAATGTATTATGTTATTAATTAAAATTGAAATAATTGACAATTTGGGTGAAAATGGGGGTGTTTAACCCCTCATGAACTCACAGTTTTTGGGTTCCTTCACCTTCACATATAGGGGATGATTTTTCATAAGAGTACATGTTATTTTTTATTTATATAAAGATGATGTTTGTATATTTTCGGTTCATAACCATTGAAATAATTTTATATGTTTTTTCCCAACTTGATAATTCATCAGATATCCATTTATTTATAGATGGTTAACCCTTTACCATATTACACATGGGAGAGGAATCTATTGAAGGTGATCTGGACAAGTATTTGAATTTTTCCAGAAAAGGATTTTTTTCCATCATGCTCACCTATCAATAATATGAGAAATAGGTGTCTTCTGAGAAATTAATTTTTCATGAAATGATGAATTATTATATTAGGATGGGAGTTTTTTCGTCTATAAATCGGATTGTTAGTAGAAAAATTCTTTTGATGTAATTCTAAGAATTCATTTAGGTGGAGTTCATGTCATTATAGATATTAACATGCTTAGATCATTCAAACTGATGATACATTCCACTCTTTTTTTAATACTAAACATAGATGTAATTGGTCTCCCATTAGTCAATGGATTTAGAAAGACTATGGAGAAAAAATATATTTCCATTGATGGAAAATTTAAAAAATAGAGGATACAACTAAGGAATGAGTGCCTGAAGGTATAACAAGGGCCTCAAAAGTATGGAACTGAAAGAAGTGTCTTGAGATACTACCAAGAAATATATATTGTATACCAATTCCCACAGAAATATCATTATTTAGATCATACTCAGTAGATTTTTCTTACACAATTCATATCCCTAAATTTTATTGTTTTAGGAGGACTAATAAGAAAAAATTTATATCATAGATTATGGAGAAGCCCAATGGTGAGAAGATTGTTCTTAGTTTCACTATCCACTAATAACAAAAATAGATTAACACCATTGATATTTCCTAAGACATGGAGGTGGAATATTCTACCATCCATTACTACACTAACAGATTCTCCAAATAAGAATATGTTTCTTTAACTCTTCCTTATTGTTTTATTCTATCCATAAGGATTTAGGGATAAACACTTTAGTATTAATACCAAGAAATAATCTTAGGGACTCAATGATATCCTTGTGATGTTCTATAGAATTATTTAATTTATTAATGATTGAGCACTGATCAGAGATTCTAAAATTGTTCTTGATCATATTTTAATTTGATTCGAGGGAAATATTTCTATGGTTGGGTCATCGTTCCATGAAAGGGATTGTGCGAGGACCATCTAGATTTGTCAATGGTTCTTATCCATCACCATCAAAATTTTATTAATGGATGTATAGTCATGCATTGGCTAGGTTCTCAAATAATAAAATTGTATGTCGATATGTTTTAAGGGTTATTGTTATAATTAATTATTTCTATCGTGTTTAGAGAAATGATTCATTTATGTTGTAGTCGATACAATATCATTTTCTCATATAGTAACCTAGTCATCATCCATGAATGAGGAACATATTTCCTTGGAATGAGATAATTATAGTGCCTGTACATGAGGATTTTTTAGGTTTTATTCATCAACAATATTAACAAAATATTATACCAATAAGATGACACTTATAGCGGAATACCATTGTTCCAAATTAGAGGATTATTCTATTGAATAAAAATAAATATAATTTTCTCCCAATATCGATGGAATGAAATAATATTGGTACATGTTAGATTTGGGATTGATAGAGGTTTCTTATTTTGTTGTGAATTTGGAATTGTAACAATAAATATATGGAGGATTTTGATACTATGTGTTTCACGATAGAGGGTGAATTGTATTGGGGAGGTATTGGTGGATTCTAACATAAAAAATATTCCCATACGCTCATGGGGTTTATTTTTATCCTATCTAATCGTCGACTTTTGGTGCACCACTAATTGAAAAAACCTCCCAATAAAATGTATCTCTATAAACACATGGCGATGATAAAACACATGTGACATGAACATGGGGATTTACTATGTTAAAAATTCTATTATCCACGTTGTTCTAGAAATATTACTTACTGGTGAAATAGTTTTGGAGGGTTTTTCAATGGAAACAATGTTATAAGGAATTAGCATAATGGTTCTCTAACTCAATATCACGTGAATTCCTGATATATAAAATAATGTGAATATTTTTATCCATGTAAAATATGACGCATAGTGAAACATTATCATCTATAATGTTGTATACCATGTTATTCCTATCACAAAAGTTCCTTGAAATCTATCACTGATGTGAGCCTCACGTTTTATTCCTGAAATATGATTTTACTTTCATGGGTTTTTTTGTTGGGATTCATCGAACTAGATTATTTATATGGTGTATGATGCATCATATAAGTTGGTTTTCCCATATCGAGAATCATTTAGACAGTTGTGATGGGAGAAGCGATCTTTTCCATGTTCATTATATGGGCCCCTCAATATAACAAGCCATCTTACAGAAAAATTGAACACTCCAAGGTATTTCAAGGATACAAGAGTTGGGACCCAATAATTTAATACATTCTCCACAAACATTCCAAAAATATGATTATGTGGGTTTTTAAAGTCTATATTGTACATCAAAACCTTCTACAATGTGATGATATAATTAAAACAATTTTTACTCAATGTTTTATCTATGAATAGTTGCTGACAATCATCCTGTGTGGGGTGGAATTGAATTGTTGAGGAATTATTGAGAAAAATATTAGTATATGGTAAATGATAATGGGGAAAATCTATTCTTCCATATAATGTAATAACATGAAATTGATAAAAAAAAATAAAGAGAGATTGTCCACCTCTTCCTACTCTAGGTTCCTAGTATTATGAAACTCTATGTGGAAATATACCTAAGATGACAGTATGTATGAAATATTACATTACAATATGTGAATTATGGGTTTGTGAAATTTATATTTTAGGGGATGTGGTCCACCCACTCAGTGTAAAATTTCAATTAGAGTTATTTTAAAACGCATTGGATATCTATGTATTGCATGTAAGTGGCAAGGGAAAAATCATATCATCCTTGGAAACATCCCCATGTTTATACACCCATGTTTTTCTAATCAGTTGTAATGTTTGTAAAGCTTCCAATAATTGTGAAAATTCACATTGATCTAGTGGATAGGTGCCCACATTTACTTTTGGTATTTTCCTTGGGTTCAAAGTGAACAATTCCTTAGTCCCAGATGATTTGTAGATGGAAAGTGGTTGATTAAACACTGTCGTGGATAAAATAGGGTAATCATAGACCTCATACGGATCAATATGGTATCACAAGAGGATTTGGAAACTGCTATGGTGATAAACACCATGCTACAACAGAAATGATGTTAAATATGAATCTGTTTAGGTCATCTTAGTATGATCAAGAATGATTGAATATCATCCATCACATTACCATTACTGAGATTTTGATGGGTGTTCTAGAGTGATATGATTATTGGGATCCCAAGGCTAATGGAATATCATTAAACATGAGTGTGTATACCACCACATTGTTTCAACGATAAGAGTGGATCCCCTAGGGAAAATCATCCACATCAGGTTCATCATAGTTATCATGCATCTAATTTTTTGGGTGAAATTTTTTGATGATTTTCTCCATTGACATTGTTAGTGCAGAATAATCAATGTCATCAATAGGGGGACTATCATTGGTCCATACAATAGGAGATAACTAAATACATTACACAATCCCCGTATTTTAATATTCCCATGTAAAAATTTCTCTTTTATGATACAACATTGTACTGTATTAAATCTAGTATTTATATATTGGATGATTTGACTATAGAAACTGGAGTCATGATGTTATGGAACCAAATGAATTATGTGCTCATCCTTTTATAATTTATTCTCATGTGTTTTATGTTTTATGAGGATTATAGTATATTTTGAATTTTTGGGGAATAAATCACTGAACTTCACCCACCATTTCTTCTATATATATGAAACACTTTTTTAAATGAGAAACTATTAGTAGGATATGTGAAGGGTCATATGAGGTTATAACATGATTATAATTGTTTTAGTTTCTAGGATATCCCACATGTTTTCATTATCCTACACATTACAATTTTATAGATATTATTTACCTCAGTAAATAAAATTTTATATATAATATTTTTAGCATGCTAGTGTAGGGTGTGATTACGATCTCTATTTGTTCATTACCCTGGGTAAGAGTGTAATCATCTGGGAGATCCTGCAAAGGGTTGAGGATATTTTCGACTATAATGGATCATTATTTAGGAAAACCAACATAGCATCTGGATTTATCTTATACTATGGTAACTATAATAGCATTACACTAGAACATGAGTACACAACCCCAAAATTCAATGTTCACTGATTAGTATTGAGGGCATAAAGGGTGATTGTGAGGAGACTATACCATATGAATGTAAATAATAATAACGATATAATAATATTAAATGTAGTTATAAATAATAGGAAAAAGTTCTCAAGAAATACATCAAATGAGAAAAGTAAACATATAAAATTTTATTATAGTAATAAAAATGAAAAAAAGATAACCTATAGGACAATATTACATGTACGAACATGAGGTAAACATAAATTATGATAATTTATGACATCTAGAAAGATCTTGGACAAAATTCAAAATCATAACCCACATCACATGACCCATATTCCATTTTTTAGCAACTCGATTATTGAATAAGAGACCTTACCTTATATATTATGAGACATATACAGTATTCATGCCTCCTATAATTTGAATGCATGTTATGATTTTGAAATTAGTAGATCACCACCAATGACATACCAATATAATATCCATATGTATATGAGTTCTTGGAATGTGAAACAACTAGTAACCAAAACAAATCTCTCAACCTACTATACACATGCTCGACTAACCTCATGTGAGTTGATATATTCCTAAAACAACATGAGTTAGGAAATAAGATTCCAAAACATATCACATTGAATGTTTTTTGGGCCTTACTACCCATCCCATACAAAAAAAATTTATATTCATACTATAACCAAAGGAAACATCACAAGTCAACCACAACACCAAAAGGGCAATCTAGAAACATTATCATGCACCTCAAGGTATTCCAAACTGTTTACTGATTTCTATATCAATAACCAGAACATACCATATATATATGTAGATATTCATGATCACATATGATGATATCAATCACAAACATTATCATATGTCCATCCTTAAAGTATCCATAAAAATAATAATTGCATTATGATCACCCAATGATTATTAATCTGTAGAGGATATATAGAATAACTAGTAGAAGAAAATCACATGGGGCCAATCATGTGTTTACATGACCCCAATATCATTATACACCATGGTGAACCAAAATAACCAACAACCTCTGGCCGCAGCTCAGAAAATCATTGTCTTCATCCATGGAAATAGTTAACACCATTCACATCATAAGGGATAACTACATTTTCCTATTCATAGTGATCAAAATTACATATATCCACCTAAATGTCACCATTCATGTTCCCAATGAACAACATCAGTCATCACATCCCATGGTAACGACAACAAATGCTTGTGTCATTATGGCCACCAAACTCTAAACCCATACATGATATAAATCGAAGCCTTTCAAGTTCATAAATAATATCTTACCCATTTAAACACACATAGGTATCTCAAAAAATTATAAATATCACAATCAGTCCCATTCCAAGATGTTCACATCACCAAACCCATTCTTGATTGTAACACAACACATAAACTCAAATATATATATATGTATATATATATAAATATCCAAGAACCAGAAACCCAAGTTATGCAGGACTCTCCATGGAAAGAAACAATGGATGGACCTTTTACGATCTGATGATATTTTGTAATCTATAAACAAATATTTATGTAGGGAGAAATCAGAATAAATACGTGATGAGAAACACTATGAAATACACCTAGTGGAAAATACATTCACCAAAAAATTCTCTCTACAAAAAATGACATAATGAAATGAAAATCATTATGTCCAACCTCAAAAGAGGAATAAAGATGTAGTGAAAATGATTTTATATTTTATTCATATGTTAGTAGATGAAATGATTCCCAGAAACCCATTAATATTTTTATTAAACTATTCAAATAATCATTTGCCTAAAATAAAACTGGATGCATAAAATCATGATGTGTCCCACCAGGATCATGGTGTGTGTTTCCCCTCTAAAATCCCCTAATACTTATTTCCATTTCATCATAATGAGACACACATTCGTTGAACCCTGAATTTACTACCTAGGGTCACATCAGGATGTGAACCATCCCATCATGGTGTGATGAACATATATGGGTTTGTCATTTTTGTGTGGAATTTACCTACAAATGCCACCATCATGGAACAACCACACCCATAACAACATGAATTCCCCGTCTATAAATTTTTCCCAACACCCAAAACCCTTAAGTATATCTTATAAATTTTATTTTACCATAATGTATAAGGTGAACCTTATATATTGTCAAATAACAACGCGATCATCTGACTCACATTGAGAATTACCCTTTTATAGCTATTTTTTACAAATGTTTGAAACTATTTGTTTTATGATAAAAAAAATGAAAAAGACTTATCCATTTATTGGAACATTCTAGAAAACCAAATTTATGTGGAAATCCATTGTTAGGGAATGCAATTATGTCATCTCCAAAATGTTATCACAACCATCATAAAATAGTGTATTTTGTCATGATGTTCAACCACTTCCCCCCACCATGATCTTCTACACCATCACATGGTATTTTTCGTGATATAATATTTTATCCCTAGGAATAGTACAAATCATGAAAATGGAATAATAACAAAAAAATAACAAATTTGAATCCTAAATATATAATAAATTAACATGATCTACATGAGAACCAAGTTGAATTACCAATCCTAAATGCATGAGTAATTATAGCCTCCCTAACATATGTAAGTTAATCCCTATAAAAACACTGGTGACATTAGGGAACAGTAACTAATGTATGGTCTTCACACTCTCTATATTCCTAAGATACCAAGAAAAAGACAAATACATCCATCTAGTACCAAATATCTTATCTAATCAACTTAATTAAGTTGATTCCATCGAGGTAAACTCCCCACCATAGGTATAACCTACTTTTCTATCTATCAGCTCGACCAACCTAAGAAATAAACCTGTTATTCACATCTATAATAGTTGAAAAAACGTGTTTCAACCATCACACACCATCCAAAATAAAAATGACTCGCACTATTATCCCATATTAAACTGAACCCCCATATTTTACATGAAACCAATATATCAATCAACTATTATGAACCACATCAGATTCATATTCCTCAAAAGACATCTGTTTGATCTATTTATCAAACATTTGTTACATGTACCGAACCAAATTATTTAAACTATTATAATCACATTGATGGTTTACCATAATAATCACACTAATAAAGTACCTCATAATATATATTTTCCCCCAAATTTTCTGAGATTATGTTGGTTTTATCAAGGTATTTAAACAAATCCCGAACACCATAATTACATTCATATATATAGAGTCACACTCACTACTACACACTACCCCTACAACCTGGTATCATATCCATTAAATAAAACTATACAGGAAGAGGTATCCCAACTACCAACATTCAATATTTCTCCCAATACTCCCACACATTCTAAATCCTAATGGGATCCACATCCCTCAACAATTTCTGAGAACACCTACAAAACCACTAAAAATGTATAATATGAATATATTCTTAATAATTATTTATCAACTAATCACACAAGTCCTGTACATGATGAATATGACTGCACAGAAAAAAATCCTCATTGATGGCCCACTCCATGGTGGCCTCTTTGAACTTATGCATTGGATGTCCTATTGAATATATTCATTTCATCATGTATGTATTCAACGAGTTAAACTACATGTGTCATCCAAATCCACATTATAACATAGTTTTTTTAAATATTCTAGGTTTAGATCCACAATCAGTACTCGCTTTATTGCCTCCAAAACAATTTCTATTCAAACTGTAGAGAATACATTATCCTCAAGACATTACCCATGCTTAATGTATCTACCTTCACATTTTGAATAATCTAACAGGATCAATCTACCCGTTGTTTCATGGGTGTGTATTTCTCAAATAGAACTACCTCAATGTCATTTGTTTTCAACCACCAACCCACATACTTGTCATACTATACATTTATGTCTATTAGGAATCATCCTGATCATGTGTGTATATATATATCAATCGTCACCCTCTTCTCTAGTGGTGTCTCGATGTGATCAAATATTACCATTGTTGACTCAATGTAGTACTTATCCACTTAGGTTATAACCTTTGCATCGAATAAAGGAAGATATTTTTACATGAAATATGATGTCGGTTAATCTATGAATATATTATCTACCTAGGATCCCCCAATAATTGATCTGGATAGCCCGTACTAGGATTTCCATGATCTAATAATCCAACCACTCCCCTAGCTGCACATGTTGTTTTGGTACACCTGTATACCTTCTATCCTTTAACAACGATTCATTCTATCCTTTGTCCCCAGTTTCCTCATTTATAGAACTACATAGTAGAATCTTATCTATTTCCTCATGATTCTTCCATAGTGGTCATATATGTGGTATCTAATAGATAAATAAATAACATTATAAATATATGTAGAATACTATAAGTATTGTAAATTAGTAAAGTTAGAAAAGGTTTTGTAAATCACCATCTCTTACCCCTATAAATTTCAATGATGTCACATACAATCTATCCTCATGTAATAGCATGCCTATGTTTGGGTCATGTACTATACACAATATACACATGCATTACAACATACTTATTTAATCTAGGAATCACATACTATTTTTAAAATACTAAAATTTCATGAATATTCTATTTGATAGAAACACTTATAGGATGTTTCTGGAAAATTAAATCCCCAAACCCTTTCCATTAAAAAATAAAATATAAATTGAAATTTAACACCCACATTTCAATGATGACAAAAATTCATAAAATGATGCAAGATTTTCACATCTTGCCTCCCTGGCCCATTGTATGTTTTATATTTCTATAAAATCACTTACTAATGAATCACAATCAAATAACTACATTTTAACCATTTAGACCCAAAAAAATTAGAATTTCCTTGTTAACATGGTCTTCAGTCCATTTATATTATGGTTATGAATGCAAAATGGATTTCATCCAGTGTCTAGAAAAAATTCAAAATCATCGATCTAAGGTGATACAAATTAAAAATAGAAATCCAACAATGTTTTTTTATCTAATACTCATATGTTACCACGTTATAACATCTTTTCCTAGATCATTATATAGTAACTCAATCTGTGTTTCAATTGAACATGTATGCATGTTACCATATGGAGATGATTTTCAACTATATACTAATGGTCTATGATGTTATAGTGGGAATAATATATCATAATGAATAAAATAATAAAAATAAAACAAATATAACATATGAAAATAATAAATATTGGAAATAAAAATACAAAATTCAAATAAAATTGGTTATGTAAACATCAGAAATTCCATTCCAATCACAAAAAATTCAACACATTACTTGTATACCAGAACATATATACAATCACATGGTAACCAAAAATAAATTTCCCATCCTACATCAAGGAACCACCCAACCCCTTTTCTAAACCAAAAAATCGAGACTATAGACTATTTTTACCCCATCACAACTAAGAATTTGATTCTGGGTTCATTCCCTTACCAAATCATTAAGACATATGTTGAGTGTACTTCTTGAAGGGGCATTGCATGGTGTAAGTGTGAAATCTGTAGGCTACCCACAATGGATTCTAATGATAATATCCATATTTATATGAGTGAATGAAAGGTAAAATAACCCTAAAAAAGAACAATAGTTAACCAACTCCACTCTTGATTGACCAAGAATGAGAAAGCCATTAATTTTTTTGGCTAGTTCCAGAGAAGAATGAAGTACCCATATTCTGTCAACCTAGAATTATCCTCATCATATAACCTTGCTCAAATGTTACAAAATCCGATGATAGGCATAAGAAATATAACAATACTGAGTCTACCATGATTTCCCAATGGTAGGAGAAAAGAAATATCACTATTACTATAGAAATTTAATCCCTTTATCAATTATTGACTCAAAATACCCAACATACAAAATATATAGGGCTCGCATCATGATACCATCCAGTGATCTCAATAACCACCATGATCGCATGGATATTATCATCATATCCACCCATAAAATGATGTTCAACATATAAACCACTAATCCCCTCAATTTATGTATCTTACCATGCACAAATTGTGGAAACCCCACCTCATGGGTGCTACCATGTGTGGAAATGAGTAAAACATAGCCTTATCCCCCAGTGTGTGTTCCAATTTCCATCCACATACATTAATAACATATAGAACCACAATAAATTCCCATTGAAATGGTTAACATCTTTTTTATCTTTCCAAGAAAAAAATTCCCACACTCTATATGATTGAAATCACCCCTTGTCACATGTGTTACATCCCTCACATTTCCAAGAAACCACATTAATCATCACATCCCTAGATAACATCATAAAAACCCTAAAAAATAATCACCTTCAAACTATGAGTCCTCATATGATACTAATTCAAACCTTACTAGGATATAGACAATATTTTTGGTATGTAAAAATATGAATGTATGAATTATAAGGGATATGAACATATTTTCTGTCTATTATTGGTTTCATACACAAAAATACCCAAAACCAATTATCATAATAAATTAACCAAATTTACATAATCAAAAAAAAACATAGGAATAACGTAGCTATAATATATAGTATTCTCTTCATATAAAACCTATAACAAATTTCATACCAATTGGAATAAAGTAGGTAATCATGAAAAAACTCTTTATTGAGTGAAATATGGAAGTAATAAAAATATTATGAGAGAATACAAAAACAAACATCCATGAGTAGCTATCTTACACATGTCTACTCCATGAAATGAACAATTTGAAGAATTTACAATAATCTCATATTTTATCCAATGAGGGGTAGAGAAAGAGATAAATGTAATATGAGTTTAATAATGGATAATGAAAAAATGAGCTCAAATACATATTTTAATTGTTCTAAAAAATAATAATAATTTATTTAAAAAATGTAGTCTTGGTAGGCCATCGGTTGACCCACCTAGCTTACAACATGTTTTTTCATCCAGGAATCCCATGACGCATAATGCCTCTAATTGTGATAAAGAACACCTCCATCAAACCGTAAATTCTATGAATATATTAAAAATGGTATTAACCTACACTTAATAGATTGATTGCACCAAAATGAAATGCCTTCATAATGTGGATCAACCCATGAAACCCCTTTTTAGCCCAACCATTCCATTCATGGTATTTATCCCCAACTCAATTATTTTGATATGTCTAAATCGCTTACCTATCTCTCAACCCTAATGTAATGTCCTTACCTATAGACTGAAAATTATATATTATCACACCAATAAATGGCCAACTACATCAGAGTGTGACTTCACTAATTATGCCTATTATTTAATAAACTTTTATATATTTTATTATAGGATAAAAAATCATGTATCAATCACCAAGATATTTTATGATGTTGTTAGAAACATATAATATCATCTGTCCCCATAGTAATGGTATAACCATTGATCTTCAAATACTATTTATCTAATAATTTATTTTATGTATCCTTTTGACCTTTGATTTATCCCTATATAATGAGTTGGTATTATAAATACATAAAAATTCTAAACCTCATCCCCAGAAACATATTGAGACATAATTCAGGTCATGAACCAACACCCATAAAACCTTCATAGTGTCTAAATACACTTGATATATATGATATTACACTTTAATAACCACTTATAAATAAATTATCCATTATAATGTATACATATGTTGTAGATCCTACATCCTCATCTTGTGGGTACATTCCTAGTTTCGCTGACCCAACATGATCATCATTCCTAATTAAAAGATTATACGATTGAGAATAATGGTTCCCCACATCCATTGTACTAGTAGAATGAAATGATGATTATGAAACTATGGATTAAATCATTGACTATCACCCAAAAAAATAAAACAATTCCTCCATGAATACAGTATTCTATAGGGACTTTTAGACTATCATCACATTAGAATCCATAAAAATCATAATTATCCATTAAGTTATGTAACATAGGGTTTATTGTGGTGATGACACAAATATTTCTTCTAGATACTCATTAATCCTTGATTTTGGAATGTCTATGGTAATATTATTGTTTCCCCTATGACAAATTCTATTTTAGTGCTTTTGTTTCCTGAGGAAGATCCTATTTGTGAGACAAGGATCTTTTCCATGAGTTTTATTGTTTTTATAAAATGAAAGAACTCTATGGTTGTGTACATAATTGGGATAACCTATATGATTTTTTTAATAATATTAACCTATTGAGGATATTCAATTAGTTAAAATTCTGTAACTTAAGGAGGTCCACTGTGATCAAATTTGGTGTTGACAGTTACTCAAAGAGTTCACTTGTAAGGCCGAGTTAGTAGGTTATGTCTCACTAAAATTTTGATGTGTAATTTTTTCCACCATGTGGTAGGTATAATAAGGATTTTATTTTATGTTTTATGATTTATGATTTTATCTACATGTGTGGAATATCCTGGTGTTGGGAAAATAGTGTTCTGATACTACGATTTACATGTATCTTGAAGGGGGGGGGGGGGGGGCTAAACAGAAGAAATATAAACTTGTATATATTTTTGATAGGTAGACATTTAATGATGATAATTCTAATTGGTGTGATATTTCATTAGTAACTCCCATGTTTTTGTTGTTGTAGTCTTGTCCTGTAAATTTCTTAAACCCATGGAATAAGGGTAATTAGTGTCAAATTACTCTAGGGAATGACTCTCAAAGTGATTGATAGTGGTTACATTAGTTAAATTTCCCTTTTGGTTCTCTAATTTTGGGAACATCATCATGGAGTAAGGGTTTCCAAATCACCCAGAGTAATATCTCTTACGGGGTTGATGAATTATTCTTTATACATGTTGATTAATTCCTTTATACCCTATTCATTACAACTATTGTTTGGAAATGTGGGAGAGGGTTTTCAAGAGTCATGGATGATTCATTAGTCACCGTTTGGTTATAAGTATATCAAATATCATCGTATAGGTACCTATTAGTGCCATTGGAGTCAATGGAATCTATACTACCTTCTTGTTAGTGGGATTTGGTTTTTGAATAAGACCTTGAATGTCGAGTGGAAAACATTTTATAATTATTAATGAAAACCATTAATAGGAATTTGATGGTGGGGGATCGTAATGTTACTCATCTTCTCAAAATTAAAGGAGAAGAAATTCATGTTGTGTTCACCAATTAATGTTTCATTTCTATATGATGGAAAAATGGCATGGATTCACATAACAGTCATTCTCCAGTTTCAGGTGCTTACCATTTCCTATGGTCGATAGCATATCATCACATGGGTGGTGGGGGTGGAACCTTTAATCATAACAGGAAGATGGTAGGTAATCATATCATTATAAGGATGATTTTTTGTATGATATATTTCTATATATTTAATACATAACAGTGAATCCATTTGTAACACCTTCCTTCTGAAAGATAGTTAGTTACCTCACTATCTACCCTATTATGGCAACGAACATTATGTTAGAGGTTGTGTGTTTTGAGAATTTAGACAGTTCATTCAGCATCACTATGACCAGCCTTTAAGGTATTATATTCTCATTCCCAATGGAAAATTATTGATCATATGTTCATCAAAAAATGAATAATGAGGTACATAATTCTCATTAAATAATGAAGACTGTGTGATCTTATGGTCATAAAATACAAGAATGTTGACTCATGTTCTGCACATAAACTAAGGAATGTCATATCATCATATTCCAATCACTTAAGGAATTATTGGTCAAAAAATTGTCATAAATTTTATATAGTTTGTTATATTATTATATTAGAAAAGATATGTCAATTTATCTTATGAATGTTTCATAAGAAAGGATTGTTCTTCTTATTATTATCACATCAGAAGGGATTAATAATCTTATGATCATTTCATAAGGTAATGGTTATTATCATATGATAATCACATAAGGAATATTGGTTCATATAATTATCAAAAATTTTGGATTAATGGTTTGTGTTATTAAAATTACATAAGGAATAATTGGCCATTTTATGATCATCACATATCAGATGGTTTTCATGTGGGACATAGTTGAGTATGAAAGTGATGACTATTTACAGAGTACATGTGGCATTTGTAGGATCTCATGTTTTCATATGTGTTTATATCTCTTTAATTTAAGATTAAACACATAATTATAGCATAATGTTAATACCCTGAGGTCCTGGGGGTATCAGGGGTGTTCAAGGTTTGTTCGGATAATGGAACCCAACATTTTTAGAAAAACAGCAGGGACACGCGGGGCTACAAGAGATACATGGTTTTACAAAAAATTGTGGATGGAGGAACACAACAATGTGATAGTATCTATAATTTTTTACAGTTGGATGATACGTGGTTTTCACACATTTTAGAAAAATGTGTTCACTAACCGTGTGAGGTGACCCTCTATACATTTCAGGGTGCAAAGTTACTACTTAGTGTGTCCAACCATGCGTCCAAAACATGTGGCCTGTTATTTTGAGGAAAAATAAAAAATTTCCACTTAAATAATCTTATAACCTAAATTATAATTCAATTTTTACCTGTGGATATTATAACACCCTTTGTAGATCCTTTTATGCTGAAATATATCTTTTGATCTCGTTCTTCCACAAGAACATGGAATCAACCACTGTTGGACTATTTGGATTTTCACCAGTATGTACTCCATTCCATTTGTTTCATTATTATTCTTTTTTGGTATCTTATACAATATTTAGGTATAATATTATATTCCATATTTTCAATGTTTTTCAATGTTATTTTTTCTTATTTTGATCTTCTTTGAATCAAAAGAAGATACATGATGAGCATGATACTACGATCCTATTACATTTTTTGTGTACATAACCTGAGTGGTTTGATGCTTCATAGAGCATGTTTCCACTGTTTTTCCCATCGGATAGTTCGGCGAGGCCCCAAAAATGAATTGAATAATTATGTAGAACACAATAAAACCTATTAGGGATGAGCACTAGATCCTTGAGACTTGTTGGATGTTTCCACAACCAAGGTCCAACATGGGTTTTGACTTTGAGATTTTACCTTTTTTATACCACACAAAACATGAGTATTTTTCATGCGTAGTTGTAGGAATCCAATAATGGACTAAATAAATTGAATTGACTTTTAGTAGAAGGCAATTACATCCTATTAAATTGTATGATTTAGATAAAATGTTTTCTATTTAATTGTTATGAGTGGGTAAAATCATGGAAAATGAAATGTTATAAGATGCGAATTTGATTAATTGAGATGTTAGTGGATTCCTTGTTGTGTATAATACTAATCCTAACTCGTTCGTATTCCATTTATATTATTCCTTGGTTCAAAATCATATTAGTGGACGTCATAGATGATATTTCTCATTGGTTTCTAATTCCATGGGATTCTTTGGGCCTTGATACCCGATGGATATAGATTTCTTTATCTCACAGTGACATGGTCTATAAACATGATCATTGTTCCATAATTACAGTGTAACCTAGTTCCAATTGATATTATCAAGGGACTCAATGAGGATTCCTTGGTCCACTATAACTTGAATCCGACCCCGTGGGGTCTAGCACTACATATTATAAAAAATTGTTTTGGAAAATGGGACATGCTAGATTATATGACTCAACCATGGTTGTTATGACATCACACATTATATGAAATGACCATAGAAGATTTGATATAAAGGTTATATGGAATTCCCCAGGGTTATATGAGATATTGTGTATAAAACATGACAATTGTGATTATTTCTTTTTTCATACTACTACCTCATGATGGCAGCAGGAACATTTCTTTTTAGGGAGACTTGTATTGTTGTATACGATCACATGCTTGTATACTTTTCCCCATTGAAGTTTTTCAGTCAATGCTAACATACATGTTTCATTATGCAATCTTAATTCTCATATATTACATACCTAGAATTTTTTTTAAAAGTCAGGGGTGGTGAACTACAAGGATTGGATCTCTAACCCTATTTGGTCCGTCATTGGATAACTGGATAGACTATACTGATGTTGGCATAGAATGTGTCAAGCACTAATATTTTGATTCTTGTCATGTTTCTCCTTAAGATAAGGGGGAGCATAAGACTGATCTAAGGCTCCTGATTCTATATGACGAAATTGGTTATATTATTTTTTGTACAGTTTGAAATATGTTTTGTACACAAGACATGTATATATATATATTGGTTTCTTTGTATAGATATGACATGATCATCATTAATTATATGATTCAATTTATAATTTTATTATATTCATGTTTTATCATTCATTCGCTTGGACGTGTTACTGGCCAGTGTCTACATATTTGTTTCAGTATCCTAGGATGTTTATATATTTTCATATATTTTACTATTTTTTATATAATTTATTCCATTGTGTTACAATCTAAAAATATCTAATAGTCTCATTAGAGACACACCGTAGGTCCCTGCTACTAGTTGGAATCCTCTATCATTTAGGGAGATACACTTGAGGCCATGTGGCCAAGAAGGCTTGGGGCACAATTCAATGGAATTTGGGTGTGTGGTGTTAAATATTGGTATAAGATCAATTATAATTTTGAATTTACTATTTAGGGAATATAGAAAGTGCATTGGGAAAAATTTTAATTCAGTAATGTGTTGTTCATGGGAGTATCTTACCCACGTACATGATGAATCAATCTTTTCTCAAATGGAAATTCTTTTTTTCATAATTATTTCAATTATAGTTAAATTTATTCCACAGTTTGGCTAATGAAATTAATTATGATTTTTGCGTTCAATTTATTTTATACCAGATGAGGAGATAGTATTTCATATCATGCATCATCCTTAGAAGTTGTTATAATTCACATTCCATGCATAATTCGATGACATATAGGGAACATTTCTTGACAAAAAGACATTGTGATATTGGTATTGTTTGATATAAATTCTTTTTTGATAGTTATTATATGCATGAAATTATAAAATATGATAGCTTCATAGATTTTATGTCACCACATAAACTATTTATTCATGGTTAGGATACATCATACCCCTTATGAATTTAATTTTGGAATGTCAATAATGGACCATGAGGCACATGGATGGGAACATGATGTGGTGTGGATTAGGTGGATTCCATATTTCACATCATGAGGTGTTTGGGACCTTATTAATTAGTATTGGTGAACCACTTGTCCCAATAATTTAAATTAAAATTGGAAATATATATGAATACAAAATTAACTTTAACTTACCGAAATAGATAACTTGACCTCGATCGATCTTTTGAGTGGGTAGTAAGTAGTGTATCTTATCACTTTCACAAATTTTTATTTCACATTATCTTGGATTTAGAAGTAGGAATTATGTTATAACAAAGATATAGGAAGGGTCTGACCTATCCTAAACTTTTAGTTGTGAAATTTTCTTTAGATATTTCTAATCCGGGTGTTTTGATGTATAGACTCATGCCACCACGACGAACAGAAGTCCTACACCTAGATGGTGGTGATGAAATTTCTCTAAAGGTTATTGGAAATGGGATAAACATGGATCCTCATATAGCTATAGCTGAGGAAGTGGATGTCATTGTAGATACAAGTTCTGAGGAAAAGATCCATGATAATTTTAGATTCTTTCGGAAAACTTTTCCAGGAACAAAACATGCAGGCTCATCTATGGTTGAACGGAAATGTGTATTCTAGATGTTGCATCCTCCCATGTTATCGGGGGATGAAATTTCATGGGTTGTAGAGTAGTATAGTTAGGGTACTCTATCTAAATTTTAGATTCCAGAGACACATTCTTATAGGATTTATAATATAATGAGTTAAATGATTCAGGGAGAAACAAGGTGTTGGTTGGATGTTTTCAACTAGGATGAAAAACTGTGAGATATGGTTTCAGATAATTTATTAACTCGATTATATGGTTACCTTAACCCTGAGACTCTACGACCATATAATTTGAGTGAGTTAATTCATCTAGAATAGGGTGTGATGAATACTATATATTATACTACACACTCTATAGTGTTATAGAATTTTGTGAAAATATTACATGCAGCTTAGATATTGAGGGAGATATTATTCTAGGACGATATCTCACATGCCATTTTATCTTTGGTAAATATGTTCATATTGAAGACTATAACATATTTATTGAATTATGTGATAATAAAATTTATGAACCTGTGGGTAGTTGGTGGTGAAAATCAGAGAAGTATAGTATATTGACCAATAAATTGTAATTCTAGTGAAAATAAGTGGCATTTTGAGGCTTCTCATGAATAGAGTCAGATCTAGGATGCTAGAGTTGGCAGTGCAGTATTTTTATCATTGTGGAAGAGAAGGTCATGCGAGGAATTTGTTTCATCTCAACCTAGTCATGTTCGAATCTTGCGGTAAGATGGGATACATTCAGAATTTCTATCAGACAATCCATCCGGTGGTGACATGTATGTGTGAACTCCAACTACTGGTCTAGGAGAAGGTTTCATAGCTCCACATTAATCTTGGAGATGGATCATTACTTTTCTTTCATACTAAGGTGGGGTTTGTGGCTCGGACAGCCAAACTCTTTTTGTACCAGGATAGAAGAGTAGCCCTACTATGGGTAGTTAGGTTGTGTAACCAGGTTGTAGTTTAGGCAACATATATTCTATATAGTCTACCACTAAGCTCAAGGGTGTCAAACCATATATAGTGACAGATAAGATCTTAGTACCCAAAAATATATTATCTTATATTTTGGACAGAGTTGACACACATTGTTTCATATCTTTTCTTTTTTTGTAATGCCTTTGTGTTTTTCCTAGTTTTCTAAGCGTGTTATGAAACATGAAACACCATTTTGTGTTAGAACGGAGTACGTTCATTAGTTTAGGGATTTCACTCTTGATATTTTTCAGTGTAACTTAGTATGATTTCTCCTCTCTAAATGATAGGGCTTGAAATCATACTCAAGATAGATGAATGACACCAAAACACCCTAAGAGGGGGGAGGGTTAATCTGGGTGAAATATTTTTCTTTTAAATTGATGGATATTGTTCTTGTATTGGTAAGAACATGTTAAACCCGTATGAATAGGAAGTGTAGAAAATAAAAAATCACATGCAAACAAATGACACAGTAATTTTACTTTTCCCACCACTAAGGGCTACATCTAGAATACATTGATAGTGTTTCAGTCGTACCAAAAAACTAATCCTCACAAGTTATGGATTAAAAAAGTTTATCCACATCACATTGTGATAAGAACTCTACATTTAAAGGGTGTTACAGAAAGTACATTTTTTACCTCATATTACTTCTAAAAACTCCCCCTTGCTCACTACATTGGATGAATCTTCACTTTGTTTATCTACTTGAAGGTCACATCAGTGGGTTAACATTAAATCACGAATCATCACATATAAATAGATTCTAATTTGATGAATTATTCTCTTCAACAAATTTATATAAATTTTACCCACACTCATAGGATATGAAAAATACATTCGCAAATTGATTTGGTGACATTATAGACTCCCTTGACTGTTTTGTGTTCCACCTTATATCCTCTACATACTCTGTAGTGGGTAAGGTTTGGGGATCCCCTCTTCACGAATTGTCTCCATGTTACACCTTCTCAAAATGCCTCCACATACCATTTTTGGGTAATGTATCCATGTAAAGACTCTGTATACTGCCTTTACAAAACACTTTCTATAAGTTTCCCCTACTTCACATACTTCCTGTACAACGCGTACTAACCATCATGTTTTGTGTACTACACTACTCAGCCATGCACTAGTAGAGATTCCTATGTGAACCACACTATCTTTCATGGAATTTTCATCCTTATGAGAATCATTCTCATTGCATACTTGATTCTTTTTTGTGAACCAATTTAGGCTTCACCAGATGCCTTTCTTAATTTTTAATCTCTAATCCAGTCTCCTTGATGAAGGGGATTACTGCTCCTTATATATCTATAATGGATATGAGAAATACACTAATCATATATTTACCAACTAATTTATTGGGTATACCCATCACTATCTACCGCTCCTATCATGTAAACTGATGTAACCCTTGAACCTCAAGCCTTCTACACACAACACCCTCTTGTCCACATACCTTCAACATGAACTGATTTTTGTTCCACGAACCAATATGTGAACCATTCCCGTAGTTACATACGTAGTCGACAAAACATTCCCGAACATTCTACGCGGTCCATGCCCTATGAAATTTGGTTCCCTTCCTTGTCTAATTTTCTTTACCTTTCTTCATTTTTTTTCACTCAAATGGACAAATTCCTTATTTTGAGGCAAAATGTTTTGGAAAACATCGGGAAAATATGCTATCTTCAATGCTGTATTAGGCCATAATTGTAAGACCACACACCGTGCACACCCCTAAGTCATCCTTGTGTGGATTGATAAAAAACATAACCATACTAAATTATTATCAACAATCAGGATTGGTTCGAATAATATCCCCCTTTGGGTTTGTTGGAAATCTCTAGATAAAATCGTTGAAGTGCCAACGACGATTAAAACCTAAACCTTCACGATACAACTCAACCATCACATTATGTCTACGTGAGCAGTGGCCAGTGTAGAAAACATAATAGAGGACATGAATTGAGTTATCATGATTTTCTTCTCTCCCCAAAAGATTCATTTTTATTTCTCTATTTACCATCTTTCTTGTATCCCGAAACAGTCAGTTCACCCTTCCTTGAATTTATTCATCCCCCCATGGAAATAAACCCAATGAACCAAATCATGACTTATAGTGGTCAGAAACATCCTCCCCAGTAAATCATATTTCCACCATAAACCAACATCACTTCTAGAACCATTTTAAAACAGTCAAAATAACTAGGGAGAGGAGATTTTCATGAACTCCTTTTGTAGTTAGAGGTTGTGGAACCCCGAGGTTCAACCCATGTCTCTCAATCAGAGCCACTTCTTGTGGCTTCGTAAGAATACCACCCAGTTTCTCATTAGATCCAACATAATCCATTTTAATCATGCCTTGTTCAATAGTTTCATTTAGGATATGATATTTGTTTTCAATATGTTTCATACGAGAATGATGAACATGATTTGTAACATCCCTAGTATATAAAGAATATAGTGTTTACATATTTATTAAAATTTTTGAATAAAATATTAAAAATATTTTAAAGGGGATTCTATGTTCTATGGAGTACTTGATACACAAAAACGAGTTTCTTGGAAATCAAACATAGCACAAAACATTGATTTATACAGAAAAATATTAAAATAATATTATTTTTTTAAATGTTAGTTAACACATAGCTGTTGTATTGGTGGGAAAGAACATAACTTACTAAAACTTCATTTCACATGTTTGTTAAATGTTTTAACAATTACCCAATAAATTTTAGTGGCATAATATAAGAATTAATCCAACATTAAGCATGAAATTCTATAATACTCTTTAAAAGGACGTTTTACCGCCATTTGTTGGATAAAGATTTTTAAATCTAGATATTTTCACTTTTATATGTATTAATTGGAAATAAAAAAATTATTCTTTAGAATAGAGACATAAAAATTTACTTTGGAAGAAATTTTGGTATATTTCTGATAATGTTTTTTTAATTAATAGTGAAAAATACTGTATTTTAATTCCAAAATGCTTTTTAATATAATATATTTATATTGAAATATTATTTTGATTAATTTATTTTAAAGTGTAATTTGATTATATGTTATCCAATTAATCCAATGTTGGAAATTGGAATTAATTTCACTTTAAAATTGGACATAACAAATGTCAATATTTTGATAGTTATTATTACTTAAAAAACAATTTTTGTTTTGACAAGGGGAATTAATTTTAAATTAATTTATTCCACATATGTATTTTTAATTTCAAAAAATGAATTGAAATTTTTGAATTAGGAGGCCCTATTTTTTTAAATTAGTATCTTTTATTTCGATACATTATGAATATTTACTTCAGTAAATATTTTATTTACCCTGGATTTGATGGTAAATATGGTAAATAAGGGTAAAAAATATTATTATTATTATAATAAATTGTCCTAAAATGTGTCATAATCCTTTTGGTTGATATGTGAACGACCATGGGCATCCTTGGGTAGATATTGGGACCCCATGGAGCCACTTGAGAGTGATAATGACACTTTATATTAATTGATTTAATGTAAAGACAAAATTGGCATAATCTTAAATCATGCAGTAAATAAATTTTTTCATGGGGTTATATAAGTTATCTCTTCTACTATAAGTATTAATTTGAAAGATAAAAATATTTACTACATAATGATAATTTATTTATTATTTTTGTAAATAATATAAATAAAATTATTTATGACATAATGATGAAGAAATGATTACCTTATTAATGAATTATTTAAATAAATGATATTATAAAATTGAAAAGAATCTATTTAAAACATATCCAATTATTATTGGATATAATATTTAGAAAAACATTCATCCTATAATCTATGTTAATGAATTTTGGAAATTTCCAATCCGAAGATAAGTTTATAATAATATAATGTTGTCAAACATTCCTAAAGATCCCCCCTTCTAAAAGGACACCAACTATATCCCATTATACACACCACCCAAGCACCGTGTATTGTCAAAACTCAAAAAAATTAAGCTCCCTATATCCCTATATTCACCATATAATCCTTACCATAGGTTGATGGAAATTCAAGTAAACCTTTTCGTTCAATCCAATGGGAGATACCCAATTTAAAGGTAACGTCTTCTCTCAAGTTATTTTCTTTTATTTTCCTTCTCCACTACCTATGGTCTCCATAATATTTCATTACATAAAAAAAGTATCCTAAATATTCTAGGTTGTTTTTATGATTTGGATTCAGACTACACATACACACACAACCATCTAATGGATAATGAACATACTGTTTTTTTTGGATGGTGAACTACTGTCTTAGGAAACATTGATTGTTCAATCCTCAACTACCACCTCTCATGGTGGCCATTATGATGGAACTAAATTTATATATGATATATATTATGTTTATTTTTTCTCTATGCTTCTGTGATTTTTATTTATAAATATACCTTTATGATTTCCTATATGTGTAAACACAATAATTTCATTTGACCAAGTCCGGAAAACGCCCCCTCACGGTGATATGATTCGTTCATAACATACATGGAAAGTATAACGGATTGAGTTATGAAATTATGTAAAATATATATCATATGATATTATTATGGATTTATAATATCCCCATGTATCATTATGTTTTCATTCCATTAAATAGGAAATAGAAAAAAAGTAGTGTTCATGCGTACGTACGACTTACCGTCTCAATAAACGGTGCATTTGATTTCGTATCTCCAACTGTCATGTAATATTATAAATATATATTAAATATATATATAAGATATATAAGATATATAAATAATGAATATAATTATGGAGATATTGTAACTTTGACCACAAGGACAAAATGTAATTACAATAAGTTCATTTTTTACTCTAGTTCGAACATAAAAAAAATGCCCGATAAGAACTCAAATAATTAACTAATTGTAATATCATGGTAATAAGTTATATAAAAGGGATAATAAACTTAAAAAATGGTCTTAATCATGTTGAAATTAACTTATGTTTTTTATTTAAAAATAAAAAGTAACATACAAGACAATTCAGACTTCAGGTAAGGGGTTTTTATCTCACTTTTTACTCACGTGAGATTCATGCTATATTGGACATTATTTCCTTTTGTGTGGTGTATACACTGACCATGATTGTATTCATTGTATAATACGATTTAATTTATTGGTTTTACATCTTCATTTGTGACCCATCTTTTATGTGGTGAT
Organism: Viscum album; assembly: GCA_963277665.1. NCBI lineage: Eukaryota > Viridiplantae > Streptophyta > Magnoliopsida > Santalales > Viscaceae > Viscum > Viscum album. Next base: position 30,367,395 of record OY728167.1, read on the forward strand.
TTTTTTAAATGTTACCGAATCTGTAAGGGATCCTTTCATCATAGTCTTTTAGTCAAATAAATACTTTATGTTATGTCTTCAATTTTAAATTTTCAAATGTTGGGATATGTTTTTATATATACATATATCTTTACATTTAATGTCCATGTGATGAGGTACCCTTTTCATCTCATCAACTAACTTTCTTAATTTTTAATTGACGCCATCGGGCTGCTGAATTTTTCTAAGGGAACTTCTTGACCCAATTTCTATTCATTGGATTAATATTATACTTCTTGATTTTGTAATGATATGAATATGTGTGGAATTAATATTTATTTATTTATGTAATAATTTCCACTCATCTTTTTGTGGATATAATTTTGATACAAATAATCACTCCATTGATGATTTCTCATGTAATAGATATGAACTTGATATGTGTAATCATAACTCAATTTCCATTCATTGAGTTAAACATCCATGTCATTAGTTTTGTTTTTCAATGAACATGTGTGAATGTACTCTAATTGATTTACACTGAATATCAAATCAAATTGAGTGTATTTATATTTGTCACACATTATTTTGGAATTGATTTATCCTTAATCATACGATACCGTCATTATAAGGGATTTAGTCTCAATTTGCATTCCATTGAGACATCATTGTTTTTATACGCCAATTAACTTTTATATGGTGTAGAAACTGTTATTTGTAATATTATATCATGAATAACTTTATTGTTAGGATATTATAAGGTTTAATTAAATGTTATTCCTAAATTATTTGTATTCAAGCATCTCTCATTTGGTTATGAACTCCTTATCTAAAATAGTGTTTATAAAGATTTATTCCTATAAATATTTCCCATCAATGTCTCTTTATCAAAATGGTTTTAAGGATTTATTTTGATGTACATTAATGTTTTAAAATTATAATACCTTTAAATGTTCAAAGTGGTATGGGATTCATCGAATCAAAAATCCCTTTATTAAATGTTTTAAATTGTTTTGAAAATGGTTTTGATAAAGAATTTATTACATAAATATCTTGAAATGATATATTTTTATTTGAATGTGGAAAATCTATATTTACTTCATGTTTTTATGGGTTATGAATTATAATGGTACTTGGATGTTTGGCGGGAGGTTACGGGATAAACAAAATTCTGGGTGGTGCCATGATAAAACAGGATGGGTGGTTATGTTATAACCTCAAATGCATTGGGTATGGAAGTAATTTGTATGACTATTTCATTTAGTGATATGTGTGGAAGTCAACTATATGGTTATTCCATCTATGAATTTTTATTTACCATGTTTCCTTTATATGTCATGTGTGATTTTTATTGGTTTTATGGAATTATTTTGTTTACAAAAGGGTAACCAATTATATTTGTTTTCAGTGAAGTGTATTTTCTACATCATAAAGGTGAAAATTATTGCTTATGATAAAATATTCATGGTTTATATGTTGTTTTTAAAAAATAACAGTTTTTTATCTTTTTGTATCCCTTACCAAGATTTTTTTCACATCCCATGTTTTTGAAATATTTTTCACGGGACATAAAGTGGAATAGTGTCGTGGAGGGGATCTGAGAAAAGTCATGTTTCCTAAAACATGAAACTAGACATGTTTCTTTTTATGAGTTTTTATTTTATAAAAAATGGATACTGAGTTGTAGTATCTACATTTAATATTAAAGTTGATATGTAAAAGTTATGGCCTAATTATCTAAAACTCTAAAACTTAAAAGATCCTCGATGTGAATTATTAATTTTATTCAAGATTATGTAATGTTTTAAGGCTGTGTCCTTATAGTAGGTATCAGAAGTTGGTTTAGATAACAATAGAGATTATGAGTTTTCTTTAAACACATAGTCAATACCTATGTCCATTATTTCAGTTAAATATTTGTTTTATAGATTTTTCATATCATGGAAATTCAGTTACAAATGGAAGGAGGAGGATCTCAAACAACATTCCTATTTCTTCTTGATGACATTCTTGCAATAATTATTGCAAATTCATTTTCAAGTGATTGTAAAACTTTTTCCCGAATACAACTCACTTGCAAAAGGTTGTTTGTGATATGAAACACCTCTACTATACAATGATATCATCGTGGATCATGCGTTTTATTTAATCAAATCATATTTTCACAATATTGTCATATTTTTCAAGGAAAGGTAAATATTATCAAAGAATTTTCAAATTTTTTACCTTATCTCATGATTTTGAATCATATTATTATTTTAAAAAAAGTGATGAAGAAGGAGACCATTGCACAACCTATTAATATTTTCATTAATAATGTAGTCTCTCACGACATACTTATTTTATTTTAAAAGGAACTTTGATTGAATGTTTCAACTCAAATGTGGTCCGACGTTTTTATAAAAATCATGTTTTATAAGATATTTAGAAATTATATGTCATACATGAATATTTTCCGAAACTATTTTTTTGTGAATAGCCATATGACCCAAGATATACATGGTGTATTCGGATGAAGGAAGAAAATGGTTTAGAAGGACTTATAAATCATTTTTGCAATTCATGGAACTTCTACTTCATTGAACAAGAAGGTGATGAAACCATATGGACACCATGAGAAAGTTATGATGATCTTTATATTAGGAATATTTTTATTTTATCATATGTAGGTGAAATAAAAAAATAACAATATATATATAAGGCTTTATGAATTAAGATGTTGAGGTCTTAATGTGTTGGGATGAAAATGAAAGTTATAATAAAACCATTGAAGTTAAAACATGTTTGTGTTATTTTTTAGTTTCATAAAAAGGAAAAATAGTAAGATTGGTGAAATCCCATTTTGTCTTGAAAGGCCATCGGAATTGAACCCACAACCAAAAGGTGACAATGGTACATCGCCTCCCATTGGCCTATGTGAAGTCCCTGGTTAGTATGACTAATTTTTTTGAGTTAAATGATTTTGTTGGATTAGGAATAAGTTGATTTTGGGAACTTATGTTTTATCAAATGGGTATCCTTAATATATGAAAATGATATGGTTATTTTGTGATATGGGCTATTTTGGAACATGTTAGCTCTTTTAGAACATTATATGCTTAAGGGAAATTGAATACTATGAGTTCTCCTTTGTGGAGTAATGTTTGAAATTTTATTTTGGAAAAATATATGTTTTTATTGTGGACATATGGTGACATGGGTTATTTATGTAAATGATTAACCCATCATAATGAATATTTTGTAAGGTTAATTAAAAGTCAGTATGCGACTTTATGAGTAGTCTATTTTATTTAGAGATAAAAGTTATGATTTATTGTGGATGAATATGTGATTAAATTTTTCAATGTTTTATGAAACAAATTTATTTTGTATTATTTTATTTAATTTTAAATAAAATTGTGTGTAGACTGGTCATTGCTGAACCATGGGTATTGTATTTTGAATTTTGGAGATTAAGAGTAGTTTTTCTTTTTGTAATGGACAATCCTTTTTGGGCAGTATCAGATCACATACTAACAATTTTTGTTTTGGTTGATGTATATATATTGGGGAAATATATAGTTCATATTCTTTCGATTATTTTATACTATAGAAGTTGATTCTAGTTCTTTTAATGTGACCAAGCCAGTTTGAATACGCAGCGTGTAGAGAAAAGCTACGTTTGTGTTAGAAATATAGTATCGGATGAATGTCTACATGACAAGTAATTATGTTTTCTTATGTTTTTAGTTAAGCTCATAAATAAATTACTCAACATTATGAAAAGTAATTTAAAATAAAAACATTGTCCGTTAACTTTTCCTATAGGTAATCAAAGACCGTTTAACTCATCAAAGTTTTGTGATATTATGGTGGATAACTTTCTCCAAATCTTGTTTTCTACAAATCTCCATCAATCCTTAATGGTTTGTTTCTCTTACTTATCCATGTTTTCATAAATGGAATCCTAGTTTGGTATATCTCATGTGACCTCTGTAATTATCTTTCTTTATTTTAATGTGATATTTTTATTGACTATTTTTCTGATGTGGGACTTTAAAAGATGTTTTGAAGCCCAATTATAAAATTGCGAGGAAAGAATTAACAAAAGGGTTGAAGGATGTAACCTCCCCTATAATAAAGATTATATCATTTTCATATTTATTAAAATTTGTGAATTAAATATTAATTTTACTTTAATGGGGATTCTATGTTCTATATGAGCACCCAATAAGGTACAATTATATTCTTTTAAAAACTTATATTGCACCAAACATTGAGTTATAATGAAAAATATTAAGTTTCTATTATTATTTTAAATGGTAGTAAGTTCATAGCCATTGTATTAGTGTAAATAAAAATAACTATGTAAATAAGATTTCACATGTATATTAATTTTTTTTATAGTTACCCAATAAATTTTAGGGGATTTAAATGAGAGTGAATCCAATATTATTCATGAAATACTATAATATTTTTTAATGGTTCATTTTACCTCCATTTGTTGGAATACCTGTTTAAATCTAGTTTTTGTTAATTTTATATGTTTTATTTGACAAAATAAATTTATTCTTTAGAATCAGGAAATCAAAATTTACATTGGAAGATATTTTGGTATTTTTCTAATAATGGTCATTACTTAATGAATAGTGAAAAATACTATATTTTAACTCAAATATGCTTATTAATATAATTTATTTATATGGAAATATTTTATTTTTAATTAATTATAAAATTTAATTTTATTATATTTATAATAATTAATCTAATGTTGTTCATTGGATGTAATTTTACTTTGAAATAGGTCATAAACAAGTGTCAATCTTTTGATAGTTATTATTACATAAAAACACAATTTTGGGTTTGACAAAGAGAAATAATTTAAACTAAATTTATGCCACTTTTCTGTCTTGAATTTGGGAAAATGGATTCCATATTTGGAATCAGGAGGAATTTTTTTTTGTAAAAAGTTATCTTTTACTTTTAGACATTATGAATATTTACTTCAGTAAATATTTTATTTTCCATGGTTAAAGGGTAAATCTTGTAAATAAGGATAAAAAATATATTAATAATAATATTAAATTAACCTAACAAGTGTCCTAACCATTTTAGTTGATACATTTCTGACCAAGGAAATCCTTAGGTCAATTTGGGGACCCCATGGAGCCACTCGAGAGTGATAATGACACTTTATATTAATTGATTTAAAGTATTGATAAAAATGACATCAACATAAATCTTTTAGTAAATAAATTTTTACGTGGGGTTATAGAATTTATCAATATGACTATAGACATTAATTTGAATGATAAAAGTATTTCATACATAATGATGTTTTATTTATAATTTTTAAACATCATATAAATAAAAATATTTATGACACATTGATGATGTAGTGAATACCTTATTAATGAATGATTTAATGAAATGAGATTATAAAATTGAATGAATACTATATAAACATGTAAAATTATAATTAGTCGATTTTCTATATAACAAAACTCAACTTATCTTCGATTTAAATTAATTTTTGACCTTTTCAAACCGAAGATAAGTTTAAAATAAAATAATATTTGTAAACATTCCTAAAGAGTCCATCCCCCCCTTATAATAGGACACCACCTCTAACCCATTAAACAAACCACTGAACCCTCTTGGAAAGTACAACCACTTCCCAATTAATCTCCCTACATCCTTATCTTACTCCAAGATGCCTTCCCCTAGGTAAAAGGCATTTCATGTAAACCTTTTGGTTCCATCCAAAGGGAGATACCCAATTTAAAGGTAATGTCTTCTCTCAGGTTCTTTTCATTTATTTTCCTTCTCCACTCCCAACGCTCTCCATATTCATTGTTTACATAAAAACACTAGTATCCTCAATATAATAGGTTTCTTTTTTGAGAAGGATTCAAAATTCACTTACACACACCTACATCTAATGGGTAAAGAACATACTGTTTCTGTGGATGGTGAACTACTGCCTCACGAAATGAGGATTGATCAATCTTCTCCTACCACCTCTCACTATGGCCATTATGATGGAACTATATTTATATATGATATATATTATGTTTATTTTTTATATATGATTCTGTTTTTTTTTATTTACAAACATACCTTTATGCTTTCTAATATGTGTAAACATGATAATTTCATTTGAGGGGGAGCAGACTACTGGTTGTTTCACCAAATCACCAATGTCAATCAGTTTCTGGTTCATCCAATGTAGCTGATTGCACGATTATTTTGTTGATATATATTCCAATATAGTAGTACTAAGGGAAGTACTTACCAATTTCATGGAAATCTAGTCCACACATTTTGTCCCAACATTGAACGCTCCACCACTGGTGGGAATTCAATCCATTAAATCTAAAATCCTGTCATCATTAGAAAATTTAGATATTTCATCATCACTACCTATGAAAAAATATAAAACATAATTTTAAGTACATTTAATTTACCACATTATTCCTTTCACTACCACCATATGTTCTGCTTCCAAATTACTCTAATAGCGGGCCTTTAAAAATGATTCAAAGAAAATATCTGGTCGGGACGCTGTTCGATATAGTAATATTCAAATGATTATCATATACGTTATGGGATCCATGGAAGACACATATTTTTTCATTACAGGTTTTTTATAATGGAAATCAGAGTCGACTTTGTTTTGGCATCATGGACATTAAATTTCTTAAGTAGATATTTTATATAATTTTCTAGATAAATGAAAGTGTAATCCTTTTTTGAATCTGCTGCATCCCTAAAAAGTATGCCTATTCACAAAACATAAAAATTTCAAATTCTGATTTCATGTGATTGGAAAATTCATCCACTGACCCATAAATTCTTCCAAAAAAATAATATCATCAACATACACTAATACCATGATCTAATCTACACATGTGGTGCCTCCTTCGGTTCATAAAGTTGTTTCAATAATGTGTAGAGCTTCATTTCATCATTTCATGGAAAGAAACCTACTGGTTGTTTAATGTATACTTCTTCCACAAGAATTACATTAAGAAAATATCTCCTCAAATAAATTTTATATTATTTATATCCTCTTTTCATTTCCATGAAATGTAAAATCTTAATTTAATATAGTCTATCCATCGGAGAAAATATTTCTTCAACATCGACGCCTTAACTCCATGAATATACTTTACACAATAATTATGACTTATTTCTGATCAAATTTCCATGTTCATTGAATTTATTATTGGAAATCCACTTTTTACCTATCACAATGTGATTCTTAGGTCACATAACCAGATCCCATGTTTCATTCTTTTTAATATGATCTTGCTATTCATTCATGGAATTAAACCATGATTGAACCATTACTGCCTCTCTAAATGATGATGGTTCCAAAACTAACAGGAATCCATATTGTGTATTATTTCTTTTCTCCTTTTCTATGTTGGAATTGTACAGTCCCCTATGATCTTAGACTGATCGATTTCTTATCATCGATTTCTTCTATGAGGTTTAATTGAAATCCCTCCACCATGTTTTCTTCTTCTGATTCCTCCTCTGATTCAACATCATTTTCTGACTTCAGGGAGTTTTTCCCCCTTCCTGAACTACTGTATTTAGATATACTCCTTGTCCAAATTATTCTTCATTTTCTATTGCATTAGCAAAATAATTCCCCGGTGCATTTTTTTATCTTCAATGGTCATTACATCTTGGTATTCCACAATTTTTCCAATGTTCTTATTGAATCAATTGTAGGATTTCATATTCATTTAATATCTTATGAATATTCCTTCATCTACTACATCCCCATACTTTTCCTTCATTTACTTATTTATTTCTGATAAAACATTTAGTTTTTTGAATTCAAAAGTACTTCAAATATGGCCTTCTTCCACACCACTACTCATAGGGTGTGGTCATTTCACCCATCTAAGGCCTTATTTGATCTAGAATATATAATCCGGATTGAATGGTCTCTTTTTAATAATAGTGATAGATACGGCTCTCAATCAACATTGTTCTTCCCATATTGTTCACCAGTTGATTCTGGTGCTCATCAACTCCATTTTGATATGGAGTCCTCACAACACCCACCTGATGATGAATTACATATTTCCCTATGTAATTATCAATCTCAATCGATGTATATCTCCCTAAATTTTTAGATATCCAACCATTGATGGTGTGTCCAATGTCATTATAAGTGATTCGACGATACGTTGTCATACAATCATGAATTTTATGCTTCCTGTGTATAAACATCACACATTCCATTATACAATAATCATATATGGAATGATCGATTGTATCATTAATCAGACCATATACATATATAAAAATGAGATCAAGAAGATTTTATGTAGTTTTCTTCTTTAGAGAATACGAACATCACACAAACCTTCCTCACATGCAAGCATCACATGTAATCTCCAATTAATGCTTTAGATTTGGGATATCCCTAAAAATATTCAGTTTAGATATATTTCCTATATCTTGTTTATTGATGTTCCCAAATATCTAATTCTAAAAGTTTTTTCTTCTTCAATGATTATGTAGAAAATGTTTTCTTTACTGTCAACCTGATACGAGTTACTCTCTAGACTGCATCCTTTAATAAGATAATTTCCTTTATTTCCACTTATAGTAAACCAATCATGATTGAAGGTCACAATAATACCAAAATCACAAAGTTCTATCACACTAAGGAGATTGTGATGCAATCCATCCATGTAAAGAACTTCTATATTCTTTAGCTATCCATTAGCCTGTTCTGTATTTCCAATGCCTTTAATCTTCAGAGCACCCTCATTACCAATCCTCAGTATTACATTGACATTTTTCATGATATGGGTTAATAGGACTTCATTTATCATCATATGGGATTAACATCCACTATCTAGATAGCATGTTATGTTGTTCTTGGTATCATATAGAGCTACTTATTCAAAGTTAGATTTCTCAATTTTTTTCCTTTTGTTCCATGAGATGATCGATTGAGTGTATGACACTGATGGACTTTCAATTATCTCTTCCGTGTATGTAGGTTCCTCATATTAATACAATTCAACAAAAGGAAAAAATCTATTTGTAATAGTAACGATGTATGGTTGAAAAGTATTCACCTGTCTCCGAGCATTGTAAGGATTTCTCATATCATACCTCTTACCTGCAATACACAACATTATATACAATTTTATAACAATGAAAACAATTTCCATAGAAGTTATTTATTCCATTATAAGTAATATATGAATATTTTATTCTTTTTTAAACTTGTATCTCTTGCCCAATCATATATCTATTTTTCTCTTCTCAATATTACATGGTATGGCCTAGATACCCAAATAATTGACAATTCATAAGTGGAAATGAATTCTCATTTCAACTTATTCTCATGTATCCTTCCTTATGAACAAATATTTACTTCCTATCATTTCTAGATACATGAAGATGGCCTTTAGTTCCTCTTTTAGATTTATTAGGGGATAACTTTTTCAGAACATCATGATACTTTTCAACATGACCCACTTTTAACATGCCTTTATTCTAGATACATTCATTTAGAAAATTTTATTTCTTGATATCACAAATGATTCCACTATTACACATGCACGTAGGACTATGGTCATTCAAAATATTCTAATATCCATCATCACATCCCGTAGATATATCATGAAACACTGTATATGAGAAATTTTCAAAATAGATTTTCCTCTTTTGTTCTTTTCGAATAGATTCAATTTCTAGTTTACTTCTTAAAGTAACAACTTCTTCCTCCAGTCCCTCAAAATTATTGTATTTCTCTTCCACTCTGGAGCTAATGTCCTTTGTGACCTTATCATGTTCATCAATTATGATATTTAGTTCTACTAGTTAATCATTACTTTCACATATTGATGACTAGAAATTTACTAGTTCTTTTAGTCATTCAATGTCATCTTCAAGTTGATCAACATATTCTGATGATTGATCCACAATTTATTTCCACTTATTTCATCTCTTACATTTATTCTCAAGCATACCAATAGCACCCTTAAGTTTCAACTTCTCATCAGAATTAGTTTTCAACTGATTGTCTCCATATTTATTTTATGATGGTTCTATCTTTTCAATAGTATCCATCATGGAGGCATGGTTTCCAGTTTTAAATTATAGTTCTTCTTTTCTATATAATTCTTTATCGGTATCTTCCCCTCCATAGAAAAAACTATTCTTCAGTAATTTATTTCCAAATTTGATGTTTCCCCATTTGGAAAACATTTTTTGAGGCTTGACATTATTTTCAACATTACACTCATCATCATTGAGCATTCTTGAGCACTAAGAGACATTGTTCCCAACTCTGCCACAATGAAAACAAAAAAAAATGTAACTAACCATTACATTTCCTTTTTCCCTTTCGTAACTTCGTGGAAATGAGATAAAGATATTCTTTTTCCTTGTCATCATCATCACCACTATCCCCCAAAATGATTAGATTGACCATATCTTTGAATGCTATTTACATGATCACATGATTTGTATCATCTTATGGTTAGAATCTCATATCATATTCCACTAGGTTGATCATCATGTCATCTAGAGAACCTTTAAGGAGATTTATTTCCTCAAGACCTGACTCATTTTCATTATAGAGGGGAAAAATTGTTCTAAATATTTTCTATACTATATAAATCTAACTGATCTCTTCACCATGCCATCAAATTACACCCACAACATCCTTAATTACATTGAAGAAAGAATATGTATTTTCATCAGGGTTCATCTTTTGAGCATCAACCCTATTGTATAAAACATGGAGTTTATACTCCTTCACATAACTATATCCTTAATATATATATTATGGTTTCTCCCACATCGACTTGTATGATGTACCACTCATTACCATTAGATAGATCTGACCAGAAATAGAAGCAGTGAAGGGATTCTGTGATTTAGCATCTGCATGAAGAAATTTCCTATCTGTATCAGTCATAGACAACCCTATAGGATCATCGACTAGTATTCCCTATACAGTTTCAAATAAGACTTTCTTTCCAAGAGATATTATATTATATCTGATTATGTTCTTCCAAATCTAAAAATGCATTCTATTGAAGTTGGGGACTACCCTAACATTGACTGAATTCTCCCTCATAGAAAAATATAGATTTAAGAACAATATCCAACCTCTAATACAACTTGAAGGACCCTAGAACACCCTGATAGAGGAGGCATGAATTAGGGTGTGAAATTTTTCCTTTAAAATGATGGATCTTTTCCCCATGTTGGTAGGAAAATTTTAAACCTATATAAATTGGATGTGCATGAAACAAACAATGACATCCATAGTAATTACAAATAAATTTTACATGGTTCACCATTAAGCGATATATCCATGCACCATGTGCTAAATGTTTGTCGGTCATACCAAAAACAACTAATCTTTCCCAGTTATGGATTACAATAGTTTGGCACAGTCACTCGGTTCTAGACGCGCTGCCTTTACATGGTTTTAGGGAAATCCCACTGCATCTTTCAGATCACCTCTGCAGACTCCCCCTTGCTCACTACATTGGAGTAATCTTCACTTAGTTTATCAACATGATGGTCACTTAAATGGTTAAGCATTAAATCATACATCCTCAAAAGTAAATGGATGCTATTTTGAAGACATGTTCTCTTCCAAATATGTATGTCAATATTCCCCAGACTCGAAGCATATGAAAAATACTTTTGTAAATTTATTTTCTCACATTATAGTATCCCTTTACTATTCATCAAACCACATTACCTCCTCCGCATACTGAGTAGTAGATATGGTTTGCAGATCACTTCTCCATGAACTTTCTTTGTGTTCTACCTTCGCAAACTACCTCTACATACTGCATATATGCATTTTGTATGCGAACTAACTCCATACACAGCCTCTTTAAAACAATTTATTTAAACAACCCTTTTTTTGAGTACGGCCTCTACTCCACGTACAACCATGCTTGCTCCACATACTTCTCTGCTCTGCTACATACTGAAATAGATTACTCTACCAACTATTCTCTATTTCATAGACTATTTTTTCTTATAAAATTCATTCTCTCCACGTATCATACTCTCCTCTACGAACCACTTTAGACATCACTGGATTTCATCCTGAATTTTAAATCTCTAATATAGCCTCCGTAATAAAGGGAATTTCAACTCCTTATATATATGATAAAATGGATCTAAAAACTACTAATCCAAGATTTACCAAATCATTTATTTTTTATATCCTTCACTCCATTCTGCTCCTATCACAAAAATTGCAGCTAACTAGCGAACCTCTATCCTTCTACGTACTGCATGCCTCCATCCACATACCTCCTCCGCAATCTTATTTTTTCACACAAACCAACCCGCGTACCATTACCGCTATTCTAGATGTGGTCGGTTAACCATTCTTGGAAATTGTATGTGGTCCATGTCCATGGAAATGAAGTTCCATTCCTTGACCAATTTTATTCACCATTCATCATGTCGTTCACTCATATGAAAAAAATAATGATTTTGAGACTGAAAAATATAGAAAACACAAGGAAACTGTGCCACATTTAATAATGATTTCATCCTCAATCGTATGACCACATTCCTTGCAAACTCTCTGGTCATATATGTGTAGATTGTCAACATACACAGACCAAACTCCATTATAATCAACAAGCATCCTTGGTTCCGATAATAGATTGGAAAATGGATTACCAAGACCATGTACATTGATATCATCAAAGGGAGGAATTCACATCACCATAGGGCTGAGAGTTTATTCATTAGGTTGAATGGGATGTCCAGTTGAGTCAATATATTCAATATAATTGTGGGATTAGTTGGATGACATAAAAAATTTCTAGTTTGTATCTGGATGATCAGGGACCACGTTGTGATGAATTTATTCCAGTGATTGATTATTTCATCGATATTTTCATATGAAATATTTTTGGTTAACCTCATAATATAGATTTTATTTTCTCTATAGATCTAGTTATAGGAGGTACACTAGTATCCATTCCTTTATATAGTATGGCTTATACGGAGTTCCAAGAGATCCAATAGCAGTTAAAGGACTTGGAGGGAAAGGTCTTTATTTGATCTAGTACTTCACTATGTATTTATCATATCCTTTATTCAAAAAATGGTTGATGGTAAACATAATTTATGTATAGATTACCTAAAATTGAACCATCTGGTTGATAAGAACATACATGATCTTCCACAGCTAAAAGATATTTTATACTAGTTTTGAGGAGGTCAGGTGTCATTGAAAATTTATTTGAGGTTTGGATAACACAATGTGTGTATTCGACCTATTAACATATCTCATACAAATTTTCTTATTATTCATGGTATATATGACTATATAGTTATTTCATTCCGTCTCATGAAAGAGACAAAAATTATCATTGCATTAATTAAATCACTATTCCATCATTACCTAGATTCATCTGTGGTGGTTTTCATGGATGATATCTTAGTGTATTCTCAAAATAACAAGAATCTTGAAAAAAGAATGAGATCATTTTAGATACCATGAGGGAAAATTAGTTATACTCTAATCTCATAATTTACCACTTTCAATGGATAATATTCACATCATAGGTCCTATAATTTCAAAGAAAATAGTATTAGTTGGACCATAGAATGTGACTTGTGTAGTTTATTGGGAATAGACCAGGAACATATATGACATAATGATTTTTGTGGTTCCTAATAATATTTTGAGAATTTCATGATGTGTATATCACATATAGAAATGACACCTATGATATTGAAATATAATGATGTGATGTTTATATGGACATATACCCACGGAAAAACATTCTTGGGATGAAAGGGGGATTGACTTCAGCACCAGTCCTAATTATTCAAGAGATATGAAGATGAAAAAATGGGTATTGAGACACATCATGTATAAGTGTTGGATCAATTTTGATTCATGTCGATAGATTCATGTTTTATCAGTCCTAGAAGTTGAATTCACATGTGAGTAATTACCTAACACATGATCTTGAGTTTGCTGCAGTTGTTCATACACTGCTTTGTTGGATAAAATAGATACAGGGAGAGTGTTTTATGTTGTAAACGGACCGAAAAAACCTCAGTAATATATTAATATAGTGTGATCTGAATTTTAGGAAACAAAGGTGGATTGATTACCTATAGTCCATTGTCATCTAGCTAGCCAACACACATAGAAAAGGAAATGTTTTTGCCGATTACCTAGGCATGTAGACTAAAATATATGTAGTTTAGTAGGCCATTAGTTAGGGATATAAGATTTATTTTATCTCTAAGACCCAATTGGAAGTGCATGAATGTAAGTGATAGAAATTACATTCATCCATAATTGTGAAATCTACCCCATATTATAGAGTGAGGATAAAGAAGTTATCGGATTAAGAGGGCCTTGTACTAATGAATTGTGTGGAAGATGAGGAATTGACTCCTATTTGGACTGTAGGTGAGGAAGATATCAAATGTATTATTGGTCTCCTTTGGGTCCCAGTAGATATACATGAGGAAAAAATGTGTGAGTTTAATACATCCATTTAGGTAGTTTATTCTTATGTGACATATATTTATCATTACTTATGTTCCTAGTACTCATGACTAGGGATGAAACTCAAGGAAGATAGTTTTATTAGGTTGTGTTCCACCTATTAGCAGGTGAAGAAAAAAGATCATCAAAATGAGATAATTTTGTAGTATTTACTTAATATTGAGTAGATATGGGTTATCTAATTAAGGATATCGTAATTGGTTTTCCGAGGATGCCTCATGGTAGTAATGTGTTGTTGGTTGTTATTGATAGGATCATGACTGTTGGAAATTTTCAATAGATAATAGATACCAATGGTGTGGATGAGCTTTTGAGGATACATATTTGTGATATAATTCTAGTTGGCATGGTTTCTCAAACTACCATTTCAAATTGGGATTCTTGTAACATCTCATTTATAGAATAATTTGTAGAGGGCATTGGGTAAAATGGTGATTCTAATAACAACTTACCATAATCGGACATATTGAATGTTATAGAATATGATATTGGTTATTAAGGGAATTTTGTGAGAAAGTGTCTAGGATTATTGATCCTTATTGGAGATGAAAATACCCACATTTTATTTCATCGACAGAGAAAGATATTTTGAGAATATACAGATGTAAATTTATGAGGAATTTTATAGTAGTCCATGCCGATCACCTCTATGCTGGTTATTGGAAGGTGAGGAAAATTTAGCAGTAGAGGGTCTCATGCAAGAGTCTTTTTAGTAAGTCCATTTGATTAGAAACTGTATAACCACAAAAATGTCTCTATAAAATATTATGTTGATCCCTGAAGACAACCTCTATAGTTAGAGGTTGGGGAACTAGTCTTTTTTCCATATCTCACTGAGGTTGGGAAAAAAAAAGATCAAGAGATTGGTTATGATGTCACAATGATATGTTGGCCCATTCGAAATTTTGGAGAGAGACAGGCCACTAGTGTATCAATTGTAGTAAAATCAATGATACAAGGCCATGCATTATGTATTCCATTTATATCAATTCCATTGTGATCACTCCAACCCATCTCTTACCCTAACGTCGCAATAGGTGGAGTTATGGGTATATTCATCTATGATCTTTTGATTCCTATCATTGATAGGAGAAAAATATTCTCAGTGGATATTCAATTACTATAGTACTAGTTCTATGACAACATGGTTGTTTATAGGATGATAATTAGGGAAAAAGTGGCCAATATATGTGCCCATTGGTTGTAGTTATTCTATAGTGACTCAGCACCACACAGGAGAGAGAAATTCTATGATAAATTTCTTTCTCGGAGGATGATTACAAGATCATGAGTTTTACTACAAGGTCCATGTATCTTTAATTTATATTTAAATTCTTAACTGCTACATAATGTTAATACCCTTGGAGTTCATGGTAGTATTGGGGTTTCTAGGGATTTTTTGTTGCCCAAAACCTAAATTTTGGTGACAAACTACTAGGCCACATGGATAAGAGTTACCATGAGACCCATGATGTATGGATTGATGAAACCATGTAGGGATTTAATGAAGTATATAGGAGCCAAACTATTTGCAGAAACTATGCAGATTGAGGTGTACACCCATGTGTGGTCCTTTAATGGTTTTGATTACAGGATGAGGCACATATTGAAATTGGTTTGGAAAATCGTGCACACTTATTATGTGATGTGACTTTATATACAGTAAAGGCAGTAAGATTGGTACACAGTTTGGAAAACCGTCTGAACAAATCATACAGACATGTACAATGATTCTTTATCTATATTTTGACCTTAAATAAACTTATAACCAAAAATATAATCCATTAATCAGCCACGGATAGGATCACATACATTTGAGCTTCATGGAAGCCAATCTATAGATTTAGAATCTATTATACCATATGAAAATAGATTTAAGCATCGTTGATCTCTTCAAATTTTCTCTGGTATATAATCCATTCATTTTATATCGTTCTTTGTTTTTCCTAGTATCAAATGCCCTGTTTGGGTGAAAAATAATATGCCTAATTTACTGGGTTTTAATACATTCGTTATTTTTTATCTGATCTGAGTGGTATCAAAATATTATACCGAGGATTACTCTACAACAGAACTATGTTATGTTTTATATACTTTTACCGAGTGACATGACAATTTACAGACATAGTTTTAATTGTGTCACCAGCCACACAATCCAACATGACCCAAAAATTGAATTATATAATTAAATATATTTTAATGGAACATTTTAGTTATGCAACCTATTTCGTTTATTCTGATTAGAGTGTTTACCCAACCGATGTCCCCATGGGCTAGGAAATGTGATATTTTCCATTTTTATTCCTCTAATGAAGTGAGTATTTATATTTCCTAGTTAGTATAAGACTGTAATGAATAAAATTTAATTGAATTGATCATTAGGAGATTGATATTTACTCTACATGTTAATAATTTAGATTAAATTTCATATATGTAATTTTTATATGATTGGATAAATAATGGATTTTGAAATATTATTAAATGTCAATGTGATGAGTTGATATGGTTGTGGACTCCTTGGTGGAAATATTAGATCCTAACTCCATTGGATGCATTGGATTTTATTCCTTAGATCTTTATTATGGTAGTGGATTTATTAGTTGAGATTGATCATTAGGTCTTGATTCCATTGGATTTCTTACACCTTGATACCCCTTATATCCAGATTCATTGTGATCAATGTGTATATAATATATTGAAATTATCCTTAGAGCCAAATTTATATCTAACCATGTTCCCATCTTGATTCTCTAGGAACTCGATGAGGATTCATTGGTTCAGTATAACTTGGATATAACACTTGGGGTTAATACCTTTTAATTATGTGGGACAACCATTATAAATTTACCATTATTTATTGTACACCTCAAATATGTTTCGTATGATATCACATGTTATACAACTTTATCATGGATTATTTAATTTACAAGTTATAAAATTCGGTCCTGGTGATATGAGATATATTGTATACATCATGGTAATTCTGTTTAAATCCATTTTTACACTCCTTAATTCTAATAAGAGATTGGAATTTATTTTTCCATAATGCTGTAATGGTTTCATATGATCACATGTTTAATTATTTATTCTTTGGAAATTTTTCATTTACTTATGACATAACTATTATATTGTGAACTATTCTTTTTTTTATTCCATAACCATGACATGTTATAGAATACTTAGTTGATGGACTATTGAGTTTTTTATCTCACACCATATTCAGGACACTTTTGGTTCTCAAATACACTACATAGATGTTGGTAGGGACTGAGGAAAGAACCCACAATTTTCTTCATGACCTGTTTCTACGTAGGAAAATGAGATCACATGATGGAGATGATGCTTGTGAAGCTATCTTAATATATTGTGTTTTGGAATTTTTGTATATTTGGATATTTGTATTTTTACACATTACATGTATAACTATAATGGATTCTTTGTACTGACATGACATTATAATAATATTCAATATGATTTAATTTCTTATTATCATTATATTCACATTGTTCTCATGAATTGGATACAATGGAATACTAGTCAACATCAAATTATTTATTTCAGTCTCATAGATGTTTATCTATTATCTGTTTAATTTACTTGTTTTGATATATATTTTTATTATTTCAACCATTACGTTACACTCTAAAAAGAGGGAATAGTCTCCGCAATGAAACACTCTAGAAACTGATTGATAGTCGGCATCCTTTGAAATTTTGGAAGAAGTTATTGACTCTATGTGAGAAATCGGGCTCATAGAATTTTTTTGTGGAATTCAGGCACACGAAAGTACAACATTCATTATTTTCTTACTGTAAGGATTGGTAAATGATTTATTTCTAATGGTAATTCTCTTGGGTTATAGTCTAGATGGGCCACACTATATAATAATGCCTCATATGTAGGAAGATTTTTTGTTTTATATCTCTATAAGATGTTGACCAGATTTAGGGGTATAAACCCTCTCCAAGGAGATATGGGATGGTCATAGGATTGGAATTAAACCTCAGTAAGGAACCATATATATCATATTGAAAAAAACATATGTTTCTAAAATTTTATAGTTAAATCTTATGTGGTTAATGTTTTCATGATAGTTCAATGTCAACAGTAAGGATTCATGTGTTATTAAAGGGGAAAATAAGGAATCATTAGTTATTACAAATTGTTATTCTAAGATATTAATTGTAAATACTGGGGATTTGTTTAGGAATATAGAAATGATACTTATATTTTTCATAGAAGTAACAAGGACATGTGTGGGGGATTAATATTAAGATTCACGACTGTAATATAATGTATTGGGGTAAGAAAAGAATGGTTTTGATTATTATAATATATATATATTGTTTCTATAAGACAATGTGGTATGGGAAGATGTTGTCCCAGTATTACGTTAATATTTTTCAAATTAAATTCTTAAAAATTGGATCCAAATGTGTTGTTCTAATATATGGTGTCATATAAGATATGTTTTTCATGAAACAAAATATTGTACAACCCATTGAGCCCCTACATGATGGGTTTTCTTCATTTGAGGTATTTAAGTGAAACTATATTAAAATTTCACAAATAAATTTATTGAATTAAATAATTTAACTCTCATATTACTTCTCACTAGAATGAGTCTATGTAAATTACTTATTCAATTAGAGAATGCTCTGTGAATGTTGATTTTTCATCAGATTAGATTCATTATCATCATATTAAATTCTATAATCCATAAATTTAGAGATCTAATGTTTTTTATATGCCAAATTGATCATGTAATTAGAGTATTTTATATGATTTGGGAATGTATTTGTAACTACCACTTTTCATGGTGCCCCATTATTGAAACTCATGAAACTCTGGGGTTGCATGAGATACTAAAATTTCTCTACAAATTTTATTCTTTTGAGCATTATTCCTTCTTAACTCATTTATGATATGAATTTTAGCATCATAAACTTCATATAAAATGAATTATATTAAATAAATTATCCCAAATTTGGGACTTATAATAAAAAAGAATATCTCATTACACTTCAAAACATTCTCCTGTGGGTTGGGAACTCAATGGATGCCTTTCAAAAAGAATTTAGCCTTATATGGGTCACTCATGTTACATTTCCAAAATAACATAAATGGATTCAATTTCACCATCACATGATTAAGAACAATATACATCTCGTCTATTAAAAATTATCATTTTTCTACTATTTATTAATTTTTAGTAAATATATTTATATAAATGATATATAAAATATTTTTAAATCATGTTATTCAGAAACAACAATACCATATGTTTTACCATTAGATTCCAAAAAATAATGTTTTTTATAAGGTTTATCTTT
Source organism: Viscum album (assembly GCA_963277665.1). NCBI lineage: Eukaryota > Viridiplantae > Streptophyta > Magnoliopsida > Santalales > Viscaceae > Viscum > Viscum album. The sequence goes on from OY728167.1 coordinate 30,387,246, forward strand.
TGAATTCCTTGGGTTTTCACATCAATGTTTTTTTGTTTATAAACCATACACATAAAATTATATATATATTTATATTCCAAACCATATGATACAGAACTCAAACTTTTGTTTCAATTTAACATATTTATACTTTATAATCTACAAGGCAAAAATCCTACATTTCTATATATTAGTGAATGAAATTTATAGAACATAATCTAATAACCAATAGAAAATTTCATTAGAACCTTTTCCAATTTCAATATGTTGAGAATTCAAATTTCATTAAATATAAAAATCATAGACTTCTATATAGATAAAATAAGTTGGATGTGGTGATTTCATTACGGTAGACCCCATTTATGACATGTTTTTAATATTTTTAACACTAATACATCACAATGGATGAAACATATTTTAAAATAATAATTAACCAAGTTAATATGGCTTTAAGAGAAACTAATAAGTGTAACAACACATCCAATAATGAGTTTATGAGTACAATGTGGGTTCCTATTGATATACACAAGGGTGATGGAATTATCTTAAAAATATTCCCAATAAGTCGAAAAAATAATAAATACCATTAATATTTTTATCACATTACCAAGAAATTTGGAAACTACTATGTAACATCATTAAAATTTAATATACCTAAAAACTCTTTTCAGAGAATTATCCCACTAGACATGACTATTTTGGAAAAAACATTACATTGAATATTAAATGAAAGGATTTTTCTTGAAAATATTTTAATCACATGGTAAAGGATTTTAATTGTATTATTTCCCATAATTTGTGTAGATTTAGGATTAATTTCTTCCACCAAATCATATATTTGGTACCTCCATTGAGATATTAATGATTAATCTATTCAATTTCAACATTATTATTTTATTATGCACTATTTTCCATGGGATTAAAATTCATTAAAATTTTTATTGTGAATCTATAATCCCTTAACCATCTATGTCAAACACAGAATCAACACATCATCTAAAATTAATTTCATGATTTTCATTAATTACAACATGCCAGTTATAATAGGAACTATTCCCTATTACTAGCTTTATGATTTAAATATTATTATTTTTATCAGTAGTGGGTATTCTAGGGAAACATTATCACATAACACAATCCTATTATAAAAAACACGTCCTTATAAAAATTAATGTGAGTATTATATTTGTGATTAATTATTCTCCCTTAATATTTCTGCTCGTACAAGGGGAATAATCCTCATATTTCATCACTGGTTAAATATTTTAAGAGTTGAAAATTATAACGAAATATTGAGTACACAATGGTTCTATCGATGATATGAATGGTATTTTTACAATGTTATTTTCATTCAATTCATTCATAGAAAAATATTTATTCGTATTAACTGTATTTATTATGTTATATCATTTCATTTGTTTTCATGCTCTATACACATTCACAGAATCTGTTAGGTAGAGATTATAGTTTTTGTACAGCCTGGGGAATAAATCCTAGTATGTGTTAGTTTACAAGATGACCTTGATGGAGTTAGATGATATTAAAAATTGAGGGAGATGATATTATATTATGTCCCTTCACTAGTTTTTTATCCTTTTAATCTATATGATCCTCATAATGAGTGATATTTCCTTCTATTATGAATATAAAACATATATTCTTGACATATGATTGAACATTGTAATGTTTTTCATATTGAATTTTCTACTATAAATCCATTTTGATACTCTCATATTAATAAATTAATATATTATTAGGATAAGTTTGTTATTATATCTGATGATACTTAGGTTATAGCCTCCCCATATGGTTTTATTCGATCGTATCTACTAGTTTGAAAATTTCAGCATTAAAGGAGGTTCTCCCAACAAAACATATTATATTCAGATCAGTTATTTTTTCGGTTGACTAGTCCAAGGACTTTTAATTTTCTATCACATTATTGGTTAATTTGATTTATCATTTGGGATATGGAACATATAGTAATGTCTAGAAAAAAATAAGAGAAATATATTATACTTGTGCTTATAAAGAACATGTTTATGATGTAGTTCATGTTTCATACAAATATGGATTATTGTTCATAATTTTCACAATTACTAATGTGTTTATTTCCCTAGCTATGAAACATTTATTTGTTTATAATTGATTTAATCTTACAATAGGTTGGAATGTGGCCTCCGTTAAAACATAATTTTCAAAATGTATGAATATATTAATTTTTTATACATTTAAAATTTTAAAAAATTTCCTAAAAAGAAATGGTAATAAAATATTTATATCATTAAAAATAATGTATTCTATATTTAAGAAAACGATTTTTGAGGTTTTCTAAATGTCGGAGCCACAATTATGATGAATTTATTGATAAATATCAGTATATGGTGATTTAAAATTTACATTCAAGTATATGTGATAGTTATATTAACCCTCATGATTGTGGTATGTGTATGACGATACGTGATGTGGATGAAGCTCTATGAAAAGTCCATTGTTTTATCTCTCATATTTTAGATTTTGGACCAAAATATGAGAGATAATTCATGGGCTTTGTGCTATAGAGTTGTATCATCTTTAAAATAATATAGGTTTCCTTGATTAATGGAGTTATGACCAAGGATATTTGTTTGTTGAGTATCTTAGTAGAGTAATGAGATGATTATAATTCTTGCACTACTGATGGGTTGTGATTTTATAGGATATCCAAAAATAGAGGGGCTAGCATATGTATTGTGATTCCAATGTTATCTAATGATGTGTTAGATACTATGAGTGATTAATATGGAATATATGAAATATTCGATTGTGTATTGGATGAAAACACGAATAATGTATGTATATATGAATGTAATGTCATTTGTATTGTTTTATATGAGATATGAATGAAAAGAATGTAGGAAGTTTTCAACTGGTTGATAGGAAATGTCTTCATATGATCAACTAGAAATGAATCATTATGTCATGAGATGACATGTAAGTTAATACAGTACTATTTTTTATGAATTCTCATGTATATAAATAGGTGAACAATTATTAATATTTAGTTCTCTTTTTATTTTTTTGTGATACTCTATTTCCATGTCTGAATAGTGTTGGGTTTAATATTGAATATATGGTATATGGTTCTGTATGGATTAAAATCAACCTTGGGATGTTTATCTAAGTGTTTATTTATCATGATCAACCTTAGTTAACAAGAAACACATGTCAATTACTATTGTTTGACAGTATTTTGGTTTTGATGATAGATTATTGGGTGAAAAGGGAGTCCTAGGGTTTGATCACAATGATGATAGATTATATAAATTGTTAAATTCTTCCACATCATGGTATGTATGATTGTCAGAGCTCATATAGGTGTTCAGTTCCTAGTAGATCTTATTGATTATAGTACCTTGATATGTTACTATGTTTGGTGGTTTAGGATATGACTCCATAGTTATCTCTAATTTCATGAAGGTATATTGAAATGTTAAATTTTACTCAATGAGTTATTATAATTGATCAGCGATTGGGAGTGAAAATCCCACGAAATGATGTGATTCGAATTTATTAATATTGAAAAATGGGATAAAATGAAATATTCTAAAAATTTTAGTAATGTGGTATGACCTATTGATGAATGAGATGAATGGTAGAATAATAAATTGATTTTAAAGAATAATATCGATATTAGTTACTCATTGATATTGAAAACAAATATGGATAGTTAACAAAAATGAATAGTTACAAATTTATAAATTTAATTAAAATACTAGTTTGCTAATGTGGGATATATAGCTAGTGGGTATGTAAGAGGTACCTGGAAGATAGGGAATTCACTGACCATGAGGTATATCCATTGAGAATCACATGGCTTAGTAATGGAAATCAAGGGATTTATAGGATTGTGGTATAGAAAATTGTGATTTTCTAAAACCTAGAGTTATTCCCATTGAAAGGTTTTGTCTTGATATAATGAGTGGGGATCATGAGTTTCAACATTCTTTTGAATATGAATGTTTTCTAGTTAGTGAAAATTGAATAATAATAATGATAATTTTATTAAGGGGTGATCTTTAATGCCCTGACACCAGTTCCCAAGAGTCAGTGCATTATTCATTAACATTAGCATGATCACAAAAGATCATGTCTTGAAAGACCGATTAGTTTAGTAGCTTTGGAAAAACTAGATACTTTCATAAGTCTTACATTACATCATTATGTGAAAAAATACAACAACATAGTCTTCATAGTCCAAACTCATAACCCCTTAGACTATCCCTATTGGTCAGTCATAAAAATACTTCTTAGCATCCTGGGAAAAATAAAACACAGAAAGGGGTGAGCTCAGATTCTTAGTAAGGATAAAAATATGGTGAAAAATTTCATAAATAAGCATAAAAATTTAAGGTAATGTATAACTAAAACAAATTCCTTTTGAATGTGGACATCAGCATAATAAAGAAAAAATAAAATGAAATAATTCCATTTACTTATTCACATGGATATTCTACTCATAGAATAATCACACACAATATCAAAAACAACTTTCATAGTGAGGGAATAAATAATGCCAGACTATCATAACAACATTGTCAAGGCCTTATTCCAAGAAAAGAAATAATATTTAGTCAGGCCTTGTGCCAAGAAACTAGTTTGTCTCATGATAACAACCGATGCATCGAGGAGCTATAGCGGGCTCCACCCATACCTTACTAAGTGAAAATGAATTCCTCATATGAACAAGTTTAAACAAAACATAGGCATTCATATTAAAACTAGCATACAAAATTTCAATACTTTATCCATAAATCATGAATGGTATAAGAATAACACATCCACAGTCAAACATATCACAAAATCATCAATACTATATAGAAGCTTTTTATTATAATAAATCAACTTCAAATAACCTTAAAATTCATCAAGGGATGTTGACATAGATGAAATCAAAACTATTTTAGAGAATTATCACTTTTTTTAAATCATTTAAAAGACACATAATAATAAAAGAAAACATTTACTTTGAAAATATTCATATAAGATTGTAAGGGAAGCTTCAATGATTTTATAACTGCGAAAAATAGCCGCACCCGCCGTATAAGTTAAAAAGACATTCTTACCTTAATTCAGTAAAAAAGGTTAAAAAGTACCTTATTTGGAAAGTGACAGAAATATTTATTTATAAATATCTTATAAAAATTTAAAAAAAAGGTATAAATTACTTTAACCCATATTCTATAAAATATTAAGAATGTTTTAATATACATTTTTAAGAAACATGGATGTGGAAGATAAAGAGGTCCCAATAGATACTTACGTAAAAACAACCTTAGATAATAAAGAGATTGTGAAATTAACCCTTAACTTCTACTTTTCCATGGTCAAGGGTAGGTTAATCACTGGTATAATGGTGAAATAATTGTTATTAAATTATACAAGAATCATATACATTAATATGATGTCATATATGGTCTTTTAACATTTCTTTGTTAGTAATATCTTTGTATAATCGTTGTTTCGGGTGTTAACGGATTCATTTTCCTTCATATTCATTGTTATGTGAGTGATATTTGTTATGGATGGGATGTATCATATTCGTATCCAGAATGATATCAAGTATTTAAACAATATTTTTAATCATCTAATTAAAATTAGTATCGAAGGGATACAATGGGGAATGAATCTCATCGCGTTCGTGGAGACGGTAATCCGTATGTATGCAAGAGCGACAATATCATTCTTTTTATCTTGAAAATATATATAATTGGATGGTATATCATATATATAGAATAAGTATAATTTTATATTTAATATTGACATGAATTTCACATCTTTATTATACCCATCCAAATAATAACTTATTGAATAACAATTACACCACGACCTGGAGACGGTAATCTATACGTACACACGTATGGGGACATGTAATTCAATGGATGGATAGAATAATGAATATTGTTGAACCATATTTATAATAAAATCACAGAATATAGAATATATTGGATTTATTATTTTAGAATAGAAATAACAAAGAAATAAGAAGTGGAAGAAGATAAGAACATGAAAGATGGTGGTGAAATTATTACATCTTCTTCGGGTTCTTCTTTTTGATGTGATTAAAAGGGCTCCTTAAGTTATCTTTATGACTAAAGGAAGGACTCTATGATGAATTGAGGGACGTTGAGAGGGTATTTGTGTAGAGATTGGTAGAGCCAAATGGCTTTGATGGTGTGAATTAGAGAGAAGGGCGAGTACCCTTTTATAAGAGGGGTGAGGGGCATCTTAGGAAAAGCTAGAAATATTATTTTATAATAAAATCATTTTCATTTTTTAATAGCTCCCAAAATATATTATTTAAATGAAATGGCGGGGATGGGTCGAAAAACACTCGACCAAAAGGTTTTATACCGGTTTGGGTCACTTTATTAAAATTATCTTTTAGCTTTAACTCTTAGTTAAATGGTTTGACATTTTCCAGGTAACTTTGAATTTTTATATTATACGGTTAATAAACTCTGTACATACTTCCAAGAGAACTGCATGTTGTTCATTAATGATATAACTACCATTATATAAGTTCTTTTTCCAAAGCGTAGATTTTTATAAATAGAATATAAATTAATAATTTAATATTTGTTTCAAAAACACTTTTATGTCAATTTTCACACAATTTGGTATTTTGTTTTTGAATAATTCATAACAGCATTATTGTTTCAAAATAAATTAATCTAAAAAAACCTCATTTTTCATATTAACCTAAAAAATTAGTGGAATTCATAAAAAGTCTCAAATTACATTTATTAGGATATTTATAATATCAATTATTTTAATATTTTATTAATTAGATAATTACTGCATCATCATTGTGTCATAAATAAATTAAATTATTTAATGTCTAAAAATTATAAATAAAATACCATTATTTTGGAAATCTTTTTAACATTATTATGAATATTTATAATAGAATTTATCTTATGTGTAACCCTATATTAAAAATGTTTTAGCTATTAAACATTAATTTTAACTCTTTTAACTCTTCTTTGAATTAAATAATAATAAATGTCCTAATCTAATCCAAGTTGACCTAAAAGGTTCATATTTTATTCGTAAGGTGGTTTTTGGTTGGATAATACTTATCCAATAGAATTAGGACATGTGTTAGGGTAATAATAACACATTTTTACACTTAATCACCGTATTTAATTATAACTGTGGTAAATAAAAGTAAAAAGATACTATTCACCAAAAAATATTTTTATCTTATTGAACCACATTTTAATATTTGATATTAACCATGTCTCTCGGAGTTTCGAAAATCCACTCATAGAAGCGGTAGAATTATTTTTTCTATGAATTTGCAAAATCTCCTAGGAGATGGGTAAACGACGGTGAAATGTTCAATAAAAGTTGTACAGATCTAAAGTTATTATAAACTGACACAAATTAATTAAAATGGACTTATATAGGTATTAGGTATCTATTTTAACCTTACATAAAAATAAATAAAAAATTAATTACTTAAATAAAAATTCGGTTTTAAACTATATCTATGTGTTTTTTAACTATTCATAAAAAATTGAACATTTTTAGAAAAATACCAAAAAATCACCCAATGCTAATATTTATATTAATAATCAAAAAATGAAGTAAATTTAGAAAGATAAAATTTATAAAAATTAAAAAATTTGGTATTACAATTCATAATAGCTAGTTTGATTGGTTGTGGTGTCTTCCAGAACACGAAGTTGTGTACAACACATGCTATTGTATTAATCAAAGACAAGTGTACCGTGGATGCTTGGGGTGTTACATTCCCCCCTCCTTAAAATAATTTCATCCACGAAATTTCTAGAATATTAATGCATAAAAAGACTTGGGTGGTTCTTCATCATAAGTTCCTTGGGTGCCCACGTTGCGTCTTCCATCTTATGGTTTCTCCATAGAACTTTCCCAGATGAGTCATCATGTTTCTCATCACTTGTTCTCTTGTATCAGGAATCTTGAAAGGCTATTCGCAATATAATAGATTTGGTTCCAGTTCTAATTCCTCATAGTAGAGTACATGCATTGGGTCAAGCATGTATTTTCTCATTAGTGATACGTGGAATACATTGTGAACATATGAGAGATTTGGCAGCATTTCCAAATGATAAGCTACAACCCCAATTCATTCTAGAATTTTGAAAGGTCCTGTGTAAATGGGACTCAATTTACCTTTCTTACTAAAATGTATAACTCCCTTCAATGGAGATACCTTCATGAAAACATGATCTCCTACCTGAAATTCCAAATCCATCATTCAGTTATTGGCATAGATTTGCTGCCTACATTTAGCTGCTTTGATGTGGGTTGGGATTACCTTCACATTTTCCATCGTTTCCTCAACATGTTCAGGGCCAAAAATTTTCATTCACCAACATCATCCCAAAAAGATGGTATGTGAAATCTCTTTCCATATAACGCTTCATATGGTGCCATCTGAATACATTAATGGAAGCTATTGTTATAGGAAAATTATACCTATGGTAAATATTCATCCCACGTACCCTGAAAGTCAAGTGATCGGGATCTCAACATGTCTACTAAGGTTTGAATAGTTAGTTCTAATTTTACATATGTTTGAGGGTTGTAGGTAGTGCTCAAATGAAGTTCAGTAGCCAAGGATTTCTGAAGACTTTTCCAAAATCACAAAGTAAAACATGGATCACAATCAGAAACAATCGATAGGGGTACTCCATGAAGTCTTAGAACTTCATTAATATATAGTCTTTCTAGATGTTAAAGTGGTAGATCTACTCTTATAGCATCAAAATGTGATGAATTGGTAAGACAATCCACAATGACCCATATTGCATCGTTCCTTCTAGGAGTCTTTGGTAGTCCCATGACGAAGCCAATCGTAATTTTATCCCATTTACACTCAGGTAAGGGAATAGGTTTCATGAATCCTACAGGCTATATCCTTCCAACATTCACATGATAAAAAATCATACATCTTCACACTAAATAAGTAATCTCTCTCTTAATGTTGTCCCACCAAAAATGTTCCTTCAAATATCTATACATTTTAGTGCTCCCATGGTGTATAGAGAAATTGGAATTACGAGAATATTCCAACAATTCCCTTTTTTATATTTGGTATATCAGGAATACAATGTCTCTTCCCGAATATAAAAATTCCACCTTCATATACGAAGTCAGTCAATATCCCATCATTCACAGCTTTAATCATCTTTTGAAACTCTTCATCACCGGTCTAAGAACTCTTTATCCTTTCTAGTAAAGATGGTTTGGCAACCATTAGAAAAGGCATTGATGATTCACCTTCGATGGTGATTCCCATATCCATCTTTACTAGATACATGAAAATAGGATCCCTTTAAACTCTCATCATGTTCACAACTCCATGATCATTTCTACTCAAAGAATATGCCACCTTATTTTCCTTCCTCGGGTGGTAGTGAATCAGGAAATCATAATCCTTGAGTAGTTCAAGCCATCGCCTTTTCCTCATCTTGAGTTCCTTATATGAGAAATTATACTTCAAACACTTGTGATTGGTATATATCTCACATTTTTCACCATAGAGATAATGTATCCATATCTTCAATGAAAAGATTAAAACTTATAACTCAATATCATGAGTAGGATAGTTTTCCTCGTGAATTTTTAAATTTTGTGATGCATAGGCAATAACCCTATCATTTAGCATAAGGACACAACTATGTCCTTTCATTGAAGAATCACTATAATTAACAAACCCATCATTCCCTGATGGTAGAGTCAAGTTAGTAGAATTGACTAATATTCTCTTCAGTTCTCGAAACATTCTCTACACTCTTTTGTCTAAAAAAATTTATCCCCTTTACGCGTGAGATTATTTAATGGGTTATCCAATCTGGAAAAATTCAGGACGAAACGTCAATAATAACCTTCTAAACCAATAAAACTACGTACCTCGGTTATACTTGTTGGTGCGGGCCATTCTTTTATTGCTCTTGTCTTAGAAGGATCAACCGAGATTCCATCCTTAGAGACAATATGGCCATGAGAAGAAATCTCCTAAAGCAACAATTCACACTTTATAAACTTCCAATATAATTTTGGTCTTCTCAGATTCTTCAAGATAATGTACAACTGATTTTCATGATCTTTGTAGGATTTGGAGAATTAAAAGATATCATCAATATATACCACTACAAATTCATCAAGATATTCCTTGAAAACTATGTTCATTAGATCCATGAAAATAGAGTGCACATTAGTCATCCCAAAAGGCATTACTGTAAACTCGTAATGCCCGTACCTAGTTTGAAATGATGTTTTCTGAATGTCTTCCTTCTTTACACAGAACTAATGATATCCAGATCGAAGGTCTATCATTGAAAAATATTGAGCTCCCTGAAGTTGGTCGAATTAATCATAAATGGAAGGTAGGGGATACTTGTTCAATATTAATATATCCTTGATCTCCCTATAGTCAATGCACAACCTCATAGATGCATATTTCTTCTTAACAAAAAGAACCAGGGCTCCCCATGGAGAAACACTAGGTAGAATAAATCCCTTATTACTCAATTCCTCTAGTTTTTTCTTTAGTTCCACTAATTCCATAGTGGCCATTCTATAAGGGGTCTTCGATATGGGCCTTGAAATAAGAATTGAATCAATGGAAAACTCAATTTTTCATTCTAGAGGATGTCCTGGTAAATCTTCTGGAGACACATCAACATATTCTCTCACGATAGGTACATCCTCTATATGAAAATTCCTTTCCTCACCCACTGTCATTTCATTATATTCCTCCCCAATAATTGAATTTAGTTGAGATACTAGGGGTGGATCGAGATAAGAATTTGGTAGTGACGATTCTACTCTAAAGATAAGCTGTTTTATATCATCGTCATCAAAAATAGTAACCACCATCTTCTTAAAATTAATTTTTTCATCATGGTATGAAAGCCAATCCATTCCTCAGATTATATCAAATTCTAACATTGGTATGATGATGAGATCAGTAGATAAAGAAAATTTATATGCAATTATGAGAACTGATTTACATAACATTGTAGAAATGAAACACCGCTTAAGAGTTTTGACTGAAAACTCCCTTATTTAATAAAATGGAAAATATCTAATTTTCTTAGCAAACTGGGAAGATATGAAACAATGCGATGATCCAAAATCAAATAAAGCATTGTCTAAACACGAGGAATCCATTAAATTATCTTCCACCATGTCTTTTAGAGCTTCAACCTCAGTAGTATTAACAACACAAGCTTGGCCTTTATCCCTTGGAATTTTCTGAGGTATGTTTCTCTAACTCTTAGGACATTCATTTTCATAATGTCCCATCTCTGTGAAATTGTAGCACTGAACATCGATAGCTTCCTTCTTTCCCTTGCAATGATGATCATGGTGTCCATTTTCCCTAGACTTGTAACAGACTCCCATTCCCTTCAAGAAAGTACCGGGGTGTTTCTTCCAACATTTATTACAGGATGGATATTCAACTTTTCTATTCTGTCCCTTATCTCCATTTCCAGAGAGATCAACACATCTCTTCTTCTCTTTATTTTCTTTAAAGTCGTAAGGCTAGGAGAATTCCTTTTCTATCTTGATAGAACAAGAGAAAATATCTTCGTATGATGAGAAGGATTGTGAGACTAATGCTCAATAGAGAAATGGTTTTAACCCATAAAAGAAATTATAAGTCTTACTTCTTGGGTTATGTATATAATCTACAACATGCCATACTAACCTTGTAAAGTTATACTCATACTTTGCAACATTATCATCCTCCTTTTAGCTCAGAATCATATATTGCCTTTCCATATCCACTCGATGGTCATAAGGAAATTATTTTTCTATGAAAATATCTTTAAACTCCCTCCATTACATATTTGATACTTCATCATCTTCCATCGTGTTTTGAATCAATGACCTCTATTGATCAAAATATCCAGTGAGGTGGAAAACTACCATGACAACCTTTTCCCTTTCACTACTCACCAAGGCGTGAAATATTTTCTCAAAGGAATTTTTCCATTATTAATTTACTATTTGATTTGTACCCCCATTGAATGTTGGTGGTTGTTGCCTCATGAAGCAATATGACATTGATCCTCCATGCTGCAGATCAGGGTGCTCCATACGGGTAAGGTTATTATTCATAACCTGAGTGAGTTGTCCCAGAATGGTGATTAGCTGATCAGAACCAGTTGCATCACCAGCTCCACTATAATCATCTTGAGTAGGTGGGAAATCTCTACATGGTGTGCGTTCATTGATTCAATTTACATTCGTTCCAGTAGGTGCCAATTCTAACCAATGGTATACACTATATTAGTTTATGAATTTCAATACATAAATCCAAACATGTAAATTTCTTAACATAAATTTAACAGTTTATGGATATGATCTATAATCATAAAAATGTTTTCATTGAGGAAGTATATACTCATAAACCATTCGTAATGGTTTGTAATGAAAATAAGAATTATCCTAAGAATATCCCCCAGAAATGTCATAACCAAGAGTGCAGCAAGGCCCGTTTTCGTGCACCAGTTCCCATTCGCTTATAACTCAAAGCAGTGTTTTCGGTTTTTACACATAGGTACATCTGTGCCAGAGCCGCCTCTACCTGCTCGATTGCTGATAGGGTTGTATTGCTCGGAAAACTCTCAAAATCTCTTCAATACCGAAATTTTAGGATGTTTTTCTATATTAATCCTCAAAGTTCATCTTATGAATATGTGCTCTAATCAGAGTTTACCTAAATCTAGCTTCCAAGTTTTTTACTAAAGGTTCAATGATACCAACTGTAAAGCCCCGACCCTAGTTACCTGGAGTCGGGGCATTATTACATAACAATGTCATGATCACAAAAGATCTAGTCTCGAAAGACCGATTAGTTTAGTAGCCTAGGAAACACTATATACATTCATAAGTAAAACATTAAATCATAATGTGAAAAACTACAACAACATAGTCTATATAGTCCACACTCATAACCCCTTAGACTATCCCTGCGGGTCAGTTATAAAATACTTATTCACATCCTGGGAAAAATAAAACATATAAAGGGGTGAGCTCAAATACTCATTATAGATTACAATATATTTGAAAAATTCATAAATAAGAAAGAACATTTAAGGCAATGTATAAGTAAAAAAAGCCTTTTGAACTTAAAAATCAGCATAATATGGAAAAAATAAAATCAAATAATTCCATTAACTTATTCACATGGATATTCTACTAGTTTAATAATCACATACAATATCAATGTCAACTTTCTTAATTATGGAATGCATAATGCCAGACTATCATAACCACATAGTCATGGCCTTCTGCCAAGACTACAAATAAGATTTTTTCAAGGCCTTGTGCCAAGACAGTAGTTTGTCTCATGAGACCTACTGATGCATCGAGGAGCTATAGCGGGTTCCACCTGTCACATACTAAGTCCAATTCATTCCTCATATCAATAGGTTTAAACATAACATAGACATTCGTTTTAAAAATAGCATATGAAATGTCAATACTTTCACCATAATCCATGAATGGTTTAAAAATAACACATCTACAGTCAAAAATACCACCAAATCATCAATACTATATATAAGCTTTGTATCATAAAAAATCTACTTCAAATAAGCTTAAAATCCATCAATGGATGTTTTCATAGATGAAATCAAAACAATTTGAGAGAAATATTTCTATTTTTTTAAATCATTTAAAAGTCACATAATTATAAAAGAAAAAAATTACTTTGAAAATGTTCTTATAAGCTAGTAAGGGAAGATTCGATGATTATATAACCGTGGAAAATAGTCGCACCCACCGTATAAGTTAAAAATACATTCTTACCTTAATTCTGTCGAAACGATTAAAAAGGACCTTGTTTGGAAAACGACAAAAAATATTCCATTATAAAAATCTTATAAAAATTTAAACAAGGGTATAAATGTCTTTAAACCATATTCTATAAAATATTAAGACTGTTTTGAAATACATTTTTATAAATCAAGGATGTGGAAGATAAAGAGGTCCCATTAGATACTTACGTAAAAACAACCTCGGATAATAAAGAGATTGTTAAATTAAACCTTAACTTGTAATTTTACTTGGATGAGGGAGATTAAACTCTTTTATAATGGTGAAATAATTGTTATTTAATTATAAAAGAATCATATACAATAATATGATATCATATATGGTCCTTTAACAATTCTTTGTTAAAAATATATTTGTATTATCGTTGTTTCGGGTGTCAACAGATTCATTTTACATTATATTATTTGTTATGTGAGTCGTATTTGATATGGATGGGATGTATCGTATTCATATCAAGAATTATATCAAGACTGTAAACATTATTTTTAATCATATAATGAAAATTAATCTTGAATGGATAGGATGGGGAATTAATCTCGTCGCGTTCATGGAGATGGTGATCTGTACGTACGCACGAGCGACAATATAATTATTTTGATATTATAATAATATATAATTGGATGGTATATCATATATATAATAACTATCATGTAATATTTTTTATTTACATGAATTACACATCATTATTATACCCATCCAAATACTAATGTATTTACTAACAATTACAGCACGACGTGGAGACGGTAATTTGTACGTATGCACGTATGGTGACATGTCCTTAAAAGTATGGATAGAATAATGAATATGGTTGTACCATATTTATAATAATATCACATTATATAGAATATACTTGAGTTATTATTTTATAATGTAAATAAAAGTGAAAGATGAAGTGGAAGAATATATGATCTTGAATGAGGGTGGTCAAAATTATTACCTCCATTTTTAGGTTATTCCTTTGGATTTGATCAAAAGGGCTCCTTAAGATGACTTTTTGACTAATTTATGGTCTCTAGGATGAATTAAAGAATGTTTTGAGGGTATTTGGGCAGATTTTGGCCGATCCCAATGGCTTCGTAGGTGTGAATTTGAGAGATGGGGGAGTGCCCTTTTATAAGAGGGGTGAGGGACACCTTAAGAAAAGATAGAAATATTATTTTATAATAAAATAATTCTCTGTTTCTAATGGCTCGAAAATGGATTATTTAAAGGAACATATGGGGATGGGTCTAAAAATACTCAACAAATATGTTTTTGACAGGTTTCGGTCCCAATATTTACTTTTTCTATTATATTTAACTCTTAGTTAAATAGTTTGACATTTACCATGTAAAATTGAATTTTTATATTATATGTTTAATATACATACTGTATACATCGAAGTTAAAACCAAGTTGTTCATTAATTATACAAATATAATTATATTAGTCCTTTTTCTGAACTTTCGATTTTTAGGAATATAATATCAATTAATAATATAATATCGATTTTAAAAACTCTTTTTTTTGAATGTTGACAATATTTGTTATTTTTTTTTTCTAGATTCATAACAGTATTATTGTTTCGAACAACACTAAAATAACCAACTCTAATATGTTATATTAACCTATAAAATTAGTGGAATTCATAAAAAATCTCAAATTACATTTATTTGGATATTTATTATATCAATTATTTTAATATTTCATTAATTATGTAATTACTGCATCATTATTGTGTCATAAATAAATTAAATTATTTAAATTCTAAAAATTATAAATAAAATACAATTATGTATGAAATCATTTGATATTTCTAATTAATATTTATAATCCAATTTATCTTATGTCTAACAGTATATTAAAAATGTTTGAGTTATTAAACATTGATTTTAACTCTTTTAACTCTTCTTTGAATTAAATAATAATAAATGTCCTCATCTAATCCAAGTTGATGAAAGAGGTTCATATTATATTCCTAAGGTTGTTTTTGGTCGAATTATACTTAGAAAATAGAATTAGGACATGTGTTAGTGTAATAATAATATCATTTTTACCCTTAATTACCCTATTTAATTTTAAGTGTGGTAAATAAAAGTAAAAAGTTACAATTCACCAAAAAATATTTTTATCTTTTTGAACCAAATATTACTCCTTGATATTAACCGTGTCTCTCGGATGTTTGAAATTTCACTCACAGAAGTGATAAAAATACGTTTTATGTTAATTTTCAAATTCTCCTAGGAGATGGGTAAAAGACGGTGAAAAGTTCAATAAAATTTATATATTATTAAAATTATTATAAACTGACTCCAATGAAATACATTAAACGTATATAGTATTATGTATCCATTTTGACATAAAATAAATTTAAATAAAATAAATAATTATTTACATAAAAATTCGGTTTTAAACTATAACTCTGTGTTTTTTCACTATTCATAAAAATTTTAACATTTTTAGAAAAATACCAAAAATTCACACTAGGCGAATTTCGATATTCCAGAATCCAAAAATGAAGTCTATTTTGAAAGATAAAATTTATAAAATTTCAAAAAATGTGTATTAAAATTCATAACAGCTAGTTTAATTAGTAGTGGTGTGTTTTAGAACTTAAAGTTGCGTACAACACACGAAATTGTATTAAACAAAGAGAAGCATGTCGTGGAAGCTTGGGGTGTTACATGAACACAATATATGAATTAAGTATGCCAAACATATTATTGGATGATATCTAGTGGAAATTTGATATCGAATGCACCATTAACTCATATTTTGTTATTAGGATTTCACTATAGTTGTTTAATATAAGATTCTTATATATATAATATATGTGGGGAAATACCCAATTCTGGTTAACATTTTGGGACTATCAAACACAACTAGTACATTTGGTAGATGATGATTGATTTATGTGTGATAATGGTTCGGATGAGGGACCAGGTGTGAGTTTAGAAAATAAAACATGGTGGTGTTTGAGTCTACGAATTGCTATACATTTGGGATAGTATAATGTACTTTTGAAATGTGGAAGGTAATTTTAATTGGACTATTGGTTCAAGGCTTCTGTGTTTGGACTTTTTATACTATAATGATATGAAATTGATATTCTAGTTTATACCTATTATGTCCACCAGGAGATTATGTCATTGAAAAATTAGTAATCCATCAATTTCGCTAATATAGAGACATTATCGTAGTGAGAGAGGAATTAATTTGTAGAATGTTGTGTGTGAAAATTTTATTAATATTGAATGTCATACTAGATTAAATTTCATGAATGAAATTGAGTATGTTAACTCAAATATTGATGAAATAATATCATTTGAGGAATGATTGTTGTGTGTGATTGAACCAAGCCGAATTGATCTAATAATTTTATAGTATTTCTTATTTTGATTTGGTTTTTGAATGAACAAAACTAGTAGTACATCATGGAAAAGAAGATCATACAGGATTTTAGTGACTAGTTTAGTTAACATGAGATACATGAGGGGGATGGTTAGGGATTAGAAGTTCAATGGTGAAGAATTTTTCATTTCCTCAAACATTAATGCTCATTTGGCTAGAGGTGGACCATACTTTTGTAGAATCAAATTTGAGTTGAGTTAGAAATTTTTAATTTCAGTTTAATTTTAATTGAATTTTATTAGGTTGTAGAATTATCTCTAACACTCAAGGAGTTTATAGGATGTTTAAGATTTTCAAGTTAGTAACGGAGGATCAATAATTCACTTTACTGTACATTAGTAGTCAAAAAGTACCCAATTGGACAAAACCATATTACCAGTGTAGATATGCGGGTGTTGAAAGTATTATTTTATACATTAGGTACAAAGTTTTAGGTAAATGGGTACACAATGGATATATCTAGTTGATGTGGGACAAGGTAGACCACCCTGTATACAATGAGAGTAAAGTGGTAACATTATGGACAATTTAGTAATTAATGAGAAATTTTAATGTTCCATGACAACAACCAGGGGTGCTACTCTAAATAGATCAAACAAATGGGGGGATAATCTACACATTCCTCTTTTTATCATATATCATTCCAAGGAATCTAGTAAATTTTTATTTAAAGATTAATCTATTTTTCTCCATCCGTAACCAACTCCATCATTTTTTCTTGTTCATATCTAAATTCAAAAATTCTGAATTACATATTGTTGTTTTCTTATCATGTTATGGTGAAATATTTCTTTAATAAGAGGGATTTCATTTGTAATATATAATGTAGGATTATTATTTGAATACACATATCATTTCACATGATTCAATTATAGTTAAAAAATTTATTGATTGATAATGTATTTTTCTAAATTAAAATTATATTTTTTGTATAATTAGTTGTTGGTTTATGTTATTTTCCTAATATTGGATTTGTTTTTATGGAAATAATTTATTATTACTCGTTATTTTATGTTTTTCTGTCATAATGATTTTAACAAGAGAGGTATAAACTTTTATATCAAATTATTAATTTATTAATTTGTTATGGATTTATTAAATATTTAAATATAAAAGTGTTGTAGTAAAATATTATGGGTGTTTGATTAACATAAGGACCAAAGATATGATTGACCAACAATGTGGTCCAATTCAGCTTATTGAAATGGAAAATGTAAAGTAGCCATCATTTTATAAAGTGGATAATCCATCTCTGATATAGATGGTCTCCAATGTTAGTAGAAATATATATATAATCACATTTAATAGATGATTTTAATGTTGGGTTAGTGGGCTTTTGTGACTCATGATGGAACTTAGGTGGGTTCCCTTATTTGAGGCAATGTTATTATTTTCTGATGGGATCATAGTTTGTCCATTGAGTGATGTTATGTGATAAATAATACCTTAAATCAATGATCTATATGGGGAAGTGAAAATTAGTGAATTTTTGGGGAAATATATGGTTCATAACGTTGAGTAATTTCATTATAAATATACACATGTCTTATGTTATTATAAATGACATTCACCTAGAGTGTTTAACTAAGAGTGATAGTATTGAGAAATTGAAATGGAAGATGTGTAATTTAGGAATAATCCAGAGTGGGTTATTATATTTGTAACACCCTGAGGTTTTATGAGAATTATTATTTTTAATTTATTTGATGTCTTGTGTCGTATGATACACCAATATTATCTTTCACTATATGCAACACCTTATTAGCTTGCATTATACACAACATTATTCTTGGATCGTGTTACACAAAATTTGAAGTTCGTTTGATTGAAGTTATTCGACTCGACATTGAGTGTATATATATATATCAAATGTATAAATGAAATATGGTTGGATTCTATTATACACAAAAAAACAAAGAAATCTTTCACTACACACAACCCTGACTTGGATTTGTTTGACGCAATCACGACCATCCCCAATCGCGTGTGTTGTACGCAATACCGAGTTTCACTAAACAACGATATGTTATTAAAATATTTTATAAACTAGCCGTTATGAATAGTAATACCCACCTTTTGAAATTTTATAAATTTAATCTTTCAAAATGTACTTCTTTTTTGGATTCTGAATATCGAAATTAGCCTACAATGAATTTTTGGTATTTTTCTGAAAACATTCAATTTTTGATGAGTAGTTAAAACACCGAGTTATTGGTTAAAACAGACTTTTTATTTAAATAATCAATTATTTAATTTAAATTTATTTTAGGTAAAAATTGATACATAATACTTAAATAAGTTCAATGAAATTCATTGGAGTCAATTTATAATAATTTTAGATATTTAAATATTTTTTTAAACTTTTCACAGTCTTTTACCCACCTCCTAGGAGCATTTTCAATTGTACATAAAACATAATTTTACCACTTCTGTGAGTTGAATTTAGAAAATCTGAGAGACAGGGTTAATGTCAAAGAGTATAATGTGGTTCAATAAGATAAAAACAATTTTTTGTTAATAGTAACTTTTTACTTTTATTTACCACAGTTTAAAGTAAATAGGGTAATTATGGGTAAAAATTATATTATTATTACCCTAAAAAATGTTCTATTTATATGGGATAAGTTTAAATCGACAAAAAAACTTTAGGAATGAAATATCACCCTTTAGGTACACTTGGATTAGATTAGGACACTTATTATTATTTTGTTTAAAGAAGAGATAAAAGAGTTAAAATCAAATTTTAATAACTAAAACATTTTTAATATAGGGTTATAAATAAGATAAATTCAACTATAAATATTAATTAGAAAGATAAAAATATTACCTAAAAAATGTTATGTTATTTATAATTTTTAGTCCTTAAATAATTTATTTAATTTTGGACACAATGATGATTCAGTAGTTACCTTATTAATAAAATATTAACATAATTGATGTTATAAACACCCAAATAAATGTAATTTGAGACTTTTTATGTATTCAACTAATTTTATTGGTTAATAGGACATGTTAGTATTTATTAAATTAAAATTATTCTAACAAATCATGCTGTTATTATTTTCACAAAAATCAATTACCAAATAGTGTGAAAATAGACATAAAATAGTTTTTAAAACAAATATTGTATTATTAATTGGAATTATATTCTTAAAAATATAAGGTTTGGAAAAATGACTTATATAAGGTTATATATATTAATAATTAACCACTTGTGGACCTTTTGTCTTGTTATAGTATGTTTATTAACCATATAGTGTAAGAAAAAAAGAAGACGCGTTAAAAGTTAAATTGTTTAACTCATAGATAAATTTAAATGATAAGGTTTAAATAGTAACCTAAACTTGTCTAAAACATATTGGTTGAGAGGATTTAGACTCATCCCTACTTTTAGCTACGAAATAATTCACCTTTTCACCATTATTAACCGAATATGAGTTTCTTATAAATTTTTTTTTATGTTTATCCTAAAGTGCCCCTCTCCTCCCTTATAAAAGGGCACCTCCTCCCTCTCCTATTTACACAATTTTGAGCATTAAAGATCGTCCAAAACCTTCCCATTTCTCTTCTAAACTTCCCTAAAAACATGATGCAGGTTCTAGTCTCTTCAAAAGACCAACTCAAGTGCCATAAGAGGATGTGTAAAAGAGGTGCGTCAAAGATGAGTTAATCTCTTCTACCGAATCATTGAAGTTTCTTTCTTCTTCAACATCCTCTTATCTAGATGTTTCATTGTAAAGTAATACAATAAGTATCACTAAAATACTGATATGATATTATAAATATGATATAGCCCTATTTCACCTTCTATCCATCCTATTTAAAACAAAATCCCCGCGGGTGCGTACGTATGGAATACCGTCTACACGGCGTGGTGTAATCTCTTTTTCCATCACCACCTTACTTGGATGGGTATAATGGTGTACAGAATAACATTATATTGTTATTATAACATAATACTTATTCTGAGATATTATATCATCCACTCCAATTCCATTAAATAATTATGGGAACGATATCATTGCTCGTGCGTACGTACGGATTACCGTCTCCACGACGCGATGAGATTCATTCTCCATGTTAAACATTCAAGAATGATTATAAAGTATATATAATGATTAATAATGAAATATATGACATAATAAATCTAATGGATTTATGTATATATATATATATATGTAATATAATTACCTCCATTGAAGTCAATAGGGAAACGAAACAGCGTTCATGCGTACATACGACCTACCGTCTCCATGAACGATGTATTCCATTTCATTCATCTATCTAATATATATATATATATATATGTAATATATATGATATATAAATATTTATTTAATTTCTTTAAGTAATTAAATCATTATATAAGTAATAATAATATCAAGAACAACAAGTCCAAACACGTACGATAAATAAAACGATTTTACCCAAAACACGGCTTTAACATGGAATTTACAAAAGAACGGTTAATATAAAGTCAAAAGTGAACCATATATGATATCATAACAATGAATATGATTATTTAATAAGAAAATTATATTATTTAAATAATTATATAGGTGGTTAGGATACGTACTAATCATATCGGACCTAAGGTAAGGGATAACTTTTCCAAGCTCGTTTTTATCCGAGATTGTTTATTTGTAAGTATTTACTGGGGTTATATTTATCATCCATGTCACTATTTTCTAAAAATGGTTACATGTTTGATTAATTAAATTTTTAACCATTTTTTACTTTTACTACATGGTATGTAAGGAATCATTATTTTGTTTACCATACGAGGTACTTTTTGACTTTTCTGGAAAAAGTTCGAGAAGAATGTTTTTTAACTTATACGACATGAACAGATTTTTACGGTTTCATAACGCCTTATATTCATGAATCTTACTCTACATGATTTCATGAAAATTTTCAAAAAAATCATTTTCTTTTAAAATTTCATTTCATTTTTTGAAAAGAAAATGATTTTGAAGAAGAATGGATATTTTCCTCAAGAATTCATTTCAAGTGTTTTATCAAAACCATTTTCCAAATAAGATGGCATTATTTCATATGTGTGTGTTTCAATTATAATATCTCTAGGATTTACATGGTTTCACTTTTCTTATGGTGAAATGATATCCATTTTTTATATGGATTATGTTATGATGGTATGATGTTTATGAAACCCATTTTATTCATTGGGTAATGATGAATGATTTATTCTCATATTGTGGAACACGTAAGAATGATTACAGAATGAGATGGGTGGGACCTATATCTCCCTCCAATTAATTGGGAAAATATTTATATCTCATGAGATAGACATGGTTGGAACAATAATTTATTCTGGTTCAGTGATATAGGACTGGAACGAGGAGTGAACTCGATTTAGAAAGAGACTTTGTCCACTAAGATGGTCTTGGCTGCAATGCCTTGGCTACTATGGAAATCATATCATGTGCTTATTGTTTTTCCATAATTAAATGTTTTATTCCCATGCAATTTTATCATGATTGATGTTGGTTAATGATATATTCCTTACGTACAACCAAGATTTATTTCACAACTCAAGATTTTGAGGTTTAAACTTCATGTTCACATTTTGACGTTCAAATGTATATGGTTTGTTTTATTTTCTACATTCTTACCCATACTAAGAATTAGAGATCACCCTTTATATTTTTTCTTTTCCCTATGATATAAATAAATGTTTTAGGTAAAAAGGGGAAGATCTTTATGGGAGATGTTGAAGATCTTTCACCAAGATTAGAAGATTATGTTGCAAGTTTCCAAAGACACTAAACTATAATGGTCCTTTAGTGTCTGTTGTTGTTATGTATTAATTATTAAGAAAATGTAATGTAATGTCTATGTACGTCAAGCTATGTGTCTCTACAGTTGGTATCAGAAAGTGGTTTAGCTATCCTTTGGAAAATAGGTTGTGAAAACATTAGTGAAATCCCTATTGATATTTCTATGGTATGTCTAGGGATGTCCCTAAGGTTAAGTATATGTATCGGTTATAGTCCTAGAATTACAGTAACAATAATAGAATTAAACCAATAATGTTAGAGATTTAATTTACTCCCACTTGATTATGTTGTTTTTCTATTATGTGTTTTTCCTCTCATACTATTTTTTTGGGTTTTAAGAAATTGAAGGAAACATGATGATTCATGTTAATGGAGAATATTATTGGCAACAGAATGATATTATTCATGAGCAACCAAATGAAACAGGATTTGAATGTCCAGAAATCATTATTATGCCTAATCAAAAATATCATAATAGGATCAATAATATACACTTTGGTAAGATTTCGGACCTTGCTAATAAGAGAAATATGGAGTTTCATGATGATCATAGAGGAATGATGGTTCAATTTCCCTCATGTAAATAATGTGGGAAGAGGCACCAAGGAGAATGTTTCAACGGAACTAGAAGATGAATTGGGTGTGGAAAAGAAGGACATAAAACTAGTAATTACAAAGGAAAAGGTTATGTTAACTCCATGGACAAGTATAATGGTATTGCTAAGACATCATCAATGGGTAAATGTTTTAAATGTGGAATGTATGGGAATTATGCAAACCAATTCCCTAAGGGAAAGACTCATGAAGATAATCAGCATGGTCATATGGGTTGTATTTATATTGATTATAATGAAGAGACTACAAATGATATATGATATGAAAGATGTTTTGAAGCTCGGTTAATGGTTTATGAAGGTGGTGGAATGATAGAATGTTTATCAAGATTAAATTATGGTACTATGGAATAATGAATAATCTATGAATTATTACACTATTGTTTTTCCTAATTAGTCTAGAATATGTTGGATGGTACCAGTAACCATGAAATGTGATTGAGATATTTTTGGAAAGAAGATGATATGCGCATAATTTAGAGATAATGAGGAAATGAAATGAGCCCATGACTGATATAAGGACAATGTTATATCATTGTTTGAATATATAAAAACTTTTGGATTTTGGTAAGTGGAAATAGTTAACGTTTCATAGCATTTATGTTTTCACTAGGGTTCTATGGTAATTCATATTTCAAAAGAATACATGATTATGGTATTCACATGTTTGGAATGTGACCAACATGATATATCTTATGATATATGGGGGATAATTGATGGTATTCACTTGTTCAGTAGATGACATTTCTAATAATTATTTTCTCTATACTATGAGCTTAGACATATGTATTTTGGATAAGCCTAATGATTGGAATGTATTGTGTTGGACATCAGATAGTATTATTTAATGATAGAACGTTTTTGATAATATTTCTGTAATGTTATTATTATGCAGTCTTAAAAAAGGACAACCTATAGGATGGGAGACAACCCGTCGTGCCAGACAAGGTTGTGGGAATCGAACCCACAACCGAAGTGTGATAGGCCTTTATCTCCTACCTTGGGCCTACAAGAAGTCCCTAGTTAGAATAAACTAGTTTTATTTTATTATGCGCTTTGATAGATGAAGTATAAGTCCATTTTAGAAACCATATACGATTAATCTCAGCATAAGATAGACTTATAACTATTGCTAATGTTATGTTTGAGATAGATGGAATGACCTATCATTATATTGAATGATATATTAATAATTAATAGAAGACAAATTCAACTTCATTTATTTAAGAGATGAAGTGGAAATTGTTCAAGGAACAAACAGCAGTAAGACTGTATCAAAATCAAGTAAGTATTTATTTTAGTTTAAAAATTATTCAACATTAGGGAAATGATCTTGAAAACCTTAAATGTTGTCCTAGTTCCCTCATATCTGATGAATCAGATGATACCTTAGTTTATCACAAATTTATGGCTTTATGATTTTTGGCTTTTTTCATAGCCATGTCCTCTACCACTCTTCATTAGAAGTTGATGGTTATATTTCTCTTCTATATCCATATTATCACCTATGTTCTCCTATGTGGAAACCCAGTGATGAGTTAATTTTTTTACCTTTACGTTTCATACATTAGTTTTCAAAATTGAGTTTTATTATTCATTTTTACGATGTGGGTTTCTTTGAATGAAACTTTCTAGTAGTAGACAATTTATAACCCTGACGAATTTCAAGGGAGAAATTAATTTTAAAGGGGGATAGAATGTAACACCCAGAGATTTTATTAGAATTATTCTTTTTAATTTATTTTATTTCTTGTGTTGTATGATACAACATGATTATCTTGCGCTATACGCAACACCGTATTAGCTTGCAGTATACACAACACTATTCTTGGATCGTGTTACACAAAATTTCAAGTTCTTTTGGTAGAAGTTATTCTACGCAATGTTGAGTATGTATATATATATATATATATATTCAATTTATAATCTAAATATGGTTGGATTGTATTATACACAACAACAAAGGAATCTTTCACTACATGCACCCCTGACATGGCTTGCTTTACACGCAATCGCGACCTTCCATGATAGCATTTGTTGTACCCAATACCGAGTTTCACTAAACAACGATATGTTATTAAAATATTATATAAACTAGTCGTTATGAATAGTAATACCCACTTTTTGAAATATTATAAATTTAGTCATTCAAAATGGACTTCATTTTTGGATTCGGAATATTGAAATTAGCCTAAGGTGAATATTTGGTATTTTTCTGAAAACATTCAATTTTTGATGAATAGTGAAAACACTCAGTTATTGGTTAAAACCGACTTTTTATTTAGATAATCATTTATTTTATTTAAATTTTTTTTGGTCAAAAAATATACATAATAATTATATATGTTCAATGTAATTCATTAGAGTCATTTTATAATAATTTTAGATATATAAAAAATTAATTCAACTTTTCACCGTCTTTTATCCACCTCCTATGAGCATTTTCTATTGTACATAAAACATAATTTTACCTCTTCTGTGAGTTGAATTTCTAAAATCTGAGAGACATGGTTAATATCAAGGAGTATATTTTTGGTCTATTAGAGAAAAATAATTTTGGGTTAATAGTAAGTTTTTACTTTTATTTACCACGGTTAAAAGTAAATAGGGTAATTAAGGGTAAAAATGATATTATTATTACTATAACACATGTTATAATTCTATTGGATAAGTTTAATTAGACCATATAAAACATTAGGAATAAAATATTACCCTTTAGGTCCACATGGATTAGATTATGACACTTATTATTATTTTATTTAAAGAAGAGTTAAAAGAGTTAAAATAATGTTTAATAACTAAAACATTTTTAATATAGGGTTATACATAAGATAAATTCGACTATAAATATTAATTAGAAACATAAAAATATTTCCTACATAATGGTATTTTATTTATAATTTGTTGACATTATATAATTTAATTTATTTATGACACAATGATGATGCAGTAATTACCTTATTAATAAAATATTATCATAATTGAAGTTATAAACACGCAAATAAATGTAATTTGAGACTTTTTATGAATTAAAATATATTTATAGGTTAATAGGAATTGTTATTATTGATTAAGTAAACTTTTTTCGAACTAATCATGCTGTTATGATTTTCACAAAAATCAATTACCAAATAGTGTCAAAATTGACATAAAATAGTTTTTAAAACAAATATTATATTATTAATTGTTATTATATTCCTAAAAATCAATGTTTCAGTAAAAGGACTTAGATAAGGTTATATATGTTAATAATGAACCCCTTGGGGTCCGTTTGGATTGTTATAGTATGTTTATTAACCATATAGTGTAAGAAAACAAGAAGACGCGATTAAAGTTAAATCATTTAACTCATAGATAAATTTAAATAATAGGGTTAAAATAGTAACCTAACTTGTCTAAAACATATTTTTTGAGAGGATTTAGACCAATACCCACTTTATATTCTAAATAAGTCACTTTTGAGATTTTATAAACCGAATATTACTTTATTATAAAATAATATTTTATGTTTTTCCTAAAGTGCCTCTCTCCTCCCTTATAAAAGGGCACCTCCTCCCTATACACTTTACACAATTATGAGCCTTCAATATCGGCCAACCCCTGCTCATTTCTCTTCTCCACTTCCATAGAAAAATTTTGGAGGTTCTGGTCTCCTCAAAATACCAACTCTAGTCCCTTAAGTGGAAGCTTAAAAGAGGTGCGTCAAGGAAGAGGTAATCTCTTCTACCGATTCTTTCAAGTTTCATTCTTCTTCAACTTCCTCTTATGTAGTTGTTTCATAGTAAAGTAATACAATAAATATCAATAAAATACATATATGATATTATAAATATAAAACAACACCATTTCATATTCTGTCCATCCTACGGAAAACGAAATCATCGCGCGTGCGTATGTACGGAATACCGTCTCCACAACGTGGTGTAATCTGTTTTCCAACCACCACCTTACTTGGATGGTTATAATGGTGTAAAGAATAACTATATATGGTTATTATAACATAATACTGATTCTGAGATATTATATAATCCAGTCTAATTCCATTAAATAATTATGGGAACTATATCATCCCTCGTGCGTACGTACAGATTATCGTCTCCACGACGCGATGAGATTCATTCTCCATGTTAACCATTCAAGAATGTTTATAAAGTATATATAATGAATAATAATGAAATATATGACATAATAAAGCTACTTTATTTATGAATATATATATTTATGTCATCTAATTACTACCATTCAAGTCAATAGAAAATGAAAACGACGTTCATGCGTACGTATGACCTAACGTATCTATGAACGGTGTATTTCATTTCATTCATCTATCTATTATATATATATATATATAATGAATATATATGATATGTAAATCATGATTTACATTCCTTCAGTAGTTAAATAATGATATATGTTACAAGAATATCAAGAACAACAAGTCCAGACACGTACGATAAATAAAACAATTTTACCGAAAACACTACTTTAACATGGAATTTACAAAAGAACGGGTAATATAAAGTCATAAGTGAACCATATATGATATAATAACAATGAAAATGATTCTGTAATAAGTAAATGAAATTATTTAAATCATTATACCATAGGATCAGATATGTACGAAGCATATTGAACCTAAGGTATGAGATAACTTTTCTAATCTCGTTTTTATCCGAGATTGTTTATTCATAAGTATTTACTGGGGTTATATTTATCATCCATGTACCTGTTTTCTTAAAATGGTTTCATGTATGGTTAAAGTTCTTTTTTACCCATTTTTTACTATTACTACATGGTATTTAAGGAATATTTCTTTTGTTTACCTTACGAGGTACTTTTTGACTTTTTTGGGAAAAGTACGAGAAAAATGTTTTTTTAACTTATACGACATGAACAGATTTTTATGGTTTTATAATGCCTTATATTCATGAAGCATACTCTACATGATTTAATTACTATTTTCAAAAATATCCTTTTTCTTTTAAAATATCATGTCATTTTGTGAAAAGAAAATGATTTTTAAGAAGAATGGATATTTTCCTCAAGAATTCATTTCAAGTGATTTATCAAAAACATTTTCCATATAAGATGGAATTATTTCATATGTGTATGTTTCAAGTATTATGTCTCTATGATTTACATGGATTCAATTTTTTTAGGATGAAATGATATCCATTTTTTATATGGATTATGTTATGATGGGATGATGTTTTTGAAACCCATTTTATTATTTGGGTAATGATTAATGATTTATGTTCTAGTTGTGGCACACGTAAGAATGATTGCATTATGAGATGGGTGGGACAAATATCTCCCTCCGATTCATATGGAAAATATTTATATCTCATGAGATAGACATTTCCAGAATGGTAAGTTAATCAGGTTCAGTGATACTGGACTGGAACGAGGAATGAACTTGATTCAGAAAGGGACTTCATCCACGAAGATGGTCATGGCAGCAATGCCTTGGCTACTATGGAAATAATATCATGTGCTTAATGGTTTTCCACAATTAAATTTTTTATTCCCATTCTATTTTATAATTATTTATGTTCCTTTATGATCTATTCCTTATATACTTCCAGGATTTATTTCACAACTCAAGATTTTGATGTTTAAACTTTACGTTCATGTTTTGACTTTCAAATGTATATGGTTTGTTTTATTTTCTCCATGATTACCTTAATAAGTATTTGAGCTCACATTTTATATGTTTTCATTTCCCCATGATATAAAAATAATATTTAGGTAAAAAATGGGAAGATCATTGTGGGAGATGTTGAAGATCTTTCACCAAGAAAAGAAGATTATCTTCCATGTTTTGAAAGACACTAAACTATTATAGTCCTTTGGTGTCTCTTTTTATTTATTTATTAATTATTCCGCAAAAGTAATTTAATGTCTATGTACACAAGCTATGGGTCTCTACAATATTATTTTAATTGGGAAATTTTTTAATGGAAATAATATTCAAATATAGATTGTTTGTGGGTTCCAACTAGAGTGGCCTTCCAAAATAAATTTTTAGTGATCATTTCATCTTGGTGGTCAAACAATTGGTTAAGCTAATCTTAAGACATTAACCAAGAAACCCTGATATGATTATTTCAGTATTAGAACTGGGTAAACACATTAAAAAGTTATAATATAGCTTGATTGGGAGATAAAACCAATTATGGGAATATTATCATGTTTTCAATAGATCATAAGTCGATATTCTGAATTTAGATGCTCAAGAATGATGTGATATGTCCAAAGGGCTAGTATTACCAATGAGGAGAGTTCCTAGAGGGATAATTGTGATCTAAAAAGGATAATACTTATTGATATTATAAGATTCAATAATGAATATAATATAGTTTTTGGTAGTATAGGTGGTCTAGAAATTGGTTAATTATTAGTTTCTTCATATTGGGTGCAAGGTATTATAGCCAAGGTAAATTATAGCTAGGGAATTTACACTTTTTTATCTTTATCTCCTGGAATGTTCATTCATGATATTATTTGTTCAGTGTTTCTATGAAAAATAATGATGTCATCCAAGTAACTATTTTATATTCTTCATGAAAGGGAGGATGTGAAAAATTTTGTTATTTGAGGACGGTTCCTGGTGTTGAGTGAATTCAGTGATGTACTAGAAGGATGGTCCCACCAAGGGGTGGGTTGATTTTCCATCCATGAATTGTGTTATTAGCCATCTTTTATTAATATATAGTCATATATTTGACACATTTAATATGAATATGAGTATTTGAATTATGTTCATTGAGGTGATTCCCATAGGACTATACACACTTTGTACAAATTAAGGTTTATTCGATGGGATGATTATATTATATCAATTTTCATGGAAATATTCTCTATAATTGGAGTTTGATTCATATACTAAAATAAATACTTATGTATAATTTTTGAAAGGGTGTATTTTCCTACTGGATATAATATTATAGATTTTTTTCCACTCTTTCTGAAGGTTATAATATGATTATCAAAATAGTCTACAATCGGGGATGATATTCCCTTCGACAACATAACTATATATGCATATATTGGCTATTAGTGGCACTATATACCATGTCTAAAAATTGATGGATATATTATTCTAGCTGTGAGGGGATCTACCCAATACATCTAGAATGATTATATATATATATATTATGTTGTTTATGGTTGGATATTATCCATTCATCTTATTGATGATTAGTATAGAGCCCGCTATTTAGATGTGATTTTGTTGGGATATATGTCACCGTATTGATTCTTCATTAAAGAGGTAACCATTGAGGGGATTTATGAGATAGTTTTTTTGGACTAATATTTGGATAGGAACATCTATGGAAAAATTCTATTTTATATATCTAGTTAGCAAAGGATATATTACTTATGAATAGATTTGGGGTTATTATATTATCCCAGTAGTTGGATTGGATATTCTAGGGATGTATTAGATTAATTTATGAGACTACTATTAAGTGGGGGTATATATGTCTAGGAAGAATTTTTAATACACCTATTATCATGGGTAATATTTTTCATGCATAGATTAATGATGGACATACTATTTATTCAAGATGGATTGGATCTCTTAGGGATGTATGTGATTAGTTTATGAGCCTACTATTAAGTGGGGGTATATATGCCTTCTGATATTATTATTATGGGTAATATTTGTCATGGAAAAATAAATGATTGATATAATATTTATTTTGTTAAACTCGAAGGAGCCCTATGATCCCTGTGTTGTTCTCTTCACTTCCAACAGCTCACAACTGCATTGTGATCCTTTCCACTAGAAAGTGATGGATTTCTGGTAACAAACATGCCACCTCAATCTTCCTGTCATCATCGTTTGTTGATCCTCCATCATTGTTGATCCAAGAGTGGTTGTGCAACAAATGACCACTCCTCATCCCATGAATAACTTGAATAACAAAGGAAGAAGTATGGAGAAATGCAAAACATCCACGTGGGTAATGAACCCATGTCATCATTCTTCATGACATTATTTCGCTATCATTGTAAGGTGTAAACGGTGAAAAATAATAACATGGGAAAAATATGGAATATTAATTCCCTAGGAAAAAGGCCTATAAAAACACTCCTATATGAACAACGATTTGCAGGTCAACCATCATGAGATGATCTATGTTCAAAGTCAAATTTTCGAATGGGGAATCACAACTTAAAACACAACCCCTACCTCAAAAGTTTCATTCTATAATGAAGAACGTCTCCACCTTGTCATCATTTGCGATCGTCATTCTCCCATCACGTTTCCGATCTCCCAAAGAGTTTTCACTAGTTCTCAGTTTTTTGATATTCATTGTCAGAGGGAATCCCTTCAATGTTCGTCAGAGGAATTATAGCATGATTATTTTACCTAACTTCTCATTATAAGAAAAGGTGTCGCAACATTTCTATTACCCTATATTGTCATGTCATTAAAATGTAAGATAAATGAAATAGTGTATCAACTACACATGGGTAAAAATACATTATTTTAAAATGATTTGAAATTTCAATAAAATAATATAAAACAAGTTAATTTTTTTTTATTTTTTTCATAAAGGATCGAAAACTATCTTTTCCAGTTGACCCACGCCTGTCTAAATTAAATCCTTTCTAGGTGAATCCTACCATTATGAGTTCAACAATTCCTTCATATTTTCTATCCAAGTACTCGGTCAAAATATAGAAAACCCCACTCCCACATTTAATTAATAAACATTCAAAATTAAAAATATCAATTCCTACGACTCCATGTCAACGAATTATGTGCCGTCTTAGAGCCTGATCTCATTAAAAATACCATTTAAATTTGAAAAAAAAATTCAATCGAATTCCAGGAATTTACAGAACCCCATAAAAGATGTCTGAAATAAATTCCATGTATTGATTATATTAAATTAATAAATAATAGTATATTAGTGTTTCAATAAGAAAGTTTGTAACTCAATGGATGAAAATTAAGTTACAACAAACTCATACAAGTTATATATTTTTTGAGTCAAAACATAACGAGTAAATGAAAATGAAATAGATCACTATATATTTTAAATATAACATAATAATGTTAAAATATATTAGTGTGTCAGTAAATAATTCATTCAAAATAAAGCATGGCTTATAATAAAAAATATGCCTCAAGGTGTAAAAATTAGTGACAATAAAACCACATGACTTGTTAAAATACATGAATTAAAATCCAAATGAATTAAAGAGATAGATTTGGGATTATTAATAACATTAATTTGAAAAAATACATAGTTAAAACATTTATGTGAAGTAAATCATGATAAATCCATGTAAAAGAAAAAATGTTTTTGGAAATAAAATATATATCAAAAATTAAGAATTGAGACCATGAATCCATTACCTTGTTATAATCCCATTATAGGTATGTTCCCAACTTCATGAATAATAAAATTATGTTTATTTGATACCTTATTATTCAATATATTATTTTATACAAACTACATATTATCATATTCTATTTTTTATATTATTTCTTCATATGTTTAGAAAAAATTAAATTAAATTCGGCTTATATCGAAAATTTTATTGATCAAATATATTTTTCTAATAAAAAAGAATATTATTCATTTAAAATTTATAGAACCATAAAATACTGATTTTATTATTTAATTTTTATAAAATTATTATTTAACTTCCCATTTTCATCAATGATAGAGTTGTGTTCCATTTTTTAAGTAGGTTTTTAGAAAAAATATAAAATTTAACATGGAATATCTCGATGGGTGAGTATGGTTAAGTGAGCCTATAAAAAAGTTATAATTAAAAAATAATGATGTTATTTATATATTTTTTATTTTTGTGAATCATATTTTAAGTGTTTTGGACAATTAAGTATATTTAATCTAAAAAACAAAAATTATTACTTTTGGGCTGAGGTAGTCCACTTAATTCAAGGTTATTGTTTTCATTTCATGATGAATGACATGATATAAAGATGGATTATAATTTATATTTTAATATTGACAAATATATTATATATATCATATTTATTCATTAATAATATCCAAATAATCATTTAATAGAGGTTTTTGTGAAACATAGAAGATGTTTTTTGGGGACACAGAAGTCCGCACAACACACGAGCATCAGAATTTTAATTTTATAGGTTGATATGAAGAAGCAAATAATGATTTTTTTCCATTAATATAATAAAATTTAATTATATTAATTATTATGATGTCATTATTTATCTATGGTTACGGTAGGGTTGGAATATATAGATTAGGAATAAATGGTTAAGTATTAGTTAATAATAATGTCCTCGCCTTAACTGTCATCTTCTTGAACTCCTTAGAATTTAAGGACATTCTATATCATATAGTGACCATAGGATCTAGTAAATTTATGGGTCTTTTAATTGGGGAATATTTTGTTGGGATCCAATTACATTTAGATGGGGAAATGGAGCATTGAAAGGATGGAAGTTATCCTCTTTGATAACAGAAGAAAATGTCGCTCTTGTGAGGACCAAATAATTTTAAAGAAGAAATGTCACTTTTCAAGATTCTATGGATCCAATAAAAATAAATAATAGTGTTTATGGTAACATTGGGTCGATAATGACCCTAAAATTTATTTACATATATGTTTTAAACATGTTTGTTGAAAACTTCTCTTATATAAGCTCCTTTCTTTTTTTGGTGTTTTTATCGGGATAACAAGGTTTTAGCCAAGTTACCATTGATTTAATGGAAATATAAAATAAAAACTATTATGATTTTTTGGTGTGATTAAACTATATTTAATCTCCCTTAATTATAATTTAATATCAACTTAATAAAAAAGTTAACTTTAAATGTAAATAATTTTTCTATAGAAAAACTATTTTGTATATAAATAATAATTTCACCATTAAGTGTTATTGATATCAATTAGAATTGATTTCCTATTGAATGAGTGAAAATTTATTTAAATATATGTCTTAAATTTTTTTAAAGTGACGTTTTATAATAGATTAACTATATTATTAGAAAGAAATTCAAAATTATTTATATAATAATTCATTGAAAAAATCAATTTTACCATTATCATGATCACTGAGAATAATATTAGTAATCATAAATTTATTCCCAAATTTTTTTCATCCTATTAAATAATAATATAATATTTTGATAAAATATTAAATCTTTTTTTTGTTTCTTGAAGATATGACGTGTAATTTTTCAATATAACTGAATAATTCTATTTTTTGTGTAAACTAATACTGCTGTTTCAAAAATGATAAACCGGATTATTATAATAATAACACTGTAAATTTATATCTATTAAAGTATTTTAAAAAATTAAAATATTTATACATAAGTGTCTCAAAATAAATAATTTCATTATTGTACTATGATTGTTTCCAAAAAGTGACGGTTTTAACAACATCATTAATTGTTTACTATTCATCTAAAATGAAATA
Organism: Viscum album; assembly: GCA_963277665.1. Taxonomy (NCBI): domain Eukaryota; kingdom Viridiplantae; phylum Streptophyta; class Magnoliopsida; order Santalales; family Viscaceae; genus Viscum; species Viscum album. The sequence goes on from OY728167.1 coordinate 30,422,347, forward strand.
TTTCAGAAAAATAAAAAATAATTCATCTATAGATAATATTGGTATTTTAAATCCAAAAATTGATATATTTTGGTATAGATAAAATTCCATATTTTGGGAATTTATCTATTAAAAAAAATTCAATTAAAATTATTCTTTAATAAAAATCAAATTATACAAATTTCAAATGATCTTATTTTCATTTACTATTAACTACAAATTATGTTAGCATTAATAATTTAATAATATAAAAAACATTTTACCTATAATATATATATTTTTTTTAATAAAATAAATCACATATTAATCCAATTTAAAAAAGCATTTTTAGTATAAAATTGTCGTTTTAGATATATTTAATGATTTTTATCAATTCATTAATATTACTAAGGACATTTTTATTTTATTTCTTAAAATAATTAAAAATTTAGTTACCTTTATTTCTACCTAATAAATATTTGACTCTATATTAACAACAATATAAGATTTTTCAATTCTTATTGGTTGAGTGTTGCGTTCACTTCAACTTATTGAACAGATTGGGTATCAAATGAAAATTTAATATAAAATGTTAGAGTGTTTCATTCACAGAATGTAAATAAGATTCATCCCCATAATTTGAAAAATTATTAAAATATGAAATATTTTAGGGTGTCTATAAGATTTGTATGACTCTAAATTTAGTTTAAATTAGGATTCATCATCACTATCATTGGTTGGACAAATGAACTCATCTCCACACATTATTAATAATATAACTAATGTGGAGGTAAATACCCTAATATATTGAGAATAATTATTCATTGGTATTTTATAGTCATCCTTATATTAATATTAGATCATTTGTTGTTTTTTAGATATAAATTTCGATTCGTGGAAATTATCATGGACTCTATGTGAAGAGAAATAATTAATTCATAAATCACATCATGTTTTCCTAAAGGATGGAAAATATACATTTAGAGTAATTATATTATTATAAACATATATGTGGTAGGATTTATATAAATGGTATTAAATAATCATAATACTAATTTTTTACTAATAATTCAACATGTATTTGTTAGGGTGGTAATTTGATGTTCTTAAAAACTATACAACATTTATAAGAGTGGGTTGAACAATGATAAAATAAAACACCCATATTTATTAAGTGTATGTTCCATCTTCATAACTTCAAACAATCATATAAATTTTGTTACATAGTTGTAGTTGTAGAGGAATACCTTTAAATTAAAATTTAATGGTGTGCCTAGTCTACGATAACCCTTGGATTAAGAAAACAACTTGAATAATGTTCATGTTTCCCTTATTTAAGACATTGTCTTTTTCAGTGGTACATTAGAATGAACTATTTTTCATTCATATTTTCCACTAATAACTTCACTTTCCCAATCAGTATGTTTCTCCATTCCCTCATTTTACACAAATTTTACATCTTTTAGTTTCACTGAAATAATTTCCATGGAGATTCTACTCCATTTTTGACACTAATGATATTGAACTTTCCTTCTATTATCTTATTTATCTCAAAACCATTCATGAGACTCCATGCATACACTATTTAGAGTGTTTAAAAACTCAAAAGATTTATTTCTTTATTCATAATTCTTGATCATTAGTTTCAAATAACCATAAGGCTTCTTACAGTTTTTATCCAATTAGATTTCTTTTCTTTAAATATACTCATTTTCAATGGAATCAATTCTTAACTTGGGTTATTTTCGTGATATCCATTACTAATAAAAAATAGAGTTAATTATGAGTGATGGATAATTAAAATATTAAAAGAAATATATTCAATTAATTAAATTAGAGATTAAATATAAAAATGTATTAATTTTCAAAAAAAATTATTCACATGTAGTTTAACATAAATCCCTACTAGCTCAGTATATGTTTATTTAGGCTGGGTTCACTCATACATACTATACAAATTACTTACCATATTAAATCATTAATAATTTATTTTAAATACAGTGTGATTAATTATGGAATTATCCCATTTATTCAATGCATGTGTGTTGCTATGACTCTTTATCATCCATCACATGTTTATTGAGTTAATACCCAAATTTCCCATTTCAGGATTATTAACCCTAGATAAAACTATTTTTCAGAATTAATCCACCTATAGTATCTATATGTGGTTTTTATTTTCAAGAAAACACACAATATATACTTTTAAAAAATGATAAGTTGTTGTCCTATAGTTGGAAAAGTCATTTAGATTTATCACTAGGGTTTTCAATAATTCTCTTTTATCCTAATCCAAAAAATATATATTATACAAAATAACCTAAAGGTTTATATATTTCTTCTTAATCATATTAGAATTTAACTTATTATCCCTTAATGAAATTTATAACTCTTAAAATTTCCTCAATTAATAACCAAATTGTGTTCGAAGTTATCTAATACCACATTTAAAACCAACATTACTTCCCAAGAGTTGCACTCCCTGAATCTAATGCTAATAAAAACATTCTTTACATTCCATTTGGAAATCCTCAGATGCTTCCAAATCATTACCATCAATAATTATAATCTAACTAAAAATATTGATTTAGTTATATTCAAAGGTCCATTATGGTTTATATATTTACAGATTTAGGAAAATAATTAACTAATATTTCCCATATATTTCTTATGAAGTCAATTTTTTTCCCTATATAAAAAACAACAAAATCTATGATGATTATTCAATATCCCCCAGAAAATTATCCTCACATGATACAGTTATTGGCATATCATGTGTAATACATTTCTTTAAAATATATGGAAATGAAAATATTAAAAGTTGTGAAATCAAAATCTCATTAAGGTTCAATGTAAGTGAAAATAATCAAATAAAATTAGTTAGAAGAAAATGTGGCTAAATAATACTGTATGAATAGATAACCATAAATAATAAAATACTATAATTAAACAACTAGCATAATATATCCCTGATGAATAATTGGAATAAAATGATCGTATGGATAACAATAACTACATCCTTGGTGATGAAATTCAATATTAAGGAAACTAATTAAATCCTTATGTTAATAAATAATGATATTAGACATCATGTTCTTATCATCAATGTGAATCCTTTAAGAAATAATTTTTATGGGTCTACATACACCAAAATGCAAAAACCAATATGTCTCTTGTGACATATTGATGAACATTGGGGCCATTTTGGGACCTGTAAATCTCTAATAAAGTCAAATACATTCGTCATATAGTGTAATTTCCATGATATAAAACACCTAACCAATTTCCTTAGTAATAAAAAAACATCTGTATCGAAATAAAGATTATATATAATTTCAATATTTCTCTAATTAATAAATGGTATAGGTTTATAAGTAAACATTCATAAAACATACAGTCTATTGAGAAAGGGGTATATAGTTATGTCAATAATTTTTCAATTAAATCATTTTATATAATCTATATAAATTGATTCCAAAAAAAATAATGAAAATAATTAATTCAAATTGTAAAGGAATTAAATGAAAAATAATTCATATAAAAGAGGATGATTTGGAAAGATAAGTGAATTGATGAATTTCCACTAGATTAATCCTATAATGTAAAAAATGTATGAGATAATTTTGAAGGAAATACATGACTAATATATGATCCATAATGAAAATAATTATTGAATATAAATCATATTTTAAATAAATTAAATTGACATGGAAACATCCATATAATAATATAAATGTAAAAATAAAACAAACATGATAGGGATCCCATTAAATTAAAATATAATAAAATGAATTATATTAAACATACCGGTATGAAATATCATTTTTTAAAACTATATATAAAATAAAAAAAAGTTTCCAATATCAATAATGTCTCAATAAATTTTTAATATCGAAAAATTACACTGATAGGATTAGAATCATTCAAATTGAAACACATTTGAATGATATACCATCAAATGGAAAAATAAATATCATGTGAAATTATAGACTAAGGATTTAAATTATAAAAGAGGTATTATTTACACCATACAATAAAAAACATTGAGTATAACACTTCATGTCACGATGAATTGATATTTTAGATAATGAACCCTTACAAGTAACATAGTGATTAAGGAAAAAATAATTTAAAATTTTTCTAATTTGGATAAATTATGTAACGCTATAAAATAATGTTGATATGATAATAAATTTATTAATTACATGTAATAAATCAATCATTCAATACTAGATCTTTTATATGTATCTAACTCATTAGAGTAAAATTGTGTTAGCCTAATCAATTACTACTTCTGTAATTATTACTTCATCTCCGCATGAGGGATAGGGAATGAAGAAAATTCTGAATATCACGAAATATAATTTAAATGTGGTAAAAAAATTTAAATGGGTAGTATACACACCATTACTTATAAATATTTTTGTATAAAACGAAATATACATCAGAGAGTGATAAATTGAGACAATGAATCATTAAAACATGGGTGAAACTTGAATCGAAATCAAAAAAATGAACATTTTATATCCCAAGAATTGAGAATTTTTTAGTTAAAATAATTTCATGGGATGTAAATCAGAAAGAAAATTTTTTGAATAATAAATGATTCTTAAAATATGACATGACTAAAAGAGAATGAATTGAGACCAAGAATCCCTTACTTTGATTTAGATTCATTCTACACACGTTTCATATTTAAAGAATAATAAAATTAATTTTATTGGTTAACAAATAATGAGAATTAATAATATATATTTACTTTAATAAATACAATTTATTTTCATATTAAATTTATTTTCCTTTTTGTTTTTACATATGTTTTCATATAAGTTTATTCAATGTCAGATTATTTTGGTAATTTTAGTGATTTGTGATGGTATTTTAAATGTGTGTAAAATGATTAATATATCATTAAAAAAAGAATACTTATTTTTATATGGACTAATTATGACATTATTTTTCAATTTTTCCTAGTTATCTAGTACAATGTTTTGTAGCATAGTTCAGGTAGGTGGTTAAATTAATCCTAATCATGAACTTGTTGTATCATGATTGATGAGTATGGTTATTGTAGATTATAGTATCATTAAATATTATTGATAATGATATTATTTAAATATATTAATTTTTTGAATCATTTTTTTTTTTATAAATAAGGAAAATAATATTTACAAAATAAAAATGATACTTCATGGAGGATGTAGTATTAAAAATGTATGGTTGATGTTCCCATTTTTCGATGAGTGAGAGTTAACGAAGATGGATTATAATTTTTAACATAATACTCATAATTAAATTATATATTAAACATTTATTATTAAATTACAGACTTATAACCATCTAATTTAGTTGGTGGTGAAAAATAGAAAATGTCGCTTCATAGAGGTAATAGTTTTCACAATGCAAAATCAATGTTATTTTGTTTTTATATGTGGAAGGGAATGTATAAATTAGGGGTTTTAAATTAATATAATAATACTTTTATATAATAATTACAATGAGTCCATGAAGATATTATGGTTATGTTTGGTTTGGAAGGGAAAGATTCTGAAAAAATGGTTATGGATTATTTAATACGTATGTTGAGTCCAAGAATGTCCTTTTGATGAAATCCTTTGAATTGAAGGAAGTAGGGGAACATGTAGTGACCAAAAGATAAATATAAAGTAAAGGAATTTTAGGAGATGAAAATTTTCTGGTTTTAAAGAATATTGTTAAGCGAAGGTGGAGCGTAAAATGGACGAAATTCACCAACTTTTATAATTGAACGAAAGGTAACTTTTGTGAACATCCTTCAATTTTAATAAATTGAATGATTATATTAAAGGAACAATGGATATAAAAACTCTAAATAATTTAGTTTGGGGTGATATTCAATCAATAATGACTCAATAATGTACTTCCACGCATTATTTAATCTTTTTTGAAGCAATTTTTTATTATATTAATTGCTTTATCATTTTTTCAAAGGTAACTAGTTTTTTACTTATGTAAATTATGTTTTATTAAAAATATAAAATAAAAATTCCATCCAAATTTAGGATTAATGAAGGTAAATTTCATTTCCATTTACTTTAATTAAAATTCTAATTGATAGAAAATTATCTTTTAAATTAATTTGATTTATATATAGAAAAATAGTTTTATGGAAGGATGCCCCATTAAACCTTCAGTATTTTTAAAATTATTTGTTATTAGTTAATAATTAAATGATTTATAATATAGTTAAATTTACTTTTAAAAATTATATTAAATCAATTTTTTATAATAATTTAATTTATTCCATTATATTAAAACTACACAATACTAATATATAAATTATTTTGAAATAACTATTTTACGATTGTCACAGTCATTAACTATAATCATAGTGATCATAATTTTATTATAAAATTTATTTCAACCTTATAACATATTATAATCAAGATGATATATGATATCAAATATTTTGTGTTATATTTAATTTCTAAAATGAATGAACATTAATTTTTTACTATAAGTTAATAGCTAATTTTTAGAGTAAATTATAACATATGTTATCAAAAGGATAAGCATGTGTTTTATAAATAAAAAAATAGTTATTTTAAATGATTTATTCTTCTTATGAATATAATTTTTTTTATTTTTTTTAAACTATTTTATTCATTTTTTAATGATGTGTCGTAAATGTGAAGAGTTTACTGATATGAGTTCTTCCAAATGTTCAATTAAAACTAAACCAAATTAGAAAAATTATAAAATATCATATTATGATATAATTATTATTATAAATCTAAAAATTAATTTAGTTGTGTGAAATTAAATTCAATTTTTTTTAAAATTCAACTCGTAAAGAGAAATTTAATCAAAATTGGGATTAGATGAATATAACTTTTTTTAATTTCAATTTTTATTATTATTTTTTAATATAAATTAAAAATTAATTTTTGGATAAATCATTATTGATATCTAAAATATATTATTCATATAAAAGTTTTATTATCTTAAAATAAAGAACACATGTAAAGTTTTTTAGAAAATATAAAATTTTTGCATAAAACGGTCTTTTAGCTATATTAATTTAATTTTATAGTTTCATTAATATTATAAAGGGATGTTAATTTTTTTAATAAATATATCATTATTTAATAAAAAATATTTTTACCTACTAATTCTATATCAATATTTGAATATCTATATAGTGTTTCATGTTTTGTATTGGTTTTGGGTTACATTTATTAGAGGATGCTGAAAAAATTATGTTTATATAGAAAATATAATTGAAATTATTTTGGTGTTACATGATTTTTTTTATGGATGATGAGAAGATATATAGTCTGTAATCTTAAAAAATGATAGATATAAGGAATGTTGAACGGTCTCTGAAATGACCTATATGTTTTGATTTTTAAAATGAGCTAAAAAAAAGATAGATTGAAACTGAAAATCTTCTCAAATTAAGGGAGATACTTTTTATGTTGGTTGGGTGAATGGTTTTGATTTATAAATATTCACCCAATCATTCCCTTGTTAAAGAGGGTATTTATAAATTAGTTAGCGTGAAAGTAAAATATGATAAGGTTTGGACCAAAAAACTGATCGTAAATCTTCCACATAAAAGGATAAAATGAATACACCAAAGGAAATACTACTCCCTTCTAAAAAGAATCCTCAAACTGAATAAAAAAATCCCAAAAAAAAAATAATTGTAAAATTTGGAATGAATATGTAAGATCAGAATTTCAGGTGTTTTACAGGTGTTGTGAATGGTATGGACATATGTCATAATATTCTTTGTATAATTTTTCTTCTTTAAGAGTAAGGTATGACTCAAGGGGATATTTGGTTAGAAAAATAGAACTAATCCATATGTTTAACTACTTAAGGAATTAATATCATAAATCAATCCATATATATCAAATTGAAATATTTAGAAGTATTTTGTGGAAGATATTGACTAATCATTTATATTTTTAGAGTTCTTAACTATGCTTCTGAGAAAATTCAACTATAGCGTTGAAAAGAAATAAATAATTAGAGCAAAAAAAACAAAAAAAACATGGAATGATGATGATTCCAAGAAAGAATGTGAAAATTACAAATATGTTTGGGGGTTAAACTATCATGACCACCTCCCTCCAATGATGCCCCTCCAGTGCTGGAAAAGAAGAAAGAGAGATAATTACGCCGGAGTCTAGTCTCCAGTTGGAACATCGGTGGTTACTAGCAGCAAAGGTACAATGATATCACAATATGGGTGGAATTACCATTTATATATAAAAAATATCGATAGATAAGGTTTTTCATCCTCCAAACAACTCCAAGAGATATATAAAATAAAGATAAATCCCATCCCAAATGTATGGTTACAAATATATTTTTCAAATTTGAAATAAAACCCCAAGGTAAGTACTAATAAAAAAGTTATTCTTCGAAACATAAACCATCTCAAAGTCCGAGTTAGTAATGTCCATCATGGTCCACATAATCCTTTTTGAAACCTAAATACAATTTTATATATGTAGGGTGAGTATACAAGTATATTTAGTAGGAAAAATCATTGTCTATCATGTGAATGTGAGTGAAGCATACTAAATCTCCTATGAAAAAATAGAAGAACCACAAACACCTACCAATTCATACTAGCAGTCCCACCTCACCAGGGAATGATCACCAAATAACTCAAGTCATGTAATGTAATATAGAAAACACATCGATGATAGGGTACATAACACCACTTTTCCACTAATTAGACACCCTAAACCGTACTAGAATACATTTTGTGGCTCCCACATCTTCTGAACATACTGAACCAGAACCAGACCAGACAGACATGGGCCTCACAACTAGTCTCATCACCTGAAAAAATAAAGCACATCAAATCCAACCCGTAGACACCTGGGCCACTTACAACATAAAATACCAACTCGAAACACATGGGCCACATACCACATCAAATATCACCAAAAAAACCCTGGCCACATACCACATCACATCGTTTTTTCAAAAACATGGCAAAAAAATCACACCTCATCCTGAAGAAACATTGTCTATCGCCACCTGGAATAGGGAGCATGGAAGAGTAGGTGGCCATCCATCCATACTCCCACAAGGATGTTTGATAATGAAACCCTCCCTTGTGATGATGGGGGATTCCGGTACATAGTGCTAAACTAGTATGGGATACATTTAGATATCACAATTAAAATAATACATGTAATACATATAGATACCTAAAACTCATACCATCACAACAAGTCACAACTCAAATCATGACAACAGTGAATTCATTTAACCAATTATCATTAATTATTAAGAAATTAAATTATTCCAAAACTAAGTAAAATATATGAAGTCGAAACAAGGTAATTTATCTCACTTCACATTTCATCTCTATTTCAGACACATTCATGTCAGAAAAAACTGATCTCAAAAAACAATGTAAATACTTGGGCATGTAACTCTTGGAGAAAATCTGTGATAATTACCCATACCAACCACTTCCATCATTATTCATTAAATTCCGACAACCCAATCCATCCTATCAATAGAGAAAAGCCCCAACTCACAGGTACACCCTACAACACATCTCATCATAACTACAAAAAACCTACCACATACTTTCTTGGTAGCCCTAGGCATAACCACCCCACACCCACTCCACTGTCAAAAAAACTATGAACCTGAGATTCCATCACACCACCCAAACCAACCAACATCACAAAACCATTCCCACATATTCATCAGTATACAGACCACACATGGCACAAATTCATTATTTTATAAGGCATCCTTTATTTTATTCCACTCTTTAATTCAGGGGTTATCACAAATGAAGTTCAATCATGAGATATTCATTTTTTATGTGAATTTACACGGTTAATAAATTTAATATATATATATATATACATCCATTCAATAGAAGACTGACTATATGCACTCCCAAACTATCATAGGTTCAAAAATAAGGACCATCATCACCCATGATTTTCAGTATCCATATATCCCAAATAATTCATCATATTGATCAACATATCAAGAAAATAGTATGTTCAATCATAACATTTCCATCCCCACATGTTGATCATAAACTGATTCAATTTTATTTATTAATTTGGTATTCTACTATCTTGGAAAAGGATACATTGATACATCCACCCCCCATGAAACAAAAATGAAATAATGATTATGGGATCCCTACATCAATGAATAGATAATCATCACTTCTTTATTGTTCCAAGATAGTGGCGTGCATGTAGCAAGAAAAATCAATTGGAAATCTAGGTCCAATCTATATGGAAAAAGCATGAATCATAGATATGAATGGTTTTGCGGACATCTCACACTAATAGAAAATAGAACCACACAGGAATATAAGGTCTCGACTTTAGAATGGGCGGATCCGAAATCAATGTGAAGAATAGTTTTTAGAAGACATTAAATAGGCTATTTAATTCATTTTACATACATGATAACGTTAAATGGGAAAAATAGGAAAACTTGAAAAATTATATAATGTTGAAAAATAATGGAAAATGAGTCACCGTTGCTAGTCACCAGTGGATGAGTCACCAGTGAGAGTCACTAGTTGATGAGTCACATGTGCAAGCTACTAGTGTGAGTCACCACTAATACACACCACTGTGACTCACCAATATTAGAAACCATTTTGACTCACCACATTGATTCACCGTTATGACCCACCGTTTCGACTCACCACTGTGACCCACCGTTGCGAACCACCTTTCTGAAACAATAGTTATAACCCCCCATTGTACGAGTCATCATTCTGAGTTTCCAGTGGATTACTCATCATCGTGAGTCACCATTTTGACTCACCATACTGAGGTATCGGTGGAAGACTCATCATTATATGAGCTACAATCGAGTAACTAAATTTTCAATATAACTATTGAAATGAGTTCCCATGACCTCACTGAAGACTTGAAACACTGAATTTTGAAAAACTAAAATACAAGGATGGTCTATGCCATTAAATTAAGAAATAATTCCCTATAATAAAGCTCAACAATAAAGACATGGAAAATAAAATGATGAAAAAAGAGATGTATTGTTATTTAAAAATAAAAAAGGTTCTAACAAAATAAAAAGATATAAGTGATGAGATGTTTACTACTAATATTGCCTTGAAATTTTATTGATATTTGGAAAAAGGTTTAGAAAAATTATTTATGACATTAAGGATTAAATGGTAATCCTACTAGCCTATGAAGTGAAAATAAAGAGGATGATTCATGTAAAATGGATGAATTTTACCTAACCTCTGATGGGGAGAAAACTATTTCAAAAAATTAAATAGATCAAAAGAAATAGATTAACATAAATATATTGAGAATGATGACATGTGAAAATTTTATTAGAAGTGAAATAGTATGGTGTTATGGCTGAGAATAAATTCTCTACATGATTGTTCCTTTTGAGAATATAAATATGTTCCCCCAATATTCCCTAAATAGATGTATTTATTTTTGTTAACTTATAGAGACCTGAAGGATATGTGTAAATCATTCACTATAGGTGAATAAATAGTGATGTTTTTATGTTATTTAAATTACCATTAGGAAGAAGAATGTGATGTAATACATTGAGGGGGAGAAAAATATAGAAGAATCTATCATTTTATGAAATTTAATAGAATCTAGAAATACTGAAGATTTATTAAAATTTGAGGTTTTGAGGTATGAAAATCAAATTTATGAACCGTATTTTGACATAATTAAGTAATTTTTTAAGGGGGAGTGTTTGTTGATAATATTGTGAGACAAAGGGGGATCCTCATGTTTTATAGTGTAATGGATTTTATAACCCTCTAAAATGGTATATATAAAATGGTGTCACATTCATTATATTATATAGATAAAAATTTTCACCTTCATTATACACACTTGTTTTATGAAATATTTTCCCCGATTTAGACATATATTTATCTAGCTAATAGATCTTTCCTAAGGAAAAATCTGTATCGTAATACTTCTCTCAGGTACATACGAGATGTTTTTCATATTTGAAATGATGAGAAGATAATGGTGTTAATTATTTCCATTAAATGTATAATAACTATTGATAAGACCCCTTATAATGACCATTGCATTTATTTTCAATAAGGGGTAGTCGAATGATTCCCTAAGATCAGTTATACTGGCATTGGTGAGCATTTGTATTGCAAATAAATTTTATGTGGGAGATTAAAATTTCCAAACAAGAATTATATTTATAATCAATTATTCAATATGTGTTTAGTGGGAAAATGTGTTGATATTTTATGTAGGATTATAATGGATTCCTGAGTTGGAATTAGATACCAGGCCTGATAATGGATTAAAGATACATAGCTGAGTAAGATACTCCAATTTTTATAGAAATCTGTATAATAGAATATGAAAGGTTTCAGGATTGATTATAAGGGGACTGATGAGTTTTAGAATTAATCAATAAGGCCATGGATGATTTGGATTTAGAATTATTAATTTCATAAAGATAAATTGATTATTTCACAATCAGTGTATAAGTTACTCTTTATGTATGTAGGTTCAAAAAATGTACATATTGATTTTACACTACCTATATAAAAGTAGAATACTATTCCCTATAATGATACATGATAAATTACAATATCTATGTATGGGTATGAAATAAATCTCCTGAGTTGCATAAAGGTAGTAAAAATTTCATAAAGCTATGTAATGGTGACCTAGAGATCCACTGTCATTGTAAATGTAATCTGTTTAGAGAACAAACAATGTAACTATGAATGAGGGATTACAAATTGGTAGCTCAATGTTAAGTCAATATGTGTAACAGAATCCTCTAAATGAAACTGGTTTTATATCGGTAAATCCATAAGTCCATGGATATGTAAAGTTAAAAACGTAATTTCTAGACCTATTGATGGGTAAGATAGGATAGAAATGTGCTATGTGAATTATATATGTGATTTATGCAACCTATGCAGTGGGATGAATGGTTTTTTAAATGATATGTAATGGTAAATGACGAGTTTTCATGATGTTATTTAAATATAAGGTCAACACATATCATGTAAATATGGTGGTTACATTGATCATAATAGTTTAATATTACAGTTGATTCCATTGTCTGGTTGAAAAAGATTACATAATATAGTCAATAAAACATAGTTTATCCAAACCTGTTCGTGTGGTCGATCATATAAATTTCACCATTAGGATGAGACACATAAGGGTAATCTATGAAGTAATTAAATGGTTTGCTAGGATTTCATTATTTTCGTGTTCTAATGAATTCTAAATAAGATGATGCATAAAAGATGTTCTACATGTATTAGATATTATACTCAAGTATTTTGATCTAGGAGAGACTAAATGGACATTGAGATAATTTGGATATAATACTCTATGTGCTACATATTAATAATTTATGCATTCTAGAACATGGAAATTATGAATGGGTTTAAGGAATATAATATCATGGATAATTAAAAAAGATATAAATGGATATATATTTCTAATGGTTATTCGAAAATGGAATTGAGAGATGATTTAAATAATGATCTTTTCAAGGATATTTATGATGAAGTATAATGATGGTTATTCAAATATGGTAAGATAATAAATTGTAGAGTCATCAGTTTATTTGAAAAAGAATAGATTAAATATTTTATGACCATATAATAATAAGAATAACCAACCAATATTTATGGAATATTAGACATGAAATAATATTTGTGAATAATAGAGGTAAAATGTTCATGAATTTTTTTTAATATAATATAATGATTTAGTAAAATAAGAATGAATGTCTATATTTATTTCCTTGTGTGAACCCAAAAATCACTATGAGATTATTCAAGGATCTTATACACCTTCAATATTGAGAAACTAGAGGAAATATGGGGACCCTGATCATTCAAGAATTCTTGAAATGATTTGAGACTTATAATATTCCTAATTTTCATGAAAGGATTACATGTTCAAATCCATTTATCCATCTATTCATGGTGGAATATCATTTATCGGTTGTTGTTTAAGAAAAATATAGAAATAATTACTATATCTACATATATAAAATTAAAGTATAGAATCGTTATCATGGATATATAAATAGTTATAGGTGTATTTTGGAGAAAGGTGTCTTGAAGCAGCAACATCTTTAAGGATGTGTAATTGGGAACTATATCAAATTACGGGGGAGAAGATATGGAATAGTTCTTAAAACAATCAATAGTGTGTAACCAATTATAGAAATTGGATATTTGTTGTTATGGTATATGACCAACATCGATAGGAGTACTCCTTTTATTGGATCCTCGTAAATTCACTCATTGATGTTCTCTGTACTAACCATTGAAATTGGGTAATGGGCCACACTTGAAATGGTGACATAGGTGGAATTTAAAAAATGAATTCATAAAAATGAGAATATATCCAAGTTATCCCCTCATTTGAACCCAACTAGACCCTTGTCTCTACATTCCAACACTAAAAATATAAAAATACATAAGGTTCAATGAAATTTATATTTGAATAATATCTTTTATAGATGTTGGTTTTTACCAATGTGATAAAAATGTATGATATTTTATTCCAAAAATATTTTATGAAGATATTTAAAAGTATTAATGGAGATGTTATCATGTGTTGTTACATAAAATGTGAAAATGGTGTGGGAATGTTTATTATATGATTCATTTAGTATAAGTTAGGGATTGAAGGATTTGTTCTCATAATTTTTTACCACAACATGTTGGTTTAGAGGGAAGACTACATCATCTAAAGCATGACAACATCCATATCTAGTAGTTGTTGAGCATGTATTTATTTAAAAATATCATTAATTTACTTTTTTAGTTAGATGATAAAAAACACCAACATTTATATTACTACAGATGTTTCTCTCAAGGGAATTTTAGGAAGATAATACATGGTATAATATTTTTTTCTATAAATATATTCAAGTCAATAATATATAGAAAATATTTGTTAATTTATTATAGATGTGTTTCGAATGTATTATAGAATGATTTCTCATAATGTATGTTTGTTAGAATACAGTTAGGTCTGGAGACTCGATGTTTGGATGAATCTGTATTGATCATATACCCTATGTTTGGAAGAAACCATAAGTATGAGAAAATTAGAATATTCTATGTGAACCATAAATTTCTAAAAGACCATATGTTATCAACCCTATATTTATGAATCAATTTACATTTTAAACCATTTTTTGGATTTTAACATCACATGAAGGAACCCAACATATGATTATTAAATGAATGAGTTTAAAAGTAATTGTATTTTCTATGATTTATGAAAGATTTTTCAAAAGTAAATATCTATTAATTGTTATTTTTTTAATGATTAAATGGATCAAATTCAATGGAAAATCATCTTTGTTTTTATCGGAACTTATAACTCTATTGAATGGATTGGAATTAAAATATTCACAATTATTTTGATATTTTTATAGAATTTTTTTCAGGAGATGCTGTTAATTTTTTTTGTAAATATTGATACGATATTCATTGATGAGAAACAAGGAGAAGAAATAAACAATATATATATATATATATATTTAAGAATGGTTTTTAAAAACAATAAGTGTGTTTTTGCACTAATATATACACTTTGGATACATACATGTTTTGATGTATCATATTGACTCAGAATTTTCACTATTGCAATATCTTATCATTACATATTCTTTTAATAGATAATATAATAATTTTTTAGAGATACACATTGGATACATACTTTTTTACACATCAATATGGTGTTTTTACTATAACTATTTGATGAAGGCATGTGAAAAGTTAATGATTTATATCTTACTTTTCATAATGGATTATATAATTACAACTCTGAGTTTCTGCAGCAATTGTGAATCAAAACCTATGTTTTAAATTAAATCAATATCTACTGATTTATTAGTTTTTTCGATTCCCTAACTCAATCTTGGTTTTTATATAGTGTCATATTCTTGTATAATGATTAGGATTTTGGATTCCATATATAATAACATGAAGGCCCAATAAAAGCATTTTAAGTTTCCAACTATATGAAATAAGTTGTTATGATTTCTCTAGATAAGAGGACCTCTTATTGCAAATCATAATGATAATAGAGTAGAGTGTTAGTGGTGTTGAATAGGGGATCATTATGCCCGGAACAACTTTACACTATTGTGTTCATTTCCTAATTTATTTACAGAACTCATTCAACTTTATGGGAGAAGGAAACATTCATGGTATAGTAAGAGATGTGTTCTGAATCTGTTAAAGATTTTGAAAAACTCAATTAACACCCCTTATGAATTTATATTAATCACATCCTATCTAACACAACATGTGTTATCATATGTTAGGCTATATAGTATATTATATTATAGAAAATTAGTAAATATTTTGGTTTATAGTCTGATTATAATAAATAGTATGAAAATTATAATGTGTTGCACATTATCGTTATACTCGATACCAACATGTGATATTAAAAAGAAGTGATTTATTGAGCATAAAATGTTTTATTTTTATAAGTTTTTTTATCAAATTCCCTAATAGTATTGAGTTAAGGATTTCAATTAATATAAAATCTAAAATTTGTTGTCTCAATGAAGAAAAGTCAATTATCCATGATTCATACATTAATGGTGGTAATTATGGATACTGGAACGATTGTATGATTATTTATTTTGTAAATCCATGGATAAGAGTTTATTTGAAGGTTTTATAGCCTTATAAAATTCCTCTGGAATGTTTTTTAAAATGGGATGATGGTCATGAAAAAAAATCCACACAATTAAAATGAAATGACTATAATTTTTTGTAGTTTAGGAACAGATGACATTAATCTTGTTTACCAATATGATTTTTTATATAACAAGTGGAAGAACATTATTGTCTCCTAGTATGGGATTTATGGTGTCAATAAATTATGATAAACTACATTAATTTTAATGTTTGATACATTTATAATGAATTAAGATGAAACTATAACTCAAATTAATTTGAGATTGAAGGAAATTTGAAATAATGTTTATTCATTGTGAGTTCAAATTTCACTATCAATTGATGCATTTAAATTATTCATTGTACTACCCTCAATGTGGGAAGTAATATTTTCCTCCATACATTACTCTAAACAATTGAAAAATAAATATATGAAGTAATTTTATTAAATATTAATCCTATATGTAGATGAGATGAAGGATGAAGCTAAAAATCATATCAAAAATGATGTATCAACCATAAAAACTTCTATTCATGAATCATATGATTACACTCATAAAAATTGAGATAAATATTTATCATAAATTGTTAAAATATTTTTAATAACTATAAAAAAAAGAAAATTATTAAGATTGATGAAAATAGATGCTGGAATGTAGAGAAATATTCTATAAAGAAGATAAATAACCTTGGTGTAAGGCCCAATGGAATAAATATTATACAAAATAGGATAGAAAATTATGTAGTCTAATTTTTGGGAATCTTCGGGTTCAAATGATGAATCTTATACATATTTTGAGACATATAATTAAAAAATATGTATGACTTATGTCTCTTACTTATGTGGTGTAATCTCCTAACCATCAAATCTCTAATTTTGAAAAATCTTATAATGATATAATCAATAATTATTGATTTATGATACAATATAAATATGAATCCATCCGTGTAGATCATAGATAAATTATAAAACATTATTAAGATAATTTTTTAGATAATGAATGTCCATCAAAACAAATTACAAATTTTAATTCAAATTTCTCAAAAATTTATTATCATTATCATTAAACTATGAATAAAGATTTATTAGTTGAATTTTGTTCTTAAAAATAATTATCTAGTATTCTAATAAAAATAGAAAAATATTTAAATATAATCATTGTTAGAAATGAAATTCAAAAATGGAAACTTGGAATAGGATGTAATGGATAAAGTTGAAAATTATATAGAAATAATTGTGTTCGTAGGTTATTTAGAAAAAGAATTTTAAAAATTAAATTATTTTTTTGTGGTATAAATTAACATTATAAAAATTAATGTTTTGTTATAAAAGATCATATTTTTTTTGTGTAAATTTTTTATAGAGGACCATTGTTTTACCTTAAGAGTATAATCTTTACTCAAATATAACTAGTTTGTTTACATAAGAATTTAATTTCTAACACTCTAAGACCTAATGGAATATTGCTACCAAAAGGAACATATGTTTTATATTTTATAGGAATAATCCTATGAGCCATATCGTTAAATCATGAATTTTTTTGTGAATTTGATATTTTCAAATATCTATTTTAAGGATGGAGTGATCAACTTTGATGTTTTTTTATCTAATGAAATATAGATAGTGCTTGAGTCTATAATACATTAAATATTTTTTTATTATTATATATATATATATTATAAATTATATGTTTCATATAATGAATTTTAATTTTTCTTATTTGTTGAATATATATGTCCAAATATTTTTATAAAAATATATAGAAACAAAAATATATTCTTAGTATAATAATTAATTTATTTTTTACGTAACATTTTATAACATCATTTTATAGAAATTCCTTTTCAAAAATTAAAATCTAAAATGATTGTTCTGTATTTTTTAAATCGATAATGTTAAGAGTCATCTTCAATGTGTAAGAAATAAACGTATCATTTTCTCATTAAAATACTGGAATCTTCTCCTTCTTAAAACCAATTTATTTTAATATTATTCGAAATATCTTGTTCAAATACATTAAAAAACCAGTAACAAAAAGATGAATTGATCAAGAACATCAAGTTTAGAAGAAATTATTTCTCACAAAATTAAAGAATGTAACCCTTCTAATTAGCTAAAAGAATAGTCAGTTTCACATGTTATTGATTTATTTGAATAATTTTCTGGGATAAAAATGGAAGGTCATTGTTACGATGTACTAGGAGTCTACTCCTGTCAAATTTCTAACAAAAAATTTTTAGGTCAAATTTAGTCCCTTAAAAGAAAAAAATTTGATGTTTTAAGATGATCTGAATACATCAAGAAAGTCATATCAAGAACCAAAAATGGAATATTATGATGTGAATGATAGATAAATTTTAAAAGGAGAAATTGAAGCATTTAAATTAGAAATACTAATAAGTCAGATCACGCTTTATAAAAGAGAAGCTTTTACTTTGTTGGATCATTAAAATATGATAGTGTTACTAGCTAAACATTGTTCATCTTCCTTGCTATATCATAATTAAATAGATTTTTAATGAAAAATAAAATAAAGATCAGGAGTGTAACACCCCAGGTAAATAATGAATATGACATTTTCATATTTATCCATATTTTTGAATAAAATATTAATATGACTTTAAAGGGGATGCTATGCTCCATGGCGTACCCAACACGCAACAACGAGTTTCTTGGGAATCTTACGTTGCACTCTAATAATAAAATAATACTATTTTAAATGGGAGTTAACTTGTAGCCGTTGTATTGGAGAGAATGGATAGAAATAGCTAAAATATTATTATATATGTTTTTAAATGTTTTTACATTTATCCAATAAAGGATAAATGCTTAAAATACGGAAATAATTCAATTTTAGGCGTATATGCCCTAGTTTTCACTAAAGGTTCACTTATCGCCTTTTGACGGCGAACCGTCATTAAATATAGTTTTTTTCACTCTTATACATTATATTTGGACCAAATAAAACTCTTATTTAGAATCGGGACATCAAAATTTACTTTGTGTAAATTTTTGGTATCTTTCCGATAAAGTTCATTTTTTAATGAATAGTGTAAAATGTTGTATTTTAATTCAAAACCGCTTTTTAATCTAATTTATTTATATGATTAGATTATCTTTTTAATTGGTTTTAAAGTGAAATTAGAATATATTTTTACCATTAAATCCAATAGTGGTCGTTGGAATTAATTTCACCTTTTAATCGGACTTAAACTAGTGTCAAACTTTTGATACTTATTGTTTCATAAAAACATGCTATTTGTCATGACAGTGGGAATTAATTATTAAATTAATTAATGTGACTTATATGTTTTTAATTTTTTAAAATAGCCTTCATTTTTGAATTCGGAATATCAAATATATCTTAGAGTGAATTTTTGGTAATTTTCTGAAAAACATCAATTTTTGATGAATAGTGAAACCACTAAGTGGTACTTATAAAAACTGATTTTCCGTTTAAATGAAATTTTGCCACCTTTGTGTTTTGAATTTCAAAAATCCGACATACATGGTTTTCATTAAGAAGTAAAATGTGGTTCAATGGGTTTAAAATAATTTTTTGGTGAATAGTAACTTATTAAGTTTTTAATCGTGATTAGAGGTAATTAGTGCAATTTAAGGAAAATTGATATTATAATAAAATGAAAATACCTAGAAACACGTCCTACCCTTATTGGATGTGTCCTGGACGACCAATACAAGCCATGGGTCAACTTGGGGACCCCATGGAGCCACTTTGGTTGGAAAATGACATTAATATCTTTTTATTTAATGTTTAAGTAAAAATGACACACACATGAGATGTTTTACTAAAACAATTTTGACATGGGGTTATACAAGTCAGAGTTTTTACTATAAATATTAATTGGAAATATAAAAAGATTTTCTACATCATATTATTTTTTTTATAATTTTTAGACATTAAATAAATTAAATTATTTATGACATCATGATGTTGCAGCGATGACCTCATTATTTAACGATTTAAATAAAATGGAAAGATAGTGTAATATCTAATACCTAAACATGTCCAAAACCTATTGGATGAGTGGATTTAGAACCCTTATCACCTTACCCTCGAAACACATCAATGTGGGACCTCCTAAATTCGAATACCATTTTCAAATAAAGTAACATTTTCTTACTTTCCATGAGTGCCCCTCCTCTCCTCTTATAAAAGGCCCCCACCTCTACCTCCTTACCCACACTCCCAAAGCCTTTGTCTCGGCCAACCCATGCCCTTTTGTCTCTACATTTCCCTCTCTAACTCCTTGAGGCCTCACTTTGGGCCAAAGTCTTCCCAAGGAAGCCTTTGAGCTCAAACCAAAGGGAGTTACCCGATTTTAAGGTAATGTGTTCACTTGAGTCCTTTTGTTTTATTTTGCCTCTCCAACCCCCTAAACTCTTTTTATTCATTTCTTTTTTAACAAATACAGTATCTTAAATATACTAGTATGTTGTTATAATAAGGATTCAAGCTACACTTACACACAAATACATCTAATGGTTAAAGAATATACTGTTTCCGTGGATGGCGAATTTCTGCCTCACGAAACGATGATTGTTCAACACTCATATAACACCTTCAAAGGTGGCCATTAAGATGTCACTATATTTATATATGATATATAATATGTTTATGTTTTACTTAAGCTTCTGTATTTTTCATTTGTGGCTTACCTTTACGGCTTCCATTATGGGTATACGCGATATCTTCATTTTAGGAAGTGTGGACTACCGCCCCCTCAAAGTGATGTGAT
Source organism: Viscum album (assembly GCA_963277665.1). NCBI lineage: Eukaryota > Viridiplantae > Streptophyta > Magnoliopsida > Santalales > Viscaceae > Viscum > Viscum album. The sequence continues at coordinate 30,443,768 of OY728167.1, forward strand.
TCGTTAATGCCATACGTGGGACATATAAAGGATGGATTTAATGTTATTATATATTATTTTATACTGGAATTATAATATTCCTATTTATCATTATTATTTCTTTCCATTAAAGTATGAGATAGAAATGAAAGTGGCGTTTATGCGTACGTATGGCTTACCGTCTCCATGAACGGTGCATTTCATTTCTTATACCCAAATGTAATGTACTATTATAAGTACATGTATATAATGGATATATATGATGAATGATACATCTAAATGATGAATATAATTCTGTAAATAAAATATACATACCTATCATTTAGTTTTAATTCCATTAATATGACAAAGAAATGAAAGTAGCATTCATGCGTACGTATGGCTTACCGTCTCCATCAACGGTGCATTTCATTTCTTACCTCTAAATGATTATGTAATATTATAAATACATGTATATTCTGGATATATATGATATATATTCTATCCAAATCAGGAATGTCATTCTGGATATAAAGAACCTTTGACCACACGAACAACATGTAATTGTAAGAAGTCCACTTTCGACTTAAGAACCAAATATCGACAAAACAAACATTATTAACTTAAAAGATTACATAATGTTTATAACATGACAATATGTGATCTAAAAGGAATAATGAACTAGAAAAAGGTTCTTAATAAAGTGCAAATTAACTCAAGTTTATTATTCAGGATGTTAAAGAATGATCGAGTCAAGTCGGACCCGAGGTAAGGGATCCTACTCCTCTCTTTCTTTTTAAGTACACTCTTTTATGTCATTCCTTCTAAGCTCAAATTTCTTATTATTGGGATGTTCTTTTATATTACTCTTACTGTAATTTTTATGTTCATATGATGAGAGACCCGATTCTCTCTCATTAATCCATTTTGTAAGTATTGAGTGGTGCCGTTAGGCTGCCGAATTTTCGTAAGAGATCTAACCTCTCTCTTTCTCTTTAAGTACTCTTCTTTATGTCACTTCTTTTAAGATCCTCTTTGTTATGATGGGGGATGTTCATTTATATTACTCTTTCTGTAAATTTTATTTTAATGTGATGATATACCCTATTTGATCCCATCAATCCATTTTTGGAAGTTTTAAGTGGCGCCGTTAGGCTGTTGAGTTTTTGTAAGGGATTTTTCATCTCACTTTTATTCCCGTGAGATTTATGCTACATTTTCCACAATTTCCCTTGAGTGGTTTATGTACTGACCATTATTACACTCCTTTTTTAATATAATTCCATTTATGGGTATTTACATATTCATTGTATGACACTTCTTCAATGGGGTGTACTTTTCGAAAGTTACCCAAGTCGGTAAGGGAACCTTTCACCCTCCTCTTTTTAAAAGACTTCGTTTGTTATGTCTTCTAATTCACACACTATTATGTTGGTATGTGTTCTTCTATATCCTGATTGATGTAAATTTTATGTCCAAGTGATGAGATTCCCTTTTTATCTCTCATCAACTCATTTTCTGAATTTTTGAAGTGACGTCGTTAGGCCGTCGAATTTTACCAAGGGAACTTTTTAACCCAATTTCGATTTCTTTGGGTTCAACATGTTGTTATTGAATATGTCATCCTTTGAATATGTGTGAATGAACTTTTATTGTTTTACACTTAATATCCAATTATATTTGGTGTATTTATATTTGTCACACATAATTTTGAGATTGATTTATCCTTAATTTAAGGATACCTTCTTTATAAGGGATTTCATCACATTTTACATCTCTATCGAGACTTCATTGTTGTTATGCACCAATTCACTATTATATGGTGTATATACTGTCCTTTGGAATATTATATCATGAATCCATTTATTCTCAGGATATTATAATGTTATGATTAAATGTTATTCTTCAATTATTGTATTCAAGTGTCTCTAATTTTGGTAAAAACCCTTTAACCAAAATATCGCTTTAAATGTTTTAATGATTTGTTCTTATTAATATCCAAGTTTTCAAAATGGTTGTAAGGACTTATTTATATGGATTTTAATGGTTTAAAATGTTAAAATCTTCAAGGTGGTATGAGACACTTTGATTCAAAAATCTCTTTATTAAATGTTTTAAATGGTTTTGAAAATGGTTTTTTTAATGGATTCATTATTTCAATATCCTAAAATGTTATATTGTGATTGAAATGAGGAAATGTTATATTTCCTTTCTGCATGTTTTATGTGATACATTTATGTTATGGTTCTTGGGCATTGTTATGAAAACGGGTGGTTCCGTGATAAACTAAGGGTGGGTGAGCCCGATATAGCTCTCCAATGCATTGGGTAACGCGAAGGAGTGAAAAGTTAAGGTTTCTCTGAAGAGATTTAGGGAATATACTATGATGGGTATTCCAAACGTAACCAAGAGGGTTACTCCCTACGTAAGAATGTTATGAATGCCTCAAGTTACTTTTATGTCTTATGATTTCTTTGATTTATTCATGATTTGATGAAGTATGTTAAAGTGCCTATGTTTTATGGGTAAAGTATGATTTCATTCTTATGTATATATGAACTCATGTTTCCTTTCCATATTTTTATAACCCTTACTGAGCTTTTTATGCTCATCCCAAGTTTTTGAAATGTTTTTCACAGGTCAAGGGAAAGGTACATGATGTGATGATTGTGTCAAGGATGTGTCAAGAAAGAATCCGTGTTTTATTTTAAATATGTTTCCATTGATGGGAAGAATGAATATTGTCTTTTATGTAACCACTTTGTTTAAATGTGGAATGTAATGCAAGTTTCATGATCTAATTCTCTAAAACTCTAAACCTGAAAAGATCCTCAATGTGTAATCTTGTAATAACTCAAGATTAAGTAAGGTTTAAGGCTGGGGCCTTATAGTTGGTATTAGAGGTCAGTTTAGATAACTTTAGAGGTTAGGGTATTCTCTAAGCATAAGTGACATTACCATAATAGTTAGGATTTCAGAAAGAGTCCTAGTTTTAGATAAAGTGAATGAGTAAGTATATCTTAGTGTTTACCTTAGTAATTAGTACATGATGGTTTTGTTGATATACTCACACTGACATTTCTGTTTTTAGTGAATGGGTAGATCTCACAGGCACCAAAGTGACAATTGGTTTGAACGAAACTGTGGTGGTTCTCTGATTAAGAGACTCGATGAAATGGGGCATTCAATGAGGAAACTTGTGGTTGTTCTAATCAAACTATCAAGGAGTCATGATCAACCATGTGAACCTTGGTATGTTCTATAATGCATCATGTACGAGATGACCAATCGATGTGGAAGTTCAGGTAATAATTAAAAAGGTAACCATTAGGGTTTATATGATCCTTACTTTTGAGGTAATTATGGGTTATTATATGTTATGATGGAAAATGAAAGGCATGAGATAAACTTGTGTTTAAAATATGTTATGTTTATTTTTGAAGATTTTTTCTCATTTTGGGAAATGTTTTGATAATAATATAGTTTTGGAAAAAGGGACAACACACAGACCATGTGACAACCCGTCCTGTCAGACAATGCTGCAGGAATCGAACCCACAACCAAAGTGCGACTGGTATTTATCGCCTACCACTGGACTACGTGAAGTCCCTGGTTAGTTTGACTGATTCTTTCTAGTTATATGATTTTATGAATTAAGAGTAAGTTGATTTTGGGTTATTTATGAAAATGATTAACCTATCATGGAGGATATGTGATTAGGTTAATTACTTTTCAATACGAGACTTTAGGAGAAACTGATGTTGTTTGGAGATAAATGTGACGATTTAACTTGGAAGACTATGTGACTAAATCCTTCAAATATTTGGGTTTCAATCTTATATTGGTTTACTTTGACGAATTTTATGGAAAAATTGTTTATCAAATGGTCCTCGTTGAACTTTGGGTTTTGTTGGACAAATTTTGGAGGTTAAGAATAGATTTTCTTTTTAGAAAGGGTTATCCTTTTCGGGATTATCTGATCTTGTACTAGCATTTTTGGTTTTGGTTTTGGTTAAAGTCTAAAGACATGGGAAGTATATAGTTCTCTTTTGTGGATTAGGTGATTCTCTAAAAGTTGATTATAGTACTCTTAATGTGAACAAGTCTTCCTAAATACTCGCCTTTTGGAGAAAATATGAGTTTGTGTAAGGAATCTAATAAAAGTTGAAAGTCAACATGATAAGTGATTATGTTTCCTTATGAATAAATTCCCCAATAAAAAGTATCTTAAAACAAAAATGTTGTCTATTAACTTTTCCTCCTTGGGAATCAAATACCGTTTAACCCATCACAAGTTTGTGATTTTCTCATGGTTAACTTTCTCCTAAACATGTTCTCTATCACTCTTCATCAGAACATGACCCTATGTTTTCTCCTCCATGTCCATGTTTTCATACTTGGAATCCTATTATGGGTTAACTCGGGTGACCTTTGTACTTATATTTCTTTATTTTAAAGTGATTGTTTTACCGACTCTTCTTCCGATGTGGGACTTTCAAGGATGTTTCCAAGCCCAATTTTAAAATTTCGAGGACGCAATTCCCAAAAGGGGGGAAGGATGTAACACCCCAGGTAAATAAAGAATATGAAATTTTCATATTTATCCATATTTGTGAATAAAATAATAATATGACTTTAAAGGGGACTCTATGCTCGATGGCGTATCCAACACGCAACAACGAGTTTCTTGGGAATCTTACGTTGAACTCTAATAATAAAATAATATTATTTTAAATGGCAGTTAACATGTAGCCATTGTATTGGTGGGAATGGATAGAAATAACTAAAATATTATTATATATGTTTTTAAATGTTTTTACATTTATCCAATAAATCATAAAGGCTTAAAATACGGAAAGAATTCAATTTTAGGCGTATATCCCTAGTTTTCACTAAAGGTTCACTAATCGCCTTTTGATGGCGAACCGTCATTAAATATAGTTTTGTTCAATCCTATACATTCTATTTGGACCAAATAAAACTCTTCTTTATAATCGGGACATCAAAATTTACTTTGTGTAAATTTCTGGTATCTTTCCGATAAAGTTCATTTTTTAATGAATAGTGTAAAATGTTGTATTTTAATTCAAAACCACTTTTTAATCTAATTTATTTATAAGATTAGATTATCTTTTTAATTGGTTTTAAAGTGAAATTAGAATATATTTTTACCATTAAATTCAATAGTGGTCGTTGGAATTAATTTCACCTTGAAATCGGACTTAAACTAGTGTCAAACTTTTGATACTTATTGTTTCATAAAAACACGCTATTTGTCATGACAGCGGGAATTAATTATTAAATTAATTAATGTGACTTATAGGTTTTTAATTTTGTAAAATAGACTTCATTTTTGAATTCGGAATATCAAATATAGCTTAGGGTGAATTTTGGGTAATTTTCTGAAAAACATCAATTTTTGATGAATAGTGAAACCACTAAGTGGTACTTATAAAAACTGATTTTCCGTTTAAATGAAAATTTGCCACCTTTTTGTTTTGAATTTAAAAAATCCGACATACATGGTTGTCATTAAGAAGTAAAATGTGGTTCAATGGGATTAAAATAATTTTTTAGTGAATAGTAACTTATTAAGTTTTTAATCGCGATTAGAGGTAATTAGTGAAATTTAAGGCAAAAATGATATAATAATAATATTAAAATACCTATACACATGTCCTACCCTTATTTTATGTGTCATGGACGACCCATACAAGCCATGGGTCAACTTGGGGACCCCATGGAGCCACTTTGGTTGGAAAATGACATTGATATCTTTTTATTTAAAGTTAAAGTAAAAAATGACACACACATGAGATGTTTTACTAAAACAATTTTTACATAGGGTTATACAAGACATATTTTTTACTATAAGTATTCATTGGAAAGATAAAAAGATTTCCTACATCATAGTAGTTTTTTTTATAATTTTTAGACATTAAATAAATTAAATTATTTATGAAATCATGATGATGAAGCGATGACCTCATTATTTAACGATTTAAATAAAATGGAAAGATAATGTAATATCTAAGACCCAAACATGTCCAAAACGTATTGTATGAGTGGAATTTGAACCCTTATCACCTTATCCTAGAAACAAATCAATGTGGTACCTCCTAAATCCGAATAACATTTTCAAATAAAGTAACATTTGCTTACTTTCCAAGAGTGCCCCTTCTCTCCTCTTATAAAAGGCCCCCAACTCTACCTCCTTACCCACACTCCCAAAGCCTTTGGCTTGGACAAAACCTTCCCATTTTGTCTCTACATTTCCCTCTATAACTCCTTGAGGCCTCACTTTGGGCAGAAGTCTTCCCAAGGAAGCCTTTGAGCTCAAACCAAAGGGAGTTACCCGATTTTAAGGTAATGTGTTCACTTGAGTCCTTTTGTTTTATTTTGCCTCTCCAGCCCCCTAAACTTTTTTTATTCATTTCTTTTGTAACAACTACATTATATTCAATATACTAGGATGTTGTTATAATAAGGATTCGAGCTACACTTACACACACCTATATCTAATGGTTAAAGAACATACTGTTTCCGTGGATGGCGAATTTCTGCCTCACGAAACGATGATTGTTCAACACTCATATAACACCTTAAAAGGTGACAATTAAGACGTAACTATATTTATATATGATATATAATATGTTTATGTTTTACTTAATCTTCTGTATTTTTCATTTTTGGCTTACCTTTATGGCTTCCATTATGGGTATAAGCGATATCTTCATTTTAGGAAGTGCGGACTACCACCCCCTCAAAGTGATGTGATTCATTAATGACATACGTGGGACGTATAAAGGATGGATTTAATGTTATTATATATGATGTTATACTGGAATTATAATATACTTATATATCATGATTATTTATTTCCATTAATGTATTATATAGAAATGAAAGTAGCGTTCATGCGTACGTACGGCTTACCGTATCCATGAACGGTGCATTTCATTTCTTATCTCCAAATGTAATGTACTATTATAAGTACATGTATATAATAGATATATATTATGAATGATACATCTAAATTATGAATATAATTCTGGAATTAAAATATAAATACCTCTCATTTAGTTTTAATTCCATTAATATGACAAAGAAATGAAAGTAGCGTTCATGCGTACGTACGGCTTACCGTCTCCATGAACAGTGCATTTCATTTCTTACCTCTAAATGATTATGTAATTTTATCAATACATGTATATTCTGGATATATATGATATATATTCTATCCAAATCAGGAATGTCATTATGGATATAAAGAACCTTTGACCACACAAACAACATGTAATTGTAAGAAGTCCACTTTCGACTTAAGAACCAAATATCGACAAAACAAACATTATTAACTTAAATGATTACATAATGTTTATAACATGACAATAAGTGATCTAAAAGGAATAATGAACTAACAAAAGGTTCTAAATAAAGTGTAAATTAACTCAAGTTTATTATTCAGGATGTTAAAGAATGATCGAGTCAAGTCGGACCCGAGGTAAGGGATCCTACTCCACTCTTTCTTTTTAAGTACACTCTTTTATGTCATTCCTTCCAAGCTCATCTTTCTTGTTATTGGGATGTTCTTTTATATTAATCTTACTGTAATTTTTATTTTCATATGATTAGAGACCCTATTCTCTCTCATCAATCCATTTTGGAAGTTTTGAGTGGCGCCGTTAGGCTGCCGAATTTTTGTAAGAGATCTAACCTCTCTCTTTCTCTTTAAGTACTCTCCTTTACGTCACTTCTTTTAAGCTCCTCTTTGTTATGATGGGGGATGTTATCTTATATTACTCTTGCTGTAAATTTTATTTTAATGTGATTATATACCCAATTTGATCTCATCAATCTTTTTTTGGAAGTTTTAAGTGGCGTCGTTAGACTGCCGAGTTTTCGTAAGGGATTTTTCATCTCACTTTTATTCCCGTGAGATTTATGCTACATTTGCCACAATTTCCTTTGAGTGGTTTATGTACTGAACATTACTACACTCCTTTTTTAATATAAATCCATTTATGGGTATTTACATATTCATTTTATGACACTTCTTCGATGGGTGTACTTTTCGAAAGTTACCCAAGTCGGTAAGGGAACCTTTCACCCTCCTCTTTTTAAAAGACTTCATTTGTTATGTCTTTTAATTAACATAATATTATTTTGGGATGTGTTATTATATATCCTGATTTATGTAAATTTTATGACAAAGTGATTAGATTCCCTTTTTGTCTCTCATCAACTCATTTTATGAATTTTTGAAGTGACGCCGTTAGGCTGTCGAATTTTACCAAGGGAACTTTTTAACCCAATTTCGATTTCTTTGGGTTCAACATGTTGTTATTGAATATGTCATCCTTTGAATATGTGTGAATGAAATTTTATTGTTTTAAACTTAATATACAATTATATTGGGTGTATTTATATTTGTCACACATAATTTTGAGATTGATTTATCCTTAATTTAAGGATACCTTCTTTATAAGGGATTTCATCACATTTTACATCTCTATTGAGACTTCATTGTTGTTATGCACCAATTCACTCTTATATTGTGTATATAATATCCTTTGGAATATTATATCAGGAATCCATTTATTCTCATGATATTATAAAGTTTTGATTAAATGTTATTCCTCAATTATTGTATTCAAGTGTCTCTAATTTTGGTAAAAACCCTTTAACCAAAATATCGCATTAAATGTTTTAATGATTTGTTCTTATTAATATCCATGTTTTCAAAATGGTTTTAAGGATTTATTTATATGGATATTAATGGTTTAAAATGTTAAAATCTTCAAGGTGGTATGGGACACTTTGATTCAAAAATCTCTTTATTAAATGTTTTAAATGGTTTTGAAAATGGTTTTTTTAATGGAATCATTATTTCAATATCATAAAATGTTATATTTTGATTGAAATGTGGAAATGTTATATTTCCTTTATGCATGTTTTATGTGATACATTTATGTTATGGTTCTTGGGCATTGTTATGAAAACGGGTGGTTCCGTGATAAACTAAGGGCGGGTGAGCCCGATATAGCTCTCCAATGCATTGGGTAACACGAAGGAGTGAAAAGTTATGGTTTCTCTGAGGATATTTAGGGAATATACTGTGATGGGTATTCAAAATGTAACCAATAGGGTTACTCCCTACGTAAGAATGTTATGAATGCCTCAAGTTACTTTTATGTCTTATGATTTCTATGATTTATTCATGATTTGATGAAGTATGTTAAAGTGCCTATGTTTTATTGGTAAAGTATGATTTCATTCTTATGTATATATGAACTCATGTTTCCTTTCCATATTTTTATAACCCTTACTGAGCTTTTTATGCTCATCCCATGTTTTTGAAATGTTTTTCATAGGTCAAGGGAAAGGTACATGATGTGATGATAGTGTCAAGGATGTGTCAAGAAAGAATCTGTGTTTTATTTTAAATATGTTTCCGTTGATGGGAAGAATGAATATATTATTTTATGTAACCACTTTGTTTAAATGTGGAATCTAATGCATGTTTCATGATCTAATTCTCTAAAACTCTAAACCTGAAAAGATCCTCAATGTGTAATCTTGTAATAACTCAAGATTAAGTAAGGTTTAAGGCTGGGGCCTTATAAGGAGTTTTGGATGATTTATGTGAAAATGTTCTAGGTTTGGGATGTTCATATGGACTTTATAGTCCTTTAAAACACACCAATTTTATTTTATATAAATTATATAATTCCAATGATTTATAAATCCTATTTATAATTTTTCTCGTGAAATTTTTATTATATAATGTTTAATAATTTCTTAGTAAAGTTTTATAATTTCATTAGTTATTATATGTATTCATGTACATAAATTTTTATTATCAAATTACGTAAGGTAAATTCTACTATTATCATGTGTAATAATTTTATTTGTTAAAATATGACATTTGGAATTATTTTAATTTAATTCCTTTAAGATCATATCATCATTGACATATAGAGAGTTATTAAAAAGTGTTTAGTTTTTGATCCAATAGGAGTTTAAGTTGTTTAATATTTTCATTTCAAACCCATTTTATTCATTTTAAAAATAGTATATATTCTCCATCATTACATTTTTGGAAGCATTAATATAGGTTGTGTTTTTATTGATACTTTTACTCTTTTGTTTTTAAAATAAAAAAATAAGGATATTTTTATATGTGTTGAAATTTTTATGAGTTTATCGTTGAGGTGATATGTTGAGAAATTAATGGATAAATTTAGTAGAAAATATAATGAGATACATTATCGAAATGTTATTATGGTATAATTTTTTTGAATTTATTTATGGTTATAGAAATTTATTCATCTAAAAAGTAATTAATTTCATATTTTTAGGAATTTAGATATAGGTTTTTTGATCCACGCCAAGAGGGAGATTTTTGAGTCAATGTTAATTAAATAATATTTTTAATTTATTTTGGTTATATGGCTAATAAATACACCCAACGATGTTACTTATGATTTTTATCTTAAGTGAATTTTAGGATGATATTATATTGTAGAATATTAATTTTTGAAATATATTTAAGTAATTTAATGATGGGAAAAATATTTTAATGTAGTATTGATGTGTGTTGAATGTATTTTAGAATTATTTTTCATATATTACATTTTTATGTGTAACATAACATTTGGATACCCTACTTTTGGAATAAAGTGTATTGATCATATAACATACTTTTGGAAGAAACCTAACCTTTGAGAAAATGAGATTATTTTTTATCTACATTGTATTTCTGAACAAAAATAAATTATCAAATCTATGTTTTTGAAAAACTATACATTTTAAATGCAACATATGGTTTTTTTCATTACATTAAGGAACCCTACATTGGACTATTCAATTATAGAGTTTAAAATTAATGTTATTTTCAGTGATTTCTAGAATAGTCTCTTCAGATGTAAATATATATTCAAAGATATTTTATAATTGATTCAAATTATCTCATTCAATGGAATAAATATTTTTTATTATTATGGTATTATATGGCTTTCTTTAATGATTTTAAATTCTACTATTCATGTTATACAACATGATGTTTCGGTTGCTGGTTTGATCTCGAGCTGTTTGACCTACATTATAAATATCAACACAATCATTATCATATATAAAAAGGTGAAGATATATAGAATATATATATAAATAGAAAATAATTAACCATGTTTCAAAACCTCAATTGTTTTATTTCCTTCAAATATACAATGTAACACCCTGAGATTTTTTGAAAAATAGTTTTTCAAATAAATTCTGCCTTTTTGATATTTTTCATATAAAAAAACACTAAATATAGATTATTATAGATTAACTAACTATTAATAATTTTTTTTATATTAAACAACAAGTTTATTGTGAAATAAGAGAAAAATATATTTACCTTTATCTACACAAAACACCGATGTTATCTATTGTTACATGAAACAATTAGTTTTCTCGATGGCTTACAAAACACACAAGGCTAAGTTTTTCTGAAAAATAATATACAATAAAAACATTATTATTTAATATAATAAAATATACCCTAACCATTAAATTAGTGGTTATTAATATTATTATCTAATTTCTTAACATTCATTTTTTGGAATTATATATGATGAATTCATCGTTTATCAATTAATTTGAAATGAATTTGAAAACTCACTTAATATAAAACAATATATTATAATATTTAGTGTCACAAAGATATTTTACACAAATAAATTAAATTAATAAACACTTTTTAGTGATATTAATGTTATATATATGTTACATAATCAATAAAATATTTTATATATTTATATAAAATATTTTATAGACATAACATACGAACAACACAATTCCATACATAAAAATCTATATTTTTATAAAAGTTTCCCTGTCACCTTTTATTGGAAACCCATTTTAAATCCATTTTTATCACAATTATAGACTTAATATTTCCAAATAAACTTAATAATTGAAATTGAAATATAAGCTTTAGGTTTGTAAAGAAATTTCATATTTTTCTATAAAGTTCCATTTTTACATTATTAGTTAAACATGCTAAATTTTAAAAAAAATCGAATTTTTCATTAAATTTATTTATTGGGACAAATTATATTTTTTTAAAAATTCAATGTTTAATCTATATTATTTGTATCAATACATACATTATAGGTTATTATAATCAATTTCACTTGGAATTTGGGTATAAAAGCTTAGTAATCATTTCGATGTTTTTACGTTCAAAACTCGATGTGTCATCACATCACCAAGAATAAATTTAAATTAATTTCTTCAATATTTGTGATTGTAATTTTGGAAAAATGGATTCCTTATATGGAATAAGAATAATTTATAATGTGTAATATGTTCAACATAGTTTTTTACAATAATTATTAATGAATGGAGTTATAATTAATTATAGTTATTGTGTTTAACAATGGAATAAAAATTAAATTTAAGGGCCCAAATGACCATTACACTTGATTTACACCCATTTTATAGAAATTTTTATTCCATTAAACTTATATTATTTAGTTATTTTTTGATTTCATGGCTTGTTTTAGGTAGAAACATGTGTACAACTAACTGGTTTCAAAAAATGTACAGTGTGTCCTTTCCCATCCGTATAAAAGGCCACTGACTCTACCTATTATACACACCTATAAAACAACATAGCACCGCAATATATCTTCTAAAACAAGTTCTCAAAATACCTTCCATTATCCTATAATCAACCCCTTGGGAATAAATCATTCCTAGAAATCTTTTGTAACAAACCAGTAGGAGTTACCTGAATAAGAGTGAATATCTTCTCTCAAGATCATTTATTATAATTTATTCCTCTATCCCAACACTATCATTATTACATTAATGAATAAAAACACCAAAATCCAAAATATTTTTGGATATTTTTATTCAAATTATTTGACAAAAACTTATAATCACATCCATCTAATGGGAAATAAACATACTATTTATGTTTATGACAAACTACCAGCTCAGTAAATGATAATTGGTCATTTTACTCTACCACATCCAATGGATAGAATTATGATGTAAAATCAGTTTTTATATTCCATATATTATATCTATTATGTTTTCAATATTCAATGTTTCTTTTAAAAAACATATATCTTTTACATCTCCATTTTGTGTAAATACAATAATTTCGTGTGATAAAGTGTGGAAAACCACCCCCTCACCATTATGTGGTTCATTCGAACACAACATGAAATTTATTAAATATGGGTTTGGAAATAATATATGAAACATATGACATTATAATTATAAAATAATGATATTATATACATATATATGTATATTTCATTCTATTTCTCTCTTTTAATATGATAATAAAAATGAAAATTGTGTCCATGCATACGTATGAAGTACTGTCTCCATTAATTGTATATTCCATTTCATACCTATATAATAAATTGATTAATATAATTAATATATACTGAGTATAGATGATAATTTTTTATTGTCAAAATTATAGAATCATGATATAATTATAAGGACCGGAGCCATAACAAATTAAGATGCATGTGAAGAACAAATATGACATCACCCGAAGTGATACCTTTAAAAGGATTGATAACAAGATGGTAGTATAAGGTCATAATAAAACCATATATGGTATTAGATATAATAATATGGTGATTTAGAAGTTTTATAATTAATTTATATTTACTATATATGTTTTTTGAAAGAGTACAATGACAGTCAAGAAACATGGTAAGTGGATTTCATCCCTTTTTTTTCTGCGACAAAAGTTCATTATTCACAAAAATCCACTTTTGTGTGGTGTATGTACTTCACAAAAACATAATATATTTATATTATAAAAATATAAATGGGTATTCACATATCCATTTTATTAAAATTCATTTATTTGCAATATTTTTCACAAGTTACAAAACCAGTCAGACGATTTTGTATAAATTTTCCTTCATCGATACTAATCTATTGTTAGGTACCTAAAATCAATAATGAGGGGAATATAATTTCATTTTAAATATTATATATTGAAATTAATTATATTTAGGATATTATATTCTTAATGTAAATTCCTTTTCCTACATGGAGTCTGTGATCCTATGTTACCATGTAGTATATGTTTATTGAAAAAATATCATCATTTTGTTAATGATTACGCATCCTTTGACGAAATCTTGTGATGTTTCTCTCATGAACTCAAATGAGTTTCCTGATTCTCTATTATTTCAAGATAATTAATGTATTTTTATCATTATTCTACAAATGGGTACAATACATTGTAAATAATGTGTTTTTAAGAATTCGAGACTTTACACTATCTTTGGTCATAAATCATTGTTCCATCAAAACCATGATTCTAAAAATGGTTTATGTGAATGTAATTCTTTTCTCATACAAAAATTAAATTAAATTGATAAACTTTTCTCCTTTTACTAGTGATTTTAATGGAATATTAGTTTTACTTTTGGTGAATGAAATTTTCTACCCTTTTTATTTAAGAATGGAATGTTCTTATTACCCTATACGACATGTACATATTTACCAACCATCATTTCGGTGATGTCACGACCCCCTCCCCACAAAGTCTACCTATCCTAGGACAGTAATGTGAGAAAGAAGATAATGACCCCTGAGTCCCGCCTCCAGTAGGCCCCGGGTTGGCGACTAGCACTGAGGGTATAGTAAACACACAAATGGGAGGCATTACCCTCTAGGAGAACACATGCGGAAGAGAGAGATAAGATAGACACCAATCAACTCCAACAAAAAAATGGAATATAAAATAAACCCAAGTACATATATGAAATTTTATGAAAAATTACTACAACTGAAAGGGAAAAAATACAAGTACCCAATAGAAAGGAAAAACAGCAATGGCCACAAGCCCAAACAGCTCCTACAACCACAAGATAGTAGTAACCAGATTGATCTCCATCCTGCTCCAAGTGACCTGAAAAACAGTATATATATATGTAGGGTGAGTATAATAGTATGCTCAGTTGGATCCTCCCCAAACCCTCTAGTGCAAAAGTAATGAATTCATGCTAAAGCATAGTGAACAAAAAGTGAAACTAACTCATCACCTAAACGGGTATAATAAGTTCCCAACCTCACCATGGCTACTCTCACCAAGTAACACATAAAAGAATATACCATATAGTAAAGAATATCAAGGGTACCCCACTAATACATCCCCACTGGTTTTCCTCTTTTCCCTAATTACCTACATCCCGTGCATCAATCTCCAAAGGCTTGCTCGTATAAACTTGGGCTAAGCTCCACAATCTGCACCTCGTGCACCACAAAGGACTGCCCGCAGACACCTGGGCGAAGCACCACACCATCCTCACAACCAAAAGTAACTAGGTATTTTCTGGGATCCACCACAGCTCACATAACATATATCATATGTCGGGTATTATACCTCAAGCCATCCTAGCCCACACGCCGAGTAAGGATCCTCATTCCATCACTGCCTATACACGTTACACCTATAGTAGTCCCTAGATTACTATATCTAGAATATATGTGTGTGAAATAACCACAAGCCATTACATCCCTCTACATAAATATATGGGGAAGACTAACCACTGTGCCTACCAGCACAAAGATCTACAAAGAGAAGAGAGCAGGGTCAAAGGGGTTAGTCATCCATTCAACCTCCCATCAAAATGTTGGGGAAAACACCCCCAGGGCACAGAATCCCCGTGTCGTCAGTTTCCCTTACTAAAAGGGTGGAGTATCGTATAGAAACACAAAAAGTATAGAATATATAATACTCACTACCAAACTATGGGCATAACCTAGTCTTAGACACAACTGCAGCTAACGTCTCTCGGACTCTGGGCTGCCACTTCTAAGACTAGGTGTCCTATAACCACACAACCATTTGAAGAGATTTATTAGATTAATTCATTCTCTTTTTATTAGTTCCAATGCACGTTAATTAGTTATGTAAACACTAATTAACCATGAACAATCCACATTAAACAGAATTGGCATCACATTCAAAATCAACTGCTCCTTTTATGAATCAATATCACCTTTAAATTCATGCATCTCCATCCTCGGGGATTATCACCATTTAATCAATCATTCATTACAGAACTACTTTCCCATAATCCCAGGCATTCTAGAAAAGAATCCTATGCTACTAATCACGAAGGGGGATCAACACGGTGAGTAGATATACTACCCATCTAGTTTTTTCCGCCTATAGAAATAGCATAGACCCATTCTCCCTTGAGAAGCTAAACACGGAAATCACGTGGCATACCCCACGTGTCTTTGCCTCCTTCAAAATAATGGTAAGAAAACCAGCTTCCTTGAGCAATGGGGAAAAGTAATGAAGATATACAACCAAAAAACCCCAACATCCAGCCATCACATCCATCCCATACCATCATCCTTGGTGTCCTCCCCGACACCCACATGCATAAACTGATGCATCTCACCACTCTAGGGGTCATCCACTGCCACAACCAGAAGGCCTCCCTACCTCCACATATCACAACAGCCATCCATGCTCACATCATAACAAAAGCAGCAGGAAAACAAACATCACATCAAATGGGATCTTGGCCCATTAACAAGGCATCCGGCCTTCATAAAAAATGAGCACTCATGGCTCCAAAGCACAAGGTACTCGGCCTTACGAACAAGAGGGTAACTAAGAACCGTACCAGGAGATAACTTTTCTCAACCAACCAGTTTTTTAATCTAGCATGAATTAATAGATTAAATTTGTAGGTTCCAATTCTGGGAAACCTAATCAGTAAGCTATCCCAAAAGATTTAACATGCTTACTATGCCAATCTTATTAACATCAAATTTAGAAAAAATACAATAATGGAAACAACCAGATTCATTTATATGACTCTTTACCTTTATCCAATTAATTATCAATTAATTTCGGCTTTACATTCTTTATCAATTTCCATCAAGAACAAATAGCTATGCAAAGCAAGTATAGGTATCACACAATCTAGAAAAACTTGAGGCAGTAACATACGAGCGATAACAATTTCTTTATCCAGTTCAAATATTTAATTAGGTCAATTTCATTGGGATCCAAAGGGATAAAACATGCTAACAATATAGTTGCACGTAAAAGAAAAGAGAAACCAAGAATCCCCTACCTCAACAATTCTTGATGTTCTTTATCCACACAAAGGGTCACAATCCTTCTCTCTGGACAACTACATCCAACAGAGGATTCCACGGTACGACAACACCAAGAAAACCCCCAGAAAAAGCCCATTAAAATCTTGGAGAATATATGGTATAATATGGAAGGGAGAAACAGGAGAAGATGATCCCCAAAGGAACATCAATAAAACAAACCTTATATGGAAGATTGATCAACAGAGCTCGGTTGCATCCAAAACTGAGCGAAACCAATCAGAGGAGTAGGGTTTGATTATGAAACTCCTACGGGAAGGATTGAAAGGTTATAGTGTCTTCTAGCCAAGAACAACGAGGAATAATAAGGGAGGATGATATCTCGTCCATTCTATTAGGGAAACGGTTTAAGATACGCTTAATTCTCTATTAAAAACGGATCGCATTAACCCACGCAGTTTGACCATGTAAAAAAAACATCTCAGCCTTAGAAATAATTAATATATGATTTATGGCCTTTTAATCGGCCTTAAGATCCCTTAAAATAAGGCTTTAAATGTATTTTACGTCAAAGGAAATGTCAAAAGGGGCAAAACTGTAGGAAGCTGGAAACACTATTCACATACTCAAAATTTGGAAAAGGAAAGTCTACCAATCTGGAAACATTGTACAAGTCTACCATTCTAGAAACACTATACAAGTCTACCGATAGAAGGTCACCGATAGAACCTCACCGATAGAAACACTGTTCAAGTCTACCGATAGAAGGTCACAGATAAAAACACTGTTCAAGTCTACCGATAGAAGGTCACCGATAGAAGGTCACCGATAGAAGCTCAACGATAGAAACACTCTTCAAGTCTACCAATAGAAGGTCACCGATAGAACTTAACTGATAGAAACACTATTCACTGAACCTCACTGATAGATTCACTGTTCACCTACCGATACTGTTCATAAAATAGGAAATATTGTTCACAGAACTGGAAATTTGGAAAAGTGTTGGGGATATGTCACCTTAACCTTCTGGAACACCTCCAACACCACATTCTCACAATGTAATGGACCGGAGAGGTCTGGGACATTTCATTAGATAACTCTCAAAAAATTCTCTTCCTCGAGAATTCAAAACGAACATAGAGACAAAAAAGGAAAAGGGGTCTGAAAAACCACCAATCAAGATACCTCTCAAAAGAGATCAAGCCACAAAAAGAAAAAAAAGTTCATAAATAAAACATGAAAGGTCTAACCATGAAGGAAACAACATTAAATGAAAAGAGTTAAACATTAAAAAACTCTGGGTACTGAGCACGTATCTGTGACTCATGCTTCTAGTTACTCTCCTCCATGCCACTGTGTCGCCACAAGACATGAACTAAGGGGATCGAACACCCACACAACACCTTATCCTTGCAGTCTTGGATCTCCATTGGTCGCTCCTCGAAGGTTGAATCATCATCAACATTGATCTATCCCCAATAGATAATGTGAGAGTCATCTTGAATATAACATCGGATTTTGAGAATCATGGAAAACATAATGTATCCGACTCATTTGAGGGGGAAGTGCTACTCGATACGCCACAGCTCCAACATTAGCTAACACCTCTAAAGGCCCAACAAACTCTAGATAAATCTTACTTCCATGACCAAACCTTCGCTGCACATGACGGGGAGTCACCATCAGAAACAAATGATCCCCAACATTAAACTCTAAGAGTCTCCATCTTTGATCAACATTTGATTTCTGCCGATCTTGTGCTGTCTTCATCCTCTCATGAATCACCTGAACCATCTCTGTTGTATACTGCACTAGTTCCGGTCCAAGAATTGCTGACTCTCCGACCCCAGTCCAGCACAACGGAGAACTACAGGGCCGGCTATACAAGGCTTCAAATGGCGCCATACCGATGGTAGAGTGAAAACTATTAGTGTAAGTGAACTATAACATGGGTAAGTGCCTCATCCATGAACCTCCAAAATCAATAACACAAGAGCGCATCATGTATTCAAGAGTTTTGATGGTTCACTCTTTCTGACCATCCGTTTGAGGATGAAAAGAAGTGCTAAGGCACAATTGAGAGCCAAAATCATGTTGGAGACCTCTCCACACCCTGAAGTTAAAATGAGGATCTTGATCAGAAATGATCTTCCTAGGTACTCCATGATGTCTCACAACCTTCTCTAGATACTACATTGAAAAAACTTCAACTAAGCTCGACTCCTTGATTGCTATGAAGTGGGATGATTTTGGTAAATGATCCACTACCACCCAAATAGCATCATGTCCTCCCACATCTCGAGGTAAACCTGTAACAAAGTCCATTGAGATTTCCTCCCATGTCCGCTAAGAAATCTCTAATGGCTGGAGAAGACCACCAGGGACACGGTGTTCGGCCTTCACCTTCATGAAAACTAAACATTGAGACACAAACTCTACAACCGCACACTTAAACCTAGGCTACCAAAACTGAATCCTCAAGGATCGATACATCTTTGTCACACCAGGATGTACTACTAAGGGTGAACTAGGGAACTCTCAGAGAACTATCTCACGCATCGCCAAGGGAACAAAAAGCCTATTATGATACAACACTCGGTGTTGTTCATCCTCCGACCAACCATTAGGGGACTCACCACAAACAACTCGGTCTTTCCAAACCTCAACCTCTAGATCACCCAACTGAGAATCTTCCACCTTATGCATCAGGGATTACTGCACCGTCATCTGGAAAAGACAACCTCTACCCCCAAATTCTCCCATATCAAGATGCGAAGTTGGTATCTCTTCCATCACTCTCCAGGAATCACCAAATTCACGCACAGTATCACTACGTGATTTCGGCTCATCACATCAGATACAACATTCCCTTTTCCATGTGTATACGATATTTCGAAGTCGTATTCCTACAAGAACCCCATCCACCAAATCCGTCGCAAGTTTAAGTCATGCTGGGAGAAAACATACCTCAAACTCTTATGATCAGTGAAAACCACCAAGAGCTCACCAATGAGGTAAGGTCTCCAAAACTTCAGTACAAACACCATGGATGTCAACTCAAGATCATGGGTGGCATAGTTGTGTTCATGGGGACGCAACTGCTAAGGCCCATAAGAAACAACTGACCTCTTCTACATGAGAACACAGCCTAGCCCTAGATGTAAAGCATCGCAAAAAACCTCGAACTGGACTCCCTCAGCTGGAATACAAAGAACGGGAGCACATACAAACTTCTCATTTAGATACTAAAAAGATTCTTGAAAATGATCAGTCTATATGAAGGCATGATCCTTCCTGTTAAGAGCTGTTAGAGGAGTCACAACCCATGATAAATTGGCTAAGAATCTCCTGTAGTATCCTATGAGCCCAAGGAAACATCGTACCTCTGAGACTATCTTGGGGGCTGCCGAAGACACAACTACTTCTATCTTCGATGGATCCACAGCTACTCCATCTTGGGACACAACATTTCCTAAGAAACAGACTTCTCGAGCCAAAAATTCACACTTCGACAACTTCCCAAACTGCTGATGTTGGCGAAGAACTCCCAAAACGGCTCGTAGATGCTCTGCATGCTCCTCTTCAGATGTGGAGTACACAAGGATTGCGTCGATGGAAACCACCCCAAACATGTCCAGGAACTCACGGAACATAGAGTTCATCAATACCATAAGCACAACTAGAGAATTCATCACACCAACCAACATTACAATGAACACATAATGCCCATGACGACAACCGAAATCAGTCTTCGAAATATCATCATCCTTTACATGCATTTGATGATATCCTGACTGCATGTCAATCTTTGAGAACCAACTTGCACCCTTCAGTTGATCTAATAATTCATCAATCCATCGGAGAGGATTGCGGTTATTTATTGTCACATTGATTAAGCGATGATAATTGACACACAATCGTAAACTTCCGTCAGACTTTTTCACAAACAAAACTGGTGCACCCCAATTTGACACACTTGGCCGAACAAAACCGCACTGAAACAGACCATCAAGCTGTAAACGTAGCTCTCTTAACTCAGAAGGGTCTATCCTATACGGAGACATAGAGATAGGAGACGCTCGTTGTTGTATCTCGATCCCAAACTCGATCTCTCGTCGAGGTGTTGACACTACAACCTCTTCGGGAATGAAATCTGGGTACTCATCTATGACCCTAGGAAATGCCAACTTATGAACCTCGGAAGAACATAGCATCATCTCAGCCATCATAGATGATAAGGATGATACTCCTCTATGAACCATCTGAGCATCTCGCTCACCAACAAACACCACATTCCCTCCATCTGCATCAAAGAAAATGACCATCTTCCAGTAGCAATCCACAATAGATTACACTGAATACAACTGATCCATGCCGAGGATGACATCATATGGTTGTATTCGTAAACATAGGAAATATCCCCAAGAGAATTGTTTCCCCAACACTAGCTCACATTATCTACATACTTCAAACAAGCTAGCTCGACCTCCAACTGGCGTAGTCAACGCCAAGGGCACTGGAAGCCTCTCTACCTCATGTCCCAAAACATGGACAAGGGTAGGGGATATGAAGGAGTGTGTCGCTCCTAAAACAAAAAAGGCATAAACCAAGGTAGAAAACAAGAAAATCGTATCTCGAACGACATCTGGCTCACCTGGGGCTCGCAATGCTAGAGCATGTAGCTGACCACGACCTCCTCCAGGACCTCTCTCACCCTGATGACGACAACCACCACTTCCGCGCTCTGCTCTCTGAGGACGGGGAGCGTCATGGGGTTGTCCTCTGCCTGCACCATCTACCCTCTGGTGGTCTAAAGATGGTGCAACCTGATGCTTCTACCTCGGCTGGAACTGTCTCAACGGAGGAACCTGGAGTGGAGTGCCCGGTTCATGTTGACTGCTCTGAATAGCCAGACACTCTTGTTGTTGATGACCATGACTACCACAAGAAAAACAGGCACCTGATCCCTTGACATAGGCCTGAGAGTTGCTGCCTCCGGAGAAATGAGATGGGAAGGGCTGGGACCTACACCCAGGTGAACGGAAACTCTTCTGCCCTGAAAAACAGGAACCCAGGACCACAGCTCTGCTTCATGAGGAATTAGGATGATTCCCATCTTGTGACGATCCGGTCATATCAAATGTCCTCTCCACAACCTCTTCCCTCGACAACACCTCACGATATGTCTTTAGCATAAATGGGGTGACCTGGCACTGGATATCTGGAGAAAAAGCCTCCTCAAAATGCCTCGCACTGGCCTTCTCATCTGGTAACAGCTCTGAAGTATATCGTAGAAGGTTCTTGGAACTGATTCCAAACTGTTGAACAATGGAGCTCCCCTGTCGAAGGGTAAGAAGCTCCTAGTGACTAGATGCCTTCGCATTCAAAGAAAGAAACTCGACTCTAAACCTGTCTCGAAACTCCTCTCATGAGATCGCTGAATCCTCACGATCCTCGAGGAACAAGAACCACCACTTCCTCGCTACTCCACGCAGCATCGTCACAACCAAGGACACCCAATGTTCATTCCGAGCACGAATTGAACTAAAGCCTATCTCGACCTCCTCCGATCAGTATTCTATGACTGTATCTCAAATGAAGCCCTCATACTTCTGTAGACTCTGGGGCTGAAACTCTCTGAGTGTCTTCCTCCAAGTTTCATCGGCGTCAACCTATACCCGACAGTGATCTGCTGGAACAACCTGATGAACAAATTCTATGCAAATCTGATGAGGACGTCAACCTGGAGCCAAACCTGTAAAATAACAACTGTTAGAGCTCCTAAGCCTGGAATATGGAAGAATCAAAATTAATTATTTAATTGTTTTATTTTATTAATTTTAGGTTAACCTATCCCAAGGTCTACCCATTCAAACATAGGCACAAGGAAGAATGATGAATGATCCTTTCCTAGGACTCTACCCTGCAACCAGTATCACATTTTTTAGTATCCATTGTAAACATAACGGTTTGTACGTCAGATCATAGGGGCCCCTAAACGCCTATGTCTCATTTGGTCTCCAGTGTTTACCTCACATGCTAAACATGAATGACACTGTTGCCCTACCAACCCATGCAACCTCACATGTGCCTAACTCCAAAATCCATCCTATCCCTCAACCAGACCTCAAATACCACTCTGTCACGACCCCCTCCCCACAAAGTGTACCCCTCTTGGGCCGGCAATGTGAGAAGGAAGATAATGACCCCTGAGTCCCGCCTCCAGTAGGCCTCGGGTTGGCGACTAGCACTGATGGTATAATAAACACACAAATGGGAGGCATTACCCTCTAAGAGAACACATACGGAAGATAGATATAAGATAGAAACCAATAAACTGAAACTCAAAACTAGAATATAGAAGAAACCCAGGTACATATGTGAAATTCCATGCAAAATTACTAGAATTGAAAGGAGAAACTACAAGTACCCAAAAGAAAGGAAAAACAGCAGTGACCACAAGCCCGAACTGCTCCTGCAACCACAAGCTAGTAGTAACCAGCTTGATCTCCAACCTGCTCCAATTGACTTGAAAACAGTTTATATATACATAGGGTTAGTATAACAGTATACACAGTAGGATACTCCCCAAAGCATCTCGTGAAAAATTAATGAAAGCATGTTAAGGAACAGTGAAAAACAAGTGAAAATAACTCATCACCTAAACAGGTATAATAAGTTCTCAACCTCACCATGGATACTCTCACCAAGTAACTCATACAAGAATATAGCATATAGTAAATAATATCAAAGGTACCCCACTTCTACTTCGCCACTGGTTTGCTGCTTTTCCCCAATGACATATGTCCTGTGCATCTCTCTCCAAAGGCTTGCCCGTATAAACATGGGCTAAGCTCCACAATATGCACCTCGTGCACCACAACGGCTTGCCCGCAGACACCTAGGCGAAGCACCACACTGTCCTCACAAACAAAATTAACTAAGTAGTTTCCGGGAGCCACCACAGCTCGCATAACTTGTATCATATGTCGGGTATTTTACCTCAAGTCATCACAGCTCATACGCCGAGTAAGGATCCTCAAGCCATCAAAACCTATTCATGTTACACCTATAGTAGTCCCTAGGGTACTATATCCAGAATATATGTGTGTGAAATAACCACAATCCATTACAGCCCTCTACAAGCATATATGGGGAAAACACACCATTGTGCCTACCATCACAAAGAACTACCAAGAGAAGAGAGCTGGGTCAAAGGGGGTAGTCAGCCATTCAATCTCCCATCAGAATGTTGGGGAAAACACCCCCCAGGGTTCAGAATCCCCAGGGTGTCAGTTGCCCTTACTGATAAGGTGGATTAGCGTATAGAAACACAAAAAGTACAGAATATATAATACTCACTACCACACTATGGGCATAACCTAGTCATAGACACAACTACAACTATCGTCTCTCAGACTCCGGGCTGCCACTTCTAAGACTAGGTATCCTATAAGCACACAACCATTTGGAGAGCTTTATTAGATTACTTCATCCTATTTTTATCAGTTCCACTGTACATTAATTAATTCTTTAAACATTAATTAACCATGAAAAATCCACAATAAACTAAATTGGCATCACATTCAAAATAAACTGATCCATTTATGATTCAACATCACCTTTAAATTCCAGCATCTCTATCCCCGTGGATTATCACCATTTAATCAATCTTTCATTACAGAATTACATTCCCATATTCCCAGGCATTCTAGAGAAGCATACTATGATACTACACACAAAGGGGGCTCAACAAGGTGAGTAGATATACTACCCATCGAGTCATTGCCGCCTATTGCAAGAGCATAGACCCATTCTCCCTCTAGAGGCTAAACACGAAAAGAATGTGGCATACCCACGTGTCTTCACCTCCTTCGGAAGAAGGGTATGAAAACCAGATGCCTTGATCAGTGGGAAAAAGTAAAGCATACAAACAACCAAACAAAACCACCAACATCCATCCATCATATCCATCCCTTACCATCATCCTTGGGGTCCTCCCT
This sequence comes from Viscum album, assembly GCA_963277665.1. Lineage (NCBI taxonomy): Eukaryota > Viridiplantae > Streptophyta > Magnoliopsida > Santalales > Viscaceae > Viscum > Viscum album. Next base: position 30,468,838 of record OY728167.1, read on the forward strand.
GACACCCACATGCATAAACCGATGAATCCTTCCACTCTAGGGGTCATCCCCTGCCACAACCGCAAGGACTCCCTACCTCCACATATCACAACTGCCATCAATGCTCACATAATAGAAGAAGCCACAGGAAAAAAACATCACATCCAATGGGTTCTTGGCCCTTTAACAAGGCTTCATGCCTTCATACAAAATGAGCACCCATGGCTCTAAAGAACAAGGCACTCAGCCTTAGGAATAAGAGGGTAATTAAGAACCCTACAAAGCGTTATCATTTCTCAACCAACTTGTTTTTTAATCCCTCATGAATTAATAGATTCAATTTTTAGGTTCCAATTCTGGGAAACCTAATCTGTATGATATTAGAAAATATTTAACATGCTTACTATGCCAATCTGATTAACTTCAAATTTAGAACAACTGCAACAATGCAAAGAAGCAGATTCATTTTTAGGCCTCTTTATATTTATCCAATTAATTATTAATTAATTTTAGCTTTACGTTCTTTATCAACTTCCATCATGAACAAACAGCTAAGAAAAGCAATCATTGATATCACACAATCTAGCAAAACTTGAGGTAGTAGCATATGAGCGATAACAATTTCTTTATCCGATTCAAATATTTAATTGGGTTAATTTCATTGTGATCCAAAGGGATAAAACTTGCTAACGATATAGTTGCACATAAAAGAAATGAGAATCCACAAGTCCCCTACCTCGACAATTCTTGATGTTCATTATCCACACAACAGGTCACAATCCTGCTCTCCGGACAACTGCATCCACCGGAGGATGCCATAGTACAACATCACCAAACAAACCCCAATAAAAGCCCATTAGAATCTTGTAGATTATATGTTATAATATGGAAGCTAGAAACAAGAGAAAATGATTCCCAAACGAACATCAATAAATCATACCTTATATGGAATATTGATCGACAAAGCTTGGTTGCATCCAAAACAGAGCAGAACCAATCGGAGGAGTAATGTTTGATTGTGAAACTACTACGGGAAGGATTTAAAGGTTCTACCGTCTTCTATCCAAGAAAAAATAGGAAGAATAAGGGAGGATGTTATCTCGTCCCTTCTATTGGGGAAACGGTTTAAGATACGCTTATTTCTTAATTAAAAATGGATCGCATTAACCCACACGGTTTGACCAAGTAAAAAAAATATATCCACCTTAGGAATAATTAATATAAGATTTATGGCCTTTGAATTAGCCTTAAGATCCCATAAAATAAGGCTTTAAATGTATTTTATGTCAAATTAAATGTCAAAAGGGAAAAAACTATAGGAAGTTGGAAACACTGTTCACGTACTCAAAATTTGGCAAAGGCAAGTCTACCGATCTGGAAACACTGTACAATTCTACCGATCTAGAAACACTGTACAAGTCTACTGATAGAAGGTCCACTACCACAAAAACAGTTTTTCGCAGCGCCCCCCTTTATCAGCGCTCAAAAAAGCGCTGATAAAGGGCCCCCCTTTATCAGCGCTTACTTAGTAGTGCTGATAAAGGGGGGCCTTTATCAGCGTTTTTTTAGCGCTGATTAATGGTCGGCTTCAAAAAAATTAAAAATATATTAATATATTAATATAGTTATATTGTTATATAAATATAATATATAATTTTTAAATATATTTTAGATAAGTATAAATGTACATTTACACTTATTATACTTAATATTTAAGATATTTAGTGAAAATGACTTCTTAAAAAATTAAACAAAAATTTAATTAATATTTTGATAATCATTATGGATTAATAGTCATTTAATAACAATTTGAGAACTACAAAAAATAAAAAAATTAAAAAAAGATCCAAAATATGTTGAAAACGCAACTCAAACTTCAAACGGCCATAACTTTTGATCCGGGTGTCCGTTTGAGCTCTACCACATATCAAATCGAAGCCTGCGACGAGCTCTACATCATTGTCACTTGGGGGGACCCCTGCCAAGCGTTTCTCAAGGCCAAAAGAGGCCTAGAAGGCCCCCAAAACTGAGTTTTTTGTCGGGGTACCCATATTTTTTAACATTTTGTGGATTTTCAAACTCGTTTAAGGGGGTATTATTGGCTTTTCTTGGTGGGGACTAAATTTATTTCAAGGTATTACATTCATATTGATATTATTTCTTTGAAATTTCATCCTTTTTTATAATGAACTGCTACTTATAATCAAATATATAACTATATGTACATAATTTTTATATATTCGCACCTAAAAATTAAATTTTTTAAATACATAATTAAACATATTTACATATAAAATATATTAGCTTTATCTTAATAATAACTAATATCCATTTTATTTAAAATACCAATATATGAATATTTATATACCTATATATTAATCTAACTGTATATATATATATATTAATTTAACTATATATATATTAATCTAATAACTATATATATATTAATATAACTACATATATATATATATTAGTATTACTATAAATATATATATTAATATCACCATAAATATATATATTAATATAACTATATTTATATTAATATAACTATATAAATATATATTCATATAACTATATATATGTTAATATAACTATATATATGTTAATATAACTATATATATGTTAATATAACTATATATTAATATAAATATATATTACTATACGAATAAATATAACTATATATATATATATATTAATACCACTATATATATATTAATATTACTATATATATTATAATATAACTATATATATATATATATTATAATATAACTATATATATATATTAATATAAATATATATTACTATACGAATAAATATAACTAAATATATATATATATATAGAGATATCATGAATTGGAAAGCAAATCAAAATAGAGTAGTGGTAAGGGCTTAGGCGCGCAGGGGGGAGGTCTCGAGTTCAAATCCTTGTGGAGGCAGGGGTGCGTGCACATGGGGAATATTGGAGAAAGCGCTGTTAAAGGGTGGAGGGGGGTGCGTGGGGTGTTGTATAGGGGACGAAAAGCGCTGTAAAGGGGGGGGGGTTCAAGCGCTATAAAAGCCCCCCGGATTGGCAGTATTTTTTTAAATTTTTTAACTTTTATCAGCGCTTTTTTAAAAGCGCTGATAAAAAGGTCCTTTATCAGTGCTAAAACGAGAGTGCTGATAAAGGAAGCGCTGATAAAGGGGACCCCCCCTTATCTACGCTGGCTTTATCAGTGCTTTTCTAGCGCTGATAAAGGCCATTTTTAGCGCTGATAAAGGCCGTGTTTGTAGTAGTGGTCACCGATAGAAACACTGTTCAAGTCTACCGATAGAAGGTCACTGATAGAAGCTCACCGATAGAAACACTGTTCAAGTCTACTGATAGAAGGTCACCAATAGAAACTCACCGATAGAAACACCGTTTACTGAAGCTCAATGATAGAAACACATTTCACCTACCGATACTATTCATAAAACTAGAAACATTGTTCAAAGAACTAGAAATTTGGTAATGTGTTGGGGATATGTCACCTTAATGTCCCAGAACACCTCCAACACCACATTCTCACAATGAAATGGACCAGAGAGGTCCGAGCAATTACAGGTGGTTCATCAATTTTATGTTTAAAAGATTAATTTTTTACAAGGTGTTTATACATATATTTTCAATGAAATCATTTTCATGATGTTTTCAATCATATTTTAAATATTTTCATTTAAAAATGATTTCAAAATGCTATCAAGCCTTATTTATTTGTTTTGAATATATTTTAAAATAAATGGTTTTGAAAAAAATTTCAAGGATCATTCTTGAGTTTTCAAGAAATACATTTTCCCAAAAAAATAAAAATTTATTTATTATTCTTCAATTATTTTTTAATGAAATGGTATTGAAAACATTTTCATTCTTTATTTATATATTTTAATTGCTTTTTTAGTGAACTTGTTTTTAATATGTTTTTTTATTTTAAATTTTTACAAGGGATAAGGTTTTAAAAATGATTTCATGCATCATTTATTTATTTTTTATTTATATTAAAATAAAATAGACTTTGAAATGGTTTTATGTTTTCAATGACTTATTTTTAAAATAATAAAGTATATTTTCCTCAAGAAGTGTTATCAAAATATATTTCTATGTTATTTTACATCTTATATGACAATTAATGATATTAATAACTAACTTCTAGTAAGTGATACAATGTTTAAATTATAATTATTTCATGAAGGGATTATGTTTTGATAGAATAATTCTTTTGAGACTCATATGAATTCCATAGGTTATATTCTTTTGAAAGTTTATTCTCTTCTTGGGTAATTATTTGATAAAATGATTACGAAACCTATAATTTTCTTTAGGTAATTATGTGATAAAATATTAATGATACAAATTATTATTTCATGGGTTTTTATTTGATGTTGATAAATCCTATATCACTTCATGGGTTATGATATGGTGAATTGTGTTTGGTGAAAGAATGTATGATTTTATATGTGATGGGTTTGAACTATTCCTAACTCTAATTTATTTGGTAATGATAAATGATTTATGAGGTCAAAGGTACATGGTATTATATCCAAACAACAAAACAAGAGGGTATATAGGCGGGCATCCCAATCCAGAATCAAGATTATAACACAAAGATGTTTTTTTTTAAAATCATTAAATAATAATTATTTTTCAGTATCTCTCATCACACGCAATAGTGAGTTTAAATGAATTGTGAGACAACCTTAGTATAAAATGACATTTATATACAAGTAGTTTTGTTGGCGGGAATTATTGTAAATAACTTATGAATATGTATTGTAAATTGTTTGGTGATCAATTATTTATGAAAAATATAAATTAGATATTTGTGTCATTAAGTAAATTACTTTTAGAAATTAATTTAATGACATATAAATTTTATACACTTAATAAAATACATTCTTATTTCATTAAATGAATATTTTAATCATATGGTGTGAATAAAACAAATATATTTTAAAAAGCATACTTTAGTAAAAGGATAATCTTACATCTGTGAATTGTGAACCCCATTTAAACTATGATTTTGACACATTAATAATTTTTATAGGATAAAATAAACATTTTCTTTAAAATTATGATATAAAAATTTATTTTTTTTGAATTTATGATATTTTCTGTTAACATTCGATTTTTTATGAATAAAAATAACACACTAAATTTTTAGTAAAGAAAACGTTTTTCATTGAGGTAGTTTATATGGTTAAATTATAATATGTAATATTTTTAAAATATAAATAGAATATTTTATTATCATTCAATATAATTAATGTAATTATAATTAATTTTTCATGATTTTATATGTAAAAAATTCCAATATTTTATATTGTTTTAATTTTTTAAAAACTTGTTCTCTTATTCTGTCAACAGGTTTGATTTTAGATTAATTACTGCAACTCCTATGGTTTGAATTTTCAAAAATTGACTCCATATTTGGAATCAGTATGTCTAAATTATGTTAATAGACTCCCTTTATTTTTGGGAATTATGAATAGTAATTTGGGTAATTATTTTTATTACCATGGTTATAGGAAAATAATGTAATTGAAGGTAAAAATAATATTATAAAATTACCTTAACACCAGTAAAAATCTTGATGGATTACCAAATTATACCCTCATAATATATTTTTCAAAATGTAACCTCTTGATGGCCACATTCCTATGAATATGACAAGAATGTTATAAAAACTATTGGCTGTGACCAATTTTCACAATCTCATTTTATAAAACTATAATAATTTTAATATATATATTTCATGGAGAGAATATAGATGATAGATTGTATTTTTAAATAGGGATATTTTTAATTTTTTGGGTAGGGTATGATTTTATTATAAATTATTATTTATAGAGTTTCCAAAAGTGCCCCACACCATAATTATAAAAGGGAACCTTCTCCATCACCTATTCACATAGTTTTGATCCTCCAATATGGTCCATAACCTTCCTTTATTCCATCTCAACAATCATATTCTAATTCAATAGTTTTTGGTCATCTTTAATGCCCAGCTATAGTGCTCTAAGAAGATATTTAGAGGAAACATGTCAAGGAGGAGGTAATCTCTTCTACAGATTCCCTAAAACATATTTCTTCTTCAACTTAATCTTCTCGTTTGATTCGTTATAATATAATAACATAAGTATGAATTATATATTGATATGTTATTAAAAATCTAAAACAACCATATTTGACATTCTATCAATCCTATGAAAAAAAATTAATCATTGCGCGTGCGTACGTACGGCTTACCGTCTCAACGCCATGGTGTAATTTTTATTTCAACACAACCATAAATGTAAGGGTATAATGATGGAAAGAATAAGTATAAATTATTATTATAACATGATACTAATTATGAAAAATCATACACCATCCACTTCAATTCCATTCAAAATATTTTGGAATGCCATCATCGCTCGTGCTTACATACGGCCTGCCGTCTCCACAATGTGATGCGATTCATTCTCTATGATTTTCATTAAATAATTATTTAATGCATAAATTGAATGAATAAATATGATATATATAATAATAATATCATTCTATAAATTATATAACTATAAACTCAATGTGGAGCATGAACTTATCATACAAATCTTGTATTAGAACATAAAGCAGTCAATATATGAATAACCAGTGTCAATGAAATGTTACTAACAAATGAATGATATTGAAATCACATATGATATAACAAAAAGGATTATTATTCATGAGTATGTCAATAAAAATGTTTAAATCATTATTTTATACATCCTTCTTATGTATTTGAAACTCCTGTATAATGATTTCAAGATTGATTAAAAGTGGACTGAGGTTTAATGATTGATTAGAAGTGGACTGAGGTGTTTCAGAAGTACTTATGTAGTCCATGGATTATTTTGATTCAGAATTATCAAATTCATAAAGTTAAGTTGATAATTTCACAATCATTTTTTAGGTAACTATATAAGTATGCAGGTCCGATAAAGTTACATCATGATTTTCGACTACCTATATAAAGGTAGACTAGTACGCTCGGTAAAGGTACATGATAATTTACAATATCTATGTATTGGTATGAAATAGATTTCATGAGTTTCACAAATGTAGTAAAAAGTATATAATGTTTTATTATGGTTACCTACAGATCCACTATCTTTGAAAATTTATGTTGTTAAGGGAACAACCAATGGAATTGTGATTGAGGGAATACAATATTGTAACACAACGATAAGAAATTATGTGGAAGGGAAATCTCAAATTGAAACTAGTTACGTATAGGTTAATTCACTACTCTATGGATATAAAATGTTAATGGAATTATATTCATACCTAATATTAGGTATGACGGGATAAAAATGCGCTATGTGAATGTCAATGTGATTTATGAAACCTATTATATGGGTTTAATGTAATTTTAAATGATAAGTAATGGTAAAGGTTGAGGTTTCATGATGTTATTTATATATATGGTCAATACATAACTTGTACAAGTGGTGCATACATTGATTATAATAGATTTATATTATGGTTGATCATAGTGTGCGGTTGAATAAGATTGCATAATCTCGTCAATAAGACATAGTTTATCCAATATTTTTCCTGTGGTCGATCATATACCTAGGATATTTAGGACGCGACTAATAAGGTTCATCTGTGAAGATAAAAAATGGTCGACAAATTTTCATGAATTTTTATGTTCTAATTAATTTTATATAAGATGACGTGCAAATGATGTTATGCAGGGATTAGATATTATAATCAAGGATTATGATCCAGGAGAGACTAAATGGATTTTGAGATAATTTTTATACAATACACTATGTGCTACATCATAATGATTTATTATTTTTGAAACATGGAAATTCTTAATGGGTTTATGGAAAAGAATATCCTTGATATGTAAAAATGATATACTGGGATATATATATGTCATGGTGTTTTGAATATGGAATTGTGTGAGGATTTAAATTAATATCTTTTCAAGGATATTTATGAAGAAGTATTGACATTGTTATTCAAATATGATATGAGAGTAATTTGGAGAATCTTCAGTTTAGCTGAAAAAGAATAGACTAAATATTTCATATCCAAATAATTATAAGAAGAACCAACCAATATTTATGGAACATTAGACTTGAAATAATTTCTGGGAATAATAGGACAGAATCCCTAACATGGTTCAATAAATATTTATAGTTGTATTTTGGTGATAGGTGTGTTGAAGCAGAATCTTCATTAAGGAGGTGTAATTGGGAAGTATATCAAATTAAAAGGTATAAGTGATGGAATGGTTTAAAAAAATCACTACTATGTAACCACTTATAGACAAAGGAAAATTTCCATTAGAGTATCTAACAAATGTGGATAGGAGTACACCTTTTAGTGGATCTTAATAATTCTCTTGTTCATGTTCTACTTACTGACCATTGAAATTGGGAGAGATTGACTATGATAATAGGTTAATGGAATACAGTTGTACTGGTTTCATAGGTTTAATTGAAAACATGATTTCATAAAATGAGTATACCACCATGTTAGTCCCTAATTGTAACTAAACTATTCACTCGACTCAACATTTATCCACACAACAATAATCAAAATACGTAATGTTCAATGAAATTTAGATAGAAATAATATCTTATATAGAATATGGTTTTTACCAATGTTGTTAAAATGTATGCTATTTTTTCCCAAATGTGTTTGTGAAGATATTTGAAAGGTTTTATTGATATCGTATCACATATTGTTACATATGATGTGAAAAAAGTGAGTGTGTGTAGTATATGATTCATTTAGTATAAGTTATGCATTGAATGATTTGTTCACATAATGTTTGGCCCCAACATGGTGGTTTAGAGGGATGAATACATCCTCTAAATCAAAACATGATCCATATAGAGTAGTAGTTGATCATGTGTTGATCCAAAAATTGCTTTAATTTATTTTTCAGTTTGATGATCGAAAACAACCACATTTATGTTATTAACGATGTTTCTCTCATGGGAATTTTAGGAAGATAATATTTGGTAAGATATTTTTTGCTACAAATATATTCAATTCATTAATATATAGGAAATATTTGTTAAATTATTATATATTTTTTTAATGTATTCTAGAAATATTGATAATAATGTATGTTTGTCAGCATAAGGATAGTTTTGGAGACTCGATGTTTGAAAAAATGTGTATTGATCATAAACTCTATGTTTGGAAGAATCCATATGTCTGGGAAAAAAATAATATTATATGTCAACCAAAAATTTATGAAAAACCATATGCTATCAAACGTATATTTATTAACCATTATACATTTTAATCATTTTTTTATATTTTATCCTCACATGAAGGAACCCTAAATTTTATTATTCAATGACATAGTTTAAAATTAAAGATATTTTCCATGATTTATGAAATGTTTTTTCAAATATAAATATCTATTCAAAGTTATTTTGTGATCGATTTAAATGATATAATTCAATTAAAAAATCATCTCTATTTGCATAGTAATTTCAAACTCTGTTGAATGATTTGGAATTCAAATATTCACAATTTTTTATGATATATTTCTAGATTTAGTTTCATGAGGAGCTATTCAAACATTAATATAAATGTCGATATAATACCCATGGAAGAGAAACAAGGAGAATAGATAAATATAATATATATACGTAGAAAATAAATAAATATTTTAGTAAAAAATAAGTGTGTTGTTTAATTCATAGATACAATTTAGAGACATACATGTTTTGATATGTCAAGTTGACTCACTATTTTCATTAATTATATATCTTAATATTACATAATCTTTTACAATATCAAAAGGTCATTTTTTAGAGATACAAATTGGAGACAATCATGTTTTCAAATCTATATGGTTTTTACCCTATCCCTATTCAAATAAGGCCTGTAAAATGTGAAATATTTGTTTTTTACTATTTTTTATTAATGATATAAATAAAACTATGTGTTTCTGCCACATTTTTGAATCAAAACCTATGTTTTCAATTAATTCCTTATCTACTGATTTATTAGTGTCTTGGATTCCATAACTCAATCACGGTTTTTTTAGTGTGTCAGTTTCTTCTATAATAATTTAGAATTTTAATTCCATATAAAATATCCAAAAGTCCCCATAAAGAATTATATGTTTCCAACTACATGAAATCAGTTTTTATGAGGTCTCTAGATAAAAGGAACTATTAATAAAAATCAACATACGTATAGATTAGTGTGTTGGTTGAGTGAAATAGGGGATCGTTATGCCATGAACCATTATACACCCCTGTTTTAATTTCCTAATTTATATACAGAGCTCATTCGACTTTATGAGAGAAGGAAAGGTTTATTATATAATAGGAGATTTGTTCTGAATCTGTTAATGATTTTGAAAAACTCAATTAACATCCCTTATGTCTTTATCTTCATCATATCCAATCTAACACAACAAGTGGTATCAATGGTTGGACTATATAGTATTTCTATTATTGAAAATTTTTAAATATTTTTTTTTATATTCTAATTATAATAAATAGTATCAAAATGAGAATGGGTTAGACTTTATCATTATACAAGATAACTACGGGAGATATTAAAAAGAAGAGAATTATTGAGAAAAAATTATTTTATTTTTCTAATTTGTTTTATCAAATTCACTTATATTATTGAGTAATAGATTCTAACTAATAAAAAAAATCTAAAAATAGACTATCTCAATGAATGTATGTTAATGATCCATGTTTTTTTCATTAAAGGTGATAATTATGGATGATTGAAAGCTTTCATGATTATTTATTTTATAAATTTATATATAAGATGTTATTTAAAGATTGTAAAGGATTATAAAATTCCTCTGTAATATGTTTATAAAATAATATGATGGTCAATAAAAACAATATCAGCATAATTCAAATGAAATGACTATAATAGTCGGTAGTTTTGGAACTGATGTGTTTAATTAAGTTTTCCAATGTGCTATTTATTATGAGATGTGGTAGATGGCTTTTGTTTCCCAAGATGGGTTTGATAGTATTAGTAAATTTTGATATACAAAATTAAAGTTAAGGATTGATACATTTAGAATTAATTAAGATAAAACTATAACTAAAAGTAATTGGAGATTGAAGGAAATTTTGAAAAAAAAATTCATTGTGAGATAAAATTTCACAATCATATGATGAATTTATATTACTCAGAGTTCTACATTCTATGTGGAATTTATTGTTTTCCGATATAAATCACTCTAAAAAAGTAAAAAAAATTACCTATGAAGGAATTTATTTAAACATTTATCATATATGTAGATGAGATGAATGATGAAGTTGAAAATAAAATAAAAAATTATGTATCGACCATAAAAACTTCTATTAAGGATTCATATGATTCATGTCATCCAAATTTACATAAATTTTTTTTCGATACTGTTAATATATTTAAAAAATAATAAATTTGAAAATGAAATGGACTGAGGAAGATATACGCTTGGAATGTAGAGAAAAAAGACATAAAAAGATAAATTTACATGGAATAATTCTTAATGAAATGAAGATTATAAGAAAATAGGAAATAAAATTTTATAGTCTACTTAGAGGGATTATTTGGGTTCACATGATGATTCTTCTATTGATTTTGAGATTGACCATAAAAAACAAGTGGTTAGTCTTATGTCTCTTACTAATGAGGTATACTATTTTAACCCTCAAAACACTAATTTCGAAAAATATTATAATGATAAAATTAATAAGTCTTAATTAATGATACAATAAAAATATTAATCCATCCATTGGGATCATAGAAAAATTATAAAATACTATTATGATATTTTAGTAGATAATAAATATCTATCAAAACAAATTATAGATTTGAAGTAAAATTACTCTAAAATTTATTCTGATCAACATAAAACAATGACTAATGATTTACTGGTTAAATTTTATACTATACAATAATAATCTTTTATGGTGATAAAAATAGAAAAATATCAAAATATATGCCTTGTTACAAATAAAATTCAAAACGGAAAACTTTGAATATAATGTAATGGTTAATGTCAAAAATGATATAGCAATTATTTGGTTCCTAGATTAATTAGAAAAAAAGTTTAATATATTTAAAAAACTATTTAGTGATATAAATGAATATTTTAAAAATGAATGTTTATTTATAAAAAATAATATATTTTTTGCAAAAATTGATTATATGTACATTTTTTCACATGAATAGTATAATCATTACTCAAAATGACCTAGTTTGTTTACATAAAAATTTAATAACTAACACTTCTAGACACAAAGGAATATGGATACCAAAAGGAACATATATTTGAATCTTTATAGGAATACACCATTGAGTTATATCATAAAATGATGAATTTTTTGTCTATTTGAAATTTTCAAATATCTATCTCAATAGAGTGATCAACTCTGAAGTAGTTATTATCTAATAAAAAATACTCAAATCTAGAACCTATAAATAGATGGTATTTTAATATTATTTCACAAATTTATTTTTATTAAATTAAAGGTTTCATAGATGAATAGTAATTTCTCTTAGTCATTAAATATATATGTCCAAATTTGTTCATAAAAATATAAAAATATAAAAAATATATTCTTTGTTTAAAACATTATTTATTTGTTTATGAATCATTTTTAACATTCTTTTATAAAAATTTCCTTTCAAAATATAAAATCTAAAATGATTATTATGTATTTTTTGAATCGAGAATGTTAAGAGTCGTCTTCAATGTGTGAGTACAAAATGTTTCATTTTCTCTTTAAAGCCCTATAATCTTCTTCTTCATATAACAAATTAATTTCAATCCTCTTATAAATATCTTGATCAAATTCTTCTAAAAAACAGGTACATAAAAATGAATTGATCATGAACATCAAGTTTAGAAAAAAATTATTTCTCCCAAAAGAACAAAAGGAAACCCTTCAAATAAGATAAAAGAATAGTCAATTTCATATGTTATTTATTCAATAGAATAATCATCTGGGATATATAAATAAGGTCATGGTTATGAAGTACTAGAAGTTTTTTCATGTCAAATGTCTATCAGAAATCATCCGGTCAATGTTAGTTCCTTAAATGAATAAAATTTGATGTTATAAGATGACCTGAAAACATATAGAATGCCCTTTCAAGAACAAAAAATGGAATATTAGGATGTGAAGGAAAGTTAAATATCAATAGGATAAATTTAATCATTTGAAGTAGAAATTCTACGTCAGATCAAGGTTCATAGAACAAAAGTTGTTACAATGTTTGATCGTTATAATACGATTTTGTTATTTAGGGAACATTTTTTATCTTACTTTCAACATCATAATACTATATATGTTAAATGAAAAATAAAATAAATATCCAGAGTTTTGGAAGATTTATGTGAAGAGGTTATATGTGTGGAATTTTTATATGAACATTATAATCCATTCAAACACAACAGTCTCATTTTCTATAGATTATTTAATGTAATTTTTTTGAAAAACATATAAACAATTTTTATCTTGAAATATAATATATGTCATTTTATAATATCTTAATAGTGTTTTATAATTTCATTAGTCATTGTATATATTCATATACACAAGATTTTATTATCTCATTACATTTGGTAAGTTCATCTTTTATAATGCATAATTATTTTTATGTTCAAATTTGAAATATGAAATTTGATTATTTTAATTCATTGAATATCCTATCAGCTATGATATAGGAAGAGTTATTAGAAAGTGTTCAGTTTTTTTATCCCAAAGGTGTTTATGTTGTTTAATATTTTCATTTAGAACCCATTTTATTCGTTTAAAAAAATAGTATATGTGCTTTTAGATTATATTTCTTGGATGTTTTAATATATGGGAAGTTTTTATTGACACTTTTTCTCTATTCTTTTCGATGTCACAAAAATATGGAAATGATTATATGTGATGAAATTTTTATGATTTTATCATAGTGGTGTTATATTGATAAATTTATGGAAATACATACCATAAAATATAATGACATATGTTATAGAAATATTAATACAGAGAATTTTTTTTTAAAATTTTTTTATCATCGTGGAAATTTATTCATCTAAAAATTATTTTGTTTCTTATTTTTAGGAATTTAGATATGGGTTCTGTGATCCAATCATAGAGGGAGATTTTTGTGCCTATGTTAATTCAACAATATCCTTAATTTTTTTTGGTTAAGATGCTCCCAAACACACCCAATTATGTTACTAATGGAGTTTCTCTAAAGTGAATTTCAGGAAGATTATATTTCTGTTGAATATTTATCTGTAAATATATTCATCTCATTGATCTTTGGGAAATATATTTTACACTAGTATGGATGTGTTTTGAAATTAGTCTGGAAACATTGTTCATAACTTATATTTTTATGTGTATCATAAGGTTTGGATACCCACCGTCTGGAAGAAAATGTATTGATCACATGCCACACATTTGGTTGAAACCCTACATTTGAGAAATTGAGAATATTTTTTTTATCTAACCTATATTTTTGAACAACCATAAATTATCAAACCTATGTTTTTGAAAAACCATACATTTTCAATTCTAAATATGGATTTTTTTCATTAAATATAGGAACCCAATGTCGAACTATTCAATGATAGAGTTCAAAATAATGATAGTTTCTGATATTTCTAGAATAGTCTCCTTAGAAGTAAATATTTATTCAAATATATTCTTTGATTTAATCAAATTTTCTCATTTAATGGAATAAATTTTTTCTATTATAAATGTATTATATGGCTTTCTTTAATGATTTTTAATTCAAATATTCATGATATAATGTATGATATTTCTAGAGTAGGTTTGATCTAGAGCTATTTGTCCTATATTATAAATTTCGGTACAATCATCATCATAGCTAAAAAAGGATAAGAGGTACTGAATAGATATAAAAATTAGAAAGAAAGAACTATGTTTGAATACATTAATTTTTTAATTTCCTTCAAATATTCACTACAACATCACGAGATTTTGTGAAAAATAGTTTTTAGAATTAATTTATACTTTTTGATATTTTTCATTTCAAACAAACCAGAATATAGATTATTTTAGATTACAGAACAATGATTGGATTGATTTATATGAAACAACAAGTTAATTATTCACTAATGAAAACATATATTTATCTTTCTCTACACAAAACACTAATTTTGTCTTTTTTACATGCTACAATGACTTTTCTCGATGGCTTACAAAACACGCAATGCCGATTTTTACCGAATAATAACATATAAATGAATTTTTTTATTTAATATAATAAAATATAACTAAACCATTAAATAAGTGGTTATAAATAGTATTATAAAGTATTTTAAAATAAATTGTTTGAAAAAATATATGATGAATTTATAGACTATTAATTAATTATAAATGAATATGAAAATAGATTCAATATAAAAGAAAATATTATAATATTTAGTGTCAAAAACATATTGTACAAAAATAATTAAATTAATTACAAATTTGGAGTGATATTAATGTTATATATATCTTACATATTAATTAAAATATTTTATATATTTATAAACTAGATTTTTTAGGCACAATATATAAACAAACCATATTCTATACAAAAAAATCTATATTTTTATAAAATTTGTTCTGCAACCTTTTATCGGAGAAACCATATTAAATCTATTTGTTTTCACTTTTATAGATTGAATATTTCAAAATAAAATTATTCTTTAAAAATGAAACATAAACTTTATATTAGTATAAATGTTTCTTATTTTTTTATAATCTTCCTTTTCTAAATTAATGGTTAAAAGTACTTCATTTTAAATCAAACCCTTTTTTCATAAAATTTATTTATAGGGTTAAATAATAATTTAAATTTATTCATTTTTTAATTAGATAATATTTTTATTAATTAATATATTATAGGAAATTTGAATAAATTTCAATTTGAAAATTGGTATAAAATCATAGCCAACTTTTTGATGTTTTTACTTTAAAAAATCGTAGTGTTGTGCCATCATAGGGATTAAATTTAAATTAATTTATTCTATATATGTTATTGTAATTTTGGAAAAATAGATTCCTTATGTGGAATATTAATAATTTATAATGAGTAATAAGTTCAACTTAGTTTTTTTACCAAAATTATTAGTGGATGTAGTTAAAATTAATTATAGTTATTATGTTTAACAATGGAATCAAACATAAATTTAAGGGAAAAAATGACCTATCAACTTTTTTGAAACCCATTTTATGGAAATATTTCTTCCATTAACCTTAAATTATTATGTTTTTTGGTTTTTGTGACTTTTTTTAGGTAAACTCATTTGTACATCTAACTGGTTTCCAAAAATGGGATGTGCGTCCTTTACCTTCTGTATGAAAAGCCACCATCTCTCCCTCTTATTCACACCTATAAAACAACATATAAAAGAAAAATATCTTCTAAATAAGTTATAAATATCCCATAAATACACCTATAATACTATCCTTTTAAATAAATCATTCCTCGAAATCCATTGGAACAAACTAAAAGGAGTTAGCTGAATATGAGGTAAGATCTTCTCTCAAACTCATTTCATTTAGTTTGTTCCTCTACCAAAATAATCTCATTATTACATTAGGGTATAAAAACCCACTATTAAAAATTTACTAGGTTATTTTTATTCTAATTATTTGACATAAACTTACAATCACATCCATCTAATGTGTAACGAACATATTTATATTTACGACAAACTACAGCCTCAATAACGATGATTGTTTATTTTTCCGTTACCACCTCCCATAATGGAAATTATGATGTAAAATAGGTTTATATATGTAATTTTTTTTATGTTTTTAGTATTATATTTTCCATTTAAAACACATATATTTTCTTACATTCCATTTTGTGTAAATATAGTAATTTTTTTTGAGGAAGTGTGGACAACAACCCCCTCACCGTGATGTGATTCATTCACACAATATATGGATTATATTAAGGATGAACTTAGTGAAAATATTTGATAAATAATAAATTATAATTATAATTTAATGATATTATATACATATATACATATTTTTAATTTTATTTATTTCGTTCAATATTATAAAACAAATGAAAACAACATTCATGTGTACGTATGAATTATTGTCTCCATTTATGATACATTACATTTAATACTTATATAAAAAATAGATTAATAGAATAAATAGATAATTGATATAGAAGATATTTTTTGCATTGATTAAATTCTGGAATCATGATATAATTATAAGGTATGAATCCATTGCAAATTAAGATACATGCGAAGAACAAATATGATATTACCCGAAGTGAATCCATAATAAAGGATAGTTTACAAGAGGCCAGTATAAGGGAATAATAAAAATATATATGGTATTAGAAATAATAATAAGTCTCTTTAAATGTTTAATAATTAATTTATATTTATTATATAGGTTTTTTGAATGAGTACAATGAGTTTCAATACACAATGTTAGGGGATTTCATCCCAATTTTTATTTTCATGAGAAACATTCTTTATTTACCACATTCTTCTTTTGTTTTGTTTATGTACTTCCCATGACCATATTATATTTATCTTTTAAATAAATTAATCGTTATTCACATATACATTTTATTAGCATTCATTCAATTGGATTAGTTTTTAAAATTTTCAAAATCGCTAAGACACCCTGGTCTTAATTTTACTTCTTCAATACTCATGTATTGTTAGGAACCTAATTTATTTTTCAAGGGGAATATAATTTCCTTCAAAATATTATATAATTAATTTCAATTTTCTCATTACATTTTATTCGTAATTTATTTAATTTTTTAATATGTAGATTGTGATCATATGTTACCATGTGCTAAGAGTTTGTTTAAACAATCTCATCATTTTGTTAATGATTATGCTTCCTTTGAAGAAGTCTTGTGATGATTCACTCAAGAATGCTAATGAGTTTCCTTAATCTCTATTCTTTCATGATATATTAATCTACTGGTATCATTTTTACAATCATTGGTACATAATATAGTTAATAACACATTTTTAAGAATTCCTGAATTTACACTATCTGTTGTCATAAATAAATGTTCCTTAAAAACCATGTTTATAAAAAGGGTTTATATGACTGTCATTATATTCTCATATAATAATTAAATCAAAATTTTGACCATTTCCTTTTACCACTATTTTTTAAGGAATATACTTTTCACTTTCTAAACAAAGCATTTTTTACCATTTTTAATGTGAAAAAGGAATTTTTTTACCTCGTACGACATGTACAGATTTACCCACAATCATTTCTATGAAACCTAATTTTCATGTTTAAATTTTGAATTTTTTAGATTTTTTTTTTAAAACTATTTTTAATGAAATCGTTTTCATGATTTTTTCAATCTTCATATAAATAGTTTCATGTAAAATTGTTTTCAAAATGTTTTCTGGCCATATTTATATGTTTTCAAAGTATTTTAAAAGACATGGTTTTCAAAACATTTTCAGCATTCTTTAATGATTTTTCAACAAAAAAGGATTAAAAATATATATTTCTTCATTAAATTTCAATGATTTTTTGAATAAACTGGTTTTAAGAACATTTTAATTATTTTTTATATGTTTTCAATGTGTTTTTAATATAAGTGGTTTTTTAAATTTTTCATGCTTATTTTAAACAATTTTAAGGAAAACGTTTATCAAAATGTTTTCAAGAATTATTTAAATTTATACAAAGTATTTTAAAATAAAATTTATTTCAAATAGTATTTATGTTCTAAATGACATTATTTAAATTAAGAATGTATGTTTTCCTCAACAAATATTTTCAAAATGTATTTTTATGTTATTTTACATCTTATATAACATACAATGAAGTTAATCAATCCCTTCAATAAAATGATACAATGTTTACTATAATATTATTTTCTGAATGGTTTATGTTTTGATAGAATTATTCTTATGAGGCTCGTTTCAATTCCATGGGTTGTATTCATTTGAAATTTTATTCTCTTCATAGGTTATTATTTGGTGAAATGATTTTGAAACATATCAATTTCCAAAAGGTAATGATGTGATGAAATTTTATTGATTCCAATTTTTATTATAGGGTATATTATTTGATGTTTATATAACCCATATATTTTCATGGGTTATGATATAGTGAATGATGTTTATTGAAAAATTGTATGATTTTATTATGTGATGGGTTGTACCTATGTATCTATTTAATTTATAGGGATATGATAAATGGTTTATGAGATCAAATGTACATGAGAGTACATCTAAATAATGAAACAAGAGGTTCCATGGGAGGACATTCCAATCCTAAATCAAGAGTGTAACACACACACATTTTTTCTGATGATTTTTTCTGAAATATTTTTTATTCTTTAGTATCGTGAATTTCATGAAATAGTTAGTTTAAATGAACTACAAGACACCCTTAGTATAAAATTTCTATTATATCCTTGTTTATAGGTTAACGGAAATAATTATAACTAACTTATGAAAATGTATTTTGAATTCTTTGGCTATCAGTTATTTAGGAAAAATATAAATTAGATATTTGTCTCTTTAAGTTATTTACTATTCGAAATGAAATTAATGATATATATATGTTATATAAATAGAAACAATTATTCATTAAATGGATATTTTAATGATAGGGTGTGAATAAACCCAATTTGATGAATAAAAACAAACGATTTATAAAAAGAGTAATCTTACGTCTGTCAATGGTGAAACCCTTTTAAATAACTATTTTGAAACATTAATAATTTTTATATGAAAACATATACATTTTATATTAATGTAAGAAATAAAAATTTACTTTGGTTTAATTTTTGATATTTTCTGTTAACATTCATGTTTTTATGAATAATAAAAACACAATAATTTTTTAGTGAAAACAACTTTTTTCATAGAAATAAATATTTTGTTTATATTATAAAATATATTGGTTTTAAAATATAAATAAAACATATTTTTATCATTCAATATAATATTTTTAGTTATAATTAATTTTACATTCAATTCATATGTAAAAACATTTCAATATTTTACAGTGTTTTTACTTTTAAAAAAATTGTTCCCTTATTCTGATATTGGGATTGATTTTAGATTAATTACAAAAACTTCTATGATTTTAATTTTAAAAAAAGGACTCCATATTTGGAATCAGTATGTCTAATTTATGTTAATAAGATACCATTATTTTTTAGACTTATGAATATTAACTTTGGTAATTATTTTTATTACCATGGTTAATGGTAAATTGGGAAATTAAAGGTAAAATAATATTATGAAAATAAATTAACAACTGTAAAAATATTATTGGATGACTAAATTAGAACCTTATTATCTATTTTCCAAAATTTAATCTCTTTATGGTGACGTACATTTGAATATTACTGGAATGTAATAAAAACTAATGAATGTGACCAATTGTCACAATCTCAATTTATGAAAGTATATTAATCTTAATATATATATTACTTATAGATAATACATACTATATATAGTATGCGGAAATATAAAATAATTACTTACATCATAAAAATTTATTTATTATTTTTAGAGATTAAATAATTACTATTAATGATGACACAATAGTTATGTAAAACATATTTTCGTAACAGAAATATCAAATAAATTGTATTAAAAATATTAAAAGAAATATCATATGAACAAATTATTGTGATCCACAAATTATATAGTTTATTATGAAATGATATGAGTGTTTTGATATTTTGTTTTGAATTTATCTTCTTTTTGGATTTTTTTATTTCAAAAAATGTAATAGTGTTAAAATTTACACTATTGATATTTTATAAAAATATCATCTTAGTAAATTATATAAAAATCTTAAAAATAATTAAAAATTAAAAATTAAAAATTATAAGATCAAAAAGTTCATGCAATATCCATTTCTGGTCAATTAAACCATATAAATAAATATTTATAACCATTAAATATTGATAATATTTTTTCCAAAATTAAATTTAAATAGAATAAGAAAGTGTCGATTAAAAAGAAATGGTTTAAATTGACCAAAAAACATGTCCAAATTTTATTGGATGATGATAATACAACACCATATCATCTAATAATAGAAATGGGGATAAATTGGAGGTTTTTTTGGGTAGGGTATGTATAACGCCCCGAGCCCGCTCTTCCGGACTCGGTGCTTGAAAATGCTGTGAAATTATTTTTTATAAAATGTGACATAACAATTACATAACACTTTAAATAAGAGATGACCTTTTACAGGTCTAGGTTCTATAAGATTAGACATAATCTTACACTTATCATATATGAAGCAAAAAAAACTATCCACTATGCTTCCGTGCAAGCTACAACAAAGATGACCGACTCTGGAATTCAAAGAAACCTGTGAAAAACATTTCAAAAACATAGGGTGAGCACAAAAGATGATCAGTAATGGGTTTTGAAAACTTTTTATAAATTGTTTTTTAAATCATTTTATAATCCATTTGAAATATTTATTTGTAAATTCATTTTTAAAATAACCTTTAAAAATTAATATAATGCTTTGGAGAAATAATTATACTTTGAAAACACTTTTAAATTAATCCAGTGATTTTGGTTGAAAATATTATGCATGATCTTAAAGACAAAAAAATTGAGGCCACTCAGATATTTTAAGGCTATCATGGGCCTACCCACTTGAGGGATGGATTCTATATCCAATTCCCTATCATATTTACAAATTTCAAGTACCGGTTCTGTAAAACATTTTTGGTATTAGCTTGTCTTATATACATATAATTTTCACTGGTGTTTTAGTTTCAAAAATAAATTTATAATCATGCTTGGATGAAATAAATACTAATCTTTACTGAAAATTATATATTCAACATGGCACGATCAAATCTCATGATACATGAAGTTAAATAATCACATGAAAGATTAATCATCCATGCACTTAAAATTTCATCCATATCGCCATAAAAATCCATTTTTGAAAAGTTTATTTAATAATCAAGTAAATATGCATATACCTATATATATATATGAATCTGCATGTTTGAAAACATATCATAATCGTGATATGAGTATGACAAGCATGTAGATCCATCATTTTAAATTCACGAAATTCCATAAATAATCAATTACTATATATGTATATATATTAATAAATAATTAATCAAATGATAATTATTATAATTCATATCATATATAATCATTATCCTTACAAAATAAGTTTGAAATAGAAAATCATAATTTTGAAATAAAGAAACAAACTATTCCTTAAAAATAAGGTGGAATAAAATGTGTAAATATAGCATCCGAGGATATTTAATCCCTTTCCCCAAAACTATAAAATTAAATCAATAATTTTGGAATGAATAATGTAACATTTACATGATATGTCTAAAATATAATTTAGATGATCATAAACCAAAAATCATAAAAAGATCTTTCCACACCCTTAAATAAAACATGTTTTTTAAAATAAAAATAAATCCTTACGGAAGAACCAAAACCTGGAAGAAATATTCTTATTTATAATTTGAAAAGCGATATCCATAATTGAACATATAAATTATGTTGGATGGTTTTAAACAAAGAAATATCATACCTATTTTAGAAGAAGAATTGAATGGAAATGGAAGAAATTATAAAACAGTAAAATAACATACACAAACACAATAATAAATAAACAGTCCCTTAAACAATTATTGTTTTACCAAAGAAAAATGAGTTGCTAAAAAAAAATTAAGAAATCCCTTACTCAAAACAAGAAATCATAAAAAATGTAATATTTTCTTAGAAGAAAATTAGAGTAAAATAAATTTTCTCTTACAATTTTTTTATGCAGATGTGTCTTATGACTTATTCTACATCCTAATGCCGCTTTACACTCAAATTATCAAAACTAGAAAAGAGAGAAAAACTAGGAACTCTCAATGTTTTCCCACGGACATTCCACACGCTCTTTTTATATACTCATAGCAAGATAATATATGTGATTTGTTTATTCCATCTTGTGAGGATAGTTTTTTTATCGGATTGGTTTGCAGGGTATTCTAATAGATATAAACAACAAGTGGGAAACCAATAATACATTGACATATAGCAGCGGGAAAATTGATAAAGACATTTAACATGGAAATTTAATAAGTGCAATCAAAATATATAATTGTAATAAAAGGACTAATAAATAGAGTAAACAAATCAGATCGATAGACCACAAGGAATCTGATTATTGTGAAACATGGATAATTTCAACCTTTAATGTTGAATAACGATACACATAATTCAATCAGTAGAATCCAAAACTGTTTCAAAGATTGAATTTTGAATAAAAATCCAAATGGAGTTAATTAAATCCTTACACCAATGGGATCATATATTGGAAAAAAATGCAAGTGGATGAATAAAATATCAAAATCAAATCTGGAAATCTGCTAAAATAGACACCTAATGGATCTTAACGAACCAAGACTATATCATTGACGTGCAACCTTAACTCATCCACCAAGACCAGATCTAACATGAATCATTCATTAGGGGTTTCCATCCACGGTTAATATTTTCTTTCTGTGATTGAAATCCTTCCACGATTTTGAACCACTGAAAAACATTGTGCACCTCTTCGTTCGAACCGTCGATGGAGCTCAAACAACGAAGAATGGTCGAAGAATCCTAATCTGATGATGAACTCAGGTTCTGCGACTCCTCTCTTGGTCTCTCCCTCGGGTCACAAAGAATAATACGAACCCTACGACATTGGCATTGACCGGGACCATCCCTTGAGATCGATGAAAACATGAATAGCTGCTCTGCATCGTCTCGTATAGGGACTCCACCACAAAACCATATTAATGACTCCTAAAAACGTAAAACATAGTTATTAATTTTGTTTTTTTATTTCATTTCACCATTTTTTTCTTTTATATAAATTCGTTTTATTCTTTTTATATGTATACAATTCATTTTATGTTAATACATTCATTATTAATTCAACTTCTTTAATAATGAATTTATATTTGACATAATTAATAATAATATGTATTTTGTTTCCCATATAATAATTATTCAAATATAATTATAACAATTTTATATTTCAAAATTTTAAATCATTTATGAATAAAGTATTTATAATCAACAAAATGTATTTATGAAGAAAATATTACTCATAAATAATACTCATATACAAATATATGCTTGAAATAAATTTATTTGAATTATAAATTAAACAAAATATTGTATGTTGGAAAATAAAGTATTAAGTTATATTTTTATTATCAAAACATATAAAATTTTTATAAAGTATAAAATATTAAGTATAAAATATTAAGTATTATTTATTAATTTTTAAGTATTAATTTATCTTAATAATGTTTCTTTTTATTAAGAATTAAGTTATATTTATTCAAAACATATTTTTACTATTTTAAAATATTTAAAAACCCATTTTATTAAACCAAACATTAGATAGTTTTAATTTTTAAACAATTATTAAATAATTAATAATTATGTAAATTTTCTAGGGGTGTTATAGTATGATTTTATTATAAATTATTATTTATGGAGTATCCTAAAGTGCGCCTCACCTCAATTATAGAAGGTCACCTCCTACCTCATATCTTCAATTCATTTTTAGCCTTCAATATTGTCCATAACCTTCCCTTTTTTCCTTCACAACATCTATATTTTCATTCAAAATGTTTTTTTCATCTTCAAAGCCCCACACTAGTACTCTACGATGAGATTTAGAGGAATCATGTCAAGGAACTGGTAATATCTTCTACCAATTCTTTAAAAGAACATTCTTCCCTTAATTAATCTTTATTTATTATTTAATTATAATGAAATAACATCAATATCAATAATATACTGATATTTTATTATAAATATGAGACAACCATATTTCACCTTTGATCCATCCTATGAAAAATGAAATCATCGTGCATGCGTATGTACGACTTACCGTCTCCACGTCGTGGTGTATACTATTTTTCACCGCCACCTTAAATGGAGGTGTATAATGAAGTAAATAATATATATATATATATGATTATTAAAACATGATACTTATTATGACATATCACACACCATCCACTGCAATTCAATTCAATAATTTTTGGAATGATATCATTGCTTGTGCATACGTACAACCTGTCGAATCCATAATGTGATGCAATTAATTATACATATTCTTCATTAAACCATGATTATATACATAAATTGAATTAATAAATATGATATATATAAAAATAATATCATTCCGTAAATTTTTTATCAACAACTAGAAGTGGAACCTGATCATATCTGGAAAATCATGTTTAAGAACATAATGTAGCCAATATCTGAATAACAAGTGATAATGAAAAGTTACTATCAAACTAATGATAATATAATCATATATTATATTATAAACACAATTATAATTCTTTAGAAAGTCAATAAAATTATTTAAATCATTAGGTTTGATATCCATCGTATGTATTTGATCATCATGTATAATGACTTAGGGATTGATTAGAAGTGGACTGTGGTTTTAGGATTGATTAGAAGTGGAATAAGGTGTTTCAAAAGTACTTAATAAGGTCAGGGTTTATCTTGATTTAGAATTTTTTATTTCTTATTGTTTAATTGATAATTTCACATTCTGTGTATAAGTAACTCTATATGTATGTAGATTAGATAATGGTACATCATGAATTTCTATTACCAATAAAACGTTATACTCATATTCCATGTAAAGGTACATGATAAATTATAATATCTATATATTAGTCTGAAATATATTTCATGAGTTGCATAAAGGTAGAAAAAATTTAATAATGCTATATAATGGTTACCTATAGATCCACTTTCTTTGTAAATGAAAGTTGTCTGGAGATCAACCAACAAAATTGTGAATAAGGGATTACAAAACAGTAACTCAATGTTAAGACAATATGTGAGAGGGAAACCTATAATTGAAACGTGTTACAAATAGGTACATCCGCTACTCTATGGATATGTAAAGATAGAGGCATAATTTTCATACCTACTGATGGGTAAGACGGGATCAAAATGAGCTATGTGAATGTCATATGTGATTTATGCAACCTATTAAACGGGTTGAATGGAGTTTTAAATGATATGTAATGGTAATGGTTGAGGTTTCCTGATGTTATTTATATAAAAGGTCAATACATAAATTGTACACATGGTGAATACATTGTCTATAATAGTTTGATATTATGATTGATCCCATTGTGTGGTTGAACAAGAATACATAATATAGTCAATAAAACATAGATTATTCTAAATTTTTCATGTGGTAAATCATATACCTTTGATCATTAGGATTATACGCATAAGTGTAATCTATGAAACAACAAAAGGGTCTGCTATGATTTCCTGAATTTTTATGTTCTAATGAATTTGAAATAATATTATTCACACAAGATGTTCTAAAAGGATTAGATTTTACAATCATGGATTTTGATCCAAGAGAGACTAAATGGATATTGATATAATTTTGATAAAATACTGTATGTGATACATCATAAAGTTTTATGATTTCTGGGACATGGAAATTTTTAATTGGTTTAAGGAATAGAAAATCATGGATAATTAGAAGTGATATACTAGAATATATATAACACATGATGTTTTGGATATGGAATTTAGTGAGTATTTAAATGAAGATATTTTCAAGGGTATTTATGAAGAAGTATAGTCAGGGTTATTCAAATACGGTATGAGAATAATTTAATCAATCTTCAAGTTATTTTAAAAACAGCAGACTAAATATTTGATAACCATATAATAATAATAAGAACCAAGAAATATTTATGGTACATCATATTTGAAATAATATATATAAATAATAGAGATAAAATTTTTATGATATTTTTTTAATATAAAATAAAACTATAGGAAAAGAAGAATGTATTTCTATATTTGTTTCATTGAGTGAACTCAAAAAACACTATTAGAGGATTCATAGAGCCGATACACCGTCTAAATCAAGAAACCAGAAAAAATATGGGGACCCTGATCATTCAATATTTCAAGAATTCTTTTGAGACATCGAATATTTCTGATGCTCAAGAATGTATTACATATTAAAATCCATTTATCCATAGTTTCATGATAGAGTATCATTTTTCAGTAGGTGTTGATGAAACCTTGAGAAAGAATTATTTTTTCTACAAATATATCATAATAGGATAGAATCATTAACATGGTTCTATAAGTAGTTATAGGAAAATTTTGGAGATAGTAGTGTTGACGAAGCATATTCTATAAGGATGTGCTACTGGGAAGTATATCAAATTATTGTGGTGAAGTTATGGAATGGTTCTTAAAACAATCTCTACTGTGTAACAACATATAGAAATCAGATAATTACTATTATGTTATCTGACCAACATGGATAGAAGTACAGATTTTAGTGTATCCTTATAAATTCTATCATCCGTGTTCTCTTTACAACCCATTGAAAATTGGTGAGGTTAACATTCACAAAAGGATAATTGGATACACCTGAACTAGTTCCATAGGATGAATTTATATCAAGAATCCATAAAATGAGCATACCTCCAAGTCAGCCCCTATAAATTCCAACTAGTCCCTCAACTCTACATTCTAACACTAAAAACCAATCAAAATACATAAGGTTCAATGAAATTTAGAATGAAATAATATCTTATATAGATTTTGGTTTTAACCAATGTTGAAAAAATGTTTGATATTTTTTTGCAGAAGGTGTTTCTGACGTTATTTAGAAGGGATTGTGGATATGGTATGACATGTTGTTATATACGATGTGAAAAAGTTGAGTTTCTGTTTGGTATATGATTCCATTAGTATAATTTAGTGATTTATTAATTAGTTCACTAAATATTTGAAAACAACATGGCGTTTTAGAGGGATTACTAGATCATCTAAATCCTGACTATATCCATATATTGTAGCTATTGAGCATGTGTTGATTCTAAAATTTCATAAATTTATTTTTCAGTTTGATGATCGAAAACACCCATATATATGTTACAAAGTCTGTTTCTGTCAAATTAATTTTAGGAAGATAATATTTGGTACTATATTTTTTTCACTAAATATATTCATGTCTTTAATCTATAAGAAATATTTGTTAAATGTTTATAGATGTGTTTTGAATTATTCTATAAAGATTTATCATAATGTATGTTTGTCAGCATAGGGTTAGGTATGGAGACTCGATGTTTGGAATAATTTTTATTGATAATATAGATAATATTTGGAAGAAACCATAAGTCTAAGAAAAATATAATATTCTATTTCACCCAAAAATTTCTGAAAAAAATATGTTATCAATCGTGCATTTATGAACAACTAGACATTTAATACCATTGTTTGGATTTTATACTCACATTAAGGAACCCTACATTTGATTATTCAATGATATATTTTAATATTAATTATATTTTCTATGATTTTTGCATCATTTTTTCCAAAGTAAATATATATTAATAGGTATTTTATGATCGATTCAAAGGCTCTAATTCAATGGAAATATTATCTATATTTGTACATGAATTTATAATTCACTTGAATTATTTTTAATTCAAATATTAACCATTTTTGTGAGATATTTCTAGATTTGGTTTCACAAGAATCAATTCAAACATTAATACAAATACCGATTTCATCCTCATTGAAGATAAATATGGAAAAGAGATAAACATCAGATATATACATAGAAAACAAAGAATAGTTTTTAAAACCAATAAGTATCTTGTTTCCTTAATAACTACACTTTAGAGACATATGTGTTTTTAAATGTCAAATTGATATACGATTTTCAATATTTATATATCTTATAAGTATATATTCTTTTACAACATCAAAGATTCATATTTTTTGAGATACACACTGGAGACATAAATGTTTACACATTAATATAGTGTTTTTCCTGTCACTATTTGACGAAGTCATGTGAAACGTTAAAGATTTATTTTATAGTATTCATTATTGATGATATAAATACATTTATCAATTTATTGTCGTAATTGTGAATCAAAACATATTTTATCAATTAATTCAATATCTACGAATTTATTATAGTTTTGGATTCCCTAACATAGTATTGGTTTTTGCAGAGTATCATCTTCTTGTACAATGATTTGGATTTCCAATTCATTTAAAATAACTAGAATGCCCTATGAAATCAATGTATGTTCCATACTACATGAACTCGGTTTTTATGAATTCTCTAGATAAGAGGACATATAATGGAAAATCATCATGCTTATAGAGTAGAGTGTTGCAGGAGTGGACTAGGTGATCTGTATGCCCTAAACCACTATACATCATTGTGTTCACTTACTAATTTATTTACATATCTAATTCAACTTTATGAAAGAATGAATGGATCGTTATATAAATTGAAATGTGTTCTAAATAATTTAATGATTTTCAAAAACTCAATTAACACCCCTTATGTCATTATCATCATTATAACCAATCTAACAAAATAAGGGATATCAATGGTCAGGCTATAGAGTATATTTAATTATTGAAAAAACTTAAATTTTTATGTTTTTATTCTGATTATAATAAATCTAAATTCATATGGCTTAGTTTAACAACCAAATCTTCCATGGTACACTTCTTTTTAAATAATATAATAGCGTGTGTTGTACTCAACATTGTGTTCTAACACACCACAACCCATCAAACTAGTCGTTATGAATAATAATACCAACTTTTTGAAACATAAAAAAAATTTATCTATCAAAATGGACTTCATTTTTGGATTTGGAATATCGAAATTATCATTAGATGATTTTTTTTTTATTTTTCTGAAAACATTCAATTTTTGATAAATAGTGAAAATCATCGAGTTACTGTTTAAAAATTGAATTTTTATTTGAAGAATTATTTATTTAATTTAAATTTATTTTAGGTCAAAATATATACATAATACCTATATATGTTCAATGCAATTCATTGGAGTCTGTTTATAAAAAATTTAAATATATAAAAATTTTATTGAACTTTTTACCGTCATCTACCCACCTCCATGGAGCATTTGAAAATTTATGTTTTACCGCTTCTGTGAGTTTAATTTCAAAACACTGAGAGACATTGTTAATATTAGTATGTAAAATGTGTTTCAATAAGATGAAAATAATTTTTGGTGAATAGTAACTTTTTAATTTTATTAACAACGGTTAAAAGTAAATATGGTAATTAAGGGTAAAATGATATTATTATTACACTAACACACGCCATAATTCTATTGGATAAGTGTAATTATACCATAAACAATCACAACTGTAAAATATGGTCATTTAGGCCCACTTGGATTATATTAGGACATTTATTATTATTTAATTCAAAGATGAGTTAAAAGAGTTAAAATAAAGTTTAATAACTAAAACATTTTTAATTTAGGTTTTCAAATAAGATAAATTTGACTATAAATATTCAATAGAAAGATAAAATGATTTACTAAATAATGGTATTTTATTTATATTTTTAGTAATTAAATAATTAAATTTATTTGTGACACAATGATTATACAGTAATTATCTAATTAAATATATATTAAAATTATTTATATAATAAATATCCAAATAAATGTAATTTGAGACTTTTTATGAATTAAAATAATTTTATAGGTTAATATGACATATTATGGTTGGGTATATTAATTTCTTTCGAAGTAATAATGATTTTATGAATTTAGAAAAAACAAAATACCAAATAGTGTCAAAATAGAAATAAAAGAGTTTTAAAAACAAATATTATATTATTAATTGATATTATATTCCTAAAAATCCAATGATTTGCCAAAAGTATTATTTAATAATATATGTATCATTAATGAACCACTTTGGGTTCGATTGGAAGTATATAGTATGTCTATTAACCATATAATATAAAAATACAAAGGGACATGGTAAATTTCAAACTATTTAACTAAGAGTTAAATATAAAAGATAAGGTTAATATAGTAACCCAAACCTATCTAAAACCAATTGGTTGAGTGGTTTTCGATCCATCCCCACCATTGTATATAAATAATTTATTTTTGAGAAATTAGAAACCGAAAACTATTTTATTATAGAATAATATTTCTAGATTTTCCTAAGGTGCCCCCAACCCCTCTTATAAAAGGGCACTCACCCTTCTCTCTAATTCACACCTTCAAAGACATTAGGCACAGACAAACTCTACCCAAATACCCTATCAACTGTCCTCCCTTCATACCAGAGGCCATAATTTAGTCATAAATCCAACCTAAGGATCCCTTTTGATCAAATCCAAAGGAAGAACCTGAAGAAGAGGTAAATATTTCATCACATTTTTCAAGTTCCATTATTTTTCCACTTCTTATTTCTTTGTTGTTTCCATTATAATATAATTAATCTAGTATATTATATATACTGTAATGTTATTATAATTATTGGAAAACCATATTCATTATTCTATCCATCCATTGAATGACATGTCACCATACGTGTGTACGTACAACTTACGGTCTCCACGTCGTGGTGTAATTGTTATTCAATACATTATTATTTGGATGGGTTTAATAATGATGTGTAATTGATGTAAATAATACATATAAAATTATAATGATTCTGTATATACAATATAGAATCCAATTTTATATTATTTTAATATCAAAATAATGGTATTGTCTCTTGTGCGTATGTATGGACTTCTGTCTTCCCGAACGCAATGAGATTCATTCCCCATCGTATCCATTCAAGACTAATATTAATTATATGATTAAAAATAATGTTTAAAGTCATAATATAATTCTGAATATGAATAATATACATCTTATCCATAAAAAAAATTACATACATAACAAATATTATAAAGGAAAATGAACCAGTTAACACCAAAAACAACAATAATACAAAAATATTTTTAACAATGAAAAATTAAAAGATCATATATGATATCATATTAATGTAAATGATTATTTTATAATTTAATAGAAATTATTTCACCATTATACAGGAGGTTGACCTACCCTCGACCAAGGAATTTTAGATGGTAAGGGTTAATTCCACAATCTCAATATTATCCGAGGTTGTTTTTATGTAAGTATCTACCGGGACCTCTTTATCATCCACATTCATGTTTCATAAAAATGTATTTCAGAATATTTTTACTATTTAATTAACTATGGGTTAAATTCATTCATCCCCTTGTTTTACTTTTATATGATTTTTATAAAAGAATCATTCTGACGTCTTCCAAACAAGGTACTTTATGGCCTTTTGAAAAAATAAGGTAAGAATGATTTTTAAACTTTTACGGCTAGTGCAGCTATTTTCCACCATTATAACAACGTAAAAACTTCCCTTACAAGATTATAAGAATATTTACAAATATAAATGTTTTCCATTATAGTTTTGTGACTTTTAGATGATTTCAAAACAGTAAAAGATATTTCTCTAAAAAGGTTTTGATTTCATCTATGTGAACATACTTTGATAGATTTTATGTTTTTTTGAAGTTGATTTATTATTATAAAAAACATCAATATTGTATTGAAGGTGTTGGGATATGTTTGAATGTGGATATGTTATTTTTACACCATTTTTGGTTTATTGATAAAGTATTGAATGTTCGTATGCTAGTTTTAATAAGAATTTTTATGTTATATTTAAACCTTGTCATATGAGGAATGAATTGGACTTAGTAAGTGATGGGTGGAGTCCACTATAGATCCTTGATGCATCGGTAGGTCTAATGACACAAACTAGTGTCTTAGCACAAGGCCTTGACAAAATCTTATTTGTAGTCTAGGCACAAGGCTTGACTATGTGGTTATGAATGTCTGGAATTATGAATTCCATCATTATGAAAGTGGATATTGATATTGCATGTGATTATTAGACTAGTAGAATATCCATGTGAATAAGCGAATTTCATTATTTGAATTTTATATTTTCAAGATTATTCCGATGTTCATGTCTAAAAGGCTTCACTTTTAGTCTCATACAATTCCTTAAATGTTTATGCTTATTTATAAATTTTTCCTCTATATTGTTATCATTACTGAGCATCTGAGATCACCCCTTTCTATGTTTTTTTTTCAGGATGTGAAGAAGTATATTATGACTGACCTGTAGAGATAGTCTATGGTATATTAGTGTTGTCTGTGAAAACAAAGTTGTTGTAGTTTTTCATTTTATGATGTAATGTAAACATTATGAATGTATCTAGTACATCCAAGGCAACTAAACTAATCAATCATTCGATACATGATCTTTTGTGATCATTCCAATGATACGTAATAATGCATAGACTATGGGCTTCTGAGGTCAGGGTGTTACAGTTAGACATTATCATTATACTCGTTACCTACAAGCAATATTAAAAAGAATTGATTTATTGAGAATAAAATATTTTATTTTTCTAATATGTTGTAACAAATTCTCTAATAATATTGAGTGAAATATTTGATCAAATTAAAAAAATCAAAAAATAGATTATCTTAATTATGGTATGTCAATGATCCATGCTTCTTAAATTAATGGTGATAAATATAGATATTGTAATTGTTTCATGATTATTTATTTTAGAAATCAATTGAGAAGAGTTTATTGAACGGTTGTGAAGTCTTATGAAATTAATCTAGAATATTTTTATAAAATGGGTTGATGATCAAGAAAAAAATATCATCCCAATTCAAATTAAAGGACTGTAATTTTTTGTATGATAGGAAATGATGTGTTTGGTCATGTTTCACAATGTGATATTTCATATGCAATGATATGGAATATTTTTTCCATAGGCTATGATTGACATTATCATTAAATTATGATATAATACATTAAATTTAATGTTTGATACATTTAGAATGAATTATGATAAAATTGTACCCCAAATTAATGGGATATTTAAGTAAATTTTCTATAATATTTCTTCTTTGGGAGATTGAATTTCCCAATTAGATGATTCATTTAAAATACATAGAGTACTACCTTCTATGTGGAATGTAATATTTTTCTCTATACATCACTATAAACAAGTAATAACATTATCTAAGAAGGAATTTATTTAAACATTAATCGTGTATGTAGATGAGTTGAAGGATAAAGCCAAAAATATTATAAAACATCATTTATCAACCATAAAAACGTCTAATCAAGAATCATATGATTCCAATCAGCAAAACATGGATAAATATTTATCATATCTTGAAAATATTTCAATAACTATTCAATATCAAAATTAAAGGGATTGAAGAAAATAGATGCTTTGAATGTAGAGAAAAATTTCATAAAAAGATAAATATCCTTTGACTAAAGCTCAATGGAATAAATATTATAAGAAAATAAGAACCAAAATTATATATTCAACTTGTAGGTATTCTTTGGGTTCACATGATTAATCTTTTATATATATTGACACTTAGCATGAAACATAAATGGAAGGTATTATGGCTCTTGCTGATGAGGTATAATATTCTCACCCTCAAAATTCTAATTTTGAAAATTATTATAATGATAAAATTAATATTTATTGATTTATGATACATTATAAATTTGAATCCATCATTGGAAATCATAGAAAAAATATAAAATATTTTTATGATATTTTAGTAGATAATTGATCAATATCAAAACATATTACAGATTTGATGTCAAATTACTCTAAAATTTATTCTAATCATCCTGAAACTGTGACTAAAGATGTACTGGTTGAATTTTATACTTTAAAATAATCATCTAGTATTGTGATAAATATATAAAATTATATAAATATAATCCCAGTTAAAAATAAAATTCAAAATGAAAAACATGTAATATGAAGTAGTGGTTAATGTCACAAATTATATAAGAATTATTTTCTTCCCAATTCAATTAGAAAATGAATTTAAACAATTAAATTTTCTATTGTGGTATAAATGAATATTACAAAAATGAATGCTTAATTATTTATTTTTTATGTATCATTTTTATCTTTAATTTATAAAAAAATTATTTTTTATTAATTAAATTCTAAAATGATTATTTGTTTTTTTAAATCGAGACTGTAAAGAGTTTTCTTCAATGTGTTAGAACAAAACATATCATTTTCTAATTAAAACCCTACAATATTATTCTTCATAAAACCAATTTATTTTAATCTTCGTTGAAATATATTATCATAGAATTCTAAAAACCAGCTACAATAGGATGAATTGACCATGAACATCATTCATAGAAGAAATCATTTCTCATAAAAGAACTAAAGGTAACCCTTTTAATTAGCTAAAATATAGTTAGTTTCATATGTTATCGATTAATTTGAATAATCATTTGGGATAAACAAGGAATGTAATGGTAATGAAGTATTATTTTTCTGTTCATATCAAATTTCTAATGAAAATCTTCAGGTCAAAGATAGTTCCTTAAATGAAGAAACTTTGATGTTATGAGATGATCTGAAGAAAACTAGAATGTCCTTTAAATAACCCCAAATTAAATATTAGGATGTTATGGAAAGTGAAATTTAAAAATGAGACACTGAATCATTTAATGTAGAAATGAAAAGTTATATCACGTTTCATAGAAGGGAAGATGTTAATATGTTGGACCTTTATAATATGATAGTGTTATTTTCTGAACACTGTTAGTCTTCCTTGCGATATCATAAAGCTGTAGATTTTCAAGGAAAAATAAAAGAAATGTCAATAGTTTTGGATGATTTATATGGAAATTTTATATGTTTGGAATGTTCAGGTGAACATTATAATCCATTCAGACAGACCAATTTTATTTTCAATAGATAATTTAATTTTAATGTTTTATAAATTCAATTTATAATTTTTTTCATGATATATGTACTATATGTTTTTTCATAATTTCTTTGTAATGATTAATAATTTCATTAGTTATTTTATTTTTTCATGTACATAATAATTTATTATCTCATTACATGCGGAAAATTGATCTATTATCATGTGTACTAATATTTTTTGTTCAAATATGACATGTGAAATTAATTTAATTTAATTCAATGAATAACCCTTCAGATGTGACATAGTGGGAGTTATTAGAAAGTTTTCATATTTTTTAATCCAAGAGGTGTTTAAGTTTTTTAATATTTTCATTTCAAACACATTTTATTCATTTTATAAAATAGTATATATGCTCCTTGATTAAACATTTGGAAGCATTAATATAATTGATGGTTTTATTCACACATTTACTATTTTATTTTTAAATTCACAAAACAAGGATATGTTAATATGTGTCGAAATTTTTATGGGTATATTATAGTGGAGATATGTTGATAAATTTATGGAGAAATTTACTAGAAAATATAATGAGATTTGTTAGAGATATATTAAAATAGGAATATGTTTTTATAAATTTATTTATGGTTGTGGAAATTTATTCATCTAAAAATTATTTTATTTCTTTTTTAAGGAATTAAGATATTGGTTTTTTGATCCATGAATAGTGGGAGCTTTTTTATCCTATGTTAATTGAATAATATAAATAAATGTTTTGGTTATGATGCTCCCAAACACACCCAATTATGTTCCTAATGATGTTTCTCTTAAGTGAACTTCATGAAGATAATATTAGGTAGAATATTTATTTTAAAAATATTTTCAAGTCAATTATCTATTATAATTTTTTTTAAATATTATGGATTTATTTTGAATTTATTCTAGAAAAATTATTCATACCTTACATTTGTATGCGTAACATAAGGTTCAGATACCCAAATTTTGGAGGAAAATGTTTTGATCACATACCGTACTTTTGTAAGAAACTATAGTTTTAAGAAATGAGAATATTATTTACCTACCCTATATTTTTGAACAAACATAAATTTTCCAACCTATGTTTTTTAAAAACCATAAATTTTCAGTGATACATATGGATTTTTCCCTTAAGTGATGAAACGTTACATTAGACTATTCATAAATAGTGGTTAAAATTAAAGATATTTTGAAACTCCATGACCCCAGTTACCCAGATTTTGTGCATTATTACATAAAATTGGAATGATAAAAAAGATCATTTCTTGAAATACCGATTAGTTTAGTAGCCTTGGAAACACTAGATACATTCATAAGTCTTACATTACATCATAAAGTGAAAAAAACTACAACAACATATTGTCTTCATATAACCTCATACAATCCGTGTAGGTCATTCCTAAAATGCTTCTTCACATCCTGGAAAAATTTAAAACATTGAAAAGGTTGAGCTCAGATGCTCAGTAAGGATAAAAATATAGCGGAAACTTTCATTAATAAACATAAACATTTAAGGAAATTTATAACTAAAAATAAGTTTTTTAAACTTGAACATAATCTTAATATGGAAAGGTTAAAATGAAATAATTCCATTTACTTATTCACCTAGATATTCTACTAGTCGAATAATCACATGAAATATCAATAACCACATTCATAATGATGGAATGCATAATTCCAGACTATCATAACCATATATTCAAGGCCTTGTTCCAAGACTACAAAAACGATTTTTTCAAGGCCTTTTTCCAAGACACTAGGTTGTCTCATGAGACCTACCGATTCATCGTGGAGCTATAGCGGGCTCCACCTGTCACTTATTAAGTCCAATGCATTCCTCATATCAAAAGGTTTAAACATAACATAAACATTCATATTAAAACTATCATAAGAAATGTCAATACATTCTCCATAAACCATGAATGGTATAAAAATAAAACATCAACAGTCAAACGTATAACAAAAACATCAATTCAATGTGGATGTTTTGTATCAAAATAAATCGACTTCATATAAGCTTAAAATCCAAAATAGGATGTTGACATAGATGAAATCAAAACTATTTGAGAGAATTATCTCATTTTTTGAAATCATTTAAAAGTCTCATAATTATAAAATAAAATATTAACATTAAAAATATTGTTATAAGATTTTATAGTAAGCTTCTCCGGTTTTCTAACGGCGGAAAATAGCTGCACCCGTCGTATAATTTAAGAAAGCCATTCTTACCTTAATTTTGTCGAAATGGTTAAAAAGGTCCTTGTTTGGAAAACGACGGAAAGATTACATTAAAAAAATCATATAAAATGTCAAAAAAGGGTATAAATATAATTAAACCATAGTCTAAAAAATAGTAATAATGTCTTGAAATACATTTTTAAGAAACATGGATATGGATGATAAAGAAGATCCAGTAGATAATTACGTATAAACAACCTGAGATAATAGAGAGATTGTAAAATAAAACATTACCTTGTACTTTTCCTTGGTCAAGGGTGGGTTAACCTCCTGTATAATATTTAAATAAATGTTATTAAATTATAAAATAATAATATAAATAAATATGATATCATATATGATCTTTTAATATTTCATGGTTAATAATATTTTATTATTATCGTTGTTTCGGGTGTTCACTAACTCATTTTATTTTATATGTTTTGTTAAATAAGCCATGTTATTTATGGATAGGTTGTATCTTATTCATATATAGAATGATATTAATTCTTTAAACATTACTTTTAACCATCAAATGAAAATTATCCGTTAATGGATATGATGGTAAATGTATCTAATCGCATTCATGGAGACGGTAGTCCGTACATACGCACGAGAAAAATATCATTTGTTTGATATTAAAATAATATATAATTGGATGGTATATCATATATACAGAATCATTATCATGTTATATTTATTATTTACATCAATTACACGTCATTATCATACCCATCCAAATAAAATATTTATTGAATAACAATTACACCACATCGTGGAGACGATAGGTCGTACGTACGTACGTATGGTCAAATGTCATTAAAAGGATCGATAGAATACTGAATATGGTTGTACCATATTTATAATGACATCATAGTATATAAAACATATTTGAGTTATTATTTTATATAGTAAATAACAAAGAAAGAAGAAGTTGAAGAAGAAAGGAAATTTGAAAAATGGTGGTGAAAACATTACCTCTTCTTCGGGTTCTTTCTTTTGATTTGATCAAAAGGGCTCCTTAGGTTGGCCTTCTGAATAAATAATGGCCTCTAGGATGATGTGATGGAAGTTGAAGAAATATTTGGTTAGGGTTTGGTTGATCCAAAAAACTTTGAGGGTATGAATTTGAGAGAAGGGGGAGTGCCCTTTTATAAGAGGGGTGTGGGGAACCTTAGGAAAAGCTAGAAATATTATTTTATAATAAATTTATATTCGGTTTCCAATGTCTCTAAAGTGGATTATTCAAATGTTAAGGTGGGGAAAGGTCGAAAAAAACTCAAACAATAGGTTTTATATAGGTTTGTGTCACTATATAAACTTTAGTTTTAGTTTTAACTCTTTGTTAATTAGTTTGACATTTCCAATGTCACTTTATATTTTTATATTATATAGTTAATAAACGTACTATATACATCCAAGAGACCCCCCATTGGTAGATTAATGATACACCTATCATGATATATGTCCTTTGGCAGAACCATAGTTTTTTAGGAATATAATATCAATTAATAATATAATATTTGATTTAAAAACTCATTTATGTCAATGTTGACACTATTCAATAACTGATTTTTGATAAAGTCTTAAAAACCATATTAATTGGAAAATAAATTCATTTAATAAATCATAACAAGTCATATTAATCAATAAAATTTGTGTATGGCATCAAATCTTTCAAATTATATTTATTTTAACATTTATAATACTAATTATTTGATTCCTTCGTTAATAAAGAAAATACTGCATTATTGTTGTGTCATAAAAAAATTTAATTATTAAATTTCTAAAAATTATAAATAAAATATGATTATATAGAAATCTTTCCAATTTATAATTAATATTTATAGTCGAAAATATAATATATATATATCCCTATTTAAAAATTGTTTTTCTAAATGATATATGTTTATGTTATTTTTGTATTTACTTTAACTTAATTAATATAATGTTTCCTTATCAACTAAAAGAGGCTCTATGGGGTCCCAAAATCGACCCAAAGATGCCAATGGTCGGAAATGTATCAAAAAATATGTTTATGACACGGTTTAGTGTAAAATAATATAGTTATAATATTATTTTGTTACCCTCATTTATCGGATATACCCATTAACCATGGTAAATAAAATATTTACCGAAATAATTATTCAAAATGTCTAAAAATAAAAGTTAACTATTTATACAATTTTAGACCTTGTGATTATAAATATGTCATCCATTTTAATAAATTCAAAACATAGAAGTGTCAGAAATTAATTTAAAATTAATTCCCGATGTCAAAACAAAAATCGTGATTTAAAGAAAAAATAACTATCAAAAGATTGACACTTCCTTATGTCTAGTTTAAATGTGAAATTATATCCAATGACTAATATTGTATTAAATGGTAAACATATATTCTAAATATTCTTTAAAATTACTCAAATTCATAATTTATCACTATTAATAATTTTTATTAATTTTTTTTAATTAAAATTTATTAATTTTTAGTAATCATAAAAATATAAAAGTTATCCGAAAAGTTCCATAATTTCACCCTAAGATAATTTCGATATTCTGAATCCCAAAATGAAGTCAATTTTAAAAGATAAAATTTATATAATTTCAAAAAGAGTGTATTACTATTGAAAACAGCTACTTTTATTGGTCGCGGTGTGTTAGAATCTCGATGTTGCGTACAATGAAAGCTATTTCATTATTCAAAGGGAAAGGTACCATGGATGCATGAGGTGTTAAAATATTCCCTCCTTCAAATATTTCCAACCTTGATATTTATTTAATATTACTGTATAAAAATACTTGGGTGGTTATTCATCATAAATTTCTTGGGTTCCCACGTTGCCTTTCAATCTTATTGTTCTTCCATAGAACTTTTAACATATGAGTCATCCGGTTTCTCAGCACATGTTCTCTCAAATCAAGAATCCTAACAGGCTCTTCTCAATAATATAGATTAGGCTCTAGTTCTACTTCATCATAGGTGAGTACATGCGTTGGTTCAGGCATGTATTTTCTCAACAGTGATACGTGGAACACATCATGAACTTTGAAGTGACTTGGTGGCATTGCCAACCAGTAAGCTACAACCCCAATTCGTTCTATAATTTCTAAAGTTCCTATGTACCTGGGACTCAATTTACCATTATTACCGAAACATATATCTCCCTTCCATGGATACACCTTCATGTAAACATGATCTCCTGCCTGAAACTCCCAATCCTTCCATCGGTTATCGGCATAGCTCTTCTGCCTACTGTGAGTGGCTTTGTTGTGGTTTTGAATTACCTTCACCTTTTCCATTTTTTCCTCCACCAGTTCTGGGCCTACAAGTTTCCTTTTACCAACATCATTCCAACAAGTTGGTGTGCGATATCTCTATCTGCATAATGCTTCATATGGTGTTATCCCAAAAAATGAATGGAAGCTATTGTTATAGGAAAATTATACTAGAGGTAAATATTGATCCCACATACCCTGAAATTCAAGTGATCA
Organism: Viscum album; assembly: GCA_963277665.1. Classification (NCBI taxonomy): domain Eukaryota; kingdom Viridiplantae; phylum Streptophyta; class Magnoliopsida; order Santalales; family Viscaceae; genus Viscum; species Viscum album. Next base: position 30,510,229 of record OY728167.1, read on the forward strand.
TGATCTGAACATGTTTTCAAAGGTTTCAATAGTTTGTTCTCATTGTCTATCCGTTTGAGGGTGGTAAGCAGTGGTCAAACGATGTTCAGTATCCAGGGGATTCTGAAGAATTTTTCAGAATCTTGATGTAAAACGGGGATCATGATCAGAAACAATTGATAGGGGTACCCCATGAAGTCTCAAAAAATCATTAATATATAGTCTTTCTAGACGTTCAAGTGGTAAATATTCTCTTATAGGATGAAATTGTGATAACTGGGTAAGACGATCAACAATGACCAATATTGCATCGTTCCATCTAGGAGTCCTTGGTAGTCCCATGACAAAGTCCATCGTGATATTATTCCATTTCCACTAAGGTTTGGGAAGAGGATGCATGACTCATCCAGGCTGTTGCCTTTAAGAATTCACTTGTTGATGAACAATACATCTTGACACAAAATTAGTAATCTCCCTCTTCATGTTGTCCCACCAAAAATGTTCCTTTAAATCTCTATACATTTTGTTTCTCTTAGGGTGTATAGAGAAATTGGAACTATAAGAAATCATCGAAAAATTACCTTTTTGGATCCGGTATATTGGGAACACAATGTCTCTTCCAAAATTTCAAAATTTCATCTTCATACCCAAAGTCACTCAATCTCCCATCATTCACAGCATTACTCTTCTTTTGAAACTCTTCATCATCGGTCTGAGAACTCTTAATCCATTCTAGTAAATATGGTTTGGCAACCATTTGAATTTTTTTTGAAGTTTCACCTTCCATGGTGATTCCCATATCTATCATTACTAAATCCATGAAAATAGGATCCATTTCAACTCTAATTTTGTTCAAAACTCCATGATCATTTCTACTCAAAGCATTTGCCACCTTATTTGCCGTCCCCGGTTGGTAGTGTATCGTGTAATCATAATCCTTGAATAGTTGAAGCCATCGCCTTGGCCTCATGTTGGGTTCTTTCTATGAGAAAATATACTTCAAACTGTTGTGATCATTATAAATATCACATTTTTCACCATAGAGTTAGTGTATCAATTTTTTCAAAGAAAATATCACAACTACTAACTAGAGATCACGAGTTGGATATTTTGGCACATGAATTTTAAAATGTCGTGATGCATAGGAAATAACCATATCATACTACATAAGGACACAACCAAGCCCATTATTCAATGCATCACTATAAATAAAAAATCCATTAGTCCTCGATAGTGGATTCAATATAAAATAAATGAATAATCTTCTCTTCAGTTCTTTGAAAAATACTTCACAATCTTTTTTACAAACAAATTTAACACCTTTATGTGTGAGCTTTGTTAATGGGTTAGCCAACCAGGCAACATTTTGGTCGAAACCTCGATAATAACATGCTAAACCAATAAAACTGCGTAGCTCAGTTATACTCATCAGCACTTTCCATTATTGGATTTCACTTATCTTAGAAGGATCAATGAAAATTTCATCCTTATAGACAATATGGCCAAGAAAGGAAATCACATGAATCCAAAAGTCACACTTGCTAAACTTCCCATATAATTCATGTCTAATTCGATTCTTCAATATAATGCGCATGTGATTTTCATGATCTTGGTTGCTTTTGGAGTATACTAAGATATAATCAATAAATACCACTACAAAGTCATCGAGGTATTCCTTGAAAACTATGTTCATTAGATCCATGAAAACCGAAGGTGCATTAGACAACCCAAAAGGCATTACTGTAAACTGATAATGCCCATACCTGGTTAAAAATGTTGTCTTCAGAATGTCTTTCTTCTTTACACACAACTGATGGTATCCATATCCATGGTCAATCTTTGAAAAGTATTGATATCCATGCATTTGGTCAAATAAATCATCAATGCATGGTTGGGGATACTTGTTCTTTATTGTTATAACATAGATCTCCCTATAGTCAATGCACAACCCCATAGATCCATCTTTTATATTAACAAAAAGGACAGGGGCTCCCCATGGAGAAACTCTAGGGTGAACAACTCCCTTATTACTCAATTCCTCTAGTTCGTTCTTTAGTTCAACTAATTACACAGTGGCCATTCTATAAGGGGTGTTCGATATAGGCTTTGAACCAAGAATTAATTCAATGGAAAACTCAATTTCTCGTTCAGGAGGATGTCCACATAAATCATATGTAAACACATCTACATATTATTTCATAATAGGTACATCCCCTGTTTGAACATTTCATTCCTCTCCCACAGTTATTTAATTCTCTTCCTCCCTGATAATTGAATTTAGTAGAGCTATAGTGGGTGAATCAAGATAAGAACCAGGGGGTGACGATTCTTCTCTCAGGATTAGGTGTTCCTTATGATCGTCATCAAAAATCATAACCTAATTCTTATTTCAATAAATCTTTGCATCATGGTCTGAAAGAAAATCCATACAAAGGATTATATAAAACTCAATCATATGTATGACGATGAGATCAGTAGATAAAGAACATTTATATGCTCTAATGGGAACTGATTCACCGAACATTGTAGAAATGATACTTCCCTTAGGAATTTTGACTGAAAAATCCCTGGTTAAATAAAATTGAAAACATATAATTTTCATAGAAAACTGGGAAGATATGAAAAAATTCAATGATCCAGAATCAAATAATGAATTTTCTAAACTTGAGGAAACCATTAAATTACATTCAACCATGACTTTCGGAGCTTCTACCTCAGCATTAGTGATAGCATAAGCCTGGACATGATCCCTTGGACTTTTTGAGGTAAGATTCCCGGATGCTTAGGAAATTCATTTGAATAATTTCCCATCTCCCTACAATTGTAGCATTGGAAATCGGAAGCTTCATTCTTCCCCTTGAAATCACGAGCTTGGTGGCCTTTTTCACCACACTTGTAATAGTCTCCTATTCCTTTTAAGAAAGTATCGGGGTGTTTCTTCCCACTTTTACTATAGGATGGATATTCAACTTTTCCCTTCTTCCCCTTATTTCCATTTCAAAATTGATCAGAAGATCTCTTCATCTCTTGCTTTTCTTTAAAGAAATAAGACCTAGAGAACTCTTTTTATGTCTTGATAGCACATGAGACAATATCTTTGTATGGAAAGAAGGATTGCGAGACTAATTCTCGAAGAAGAAATGGTTTTAACACATCAAAGAAATGATCAATTTTACATCATGGGTTATGTATATAATCTGCCGCATACCTCGCTGACCTTGTAAAGTTAGCCTCATACTTTGCGACATTCTTATCCTCATTTTGTCTGAAACTCAGAAATTGTATTTCCATATCTGCTCGATCGTCATGGAGAAAGTATTTTTCTAATAAAATCTCTTTTAACACCATCCATTCCATATTTGATAATTCATTATCTTCCTTCTTGTTTTGAATCAATGACCACCATTGATCAGCATCTCCAGTGAGGCTGTAAACTACCATGACAACTATTTCACTTTCGATACTCCCCAAGGCATGGAAAATTATCCCTAAAGAATTTAACCATTGTTCAGCTACTAAGGGATATTTACTCACATTTAATGTTGGTGGTTGTTTCCTCATGAAGCGATCTAACATTGATCCTCCATGCTACGGATCAGGGCGCTCCATACGGGTAAGGTTATTATTCATAACCTGAGTAAGTAGTCCCAGTATGGTGATTAGCTAATCAGCATTAGTTGCATCACCAGCACCACTATAATTATATTGACCAGGAGGGAAATCCCTATATGGAGTGTGTGCATTGATACAGTTTCCATTTCTTCCACTAGGTTTCATTTATAAACAATGGCATACAAAAGATTAGTTTATGAATCACAATACCTAAATCCAAACTTGTAAAACACTTAACATAAATTGAACAGTTTATGGATATAATCCATAATCAGAAAAATGTTTTCTTTCAAAAAGTATATATGCATAATCCATTCATAATGGATTGTAATGAAAATGAGAATCATTGTAGGCATATCCCCTGGGAGTGTCATAACCAAGAGTACAAAAAGGCCCGTTGTCGTGCACCAGTTCCCGGTTGAGTCTAGCTCAAAGCGGTGTTTTCGGGTTTTACCCCTAGGTACATTTGTGCCAGAGCCTCCTCTACCTACTCGTATCCGGATTGGGATGTATTCCTCGGAAAACTCACAAAATCTCTACAATACCAAAATTTTAGGACGTTCTTCTATACTAATTCTCAAAGACACCCTTATGGCTATGTGACCTAATCAGAGTTTATCTAAATCTAGCACCCAAGGATTGTACTAAACTTCCTCTGATACCATCTATAATTCCCCAACCCCAGTTACATAGAGTCGTTGCATTATTACATAACATTGACATGATCAAAAAAGATCAAGTCTCGAAAGACCGATTAGTTTAGTATCCTTGGAAACACTAGATATAGTCTTACATTACATCATAAAGTGAAAAAACTAAAAAAACATCTTGTATTCATATCTCCTCATACTATCCCTGCAGTTCATTCATAAAATACTTCCTCAAATCCTGGGAAAAATTAAAACATTGAAAGGGGTGATCTTAGATGCTCAGTAAGGATAACAATATATCAAAAACATTCATTAATAAACATAATCATTTAAGGCAATGTATAACTAAAACAAAAGTATTTTAAACATGAACTACAACACAATATGGAAATGTTAAAATGAAATAATTCCATTTACATATTCACATGGATATTCTTCTAGTTGAATAATCATATGAAATATCATTAACCACATTCATAATGATGGAATGCATAGTGATAGACTATCATAACCAAAAAGTCAAGGCCATATGCCAAGACTTAAAATAAGATTTTTTCAAGACCATGTGCCAAGAAACTAGTTTCTCTCATGAGACCTACAGATGCATAGACGAGCTATAGCGGGCTCCACCCGTCACTTATTATGTCCAATTCATTTCTCATATGAAAATGTTTAAACAGAACATAAACATTCGTATTAAAACTAGCATACGAAATGTCAATACATTCTCCCTAAACCATGAATGGTATAAATATAACACATCCAAAGACAAAAATATCACAAAACCTTCAATACAATGTTGATGTTTTGTATCATAATAAATCAACTTCAAATAAGCTTAAAATCTATCAAAGGATGTTGACAAAGATAAATTCAAAACTATTTGAGAGAAATATCTCCTTTTTTTAAAATAATTTAAAAGTCAAATGATTATAAAAGAAACATTTACTTTAAAAATATATTTATAAAGTTTTAATGGATGTTTCATATATTTTATAATGGAGGAAAATAGCCTCACCCACCGTATATGTTAAAAAAGACATGTTTACCTTAAATTTTTCGAAAAGGATAAAAATGACCTTGTTTGAAAAATGACGGAAAAATTCATTTATAAACATCTTTTAAAATGTTAAAAAATGGTATAAATGACTTTAACCCATAGTCTATAAAATAATAAGAATGTTTTGAATAAATTTTTATGAAACAAGGATGTGGATGATAAAGAGGTCCTAGTAGATAATTATGTATAATAAACCTTAGATAATGAAGAGATTGTGAAATAAACCCTTACCTTGTACTTTTCCTTGGTCAAGGGTAGGTTAACCTCTGGTATAATAGTTAAATAATTTTTTCTAAATTATACATGAATAATATACATAAATATGATATCATATATGATATTATAATATTTATTTGTTAATAATATTTTAATATTATTGTCCTTTCGGGTGTTCACTTACTCATTTTCTTTAATATGTTTTGTTACATTGTCCATGTTTGTTATGGATAGGTTGTAACTTATTCATATAAATAATGATATTTAGTCTTTAAACATTAATTTTAACCATCAAATGATAGTTATTCTTTAATGGATTTGATGGGGAATGAATCTCATCACGTTCGTGGAGACGGTAGTCCGTACGTACGCACAAGTGGCAATATCATTTTTTTGATATTTAAATCTTATATAATTGGATGTTATATCATATATAAAAAATCATTATCATTATATATTTATTATTTACATCAATTACACATCATTATAATACCCATTCAAATAATAATGTATTGAATAACAATTACACCGCGACATGGAGACGGTAGGCTGTACGTACACACGTATGGTGACATGCCATTCAAAGGATTGATAGAATACTGAATATGGTTGTAAAATATTTATAATAACATCATAGTATATATAATATACTTGAGATATTATTTTAGAAAGGATATAACAAATAAAGAAGAAGTTGAAGAACAAAGGAAGTTGAAAAATGGTGGTGAAAACATTACCTCTTCTTCGGGTTCTTGCTTTTGATTTGATAAAAATGGCTCCTTATGTTGGCATTCAGACTAATATAAGGCCTCTAAGATTAAGTGAGGGATGTTGAGAGAATTTTTGGGCATTGTTTGGCCGAACCAAAAGATTTGAGGGTTGTAATTTGAGAGAAGGGGGAGTGCCCTTTTATAAGAGGGGTGAGGGGCACCTTAGGAAAAGCTAGAAATATTATTTGATAATTATTTAATCTTCGGTTTCTAATGGCTCCATAGTGGATTTTTTAATTTTTAATGTGGGTATAGGTCGAAACCACTAAAACAATAGATTTTAGATAGGTTTGTGTCACTATATTAACCTTATCATTTAGTTTTAACTCTTAGTTATTTAGTTTGACATTTACCATGTCACTTTGTATTTTTATAATATATAGTAAATAAAAATACTTTATAAATCCATGATACCCTGAAGTGGTACATTAATGATATTAATATCATGATATAAGTCCTTTGGCTGATCCTTAGATTTTTAGGAACAAAATATCAATTAATAATATAATATTTGTTTTAAAAACTCATTTAAATCAATTTTGACACTATTGAATAATTGATTTTTGTTAAATTCCAAAAAACATTATTAATTCTAAAAAAATTCATTGAAGCAATCATAACATTTCATATTAACCAATAAAATTCGTGTATTGCATCAAAACGTTCAAATTATATTTATTTTAACATTTATAATACTAATTATTTGATTCTTTCACTAATAAGGAAAATACTGCTTTATTATTGTATCATAAATAAATTTAACTATTCAATGTCAAAAAATTATAAATAAAACACCATTATGTAAGAAATAATTTTATGTTTGTAATGAATATTTATAGTCAAAAATATAATATATATAACCCTATGTGAAAATTGTATTTCTAAACGATATATGCTTATGACATTTTTGTATTTACTTTACCTTAATTAATATAATGTGTCCTTATCACCTACATGTGGCTCCATGGTGTACCAAAATCTACCCAAATATTCCCATGGTCAGACATGTATCAAAAAATAGGGTTAGTACACGTTTTAGGATAAATTTATGTTATAATAATATTATTTTTTTACCCTTATTTACCGGATTTACCCTTTAACCATGGTAAATAAAATATTTACTGAAATAATTATTCAAAATGTCTAAAAATAAACATACCTATTTCCAAATTATGGACCTCTTGATTCTTATTATAGAACCCATTTTTATAAATTCAAAACACTGAATTGGCAGAAATTAATTTAAAATAATTCCCACTGTCAAAACAAAAAACGTGTTTTTAGGAAATAATAATTATCAAAAGATTGGAACTTCCTTATGTCTAGTTTAAATGTGAAATTATGTCCAATGAACAAAATTGTATTAAATGGTAAAAATATATTTAAAATATATTTTAAAATCACTCAAATTCATAATTTATCACTATAACATGTTTTGATTAAAAATGTAGTTTTTAATTAAAATTTATTAATTTTCACAATTCATGAAAATAAAAAAGTTATCTGAAAAGTAAAAAAAATTCACCCTAAGATAATTTTGATATTAAAAAACAAAAAATGATGTAAATTTTGAAATATAAAATTAATAAAATTTCAAAAATTGGGTGTTACTATTCATAACGACTACATTGATTGGTCGCGGTGTGTATGAATCTCGAAGTTGCGTACAATGCAAGCTATTGCATTTTCAAAGGGAAACGTACCTTGGATGCTTGGGGGGTTATATATTTTCTTTTATTTATAGAATTGTCTCTTTAGAAGTAAATATCTATTCAATGATATTATACGATTGATTAATATTATCCCATTCAATGTAAAAAAATATATATTATTATGGTTTTCTATTCCTTTATTTAATGTTTTTTAATTCAAATATTCATGATATTCAATGTGATGTTTCTAGAGCTAGTTTGATCTGGAGCTGTTTGAAGTAAATTATAAATATCAATACAATCACCATCATAGAAAAATAAAGAGAAGAGATACAAATAGATATACAAATAGAATGGAAATAACTATATTTGAATACATCAATTTTGTAATTAACTTCAAATTTAAACTGTAACACCCCATGATTTTGGGAATAATATTTTTTCAAATTAATTTAACCTTTTTGATATTATTCATTTCAAACAACACTATATGTAGATTATTTCATATCAAATAACTATGTTTGGATTACTTCATATGAAAAAAGTTAACTATGAACTACTAGCAACATATATTTAACTTTTTATAGACGAAAAAACCGAGGGTATCTTTTGTTACATGAAACAATTACTTTTCCAAATGGATTACATAACACGTGAGGCTGAGTTTTAACAAATAATAATAACTAATTAAAACATTTTTTTAATATTACAATATTTACCCTAACCGTTATATTAGTGGTTATGAATAGTATTATATAATTTTTTAAAATATATTTTTTACACAAATATTAGATGAATTCATAGTTTATTTGTTAATTAGATGTGAATATGAAAACTGATTATATATAAAAGAAAATATTATAATATTTTTTCCCAGAAAGTTATTTTAAACCAAAAATTAAATTAATTACAATTTTGAGTGATTTTTAGGTTATATATATGTTAAATATTCAATAAAATATGTTACATATTTATACAATAGATTTTATAGACCTAAGACATGAATAAACCCAATTCTATACATAAAAAACTATATTTTAATAAAAGTTGATCTACCATCTTTTATGGGAGAACCCATTTGTAGTTTAGTTTATATCACATTGATAGATTTAACATTTCCAAATAAAATTAATCGTTAAAATAGAAACAAAAATGTTTGGTTTGTATAAAATTTTCCTACTTTTCTATAATGTTCAATTTTTAAATTAACAGATAAAGTACTGAATTTTAAATAAAACCTGCTTTTCATAAAATTTATTCACATGGTTAAATACTATTTAAATTTTTTTCAATGTCTATTTAGATATTATTTGTATCAATTAATACATTATAGGTTAATTTAATCAATTTCACTTTGAAATTGGCTATAAAATATTAGTAAAATTTTGGATGTTTTTTCTTTAAAAACGTGTTTTGTCATCTCATCATCGATAATAAATTTAAATTAATTTCATCTATATATATTATTATACTTTATAAAAAAGTGGATTCCTTATATGAAATAATAATAATTTATAAGGTTTAATAATTTTTAATTAGTTTTTTTCCAAAATTTTTAATGAAGGGAGTTGAAATTAATTACAGTTATTATGTTAAACAAAGGAATAAACATTACATTTAAGGCCCCAAATGACCTATCCACATGTAAGACACCGGTTTTAGGGACATATTTCTTCCATTAACCATAAATTAATTTAATTTTCTTTTTTTTTTTACTTTTTTGGGTAAAAATATGGGTATGTCTAACTGGATCTCAAAAATGTGAAGTGTGTCTTTTCCCATCCATATAAAAGGCCACCAACTCGACCTCTTATTAAAACCTATAAAACAACTTAGGATCAAGAAATATCTTATCAAAACAGTTCTCAACATCTCTTACTTCCTCTAAGAATCCTCCCCTTGGGAATAAATCCTTCCTAGAAATCCATTGGAACCAACCAAAAGAAGTTATCTGAATAAAAGGTAACATCTTCTCTCAAACTCATTTATTTTTGTTTATTCATCTACCCAAAAACACTAATTATTAAATTATTGTATAAAACCACCACTATAATAAATATACTAGGTTATGTTTATTCTAATTATTCGACTTAATCGTACAATCACATCTATCTAATGGGTAAAGAAAATATTGTTTACATTTTAGACAAACTACCTCCCCACTAAACGAGGATTTTCATTTTTCCTCTACCACCTCCCATGGTAGATATTATGATGTAAAATATGTTTATATATGTCATATATTTTATTTATTAGGTTTTAAATATTCCATGATCCTTTAAGAAAACATTACTTTTTTAACATTATATTTTGTGTAAATAGAGTAATTTCATGTGAGGATGTGTCGATAACTGCCACCTCACCGTGATGTGATTCATTAACACACTACATGGAATGTATTAAGGATGTTTTTAGTGAAAATATATGATAAATATGAAATTATAAGTATTATATAGTGATATTATATACATATATACATATATTTAATTTTATTTCTTTATTTCAATAGAATAATAAAAACGAAAACAACATTCATGCGTATGTAAAAATTACAGTATCCAATAATAGTGTATTCCATTACATAAATATATAATAAATAGATTAATTTAATAAATAGATACTTAATATAGATTATATTTTTTTTCTTTTTTTATCTTATGGAATCAGGATATAAGTATAAAGACTGAATCCATAACAAATTAGTACACATGCGAAGAAAAAATAAAAAATTACCCGAAGTGAAACCTTAACAATGGATTGGTAACAATATGGTAATATAATTTCATAATAAAACCATAAATGGTATTAGATATAATAATATGGTTCTGTAAAAGTTTAATAATTAATTTATATTTATTATATAGGTTTTTTGAATGATTACAATGAGAGTCAAGACACATGTTATAGAGATTTCATCCTAATTTTTATTTCCATGAGATACGTTCATTATTCACCACTTATCTCTTTAGTGTGGTGTATGTACTTCCCAAAAATGTATTATATTTAACATATAACTAAATTTATGGGTATTTACATATTGATTTTATTTTCATTATTTCATTGGGATTATATTTCAAAAGTTACAAAATCGGTAAGACAGTTTTGTCTCAAGTTTCCTTCTTCGATTCTAATGTATTGTTAGGCACCTAAATTAGTTTTTTAGGGGAATATAATTCAATTTCATATATTATATCATCAAAATAAATATTATCATTATATCTTATTCTTAATGAAAATTCATTTTCTTTAATGGAGAGTGTGATAGTATGTTACAAAGTAGTAAGAGTTTATTGAAACAATCTAATCAATTTTTAATTATTATTCTTCCATTGAAGAAATATTGTGAAAAATTTCTCATGAACACGAATGAGTTTCCTTATTCTCTATTATTTAATTATATATTCATGTATTTGTATCATTTTTCAAAGAATTGGTACATTAAATTGTTAAAAATGTATTCTTAAGAACGGATGATTTTACACTATCTTAGGTTATATATCAAGGATCCTTTTAAACAATGTTTAAAAAAAAGGGATTATATTAATTTCATACTATTTTAATATTATAATTAAATTAAATTTTTACCATTTTTTCATTTTTGCAATTTTTTTAAAGGAATATTATTTTCACATTCTGAACATGGGATTTTTTTCCCTTTTAATATGAAAACTTAATGTTCTTTTTACCACATACGACATGTACAGATTTTCTCGTCATCATTTCTCTGAAGAGTTGTTTTCATATTTAAAATTTTAATTTTTTAGAATTTTTTTTAAAACTATTTTAAATGAAATTACTTTGGAGTTGTTTTAATTCTTCTTGTAAATAGTTTCATGAAAAATGTTTTTCAATATGTTTTCAATCCTTATTTGTATGTTTTAAAATATTTTAAAAGTAATGGTTTTCAAAATATTTTTAAAGTTATTTTATGAGTTTTCAACAAATAAGTGTTTCAAAAAAATCAATATTTATTTATTAATTTTCAATGTTTTTTGAATGAAATGGTTTTCAAGACATTTTCATACATTCTTTATATATTTTCAACGCATTTTCACTAAAAGTGGATTTTAAAATTTTTTTAGAGGTTATTTTAAATGTTTTCGAGGAAAAAGGTGTTCAAAATGATTTCATGCATTATTTCTATTTTTTCAAAGTATTTTAAAAGATAATGTATTTTAAAAATGTTTTATGTTTTCAAATACTTTTTTTAAATAAGAAATTATATTTTCCTCAACAATTGTTTTCAAAATATATTTCTATTTTATTTTACATCCAATATGACATACAATGATGTTAATCAATACCTTAAAGGAAATGATCCAGAGATTGTATTAATATTATTTCTTGAATGGTTTATTTTTTTATAGAATAATTCTTACGACACTTGTTTCAATTCCATGGGTTATATTATTTTGAAAATTTATTAACATCACTAGTTATGATTCGATAAAATGATTATGAATCCTATCTATTTTCTATAGATAATGATGTGATGAAGTTTTAATGTTGAATATTTTGATTTCCGTGGTTATTATTTGAGGTTTATAAAAACCATATCTTTTTATGGGACCTGATATCATGAATGATGTTTGGTGCAAGAATGAATGATTCCATTATGTGATTGGTTGGACCTATGTCTCTCTCTAATTCATTGTTTAATGATAAATTATTTATGAGCTCAATGTTACATGGGAGTACATACAAAAAAAATCATGAGGGTGATGTGAACCATGTTGAAGGCACTGAATCTATTACTCGATTGGATGAGTTGGATTTCCAAGGCTCGATGACACGTGAGTGTTTAAAGATGTTGAATGAAATAGTGGGTGACAATCTAGCATCATTAAAGGCATAATGGATATTTCCTTTCATGGATAGAGAAAATGGGCCTAATATCTCACATATTCAAGCCCAACTATTATGTTTAATGTTTGGCCCACATGGTTGCACAAACATTATAAGCCTTACCAACATGGATAATTCTATAATGGAATATTAGGAAACCAATGTCAAATATGGTGGGCTAGGTACTCAATGTCAAATCTGGTGGGCTATGTGTGGAAAGGCACGTACTACGTTTCCCAAAAGTATGTGTTAGACTTTATATTTTTACTTTAAGGGGACAAGGTATATTAACCTTTATGAATTTAGGGTATTAGACCCTTGACTATTGTATCACCCCTTGGATATAAATATCCACCCCATGGATTTTTATTTTCATTCATGACTTAATTGAGAACGTATGCATTATTTCTCTCGATTGTGTGAGGATTTTCCTAGTTTTACTCTTAGCTATTTTTCATTCTTGCCTTGTCAATCTATAAGTTATATTGGTGATCGAAGATCACAAATCCCTCAATTTCATGCCTCAACCCAAGTGCATTATTTGGTGGATTGGATATCACATCCCTCCCTCGAGTGTGCTGTCTCTGTTGTAGGTCGTTCTCCATATAGCATTGAGTGACTACTTGAATCCACTATATGTACCCCACATCCACCACTTAGCCTCGAACCGCATCCATCAACTGCAACCCCTACACCATTATAGATCGGGCCACCCTGTGCGTCTCACATCAGTTGGTATCAGGGCTCCGGTTGACACGGTAGGCATATATCCCTTCATTTCCTTTAATTGTATCCATTACCCTCCTTATACTTCCATATTATTCTCCCATTCAACAAAAAAATCCCTTTTCTTGAAAGCCTTCCAAATTAGCATACTTTGTGCAAGATTGGATTATTATAAATTTATCCAAATTTTTATTCATCTTCATTATGCATTTGATTATCTATATGTGATTCGTATCCTGAAAAAAAAATTATATTCTCTCAACTCATCATATTGTGCTTTTCAAAATTAACTACATCCTTTATTCATGAGATTTCAAAAAAACAATTTCTCTTACTGTCCATTCAATCATCTAGTGCTCTAAAACTATAAGAAAAAGAATTTTTGAGTATCATTGTCAAAAAAAAGGAAAAAATGGATATAGTTACTCCTTTGTGCTTTACATTATCAACAATTTCTATTTCAGTATATCACTTTTTCCATCATTTTACTTCATCCCCATTTTATATTTGGCCCATATTGTTATTCATTTATCTTATCTTGCACAATTGGGAAAAACCCAAATACCACATTTCTACCCCCTTTCCACCCACCATTTATCCATTTTTTAGCCTCGTTTTTCCCATTAGTCATTACCACTCAAACGAGTTGTATTAAACCATCCCCCAACATAATCTTGTTTTGGGAAGGATTGGTGGAACATGATCATCCCAAACAAGGTATTATATTTCATAAGATCTTGGAATGGAATTATGTGTTGAAAATGGAGAGAAATAAGGATATATATATATATATATATATATATATATTGTGTGTGTGAGTGTGTGCATCCTGTTGCGTGTGTGAGTTTGTGCATCCCGTTGTGTGTGTGTATGTATATCTTGTGTGTGTGTGTGAGAGTGTGTGCATCCTGTTGCGTGTGTGAGTTTGTGCATCCTATTGTGTGTGTGTGTGTACATCTTGTGTGTGTGTGTGTGTGTGAGTGTGTGCATCCTGTTGTGAGTGTGTATATGTACAACTTGTGTATGTGTGTGTGTGTATTTTTTGATTGGGTATGTGAGTCTCTACATATTGTGTGTATGTGTGTGTGTGCATCTTGCATTTGTGAGTGAGTGTGTATCATTATGTGGTTTCTCCCGTTGCGTGTCTGTGTTTGTGTAATATATTATGGATGAAGATCGTGGGAAGTAAATTGTTCATTCTAGTGATAAAGGAAGCCGAAGTAGGTCTTCTAAACTCGATGCTTTGCCACTCCAAATGCATACTTTGGTTTTCCATTTTGAGAAGATTCTTGATTGAAAGTTGGAGGTGCTACATGAGAGGATTGATAACCTGGAGAATCAACCATGCTCAGGGATGTTTTGTGATTACATTCGGTGAGATCCGAAACCCCATCAACCCCACATCATGGTGAACGAGTTGGAAAACCTTCATAATGATTTTGATAATTTCCCACAAAGGAGGAGTTTGTACAATCATCCTAGAGGAGGATAATGGAGACAACATGATGATGAACTATTGGGTGGGATCAAGGTGAATGCCCTTTATTTTTAAGGGAAAAGTGATCCGAAATCATACTTCGAGTGAGAGATGCAGATCAAGAAGGTTTTTCAAGTCATACATATTCTGAGGAGAAAAAGGAAAAAGATTAAGCCCTTTAATTCATGGGTTATGCATTAATATGGTGTGATCATGTTCAAAAGTACATGGCTAGATATGGTGGATGTCCTATGAACATATGGGAAGACATGAAGTTTCCACGCAGATGTGGTTTGTTCCCACACATTACCATAGAGATATCCAAAAAAAATGCCTAAAACAAGAAATTAAATGTGTAGAAGACTCTTACAAGGAGACTCACATTGCCAAGATTCACAAAAACGTGGAGGGGGATCCGGAAGCAACCATGGAACAGTTTTTACATGGGATCAATCAGAAGATTGACAATCAAGTGGAGATGTATCACCATGTGGAAATAAAATATATGATCCATCAAGCCACCAAGATAGAGAAACAAATCAAATGGAGGAGAAAAATGAGGAAACCAGCTTCCCCTTTCATGCCATGGAGAAATCTGAGGAAGGAGAACATGGAACCGTCAAACGCAAAAGAGGTGGTTGATCGTAAAAGTAACAAGGTTATTCTTCGGCATAAGAAACCTATTTTTGAGGCTAACCAAACATAGAATCCGGATATTTCATATTTTAAATGTCTTCGCAGGGGTCACATTGCTATGGAGTTCCCAAACCAGCACACCATGACTATAAACATGTATGGAAAATGGGAGACCAATGGAGAGAGCTTGGAAGTGGAGGGGGAAGAATTTCCAGAAATTGATAGTGGAGTGTTTGCTGAAGATGGTGATATTCTTATCACTAGGAGAGTTCTAAGAGCACAAATGACTATGGTAGAGAACGAGTAGTGGGAGAACCTTATCCATACATGGTGAAAGATCCACGGGATGGTATGTCATGTTATTATTGATGGAGGAAGCTGTAGTAATGTTGCGAGCACCGACTTAGTAGAGAAGTTGGGACTTCCTACTTTGAAGCATCGACATCCATATAAACATGAGTGGTTTAATGATTGTGGAGTGCAAAAGGTCACCAAACAGTAGATGTTATTCTTCCCCATTGTTAAATACAAGGATTAAGTATTGTGCGACATTTTTCCTATGAAGGCGTGCCATTGTCTATTGGTTTGACCGTGGCAGTACGATCGGCGGGTTAATCAAGATGGTTTCATGAACCGTCACACATTTGTACTATGAGGGGAACCTATAACCCTCAACCCCATGACCCAGAAACAAATTCTAGAAGATAATATTTTGAGAATTAAAAAAATGTGTGATGAGGAAAAAAAGAGAGAAAATGAAAAAAAAGAGAATGAGGGAAAAATATATGATGAGAGAAGAAAGGAAATGGAGAGCATAGAAAAATCAATGGGAAAAAATATTTGATATGAGAGAAAAGTGTGATGTCGTAAAAAATGTGTGAGGTTAAGGAAGCATTGATTTATCGACATAATCTCTTAGTACATATGTACAAAGAGGTGATGTTGAACACTAACGCCTTAACATCTCCTTTTCCACATGTTATTGAGTCATTATTGCAGGATATTGAAGATGTGTTTCTCGAAGAGGTGCCACCTGGTTTTCCACCAAATAGGGGTATTGAGCATCAAATTGACCACATACCTAGACCATCACTACCGAATAGACCTACATATCATGCCAACCCGGAAGTGTCAAAAGAGATTCAAAGTCAAGTTCAAGAGATGTTGGATGTGGGATATGTTAGAGCGATCCTTAGTCCTTGTGAATTATTGGTGCTACTAGTACTAAAGAATGATAGAACATGGATAATTTCCATTCATTATAGAGCTATCAATAACATCACAGTCAGGTATCGTCATCATATCGCTAAGATAGATGATATTTTAGATGAATTAAATGGTTCAAATATTTTTTAAATAATTGATTTAAGAAGTGGAAACCATCAAATTAGGATGAAAGAATGAGATGAGTGTAAAACTGCATTTAAGACAAATCATGGACTTTATGAGTGGTTATTCATTCCCTTTGGTCTCACCAATTAAACTAGAACATTTATGATGTTAATGAATCATGTCTTATGTACATATATTAGAAAATATGTGGTAGTTTACTTTGATGACATTTTGGATTATTGTAGGACCATTCATGAACATGTAGATTAATTATGAAAATTCATAGAGATGTTAAGGAAGGAAAACCTATTTGGAAACATAAATAAGTGTTAATTTTGTCTCGATAATATTTTTTTCCTTGTCTTTGTTGTGAGTGACAATGGAGTTGATGGGGACACTGAGAAGATCAAAGAAAGAAAAGAATGGCCAACTCCAACCTACGTTGAATAGGTATGATGTTTTCATCATCTTTCTAGTTTTTACAGGAGATTTTTGAAAGACTTAATCACACTAGAAGCACCATTGAATGAGTTGACAAAGAATAATGTTCCATTCAAATGGGGAATAACTAAAGATAAGGCCTTCAGTGATCTTAAGGAGAGAATCACCCATGCCCCCTACTTTCAATTCCAGATTTCAGTAAGAAATTTGAAATTTAATGTGATGTAAGAAAAATTGGCCTAGGAGGATTACTAATGCAAGAAGTTAAGTCTATTTCGTTCTTTCGTGAGAAGGTAAATGGCCCAACTCGAAACTATGCTACATTTGATAATGAGTTGTATGCATTGTTTAAAATACTAGAGACATGAAACACTATATTTATCCTAATGAATTTGTTATCCATTCTGCTCACAAGGCACTTAAATACATTAGGATCCAACATAATCTAAACAGGATACATGCTAGATGGATGTAATTCATTGAATCATTTCCATATCTGATCAAGCATTAAAAGGGTAAAGAAAATATTGTGGCTGATTCAATTTCACGTAGATATTCTCTTTTATCCTTGTTGGATTCAAATCTACTTGGTTTTGAATACGGTAAGGATGTATAGGCCACTAATAGTGATTATAGAGAACCTTATAAACATTGTAAACATGGTGTTAGTTAGAAGAAGTTATATTTACATAATCAATTTTATTCCGGATTAATAAGCTTCACATTCCTAGTTGTTCAATCTATTTACTTTTAATGAAGGAGTCACATTTGGGTGGGTTAATGGGACATTTTGGTGTTGAACAAACACTATGTGTTCTTAACGAGCAATTTTATTGGCCTAGGATATATAGAGATGATGATAAATTTGAGGGAAGTGTGTTGTCTTCCATAAATCGAAATCAAAACTGAACCCACACGAACTATACTTTCATCTCTAAATTCCCAACACCCCTAGAGAGGACATATATATGGACATTATTGTGGGGTTACCACAGACCAAGAGGAGGAGAGATTACATTTTTGTTTTTGTGGATCGGTTTTAAAAAATGGAACTTTTTATTCCTTTTCACAAAACTAAGGATGCCACTAACATTGAAACACTTTTCTTTCAAGAAGTAGTCAAACTTCATGGAATTCCCTGGAAGATTGTGTCGGATCGAGACACAAAATTCCTCAACATCTTTTGGAAGACATTATGGAGAAAACATGGAATGAAGTTACTATTTTCCACTAATTTTCATCTGCAAATCGATAGAAAAACTGAGGTGGTGAATCGGACACTATCATCCCTTCTGCGAACCATTATGAAGATGAACATAATGAATTGGGAGGAGTGTCGGTCACTTGTGGAATTTGCATATAACAGGGACAAGAATTACACTACTCAATATTCTCCATTTAAAATTTCTTACAGCTTTAACCCCTTTCCCCTATTGATCTAGTTCCTTTTCCTTTAGAGGAAGAAATTAATATGGATGAAAAAGGGTGTGAAAAATTTATAATGAAAATCCATGAAAAGGGAAAGATAAATATCAAGCGGATATCCCATAATTATATTGATCGTGCAAACAAGGGTCACAAGAAAATGTTGATTGAGCCCAGTGACCTATTCTGGATTCATATGTGAGTGGAATGATTTCTTGAAAAGCGTAAATCAAAACTCATTCCACGTGGTGATGGACCTTTTCGAGTGCTTGAGAATATTAGCAATAATGATTACAAGATATCTTTTCCAGGTGAGTATGGTGTATGTGAAACTTTCAACGTTTCTGATCTTTCACTGTTTTGGGTGTAGAGGATGAAGAGTTGAGGACAACTCCATTTCAAGATGGGGAGGATGATGTGAACCATGTTGAAGGAACAACATTGATTACCCGAGTGGAGGAGTTGGATTTTCAAGGCCTGATGACACGTGGGTGATTAAAGAGGTTGAATGCAATAATGAGTTCCCATCTCTCTTAATTAAATTCCCAATGGATATTTCCATGCCTGGATAGAGAAAATGGGCCTATTATCTCACTTATTCAAGCCCATATATGATGTTTAATGTTTGTCCCACATGGTTGCATGAATTTTAGAATCCTTACCCACATGGAGAATTATAGAATGGAATCTTTGGACACCAATGTCAAATCCAGTGGGCTAGGTACTCAAAGTCAAATATGGTGGTCTATGGATGGAAAGGCATGTACTACTTTTCCAAAAAGTCATTGTTAGACTTTATATTTTTTACTTTATGGGGATAAGGTAGATTTAGCCTTTATGACTTTTGGGTATTAGACCCTTGACTATTGTATCACCCCTTGGATATCAATAGAAATCCCATGGCATTGTATTTTCATTCAATACTGAATTGAGAGCTTATTATATATTTCTCTCTATTGTCTGTGGATTGTCCTAGTTTTTCTCTTCGATCTTGTGCATTCATTCCTTGTAAATATATAAGTTATATTGGTGATCCAAGATCATAAAGCCCCAAGTTGCGTGCATCAACCCATGTTCGGTGTTGTGCGGATTGGCTTTCAAATACCTCCCTTGAGTGTGTTGTCTAATTAGTAGGTCACACTCCTTATAGTGTTGATTTTCATCTTGCTTCCACTATATGTACCCATCTTCCACCAGTTAACCCTGAACCACATCTATCAACTGCCACCCTATGCCGTGAAGATCGGGACACCCCGTGTTTCTCACATTAGAGGGTAGAAATAATATTATAAATTTACCTTAACACCAATAAAAACCATATTGGGTGACGAAATTCGACCCATATAATCTATTTTTCAAAATTTAATATCTTGATGGCCACATTACTTTGAATACGACAAGAATGTAATATATAAAAAGGAATATGACAAAATGTCAAAATATCATATTATAAAATTATATTAATTTTAATTTATTTATTACTTAGAGATAATATAAACTCTATATAGCCTTCGGAAATATAAAATAATTAACTACATCATAAAAATTTATTTATAATTATTAGAGATGAAACCGTCACCTTTAATGATGACACAATAGTGATGTAAAAATTATTTTCTTAAGAGAAGTGTTAAAAAAATTGTTTTAAAAATACTACAAGAAATATCATATGATTTAACTAATGTGATACAAAAAATTATCGTTGAATATTACATGATAGGAGTTTAATGAATATTTTTTTAGAATTTATCTTATTTTTAGATTTTCTAATTCAAATCAATCAATTGTTTCAAAATTCAAGCTAGATATTTTATAATAATAAAAATTTATTATATTTTTGAAACATAATAAAAATAATTAAAAATTAAAAATTGATAATTATAAGATCTAAAATTTCCTAAAATATCCATTTATGGTCAATTAACACCATATAGGTAATTATATATAACCACTAAATATTTATAGTAATGTAACAAAAAATGAAATTAAATAGATGAAATATGAGTCAATTAAAAATCTATCATTTAAGTGGAAAAAATAACTTGTCTTAAATTTATTGGTTGATGAGAATACAACTCTATATCATTTGATATTCGAAATAGGGTCCTTTTGGTGGTTAGGGTAGGTTATGATTTTATTATAAATTATTATTTATGGTGTTTCCAAAAGTAACCCTCACATAAATTATAAAAGGGAACCTCCTCCATCACCTCTTTACTTAATTTTGAGCCTTTAATCTCAACCCTAACCTTACATTTTTCCATTTCAACATCCCTATTTTAATTCAATAGGTTTTCTCATGTTCACAGTCCAACTCTATTTCACTAAGAAGATATTTAGGGGAAGCACGTCAAGGAAGAGGTAATCTCTTCTTCCGATTCCTTAAAACATATTTCTTCTTCAACTTCCCCTTAATTTTTTGTTTCATTTTAATGTAAAATCATCGGTATAAAAAATATACTAATTTTTTATTATAAATATAAAACTACCATATTTCATCTTCTATCCATCATACTAAAAATAAAGTCATCGGTCATGCGTAGGTACGACCTACCGTCTCCACATCGGGGTGTAATCTTCATTTCACTACCACCTTACATGGATGGATATAATGATGGAAGTAATAACTATATATGATTATTATAACATGATAATAATTTTGAAATATCATATACCATCCACATCAATGTCATTCAATAATTTTGGGAATGATACCTTTGATCGTGCATACGTACAACATATCATCTCCACGAGGCGATAAGATTAATTCTACATGAAATTAATTAAACCATAATTATATCAATAAATTGAATGAATAAATATGATATATTTAATAATAATATCATTTTGTAAATGATTTATCTATAATCTTGAAGTGGAACCCGATCTTATACAAAAAATCATGCATAAGAACATAAAACAGTATATATATGAATAACGAGTGAAAATGAAAAGTTATTAACAAAAGAATGATAATATAATCATAAATTATATCTTAAAAACGATTATTATTCTTTATAATGTCAATAGAATTATTTATATCACTATAGTAAATGTTCATTAATGGAATTTGTTCACTATGATGGTCTCATCAATCAGCCATGAATAATATGAAATGATTTTCTATTCTTATGTGTGTATACCACAAAATATAATGTAATATGATATGGATATTGGGATTAAATTTCAATCTTATGATTTATCACACGACATGATATTGTGATCTCTTATATGCATGATATTATTTTCAAATGATATGTTCATTGGATTAGGATGTGATTGAAATTTATGTTGTTTACCCTTACTGAGCATTTGAGATCACACAATCATATGATTCATTTCCCTAGGTCATGATGAAACATATTAAGTAAGATATGTTAAAATATTCATGTTTTGAAGAAATAAGCGAGATAAAATTTGGATGTTTTATGTACCAGTTGATTGTTTTTCCCACTTTCTAGAGATAATAAATGTATACGTCCCTAGAGTAGTTTTTATTATGTTATGTAATAATTATTCTTAAATGTTGAAGCAATATCTATCTGAAATGTATGGGCCGTTATATTTGGTATTAGGGAGAATGAATAGTTAACCTTCGAAATCCAGGATGAGGGAACCTTTGTAAGGACCATAAGTATATTTACATGTATAGGTTATAATCCAATCCTAGAGATTTAGTGATGTTCATTAATAACCTGTGATAAAATCTAAACTGTCCAAAATTGAAATTTTATTCATTAATTATGTGATTTTCCCATTATGATTAATGTTTCTCACACTATGATTCTTTGTTTTAGTAAATAGATGGAACCCAAATGAACTGCGTTAATGATGAATGCGAAGGGAAATGAAATTATTGTCCCTAGATCACCCAAATGTTATGGGAGTGAGAATGAAAAATCATGTATCCATGCTCACACAAATTTCTCAAGATGTAAATCATTTCAGAGTTCCAATCAAGAAAAGGAGGGAGGAAAATTCTGTTGAATCCTTCACGAGTCAATGTCCACCTTCATTCAACTGGTCTTCTGATCCTTTAGTGGCTGAACAATGGATCAAGTACCATTGAAAATATATTTTCTGTTCTATAATGTTTTGAACATGGAAAACTCATCTTAACAGTATATCGTTTTGAAGTTGAAACTGATCAATGGTGGAATGTTATAAATAATATGAGGCAAAGAGGTGAAATTGTGTCCATGGAATGTGATGAGATCAAGAACGTTTTTTTTCAAGAAGTAGTTTCCTGGCATTTTTTAAAAATTATGGAGATATATTTCTTAGAACATAAACAAAAGAATGATTAATTTGTTGGTACCTACCAAGAAAACTTTACAATACATGAAAGGGGCGCTTATGGAATTACTGTCCAACCTGGGTGTAAAATTGATTGAATCTTTATTGGCATAAAAACATATCCCTGAAGGTAATTAGACATAATGAATTTCAATAGCTGTGATGAAATTTTTCAATGTGCTCTCAAGGTTGGGATGGATATAGGACTAACCCATCAGTCCTATGGGTTTGATAAGAAGAGGAAAATGGAAATCAAAGGAAAATAGAAGGCCAAACTGAAAAGAATATGACTTTTCTCTTATACTGAATATGTGGAAGGAAACATGGAGGGAATTTTCTTAATGGGACTAGTAAATGTTTTACGTGTGGAAAAGAATGAAATTGAGCATTTGAATACTGATGTGATGGGAAAAATATGTCTACAGATGTGAAGAAATAAATGGCTACATTAAAAGAACCTCATACGAATCAATATTAGAAGTTCAAGGAAATGGGGCATTATGAAAAGCAATGAAAAAATCCAAGGGTTATTGATGATGATCAACATCAGCAGAACACATAAGGCCAAATAAAAGTGAATGTCACATGCAATCACTATGGGCGACATGGATTACGATAGTGATGTGGTGAAAGGTACACTTACCATCCACTCTAAAGTAGAAAATGTTTTATTTGATTATGAATGCACCACCTATTTTATTTATAAACAATTTCATAATGGTAACATTATATGACCTAAACAATTAGACATTGAGTCAGCTGTGACAACTACTAATGGGAAAATGGTCACATCAAAAGTTTATAATTCGCCTACGATTGATGTTTTTGGGAAAGTGCATCTTAAATTAATTTGTGGTCCTTCTTATAGTAAAATTTTATGTAACTCTTGGCAATGATTTACTTTCTATATATGGATATGAAATCCATTTCCATGGAAGTGAAGTCACATTTCATATTCCTGATCAAATTATGATCATCTATCGATGCAAGGATGAATGTAAACGTCAATTTGAGATTTCTTCAATCATATGGGTATTGATTCCTATAAATGAATGTTATTTATCTCAAAAGTTTGGGGATAAACTCACAATTAATAAAACACCCATTGAATGGGTGTTTGATGATGTATATCCAGAGGAATTTCCAAGACTTCCACCAAATCGGGAAGTTGCAATACTAGAAATATGATCTATAGCAATAGTTTTTGGCAAACCATTTGTATAGTTCACTAATTTGGACCAATAAAAAATGTTTGGCCAAAACCATTGTTATAGGCCACATATAGGACCTATACCAATGGTTTTCCCAAAGCCATTGGCATAGGTCAGTAATTTGGAGCTATACCAATAGTTTTGGGAAACTCTTGGTATAATTCACTAATTTGGACCTATACCAATAGATTCAGTAAAACTGTTGGTATAGGTCCATTATAGAGACCGTATACCAATGTTTTTGGCCAAACCATTGATATAGGTCCCAAAATCAAAGAATCTTTACCAATAGTTCTCAAAACTGTTGGTATAGGTACATGTATTTTTAATGGAATATTCTTATAGTGGAGATTAAATAAATCAAAATTTAAAATACTTATGATAATACCTATATATATTTGTGAAATTATGTTCACAAATGTAATTTATGTTAGTGGTTAGGACGTTCAATCATAAAAGGGAGGTTCTAGGATCTAAACCCATCGAATGATTATTTTCAGAATTATATATACCAACGGTTTTATGGAACCACTGCTATAGATTTTCATATTACATAACCTTTGTTAAGGACCTATCCCCATGGCTTACATACCTACAGCTTTCCAAAACATTGGTATAGGCTATACCAATGATTTGGAGGCATATCCCAGTGGATCCAAACCATTCGTATGGATTATTTTTCCAGTCTTCTTTGTTTATAAATAGAACTCATACCAAAGCTATACCAATTTCAATGACACCATAGTGAATGGAAACAATTGAGTTGAAGGAATTGAAGAAGCAACTCCAACAGAATCATGATAAAGGATTCATACTCACTAGTGAATCTCTTTGGGGAGAACCTGTTCTATTTGTTATGAAGAAGGATGGATTAATTATATTTTTCATTGATTATCAAGAACATAACAAGATAACTATCAAGAACAAATTTCCTCCTCCCCGCATTGATGAATTATGTTTCCTTCTCTGCAGAGATCAATACGTTTCCAAGATTTATCATCATTTTGGATATCATCAATTAGGGGTCAAAATGAGGATATACCGAAGACGAAATTCCATAAAAGATATAGACACTATGAATTTATTGTTTTTCCTTTTGTACTACCTAATTCCCCTGCAAGATTCATGGATATAATGAATTGAGTCTTTAGAGTCTATATTTATCCGTTTGTGGTAGTATTTCAAGACGATATTCTTGTCTATTCAATGAGAATGGAAGAAAATAATGATCACATAATAATTGCATTGAATACATTACTAAAGGATAAGCTTTATGACAAATTTACCAGGTATGAATATTTGTTTCAGAAAGTTTTATTTTTTTGGTCACATAATATCAAGAGAGGGGATATCTATGGATCCAACAAAAAGGAGGTTATTGAAAGATGGTTGAGGCTAAAAATGGAAATTGAGATACAAAGTAATCTTCACTTGGATAGATATCATCATCATTTTATGAATGATTTTTCAGGATAATCTAATCCACATAACATGTTGGCTCAGAATGGAGTTATGTTTTTTTGGACATAAGAACATGAAGAGAATTTCAAAGAACAAAAATTATGGTTTTCTAGTGAACCTGTGATAACACTTCCTTGTAGTTAAGAAAGGTTTGTCATCTACAGTGATGCATACTAGTAGGTGCTGGGATGTGTTCTCATAAAAAAATAACATAACGATAGCTTATACGTCATGGTAGTTGAAAATTAATCAGCAATATTACCCAACTCATGATTTGGAGTTAGCTACGGCAATATTTTCATTAAACATATGGATGCATTATCATTATGTTGAAAGGTTTGATATTTATACTGATCATAAATGTTTAATGTATATTTTCACAAAAAATGAACGTAATATGATTGAATGAAGATGGTAGGAGTTGATTAAATATTTCAACTACATAATATATTACCAGAATGGGAAAGGGAAAAAGGTGGAATATGCTTTGAGTCGGAATTACCAAGATATTTTATCCACGATGAGGATCACAAATGATCCAATAATTAAGGATCCTCATGGGATAGATCTAGATATTTTAATGGAAGGTGAGAAATCAGACCTTTCTAAAATGAATGTTCAACGATATATACAAGTGATGATTATGGAGGCACAGAAGGAAGTTTTAGTGTGTCAAAAGAAGGTGAGAAATGTTCTTGAATTCACACTATATTGTGATGAAATAACTAGGTTAATGAACCGGGTTTGTATTCCTCACATAATAGAATTAAATAACGAGATGTTGGATAAGGCTCATAGTTCATCATTATCTATTAAAATAGGAAGCAAAAAGATGTACAAGGACCTGAAATTGTACTATTGTTGTTATGGGATGAAAAGAGATGTCTTCGAATATGTCTCTAGATGCTTGTTTTGTTTATAAGTTAAGGCTGAGAGACAAAAGTCTAAGTGAATGTTACAACCATTACCCACACCCTAATGGGAATGGAAAAAATAACTATGAAAATTTTCTTCATACATTCCAAAACATCCAAAGGTAATAGTTGTATCTGGTCTATATTTGATCGCCTTATGATGTTGGAAAACATCATTGATATTAGATAATATTTCTCTCTTGATCATCTTGACATGATATATGTAAAGGAAGTGGTAAGATTTCAGGGAGTGAAAATTTTCATTATATCTGATGGGGATCCAAGGTATACGTCGTTGTTCTGGAGAAGTCATGAACGTTCTCTAGAAATAGAGTTATGTTTTAGCACCGCTAAAAATACTCAGAAAGAAATTCAGTCTAAGAGGTCAATTCAAACTCTGGAAGACATGTTGTGATCTTGCTCTATGGATTTCAATGGTGGTTTGGATCAACACCTACCAATGGTAGAATTTTTATGAAATAGTAGCTTTCACTCCAATATTCATATGGTTCCTTATAATTGCCTCTATGAAAGGAAGTTCATAACTCCAACTTACTAGGATTAAGTTGGGGAAGAAGGCTATTAGAACCAAATCTTGTTAATGAAATAGAATAAAAGGAAAGATAGATTCATCAACACAAAAGTGCATCTCAGATTCGAAAAAGTAGTTTTTCTATCAACTGATGAATGGACCTAGAGTTTGAAGTGGGTGTTAAGGTGATTCTACGATTTTCTCCCTAGAATTGTGTAATGAGATTGGGAAACAAGGGAAAGATAATCCCTAGGTGTGTCGGTCCTTTTGAAATTCTAGATCTTGTTTGGAAGGTATCATACCAATCGGGGCTTCCACCGAATCTCTATCATGTTCATGATGACTTCCATGTATCTCTCTTGATAATGCACACACCCAATCATTCACATGTACTCAGCTCTGAAGTCGTATTGTTGGAGTAAGATCTTTTTTATAAAAAACAACCAATAGACATTCTAGATCATAGAAAAAAATTTCTATGATACAAGACCACTCGATTGGATAATGTTTTATATATGAGCCAATAATTTTACAAAAACTAAATGGGATTATAAGGTTAGGATAAATGAGAGGTATCATCATCTGTTTGATTCCATGTGACTTATTTTTAGGGTGAAATTCATTTTAAGGGGGTAGAATGTACCACCGATATGATTTTTATTAATTTTTTTTAAAAATAATTTTTATTATTAAAAAATTGAGTTGCCTGCAATAGTGAGATTAAACAATCTATGAGATTCACATACTATGAAATTGTCTTTGTAGCCTAGCAATAAGGTTAGTGGAAAGAATTATAACTAACTTATGAAAATGTACTGTGAAATCTTTGGCTACAAATTATCTATGAAACAATATAAGTTAAATATTTTTATTATTGAGTCAATTAATATTGGTAATGATATTACTAGTATAGATATGTTATATGCTTAATAAAATATTTTTTTACTCATTCAATGGATATTTTAGTCCTAGGTTCTGAATAAACCCTATTTGTTGTATAAAAACCTACTTTTTAAAAAAGGGAAATGATACAGTTTTGAATAGAAACCCCATTTTAAATTAAGTTGTTAACACAATAATAATTTTCCATGAAAAAATAAACATGTTATTTTAGTACAATATATAAAAATTTACATCGGTTGAATTAATGATATTTTCTAATAACAATCATGTTTTGATGAATCGTAAAAGCACACTAAATTTTAAGTGAAATAAACATTTTTCATCGAGATAATTTTTATGCTAAAATTAAAATATTGAATGTTTTTTAAAAAATAACATATATTTTTATCATTCAGTAAACTATATATATTTATAATTTATTTTACATTGAATTCATATGTAAAAACATTTCAGCCTTTTGTAGTGTTTTAACTTCTAAAAACTTGTTCTCTTATTCTGACTATGGGATTGATTTTAAATTAACTAAGAAAAACTCTATGTTTTTAATTTTTAAAAATGTTCCCCATATTTGGAATCCATAGGTCTAAACAATTTTAATAGAATGATTTTTATTTTTGGGCATTATGAATAGTAACTTTGTTAATTTTTTAAATTACCATGATTAGTGGTAAATAAGGTTATTAATGGTAAAATTAATATTATAAAATTACATTAAGACTTGTAAAAATCCTATTTGATGACTAAATTAGACCCTTATCATAGATTTTTTGAAATTAAATTACTTGATGGACACATATCTATGAATATGATAAGAATGTAATAAAAACAAATGAATGTGACAAAATGACACAATCTTATTTTATAAAAGTATATTAATTTTAATATATGGATTTCTAAGAGTTAATATATACTATATAAATTATCTAAATATATAAAATAATTAAATAATTCATTGAAATTTTAATTATAACTTTTAGGGAAAAAATAATTACTATTAATGATTACACGATAATGAAGTAAAAATTATTTTTTTAATAGAAATGTCAAATTAATATTATTAAATAAAGAATAGAAATATCATATGAACTAATTAATGTGGTACAAAAATATTCCATTTGACTATTACATGTTAGGAGTGTAATGAATAATTAGTTTTGAATTTATCTTCTATATGGATTTTTTTTAAGACAAATAAATTAATAGTGTCAAAATTGACACTATTTATATTTTATTAAAATAACATTTTATAAAATTATTTAAAAATAATAAAAATATTTATAAATTACAAAATGAAAATTTTAATATAAAAAATTTCATTAAATATCCATTTATGGTCAATTAACAATATATAAGTAATTATTTATAACCATTAAATATTTGAAATATTATTATCCCAATTAAAATTAAATAGAATAACTAAGTGTCAATTAATACGATATTGTTTAAATTTACCAAATAATTTTTTTTAAATTTATTGGTTGATAATATTACAACCCTATATCATCTCATATTCTTTATTAGGGCATTTTTGAGGTTTGGGTAGGTTTCTATTTTATTATGAATTATTATTTATATAGTTTCCAAAAGTGACCCACACCACAATTATAAAAGGAACATCCTCCTGCAACACTTCACTTAATTTTGGGTCCTCAGTCATAGACATACCCTGCAAGTTTTCATTCTAAACATCCGTATTTTTATTCTAGTGGTTATATTCATCATCAATGACTAACTCTAGTGCTCTATGAAGTGATTTAGAGGAATCATGTCGAGGAATAAGTAATCTCTTCTTCTAATTCCATCAATCATATTTCTTCTTCTACAACTTATACATTTTTTTGTTTCACTACAAATTAATAAAATAAATATCAATAATATAATCATATGTTATGATAACTATGATACAAAAACATTTCACATTCTATCCATCCTATGAAAAACAAAATAATCGTGCGTATACATACAACTTACCTTCTGCACGCCAAGGTGTAATATGGTTTTCACAACCACCTTAGTTGGATGGTTATAATGATTAAAATAATAACTATATATTATTTTAATAACATGATAATAATTTGTGAATATCAAAAACCTTCCTATTCAATTCCATTTAATAATTTTTTTTGGAATTATGTCATTGCTCGTTCGTACGTAAAACCTACCATCTCCACGATGCAATGAGATTAATTCTACATGATCTTAATTAAACCATGATTATATACATGAACTAAATGATTAAATATGATATATATAATACTAAAAACATTATATAATGGATTTATCTATAATCTGTGAATTGAAAAATTGCCTTATCGATCAAATCTTGCACAAGAACTTATAACAGTTGATATCTAAATAATAAGTGACAAAGAAATGTTACTATCAAACAAATAATATAAATAAACATATATGAAATCATAAAAATTAGTTAGATTCTATAGTATGTCAATAATATTAATTAAATCATTATATATGAGGTTCACATACATATGAAGGATATCGAACCTAAGGTATGGGATTACATTGCAAATCTTGTTTTTATCTGAGATTGTTTTCTCGTAGGAATTTAGTAGGGTATAGTTATCATAAATGTACATGATTCCTAAATAATTATTTCAACATATTCTTTATTTCCCTCTACAATTTTTTAATTTATGTTTTACCCATTGGTAAATTTTTACTAAATGGTATTAATGGAATATTTCTTCATTTTTGGTAATTGGTACATTTTGACATTTCTAGAAAATTTATGAGAAGAATGTTATTTTAATTTGTACAACATGAATAGATTTTTATTCATTAAAAATTAATTATTTCTTTGAAGGTTAACCTACAAAATTACTGGGTTACTTTCACTTAAAATAATTTTTATCTAAAATTGTGTGGCATTTTTGGGAATGAAATAGTTTTTTATGAAGAATGGATATTTTTCTCAGGAATTAATTTCAAGGGTTTTCTCAAAATTCTTTTCCATCTACGATGAAACTTTTTAATTAGGTTCATATTTATATCCATATTAAAACTGTGATTCTATTGTGTGTTTTTAGTAAATCACTTTATTTAATATCAATTATGAAGGAATGATGTTTAAGAAATCTATTTTATTTCATAGTTTATACTATGGGGAATGTTTTTTATGATTTTTTGAACATGTAAGAATGGTTCCATTATGATATGATTGGGACCTAAATCTCCCTCTAATTAATTGGGCGAATATTTATATCTCATGAGATAGAAATGAATGAAATGGTAAGTAAATTTAGTTCAGTAACACAGGGTGGGATCAAGGAGTTAACTTAGTTCAATAATTGACATTGTCTGCTATTATGGACTCAAAAATGGGCTTCGTATAATATAAAAATTATTTTCTATACTTATCTGTGTATGACAAAAAAATTAGTTTGTTATGTTATGAATATTGATATTACATTTCACTTTTATGATTTATGCCTTTATTTTTTATTATTATCTAATATGTACATGACTTGATTTTCAATTGCTTTGTTCTTATGATTATGATATGATTGGAATTTCACATGTTTACATTACTATGAATCTGAGCTCACCCATTTATATGTTTATTTTCCCTAGGACATGAAGAAGGTTATTATGTATGATATTTCAAAAAGAGTCCAATTATGATTAAATATGTTGGAGACAATGTGGATGTTATATGAACCCCTTGTTTATGTTTCCCAGTTTCAGTTTCTATAGATACTAATCCGATACAGTTTTGGTGTGGTTTTGGTTATGTTATGTTAAAAATATTCATAAATTATGATGTAATATCTATTTTTAAATTATGGACTATTATAATGAGGTTACAATGGAGAAAATACCAATCCCAAAACAAGAGGGTCAATGAGAGGAAATCTCATACCCGAAATAAGAGAGTACACGGGAGGACACCCCAATCCCCAAAAAGATGGTAAATGGGAGGAGAAACCATTCCCAAAACATGGGGGTATATGAGAGGATACCTCATTCTTGAATCATGTACAAGGGTCTTAGACTAATCTTATAATGTTATAAAGGTCTTGGTAGCTATCCTAGACACAACATTTTCTATTTTTATGTGCATTCCAAAGGTCCATGACTTATTCTTGTGTTATGATTTCATGGTATAAAATCATAATTATAATACGATCTATTTCTTATGACCTAGAAATAATTATTTTTTATATCTTTGATTCAGTGAATGATATTAAAATTTTATGCTCTAGTTCCATATAATTGTTTTCATGTTATGAATATGCATTTCATTGATAAACTTTGTTGAGCATTTGAGATCAAACCTTTATTATGTTTCCATTCACCATGTTATGAAGAATGGATTTAGGTAGATGTAAAAAATGCGAAGTGCATTATTGGAGATGTTGAAGATCATTCTCAAGGATAGAAGTTTCAATTTCCCTGTATCCAAATACCCTATACTGTTATGGTCATCATGCATGTATTTTTTAATGTAAAATATTATTATAAAATGATGTATTATCCATGTGTGTTAAGCTTGGTTATCTATAGTTGGTATCAATGGAAAGTATTATTCATCATTTGGACAGTAGGATGAAAAAACATTAGTGATATCTGTAGGTATATTTTTAATGATATTTCTAGGTATGTCTCAAAGGATAAGTATATGGTTGTGTTGATGTTTAAAAAATTTCATATTTTTTTTGTGAAATATGGAGTTAGTGGTTTCCAAGTTATAAATCACATTATGGGTATTAAATATGGATGTGGCTATGGAACATACTGAGTTAGGTGTAACAACTCCCACAAGATGATTCAGGTGGGACTCTTGACACTCATGTACACGACAGTGGGCCGTGTTGCACAACTAGATTGACACTCCAATGAGATAGAGTAAAACATTGGATAACCTAGGATAAAGATAAGGTTTCATAGATTAAATAAGAATTCTCTATGATTTAGGCACCATATATTTAGTATTTAATGATATATATTTTATCCCAATATGATAAATGATTATCACACTATGTAGTCTAGTTTTAGTCAATAGATTAAAATCCAAGGAACATGGTTCAAATTTAATGTTTCATATATAAAATTAATGGGAATTATGAGGATCTATTTCCCATTTTTAAAAATAATAAAGAGAATCCAGAAGCTATTAAGAGTATTGGTTATACTTATAATGATAAAGTGACCTGAAATGATAAGTGAAAGGTATGTGATTCTCTTCCAATATTATTTAAATTTAGCATAAGAAGATGATTAGATTGAGGTTGAGGAACATTAAAACATGATTTATAATTAATATTCAATAAGAGAGGTATTAAGGAATATGTTGATGAGGACAGATAAATGGTTTCTTAATAAAGGAATGTGAATGAATTATTTATCTGAACTCAAATATTATGTCATATGAATCATGAAATAAATGATAATTTTTTGTATAAGTTTACATTATGGATCATAAGGTAAATTTTGGATGGTGATAATGACAAAGAAAACTGAGTTCATGGAAAAGTGATATTTCAATTATGTGAATGTAACTCGTAATTAAATCCTGGAATTGGGATTTTGATATATATTTTTAACTAATGTAGGGATAAAAAATATCATATTGTGGGTAATTTTTTATATATTGAATCATTAAAGAAGGGGGATATATTTATTTTCAAGGAATATAAATCAAATCTCCAGTACATGGGGCCTTGTATGAATTTTTAATGAATTGGAGTTATGGGTAACCATTTGATAATGTCACCCAACAACCATAAAGTGCATAATGTATTACATATATCATTATTGAGGATGTGTATACATGAACCATCACATATAATATCTTCTGATGAAATGGAATGGGAGCCTGATGTAACCTATTCTGATGATCATATTGAGACTTGACAACAAGAATTACATAATGGGATGAATCGACTTGTAAATATATCACAATGAAATAAAATTATAGAAGAGGTTACATGGTAACTTAAATAAACTATGATTAATAAATACCCACCTTTTTAATATGAAAAATTCTACAAATTCATTGACAGATTTTTCATGGGTGATGAATGTACAACTGGGCATCAATAATAATATGAATGATTTTTGTTCTAATGAAACTACAACATAATAGACACATATTTATTCAATAATATAATTAAAATATAAATTCCCTAATTTTATAATTTTAAGTAATTAAATTAATCTCATTTTCTAATTTATCATGTAAAATTTAACTTCAGGTTTTATTTTAATTTTTTTTGAAATAGATGTTTTTTGGATGAAAAGTGAAAAATATGGATTTTACTATTGTGTACCATGTATGATTTTTTTGTTATGATAATTAATTGAATGTTTTTGAAAACATTTAATTGAATAATTAAAAAAGTATTATTTTTATAATATATTTCAAAATATAATTTTTGAGTTGTTAATATATGGTTAAGATTTTAAAATTCGATGTAAATTTTATATTAAAAAGAAAACTATTTTTGATTATTATATTTTATAAATGTATTCACATGAATAATTTTATATTAGTTTTATTTTATTTTAAAATATGTATCATTTAATTTAATCAAAATAATGTTATTTTAATCAATATTATACCTGAATTTAGTAAACAATAATTTTTATTGTTAAAAGATTTTTTTTTTCCAAAAACTATTTTTCCTTGAATTTTGTAAACTTATATTCAATGTTTTTAAAAACAGTTCTTGTCATTGAGTTTTTTGAAATTGATTAAATATTTGTAATAATCATAATTAATATAGGGTGTTGTAGTCATAATGATTTTCATCCATGATTAATATTAAACAAGGTAAACAATTATCACTATGGTAAGGGTTAAAAAGGATTAACGATTGGGTTAAACTAAAGAAATGAGGTTTAAAATAAACTATATAATATTATAAATAACATTTTATGAATGTTTTTTGAAAATATATAATCTCATATTCTAAATTTATCCCCCTATTTCCCTCTTTTTAATGAGAGTGACTTTATTATATTTTTATTTTCTTTATATTTACATGTTTTCCATCCTTAAAACATAATAATAACCCCTAATCATATCTATTATATGTTCCCTTTGAGCCACCTATATCATCCATTACCCGATAAAATAACATCCAAAATTTCATTTTTTATAACTGGTAGTTTTTTTAATCTGAAAAGACCACTTCGAAAATGGTTAAAGTGAATGACAAAGGAGGTTACCAAAATTGGACTTATATGTTTTTCTGAGCTTCTTCATGTTCCCATCATCTTGAAACTCATTCAAATATAAAGTAATCATTTTAAAATAATTATATTGGTACAATTGCTATAAAATTCAGTTTTTATGCTAATGTTACACCCATTTACATTCTCATTTACATCATATCAAAAATGAATGCCTCGCTCGTTCATACACACAAATTACCAAATCCACATAGTGGTGTATTTAATTTTTCACTGGAATTTCATTTGGATTATTTTAAAGATATAATTAATCAGTATATATGATGCAGATGACATATTTGGATTTTGGAAATATAAAATATCATCTTTCTCCGTACCCTTCCACCATTATTATAGTGATAACATCGCTAATTCTTGTGTGTGGACATCCATCTCCACAAAGCGGCATGATTCAAATTTCTGTTAAAAAAATTTATTGATGAGTATAAAATTTTATTCAATTGATTAATATGATATTTATTAAATTATTATAAATATTGAGATTACGGAACTATTTCATAACTCTTTTAACCATGACAAATAAACTAAAGTAAATTTTAAGAAATTTATCGAACAATCATAATTGATTGATGTAAGAAAGTAATATTTATTGAATGCATGAATATTAATTAAAAACGATAATTAATAATATAATATAGTTTATATCAATTCATCAAACAATATTTAATGTATTTGTATTGATTATTTAGTTTGATATAATGTTCTTTACTAAGAATAAATCGAATGTAAGTGTTTTTCTTCTTGATTTTAAGGGGTCCGGATTCAAAATAATATTTATATTATATATCTATTAAATGTTGATATTATCTATAATGTTCTAGGAATTTTAGTAAATATTATCTAAAGATTTTTTAAATTAATTTTCTACATCAATTATCTTTTTTATATAGTTTTATAATTGGTGATTTTTATTATTTTCTAAATGGTTTTTATTGACATTATTGAAAAGTTTGAATGGAATTTTTTTATGACATATACGATGTAAGTATATTTTTCTAATACAATTAATGTTATTATAGATTTCAATTTATCTTTTATTTTACATTTTTTTGAAGAAAAAACTAATTTCATTATGTCCTTAATATTTTAGTTTTTAAAGTAAAATTAAACGACCTTATTTCATGAAGTGTTGAATAGAATTTTTCAATTTATTAGTAAAATACTTTTAACAAAAAAAAATTATGAATGACTGAAGGAAATTCCTTTTAATGTATTTAATACCATTTTACTCTCTAATTACCAAAATATTTCCCATTATTTCAAGCCATCATTTCAAATGAATCTATGGTCTTATATCATCCATGATTGGTTTATGGATTGTAAATTGGTTTTTGATCAATAAGTTTATTTTGTTAATGTTCCATATTACTCTCCATTATTCATTGGAAATCATTTTTCTTCTTCATGTCCACATTTTCATAATAATGGATATATTCAATATTTGTTCTACTACTCAGATATTGTATAAATCGTAAAATATTTAAATAAACAATGTTAGTGGAAGGAAGCTTACTAAGAAGGTTATTTTTAGTTATTGGGGAAATAATGATGTTATGTATTATTGATTCAATATGAATATTTATTTATTTATATTCCACACTTATTATCTATTATATTTCTGATTTCATATATGAGGAATGCACTATAAATATCTAAGTGATCGGTGGGGCTAGTTATACATTGTCCCATAATGCATTGATAGGTATCATGAAATAAATGGATGGCTAATTTGTTGTGTATTTTGCATATAACTAACCATTTATTAAAATTTCATAGAATAAGGATTTGACTGTATGGATCATGATGGATTTGGATGCAGATTTAATGGTATGGTCATGATGTATTCCATTTTTTCATTCCTAAATTATGATTTCAGTTATTATTACCCATGTGATTATCCTGGTGATATTTTATGTGGACACATTTTGAATATATAATCATTGAGTTGTTAGATAATATATTTATGATCACATATCACATATTCATAATGCTTTATCTATTCATAATATATTCTATTAAAAATTTTCCATTAATAAGATTTAGAAATAAAAAATAATTATTTTATATCATTTTGAAATATTATGATGAGGGAATCATTAACATATATTCAGATGTGGATTAATGTTATTCAGACTTTGTTTTATAATGAAAAAATAAATTACTAAATTCATGCATATGTCTAGACTAACCAAACTTATTAACCGATTAAACATTCATGTTTTGTTCCCTTGAATCGTTTAATAATATAATAAAATAATGACCAAATCTATGTTACAATATTCAATGTAGTTAAACATTATATTACCACCAACATAGCTTTAACTATAGTGCATAATTCTATGATACTTGGAGTGTTCTTGGTAATTTTTCTGAAACTGTTTGACAAATCATTCCAATTAGAAATTCCATGTTTCAAATGGTATATACTAAATTCTATATATCATTCACATTAATTTTTTCCTTGGAATTTATGAATAAATATCGAGTGAATATTCTAGAGATTATATTGTTGGGGTTGGTTTGAGGATTGTTGTCCTTGCTACACCCTATACTGGTATTGTTGGTTTGGTTGGTACTGCGGAGCTCTAAGAAGTGGAATGTTATGTAATGTTCTATGGTCTTATTATTATGGTGGATACCCCGATAGTAATTACTACCATGGAAAATTATGTGTAGGTTGTTCATATTGTTTGAAGCATCGATTGATTAGCTATAGAAGATTACACATGTCTAAGATAATATAAATTTTTAGAAACCTTTTTTACCCTCAATTTTGACTCTCACAGTTTCAACTTTAGGGTTGATACTCTTCCAATACCACTACAAATTCATGAAAACTATAGATACCTCCACATATTATTCAAGATAGAATTACAATTATATGTGTTAGTGTTGGTGTTTTTTGGCGTGTAATTGAATGATATCTAATTTCTTAATTATTACATGGTGTGTTGTTGTATTAATATCATCCAAAATTTCCTAAATGGTTTTGGGTGAACATTTAGAGAATAAATTTGGATTAAATATCATCAAAATTATCTCTAACAACCATTGGTTTCTTCATAAATATTCCTTCATCAGCTGAGGCATCCACCATGAATCTTATTGTAGGTTATAGTCTTTAGTATAATGACTACATACTTAGTCTATTGTGGTGTAATTTACATAGTTCCTAGAATATATCCCATGCCTCACAAGTATATTCAACATCTATAATAGGTAAATTATTAATATCAAATCTAATAATTCATGTATTATATGCTAGAAAATATTTATCAAGGAATTTAGTGGCTTTTTCATCCAATGTCGAGATTGATTATGATGGTTTGGTTTTCATCGAATCCTTGGATTTATCTCATCTCATGAATGGTAATACCCTTATTTTAAACATGTTTTACATCACCC
This sequence comes from Viscum album, assembly GCA_963277665.1. NCBI lineage: Eukaryota > Viridiplantae > Streptophyta > Magnoliopsida > Santalales > Viscaceae > Viscum > Viscum album. Next base: position 30,548,987 of record OY728167.1, read on the forward strand.
CTTGTGGTTTAAAGGTGTCATGTACCTCTACGAAATTGGAGATATGTGGGGAAGGTCATAGCTCATATTTCCATTAAAAATGACCATGTTTTGGATCTTATGAATTAAGAACCGAATGATTTTCAAATATTTTTCATGAATGAGAGGGATCAAAATTCATGGTGCCTCACCCTTAATGGATGAAATCCCATAGTATATAATAGTGTGATCTAGATGTAGTGTTTGTGATTCATTCAGTTATTCCTCATATGAATGAAGGAAATTAAGAGAATATGGGGAAATGGGGTTGTGTTTTTTAGACCTGGTGAAATGAAGATTTTTAGATAGGAATATCTTGAAATTAGGATTTTATTTTAGTGGTTTTCAGGAGAAAAAACTCCAAATTTTTTTCATATAATCCCATTTCATATACTAGAAATTGTGTATTAAAAAGGAAACAAACCACATATTTTGAAAATTATGTAAAAGGAAAATGGAAATGATGAAGAAAAAAGGTGAATTAGTACAATGTAAAAACATTTAATGTCAGTGTTAGTCCTCAATAATGGAATAAATAAACAATAATTCCCTAGAAACATCATTTCATTCCCATGCTTGATACTGATTTATAAGTTAGAAGTATATTTTTTGATAATATAATAAATATAAATTTACATTTAGTAAATGTCCAAGATCATCCCATTAGGAGGTTAATGTTTTGATAATGGGGAGATTTCTTCCATGATTCTGAAGCATTTCAATTTATTGGATCATGAAATAAATACTAATTTATTGATTTTAAATCAATTGAATAAGGAGGTATTACAAGTCAATTTGAGGGGATATATTCATAAGAATTCATTACATTAATCTAAGAAAGAATCTAACTATAGGGATATAATTTTATCAAAATCCTACCATGTTCATTTAGTCAAATCATTTGATTCTTCAAAAATAATTATACATTTATTGGAATATCAATATTCACTAATTCAGACACATTTTATTCAACTCTTAATGTGGAATACAATAACATTTATTTATAATGAATTATTTATCTCAACTATATTGGTTTTCCACTAATATTTTTTACTTGATCAGGATCATAAAAAATGACATGATTTAATTATGTGATAATACAATTTTTATTTAACTAGAATTCTAATTTTCTGATTAAAAATCCGTTGAAGCTCTATCCCCCTACTCTTGACCACTCACCAATTATAGATTCTATCTAGGCATAATATAAATTATATCATCATATGGGGAGAAGAACTAAGAATGGAATAATTCAAAGAATGGATGGAATAAAATGGAATACAATTAAAATTAAATAAATTATCATGAAATGGGGATATCATATAAAATGGAGAAATTAATTTGGAATAAAACTAATTTTTTAATGATTCTAATGTTCCAGAAAACCATAAAACCCCATAAAAATAATTAGAAGTGAAAACCATTGTATAATTTCTCAATATTTTAAAATTTTTATTAGAATACAAATAAATAGGAATACCTTATTAATGATTTCAAAAGTTAACCATGACGTGAATGTTCTTGATATTCCACCATTTCCCTTTAGTTGGAGGTGTCATTATCACACCCCGTCCTCGGGGTCTGTGCAGTGACTACCCCAAGCTCGCCTTCCATAGGCCAGGGGCTGGCGACTAGCACCAAAGGCGTAATCCCGATAAAAAAGGAAGGTATTCCCTTTTAAACTGTATCACACACACACACACACAGTATGAACACAATAAGTAGAGGCAACGCGTACTAAAATAAAAAAGTAAGGGGGTGCTAAATGTATGTCGCCCAATATAAAAAACCAACTGAACAACTAGTATTAGTAAAAAGGTAAAACTAATCCGGGAGATTCCTCTACGGAATCCTACTATAAGGGTAGGTATAGAACTCGAAAAACTTTTCCTTGAGGTATGTCCCATCTTGTTCAGCTCCGAGCAGCCTCCCGTCTGTCACCCTCAGCCTCGATCACTACTATCCGTCGTTTGTAGAGAACACAACAAGATGCAGGCGAAGCCCGTGCAGGGGTGAGTATAACAATGCTCAGTAGGGGACCTCGAAACCCTCGAAGGTCATCCAGAATCAACTAAAGACAAACCATAGAAGAAATATAGAATCACAAAGTATCAACCAATCATTCATAGGTATATGCCCATATATATACCTATGTTATCAATCACAGTCTGGCTCCATCTCTCAAGCCCATGCACAACCCATTCCGAAAAGGAAGTAAAGTCGATCACCACGATGATAATGGTTGATAGACATGACTCATCTCACACAGGTATACATATTTTGAAGAGTGATAGAGATGACCAGATGTAGTCACCGATTAATCTAAGCTGTCAGACCCACAGAGGATACAAGACTAGATATGTTGTCGGACCCCCACAAGATACAAGAAAAGATATCCTATCGGACCTACACAGGATACAGGAACATACATCAGAACTATCGGACCGATGGAGGATCCGGGTATAGTAGTCATCGATGTCGAACCCATGGAGTATTTTGGTACACTAGTCATTGTTGTCGAACCCACAGAGGATTCGGGTACCGTAGCGTCACAACCAGCTCTAGGGTTCCCACACACATCACGCTCAATTCCGGGAGGGTCCGCTGATCTAGCCAAGTGTCAATAAATCAAATATCACTATGTTCCGATTTGATATATCCCATAGTTCCATATCATCATATGGAACTCAACGTGATTGATAGCGCATTAGTCGGACGCCCGGTCTGAGAGTTATTGGTATTTCCGTTCCAGGGGCCCGGTTGGATTTTATGTCAGATCCAACCTAGACGTTTTCCAAATTTGTCCAAAACTCATTGATATTATCACAAAATGACAGCCTCATCATGAGGGTCCTAGTGCGGCAGATGGCGCGTCAATCGGATGCACGGTCTAGGAGATATCCACATTTAAGTGAAGACGAGCACAACCCGTCAAGCCCAGTGGGCTGGCGGGTCAGCCCGACCTGGCTCGGCGGGTCCATCCCAGCTGGGGGTTGGCCTGGCCCAGTGGGGCGCGGCCCACTTGTGGGCCAGGCCTGCGCTACGGGCCGGTCCGGTTCGGCCAGTGGCTGGAAGCGGCGCTGCCTCCTCCTCTGCTCGGCCGGTCGTAACCTACCGGTTCGGCCTGACGCACGCGGCCCACACATTAGGGTGAGGTTCATCCCACCCGGCACCTACGGGCGTCGTGGTTCTCCGGTCCAGCCGGCATGCGGCTGGCTAGTTCGCCCACCTGAGCGGCCAGCGGATGTGGGCTTCGTCCTCCTCCACGCGGCGTCTGCAGGCACCACAGTTCTCCAGCCTGGTCGGCAAGTGGGCGACATGTTCTTCCAACTGAGCAACCTGAATATGTGGGTTGTGGTCTCCCTCCACGCAGCTCATTCATTCACTGTGGCTCCCTGACACTGACTAGAAGGATCGGCCGGCTGGTTTCCCCACGGACCGGGTGGCCCGAGCTGCTGCATGTCCCTTCACAATGTCGGTGTGCGGCCGCCGCTATTGCAGCCTCCTCTGGTTGCCAACGTCGCCGCCTCTTCTGTCTATCGTGGCCCGCATGGCAGTGACACCCTTTCATCTGTATCAGTTCTTCTTCAGCACGGTGTGATGGAAATGAACCCTTTCGACCCCGCCTCCGACGAAAAGACAATGAAAAAAACAACAAAATGGGGGAGGTTCAGACCATGTTAATGCTATCTGAACACTACTCGTTTTGTTGCTAACATTCGGCATCAAGAGAACGACACATGATGAGGAAAGAAGAGTATAAATCATACGTTAAAACAATCCAATTTCCCCTACCTCATATTTATTGTTGTACATTGACGTGTCACGGAAGACGGACATCACGGAAGACAGACGTCATTACATCAACGTCGGACGGAGTAGAGCTTGGTGAATTTGAGTCGAGACAACACCCTCGGTGTACTTTGTGGGTGGTAGTGCTTCCCTTCAATACATCCGTTGAAGAAGAAAGAATATGTTGTTTCACGTTCTTTAGAGATGTGGAGAGTTCTTCGTCGAGAGGATGGTGGTCTTCCAAAAGTCCTCCCATGCTCTCCAATGATTATGCCAACCCAAAATAAAAGATTATATTCACTTATTTTAATTTTTTCATAATGAATTGAAAATAATTAAAACACTCAAATTAATTAATTAAGCCATTAATTAGTTTTTCTGTCACCATTAAGGGGAATTCCTAGAGTTTCCCCTAATAATTCGGAGCTCAAGGAGTTCAATAGGGGGTTTAAGGGGGTTGAGCTCTTGTGGGCCCCACCACATAATATCCTCCCATGGGAGGTTATGTGGGGGTGGTCCCCACCTCCAACTTACTTTTGGAGGATCAAACCACCACCTACATAAATATATGTTAGTAATTTTTTTATTTAATTTTTTTAGAGAACCCCCAAAATTAACATCCACTCTCGACAAAACGGAACTACAGTAAAGGTCTCCTTATGAGAATACCGATGTTGCGATTTCATCGGTGTCCTTAGATTTCAATTACGAGCACCAGTTCAAAAGATATAAAATCTTATAGGTACATTTACTGAACGTACCTGAAGAAAACTTTAGAAATTGATTCTGGGCACACCGGACCTCGGAATCAAGCGCTGTCAGAAACTACAGACTCATAAAATTCAAATGTATTTAAGAAAACATTTTACACTGGATTTCCAGGTCTTTAAATCTTCCCTACCTCAGGGATTTACGTCCCCATAAACTAGTACACAAACTAGGGAAACAAATGGGGGTACTGAGCATGCATCTGAGCATCCCGCTCCCATGTACTATCTTGGAGGTTCCCGTTCTACCAGTGAATGCGCACTAGAGGAATCGTCTGTCCACATAGGACATGCTCCTATAAATTCTCAATCTCCACTAGAACCACCGTAAATGTCTCCCCATCATCGATATCCAGCTTCCCGTGGACTATGATGTGGGATGGGTCGTTCACATATCTCCTCAGCTGAGATATGTGGAATACGTCGGGCACTCGGTGCAACTGAGGTGGAAGAGCCAGGTGGTAAGCCACCTCGCCTACTCTACTGGGGACCTGGAAAGGTTTAATGAATCATGGAGATAACATTCCACCTCAGCCAAATCTCTTTATACCTCATGAAGGTGAGACCGTAGAAATATGTGGTCTCCATCCTCGAACTCCTCTGGTCACGGTCTCCTATCAGCACTGGACATCTGCCTACTCTGTGAAGTCTTCATCCTCTCCTGGTTGATATACACCTTCTCTGTCGTAGCTTGCACCATCTCTGGTCCTACAAGTGCTGACTCCCCTGGGTAAGTCCAACATAGAGGCGATCTACATGGTCGCCCGTAAAGTGCCTCATAAGGTTCCATCCCAATGGTAGAGTGGTAGCTGTGGTTATATGCAAACTCTACCAAGGATAAGTGATCCTCGCAGTTGAGACGAAAGTCAAGGATGCATGCACGGATCATGTCCTCGAGAGTCTGAATGGTCCTCTTAGTCTGTCCATCCATCCGAGGATGGAAGGCGGTGCTCAGGTGAAGCTTCAGCCCAAAAGATTTTGGCACCCCATTCCATAGTTGGGGTGTTAAACAGGCATCCCGATCAGAGATGATCATCGATGACACACCATGAAGCCGTACAAACTCCTGTATATAGAGGCATCCCAATATCTCTACCGAGCCATGCTCTATGATTGGTAGGAAGTGGGAAAACATGGTCAGTCCTTCGACAATAACCTAGATAGGGTCATGTCCTCTGGTTGTACGTGGAAGTCCCGTCACAAAATCCATGGATATCCCGTCCCACTTCCACTCTGGGACCTCTAAGGTCTGATCCAAGCCTACTCTAACCTGGTGATCTTCCTTCACTTGCGGAAAAGTGAGGAATCCCGAGAAAAACATTACTACCACCTTCTTCATACATGGAAACTAGTGCTGTCGTATGAGGTACTAATACATATTATCCAATCCTGGATGTACCGGTAGACGGGAAGTTTGAAAATCCCTCAACACCTCCTTCTGTAGTGAAACTGGTAACATGATACATCCTATGAAGAGGATACATTCTCCCCACCTTCAAAAAACCCATCTGGTGCCTGCCCATGAGGATATCTGTCCACGTCGCGTCTCATAGTCAATGTTCCCATGTAGTGCCACTCTGACTCACTGAAGAAGTTGATGAGTGACCGTGAAAGTCTGAAGAAAGCCTGCTCCATCTCTATCCACAAAATTTGTCTGCACCTCAGCCAGCTGCTATATCTCCTCTCCTAGATGTTGTATGCCTGATATCCTGTTGAGAACATCTGCTACAATGTTCCCCTTTCTTGGAGTATAGACTATCTCGAAGTCACAGTTCTAAAGGAACTCAATCTTTCGTCGTTGTCTCAGGTTCAGGTCCTTCCGCGAGAAGATGTACCTGAGACTAGTGGTCAGAGTAGACTATAAAATTCTCTCCCATCAGATAGTAAAACTACATCTTCATGGTTAAGACCACTGTTTCTAACTCCATGTCATGGGTAGTTTAGTTCTTCTCATGTTGTATCAACTTTTGTGATCCATACGTGATCACTGCTCCCTCCTGCATGAGGACACACCCGAGTCCAGTACCTGATGCATCGCAGTAAACTACATACCCTACACCCTCCTCTGGTAGCCTCAAGATGGGCGCACTGGTCAACCTCTACCTCAGATCCTAAATGATCTTCTGGCATCTATCTGACCAAACAAAGGGTTCCCCCTTCTTCGTCATTGTTGAAAGCGGTGCTGCAACTCTGGAAAAGTCTGTCACAAATCTCTGATTGTACACAGCCAGTCCCAGAAAACTCCGCACCTCCATCACACTCATGGGTGTCTCCCAAGAAAGTACTGGGTTGATATTCTCTAGATCCACTACAACTCCAACCTCTGAGATGACATGTCCTAAGAAATGAAACAATCCTATCTAGAACTGGAACATAGAGAGCATACCATAAAGCTAGTGCTCTCGGAGTGTGTCCAGTACTTCCTGCAAATGGTAGGCATGGTCCTCCTTAGTAGACGAGTAGATCAGTATGTCGTTGATGAAGAATATGTCAATGAGATCGAGGTAATGTTTAATGATCATGTTCATGAGTCTCATGAACACTACTGGTGTTTTGGTTACGCCGAAGGGAACACCCAGGAACTAGTAGTTGCATACGGAAACCTGAAGCTCGTTTTCTATACATCCTCGTCTCGAACACTGAGCTGGTGATAGCCTGACATGAGGTCTATCTCTGAGAACCATCGTGATCCCTAGAGATGATCAAGGAGGCCTTCAATTACCAGGAGTGGGTACTTGTTCTTCACAATCACCTGATTTAGGTGACAGTAGTTGACACACAGTCGCATCCTCCCATCCGCCTTCTTGGTGAATAAAATTGAAGATGCCCAGGGTGAAACACTAGGTCAGTGAAATCCCTTCTCCTGCAAGTCCTCCAGCTGTACCTACATCTCACGAAGATCGGCCGGAGCCATCCGTTATGATGGAGTAGATATCACTGCCGTCCCAGGGTATAGTTCAATGTAAAAGTCTACCTATCTGCGAGGAGGTAGTCCTGGAACATCTTCAGGGAAAATATCCACGTACTGATCCACCACAACAGGAAAACACAGACTCCACACATCAACCGCTTCGAGGATGATACTAGATAACTGATGTGTGATCGGCTGCCCCCTCCTTTGCATAAGTCCATCCTTCACTACATAGGATCTCTTCTCACCGGTGAAGATGAACCTGGTCCCATCCATTCAGATAAACCACACATTGCACCTAATACAGTAAATATGAGCATGAACTTTGGATAAACAGTCCATACCCAAGATGATGTCGTAAGGCATCAATGCCACTACAATAATATCCCAGCCGAAGATCTCACCTCCTAGAGTAAGCTCACACTACCGGAACCAGTGCGTAATCATCGAGTCTGCTCCCGACGGAATCTCCGAGCTCCGAATGAGGGAAGTGGAAATAAAATAATGACTCACACCTGGGTATACATGTACTGCAGTAATGGTGAAGTAGACACAGATAGTAAATTGAATCATCTCAAGTGCATCGTGGTCATAGGCCTCGAATTCCTGGAGCTGATCCCACTTCTGTCCCCCAGCTCCCTATAGTCGGGGTGGACCACCTGGTGGTGGTGGTGGTAGAGACTCGAATCGCCATCCACCACCCACTGCTCAGCAAGCTCATCTACCACGTCTCTCTTCTCACAGCGGACCACCATGGTCGATCCTATACCTCTTCCTGGGAGGTCCCTATATTGTATACTACTCATATGCATGGAGGGTCGGTTAGTCATGAGCCATGTGGCCCTGTCCGTCGCATGCATTGCACTGCCTTCTCCTCGTATAGCTGGCTCAGCCTCGTCTTCTCCGCACAATTGAACATGTATCCTGGGGTCGCCCACCTGATTCCCTGGTCTGCTTGGACCTCTGTGTCATCTTTCTATCGCCGGCAGCAGAAGACTCCCTTACGTGTCACCCTGTGGTAGGTCTCGCCGCTGCTAACTGCTCAGTGAGAAAACTCTCCACAAAAAGGGCTCGCTCCAGCACCCCCACCTGCGTCGAGATGCTGATGGGAATCATCAATTCCCTTATCTCATGCATGATCCCCTACTCAAAGGTCTGGGCCCTAAAGAATGGGTCCCGTACCATATCCATTGAGTAGCGTGAGAGGTCAGTGAACCTTGATGAGTATGGAGCTATTGTCATGATTCCATGCTGTAGATGAAGTAACTCCTGCATCCGCATCACACGATGGGTGGCTGGAACAAACTCTCAGCGAAAGAGACTCTCAAAGTCTATCCAGAGTAATGATGCCTCGTCATGCACCTGGAGCATCAGGATCCACCATCTGCCTACTGCTGCATGCAAGAGAAATGCGGAAAGGATCACCATGAAGTTGGTTGGTGTCCCTACCAATCTGAAAACTCTCACGACATCCTCCAGAAAATCCTCAGCTGCCTGTGGTTCCATCTCTCCCCAGAACCTTGGCGGCCTCTGGTACTGGAACTTGTGAAATGAACTCAGGCAGTGTGCACTCTCTGCTACTGGAGCTGGTGGTATCCGTGGCCTAGTGGGTAGTGCTATCACTGGTACCTTGGCTGTGATGTGGCCCTGAACTGAGGCCTCATCGCTCGGTGGGCTACCATCTCGTATGAAACATGGAACCATCGCTGGCTTCCATCATTGGGCCATCCTGAAAAGAAACATGTTCACTATGGTTTAAACAATATAGCAGGGTGAGACGACACAAAGTAATCACGGTGAAAACTTTTTCAAAGGAAACACACATGCAATCAGTATTTTCCTTCACTGAGTTGGAAATCAGAGTTCAGAGTCCTAGTGTATGGATCTGTTGGCCGCCGCACCAACACTGGTTTCCCTAAATTGATAACCACAACCAAAAATCATAACACTACTATTGTTAAAATAATCAGAGTCCATGTTATGAAGTATAACTGACTCCTCGTATACCAATTTGACATGACCCATCCTCGGGGCCCGTGTCGTGACTACCCCAAGCCCACCCTCCATAAGCTAGGGGCCGGTGACTAGCTCCAAAGGTTTAATCCTGATAAAAAGGTAAGGCATCACCTTTTAACCTATATCACACACTGAATATGAAGACAAGCATTAGAGTCAACAAGTACTAAAATAGGAAAGTATGGTTTGCTGAAAGTAAGGGGGCTAGTTTTAAAACCCAACTGAACAAAAAGTACAAGTAAAAAGGGAAAAAAACTCCTGGATCATTTTCCGGGTAATCGTACCTTAAGGGTAGGTACAAGACTTGAAAAACTCATCCCTGTGGTACAACCTATATAGATCTGATCTGAGTAGCCTCCCCTCCGTCACACTCAGCATCGATCACTATTGTCCGTCGTCTGCACAGAACACAACAAGATGCGGGCGAAGCCCATGCAGGGGCGAGTATAACAATACTCAGTAGGGGACCCTGAGACCCACGAAGGTCTCCCAGAATCCACCAAGGATAATCCAAAGAAGAATGATACAATCACTATGTAACAACCAATCCTACTTAGGTATATTACCAAACATAACCTATGTTATCAATCACGGTCTAGCTCCAAATCTCGAGCCCATGCACAACCCATTCCACAAAGGAAGAAATGTCGATCACCATGATGATAAAGGTTGAAAGAAATGACTCAGATCAAACAGGTATACATCTTTCATTGAGTGATAGGGATGATCAGATGAAGTCACTGATTTGTCTAATCTATCAGACCTAGAAATGATAAAGGACCAGCTAATTTATCGGACCCACACAGGATACAGGACCGACTATTCTATCGTGTCCACACAGGATACATGAATAGAAGTCAAAACTATCAAACCCACGGAGGATCCTAGTACAGAAGTTGTCGATGTAAAACCCATGGAGGATTCTGGTACAATAGTCATCTCTGTAAACCCGCGGTGGATTCCAGTACAGTAGCGTCACAACCATCTCTAGAGTTCCCGCACACAACACGCTCGATTCTGGGAGGGTTTTCTCCTCGAGCCAAGAGACGATACATCATCAATAATGATGTTATGATTTGATTTATCTCGTAGTTCTCTCTCATCATCTAAAACTCAACGCGACTGACGGCACATCAATCAGGCACCCAGTTTGAGAGTTTTTGGTATTTCCGTTCCTGTGGACCGATTAGATTTTATGTTCGATCCAACCCATCCGTTTTCCAAATATCTACAAAACTCACTTAGATTATCGCAAAATTACTACCTCATTACGAGGGTCCTAGTTCCGTAGACGACGTGTCAATCAGATGTGTGTTCTACGAGATATTCACATTTACGTGAAGACGGGTCTGGCCCTTCAAGCCAAGTGGGCTGGTGGGTCGTCCCAACCCGTCTCGGCGGGTCCCTCTTGGCTGGGGGTCTACCCAGACCGGTGGGGTGTGGCCCACCCGTGGACACGGCTTGTGTTGCGGGCCGATCTGGTTTTCCCGGTGGTACCGCCTCCTCTTCTGCCCGACTGCCTGGAGTCGGCCGGTTCGGCCCTGTGCACGTGGACAGCGCTGCGGGCCGGTGTTCTTCCCACACGGCTTCTGCAGGCACATCGGTTCTCCAGACCGACCGGCACACGAATGACCAATTCTCCTAGACAAGCACCCCGCATACACGGGCTGCGTACTCCTCCACGTGGGGCCTTCAGGCGTCACGGTTCTCCAGCCCGGCCGGCAAGCGACTGACCGGTTCTTCCAGCCGAGCATCCCATGGATGCGGGCTGCGGTCTCCCTCCATGCGGAGCCTTCGTGCGCTACGACTCCTTCACACAGACCAGCGGGATTTGATGGCCGGTTTTCCTGCGGACCGGGCGGCCCGAACGGCCGGCGGTCCCTCCAAGTGGTCGACGCACGACCACCACTGCCGATGCCACCTCCGGTCTCTGGCACCGCCGCCTCTTCCGTCCGTCATGGCCTGCTTTTCCATAACCCCATTTCGTCTACCGCTCTTCTTCTTCGGCGCGGTGTGACAACACCATGTGCTTTCGACATCGCCTCCGACGTGAAGACAATGAGAACAACCAAAAAAGTGGGGGAGAGTCGAGCCGTGTTTGTGCGCTCCGAACCCTCCTCGTTACGTTTCTAACATTCGGCATCAAGAGCACAACTCACAATGAGGAAAGTAGAGTATAACTGATACAAAAAAACAATCAAATTTCTCCCTACTTCGTATCTGTCATTGTACATTGATGTATCACGGAAGACGAGCGTTGAGGAAGATGGACGTCGTTCCATCAACATCAGAGGGAGTAGAGCTCAGTGAAGTCGAGATGAGATGATGCCCTTGGTGTACTTTGTGGGCGGCGGTGCATCCCTTCTGTTCTCGAGTTGACGAAGATAGAAGATGTTGCTTCACGTTCTTCGAAGTCATAGAGCATTCTTCGTCGAGAGGATGGTGTTCTTCCAAGAGTTCTCCCTAGCTCCACAATGTTTATTCCAACCCAAATTAAAATATTATATTCACTTATTTTAAAGTTGGCATAATGAATTCAACAGAATTCAAACACTCAAATTAATTTATTAAGTCATTAATTAATTGTGTTGGCACCAATAAGGGGAATTCCAATAGTTTCCCCTATTAATGGGGAGCTCAAGGGGTTCAAAGGGGGGTTTAAGGGGGTTGAGCTCATGTGGGCCCCACCACATAATATCCTCCTATTGGAGGATATGTTGGTGTTGGCCCCACATCCAACTTCTCTTTGGAGGATTAAACCCCCAACTACAAAGAAATATGTTAGTCATATTTTTATTAAATTTATTTAGAAAACCCCCCAAATTAACTTCCACTCTCGACAAAATGAATCTGTGGTAAAGGTCTTCTTAAATGAATACCAGCGCTGCGAGTTCATCAGTGGCCTCAGATTTCAGTTCTGAGCACCAGTACAAATGATATAAAATCCCGCACAAATGTTTACTGAACATACCCCAAAAAAACGTCAGAAATTGATTCTGGGAACACTAGGCCACAGAATCAAGAGCCATCAGAAACTGCGGACTCATAAAATTCCCATGTATTTATGAAAAAAATCCACAGGATTTTCAAGTCTTTACAGTCATGTTTGGAATTTATCTCATGAAGTGAATTAATATTATAATTTTAATATATGAATCCTCCATGGTTTTCATCCACTATATATTTTGGTATTAAATTTATTTAACAAGTTAGCATAGACTCGAATGTTTAATATCTTCAATGAGTTTCATGGCCTAAACGATTTTTTGTGCCTAAATGTTGTTTATATGATGAATGATTTTTATTATATCATTGTTTTACACTAAATTTAATATTTATTTTCAAGAATCATTCTTTTAATGTGTGAATTCCCTATGGTTCTACAATTTCTCTTTTAGCACAAAAGGATATTCCTTCTTCAGAATTGAAAAACCTGAGGTAAAAAATTATTTAATAACTTGATAAAATTTCTAAAAATAAAAATAAATGGTGTTTAATATATAAATATATATACTATATTAAACATATTTTGAGTTGTCCAAAGAATAACATATATAAATATTTTATCTTTTTATAAGAATATACAATGTCTAACACAATTAAACATGACCCAAAACATTAAAGGATTAGTTTCTTTTGAGACTATATACAAAAACATATTATTTCATAATTGATCTGAAATATATATCACAAAAACATAGATATTAATACACTTTATGACAAATCAAACATAGAACCTCCAATAAAAAACCTGAGAAATGAAAAAAAATATATTAAAGTGTGAGCATCGATATATAGTGAGGGTAAACATAATATCTATAAATAAATGATAATATATGGGAATAATGGTATTAGAAAACATTCATAAATTAATAATTTCATAGATGAAAAATTAAATATCTTCCATCATGATTCATTGAATAATGTATTATCATAAAAAATTAATGTAGTCATAATAGTACATAATAAAAAATAATCAATCATAATCCATTACAGCATATAGTAAACATATGAATATGGGAAAAAAATATTATAATGATGTAAAGATATATATATTTAGAGGTAAACTTATTAAGTGAAAGAAATCAAAGTGGGTATAAACATAAACATATAGACACCAAACATGGTCCACACAAATTTATGCTAAAAATAGATCTATGTATAAGAATATGGGTATAAAATCAGGAATGCAGATAATATTGAGAAAATGAAATTTGGTTGATGGGTAACATTGTTATCTAATGGGATATCAATATTGACAAAATTCATTTGAGGATTATAATATTTCATGACCAGCTATCATTTAATGGGAACCATACACATGTGTTCCACATGATCATAAAACATTCATAAAATCATTATATTTTAACACATATAATCTAAAAAGCATTCATAATCATTTCATCTTTTCTTCATCTCATTACCCATTGGAGACAAATGGGTTTAATAAATGATTTATCATAGCGTAATCAACAGATGAAAAAAATTGGTTTCATACAATCAACCTTAAACATTCATCATTATAATTCATATATAAGAAAAATTGTATCATATGATAATATCACATCTCCAGTGGTGAATAATAATACATATAGGATGATGAAATAGATGAAAAATACCATTAAAATATCATTCAAACATTTCATTGAAAACCTGAAAAAATATTATTTTACATTGATAAAATTTTGACATAAAATTTATAGAATATTGAGTAAATAATTTTCATTTTAAAAAATAAGGATAATTCTATTAGATTCATGATAATATAAATCAATCATGATAGTGGGAAAATCCTTTCTTGTCATTTATGCTGAATGAGAATAGACCTTTCACACATTTTGTAAAATGTCAACTGTGTCATTCCTATAAAAAATTGAATGATTCATTTTATGCGTTTGTTAATAATTAAAATTTAAGTATAATTTACATCTTTATCATAATTTTATTTATTGAAAATTACAGTCATAATAAAATTTTCAAGAGTATGGTCATGGACGAAAATGGTCTTCGACCACAGAGAAATAAGGACATCTTTTATTTAAAAAACGTTTTCATTATTTTTAATTAAAAAGGTCGGAAAATAATACTAATACATAAAATTATCTATGTAACATAAATCCCTTTCATTCACCCACATATTGATCGTTACACATTCAAATATCATGTATAATAATTATATATTAATTTTAAATATTTTAGAGAAACATATTTATACATAATAAACTATGTATAATTCCTTTATAACATTCAATTATCCTTTTATTAACAACTTCTTCGATAAAAACATTCACGTGGAAACATGTTCATTTTCAATTCATGTTTTAGATAGATAGTTCTAAATAATTAACCTTGGTCATGTATTAATCATATATAGAATATTATTCATGAAATAATTATCATATTTCTTTATAATATACACTTTTATAATAATTTTTATAAAGTTTTGATGAAAAAAATTACATCACTTTGTGGAAACGGTATTCCATATGTATGCCCAAGTTATGTTTCCACTTTTTAATGGATGGTAAATTAATTTTAACTAATAATTAAAGTATTGATATTATTTATTATATCATAATTATCATATATATTAATTATATATATTATTTTGACAATCCATGTAAATAAGAAATGAAAAATGAATCACATCACTTTGATGAGGTGGTAGTCCACATGTATGAACAAATGACATAAACATATTGAAATATATTGAAACGTAAGAAGGTAGATATTATATTTTAATTTAATAAGAATAATTAATTTATTAATATAATTTTTAAATATTAAATCAATTTTAATAACCATCTAGGAATGATGGTGATGTAAAATGAATCATATCGCTACATGGAAGTGGTAGTCCACTTGTTCACTCGAATGATACTTTTATATCTCATTTGATGAAGAAGTATATGAATAATGGTTGTGAGATCTACATAATAATATTAGAGTATATTTTTAAATATTTTCATTTTATTATCAATAAATTATGTTTAATGGTGGAAGAATAAATAAAATCTAATGAACTCAGTTAAGAGTTATTAATCCTCATTGAGAAACCATTGCTGTCTTAGACCATAATTCATAAAAGGATAGTTTTGGACAAATAAATATACTATAATAAATGTGGAGGAATTCATGGAAGAGATTAAGGTATATATTGGATGATATAGAAGACTCATGAAGTATGATGATGACAAGATAAGTGGTATCATTTTATAAGTGGCTGGGGAGCACACATTTAGAATATTTGTAATGATTAAAATATATTAATGTCTTAATCAAGAAAACTGGTTACAAAATAAAGAAATTTCAAATATAAGATAAAATTGGTATAGATTTAATTAAAAAATAAAAATAATTATATTTTTTGTGTATTATTAACCTTATCACTTATGTTAACCGTTTGTAATACCATTTAATCCTTAACTATGGAAACACATTTTTAATTTTTTTTCTATTCATTATATAAAAATATGTTGATATTATTACATAATATTAATTATGATGATAAAAAACATGGAATCCATTTTATAATATTATATTTCCATCAGTTTCAGAAATTAAAATGTAATGAAGTGTATGAAACATAACAAAACTATTTTCATCAAAATGCATTTTTAAGAATAAAATTGGGTTTATATAAAATCATTTCCATGTAAAAAATATTAGATAAATATCACAAAATATTTATTAATATATTATTTAAAAATTTAATTAAAACAATTCCTCAATAGATATTAATTAAATTCATTATCTTAAAAACAAAGATTAGAACATCATTTTTTTAAAAATAAATATTTTGTCTTCTAATTTTATTATTCCATTTCCAACAAATTTAAAACATATGAAATAATAATATATATATATATAATATTTTTTTATAATATAGTCGATCTTATTCATACCCTGCAATCCCCAAAATAGGAGGTAATTTTCAATTTAAATAATATTATTTTAATAGTATTAAGGAATTTGTTTAAAGTAAATGTTTAATGTAAAGAAATATATTAAAAAAAATAAAATTTATATAAGGATAAATATTTCATAAAATATATGGTTGTCCCATTATATACCCCTTACGAGAATTCTATCAACCATATTCTATCACTCTGATACAGATAAGTGAGGATACATTTAAATCGTCACATCATTGGGTTCCCACATCACCTTCTAATATTTATGGTTTAGCCTTAAAACGTTGAGTAGGTGAGTGTTCTTGTTTCGTAGAAGTTTCACACTTCAACCCAAAAATCTCAACCAGTTGTTCCTCATAAAAAATATATTTCTCCCTTGCTAAAACAAATAGTTGAGTATATGTGATGGATCATGAATATACTTCCATAGGAGAAATACATGGAACACATCATGAATTTTGAGATATATTTGGTTGTGGTTTGAAATTATATGAAACCATCTCTAAGTGATCAAATATTTTCACGGGAACCAAATATTTAGGTCCCACATTTTTCTTATTTCCAAATATAATAGCTTTATTCCATGTTGATATTTACATGAATACCTTGTCGCCAACATGAACTATATATCTCACTGATGATTGTCATCATAAATTTTCTATTGGATTTGATAATCCCTAATGTTTTTCTAAATATATCTAACATCCTCTAAAATTTCCTCATCTAGAATATGTCCCAAAGGATATATTTCTATAACTTCCCCCAACACATTTTTGTTCTAACAATTCAACCATAGATGAAATAATTTGGATCCATCATTATTCTTGAGTGAAATATCATGTTGTAATATAATTATAACAATGAAGTTGTCAAACCCAACAAATATTTTAAATACCTAAATAATAATATAGAAAAATCATTTTTTAATTTTGAGCTTTCTCTCAGACTGATCGTCTATTTAGGGATTTTATATAGTACATAAACTCATCTCTATATCCATCGTTTTTTAAATAATTCCCCATAACATCATTGAAAACATCTATTCTGATCGTATACAATAAAATTTGGTAATAAATGAATCCTTACAACATTCGTAAAGTGTTACCTTGTAATATTATCAAGGGTGAAATCTATTCTGATTAAAATGATATGCTATTATTTCTTATAGTGAATGATTACGACCAAAATATCAATTTCTTCCATTAGATATTTTGTGGAGTCTGATGGAAAAATACATAGTAATTTATCCCATTTATATTATAGTATGGGTGACTATTAAAAACCCAACTTATAATTTTGTCTCTTATCCTTAATTTAATGAAACACAAATCATCAATATACATAATTTTCAGTATTCATTTTTCATTTTACCCCACAATAAATACTCCTTCCAAATTATATCAATTTTCATAAATCCTTGATGATTAGAGAATGATAAAAAACAAGATTCATCCAATAACTCTATATTCGTGTCTGATATTGATGGGAAACATACCTAATTTCACAACCTAATCATTCAATCACAATCATAGTAGAACTCATGAACATTTCTCACCTTCTTCTATAGTTCCACGTCCTCATTCTATGCATCTGTACTTGTTACATTGATTAATATTAAAACATCTAACTAATAATGATATGATCTATGACATTTCTTCTTGATTTAAAGATCGATCTTATTTGGAATTATAAATTATAACTAATAAATTATAATTTTCTGAGGAAATACAATGATATTCATTTATAGAAATTTATCCTATAATGAATAAGGGTATATATACTCATGCCCAATGTAGAGATTTCCCTATTGGGGAAGATAATATAAATGGTATTGATCTAGATAAATTTATATATAGTTTAGGGTATCTTAATCAAGTTATGATAGATATCCTTGACTGGATGGTGAAACCTATTCCAAATATAGATTCGATTCTATTGGATTCCATAATGTGACATACACCCCAATAATTTTGTGGGAAAAATAATCCTAGAGTAGAAAAATCGATATTATCTCTGATAATGATATTTATAGACTTGGGATGTGGTGAAAAGGGAACGGTCACACTTTATGTGTATTGTCTAAAAGGATACCTAGATCAATGGTTGTCATCGATCTAGAATACTATGGATGAATAGAAAATGGAACTCATAGACTGTAATTCTTTTAAAAATAAATTCATCATAAAATACTTTACTCCTGAGAAACAAACTGAGATGAATAGATGGTTTCATAGAAAAAACAATAACAAATAATAATTTATTGCAGAGTATGAAACTATAATTAAATTTTTTGATATGTATTCTATAAATTAAATATGCAACAAGGAGTGTATGATCGACTATTTCATTGGAGCAATGTATCCATGAATCGGAAGGGTGATGGTTTATCAATATTTCAATTCATATGTTGAAGTAGTTTTATGAGCTATAAAGATGAAGAATGAATTCACCAAATCTAATTTATTTTTATTAAATCAAGGTAATAAGAGGAGGGTATTGTTGAAAATGGATAAAGATAAGAATTTAAAAAATTATTTTACCACATGTGAATATTGTGGAAAGGAACACCCGTTTTCATTCCTATTGGTAATTGGAAGATTCTAAAAGTGTTGAGAGAATTCCCACCATGATCATAATTTCATGGGAAATATGAAATTTACGATGTTCAGTGATTGAAATACAAGGCCATAGGGAAAAATGAAAATTAATTCCCCATATGTTAAGGGACTATACCATAGAAGAAGTAATGGGTTCAAAGTTATGTTTAAGCTATTGATAAAAATGAAGTTGAATGATTAATGAGAATTTTTTCATTTAGGAATTATTTCATTTGAGTATTTGATCAATGATATATTGGTTATAAGAATTATTATTTGTCTAATGATTTTACAATAATACTTTTTCATTAATGAATTGTATGCCTATCTTGAATTTTACTTATTAACAAGGATAATGATTAAATGGAATGAAAAAAATCAGGGAAAAACATGATTGAGGGAATGATAACCCAAAATACTCTCATGATGTAGAGATAATGATATTTACATAATGATATGATTGATATGGATTAAGGAAATTGGATAGTACTGACCACCATAAACAGATCAATGTTTTTTTAATGAAGTGGATTATGATTTCAATTATGTAGTTAAACTCATTTTTGTATTGTATGAATATATCCAATAATATGTATTTTATTTAAGGAATAAGAAATCATTATTTTTTTAAAATAATTTTTTATTGTAATTCAATTCATTACCATGTTTCAGGAGAATACATATTGATGGTATTTAAATGTTTGGTATGTGATGATTAGGAGAAACTTAATGTTGTTTGAGGGTTTAATGATAAGTTCATTATGAAAATTTATTAAACTCATTTATAATGATTTTAATATTAATATTTTGTAAGGTTAATAAGGTTAAAAAATTATAAAATTGTTTTAGTTGAACTGTGCATTAGGTTTTATATATTTATGTATTAATTAACCATATGAACATTTAGTTATATTAAATTACATATACTGATAACTTTTTTATAATAAAAACTAAATAATAAACAATGACTTATCATTATATTATAGATATTATAATACATTAAAAGTGATCTTCATTGGTTTAGGATAAATAAAATTTATTTTTTACACTCATTTCATAGTGTATGCAATGTATTGAAAATTGATTAAGTCACAACAAAAAGTTGAAAATATTCATATGAAATAAAAATATATCGATAAATTGTATATCCTTATATTTTTAAAAAGTAAATTAATTCATTGAATTTAGGAATATTATCTTGAAACAAAAATATTGACATGTTTCCATCAATTTTTATGATATTAATTACATTTTTTCCACATAATATTTATGGATTTTTAGTCATTATCTTCCACCTCACAATGTTCTCTATAACAATCCAACTATATTTGGGTGTTATTTTTAGCTTATATATCCCTATTTTACCTTACTACCTATGTTAACCAAATTGGAATCCTTGTATGTGTTATAACATGTGAGACATGTACACCCCTTTCTCTCTGAATTAGATGATATTTTATTAACCATTTTCAAAATGTGAGTTTTCAGTAAAGGGGTTTTTAAATATAAAACCCTTGAGTATCAATATAATGTTTAAATTGTAAGGATATAATTTATTTTATGTGGAAGGAATTTAACACCCTATAATTCTGAAATAAGAATAATTTATTCATTATCATGTATGACACACAACACCAAGATTAGAAGACTATTAAACACCTCAAGAATTTATGATATATTTATTTTCAAATAAATTAAAACTATGTAGATTCTATAATTACATGAACTATCAATTTTAGCATGGGGTAAATGAAATAGTTATTTTAGATTATGTTACATGCAATAATGAGTTTAGTTTTCGTTATACACAACCCCAAGTTTAATCAAAACAAGTCGTATTATTAAAATATTTATATTTAATATGATATTTATCACTAATATGATAAATTAGTTTGTATAAGTAGTTAAAAAAAATTATTATGATTATGGATATCTATTACATATAGATAAAACAAGGATAATTTAAAATAAGAATATATTTTTTCTCAAAAAACTATATTTTACTAAAAGACGGTTTATTTGTGCATCGATTACATGATTTAAAATTATTTTTTACCACATTGATTAAATTTATTTGATTATATAAACAATATTTTTATACTATAATATCATAAAAATAATATATTTATTTTTATTTATTTTCATAATGTTTTTTGATGAATAGATAAAATACTAAATTTTAATTAAAAAATGATTTTTCATTTAAATTATTTTAAATATTAAATTATATTTTGAATTTATTTTAGTGTATAATTAATTCTATTACATATCATTTAATTAAATATTGTGTTTTTGAATCATTATCATTTAAAATCTGGATATAAAAACTTTTTAGTCTTTTGAACATTTTCAGATTAAAACATTTATTTTTCATCATGTTTGCGTTCATAATTTTAAATTAATTTTTTCTTGTAATGTGAATGTATTTTTTTAAATTGTATTCCCTAATATAAATCCAAAAATTTATATTTTATAAAATATTCAACATAATTTCTGAACAAAATGAATAGCGAGAATAGTAAAAATTATTTAAAGCCCTTAAGGTAAAAATGGTGTTACTGGGTTTTACACTAAAAATATAAGGGTTAAAATGACCTAAAACTTGTCAAAATATTACTGGATGGAATTATTTCCACATTATCTACTCTATTTGTTAAAATAGTTTCATTTAGATGATTTTCACATGTCAATGACTATATCATTTAGGATTGAATTAAGAGGTTTCCAAGTAATTTCCAATGTGGTTACCTTTCCCCACTTATAAAAGGGAACTTACATCCATACATATTAACATCATAAAATCATTTGGATTTAAAAAAGCCTTCCAAAAAATATCCCCAACATTTTTAGTCACATACTACAGCTGTTAGTACTCTAAAAAAACCACCCATGAGTTCCTTAGGAGGAAATCCAAAGAATGTTTCTCTTATACAAGGAATGTATCATAACAAAGCTCTTTTATTTTATTTTTGTTCCTCTAACATATAATTACTTCCTAACACATCCATTGTAATAATAGTAATATATCACATGTAATTATTTTTTATTATTAGGATTTAATAATATTTATCCATCTATGCATCAATCAAATCAGAAATGAAATCATTCATCATGTGTATGGCATACTACAGCCTTACGTACTGATGTAGTTCATTTTCAATAACCACCATTAAGGTGTTGAGATAATTATGGAGTGAAATCAATTATATGAAATCTATGATATTATTATACATATGTAATTTTAATAACACTTATAACACTTTAAATTTTAGACTGTTTAAGTAATAAAAACATCCCTCCTGCGTAAGGCGAAGTACCACCTCACGAAGCGACGAGATCCGTTTTTCAATTATAATTTTCATGGAATTTAATAAGGATAAAGTTATTAAATATATTTTATATGTATGAGATGTAATTTATTTTTTAAAATTAATTTAAAATTCACTTCTAAAACCGTACACCCGTAATGAGAATGATACTGTTTCCCGTGCATACATACATCCTACAATCTCCATGAAGTGAAATGATTTATTTTCTATTTAAAAATTATAATATTGATTTAATAATTTCTATACTGAGTAAATATGAAATTTAAAACAATATTTTTATTATTTCTTGGATTTATTTTCATCCTATGTACACTGACTGATGCATTCATTAAAAAATATGCCAAATAAAACAAGGAAATGAAGACATGAATTAATGAAAATAATGGAATATAAATAAGAAAATGGTGGTAAAATGTTATTAGTGGATTATATATGATATTAAAATTATTATTATGGTTATTTTATAAATTAATAACCTTCATAAAAATTTATATATGATGTTAAACCATGTTAATCTAATAGAATGTGTGAGGTGTGGGATTTCGCCTCCATTTACATTTCATTGGTTTTTATTTATCATTATAAAGTAATTAAGGATTAAGTGATCTATACACATCCAATTTTAAATGTAATATCTGGATTAATTAGTTAATAATGTTATTTTATCTTTCAAATAGAATCATTTCATCCAATGTGATTTTACATGGAAATTACTATTTGTTTAAATTTATTGTACAATCTCAATTTCTTTAGTGATTTTTAACATTATGATGATCCAATAACATTATTTTAATAAATTTTCATTGTAAAATAAATTTCTATTAATTATAAATATTCATTCATGATTGGATATGATAATCTTCGAAACCATATACCATTTTACTTATGGTGTTTAAATTTAATGTTTTTAGATTAACAGGTGAAATATTGATAAATCCATATCCTTTATATGATAGGTATATTTGATGATAAGGTGTATTGGTAGATGATTTAATTTTATTAATATATATATTTAGAATTATTTCTACTTGCATTGATGGTCGAATCCTATTATAATATTTCCCCTAGAATCATCGGATGGTCTCATGGGGAAAATTTATTTTCCAAATTTAAAGTGTTTCTAACTATAGTATTTAAAATATATTTGTAATGTTCATAAAAATATAGGTATCAAGATTTCTAAAATCATAAAATATAAAAATTAACCATTTCCTTAATTAAGAATCCACTTATTATTTTCCATGACATTTTCAAAATGATATTATCTCTTGATGAATTTTATTCTCAGTAATTGATTAAATTACATTTGTGATAAATTATATACCTTTCCATATAGATTATTCTGTTTATATAAATTAAAATAATATTATTGTTTAGTTATTTATTGTTCAATATTTTATTATTATTTATTGATTAATGATATCTTCCACTGTACTTTATAATTAGTGATAATTTTATCTCACACTTATTTTTTTCATTTCCCCATTATACGGAGAAGAATTCATTGAATGAGTTCGAGGATGACCTGTGTTATTCATTGTTATAAATTCTATTTTGTATCTCTATATAAAATGGATTTCATTTATATATCAGTTTCTTCAAAAAAGCTAAACTGATCATACCATTGGGATTTGACCATTTGTATCTATAAAAATGTAATAAAGAAGACACTAAATCCGAGTCACTAAGGTAGGTTTCATTATGGTTATAAACGTATATTGAATTTATAAACATCACATATATAAAAATTTAATGATTTTGGAGAAGATTAAGCCATAAAAAATGTTTAAATACTGATAACCAGAAACTAGAACATTTAAAAACATAGAACAGTTACAAATAAAAAATTGATTTTAATAGAGAATAATTAATAAATGGGTAAGAAGTAATTAATACTAAATATTATCTATAGATATAATATAAAAACCCTGATCATTATTTCCCACTTAATAATAATTTATTACATAATTCTTTAACTTGATAAAACATATAATATCAATAGGTCTATTGTCGTTGTTGGTTACTAACATTACATAACAACATAAAACATAAAACACCAGATCATATTGAAAACATCTTTTACATGACGACATCATTCCTTCAAACTTATCATTGCATGGGATAACTTGAGGACATGAATAATAAAAGGGTGATATATAATTCCCATTAATGGAGTAAAAATGAATAGCATGAAGAATAAAATACCTGATAGGCAAGAGGAATATCAATGAAGCATAAGAGTAACATGAACATAAAGCCATGATATAACATGATTATCATAACATGGAAATGAGGCAACAACACTTAACAAGGTATTTGCATGATCCAAAGATCATTGCAAATTTAGTATGAGTAAACCCTCATTTAAATATAATTATCATGAGTAAAACTTCATTTCACTTCACTTATCATGATTCTAGTTGTTACCCAATGCATTGGAGCGCTACTAGGGTGCACCCTCTTAAACATTTTTTGTATGCACATGCGGGCCACATGGATTCATTAAACATCATCATTTATTCCATGATAAAGGAATTAAGAATTCATAAATGAAACTATATAATCAATATGATAATGTGAATAAAGTTTAATTCCATTGATATAGAAATGGGTATGGTATTCAGTACATACTGACTTAGGATTGGAAAATCACAGTGCAATTTCAGTAGCATAACGATGTGACATAACAATTCATAAAAATGGTTCATGAGATACAAATGAGTGTCTCATAATATTTACAGAAAATGAACATTAATGGGGTCATATATATGCATGTACAAACATTTTTAATGAATTTATATTCAAAATAAAAAATAACTGCTTGAATGTAAATGAGGAGATAGAAATTCCTTACATAATTTTGGCATGCTAACTACTGTAAATGTGAAGTGCAATAACGAGAGTGAAATGGGTCCCTAGTCATTAAAAAACAATGAGAATAGTATATGGGAAGTGAAAAATAATACCCAAACATTTTTAATTGTGAATAAATTGGTATAACATCTTAATGAAATTTGAAAAAAAATGAGAATGCAATTAATCCCCTACTTGGAAGTGTGATTTCAAAGGCTAGGGAGGGGCATGAGAAAGGTTTAATTGTAGCATGGTTTACCTTGGGGGAATCTAGAGAGAGGATTTCAGGGTCTGTTAGAGCTTCACATCATTTATTGCAGAGAAAGTGGGATCTTGGGTGGGATTACATGGGAAAAAGAGGGAATTCGTTATTATTTTGGTTTTGGACCCCACACATTAATCTAATCAAAAAAACAAACCATCACATGGTTTTACCCCATGTTTATTCCAATGTGAAGTGGAAAAAATAATTTTATATTTATAATTTATGAATGTATTAAAATAATAGGCTTTCATGTGTGGAGATGACTCACACTCTCAAGGAAATCATTTTAAAAATATAAAATGTTTTATAAGTCTTGAGGGGTCCACTAAGGCATTGTAAAATAAATAAAAAAATATAAAATATCATTATTCTAATGATAAAAATAAATTGTCTTAAAATTAGGTTTATAATATTTTAACACATCACTATTGGGTCATTATGACGTCATAGAACACATTATATATTGAAACAGTGGGTAATTTTTACCAAAAAAACGACTTTCTCAAAATACTATGAAAAATTCACTATTGGATAATTTTGAATTCCTGATTCCAAAAATAATATTCATTTTATCTAAATAATTCTAAAAATATGTGAATTTTTATTTTTTAAATAAAAAAAATACTTTTATTGAAAATTCATGGTTTTTGGGAAAAAACGACTTTCAACCCTTAGTAAAAATCATAATTTTATTCATAATAATTATACGAACATTTATAATTAATAAAATGAAAATTAGTGATATTATTAAAATATTATATAATTCAAAAATCTATTAATTAATCAAAATATATTTCTTAATTGAATATTAAATAAAAATGTTATTTTATCATTAAAAGCAATTTACAAAGTAACAATAACAAAATGAATGTATATTCCCTATACAATAATAATGTAATAATAATAATAGTGCAAGGGTCTTGTAACATATCCCCTTATAACACCCGCATAAGACTGAAGGGTATGGTGTGTGATAGTGATTGAATCTTGGGGAGGCTCAGATTACATTTGTCAGGTGTTAATCTCTATCAACTTCTACTCTTCATGCAGGTGGTTCCGTTTGAGATTAACGTGTTAAATATCATATTGGGCTTGGTCAAGAGAGATGCCCAATGGCATCACCTCCTTTGAGAGATCTGACAAATGGTCTTCTTATAGAGAAATTCTTCTAGATGAGGCCATCACTTCCATTAAATTAGAAAATTGGATTTTTTTAAAGACCTATATTTATACTAATCATTTGATAACTATTAAATAGATATATTAGCAATAGTCACAATTTTTAATGGTATTTTGAAATCCAATGTCACAAAACCAAGTAAGTTCATATGTTATATAACCATTTACCATAATAAGACATCTAATTAGATCAAGAAATTTTTTCATTAATAAATGTTTGTGTCGTTACATATAAATAAAAATATATTGATCATATAGATGAATAATAAGTTTAAATTTATTATACTGGATATTTGATCATGCTCAGCCACAAAGATGACATAATAATGAGATAATTTAATAATACCATTATTTTTCAAAAGTGTTTATTTTTATTCTTAGAACCTCCTAAGAGAATTTGAATTGAGAAATGAAAGATCCATTACTTATTTGTGTCACCTGTAAACCAAATAAAAATGTTATCTCTCTAATCATTGACATTTCAAACTCATTTTTCATGAATTCGGATAACTATCTACACTGAGCTTCATCTAATCTGCCCAATATTATGTCATCGACATAAACCAACAACATCATCCTTTGATTACTATTGTTTCTAATATAGTGATTGTAATCAACTCCCCCACGCTAGAAAACAAGATTCTTCATGTACTGATCAAGCCATGAGTACCATGCTCTTGGTGCTTGTTTCATCACATACAACGCCTTCTTCATCTTTCAAACATTGTTCTCATCCTCATGAATGAGAAAACCATCTGGATGGTCAATATACACCACCTCTTCTAAAAATACATTCAAGAATGCATGTTTGACATCCATCTGGAACACATTGATTTTTTTTTGAACTACTATGGCCAAATATAATCTAATTTTCTCCAGCCTTGCACTGGTGCAAATGTCTCATCAACATATATTCCCTCTATATGGGAGTATCCCTTGCACATTAGTCAGTATTTGTTTCGAATCAGTGTGCTATATTGATTCATATTGTTGTGATAGACGCATTTAGTCCCCATGACATTCTTATCTGCTGTCATCGAAACAATCGTTCATGTCTGGTTCTTCTCAATTTGATCAAGCTCTTCCTTCATAGCCTGGACCCGGTTTTCATCTTCAACTGCATTAAAAAAACATTTTGGCTCCACTTGAGATAAAAAATAAGATTTATGTAATGATTTCATTCTTCGAGTCTGAACTGGAGCTGTCTGATCACTAATGATATTTTTCCTATCAATTTCAGCTTGACTCTTTGGCTTCCTTGCAGACACAGACTTGGCACTTTCTTGTTCATCATCTGTATCTTCTTCTTAGTCTGCCTCTGCCACTTCTATTCCCCTTGTGTTACTTACCTCATCATCACTTTAATCCCGAAATTGTTCACTGGGTCCTTGAGCATTCTGTTCATTTTCAACTGTAGTGACATAATTACTCTCAAAAAAATTTCCCAACCATTTGTTGATGCATTGATATGCTTTGCTTTTTCCTACGTAGCCAAAGAATATCCCTTCATCTCCTCATGACTCAAACATCATGTGATTTTCACTATTGACTATAAAACACATCATCCCAATGATTAGAAAGTATTTCAACATTGGATTCTTTCTGACCACATTTCATAAGGACTCTTCCCTTCCTTCAGACACAACAACGACCTATTCGAAATATAGTCCGACGTCAAAACTGCTTCCTTCCAAATTTTGCTGGTAGGTCCTTTTCAATAAGAATCATTCTGGCCATGTTTTTGATGATCCAATTTCTCCTCTCAACAACTCTATTATGTTGGGGAGTGCTAACTGAAGAAACTTGATTCCTTATTCTGTGTTTCTTGATATATTCTTCAACTTGACTGTTTGTGAATTCTGTTCTGTTATCTATACAAAACATCAGAATTTTCTTCCCAAGAATCATTTTTGATTCCCTCCTATACTGATTTATACAACTGAACACATCTGTCTTATGTGTAATGAAAAATACCTAGGCCATTCTGCTATAATAATCTATGAAAAAAAGATAGTACCTATTGCCATTTATAGATCATGGTGAGATAGGTATAGATACATCAACAAGCACCAATTCGAGCACTCTGGTTGATTTCTGTTCCTTTGGCCTGTATTTTCTTCTAAATATCTTCCCTTGTTGGAATTCATCACACGTATGAGTGCGATAATGTGATAGTTTGGGATGTTCTCTAGCAGCATCACAAATTACCAAATCTTCCATGAATGGATGGCATTGACGACCAAGTCGCTTAGGCCACAACTTGTTTTCATCCTCTCTGGATAAAAGGCATGTATCTTCTTCCCCACCTATAATGTAAATATTTCCCTTTGCCCTTTTTCCCTATAGAACAACTGCTCCATCCGTTCCTTTCACAACACACATCTTCTTTGTAAATAAGATAGAGTGCCCAGAGTCCCATAGTTTACTAACACTGATAATGTTTTGACTAAGACCCTCTACTACCAAGACATCTGCACGACTTATTGCTTTTCCCCCAAACATTGCTTTTCCCGGCAAACAATATTCATGCCTTCATCGTTTCCAAATTTGAAAACACATTCTTTGTCATATTTTATGCCTGTATCATGATCCTTATTACCTATCATGTGAGATGTGCAACCACTATCAAGGATCCATAAACCAAAGCGATATGATGCCTAAAGGGCAATTTCTGCCACCACAGCCTTCTAATTTTCCTTCTTGTTGGTCCATACTTTTGACTTCACACTTGGCATGGATTGAGACTTCTATTCTTTCTCAGAGTATGATGGACAAACCTCATCCTGCAAAGACACAAATCAATTCTGCAATTTTAACTCACCTGTTGGTTTATTGAACTATTTCTTGCGAACTATATGATTCTGCTTTGGCACATTTCTTGGTATTGTCGAAGTGCATTACCTATCCATGTGCCCAAATCCTCTGCACCTAAAATAGTTTCCTTCAAAATATGTTCTTGAAAATAGTTCTCTATTTGGCTGCAACCTTTTTTCTTGTTTCTTTCTCTATCTCTTGGATATAAAACACACATACTGTGGATGTGCCATATCTGCACAATAATAACACCTGAAATAAGGTGAATTCCATCGTGTTACATCATCACTACGAGTTTCCCCTTGGGATCACTGAATATTCTGATTATGCTTTGTTCCCAAATCATTCATCAATCTCTGGATGGGTGCTTGTGGTCTGAAATCAATTACCACATATTTTTACTTCTGATCAAGACTTGAATCATCCTTAACATCTGAGCTCAATTGCTTCCTCTTTCCTATTGAACTACTTGCCTCCTCTTTCATCATTTTAGTATTTGGAATGAACTACATTCCTGATATCACGTTGGAGGTCAAGAGTTTTTCCTGATCCTTCACTTTTCATTGCAGAGTGACCACTTCTTCTTCAATCTATTTGATACGTTTGACATACTCCTTTCCAGTGTTAGTCAAATAATCGATTTCATTCTTTTGATCCCCAATTTTAAGCATATACTCAATGATATTTTCTGAGCTCTCTAGTGTTGAGGATTTTAGTCTTTCAATTTATTATAACATCTCATAATATTATTTATCCTATTGTTGCATATAGAGTTTTTCATCACGAACCACTTTATTGGATTTCTTTGTTTTGGCTCTCCAAACATCTATCTCCTCAAGACTAGCTTAAAATTCGGCTTCTATATCAACAATTCTTTCAACTTCATCTTCTTCTTCTCCAGCATTAGATTCTTACTTTTTCGAAGAACTACCAATGACCGCCACCATAGAATTTTCTCCTCGATCTTTCTAGTTCTCTATTTCCACAACCTCTTCAACCTCATACTCATCTTAACTATCTATTTCTTGTGAAAGAAGATTATTCTTCTTGAAGAAATTTCTCTTCAACTGCTTCTTCCGTTTCACATAGGCTTCAGATCTCGTTTTTGGAATTTCAACTTCAGATTCCTCATTTTCTTCTTGATACTATTTGGGGCAACTTTTAGCAAGATAAATAACTTTTCCACATCTAATGCAAGAAGGTGAAAGTTTCCCTTTGAACTTTCCTTTTTGGATTTTCAGATTTGATTAAAGGAATGACATCACCTCATCTGTCTCATTGTCCTGCGGAGAATCTTCAATGGTGAGCTTCTTCATGTCCTTAAATGCCACATCTCTGGATTTCCCCTTTTCCACATCGTCTTTATCATCATTTCTCATTTCATATGCAACAAGGGTGTTGTGCAGTTTATCCAATGTTAGTTCTTTCGGTTCGTTATCTACCAAAACAGAAACTTTTAGATTGAACCAAGGTGGATGTTTTATCAAGATTCCCTTCACAATTTTTATGTCTTAAATAACATCACCAAGACCCCGCGTGTCATCCACAACAACATTTACTATATCGAAAAAGGCATCAACAGATTCATTCGGTCTCATTCTCAGATCTTCATACTTGTTTCACATAACTTCCAGCTTTGCCTCTCTGACTTTTGTATCCATTTCAGATATATTCAAAAAAATTTCAAACATGGAATGTGACGTTTTCATAGACATCAACTTTTTATATATATGATTGGATAAGGCTCCCCCAAAGGCATTAATTTATTTGGAATCAGCATCTATCCCTTTATGCTCAGCTTCTGATAATGCACCACTGTTGATGTCAGCAGTTATACCATGCATTGCTACTGTGAATACATCCATTCCCAATGATCGGAAGTGGTGTTGCATCTAATTCTTCCAATGCTGAAAATTGTTCCCGTCGAAGATCAGAATTCCTTTATGATTAGTTACCTCCATTGAGAGAAGAACTAATATCAACCTTTCCCTTTGATACCAATTTTTAGGTTCAGAAGGCGGAATACGCTGAGAGGGGAGTGAATCAGGGTATGACTAAATTAAAAATTAAATCCACTTCTAATCTTGCTTCTCTGTTAAGGAAAACACTATTCTCTATCTTTCCCATCGCAAAATATAAACAGAATGTAAATCATGCACAGGACAGATCAATTTTTACTTGGTTCACCCTCACTGGGCTACGTCCAAGGAGCATACACTGACAATGTGCCGATATACCAAATCCACTAGAAGCACACTGATGTTTACAAGGATCGAGGTAGATCACTTCTATTCCCAGACTCACTGCCTTTATAATGTTTAGGGTCAACTCACTACTTTTACAAGGGTCACTACCTATCTCTCTCTCTCTGGCTCATTGATAGTGGAGAGGTTCACTTTCTTCCTCTTCCTTTGCTCACTACTCTGGAAAGTATCCACCCACAGTTTATAGACTTGTAGGTCTCTTCATTACCACTAATGAATTCATCTTCTATAGTATATAGATGCTCGGTTGAAGTCCAACTTTCACCCGTAGATGAATCTCTCTTTGCACTGAAGGTATCAGGAAATCTTCCAGCTTCCACGCAGCCCTGAAATACTGCTCTAAATCAACGACACTTGGCATCCTTCTCTAAGCCAGCACGCAAGTCTCGACGCGCAAGTTAAAAATGGCATGAAAGTCCACCTCAACCACTTTTGCGACACAACCTTCTTCAACTCCAAACCTGTGTGACTCAATTAATTCCTTACCCAAACTGCCTTAGGAATGCTACTATCAACTGGCGCGCAACCTCAACTTGCGAAACCACACACCACTTGTGCAACCACCACACCTGCACGACGTGAGCTCTGATTTTTCTATGTGTTGAACTCATATAGAAATGAGGAGGGGTGGTCCTGTATTTATAGGAATTTGAACACTCTGTGCGGCGGTGCGCAACTCTCCCCTCGACGCACAACTTTTAGCCCGCATGTCTCTGCTGCACAAAGCACTTGCACGACCAAACCCAAAACCTGCGCGACCCTTTTCCCTTTGCCATATTTTTATGTTCTGATTTTAAAAAACAATAGGTTCACAAGTATCCAATCATACTAGGCATCAGAACACAAGTCCATTCACGACACACAGGTCACTTGCGTGACCAAACCAATACTTGCGCGACCCTCTTTCCTTTTCCATATTTGATGTTCTGATCTTGAAAAATATATTGTGTGAAAGTTTCCAAGAATCCATGACCATGGCATGCAAGTCACATTTCCTAAAACACTTTTCTCCTTTTATCGATTTTCAGGCCCAAAAATTTGGCAAACATTGGAAAACGGTACAACCTTGTATCTGTTCTTTTGGTAATACTTCCAGATCATCCTTTCCTTTGTCAACATTCTTGATTAAAACATGGATTGTTGACCATATCTCTTGTACTCAACATTACACCATGAAATTCCCTTTGTCAACAAAATTGTATTACATGGTTTGTTTTGTCAACAATCACAACATAGTTTCCCACTTTTTCAACAAACACAATCTCCTCAAAAATGTTTCAATGATAACTTGAGGGAATTTTTTCCAACAATAAGCTACCAAACTATTAATTAGATCCATTAAACATTCCTTTCATTCCTCATTAATGAGAAACATTACTCCATTCCATTTAAACACGAATAATGTATTTTATATTTATGATAAATGTGTCACAATTTTTTTAACATCCAACTAACCTAAAAAATAATGGATTTATGTTATCGTGGTCATTTTGGTCCATTTCTCAAGAGCATACCTTACTTATTGATCAACTAATATTCCAAAAAATGTGATTACATGACCTATGAATCACACCATCTATAGCCAAAATTCATTTTTAATAAATTTGGGGTGTGAATTATCCTTTCTCAATGTCTTTTCAAAATATTTTGAATGATATTCATGGACTTCCTTGGTCTTTGAATATATGCTAATATCATATATAAAGGAAACAAAAATTGATAAATGTATTCTCTAAAAAATCTAATTATTTTATCCATGAAGAGAATATGGGAATTGTTATGTCCATAATAAATCACTATAAAGTCATAGTTTCCATAAATTATATAGAAATCCATATTAGATATATCCTAACATTTGAAACATTAATTATGTTATCTATATTGATTACCAATCTTTGAGAAGTATTGATCTCCTCGTAGTTGAAAAAAATATCATTGATATGGGTTAGAGAATACTTTTTAGTGAGTGTGATTTTATTATGATTTTGATAATCAATTCAATGACACCATGATACATCATTCATTTTGACAGTGATGATTAGTGAACCCCAAAAATGAAGCATTGTGGCTTACGAAATCCATTTCATAATTGATATTCATTGGAATATTTAACTCCACTATCATAATGAGATTCATTATATATGAACTCGTTATGATTTAAAAGGAACCCTGTCTGAGTTTTATTAAATGAAAAACCACTTTATGTGGGTGATGAAAAGTATATTCATTTGGATATACATTGGTATATTCAATTTCATTACACTTGTTATCAATATTTACTCCATTTGAGATCATTTGAAATAAGATTCCAGCATTGTATGTTACCATAACCTACATTGTATAATTTTATCCATTGGTACTTCATAAACATTAATTCTTTAATACTTGATAATATGAAGATTCTTTATATGAAATTTTACTTCCATATACTCTTTGTTTATCTAACAAGTAATCACCACTTATAGGTCATACATCCCGCCATAACATGGACGTTGAGTCCATTTTTTGAATAAAAGTTGTGACATGAATATGTCACCCAATTTATGCCCCAAAATAATTTATTAAAAATAAAAAAGTACCAGTACAGACGTGAGGAATAATTAATTTTAACCAGCAGGGATTGAGAGAACTACACACCAAAAGATAATGAGGAAAATCAATCAAAATATCGAGAAGAAAAAATTGAACGAAACAACATGCTATCAAGTATTCCATGATCTCAAAAAAGGCATGTATTGTCTATTATGACTCCATCAATCTAGGTCTGAATAGAAGCCAATTCATGCACAACATTTCTTCTCTATCAACTTTACCATTTTCCATTTTAATGCTATATTATTTTCATTGTAAAATTAATGGATAAAATAAAACATGAGAAAGCCCTTAATACACTATAACCACCATTTAAAAATTATATCCTGTAAAAGGATGGATCAATAAGCTATTGATAATTTCGAAAAACATTGCAACATCACCTTCACATGATGCAATACAAGGTTCTAGCATAGAGAAAACCACATGTTAAAATGAACTCAAAAACTACCATACCAACAAGCTTCCTGAAATCCAATATTCACAAAAGAAAAAAACATATTGATACATCTGGAGCATCCTAGCCTTGTAGGTCATGCAATACCCAATGATGGTCATACACATCTATAAGGAATAAGTAAAAATGGAAAACAAGGTCATACCAGTGGAAAATACAATCCAAGAAGCATGTATAAGAGCTGGTCGACCATGCCAATCCTTCTCATTATACAAAAATGAAACCTCAAGAAGTCATCTTTTCATTTACATAAAGCTATAAAATTGGTAATACAAAATACAGTGCATTCAAGTTTAGAACGTAGCCGAGGGTAGCTAGAAAAATATCATGTCATTATACAAAACAGGGCAGAAACTCCAGGATAGCATTAAGACTTCAAAGTAGATCAGTAAACATGGTGCAAAATCCACTCTATAGTTCAAGAAAGCTAATACATCCCAAAAATCATCAAAAAAAAGAAAACAAGAAACAGATCATTATAGAGGTGAAAACCCAAAATTATTAGCAAACATGAAGAAATCCAATTCACAAAAAAGACTATAATTCCCTTAGGGAACCACTAGCACATGTAGACATCCCAAATCCACGGACTCACAGCCTAGAAGCTTGAAAATCAATTGTGTTTTAAGAAAAATGAGAGAAACCATCACCCTTATCCAGTAAAAACATCTTATATAATGTTGATACATAGGGTAGAGGAAACCATCCCAAAATCGTGAGAAGGAAGTAATTTGGAGCTATGGAAGAATTAATTCCCTTGGAATATCATTGATGTTGAATTCCTAATTCTATTTTTAATGATATAACATCTGTATGATCATTTATTTTCTAATTTCAAGATATTTGCCTCTTGTAATAGTGTTTTCCTATATTTTTTAAATATGATCTCTTCTTGCTCCTCCATCGAATCCAGAACTTCTTCACACCACCACATCCTCATTATAATAATCATAATTGTAGATAGGATTTTATATTCCAACATCATCATCCTCATCAGATGATTGATCCACCACATTGTTAGATTTAACATTTTTTTTGATTTAATTTCTAGAGGAATCTATAGAATGTGTGAGAGTGGATCTTTCAAGACGAGATTAATATCTATACATTTTCGTTATTTCATAATTTTGAGTAATGAATCCATTGACGTCCATATTGGTATTTTCACCATCCTAGCCATTAATTTTAAATAGATTTCCTCAAATTGGGTAGGTTGATAATCTTACCCATGTGAGGACTCACTAGAATAAGAGAGTTCACCCTGCTCATTTTCTCAAGCATATTTTAATTATAACTACTTTACCAGCTCCTCAGAAAGAGGTGGAGGGACAGTATTGGATAATTATTCATGAAAGGCATCAACATCACCTGGGATTCCCTTCATTAGAGAAGGTTGATCCATATTTTCAACCTTTCTCACATTATTATTTTTAAATCATCTGGAAGGCAAGGTTGATCAGCATTAACCATATGTCTAGAATTGATCCCATCCTTCTTTTCTTTCCCAACCCAAATCGATTTATTGGCCTTGGTAAATCTTGTCTTATGTCTCCAATCCTTTAAAGTGTGCCCTAGATTGAGCCATAAATGACAATATTTAGGTTTTCTCTCATAAAAAACCTCCTAGAAGAATCCAAACACTACATTCTGAATCCAAATTTGAGAGGTTTGATCCTAAGAGACATCAACTTCAATGAAATTCATGACAACTGATTATCTTTATACACCCGTCGTCGCCGAATCCAGTATCAATGTGTTACCCCTGATCACACAGATCGAGAATTTGGAAGGTTTCAGAAACAAATGAATTGGTAACCCATGGTATACCATCCATACTAGGACGATGGGGGAAATAGTGCAAGGGTCGAAATATGGGTTCCATTTAAGAACATTCATAGTGTAAACCCCAAATAACAATGATCATCTCACACATAACCTATAGTAATATTCGTTAGTAGAAAAATGAATGATGACATTGTAGGAGTTCAATAGGCCGATGTGAAATCCTGGGAATCCAATGGTTTCAAGCACATTTTTTAATTATTTTACTAACAACCTATGATAAGAAAACAAACCAATGAGAACAAAGAGAAGATCAGATGAACTTTTTTTTACCTCTTTTTTTGAAAGGAATTACTGGTTGTCTACTGTGACGAAAATGAATTTGTAAAACGTAGAGAGCAAGAAAAGAAACAATATTTGATCGAGCCTCACTGTTCACCACTATTCTTCCAGTGACTACATCAGTGAATGTTCACTGATGTGGATTAGGGTTTCGATCATCTTGAGTTAGGAATATTGCTTGTTCACATAGTATCGGCTTCTCCATGATCCTCAACTGGAATCCTATAGGGTCCTTGACTACAAGCAACCTATAGTTTTCCTACAGATATGTGTTCCACTACCTATGGACCACACTTGTTCTGGAATGAATAATTTAACTAATGAATGTCCCCATAGTCCAACACATGTTTTTCAGTGTTCTTTTTCATCACACGAACACACTCTGAGAATCATCCCTAGAGGTTACCCATCCAGATCACTACAGTAGGCCATGCATGATTAGCTATATAGTTATAATCTGGTAATCTCTCAAAAATAAAGTTATACATTGTTGACATGGGTAGAAACAATTATACTTTTAATCCTCTTACAATATTGGGTTTTATAGTTGACATGTAATTTATTCTTGGAAAATCAATCCAAAACCAATATAATTTTAATTTCAAGTAATTAAAGAATAGTAAGATCCACAGGAAGTTTCCTCTCCTAATCACAATTATACAATGTTTCCCAATCATGGATATGATTTTTATGACACTTGGTATTTTCACTAATTGTTTAATATCAATTGATTTGGTTTTTGATTTCACTCTTTTGAATACCAATGTGTTATTAAAGAATGTAATGAATTGGAATTAAATATTATATTAAAATAAATAGAAATGTGATCAGATGTACCTCACATCACATCAATATCATGATCTACATTATTGGGGGCTACCATGAAAACCCTTACCTTTTCCCCTATTTTTGGTGGTCATTGGGGGCTATATTCTTTATTGGGTCAAGGTTTGGGAATTTGATTCGCATAATTCATAAACTCGATTCTCTTGAAGGATTGTAGTGTGATTGTATCATTAGAAGAGACCAGTTTCACTTCTATTGTATTAATTAGAATTTTTTATCTGTTTAAGTAGTTTTGGGCCTGATTACCTACTTTACCAGACATAAAAACATTAATTATCACTAGAGATAATTTCACTGGCACATCCTCCCACATTAATTGAAATTGGAAAATTTGGATTTCGTCCCACCATGTGTTTTATCATTAGTGATTACATGATGCTCCACTTTCAGTTCATTTTCCGTAGTGTTTTGTGAGGTTACCGTTTCCATGTGTAATTAATTTGCACATAAAAAATATATTCATAGATTCTGATGTATCTGATGTCTAACTCCATTCAAATAATAATCATTATATATATAAATATGGTACTATTTTTACTCTTGGTATCATAGTTAAGACTTATGGAATACATCACATGTATTGTGTAATAACCCAGACCTTATTTTCAAATATGGGTTTTCATTTCTATTGTTTTTTTTATAAATATAAAAGAATATATAAATTTAAGGATTACATGCCATTTACTTTGGAGTACACGTCGTGTACCCAGTTTTAGAGGGTGACCGTGTACATTCCATGTAACGATCGAGTACATGGCCATGTGGGGTGTCCTGGAGACCACAAAATGTGAGGCTCAGTAAAGGAATATACACACTGTGTACTTTTAGAAGACACGTCGTGCACTTTTATTTGTAATTTCTATATCAGATTAGGGTCACGTCTCATTCAGAGAAACCCCTTCATCTAATGACGTATTTTTCAGGAGAAACCGAAGAGCCTGATTCTTCCCTGAGCCCCTGATCGATAGTTCGTTCTCCAAATCAACGATCATCATTTCACCTAGAATCGCTATAGTGAGTTCTTCATTCTTCTAAAGCCTCATTTCTGAATTTCTCTCCATTAGTGAGATATCCTTGGTTGAATTTTTTAGATGTTTTTTAGATCTACATCATTCTAGGATGATTCAAGGGCCTGTTCCACAGTATATCAATCATACAATACTGGGGTAGGTGCTTTGTGCCTTTCTATAGTTATTCTTTTAATATTTGGTGCAAAAGTGTCTAATACCCTGGAATGAGGTATTGCATGTTTGTGGATTTTAGCACTGTTAACGCCTTTATGACTTGTGTGACTGAATAGAGGTTGTTTGATTGTGAAGAGGGTTATTTTTCCATGTTGTGGATATTAATCCCATGTTTTTTATATTGAATGTTAGGTCTAGATTTTCTTGTTAGGGTTCCTATTTTCTATGCCTAGTGTTGTTAGGATGGAGTGATATTATCTAATGTTGTTATATGGTGGTAGCTATTCAACCAAGTAGATATTAAAAGATATTATACAAGTAGTTCATAAGGTTTAATTTGAATTTTCATCATAATTGTGCACGATTGACTTGAACAGGGATGTGGGAACCTAGTGTCGTAGACCATAGGATGAATGGAAACTAAGGGATTCTCCAGGGTGTCTGTTTACATTTACATTGTGAGACCATGGGGGGGGGGATGGACTGTGTGATCTTTTAGAGTGTCTGCAGTTCCATGTTGTGAGTCCACATGGAGAATTGGTCATTGAGTGCTTCCTCAGAGTGTCTATAGTATCTAATATGAGACCACATGTTGAATTGACAGGGAGTGATTCCTTAGAGAGTCATTGAAAAAGCTGAATGAGATGATTTAGACTGTGAGTAAATACCAGAGGGTTTATTTTGTTTGTTTGGTTTAACCATAAGGGTTAGGAAGTGTGTACATACCTAAGTATCACTTTTATTTGATTATATGATTACTTGATGTATGAAAATGAATGCAAATGAATCTTTATGACTGTTTACTTTTGAGTACTTCCTTGTTTACAATTTCATTTTCTTATTTCCTACCATATATAATCAGTGACCATTAGGCATAGATATTTGGGTGGTTACCTACTGGAATTCGCCTCATACCCTTTTTGGGTCATTCTTTTGGGCCCATACATATTATATTGTTGCGGGTATTGAAAAGGACAAGCGCCCATCCACATTAGGTACATGACTTATGTGGAGGTGGAGAGCATGGGACCAATCTAAGGCATGAAATGCTATTGGAGTTTATATGCTTTCTTTGGACATTGGCTTAGTACCATATTCCTGAATTATGACTTGTTGGATGATTTCATAGACATATGCATCCTGAATCATTTATATATGTGCTCCAATTGATTACTACTTTCAGTCTTCTTCTGTTTAATTTTTTATGGTATTCTTACTACTTCCACTATTGTTATATATTTGTATCTACTATGTTACTCTGCCAATGAGGGCATAGTTTCCCCTCTATCACACCCAATGACCTTGCAGTTAGCCAGCAATCTCTGGCGTTCATGTTAATGTTCTTGAGGCATGTGACCTACCGGGTAAGGGGCACCTCTGGGCAGCACCCGGAACCGGTGGTTACAAAGTGGTATCAGAGGAATTATTTTCTTCATTGACATATTTTTTGGAGGCTATAGAAAAGAATAGTATGAAATAGGTAGTTGGTAATAGTATGTGCATGGGAGTAGCTAACCCGTGTACAAGGAAAAATCTAATTTACCTCGCTTATTGTAATTTTGCAGGTTTTTCAATTTTAAAGTTGTTTTGATTTCACCGTTGGGTTATTTATATTTTGTGTGATGTTATCATTGATATTACTGTGGTTCTATTTCGGTTTCAACCCAATAAGATGAGGGTATGCCATCTTATGCATCAAATAGGCACTTGCAAGAGATCACATGTCATGCATTCATTCCATTCCACTTATTGTGAATTTCTGATTACATGTTGTTCTGCAAGATGTTGTTCTACATATGCATTATTTATTGTTATATGCCTTGAAAGAATACATGTTATTTGATTGGTTATTTGATTGTGTAAGGTTTCATCTGAATTAATACAATACTTTAGTTCTTGAGGTGTTATGGGCCCTCATGGATAAGAATTATGTGGATCATTGCACTGTTATGCTTTATTATGACATGTATAAGATTACAAATGAGTATTGGCCATCGCAGATCGTAATTTGACATTTTAATGTTGTTTTATGGATTTTTATGGGATCTGGAGTAGTTTATGAGGCTTACTGTTTAAAAAAATCCAGAAACCATGGTGTGTATTGTTGAATACACACTATGTATCCTTCTATTCGAAAAGGAATTTTTTTCTTATGTACACTTTTTGTACTGTATGTACATGCCATGTAGTCTCTACCATTTCACTGGTTGTGTGGGAAGAGCCATGGGGTTGGGAAATAATTGGGGGAACACACCTTGTACTGTACATACATGGCATGTCTATAGACCATGTTTCCTGCTATGTGACCAACGACCCAGTTGGATTATGGGTAGTTAGTAGATGTCGTGTCTGGCACAAACACACCGTGTAGATTTTTCCATGTAACCGACTGTGAAACTAACAACACAGGTCGGTGAGGTTCTTTCTAGTACATTCCATGTCTGGAACAGACTTTCCATTTAGTTTTGTTCTAGGAGAGAATGGTGTGTTTTAGCCATGTAGAGGAACACGGTATGGGGAGAACGATTCTGGTACACCTCATGTGTAGATGCAACACACCATGGGTATGGGTTGTTACAAAACCAGGGTTGGTAGGAGTAAACACCCATGTGATGGCTAAAAGGAACAGGCCGTGTAGGGGTCAGACACACCATGTATACCAGTTTTGAAAATATTGAATGATTTCTTGGTACTATTATTTTCGTACACATCTAAGTTTCATTTCGTGATAATATTGAACTATTGTGTTTCGTTGACCTTGTAGATTCATGCCACTAAGACATCTTCGGGTTGTACTCCAGATATAGGGCAGTGATCAGACACCGGACATGGCTGATTAGGGACTACCAGTAGATCCTCCAATTGTGCCCGTCATGGCACCAGCCATTATCCTAGATTCAGGTGCCGATGCACACTTCCGAGAAGGATTTATGAGATTCATTACAATATTCAGTGGAGTACCGCCTCCTACCCCATCATTGGCAGGTTTGACGCGGGATTTTCAATAGCA
Organism: Viscum album; assembly: GCA_963277665.1. Lineage (NCBI taxonomy): Eukaryota > Viridiplantae > Streptophyta > Magnoliopsida > Santalales > Viscaceae > Viscum > Viscum album. Next base: position 30,590,919 of record OY728167.1, read on the forward strand.
CTATAGTCCCACCTTCACAAGGGATGGAGGAATTCAGGCTGCAGAATCATGGTTAGAGGCCATTCTTTTGATCATAGAGCATATGGAGATGCCTCTAGAGTGGAGGGTGTGGTTTGCTACATATATGGTTTTGGATTCCTCCATGAGATGGTTGAATGTGATCTCATAGGAGGGATGCCAGCATGTTATGTCTTGGGATGACTTCCATCGTACCTTCTATGATTATTTCTAGCTAGAGAATTTGAGGTAAGATTGACCCCAAGAGTTCATGAGTCTAGAGTAGCTGCACTCTATCAGTTATAGATTATTCTTCTCACATCATAGATCTGCAGTGATTTATACCCATCCCAGGAGTGGATAAATTATTTCTGGCACGGATGTTTGGGGATGGTCTTAGGAACGACATCTGATCTCAGGTGAAAATCATCAGGTTGACTTCCATCACCTCTATAGTCATATATAATATGATCACAGAGCATAATCTGATAAATTCTGGAGCTGTGAGCCATGGAGCCTTGGCATTCGGAATTGTTGCCCCTTCTACTAACAGCCAGAAGCGCCGAAGGGAGTCTATGAACAAGGATCCAAGGTAATTGGATACTTATTCAGGTAGCTAGGTGGTGTGCCACAAGTGAATCAATATCATGCATACGAGGCTGCATTGACCAAGACCCCAGTGGAGTTCCGATATTGAGGCTAGATGGGTCATCTTCAGGGTTTTTGACATTTTTTCTCACAAGAAGTTGGTGATAGTGGTTCTGTTTCACATACTCATACTAGATCTGGGCCACCAGTTTTTCATCTTTCTAGGAACTGGAGTTCTTCCAGCCATTCAAATCGAGGTGGAGGTTGTGATCGTGGTAGCTAGTCTATAGGATTTCAGCGACAATAGGGTGGATCAGCTCAGGTTGGTCAGGCTGGGTCACAAGGCCATGGTACAGGATAAACATTCCTAGAAGAGAAGACACATCTTGAGTAGGATCCCGACCCCTCTAAAGTTCAAGGTACAATCCTAGTTACCTCAGTTGGAGCTTATTCACTTTTCAATATCAGATCTTCCCATAGTTTCATATATGTTGTTGTTTTGGAGAGACTTGGGAACTGAATTTTTTCTTCTGCTGATGTCTTCACGATGGACACTCTGAAGGGGACAAGAATAGCTAATTTACGTTAGTGCATGGAGTTCCCTCTTGAGATTGGGGGTGTCACTTTTGATGGGATCACTATGTACTCGAGATGACATGAAATGATGCCATTATCAGAGTGGACATGTCATTTTACTTCACTTCAATGGTTGATTTCAATCATCGTAGGTGAGTTTTACATCACTGGAGGACATTGGTTTTCTACATAAGGGTGAATGGGAAGTCCAGACGAGTAGAGTAGGACTCGAGCATCATGGGGTTGGAGGAGTTACAACCCAGAATTCTAATCTATATCTGGATGACCAGGAGAATTGAAAGTTATAAATTCCTCTAGTGATGGATCGTTTTAGGGATGTCTTTCTAGAATACTTTTCAAGTTTCCCTCTGAAGCAATAGGTAGAAATTTCATTTTATCTTGTTCCAGGAGAAGTAAGGGTGTCCATTCCTCCTTATAGGAAGGCTACACCAGAGTTACAGCAGCTCAAGAAGTAGTTAGAGGACTTAAATGCTAAGGGTTTCACACAAACTAGTACTTCTCATTGTGTTTTACCTGTCCTGTTTATGTAGAAGGCGTACGACACCCTCCATCTTTGTGTGTATTATCGGAAGTTAAACCAGTTGGTGGTTAAGAAACAGATATCCCATTATGACATTTAATGTTCTCATTGATTAGCTTCAAGGATCCCAGATTTTCTCGAATATTGAAATGAGATCCAGTTACCATCAGTTTCATGTTTTACCATCTAATATACCTCTTACATCTTTTTGGAGTAGGTATGGTCTGTACGAGTATGTGGTTATGTCATTCAGTCTTATGAATGTGCCTGCCATTTTCATTACACTAATGAACTGATAATTACATCCATACTTGGATTATTTCATTGTAGTTTTTTGTGGATGATATCTTGGAGTACTCTCAAACGCGGAATTATTTCTTCCACATTTTTCAGCTACAACGTTACTTCTTAGACTCAGCTCAGTTTTTTCATCCTGAGGAGGTTGAGATAGAGGTGGATGAATTGTTCAAGGAGAATCCCATCAGGACTGTGGATTGTAGCATTAAGGTTCTTTATGGCTAGTATGTTCCACTATTAAGGGTTCTTTAACACAATCATCTTTAATATGTATTTTAGACATATAACTGAAAAACTAAATAAAATGTATTTTTATTCAATAATGAGTTTGTTTCCAAATAACATTTGAACGATTTTATTTTTATAAAGAATATAAAGAATTTTTTATTTTTTTTATAATAGGTTAGAAATATTATTTTATTTTCTAATTTATTTAAATAATTATACATTTAAGAAAAATATCGGTATAATAATCTTTAAGGAGTGAGTTAATTATTTTTGTGTCATTATTATTATCTATGAAGGATTTTAGTTTTATAAGAATATGAGTATTATTAATTGCATATGTTTTCAAATAATATAGTTAAAAAAAGTTTATAATTAATGAATATATGAATAATTGTCAATATTTTTTATGAAAAAAATATTTAGATCAATCATTAATAATGAAAAATCTTATCATTATTAATTTCATATCTCTAAATTTTTACTATAATTTTTCTATATATATTTTCCATTTCAATAAATAATTCATGAAAAAAATTACTTATATATTTGTACAAAGTACATATTAAAATTTCTTATTTGGGGGTTTATAAAATAGGGATGGTCTTGTTTATAAAAAAAACATGGGAAGGTATGCATTAACAAATTAGTTAAGTGAAAACTACTTGTAATAAGATTTAAATTTCCCTTAATAAAAGGGTTTTGATCATAAACTCATCAAACCAATATTTTTTATTAATAGAGAGATCCATGTGATGTTCTTGAAAAAAAAATATATTTAGGAGTACTTGTTTTAATAATTAAATACATTAATTTTTATTATTTTAGTGGAAAATAATTATTTATAGAATATAATCAATATGTATAAATTCATTTATTGAGATCCTAAATTATTTAAAAAAATCAGGTAACGAACTCACCCTAGATTGCTTCATTTTTCTTATATCTATTATAATATTGAGATCCTATAAATATCCTTCAATCATTAAATAAATGAGTTTACTCATATATATATATATATATATCATTTTTATAAAATTCACAAATTTATATCCAAATATTTTGAATTATATAACACATTTTATTAATATATTATAGTACTCAAAATTATTTATCCCTTTTTCATTTAATTAATTAAAATTTATATTACTGTTAAAACAATTTTACATGATTTTAATATCAAGTGTATAATAGCCACATAGACAAACCAATATAATAAAGACTGCAACCATTTTTATATATCGTACATTATATTATCCAATGTATCATAAAATAATATATATGAGATAATGTAATATATATTTATGTAAACCTACACAATTTGTTATATAGTCTTTGTCATAGGTCGTGAGTTATATAGTACGGTGACCAAAACATTATACTTTATCACAGAGCTATGGTTTCTTGTTTCATGAAATTTTAACAGGTTTAATAATCATTTTCTATAGTAAATTGTTGTTATTATTACATAGTATATATAAAATGAATTTATATTGAAAATATGACCCTTACTAAGAAATTTTAGATTACACCATTATCTATATTATTTTAAAATTTTAAAATATTAGTTTATGAAATAAAGCCAATACTATATTTATAATTCAAATTATCAAATGATTTATTAGCTGTGAGAAAAACCACAAATTTTTTAGATCTATATTTATATTTATTTAATATTTAATTAATTATATTTGTTATAGAGGGAACTAAAACCATGATCCTCATAATTAATTTAATGTAATTTTATATTAAAAAATAATAGACTATTAACATTTGGTGAGTAGTATTAGAGAAATTACTATAATGATCCTGATATTTTCATATAGTATTTAATATTTAAATTTAAATAATTTTCATTTTCCTGTGTGATATTTTATTTTAATCATAGTTTAAATAAGGCTCAAATGTTAATGAATATGATATGATACGTCTATAGATGTGTTTCGCTACAGTTGACAATGCATGATTATTCCAATGGTAGGTTACATATAGATTGGTGACAAAGGTAATGAAAAGTCAATGACCTTCACCAAATGGGATCCTAGTGGAGATCCACTATGCATTTGGAGTCCCAACAAGTTTTATGTGGGGGTCCTCTATGAATCTAGTGTTTATTCAGACAATTATTAGATATACTCTGAATTATCATCTTTTTCACTTCAAAATTTTATAAATCCTAGGATCTTATCCATGCATACCATTTGGTTCCTAAATAGGGGACTACACCCATAAATACCATTAAAATATTCATGCCACAAGTTATTTCATAATTTAATGATCCTCAATATAATCTTGTTTCATTAGTGGTACTGTGATATTGTGTCCATAAATAAAGAATGAAATATCATATCTCATTTTATGTGATTAACTAATTTTATATCTAAATTATAATTTTTATCAATGATGAAGGATTACTATAAAAATTTTCATTAGTCATGGAATACTAGGTAATATCCAAAAAATATAGTTTAGTTGTTGTAAAAGTAGGTAGACCTTAATCTCTGTTAGGTTTTTTCTATGATGATTATCTTCGTTTTCCGGTCGGGGAATGAAATCGAAGAACATACGACATAAATGGGATACACTAATACACATAATAATAAAAAATTGTATAGATAATATTATGTATTTAAAAAAACAATTTTTTTGTTTATAAGGATTAGTGTATTTTTTATGAATGGTTTATTTATTAAAGTGTGTTAGAAATATAAATATAAATTAAATTGATAGTTTTAAATTATGAGTTGTTAATATCAGGTGATTTAAGATGTCATTAATTTTTTATTTTAAAAAATATGTTGATGTAATATCATTTATTAAATTCAGGTTTTGACATATTTACATGATTATTATTATTGAAAATGAAGAATTAGGTCAACTAGAAATTAATTGAATTATATAATAGAATTTTTAAAGGGAAATATTATGGTTGATATATTACAATGAGATGTGGATATTTGTGATGGTAAATTAATTGAATTTAAAATATAAATATATTATAGGAAATCTATTGGTTTTGGAGTTATATTTATAATCTCAATGTATTGAAATATTATAAAACAAATATTCAAATTTTAATTGGTATTTCTGAAACCAAAAAAAATTTATCATCTATTTAGACAACCTAAAAATGCCTAAAATTAATTAACATATATGTGAATGACGTAGACATAAGTATAAAAATATTTTACAAATTTAATTATTAAATTTAATTATTGTTGGGACAAACCATTACATTTAATGTAGATTATTATATTTTACCATAGGTTTTTCTTCCAATAAATAATTAATATTATCTTTAAATGGATCATAATTATTCTATTTAGAAGGATATGATATTTTCTAAACACTTTTCTGTTTTTTCAAAAGAAATATTCTTAAAATATATATCCAATAAATGAATAGAGAAATATAACATTGAATTGTGTTAATACATTAATTACAATCAAAACATGTTATGTATTTTAGATACATTATTCGATATATTTGACCAATAGGAACAAAATTTCATTGTTTGATAGCTAAGAGGGATATGAATATCATAGTATGTTTTTTTATATATATGAAGATACGATAAATAACAAAATGTGTACCAATTCAATATGATGTTAAAATTCTTGATTTATTTATTTTACTCTCGAAATAATTGAATTAAATGTACTAGAATTGATTTACGAAAATTTATTTCTCATTTCAACAAAAATATTAACTAATTAATATGTATATGGGTAATTTAATATTATAAAATTGATATTGGTAATAAAATTGAACTGGATTATTTGTTTTATATAACTAGGAACAACGTATGGGTGCATGATATGATATTTTTTTATTATGTTTTTTTCAAAAAATTTAGTATAGATATTGTTAATAAATGTTTTAAATGATGAATTTATAACGGTGGAATTAATATAGATTATATATTGAAATATGGGAAATTAAAAGGAATCAATTAAATCAATATATGCATCCATCATTACATATTAAATATATTCTGGTGGAATGGACATTAAATACTGGGAAATGTGGAATTAGGTTGTATCATCTTGAAATAAATATTAAGATAGTTAAAAACTAGTGGAATGTGTATGGTGTTGTTTGTTGAAAGAAATCAAAAGATAGAGTTGTATTAAAAGAATATAAGGACGCGTATACTCACTCTATGATATTATCTTATAAATAGGTTGTAGATAATTCATGATGGGTCCTCTATTTGGATTTATTTGGAAATTTTTAAACAATGAAAAATTTATTTTTTCCGTTTTGATGGATTATGATCATTTAATGGTTTTAAAATCTTGAATATTATGGTAAAACTAGTCATTCATTTTAATAATTTATTTGATTATGATTTGATTAGTAATGGTTTGTGTGTTATACTATATTAATTCTTACAAATGGATTTTTGGTAAAAAAACATTTTGAAATGATTCAAAATAGGTTTCTATTGTTAAATGATTGAAATGTTATTTATTTGATATTCGTTTCACTATAGAACTATGAGGGTGAAAATAGATTTTGAGAGAACCATTTATAAATCCTTTATGTCAATACTATCATGTACCAGGGAGAACATAAATAATTGTTTAGGTTGATATTTACACAAAAGGAGACAGATTATTTTTTTTCATGCAGAAGTGTTGTGTATGTAGTTATACTTGAATGGTTGATGGACGTGTTTACATTAAAAAAATCTATCTAACATATATTAAATTTCATTTTATTTACACTCACTAATGTCGTAGAATGATTTATTTATCAAGGGATTGTGATCTATCTATGTATTGTAAATACATATGAATTTTTATATTACTTTTAAAGAGTGGAACAAATTCCAAAATACATGAGTAATGGGAAATTTTGTAATGATTTAAATTAGAAAAAATAAATTTATATTGAAATGAATTTAAAATTTATATTTTGATTTTATGTTCATATCTTAGATAAATTGGGTTTTCTGAAGAAAACAAATTATTATTACAAATATTTTGATAATTTCTTTTAATGAAATTTTTCTATATAAAAGTTTTTGAATATTTTTTAATTATTATTTATTAGTAGCAATGAATTGTAGATTTTCTAATGTGTTAGATAATTAAGTCCTTATGGATGACATACTAGGTTTTATGCTCAATCCCTACAAGCACACTTTTGTGGGAATATATATTCTTTATTATTTGGGTAAAGGAATATACTATTATTTTTTCTATGGAGGCACATCTATCTACTCTAGATAAATATTGGATGGTTAGGTGGCACAAAACTGAGCCAAATTTATATTTTTTACATTGTGTTTTCATGTTTCCCCATACATTAGTTTTAAAATAATAAAACATAGTTTGTTCTCGATGTATATTTTCAACGGTTATATTATAATATAGTTCCTCATTATACATCAAGGGACATACATTTTAGCTTAACTCATCCAATGGAAAATTATTTTATAATAGTTTACTTAATATAATGACATTATTTATGAGATATTTGTAATTAGTGTATTGAACTTAATGCCATAGAGTGTTCAATTTCCCTTCTTGAAACTTAGGTTCCCAGAACTAGTCCTTACAAAATAGAATCAGTGCATTGTCCCTATATTATTTTTTAGGAAGTCTTATATGAGTGTAGAATAGTATAAATGGCGATCAAAATTTACGTATTGAAATATGTAACTATTCATTTTTATTGAAAACATAATGATATTGGGAAGTCCATGGTAAATGGAAGGTAGATGATACCTTTATTGGATATTATCATTTGTGGAATGTTAAAACTTGATAGTCAAAAATAGAATTGATTTTATGCATTACGATATGTATGGTATGGAAATGAATCACATTAATATGAAATTTAATTAAAATTATCTCCATTAAATCAAATGGAAATCTAAATACATTAATATTTTTAATTTTTCAAATACGGGTTTGAAAAGAAAAATTTAATGAACGTGTTTCACTTTATGGGAATTATTAATTTAATATGAGATTGTATAAAATAAAATGGTATGAATGCATATAGATGTAGTGTAATAAATTATTCTCATAAATATTACCATTTTAGTGTTTTGTATTCCGGATTATGTATTCAATATTGTATTTAATTTTTCCTAAAAAATGTTCCTGAGTATACATTACAACGAAGAATTAGATAATTATCCTACAATTCCCTATTTTTTGAATATAAATATGCATTCTAACTAGGTTATTGGTGGAGATTTTAATTAGTATAGGTGATGGGATGAAAATTAATACTTATCATTTTTGATGGGACATCCACGCACATTCAATGGTGACATTGCACACATTCATGAAGAGGAGTGTGTATAGAATATAAAACCATACCTCTAAATTCATAGACATATAAAACCACAACAGATAGATTTAGGTCATATGTAATTTAATGAAAAATGAATAAGTGGTGGGAAACTATTAAAGAGATGTGTAAACACACAAATAATAATTTGAATGGTATTAAGATGATCGTAAATGATAAAAATTTCATAGAAAAACTTATGAAAGATATATATGGAGTGTTCCTAGTTGTTGATCAAGATAACATATCTAAAAGGGAATATGTGTTATACTTTATAGAGCTACCAAAATTAGAGTCCAATATTGTACAAATGTGGCTACCCACTTATGTAGATCTGCTCACCACCACTACTTTAGTAGAGGAAGAAATTATTGATATGTAAGGGGATATTTATTTTTTTTAGAAAACAATTGTTGAATAAAAATATTTTTTGTGTATTATAAAAATAAGAAATACATTTATTTGAATCCCACTAACATGTATTCTTACATCACTCAGGGTAAAAGTGCATAGGAATGCAAATAGTGTTTCACAATAAATAAATTGATGAAAATGTATATAAATCCCCTTTTCCATTTATTAAAAGTGGATTGGTGGGGAACATGAAAATAAAATATGGGAGGCTCTCAAGAGAGAGTAGTGTAGGATAATTGAACCAGGTGCATGGATATAAGATCGATGTTGATCAACCAAACTAGGTTGTGTTAGAGGACTAAAGGTAGACATGTGAGGCCTCTTCATGATGTAATAAAAGAACCTTAAAATATTCAAGGGAAATAATCTCAGTTTAGTAGGAAATAAAGGATACAAATGTTGATATGGGACAATATATGGTGAGAGGTAGGAATATGATTACTTCTAAAATGATTTATACTTATTTTTATAGGAATGATTCACATGAATTTATATCTACAGATCAGGTTGATAATATAGAAAATGAGTGGAGTATTTAATATATTATATTAAATTGTTATCTTCATGGGTTATAGGGATAACAATGGTTTCATATTTCATTATTAATTATATAATGATATATGATTTTGAAACCTCATGTGATTTTTTTATCCTGGATTAGAAATTTATGACATGATAATTGAGATGGATTAGACAAGTCAAATAAATGACTATAGTGAACTCTATAGTAAAATTTTCTTCTTTTGGAATCCTATGGTACAAGACTCACCATGAGTGGAGAGTGAGATATTTTAACATATATCATTATCATAATATTTATATAATTTGTGCTTATATCTTATTAGTTAGTAGGATTAGTACATGAATTTATGGAGAGTAAGGAATAATATCCACTTCTAATGGCTATATACTAATAATTTTATATTTCCCTAAGTATTTATTTATAATTCCACTGAGATATATATATATTTTTCTAGTAAAATAAATCATAAAAAAATCCCAATTTTCATTCCAACATATCACATTGATCTAATAGATTTGAATGAAATAATGTTGGAACAGAATGAGCATCAGAAAAATGAATACACTATAACAAGTGTTTCCCCTTCCACATCACCAATTATATTTCCCATGAAATATTTAGTTATTATTTTTTAATTAATTGCCTCTAGCTAGATAAAAAATAATAAATATACATTTCTTAAAATTCATTAACTCATTAAATATCTAAAAAGATATCATTGGTATTCTAGGATTGAACTTCAATTTAGTTATCACAAGTTAATGGTAAAAAAAGAAAATGTATAGAAAACAAAATTCTAATATCATTATTATAAAATTAAATTAATTTATATTCCATTATAATTAACTGATAAAACATTTAGTTAATGGAATTAATTAAAATAATGTTGTAAAATATATTAGTTACCTTTATAGTGGTAGTTTTGAATGAAATTTTTATAGACTCATTGTAGGAAGTAGAGAATGGAAAAAACATAATGATTTTCCAAGGAACTCTACATGATAATAAACCTAGTGATATGATTTAAATTGCCACATTTGGATCAATACAGTGAAAAAGATTCCACAAGGTTTTTGAATGATGTTTTTTCAGTTAAAGCAAAAAATTTAGAGTAATGATGTATTAGGAAAACCCCAATAATGTATTTGAATAAAAAATTGGTCTTGGGTGTCTATTAAAAAATTATTATTCAATACACTTCATTATTTATATCTCCTATTTTATCCCTGACTATGATGGATGGAATGAATTACTATATGGGTAAGGGTCGAGTTTAAAATATGGAATTAAAGAAGATTCAAATTTCAAATAATGCTTTTAGTTAAGCTCTATATTGTAGTTTCTTATAACATGTATTTTGATAATTTTGGTTTGGTTTTGTAATATATCATGTTTCCATCAGGAAATTCCATAGTTTATTTGTCTAGTTAATTAAACCCCATGTGATGAATTATTCTATACATGAATTAATGTTTTCAAAAGTCACACAAGCCATATATACTTGTTGAGATTACTTAATTTGTGAAAATAAATTTCATTTAAACTAATAATAAGTGATAAAAATATATTTTCACATTATATGATCAAATTATGATTATATTTACTCCTGTAAATTATCCTAAATATTTTTTTACCTTATGTATACACCAATGAAGGGGAATATAATGGAAAATTAAATGAGTTGGTAGGATATAACCAAACCAATGAAGGCCATACATAGGTTGAAACTATGTTGAGAGTGATAAGTCCATGGGAGAGTGATAAATAAAAACTTGGGATTCAATATCATAATGTACATATTCCGACTTAAATAAAACCATATCTATTCAATAGTATTGTTATTTATTATAAAGCTAAAACTACTGGAAAGAATTCAATTCATGCAACTCCTCTTGAAAAAACATCAAGGTGTAAGAGGATTATACACAAGTTTAAATAGAAAATATACATTCCCATCAAATAGTGATATCCTAAACAAGAAACAACATGGAATTTGGTAAAATGAAGAGATACAGAATCATAAAATTTATGTTTGACAGCCATATACAATCATTTTCTCTAAAGGCAATTATATTCTTCTGATACCAGGACCAACAATTTTACTACCAGTATATTTTTAATCTACATAATACAAGACACATTTATGGAAGACCATGTATTGGTTATTATAAGAATACTCTATAAGACACCCACAAATCTAAAAAGTATAGAACATAATCAAATTTTCATATCATCCCATATGTTTTAGAGGGAAAGGAAACCCAAAATCAGATATGAGTGTAAGAGAAATACCATCGAAAAAGAGAGAAATTACAAATAACATATCAAAATAAAATGATGAGTTATATTATTGATACAATGGTCCCAGATCTGATACCATGTACCTTGTGAAACCTTAAAAGAGTTGGAGTGGAGGGAACATTCCTCACTAATGTGATCTACCTACAAAGGAGCACTATCTCTAGTAGAGGAATATATCCCCCCATAACTCGATAATGGGTGAGTACAACTCCATGGATAATCGTATTTTTCAACCATTATGGTGGGGTAGTTCTAACCCTACCTTTTAAATGATTTAGGGAACCCATCTACTACTACATTGGGGGAGTACCGGCCACAACAATCCTTCAATGATAAAACACAATCTCTCTCATTAACCAAGAATCACCAGATCATGATTCCTACTCATATGACCTCAAATAATTTATTGGATACTAAAATGAATTCCACCTTAAAATCCTACATTGAATTTTATATAATATAGGCTACTCACGTGACCATGTATGAGTCCCGAATAAGAAGATAAATAGGTAGTAGGTTTACAGAAAATTTAAAATACTCTGCATCGAGGAAAATAGTATGTAACACTACTAGAGGACACAATATCATACTTCCATGTACATAGACTGGATATCCCTATAACTCTATATTTCTCTTAATATATGTAATATATTGTTCCTAAACACATCAGGTTGCTTGGGCTATTCTTTTTGCATAAATATTGGCCCCATGGATAGTATTACATAATGTTTGGGAACGTGCCAATAGAATATGATATAAAAAATGAGTTGAAACCCTAGACATAGTGAAAATTGTAAAAATACAGAATTTTTAGTTCATAACACATGTAGAGTAGATATGATGACCAAAAAAAATTAATTTTAATCTCTTTTTTTACATGAGGATACAAAATCTTTCAGAACCACTAATTTAACACACTATTGACTTATCGAATCAACCATATTAAAAGGAATAAAGTTATGCTTATTTATTTTCAGAAACCACTGACCGGAAATCTAGATTCAATTATCCTAAGAAAAATTTGTCATGCATCCTATCACTATATAGGTTCCTAATCCATTGAACCACCATCTTTGTTCTAAAAATAGACTTTGATCCATCCACATATCATTGACCTCATGGTCAATCATGCATCCATCAGGATTATAATTGATTGACCTTCCTCAAACCAATTTTACAATCTCCATTCATTGACCTATTGTGACAATGATGATAGATTTGATGAAAATTTTCTTGAGAGTAACAATAACATGGTGATATTATCATTGGAAAAGGTTATCAGGGCCATCGATAATAAACATGGAATACATAAACGGCTTCTAGCATGATCATAAGAAAATTTGATAAAAAATATAGAAAAATTTTAAAAATTTATTCAAATAAAGAATATAAATCAAGGTATTAATAATATAATCAATACATTCTGATCAATTAATAACACAAGGTCACAAATCTAGAATATAAAGAACCATTTCTCAATAAAAAACTAGTTGCTGATGAAGAAACAATCTATAGTGATGTTGTTGGAGATAAAATAGCATTCACAATTCATCTTATGAATATCTTTTATACATTCTTAATTGATCCAAGATAAAGAGTTTATCAGTTCAAAAAATATCTTTCCTCCCCATGATATTTAATCATATAGGGTTTTTCTTCTAACATTAGATATTTTTAATAATGGTTTATTTAACGGGAATAGAGCTAGTTTAGAATATAATGAAAAAAATAAAATTTATCATTTAATTTAATTAAGAAACCAATAATTAATTCCATCCATAGAATGTGAACTTGTGACCAACATCTTCCCTTTACTAGGATAAAACATACGTTATAGAACCTACCATGGAATCATATTATTCATTATATGTAATGGTTAATGGGAATACCATTAATTCAAAAAAATATGTATTTCTATGATTTACTATTAAATACATTTTAATATAAAAAATCTAGGGTCCTGAAGCACCCAAAACACCTTAATAATTATGCGTTAATATTTTTAGATATATAAATAATTAATCAAATGATAAAAATATGAAATGCAATGTTATTACACTCTATCCTATTCAAGGACCCCCCTCCCCCAAAAAATGGGAAATAATAAATGTGATGGACTTGATCCAACATATGACCCTCATGATACCATTTTATATCATACACACTCACTAAACAAATGATTCACTCTTTCATGATCCTCTCTTGTACACCATCAAACATTATCGATTACATAGTGATATCAGCTCTATCCTTAATGTACAACCCCATAATCAATAACATGTGATGGTTAATCCACATATCTTCTTAGTTGTAATGCATGGAACACATATTGTTCCCAATACAATAATGTAATAGTGGTATGAAACATATCCAACCCTCAGTATTTTATGGGATGAAACTAAACATGGGGACATCTTGATACCCCAATTAAATCTCCCCAATCCTCGTATTGGGTATAAATTGATGAAAACATTGTCTTAATTATCAAATTCAAAATTAATATGATGTTGGACTATGTATGATTTATTTGAAATTTGTGATATCCACATACACACATGGATTACCAAACCATTCTATTCTGTTTCCCACCACATATTTGGACTAATAGGATATGCCATTCAAAACTAAGTCCAACACTCAGATGACCTATAACCAATGATGTACATAAAAAGTATACAGTCCAATATTGGAGTGGTAGATATTATTTTAAGAGAACTCCAATGTTGGAAAATATTCATCCCATAACTGGTCAAAGTCCAAAATAAATTCTCTCAGTATAAATTCTAAAACCTGGATTTTTTTCTTAGTTTGGCCATCTGATTGGGCAGGAACAAAGTTCTCATCCATAAATGGGTCCTAAAGTCCAAATTCATACCTATACCCAACCATTACATGAAACAATAATCCTGGGGGTAAATTATCATCATGGGTACCCTATGATAATCCATGATATTTTTCATCTGCAAGAACCCTAAACTCTTATCCAAACTCTGCTCTTGGATGGTGGGGAACTGTGATTACATGGTAAGTTGGTTAAAAATCACCCATATAGTGTATTCGGATCTTAATGTTCAATGAATACCCAAAATAATATCTAGTGATATGATATCCCACATCCATTCATTAATTATAGGAGGTTGAGATATACCTGGTAGAACAGGATGTTTAGTCTTTACATACTAACACAAGAGGAATCAATAAACAATATTGGTAATGCTCAATCTCATTCTAGCCCAAAAAAATGTTTTCTAATGTCTTTGAAGGTAATTTCCACTCTCAAATGAACCCAAAATGGGTAGGTATAAAACACTATCAACACAGACTCCAGGAATATGAATGTAAAAACGATATATAAATAGAAAATTTTGACACTCTCTACAACTTCTTAAAATCCATCAGGTGCATCTCTTGATGATATAAATTCATAAATAACATCATAGTCACCACCCCATAACTAAGCATGACTTACAAACTGAAGAAGTGGTGGAGTCACCTGTGTGTAATTAAGATATGTGATACCGTTCCTCTTTATTATGACCATCTATAAGGAGGCCAACACTTCATAGGCCTCCCACACCATGTTGGAATAGGATTTTCAGCTAAATGCCTCTTACACATAATTGACATTCATTCAGGTATATACTAAATCAAATAAAAAATCATACAATATTTTCAAAAAACACCTCTATTAATGGATGATATATCTATACGTAAATATGTACCTATGATTCTGATGGTCTATGTAATCAATGAAATTAATTACTAAAATAAATTTCTTCCATGTAATCCTAGAAAATTCTACAACTCCCAAATCCTTGTTCCAGGTGAATCACAAAAAAACCATCCAGTCGACATTATCCTATGGTATTCTAAAAAGAGGATCCCAGATATACCACTGCCTTATCCATTCAATGTCTCTTTGATTAAACTAAGTTTATGAAAACATTTATCTTTTCTATATCTATGTAACAAAAGGGGTTGATATTTAGGGATAGTGTTCCATCATGAAATGATATTGTATTTGAAAACTAAGATGATTATGCACCCCCAAAAACAATCTTGGGTGGAACCTAAGTGAGAACTACTTCAATATTTTTTGGTTCCCCAACAGTACCATCTTCAGATATTACATGACCTGGAATGTGGACCTCTTTGATCAAAAATAGGCACGTCATTATCTTAACACATTTTTTATGCGTCAAGAGAATGTATTATTACATTATTGAATACTATATATAATACTACTTGAATGTATACTAAATGATATGGTATTAGATAAAAAAAGGACGAACTGATCTAATAAATTATAGATGATATGTTTCATAGGTTCCATGGTCATTGAAGGGTAATTTTTCAAACCGAAAGATCTAACCAAGAAATGAAAATTCCCAAAGCATCATAAAAATTTCATCTTTAGAATATCATAATTATGACCATAAAATGATGAGAGTTAGAAATTATATCAGTCTTTTTGATCAAACTCTCACATTTCAACTATTCGAAGTGGCTATCAAACCATTGAAAGGGGTACATGTTCTTGAATTTCACCATATTTAGGTGAATGTAATCAGTGAATGGTTTTGAACATATTTCAACCAAATTCACGAATAAAAATATATCCTCCCATAGAGATACACTAGGTATGAAATAACCCATCCGATGAAGTTATTTTAACCACACCCTTAGCTCTTTGAGAACCACATGGTCCATTTGAGATCTCTCTAAAGATATCGATGTAGTCTGAGGGTGTATGCTAATTAAGAAGCTGATATCCCGCATCAACGGTAGTCCATGAAAATATTTGGGGAAGATATCAATATAATCATTCACTACTTAAAGAAGTCATATTTCAAGGAATCCCACTACATTAAGGGATAAACATTTCAATTTTTGGGAAATAGGTTGTGACTTCAA
This sequence comes from Viscum album, assembly GCA_963277665.1. Classification (NCBI taxonomy): domain Eukaryota; kingdom Viridiplantae; phylum Streptophyta; class Magnoliopsida; order Santalales; family Viscaceae; genus Viscum; species Viscum album. The sequence continues at coordinate 30,607,604 of OY728167.1, forward strand.
GATCATCTTCCACACCCGCTCTTCCATATGGTAAGTCTCCCAAAACAAATGAGAACCTTGTCCCCTGATCAAAAAGGAATATAACACTTCTATAGTTAAATTATAGTTTATGATTCACAATATAAAAATATTTTATACCTAGGATAATGTCATAAGGTTTCACTACAACAAACAGGAGGTCTCATGAGAAACATCCACCACTAAGATTCATATAAAACATTAAATGAATGTGAAATATAGGAAAATAACTCATGATAAGAAAACATAGCAATAGCCTATGGGCCAAAAAATATATAAGAATATAAATATCCTTTATATTGAATGTAAAGCTAATGGAAGGACTCACACTTGTGTCAATAAGTACATTAACAAAACTAGAGAACAAATAGATTGTACCTTGAATAATACCATACATATCCTGGTAATATAGCTTCATTTATTACAACATACCACTCCCTCTTCCCTCATTAAATTAATCATAGAGTTGTACACCAAGTGGTTGTGGTGGTAGTAGTTTAAATTTTCATCCACCACTTTTAGCTTTTCTATTTGGTGATCCACTTAACACTTCATCTGCACCACTTCCCATGTTTCACCCATCATATTCCTAATATATCAATGATTCTGATGTTTCATCTAATATAGGGGTTCATCATCTTTCTTTCCACCATCTATTTTATGTATTTTTTGAAAATCATAAACCATGTGGCCTATCTCATTATAACCATAACAACAACCATCATTATTATAACTGGAACCTTTACATGATCCCAACACTCTTGATCCTTGAGATTGATTTTGGGAGTCAGTATTCCACATGGTCCATGACCCTGATGGCTATAACATTATAGACACTATAGATGAAAAAACCCTATGATTAACACAATGATATACAACATCCTGACACCCAATGATATAAATCACTCAATCATAGAGTCTCTCTTTATCACCAAAATATGATTGTGATCATAGAAAGAGTCCACACATTCCAGAATTCCTCTAAAGGGGCCTTATTAAAACATCCATACAAATAAATATCAATCAAAAACAATATATAGTGAGAATTATATAGTTCAATAATCCTTGTTCCATTCCAAGAAACCATCATATCACCCCATCATAGATCTTAATGATCGTAGATGAACACATAGATAAAGATTGATGGGTAATACTATTTGAAAACCAAATTCTAATGGTATATCCAAAATATAATTTCGTTAAAATAATAATGAGTGATCATAATCCACTAGTTCCCTACTTATCTATGCACATTAATTGTTTCAAGTGAGAATATTTGTTTGTTCAATGTCAATACAATCAAGAATAATGAAACCCATACCTAGATCCAATCCTATGAAACATGAGGGTCTTGATAAAAATAATAATTGAGTAGTTTCTATAACTGGAACATTCTAAATGTGTTTATAAATTTGGATACTCACTTTAAATATTTGGAGAAATATTCTACTAAACATGTATATATTCATCACTCAAAAGAACTAGAGGTTCATCTATGCGACGACCATTGTGAGGAAGAATCATACTATGATCTCTTATGGGGGACAGCTGAAGAATTTTTCCCTATATTTAGTTCTTATCACTAAGCTGGCCATTTTCGTAACCCTATATGTGAATCCTAACTAGACATCATTGTGGGGGATCCTAAAAATTTAAAACACATATCAATGTTAAGTGATCATATTCAGGTTTCTAACTCATGGAGTACATTGAATTAAAATTAATTAATATAATATGATATATATATATATATAATTGGTTTCCCAAAAACTAATATCATTGTTTTCCATGCCAGTATCTTTTGAATATGATACTTATTGAATGGATATGTCAGCCGCTACACCATCATTTAGATCCCATACCTGAGAGACTAACATGAGACACATCGATACCATTTAACTATTATCCCAAAAAAATAAATACATCATCCCTTTATCTGAACAGTAGAACTAAAAACAACCTCCCCAAATACAACTCTTTGAAGACCTAAACGATAATGGTTCCACATGGGAAAGTATTAAACCAAGAGTGAGACCCTTGTCCCATCACCAATATGACATTGGATATAGACAAGTTCCATATAGTAAAATCACTAAATTTGGAGGCCATAGGATAATGTACCAATATTGACACGAACAATCCCAACTCCATAAAACAATTTGAAGATATAAGGTAAAACTAAAACCTCTAGAGACTAATCAATCAATGATACATCTTATATAAAAAACATTAATGGTATCCTGGGTAATATAAATGTATAATGTTTAAAAATACACACCTAACTATAATGGAGATCCCAACCAGATAACAACTATTAGAGGGGTAAAAGGAGGAAAGTGAAAATCAAAATTTATACATCTAACCAACGAACATGGTGTGTAACTCAAGGTACTTCTATTATCATTTAATAATAGTTCTACCATCATCACATTAACATTGTCTATCGTTTGTATTAGACATGCTAAATGTGGGAAATACCCATATATGGGAATGAATAAAGATAAACAGCATGATTACCTAAAGTATAAATTGGATGAAACAAAATAAAATAGACAACCTAACCTGTAATCTATAAAATAAATGTAACCCCCCTGTTATACATGGCCATGATGTAACAATTTTAGAATATGAGAAAAATATAAATCTTCACACCCATATAAGAATGATGGTTCCTCATACACCTCTCATGGTTATATCTTTAGTGGAAACCACCACAAAAATCCTTATAGTAATCATAGTAGAGGAAACGATTCAAGGTACTACACTACACATCCAAGGGAGTGTTATTATCTATAGATGGAAAACACACCACCAGAGCTCAGAAACATGGAAGTGTTATTATGATGATATAGGATCCTATACCCATATATTTTAGTTGATTAATTACCCTTATATATAAAGATCATGTGGTATCTTTGTGTTGGTGCATCAAGGGAGTACGATCACTAAAAAATGTCTAATGATCAAACTCAATCACTACCAACATCCAAGAATTCTTGGAATTAGTATTCCACTCACATCACCTTGCATCAAATATATAAATATAAAAATAAGTCCAACAATATTTCCTTTGTGAAATTATTTCATTCTATATTACTTGTGGGACCCAATATGAGCTCCAGAGAATGATATTATTAGGGAAGAAGGTTCCTTTAAATGTTCAAAACCGGTATATCTGGGAACACACCATGTATTCTCGGTTAGAATTATATAGATGTGTTCTTCCCCGAGGATTTTTGGGAGTTCATATCACGTCGCTTGGGGGTTTGGGTGACCTCTTAATGGAGTTTGTTGGTGGGTTGGTGGTTTTGGGCTAGTGTCGATGGTCGCATTAGTGGCATTCGAAGAGGCCATTTCTGAAGTTTATCTTGCTTTTCTGATGACTTTCCTTTCTACTTTCTAGTGGTTCCTTTGAATTCTCTTCGGTTATCTCGGCTCCTGTTGTGAAGATTGTCAATTTGAATGTCAGAATGGTTTTTTTGTATGACGATTGAGTTGTTAGGTTGGGTGTTATTTTCTGTTCAATGGTGTTTGAATTCTGTTTTTCATGAAGATATGTATGATATACCACGTTTCCTAAAAAGTGTTTATTGGTTTCTCAATTTTTCCTCAAAAGTGTTTGGAAAATAAAAATTTTAATTTTCGGTGAGAACACACCATGTAACATTTCACGAGGACAAGGTAATGTTCTACCCTTGAAAAATATTGACCAAACATGTACCTATATATATCATATCCTAGGGTAAAAGGGTGTGTCAGATAACACGATGACCCTAGGTGTTTACTCTATACAAATTTCATTATAACATTTGTAGTATCAAATGATATGTAGAAATAAAACATGGAGTGTGATATTTATGTCATGTTGAAACCATTGTTTCAGTAAGATTGTGCGCAACATAGAATGTGGTCCTCTGGAATAAATGATTTGTTTTTCAAGTTTAAATATATATTGAAGTGTGGTATCCCAGTATTTACATGCTCTCCATATTTTATAATAAAAAAGCATCAAATCATTTTGACCTACCGAATTCAAAATTATCAATGGAAGGATCCTCTTATAGCCGATGCATGGCCTTTGGTGTCCATAAATTGTGATTCTATTCTCCATAGTAGAAAATGGGATGCCTCCAATCACCATTTGGTGTCACGATCCATGGAAATATCATCTTTATTATGTATATTCTCCTTGATCAATCCATAGACCATCCAATCCTTCTTTTGTTGTGCATCATTAATGATTTCAGTGGTTAAATCATAGACAAATCATTATGACAATTTCGATTCATTGACCCTACTGGCAAATGAAGAACAATGTGTAGAACATGGGTATGAGAGGTAGAATAACAAGGAGATATTATCACAGGCAGATAGGATCCCGACCTTTAAGTGTATATAAATAAAAAATAAACAGTGTCATTCATCCAAATAATAGTAATATAATTTATATGTTACATAATACTAATTGAACTCATGGATTAAATAATGAACATAAATCATGGGATTAAAAACGTAATTTATGCATTCTCAAGGTTCTTTATCAAAAGGGAGAAAATATATAAAAAATTGAGAAATACCCCAAGAATTGATCAATCAAGGGTAAAGAATATGTTCTCTTGTGATGTCATTAAGAATTATTCAGCATATATTATTCAGTCTATGAATCTTCTCATTTTTTAATTATTAATCCATGATCTTATATTTGTTAGTTCCATTAGTGGCTCTCCTCATCCTCCTCTCCAATAACTTTGGGGTATATGGTATACCTAAGGATATGTCATTATAGTTTATAATAACAAAATATGGAAAGGATTGAATTTAGTAAATAATATAAAATATATCATTTAATATATTTAACACTTCCATTAATTGTTTTCTTCCCTAAAACATCGGTTACTGACTAACCTCAAGCCACGTCTAGTGAAATACCTATGTTCTGAATACAATAGCTTCCAAATATTCTCCCTCTAAGGTTCTAATTAGTTGGAAGACAATAAATTCAAAAAATATGCATGTTCCTAATTTAATATTATTATAATTTGAATATATTAATTATATTGTCCTATGAAACCAAAAACACGACACTAAATCTGAGTAAAAATCCATAGATACATAAATAAATAAAAAAATTAACTTCTAAAGAACAAAAGGGTTGTTATAATTTTAGATGGGTATTAATAATTCATTTGGGAAAAATTGAAAATGAGTACACCTTATAATCCTCCAATAGAGGGATATATGGATAGATTTATCCAAATTATGTTGTATGTGACTCATGCTTATGTACTTGTCTCTGAAAATTATTTGGTGGACCTTCATTTATTGGTGGAGTTTTTTATTTTAAGAAATATCAATCCAAGATTAATATGGTACATTTTGTAGCATTGTATGGTAAACTATATTTGTTATAATTATTTAGGTTTGAAAATTTTTATAACAATATTGTTGGACCATTCATGGTAAAAGATAAATTGTGTTATAATTAAGTGGAATCATATGTTCTCAAATATGAACAGATGAATGTATTATTCCAACCATTATCAATGAACCTTGATGTTTTATATTTGGATAGCATATTCTTTATTTTTTTAATTGTTTGGAAAACAATAGTTGGGAAACTTTGGAACATCATTCAATGAGATATGGGATCTACTTAGACTTTAAAGTGAAATAGTAAAGAATCATATTAGATGAAATAGTCACAATTTTATACAATAATTCATAATAAATTCTTCTCTTGTAATTTATTAAATTATTCAATGATGCATATTTGTCCTCGAATTAGGATGTGGTTATGCTAGATCCTAATATATATTATATGGAATGAAAATTTTGTCTTATGGACTCAAGAGAAAATATTATTGTAGGAAATGGTGTCCCTTTATTTAGAGTCCTATGGATATATGAAATAATTCAAGATGATACATGGGAGAGAGAATCTCCCACACAATAGGAGTGGAAAGATCATTTCTATGGTAAATCCTCCTGGTAAATTTCAGAGAATGAAATTTGATATTATGGTGAAAATTATTATATATTTTCTTTATGTTTTTGTACTGATTTTTTACTTCACTTCATTCATTAATCTATTATTAACATAGAGTTTGGAAATAAATATATTATTTTAAAAATATCATCCACATCTTATTGTTTTAAGAGTAATTATTTTTTATGTATTAAAGGATTAATTTGAAGAGACTAATTTAATTAATTAAAAATTTGACATAATGACTTGGTGATACTATGGGAACTGAATAATTAATTCAATGATAAATAACATGAATTATTTCATAGACATTTAAAATGGATTGTTATATATTATCTGAGGAATTAATCCTAGATTTTTATTTTTTTTTCAATTTAATGAATTATAAATATTAATATGTACCATTAAATTTATGGGGTTTGGGAATTTGGAGCCTACATTTTTAATTTCAATGTTGTCATAGATATTTTAATAAGAAGCATTTATTTAATGTCAATACTTTAATAAAATACTATCTTTCTTATAATTGGGCAATCTCTACAATTGTAAAATTCATCTAAATCTATATTAATGACATTAGAATCAGTATTTTAGTCATGTATATTTTTTAAGGCTGTATTTAATTGGTTGAGTGACTAAACATGTAATTTAACAGAAATAAATAAATTCATAACAAGGTTTTATTCAATAAAACAAATGATTTATATCTATTCAAAATATATTTCAATTACTATGATTTTTTAATATATATATTGTACATGGATTAATAATATTTTTTTTCTTTATCTCTATTAGTTTTGTGGACCATAAATTCATTGTGTTTTGAAATATTTAATTGTTCAGAAAATATAATTCATGTCCAAACTAATTTTTTATTCTATCCATATCATAAGAAAAATGATTTTTATAGACAAAAATTTTCAAGGGTGGATCACTATGATATAGAAAAACATCAATATAGATAGTAATTTTTGGGAGTTTATGTTGTGATTGGTAAAATAGACTTACAAAAAATTAATTTTTTTAGCATTCACGATTGATTGATTTTGTATTGGGAATTTTAAAAATAAGTCAATGAGAATTAATTTGAAATAATACACATGACATATCAGCCATGATATTACGAAGTTAATATTAAAATGGGTAATTTAATATAGGTAAATTTGTATGAGTAATTAAATTTAATTAGAGTATTATGGGAATGAAAATAAATAACATATATTTTGGAATATGGGTTTATTTATCGTTAATATAAATTTTTACATGGGTTATGTTATAAAGAGTTCTAGACAATTTTAAAATAATAATTTTTAAGGAAGTAACTACTTTGGAAGATCCATATTGAACATGTGAAATTAATGGCTATAATTTGAGACAACACATTCACTCCTCAGGGTAGATTAATAATAAGTAAGATGTCTATAAATACATGGAATGTGGGAATTAAATAATTTTTTTCTACGAAGACACTTGTGAGAATGAGAAAGTTATGGAACATGGATGGTGTGGTTTCAATAAGGTTATTGTATTTTGGATAAATTAGATATAAATTTTTATAGTGAGATCTTATCCCTATGAGGTCATCTACTTGAGATATTGTAGAGAATTAATGATGGATCATCTAGGTAGGTAGATTTTATATATTCTAAGTGGTCACTAAATTATTTTTTCGATATAGATTTATTATAATTGTAATATTCATTAACTACCCTATAGTTTTTTATAATTTATAATTTTCTTTTTTAAATACTTTTTTAACAAACAATATTTTTATTTATATTGGTTTTTTTGAAAAACATTTTATTGTTTTATAAATGTATTTTTAATAAACTACTTTGTATAATTTATAATAAAATATAATAAATATTATAGATTAATTCAATCCAATTTATTTGATATTATTAGAAGTTTTGGGTACTTTTTTTGAAATTGTTTCTATGATGCCAAATTTTAAAACATTAAATATTATACCATGGGGTAACATTGATAATTCCAAAATCATTCATTAAAAATATTTTTCATTGAATAGAAACAACTAAATCCTTGTCTTTGTGAATCTAAAGTTCTTTAGTTACATATTAACTACTTCTGACTATATTTAAAAGAAACATATTATAACATGTAATTAATATAATGTTTTTTACACATTGATTCCATACAAAGGCTGGTTTATTTATAGATGGAGAGTTTCTCTAGGATTTTTTAATCATGGGAGTTTCTATGTTATATTTATAGAGTGTTATGTTTTCCAAATGAATTGAGAAATATATTATTTATAAATAAATGTTTATTGAATAGTGGAAATGATTTTGAAATTAATTTAAATTCTCAGTTTTTATTGTATAATTATTTCTAGTAATAATTGTTTTTCTAAAAAATGTTTTCTAACATCAATAATTTTGATAATTAATTTTATATTCCTTTATGGATAAATGAATATTTTAGGAAAAAATATTATTTCATTATAATTATCTAATATCATTAAATTGACGGATTTTTAGTTAAGTATATTTTTTAGAATATTGAAAATATATCATACATGGATTTATATATACCTCTTATGTGACAACCGGGCCCGGATGACAGCACAGCTACCCCGCCTAAACATGGACGTCGGGTCCTGGCCCACCAGGTACCACCAGCTGCCCCACAGACACGTGGGGCCCACCCCAGGGTCCACCCACATGCCTGAACGGGTCATCTGACTAATCATTTTCCCTAGATGCCAACACATGTCCTTTCTTGTGTGCTTTGTCCTCACTCACACACACCCTGAGAAACTTCCCAGAAAGTCACACATCTTGATCACTACTCCAGGCCAAGCACGCTTAACTCTAGAGTACTAATCAGACATGCTCCTGAAAAAGAAGGTGCATCTTGTTGACATTAGTCATATCATTTATTCATTTAACCCTTTATCATTTGGGGATGTTACAATCACCCCCCTTTAGGGCACAATCCCCTCTTTGTGGTCCATACAACTCAACACAGGCAGTGCACCGCACTTAAGGCTGGGTTCCTCCTCTGATACCAAATGTGACAACCGGGCCCCGGTGACAGCAAAGTTAGCCCGCCTAAACATGGTCGTCGGGTCCTGGCCCACCAGGTACCACCAGTTGCCCCGGAGACACGTGGGGCCCACCCCAGGTTCCACCCACATGCCTGAACGGGGCATCTAACTAATGATTTTCTCCATAGGCCAACACATGTCCTTTCTAGTGTTCTTTGTCCTCACTCACACACACCCTGTGAAACATCCCAGAAGGTCACCCATCCTGATCACTACTCCATGCCAAGAACGCTTAACTGTGGAGTTCTAATCAGACAAGCTCCCGAAAAGGAAGGTGCACCTTGTTGACATGAGTCATATCATTTAGTCATTTAACCCTTTATCATTTGTGAATGTTACATCTGACATGCAAATTATAGTAGGAACAATATTGGTTGTGACAAATGTAAATGATAAGTATCATCTATTATTTGTGGAGGGCCATATATCTAAAATAGATACGTGTAGGGAGGATTCAGTGTATTGTAAATTAGTTACTGATACATATATACATCTAGTCGACATGTGTCATTAAGAATAATTTTGGATATTGGAAAACATTATTTATTCGTGATAAATAATTTCCATGATATATTATAATAGTTTTGCATTATATATTCATTGATTCCTATTATGGATTATATTTTTAAGAAAATACCATTCCACAATATTTACATTTTAACTTCACACTAGTTTCTATCTTCATGGAATTTGGAAAACATTCTTCGATCCCTATGGTTACCAACTATGTGTATCAATTTAATGACCTCATATGTTTCATGTGGTTTTCATATTTTATTTATGTGTTTTAAACTTTGAATTTTTTGGGGTGATTTTTATGGGTTTCTAGTTTATTTTATACTATATCAGTGGCATTTGGATGTGGAATAGTTCAAGCGTGGTTTTCCTAAAAAAAGCTGATTGTCTAGGAAACCATGCAGATATAAGAAGCAGAACATGGGGTGAAGAACCAAAAAGGAACATGATAATCTAAACCATGATTCCTCGTCTTAGAAACCATGAAATATTTTCTAATAGAATAAAAAATTGGTCTTGGTTTTACACTACATTTGGGTAACCAAAAGAGGTAGTAATGCTTACATGACTGGAAAATGGTTTGTCAAACCATGAAATCAAACGCTACATGTGTGATTTAATGAAATGAAAATCCTTTTTAAAGGATGATAGTCAGCATTTTGAACCTTTATTTATAATACATGAATCTATTTTGATTATATAGATTCGAAAGTCCTTCCACAATGATTTTCACTCCCTCTAATATCGATCTAAGTTGACCCAATGATTTTAATTATTGATATTTTATATATATTATCCATGAATTACCATACTATAGGATTCATCATGATTTACCCTTATTCCCTTCAGATTAATCATATATCTGAAAATTTATTTCCATATATATGTATTCTTATTCCATTAAATGATTAATTCTTTGATTAATTATAAATTAGTGAGGGATCTAGTGCATTGGCAGTATTACATTTTATCAGTCCTATATCTTTTGTTATTAGATTATCACCATAATAATGTTAGTGTTGATAGAATTCCATAGAAAAATAATCGTTTGGAAAATAATTATTAAAACTTGATGTGACTAAGATATGATCGGTTCTATGTATTCTTGGTGTGTGGGATAGATATTCTTAGGGTAGGGTGTGATTAATGTATCTTTTCTCTATGTGTTTCATATTTTTTGATAAAAAATAATTGATTTATGAAGTTCCTAACCATGTAGAGGAAATATATATAATTGTAATAATTAAATATTATTGTGTTCATATATTCAAATAAGGTTTTTGAGTTTCATCCTATGTGAATTTATCCATAGCTCGTGAAACTATGATTTATGTATGATTACATTTTTGGTTGGGGGTAGTCCATGAGACCGATGTTTTATTTTGATCACAAATGTGTGCTTTGATACCATATCCTTGTTTATTGTGATAGGCCTCAAGATATATGTGACTGATATGAGAACACAATTTCTATGTGATGTCTTTGGTATTTTCTATATTAATATTGTTGATCTATGCATGAAATCAATGTGACTGGTGAACCTATTAGGGTTTGTTAGACCTATATGGGGAACATATTTAGGCCCTTCATTAGACATGAAAATATGAAGTTTTTAGATGATTGGGCATGCTGAACATTTAAGGGATAAATGGAGACTTAATCATCTTTATGTTTTGATCTAAGAGGTGATGGTGGGTATGGATAGTATTTTCTGTCTAATATTTTTAATAAGATGATGGACTTGTGGTTGACTAAGACACTTTAGTATTATTTATATGTGGGATACATAGGGGAGGAAATTGTTGTTTTTTTAATGACTTATTTTATGGTAGTGTTTCTATTATGGAGCTAAACTGTGTACAATTCATGGTTTGTGGTGGATTTTTTTCCCATCGCTTCTCGATACGTGATTGTCTGTTATTGATTGGAAGATTATATATTATTTTGAAATAAACTATTATACATGATCACATGTGTTATGGAATCATAGTGGACCCTTACATGGTTAACACTCATAGACTAAATTGGAATCTCGATACACGTGATGAATTTATTATTGTTGATATGTTCAAGGTAATGACCCCAATTATATGGATCTAAGGGATATAAAATAGGGATAGTTGGTCGTATAAGTATAGACTCAACAGTCATTTCACGGTGTTGTACTTACTTATTTAACATCTTATATTTTCTCAACTATACACATTATGGATCCATGTATTATTATTTTATATAAACAATGATACATTCCATACGTTTATATTATCATTATTTTCATTTTCAGTCATGTTATTATTCATTCTTGTAATTATAGATACTATGGGTGAATTTTCTCGACTAATGTAATTTTTACCCTCACAACTAGTTGGAAACCTATTGCATATGTGAAATCACACATGAGTCCATGTCTCGCTCCACCGTAGATCTGGTGATTTGGGATGTGGAATTACAATGTTGTATCAATGGATGACTTATCTAATCCATTCCACATGACTTTTTTTGGTGTAAAATAGAAATGGGTTAGGATGTGTGGGAAATAAGAAGGGGAGTTCAATATGTTCCTATCCATCACTAGTTTAACTGGACACATTGTTACCATTGTTGGGACTAGGGACCAGTTGTGGTTTACTGGTTTAATGTTGATCTTGAGTATATTGTGTTGTTATTATTTCATGAAATTATTTTTTATTCATGCATCATTACTAGTTACCTAGGTTCACAAGTTATATATTTTATCCAATTGGCAGAATCAGGTAGTCATGTAATTAAAAAATATATTTTATTTTGATTTGATTATATCTCTATGTTTTTTCTGTTGTGAAATTTCTATTCGAAATAGTTGGTCAAAATTTATCATGATTTTTTATTTTATATCATATTTTTTAATGTGAATTGCATGATTCTATAGTGATCTTTATGTTGTACTGGGTTAGTTATTACTTCCTGTTATGTGTACCCTCCTGTGATTAGTTTCCAAATGAATCCATTATGTAAGACTTATAAATTATTAACTAAGTACATGTAGGAATTCTGAAAATTCATTTATAACTACATAAAATTACACTCCATAGATTCCTTAATAGACCATTTAGGTGAGTAGTACAGAAAACTCCCCCAAGAGTGGTCATTCCAGTTTTTCCATCAATCTTGTTGTAGAATTATTCAACACTCAAACTTGTGGTTTAAGAGAATGGGACACATTATATTGTTATATGGTTAATAGTTCCCATTAAACTTGTAGGAATTACTAAGACTATGATTGAATATTCTCAAGACATTAATATCCTACCCCATCAATTTTTCAAGGGAAACAGAGGACCTCAAAATCATGGTTTCTAGATTGATGTCATCTAGGCGGTCATAAATCTTATAGAGACCTCAAACGACCGACATGTGGTGTTGGAACCTTTTATGATTAAAGAATACACAAATAAGTTGTGGGTCCTCATAAAACACTCTATGGGATGTGATGGATTGACATGGATGAACCTCAATGTATTTTTCTTTTATGAAGATCATTCTAGGTTTGGTAATGTTAGATATAGTGGATGAGTACAAGATAAATCACCTATAGATGGCAATAGTTCTAGTTTACTCAACATGTTTAATTTAGTTGTTAGATTTTCCCCCTCTCTTGGATAGGAATTGAGCATCAAAGACAAATAAGTTTGGGATTAGAAATTTTCTCCATTTGAGAATATAATTTAGAATATTTTATCAATAGAACAACAAATAGGTGATTTTCAAGGCCCTATTGATTGAGAAGGGGCTAGAGGGGGATCGAGTTAAGGGTATTCTTCAAGCCTTCTGTGGAGTTATTACTAATACTTCTGGTAGTAGAATGAAGAAGGTAGTGGATTATTTTTAGAGAAGAAGTAACTATCCAATGATGAGTATAGAATTTTAATACATTCTATGTAAAGACAAGATCATCGAGGATTCAAATATTTATTTAGTGTGAATGTAACACCCCGATATTTTGCGAAATAATTTTTTTGAATAAATTTAATATTTTTGAAAATATTCATTTCATGCTAGAATAATAGTAGTTTATTTTATATTAAATAATTATGTTTAGTTTTAATTATACAAAAAATCATGTTAATCATGAACTAAATGTATCTTAATGTATAGATTTACCCATACAGAACATTGAGGTTAGATTGTGTTACACATAATGATGAATTTCCTAGAGTTCCTGCATAAAATGAAAGAACAATTTTAACCCAAAGATTAAATATTATTAAAATATTATAATTTGATATAAATAAATATAACATGGCCATTAAATTAGTGTTTATGAAATATAGTTATCTAAATTAATAAAATATGTAGTTTGAAAAATATTTATATTTGTATTGTCACAAAGCTATTTTAACATATTAAATTATATTATCTACCATTAGTGAGTGATATTAATATAATATATATATTATATATTTAATCAAAAAAAATTATATTCATCCAATAGATTCGATAGACATATGATAATTTCAAGGCCAATTTTATGCTTCAATTCCTATATTTTTTATAAAGGTAGTTTTACAACCTTTTCATGAAGAAATAATTTTACATTAAAATTTTGGAAATTTTATAGAATTAATATATCAATATAAACTACATAATTGGATTTGAAAGATGAAAATTATGTTAGGATAATGTTTTGGTATTTTTTTTGGTTTAAATTTTATTGAATAGTTAGAAATACTGGATTTTAATTTAAAACTTATTTTTCATATAATTTAATTATAACGTTAAATTATATTTTTAAATTTTTTATAATTTAAATTAAATAATATTTTTATAATTTAATACAATTTATTTCATTATATCTTTTATCAAATTTTCATTTTTAATAAAATCATAGAAAACTATTGATCATTTATCCTTCATATTCACATTGTTTCGTCCCATTTGTTGGATTAATTTCAAAATATTTGTTTTGAAATTCTGTGATGGGAATTTGGAAAAATGGATTTCATATCAGGAAATAGAATAATATATAATTTAGGAAAAGGTTAAAATATTTTTCTTACAATAATTTTTAGTGAAATAGTTAAAATTAATTACAATGATAAAGTTGAAAATTAGCTTAACAAAGTACTAATCCTTAAATTAATGACCCAAAATGACATAGAATCTTTTCCAAGGGCCATTTGATGGATAAAATTCAAACCATACATCCCTCGGATAAAATTTGGTCTATTATTGAATCCACATTACATGTGAAGAACTTGTATTGAATTCCTTTTCCTAAAATTTATAAGAGTGTCACTCCTCCTCCACCATAAAAAGGCCTCCACTCCTCCCACTTCATCACATCTCTCAACCCACATAGGTTCTTCCATTATATATAGAAATAAATCTTCAAAATCCACCCCATAATTCTTTAATCCAAAATTTTGTCATAAATATTTCGAAGGAATCCCATTGGTGAAAACCAAAAGTAGTTACCTGATTAAGAGGTAACATCCTCCCACAAACTCAATTCTTTTATTTTCCTTCTCTAATCTCTAAACACTTCTTATTACATTAATTTAGGAAAACAATAATATCCTCACTATAATAGGATGTTTTTATTAAATGTTTTTGACCTAATGTTATACACACATCCAGCTAATGGGTAATGAATATACAGTTTATGTGTGTGGTGAACTACTGCCTCACGAAACAATTATTGTTCTATTTTCATTTTCCATCTATCATGGTGGAAATTGTGATCGAAACTATATTTATATATTCCATATATTATATATATTATTTATGTATGATTATTTATTTATTTTACAACACATATCTTTGTATGATCCATTTGGTGTAAATATGATAATTTCGTTTGGGGATGTGTGGACTACCACCCCTCATAGCGATATTATTCATTCACACACTACATGGAATGTACTAAGGAACAGATTAGTGAAAATATATGATATATATGATATAATAATTCTAATTTAAATATAATAACATCATATATACATATATTTCATTTACATTCTTTTATTCTATATGTCATAAAAACAGTAGTAGCATTCATGTGTACATACAGACTTCTGTGTCCATGAATAGTGTCTTCCATTTTATAATTATATGTTATATAGATTATTATAAACCAAATATACTGAATTCACCTAAAATTTACACCATTTATTACATTCTAGAAGTAATGATAAAAGTATAAGTTTCAAATACATTACAAATTAATAGAAATGCGATGAACAAAGTAGATATTACCCGAAGTGAAACCTTAACATAAAATTGTTAACAAGTAGGAAATAATAGGTCATAATAAAATAATATATAGGATTATATATAATGAAAGTAATTTATAAAAGACATTAATCGATTTAAATTTTCATATAGTAATCTTTTATGTCTATGAAGATAGTCATGACACATGTTAATTTAATTTCATCTCACTTTTTATATCTGTGAGATACATACCATATTCAGGACTCATTTTAGGACCTTTATTTCATGTGCATTTTGTTTCCAAAGATACCAAATCTGTAAATTAATTATTTCCTCGATTTTCCTTCATTGATAGAAATGCTATGTTGTACCCCTATACTATTCCATTTGGTGTCTATAAAAACATTGAAATATTATATAATGAATTTATTTATTTTCATTATTTATGAATATTAATGTAATTTTATTTTCATGCCTGGGGAGTATGGATCAACGTTACCATGTGGTAAGAGTTTATTTAAACAATCTCATTGATTTTTGTGGTTGTTTATGTTTCCCATGATGAAATATTATGATCCATCACTTAATATGTCTCAATGATTTTATTGTAATATTGTTCTTCCGGATATATTTATGTGTTGGTAACATTTCTCTCTCTTTGGTACATAAGATAAATAAGAATGTGTTTTTAAGAATTCTTGCCTTTACCCTCTCTACAGTCAGAAATATGGGATCCTTTAAAACCTTGAATTCCAAAAATAGATTCCAATAATATTATACCAATATCTAATGGTCATTAAAATATTTTTTAACCTTTTTTTATTTTACCAATTATTTCAAATTAATCTTCTTGGCCTCTTCTAAATAAGGCATTTTTCTAAGATTTTTACCATGAAAAAGGAATGTTGTTCTTAACTCATATGACACATAAGAATTTACCCACCAAAAATTATTTGATGCTCTATTTTAATCATTAAATGGATAAATTTTATGAAAATGTTTTTTCAATATATTTTAGACGAGAAAAATTAAAAAATATCCACGCTTCCTTTATACATGTTCATTTTTTTCTCAAAGAAAAATGTTTTAAAAAATGTTTTATATATTTTCATGGGACAATGTTTTCAAAATAATTTCAAGCCTTCCTTCAATAATAGAAACTATTTTAAATGAAAATTATTTTCGAATGTTTTTATGTTTTATGGGACTTTTTACAAAAATAAAACTTTTTTTCCTCAAGAAATGTTTTCAAAATATATTTCCAATTTACTTTCCATCTAAGAAGATATCTGTTGATGTTAATAATTTCCTTCAAAATTTGATCTAAAGGTTCAATTCATATTCATTCCATTATGGTTTATGATTTAATGTCATGATGTGTATAAAAACCATTTCAATTTTATGGGTTATATGATTACAAAACATGTTCCTCATCCACGCATTATATTCTTATGAAACATCCTTCCTTTCACGAGTAATTCTAGGATGAAATTATTTTGAAACATATATATTTTTTATAGGATATAATGCGATGAAGTGTTAATGACACCCATTTCATTTCATGGGATATGATATGATTATTTATGATTTTGTGGCACATGTATGGTTGATTTAATTATTGGTGTGGTGATACTTATTTCTCCCACCAGTGTATCGGGTAATGATAAATGCATTAAAATCTCAATGAGAACATGATAAGGAATCCCAAGACAGAAACAAGAGGGTACATGGGAGGACATCCCCTACCCAAATAAATATGGTGCATTGAAGGAAATCCAATCCTTGAAGCAAAAGGAAACATTGGAGGACATATCAAAACAAAAATATGAGGGTACATGGGTGGGAATCCCAAGCCTGATGTAGTCCCATTAGTTATTAACCCAATCCTACCATGTTATAAAGGCCTTTATAGGACTAATTAACATAGTGTATCAATATTATTATGTGTTTTCCACAATTATGTGTCTTATTAATATATTATGATTTAATGGATCATATTATTTATTTCCTTATTATTGATGACTTATGAATTGAAAATATTTTTGAAATGATTCATGTTTATGATTTATAATATATGTGGTATGATATTCTAATGGAAATGATCATATTATCATACCCTTGTGTTCATTATATGCTTACACATTATCTTTATTTACCCTTACTGAGCATTTTAGCTCAACCCTTTCATGTGTATCCCTTATCTAGGTTGAGATTAAATGTACTAAAATAAATATAATAATATGGAATATATTTTTGGAAAACATTGAAGATATTTCACAGATATAAAAGATTTTTTCCATTTTTCCTTAGGAATTAAACAAATATCGTTTTAGGAATATGTTTTTTTAGTTTTTAATGTATTATAAAAAAGTTATATATTGTATATGTACATTAAGAGTATTTTATTATAATTTTTATCATAGAAAAGTTTTAGTTAAACATTGGAAAAAAGGATGAGAAATCATTAGTGAATTCCATAGATGTATTTATATGTATATGTTTAGGTATTTCACTAAGGATAAATATAAGGATGAGTAAATGTATAAGAAAATGTTCTAATATTTTGGTAAAGGATTGAGTGAGTGGTTTCCTAGAAATATATCACTATCTATATACTACAAGTGGATGTGGATCAATAAAAATTTTTTGTTGGGGTATCAACACCACCAAATTGTCCCATACCAGGATTGGGGTAATCTGGTATTGGACAAAAAGCATTGTTGGACACCTAGTTTGACACTCCTAGGGGATATGATTTGGGATATGAAATATTCTTTAAAAACCATCATGTTTTATTTAAATAGAGGATGACTATAAAAAACCTAGGATAATCCTACGGTTTCATAAATTAAATAATTATGATACATAATCTAGGCATCCTATTATTATTTTTTAATGATTATATGGTATCCCATTATGATAAATGTTTCTGACATTATGATTTCTTTTTTTGTCAATGGGGAAAATTAGAAGGAACATGATTAATATTGAATGTTTTAGATGTTGAATTTATGGGAATTAGGAAAATTGATTTCCCATGTGTAAATCTCAGAAATAAAATCAGGAAGGTTGTATGAGTATTGGTTCTACTCTTGAACATAATGATACATCTAATGTCATGTGAATTGTATTTGATGTTCCCCTAGTATTTTTTACATTAAACATAAGAAAAATGAATATATTGTGGTTTATGGACCCTAATAAATTATTCATATTTCATATTCTATGATAGAGGTATTATGGAATAAGTTGATGAATCCTACGTAATGGTTTAATAATAATGTTGGATGAATGATGTAAAAATGTTTTTGAATTCAAAGATTACGTTATATCAATCCTAAAATATATAAGTATTTTTATTACAAGTATTCATTATTAATTGAGAAGGATGTGTTTAATGGTGGTGAAGACTTTGAATAGTTATATTTTTATTAAGGGAAGATAACTTTTAATGTGATCATGATGTTGAGAAAAATGGGTTTCACATAGACAAATAAATGATTTTTTTGGATAATGTAAATTGGGAAGCATTGATAACCCTATATATGATTATTGATTAGACAAAAAAGTAGTCGATGTCATCATGGATGAATATTACAACCTATTAGATTTAAATAATATATCCAATAACCTTTGGAAGAAGGGACCATGCTTGTTTTCAAAAAGTTTTTATGTTGATTTAGGTTGATACCTTATTTCAAGGGAATATGTCACGACCCGCCCTCGGGGCCCGTGCCGTGACTACCCCAAGCCCGCCTTCCATAGGCCAGGGGCTGGCGACTAGCACCAAGGCGTAAAATCCCAGTAAAAAGGGAAGGCATTGCCTTAATAAAGTAAACAAGCACCTCAGAGTAAAAA
The DNA here is from genome assembly GCA_963277665.1 of Viscum album. NCBI lineage: Eukaryota > Viridiplantae > Streptophyta > Magnoliopsida > Santalales > Viscaceae > Viscum > Viscum album. The sequence continues at coordinate 30,627,244 of OY728167.1, forward strand.
GCGGAAGTAAAGCAGTACACAAAACTAGAACAACGGTGCTGAAGTAAAGGGGCCGGAAATACAAGCCCAACTGTAAAGTAAAGTACAACTCGAAAGGGAAATCAACAACTGAAAGTACAAGCGGCTCCTGGGACGTCCTCCTCGATTCCTACCTGAAGGGTAGGTACAGATGGCTCAGCTCCTGGATCGTCCACCACAGATCCTACCTGAAGGGTAGGTACAGATAGCTCCACAACTCCTCGGGTCCAACTGTCCGCTCCGAGCACGTCCCGCTCAGTGGTCCTCCTCCGAGTACCGACCTACTCCGAAAGCCTCAACCGCAGTCAGCGCTGTCCGTCGTCTGCAACCAACACAATGAAGTGCGGGCATAGCCCATGCAGGGGTGAGTATAAGATACTCAGTAGGGACCCCGAGACCCTCGAAGGTCTCCCGAAATTCACAAAGGATAAACCACATGAAGGATACAATCACGAAGTAACATCCAGTATTGATTAGGTATATTCCCATACATATACCTATGTCACCAATTTCCGTTCGGCTCCAACACCGAGCCCAAGAACAACCCAATCCACAAGAAGAGTAAACAGTAAATCCACATAGGATAACAGTACAAGTCCACACAGTTTATAACAAGTTTATGAAATCAACGGATAACCATTACCCAGGTATATGCCCATACATATACCTAAGTTATCAAGCGACCCATCTCAATCATGAGGAAACACATAGATCATTGACTCAGCTAAAACCAGGATTTTCATTATCGAAACCGTAACTACTGAAGAGCTCCGTCTCTAGAGTGTACAGTGGTCCTGTCACGACTCCGAGGTACTGCTCACTAACCTAAGACTGCTGAGGTACTCCTCCTGTCGAGTACTGCGGGTTTGCGGCCAACTACCGGGCGCTCCGTCCGCTGAGGGTCTGTCACCAAATACCGGGCGCTCACCCAAATAGCCTACTGAGGTACTCCTCCTGTCGAGTACCGCGGGTTTGCTGCCAACTACCAGGCGCTCCGTCCGCCGTGGGTCTGCTGCCAACTACTGGGCGCTCCGTCCACTGGGCTAGTCGACTCACTCCAAGTCGAGTCGGTCAAGCAGTCGTCAGGTCTCAGTCGGCTACACGGTCTCCGTACTCCGCACGCACATCTCCACCGTCGCGGGTCTGTCGCTACAACCAAGCGCACACACTCCGTAGAGTATCGCGGGTCCGCCGCTACAACCAAGCGCTCCACCGCCAAGGGTCTGCTGCTGCATCCAAGCGCACCACCACTGTCAAGTACCACGGGTCCGCCGCTACACCCAAGCGCTCCCCCGCCCGCTCGCCTCCGGGAGGGTCCACTCCACGAGCTACTGGTAGATACTCCAAGTATCTCAAAGTCCAACGAAGAAGGGCCACATACGTCCGCTTCGTCAAAGGAGTCTCAACGCAACAGACGGCGCGTCAATCGGACGCCCGGTCTGTGAGTTATTAGCCTTTTCGTCCCGAGGGCCCGGTTGGTTTTGTGAGAGAACAAAACCCGGCTATATCTCAACTGTATCCAAAACTCGGGCGGAGTATGTCAAAAGTTCCGTCTCACTTAGAGGATTCCATCAAAGTCGACGGCACGTCAATCGGACGTCCGGAACTCAGGATATGAGTGTTTCCGCTCCGAGGGCCCGGTTGGTTTCGTGAACGAACCAACCCGGCCGTACTCCACCTGCGTCCAAACCTCGGGTGGAGTATACCAAAAGATCCGTCTCACTAAGAGGAACTTATCAGAACTGACGGCATGCCGTTTGGACGTCCGTAGCTCAAGATATGAGCGTTTCCGCTCCGAGGGCTTGGTTGGTTTCGTGAACGAACCAAACCGGCCGAACCCAAAGTAATCCGAAACTTTGAGTAAGTTAAACCGAAACGACCGTTTCGATCCAAGGATCGCGTAGCCACAGACGGTTCGTCATTCGGAGGCCCGTAGCTCAAGCTACTGGAAAATAACCGTTCTGGTTCGAGAAGGAAGGGGGTCCGGGCCGACCCGGCCCGAACCGGCGGCGCGCGGGGCGCACGGCGGTGCGCTGAGGCGGCGCGGCGGTGCGCTGAGGCGGCGCGGCGTCGCGCTGGGCACGCGGCGGCGCGCGGAGGTGCGCTGAGGCGGCGCGGCGGCGCGCTGGGCGCGCAGGCGGCGCGCGGGGCGAGACCCCCGCCCCTCCGTTTTTCCCCCTGGCGGCGCGGCACGTGCCGCGCCGGTTTCAAAAAAAAACCGCCCCCTCACATGAGGGGGCCTGCTGGACGACACGGGGGGGGGGGGGGCGCTGCCCCCCCCCCCTTTTCTTGGAACCGCCCCCTCCTCTTTATGAGGGGGTTTAAAATGTTGGCCGGGGGATTAATTTTCCCCCGGATTTGGCCATCCGGCCGGCCAGCTGGCCGGCCGGTTTTCTCCAACGGGACCGGAAAAATCCGGTCCCCTCTTCGGCTTCCAACACCGGCGGCCCGACCGCCGGTCTTCTCATCCCGCCGCGGCCCGGAACCGGCCGCGGTCTCTTCGATTCACCGCGGCTCGGAACCGGCCGCGGTATTCGTCATCCGGCACGGTGCGACGGCACCGCGCCCCTCCGGCGCACCTCGATTCCTTTTAACGCGGCGCGACGGCTTCGCGTTCTTGAAGATTCTTCCTCGGCGCGGCGCGACGGCGCCGCGCAAAATTAATTTCACGATTATCCGCGTGGTGCGACGGCACCACGCCACTTTGCTTCCACCCGCAAGAATAAACAACAAGAACGATGGAGGGGGGTTCGGCCGTGTTCATGCGGTCCGGCCCCCTCACGTTAAGCAATAACGCATCTTAAAATAATCCAAACCCACACGTTAGACTTGCTAAAATTCATGATCAAAAATAGAATAACTAAACAATAATCAACAATCCCTACCTTGGGTATAAGTTAGAGGATTCGTCAACATCTGTGGAAGACAACGTCGCGGAGGTCGGGCGTCGCGGTCGTCGTTCGTCAAATCTGTTGACGAAGAGATGCGTCCGATGTGATACGTCGTTGGCGAAACCTTGTATGCCGACGAAGGTTGTCCGAGGAAGAAGCAGTGTTCTCTCTCGTTGACACGGAAGACGAAGAAGATCGGAGCGGCGTTCTTCGTCGGAACATGAGCGTTCTTCGTCAAGTCTTGAGGAAAGTCAAAATAAAAAGAAAACAACGAACTCAAGAACCCCTACCTCGATAGTCGCACGTTGACGTAGTCGTGGAATATCGGTGTCGATTCCTTTGATGTCGGAGGAAGAGTCGTTGTCAATGGCGTTCGTCGCGGGAAACCGTCGCGGAAGAGATGATGCGGAAGAAGAACGTCACGTCGCGGATATGGCGTCACGGAAAAACCGTGTTCTTCGGCGAAGAAGTTCTTCGTTGGAGAACGACGTTCTTCGTGTTCTTCGTCGAGGTTGAAGAAGATGGAGGAGGAGCTCTCAAAAAGAAATCCACACAAGTTGGCTAACAAAATAAAATAAGGTTCCTCCTTATTTTATTTACCAATCCAAGGTATTCAATACTTCAAATTTCAAAACATAACACTTAATTAATTAACATGTCATGTGTAATTAATTAGGTGTTAAGTTTACAAACAATTAAGAGGGAGAGAGGGGAGTTTAAGGGGGAAGTTGAGAGGTTTAGCGGTTCGTGTGGGCCCCACCACACTTAATCCTCCCAAGGGAGGTTAAGTGGGTGTGGGTCCCACTTCCAACCCCCCTTTGGTAGGTTTTATCAAGTTATAATAAAATTTGTTCTTCACAAGATTTTATTTAACTCAAACTAAAAACCCCAAAACTAACTTTCAACCCGCAACAAACGCAACTTCTGAAAAGGTCTCTTTTATCGAATTTTGGCGCTGTGAGTTCATCGGTGCCCTCGGATTTCAATTCCGAGCACCGGATCAAAAGTTAGGAATTCCCGCTCGTTCGTTCACTGAACGTACCTGAGCCAAACTTCGGAAATTGATTCCGGGCACTCCGGGCCTCGGAATCAGGTGCCGTCAGAAACCACGCTCTTGTAAAATTCCAAAGAAAATTAACAAAAAAATTTCCTTGAAATTTCCGGGTCATTACATTACTCCCACCTCAGGGCTTTACGTCCTCGTAAAGCTTCAACTCACACTTAAGGGAAACAAAGTAGTACTGAGCACGCAACTGAGCTTTACGCTCCCATATGCTCACCTGAAGATCTCGTGCTACCCGTGAAGCACCCCAGAGGAAGCAACCGTTCACGTAGAACCTGCTCCTGTCGATCCTCGTTCTCTACTAGAACCTATGTTCTTGTCGCCCTGTCATCGACGTCCAACTCCCCGAGGTCGATGACGTGTGAAGAAACATACACGTATCTCCACAGCTGAGACACGTGGTGGACATTATGCACCCGGTGCGACTGAGGTGGTAGGGTCAAGCGTTAAACCTCCTCGCCTACCCTGCCGAAGGTCAAAAGGGTCCAACGAACTTCGGAGATAACATGCCGCCTCGGCCACGTCTCCGAAACCTCATCGGGTTGAGACCGTATAAGAACGTGTTCGTTACCCTCGAACTCAAGAGGTTTCCCTTTTTAGGTTAGAACTGAAACTCAAAACTCCTGCTGCCACAAGGGTAGGGTTGACCAACTCAACAGTGATCGGTCACACCCTCTTATGCCTGAGTTTAACATGTGCTGCCCAGGGTTTCCTTTTCGCCGACCAAGGAAAACCCATTCCGACGTTTTCCTAAAACAGTCAACCGGGGTATGATCTGTGAATCAAAACCATACCCAGATCAATGTCGTAAGGCCTCTACGCTGCCACCAAGAGATTCCAACCGAAACTCTCGCCTCGAGGTCAAATCACACCATCGGCGTAAGTGTGATTATCGAGTCTCCTCCCAAAGGTATCTCCAGACGTGAGGGTCAAGTCTACAGCATACCCGGAACCTCTAGGTCTGGGACATGATTCGTGGAAGGGTAGAATGATTGGTTCCTATGTCTATAGATATGGAAGCTCGTAGTAGACATAATTCGTACCCCGAATCATTCTTAGAGCTCCTGGGTCTCACTCCTTGACCGCAATGCAGCTACTCTCCTCCCCAGCCCTCCTGCTCCCTGAGCCTGGCGGGGACTACCAAGTCGGGTGGTCGTAACATGTCGAAATGTACACCACCACATGCTGCTCTCCAAGCTCCGCTTCCACGTCTGCTACCCTACAGATTCATCTGTCCTTAGCACTTCCTCCTCCTGAAACATTTTACACGCCCGAATCTCTGAGACTGGCGCTAGTTTCCTGCCTTTCGCTGCTAACGTTCACAACCACAAAGGTTCTCTCTAGCATCCTATCATAGGTAGGAATGCATAGAGGAAAAGTAATGGTTCGGATGTCCTTTAGACACACTTCGCTCAGAAGTTCGATTCTATAGAACTGATCACAACGTAACCAACGAGTACCATGATTGATTGGTAAGCCACGTTGAGTGCTCTGCTTCCGACATGTCGTACTGTCGAAGCTGTATAAGCTCCAGAAAACTCACAACCACCTCCTCAAGCCAGTCCTCAGCCGCCTTCGAGTCAGGCTCACCTAGAAACTTGAGGGATATCTGGTGCTAAAACATATGTAAGGCACTAAGCCTGTGAGTCTCTGCTACCGGTACCGCCGGTAGTGTCTGCTGACCAACAGGTAGTGACATTGCTGGCGCACTACCCGTAGGTACTATCCCAGGTATCGGTTCGCGTACCGAAGCCTCATTACTAAAAGGACCAACCTCATGGTCACTCACTGGAAACACCAGGAGCTAAGATCATCATCCGCTCTACTAGTATCCAAGCTAGGCGTAGAACTCTAGCAACCGCCTCCATCCAGTCCACTGCTGCCTGGGAAATCTGTCTCGCCTCGTATCCTCAGAGGCCTCTACTGCTGGAACTCGTGCATCGCGCTCTGCTAGCGTGCACCGTCAGCTAGTGGCATCCTCTGCCTAACGGGTGGTGGTGCTGCTGGTACACCACCCGAAGGTGCCAACACTGAAAAAGGGCCCTGCACCGGAGTCTCGCTGCTCGGTGGGCCATCATCGAGAACTCTCTCGGAACTCTAGCTAACTATCTGCATGGTGACATCCTGAACAGATGTGTCACGGTCAACGATTTATACCTGGTGAGTTGACCTGGTTTGAGCTGACTTTAAACTTTTTAGGAAACACACACGCAATCAGTGTTTTCGTGCATTAAGTCGGAAATCAGAAGTCAGGGTCCTGGTGTACGGATACGTCGGCCGCCGCACCAACACTGGACTCCCTGGACTGATAACCACACTCAATACACTAAACACTATTGCTTCACATAGAAGAAAGATCAGAGTCTGCGGTAGAACCGACCCCTTTGATACCAATTTGTCACGACCCGCCCTCAGGGCCCGTGCCGTGACTACCCCAAGCCCGCCTTCCATAGGCCAGGGGCTGGCGACTAGCACCAAGGCGTAAAATCCCAGTAAAAAGGGAAGGCATTGCCTTAATAAAGTAAACAAGCACCTCAGAGTAACAAGCGGAAGTAAAGCAGTACACAAAACTAGAACAACTGTGCTGAAGTAAAGGGGCTGGAAATACAAGCCCAACTGTAAAGTAAAGTACAACTCGAAAGGGAAATCAGCAACTGAAAGTACAAGCGGCTCCTGGGACGTCCTCCTCGATTCCTACCTGAAGGGTAGGTACAGATGGCTCAGCTCCTGGATCGTCCACCACGGATCCTACCTGAAGGGTAGGTACAGATAGCTCCACAACTCCTCGGGTCCAACTGTCCGCTCCGAGCACGTCCCGCTCAGTGGTCCTCCTCCGGGTACCGACCTACTCCGAAAGCCTCAACCGCAGTCAGCGATGTCCGTCGTCTGCAACCAACACAACGAAGTGCGGGCATAGCCCGTGCAGGGGTGAGTATAAGATACTCAGTAGGGACCCCGAGACCCTCGAAGGTCTCCCGAAATTCACAAAGGATAAACCACATGAAGGATACAATCACGAAGTAACATCCAGTATTGATTAGGTATATGCCCATACATATACCTATGTCACCAATTTCCGTTCGGCTCCAACACCGAGCCCAAGAACAACCCAATCCACAAGAAGAGTAAACAGTAAATCCACATAGGATAACAGTACAAGTCCACACAGTTTATAACAAGTTTATGAAATCAACGGATAACCATTACCCAGGTATATGCCCATACATATACCTAAGTTATCAAGAGACCCATCTCAATCATCAGGAAACACATAGATCATTGACTCAGCTCAAACCAGGATTTTCATTATCGAAACTGTAACTACTGAAGAGCTCCGTCTCTAGAGTGTACAGTGGTCCTGTCACGACTCCGAGGTACTGCTCACTAACCTAAGACTGCTGAGGTACTCCTCCTATCGAGTACTGCGGGTTTGCGGCCAACTACCGGGCGCTCCGTCCGCTGAGGGTCTGTCGCCAAATACCGGGCGCTCACCCAAATAGCCTACTGAGGTACTCCTCCTGTCGAGTACCGCGGGTTTTCTGCCAACTACCAGGCACTCCGTCCTCCGTGGGTCTGCTGCCAACTACTGGGCGCTCCGTCCACTGGGCTAGTCGACTCACTCCAAGTCGAGTCGGTCAAGCAGTCGTCAGGTCTCAGTCGGCTACACGGTCTCCGTACTCCGCACGCACGTCTCCACTGTCGCGGGTCTGTCGCTACAACCAAGCGCACACACTCCGTAGAGTATCGCGGGTCCGCCGCTACAACCAAGCGCTCCACCGCCAAGGGTCTGCTGCTGCATCCAAGCGCACCACCACTGTCAAGTACCACGGGTCCGCCGCTACACCCAAGCGCTCCCCCGCCCGCTCGCCTCCGGGAGGGTCCACTCCACGAGCTACTGGTAGATACTCCAAGTATCTCAAAGTCCAACGAAGAAGGGCCACATACGTCCGCTTCGTCAAAGGAGTCTCAACGCAACAGACGGAGCGTCAATCGGACGCCCGGTCTGTGAGTTATTAGCCTTTTCGTCCCGAGGGCCCGGTTGGTTTCGTGAGCGAACCAAACCAGGCTATATCTCAACTGTATCCAAAACTCGGGCGGAGTATGTCAAAAGTTCCGTCTCACTTAGAGGATTCCATCAAAGTCGACGGCACGTCAATCGGACGTCCGAAACTCAGGATATGAGCGTTTCCGCTCCGAGGGCCCGGTTGGTTTCGTGAACGAACCAACCCGGCCGTACTCCACCTGCGTCCAAACCTCGGGCGGAGTATACCAAAAGATCCGTCTCACTAAGAGGAACTTATCAGAACTGGCGGCACGCCGTTCGGACGTCCGTAGCTCAAGATATGAGCGTTTCCGCTCCGAGGGCCCGGTTGGTTTCGTGAACGAACCAAACCGGCCGAACCCAAAGTAATCCGAAACTTTGAGTAAGTTAAACCGAAACGACCGTTTCGATCCAAGGATCGCGTAGCCGCAGACGGTTCGTCATTCGGAGGCCCGTAGCTCAAGCTATGGGCAAATAACCGTTCTGGTTCGAGAAGGAAGGGGGTCCGGGCCGACCCGGCCCGAACCGGCCCAGCCGGTTCGGCCGGCGGCGCGCGGGGCGCGCGGCGGCGCACGGAGGTGTGCTGAGGCGGCGCGGCGGTGCGCTGAGGCGGCGCGGCGGCGCGCGGGGCGAGACCCCCGCCCCTCCGTTTTTCCCCCTGGCGGCGCGGCACGGGCCGCGCCGGTTTCAAAAAAAAAACCGCCCCCTCACATGAGGGGGCCTGCTGGACGACACGGGGGGGGCGCTGCCCCCCCCCCCCTTTTCTTGGAACCGCCCCCTCCTCTTTATGAGGGAGTTTAAAATGTTGGCCGGGGGATTAATTTTCCCCCGGATTTGGCCATCCGACCGGCCAGCTGGCCGGCCGGTTTTCTCCAACGGGACCGGAAAAATCCGGTCCCCTCTTCGGCTTCCAACACCGGCGGCCCGGCCGCCGGTCTTCTCATCCCGCCGCGGCCCGGAACCGGCCGCGGTCTCCTCGATTCACCGCGGCTCAGAACCGGCTGCGGTATTCGTCATCCGGCACGGTGCGACGGCACCGCGCCCCTCCGCCGCACCTCGATTCCTTTCAACGCGGCGCGACGGCGTCGCGTTCTTGAAGATTCTTCCTCGGCGTGGCGCGACGGCGCCGCGCAAAATTAGTTGCACGATTATCCGCGTGGTGTGACGGCACCACGCCACTTTGCTTCCACCCGCAAGAATAAACAACAAGAACGATGGAGGGGGGTTCGTCCGTGTTCATGCGGTCCGGCCCCCTCACGTTAAGCAATAACACATCTTAAAATAATCCAAAGCCACACGTTAGACTTGCTAAAATTCATGATCAAAAATAGAATAAATAAACAATAATCAACAATCCCTACCTTGGGTATAAGTTCGAGGATTCGTCAACGTCCGCGGAAGACAACGTCGCGGAGGTCGGGCGTCGCGGTCGTCGTTCGTCAAATCCGTTGACGAAGAGATGTGTCCGATGTGATACGTCGTTGGCGAAACCTTGTATGCCGATGAAGGTTGTCCGAGGAAGAAGCAGTGTTCTCTCTCGTTGACACGGAAGACGAAGAAGAGCGGAGCGGCGTTCTTCATCGGAACATGAGCGTTCTTCGTCAAGTCTTGAGGAAAGTCAAAATAAAAAGAAAACAACGAACTCAAGAACCCCTACCTCGATAGTCGCACGTTGACGTAGTCGTGGAATATCAGTGTCGATTCCTTTTATGTCGGAGGAAGAGTCGTTGTCGATGGCGTTCGTCGCGGGAAACCGTCGCGGAAGAGATGATGCGGAAGAAGAACGTCACGTCGCGGATATGGCGTCGCGGAAAAACCGTGTTCTTCGGCGAAGAAGTTCTTCGTTGGAGAACGACGTTCTTCGTGTTCTTCGTCGAGGTTGAAGAAGATGGAGGAGGAGCTCTCAAAAAGAAATCCACACAAGTTGGCTAACAAAATAAAATAAGGTTCCTCCTTATTTTATTTACCAAGCCAAGGTATTCAAAACTTCAAATTTGAAAACATAACACTTAATTAATTAACATGTCATGTGTAATTAATTAGGTGTTAAGTTTACAAACAATTAAGAGGGAGAGAGGGGAGTTTAAGGGGGAAGTTGAGAGGTTTAGGGGTTCGTGTGGGCCCCACCACACTTAATCCTCCCAAGGGAGGTTAAGTGGGTGTGGGTCCCACTTCCAACCCCCCTTTGGTAGGTTTTATCAAGTTATAATAAAATTTGTTCTTCACAAGATTTTATTTAACTCAAACTAAAAACCCCAAAACTAACTTTCAACCCGAACAAACACAACTTCCGAAAAGGTCTCTTTTAGAGAATTTTGGCGCTGCGAGTTCATCGGTGCCCTCGGATTTCAATTCCGAGCACCGGATCAAAAGTTAGTAATTCCCGCTCATTCGTTCACTGAACGTACCCGAGCCAAACTTCGGAAATTGATTCCGGGCACTCCGGGCCTCAGAATCAGGTGCCGTCAGAAACCACGCTCTTGTAAAATTCCAAAGAAAATTAACAAAAAAATTTCCTTGGAATTTCCGGGTCTTTACAGAATATATGTGGAGTGTATTTAAATTTTTGGAATATAACAACTAGGTGTTACTTTTTGATATATTGGGGATCAATGATAAGCGGATTTCATGAAATTCTTTCTAAAGATGTGAATTTTCATCTTTCAGATGGGTTATAAGGTTAACCAAATGTGGAATGTTTAATTAATAATCAGATTAAGTCAATAAGATTTACCTATTTTCTCTACATATGAGGGTTTATGCATATTGGATAGCCTATATCATCAAAATTGAGTTGATGATAACTGGTGAAAAATGGGATGGAATATCATGGATCTCATGATCTATTAGTGGTTCAAGAATGAAAAATTCTACTTTTATTTAAAGAATCATGTGATGTGGATCAAGGAATTATAAAAGGTGAGGTTTTTCAGAAATCAATAATGTATATTTATACCAAAAAATTGCTCTAGTTAGGAATAAGTATCTTGAAACTAAACATGCTGTCCATGTATCTTCATTTCTTATGAATCAGTAGATCCCATAGGTCATCATAGATTTATGGCCTTGTGAGTGTTAAAATTCTTGTTACTTTATTCTATTTCATATTCTATTAGAGCGTAATTGAAATAATTCTATAAAATTTCCATGTTTTCACTTCCCATATATGTTCCACTATGAGGGAATATCATTATAATTTAATTCGGGTAACCCTTATTGTTCCAACATTCCCTTTTCTATGGATGTTTTAGTATTAATTTTTATGATGTGACTCTCTATGAATGAGACATTCATGTATTAATCCTTTGATAACCTAGATTAATTTTAAGCATGAAATTCATTTTAAGGGGGGGAGAATTTAACATACCAAGAATTTGTGACATATCCTTTATGAATTAATTTAATATTTTTGATATTTTTAATTTCAAGCCACCCTAAATATTATTTAATTTATATTAAGTAATTAAATTTTTCCTTCATTTTATGCAAAAATAAGTTAATCATGGACCACACATGAACACAATTTTTATATTTCTCCAGTTCATTACATGAAACAAGGACATTTCGTGATGGATTTCATAACACACAAGACAATGTTTTACCAAATAATAATATATTTTTAAAATATTATTATTTGATATAATAATATATAAGGTATTCATTAAATTAGTGGTTTTGATAAAGGGTTATATAAATTATGAAAATATATGGTTTACACAAGTTTTAATTGAAATCACTGGTTACAAAATAATTATAAATGAATAAGAAAACCCATGGAATATGAAAGAAAATATTAAAATATTTATGGTACAAAATAGGATTAAACATATTAAATTATATTTATATCTCTTAGTGTGTGATAATAATTTAATATATATGTTATATATTCTCTAAAATATTTTTCATATTCATCCAACATATTTGAAATTCAAAAAATAATAACAAACTCAATTGTATACTTAAAACCAATATTTTTTTTATAAAGGTTGCTTTACCACATATTATTAGAGAAACCATTTTGAATTCATATTTTTTATATTTTATAATTTTAATATGTAAAAAATAAACATCATATTTAGGATATAAACCTAATATTAATTTTAGGATACATTTTTTGTATTTTTCAATAAGGTTTCATTTTTTTAATATATTGTTAAAAATACTGTAAATTAATTCAAAACTATGTTTTCATAAAATTTATTTTTAAGGATAAATTATATATTAAATTGGATTAAATATTTAATTAGGTAATATTTTTATCAATTAATCCAATTTATCTCATTTGAACCAATTTCATAGTTAAATTGGATATTAAAGTTAGCAGTCCTTTGATCATTTTTACATTAAATACCCACCATGTCATCCAATATCCAAGATTAATTTTAAATTAATTTATGCCAGACATATGGTTTAAATTTGAAAAATGTATTCCATATTTTTAGTTTATATAATTTATAATATCTAATAAAGTAAAATTTAATGTTGACCAAGAATATTAGTGGATGTAATTTAACGTAATGAAATTAATTAAGAGACAAATTAGGTTAACAAAGCAAAAAACCTGAAATGTAAGACTCAAAAGGACCTATAACGTTGTAAAAGGGCCCTTTTATGGCCTTATTTTTACCATATCCCCCATTTCCCCGAATTAAGTCTATTATTTTCTTTACGTTTCATTTGGAAAACGTATATGGAATTCCATTTCCAAAAAATTACAACAGTGCCACTCCTCATCCACTATTGAAAAGACACATCTCCTCCCACTTCATCACACCACTCATGCCATTTAGGTTCTTCCAATATCATATAAAATAACTTCTAATAATCCCTACTTTCCTCATTCATGCATAATTTTTGTCATAAAGGCTTCCAAGAAATCCTTTTGGTAAAAACCGAATAGAGTAACCCCATTAAGAGGTATCAGTCTCCATCAAACGCATTTCTTTTTTTTAATTTCATCACTTCCTCAAATTTTATTATTCTATAAATGTATAGAAAACGCAGTATAATAAATATAATATTATTTTTATAATATATTTTTTTGACCTACACTTTTGCAATCATAAATCTAAGGGGTAATGAGAATAATGTGTATGTGTACGGAAAACTACTGCTTCACAAAACAATAATTTTTCATTGATCCTCTACTTGGGGAAAATATGATGGAAAATCTATTTATATATGTCATATATGTCATATATTAGGTATTTTATATTATTTATGCCCTTTAAAAAAATATCTTTTTTCATTCCTTGTGGTATCAATATGGTAATTTCGTTTTATGAAGTGTTGTCTACTACCCCCTCAATGTTATATGTTTCGTTCACACAATACATGGAAGTTATTATGGCTGGGTTTAGTGAACATATATTATATATTTGATATTATAATTATACTATAATTATAATATAAAAATTTATACATATATTCCATTTTCATTCTTCCTTCTAATACATCAATAAAATGAAAGCAACATTCATTCGTACAAATGACCTATCATCTCCATGAAATGTATCATCCATTTCATAATTCTGTATTTTATATATTATTATAAAATGAATATAATGAAAATATATGATATTTCTATAATTTTTTTCATTATATATATCATGATAAAATTATAAGGACTAATGATATAGAAAATGAAGACACATGCGACGAAAAAATTGGATATTCATCAAAATAGAACCATATATGGTATTAGATATAAGATTAATATTCCTTAAAATGTGTATAATCAAATCACATTTATTATACAGTAATTTTTTATGAGTACCAAGTGAGTCAAGACACTTGTTAGGGGAATTTATTCTCAATTTCTATATCCATGAGATGCATTCCATATTCATTACACTTTTATTTTGCATTGTGTAAATAATTCCCAAAATTGTATTCTATATTTATTATTCATAAATTTATGGATATTTTTTTATTCATTTTATGACTTTACTTTTATGGGGTTTATGATTCTAATTTTAAAAAATAATTAAAATAATTTTTCATCAATTTTCTTTCAATGAGACACATGCCATTTTATAAACCTATTTTTTCCATGAGGTGTATATACATACTCTGAAATGTTATATAATGAATTTAATTAATTTTATGATATTTTGAGTTAAATTTAATGTCATTTTATTACAAGTTTAATATGGTTCATTATTGCGATTTTTCAAAAGATTATTGAAACAATCTCATTTCTTTTTTGATATTGTTTATGTTTATCCTTCCTTTCAAGAAATCTAATAATACTACTCTTATTGAATCTAATAAATTTTATTCTCCTCATGTAATTCATTACATATTCATGTATTGATCGATTTATCCACTCTTTGGTACATAATATAGTTAATAATGTGTTTTTATGAAAGCCCAACATTACCAAATATTCGGTTGGAAATATGGGTTCCATCAAAACCATATATTATAAAGTGTGTTTCTAACTATATTATACTAATATACCATGATTGTTAAAATTTTGTTTTTCCATTTTTTAATTTTCAAATTTCATAAATGGAATATTGTTGTCATTTTATAAATTATACATTTTTATTCCTTTTATAAGGCAAATGTAATGTTCTTTTTAGCATGTAAAACATGTAGGGATTTACCCACAGTCAATTCATTGAAGATTTCTTTTTATGTTTAAAAGGATAATTTTTAGGAATTTTTTTTAAATAGATATATTTTTTTTAAATTAGTTCATACTTCATTTATATGTTTTGAATATAATTTTAAAGGAAATAGCTTTTCAATGGTTTTCAATATTCTTTTATATATTTTCAAGAAGAAAATTTTTCAATATTATTTCAACCCTTCTTTTTATGATTCCCTATATTTATAATGAAAATGGTTTTCAAAAGGTTTTATGTTATAAAGGGGCTTTTTCAATGAAGAAATGATATATTCATTATGTAATGTTTTCAAAATATACTTCCATGATATATTCCATCTGAAATAATATCCATTGATTTTAATCATTCCATTCTAGGAAATGATCTAAAGGTCCATTCATATTCTTTTTCTAAAAAGTTTATAATTTTATGTCATGATGATTATAAAACATGTTTTCCTTTCATGGGTTATATGATTATGAAACTTGTTCATATTCTACTAGTAATTATATTATGAAACATGCTTCTCCTCAAGGGTTACACCTAGATTAATTTGTAATGAAACTTATATATTTTCCATAGGTTATTATGTGATTTACTGTTAACGATTCCCATTTAATTTCATGGGTTATAATATGATTTTGTTTTTGATTTTTTGGCACATTTATATAAGATTTAATTATACACTATGTGGGACCTTTATCTACATCCAATCCATTGGGTAATGATAAGTGTTTTATGAGCTAAATTGGTTCATGGGAGGGCATCCCATGCTAGATACAAGACATATTCATGTATTACACTTTCATATATCATGTTATTTATTTCCTTATGATTCATCTATTATGAAGTGAAAATATTTATGTCATGCTTCATGTATATGATTTTTTATATGTAGGGTATGTTCTTATAATGATCATGATCATGTTCCCATATACCTATGTTCATGATATGCTTACACATTTCCTTTATTTACCAATACCGACTATTAGAGCTCACCTAATTCATGGGTTTCACTTCCCCTGGTTATGAAGAATGTTTTTTAAGTAATGAATCTATTGTGGTAGATCTTTATGGTATAAATTGAAGATAATTCCTTGACTTTGAGTATTGATGTTCAATGTTACCAAAGGCACTAAACTAATACGATCTTTAAGCATCTATTTTTGTAATGTAATATGAATTCCAAAAAAATTGATGTAATGTATACGTATGTTATGGACTGGGTCTTTATAGTTAATTATAACAATTTTTCCAAGACATAAAATTATATTCCATCACAGTGGAAAATACTGTATGTGTAGAATTTATTCTTGATGGTTCATGGGACCAGGATTTTTTGTTTGTTTTATAGATGGTGTAATAGGTGAATAATTTTTTTTAGTTTAAAGGTGGATCCTCGAAAGTGTTATGTTATTTTTGTATAGAATAAATCAATTTAATTTGGTGATATTTCATATACATGTGATTGCATAGAGTTGGTCATAATGAGTAATCTAGAAGAGTTTGTCAGATAATGGTTACCATATTGAGATGACCAACATCAGGGTTTTTGGGAATGTTTCTACTTTTATACAAAGAAGATTCATAGGAAAAAGTGTCAAATGAATTTAAATCTAGTGAATCATTTTTATATTAATATTGTTTATATCACTACCACTAGAAGTTATCATGATCTAAGAATAAGTAAAATGGGAATAAATTCATTTTTATATACAATATTCATTCTATGATTTTCTGTGGAGATCACCAAATAGATTCTATCATGAATTGGTATTGCAGAGTAGATGATGTACTCAAGTATGTTTTTTTTATTATTTTTATGATTTTACATGAAATCATATAATCATTATAATGTTTTTTATAATGATTTTAAATATATATTAATATTCTTATGAAAAAATAGATATCACAAAAAATGTATTTTGGAACTAATTAATAAAATGGAGACCATCATATGAACTTTCATAATTTCCCTAGTCTGAGACTATCAAATAAACCATATGAATTGTTTGAGGATGATTTAGTTTTCACAATGCCTATAACATATAACAATATGAATTTGAAATTGGAAATTTTTATATATTAACGGGATTGAAGAATTTTGAGTTATCAAAAATAATGTTTTTGTATAATTCACCAGATGAATGATTCTGTATGTCATTAAACTGTTATATATTAGTGTGAAAAGGTTGTTTTCAAAACATTCATAAGAAAGTCATAAAATGTTGAAATTTTAAACCATAATACCTCAGAAGATGTCTTATGATGTTTCATGAAAAAAATCAGATGTAGTCTCATTATCATTAAAATAATGTTTTTTGGGTTGTGTTTGTGGTATTAAATTTTGCTGTTATGAAGGTAATTAGGATTATTGGATAAAGATATATAAAATGATGATTGGTTCCATAGGGTTTAATGTCCTTTAATATAAAATATTTTATTAATATTAAATAGGACTTATATGAATTATGTTGAGGAATTTAATTGATGTATGATTACACTCATGTTTTCTGAAAATAAGAAAACAATTAATTGTGTTAAGAAGCACAAAGTGAATTGAGTTGAGGAAGATGTAGCATTATTGATATTTGATAAAGTTGGAAAATATATTTTCGTTCTTATGATTATTTCTTTGATAGTTCCTATAAATAAAGGATGAATGTATCATACAAAGAGTTCATAGTTCATGTGTATCAAAATATGATGTAGAATAGAAAACGTATAAGACATAGATATTGTATGGATAGATCATATCCAATGTCTAATCATATAATGTATCCAAAAAATGAATATCATTGTTAATGAATGATTTATAACTATACTAAGGTGTATTGATCATAGGAATCAAATAAGAAATCCCTGGATAGTATTTCATATTAGGTGGTTTCAGATAGATAGATCATAAGAAGTGGAATTAGTATTCAGAAGTCATCAAATACAGGTCATTAGGAAAATGACCATAAGAATAATACCATACATATTATCAATCAAAAATATGTTTAAATTAGAATTAAAAATGAACATTATTTTCATGTTATATTGATAGAATGTGATAGAGATTAAACACTTTCATGAAGAGATAGTGTGAAGGAATTATAATAAATATAGTGGAAAAAAATAGAAGCCTCTTAGATAAGTGTATTGAAATTTTTACGAAAACATTGTTAATATTTTTTTATTCCAATGAAAATATATACCATTGAATTATTGTAGTTATTTTAAAATTTATGGATATCCCCTAATTACTATCAACAAATACGAATGATTTTTTTACGATTTTGTTGTGGTATTGGATTATTTCAAAAAAATTCCAAGGACTAGTTACTCATATTGAGTGGTGAACATTGAAAGTAATAATGTTCTTTATTTAGATAAATTTTATACATTATTGTAGAGTCATATAACACTAATAAGAGGTGAATGTAGGTCCCATGAATGAAAACATAAGAATTGATGATCATTGATTCACCCGCTCAACTTCTCATTGATTACATTGATCCTGAATGGTCCATTTCAGTGAAATCATAGATAGGTTACCTTCACTGACTCTCTATATATGTTTTATTAATGAAAACTTTCCCATAGATATATCGAAATTTTTTAATAGTAATAATATACCAATATTTTGATTGGAATAACCATAACATCTAGAAGGAAGTAAATTTTTCTTATCTTATGGTAATTTGGTATGAATTTATTGATCATATGAATTAGGGTTTATTATTTTTCTATTGAAACTGATCCACCGATAGCTTCAGATAATAAAAACTTATAGAATGATGGGTGATCATGAAATTCCTTACATTCATTAGTCTCTAAAATTTGGATTCATATAGTTAAATGAATTGAATTGGATAAAGGAATCTGTGATAAATTGAAGAAAATATAGGAATGAAATATGAATTTGAAGAAATTGAAGCTAAAAATATAGAGATTAAAGTATAACGATATTAAATATGGTGATAAGGAATCTGTGGGTTACTTCCATATAAGGGTGTATGATATTATGAGCACCATAAGATGTTTTTTGGAAAAAAATATAATATACAACATTTATTGAAAATTTAATATTCATCATTACTGATTTTTTGATGAAAAATTTTCAACATTAGATAATATGGATCCTAAAAACCTTTTTTGGATTATTCGCCAAAAAATTCATTGAATAAAAATTTAGATGATAAAATTACACTATAATGAAGATGAATTATCACCATGAAATAAATTTCAAGTCCACCAAGAAAATACAATCTAAAAGGGCTTTAATTAAAGATGAATCCAATAAATCCGATGCCAAATATGAATTCAATACAAATTTTGATGAATTTATGAAATTATTTTCTAAAAATTTTAGATTAAGAGTGTGATTCTATAATTTAAATTATACTATTTGGATCTATGGTTTTCGGGATATTAGAAATGTTTATATGAAATGTCAATGAAACAAGGATGATGATGACAGTGGGGAAGAAGATTGAAATTCAAGAAGATCTATTAAGAGGAAGACCGAAAAGGTTAACTCCAATTCTAAAAAAATTGATATGAAGTTCAATAAATACATAAAGTGAATATTTATTTTTTCTTATAATGAGAAATATAATTTTTGAGAAGGGAATATAATAACTCCATTGATGAACATAATGAGAAAAAAATCATTAGGGAAGTGAACAATGTAATGTTAAATAGTGATTTAATTAGTACCTCTAAAGATGATGACTAAGAAGTATAAAAAGAAGAAGAAGAGAGACAAATGTTTTTTATGAAAAATAGATGGATTAAAAAACTACATTCAATGATGGAATGAATTGAAAAATAAAACATGAAGTTGAATAAGGATTATCATTCAAAAAAATGTCAATATTATTTTCATGTAGAAAAGTGAATGTTGAAAAATGATAGTGACAATATGAAGAAGAATTTTGATGAAAATATGAACCACAGTGTTAGTCACGAAGATAAAATTAAAGTACAAGTGTACGAAATATATATTTTAACACAAAAAATATCTAATAATGAGAAAAGAGTTTCAACATTTCAAAAATCAGGTATTGATGTTTTCAAATGATATATGAAGAATAAAAAATTGTGGTATATAAAATAAGACTAAATGTTTAATAATAAGAATGAATATTTGAAAAAAGGAAAATAATTTTATGAAGGCCATATATGTTTCCTAAACATTAAAATTTGGAAAAACTAATGTTTCTATGGTTACAAGGACTGAACCAACATTTTCTACATTTATATATTTGATTGAGTTTGAAAAGAAATATATGATAATTTAAAAAACTATATTAGGAAGTCATGAAATTGTTGGGAAACAATGTTCCTATGTGGAAGGTTTGAAATTTGATGGAAATAAGTAACATAAAATCCTAATGTATGTCTGATAAAAAGGTGATTATGATTAGAATGACGACTATAGGTAATTGTGGAGGTTTTGGGGAATAATTAAATTATTTTGGTTCAATAATAAACTGTAAATTTAATGTAGGAAAAAGAAATGGAAATTTTTGAGGGGGAGTCAACCCAATCGAAAATTAATAATTGAGAATGTTGTTGTGAAGTTATACAATAGATTAAATTCCATAAAAAGTATTTTTTAATGATTTAATAAACATATACAACATGAAAAAGGAGGTACATTAATGTCATCATCAAAATAACTTTTTAATAAATAATTACAGATTGCAACATGAAAATGATGAAAAGGAAATAAAATGACTCAGTTGTTGAGAGTTATATCAAAACAAAAAATATAATTAAATAGAATATTTTATAATATATTTTCTCCACATATGATAATATATTTATGGTTTATGATGAATTTAGATTATTATAAGTAAGATATAGTGGCCCTTGTAAACAATGAGTCACCCAAAATCAAAGGTCTTGCATCTATAATAATAGGGGTAGAAAAGTTAAAATCTATAGGGGCCCTGATATTTGATGGGATTAAGATTTTTTTTTTGGAATTTTTAAATTCATTTTGATGAGGGTAAAAAGGTTGTTTTCATAAATCGTTTTGTTGTTAAATGTGTTTAAGAAGAAGTTATCACTAGAGTAAAATAGATTAATAGAAACAAGTTTCATGTTGGTTATGTGTAGATTTCATTATATTTGAGAATGATATAATAAAATAATCCTTGGAATAGAATTTTGGGTCATATAATTTAGAGTAATAAATATATGTTAATAAAGAAATAATGAATTTTAAATATTATAGGCATGATAAAATGAAGTGTTTGGAGTTTTTTTCAATTTTCCAAAAAAGGGACGATTACAAACTGAATATATAAGAAATTTATGATACCTAAAAGCCATGCCATGGAAATTAAACAATATAATTTTTTTGAGACAATGATAATGAAATAAAAAATGAAGATAATTAATTTATTTCTTATAAAGGTAAAATTCCTAACAATAAATGTATAATATTTTAAAAACCGATATAAATATACCTCAGAATGTATAATATTTTTACGATAAGTTTAAATTAGAATGGGGATATTCTATTATTATGATTCACATCGATAATGTTGTTGAATTTAAAAAGTGGTTTTTTCTTAAATTATCTTGAAAATCATGGAATTATTCATGAATTATTTTCATTGTTTACACCACAAATGAATGATGTTTCTGAGAAAAGAAATTATTTTTTTCATAGAGACTAAAAAAATGAGTTTGATCGAACACGGTACTTATTTATATTTTTGATTAAATCTACAGGGGAAACAATATATCTTAATAATCAATGATTTTTTATGTCATATAGTAAAGGAAACCATAGATTATATATTTCAATTTAAATCCAATTTTGAAATACATAAGGGTTTCAGAAGTTATATATTTATAAAACTAAAATGTGAAAGTATTGAGAAGTTTTATTGGAGAGTTTCTCATGGAAAAATTATTTTCTATCTCTATAATTCTTGAGGGTACACATTCTATAAAATATAAATAGAAAATATAATTAACTCAATATATGTGATAACACATTAATTTTTTTGATAATATTATTTAAAAAATGATTGAACATGTTGATAAAAAATTAGATGAAAGAGTTATGGTTAAAAAATGGAAAAATGATCTTAATGATAATAAAAATGTTGAAGCATATTGAGCTGAAGATTCATATTGAAATACCTTAAATTGTGGGGAACATGTTATTTCATCTCATCATAGGATGAAAAAGAATATGAAATTCCAAATAATCAATGTAGATAAATGATAAAATGATAAAAACGGATGAAAATTATGGTTATTATAATATAAATCATTATATTCATAGGTTAGTCCAAAAATATTTTAATGGTGTTTCAGAGAATCTACAAAAATTGATTCAATGAATGAAGAGATGGATCAGATTGAGAAATTGGAACATTGGAACATGTAAATCAATATACAATAAGAATTTTTTTTTATGAAGTGGGTCCTCCATAATATGTTGAAAGAAAAAGGTGTGTTGATATGAAATAATTCAAGAATAGATTATATGTATTACATAGAAATTTAAGGCATTGAATTTGATAATACTTGTGTTATAATGGAATGATTAGAATGTATAAGAATATTTATTACTATTCTACACACCTAAGGTAAAATATTGTAAAAATGGATGTCTATTATTCTTACTTTATATTGATGAAATCTTGATTAAAATGTAAATAATTATATATCATGTGGCTTCTTGGTTGGTAATGATGAAATATCTGTGAGATAATTTAATGTAATTAGTTTGTGTTGAATAAAGAGATAATATACAGTTATTAAATGTTATATTATTTCTTAATAATGATGAAATTCAATAAATAATGAGTTTATAGTTACCTATACATAGAATAAAATTATTTTTGTTCCCTTATTATAATTTAATATTATGATAATATCATATTCATAGGGATTGATGAAGAAAATTGTAGAACATTTCATGACGAGATAAAGAATCCTTTTAAGGTTCCCATACTAATAGAAATGAAATACATTCTAAACATATTAATCTATCAAAAGAAGATATATAGTTTCCTATCTCAAGGGAATTATGCTAAATAAATTTTGAACAAATGTGGAATGGTTGACCAACACTTGTTTCAAAATGAATTTTAGTGGGGGAATATGTTGTCAATGATTGATAAGGAAAGGATGTTTAACCTTAATTTTTATAACACTTGTTATGTATTTATTATATATTATCGATTCAAGTCCAGACATTGTGTGTGTTTTTTTTGAAAATTGTTCTTTGTATCAAAGTGAATCAATGTAATCTGATAACATTTATAGAACTTTAATTATTTTACATATTAAAGTAATGACTAAATTCAGGATAAATGTTGATAGGAAAAGATCAATTGATCTATTTGGTAATACATGTACAGATTGGGAAGGAAGTGTAGATGATATAAAATCCACATAAGGTAGAGAATTATTATCATCAGAAAGAATTTTTCATTGGTGTAAAAGGAAAAAATGATCATTACTCTTAGTATAGAAGAATATGAGTATGTCTTTCCCCTGAAGTTATAACACAACATATGTGGATGAGGACATTGTTGGAGGACTTGGTTATCAGTTTACATTTTCCACTTCTAAGGGATTGTGATAATTATAGATATATAAATCATTCTATAAATCATGTGAGACATTATTATTTGGTGAAACTTGATATCAAACATCACTTCATGAAATATAAAGTGTAATTGAATGTGCCTAAGCTAGAGATTGTTCATAAAAACAAGAAATTTGATCATATTTTCATAGAACTATTGTAAAGGAAACCGTTTATAAGATGAGGATGATAATGGGTGTAAAATATAATTATATTTATGTACTTCTTATGTTGTTCCATACCCACTCTCATATTGTTTTTAGATAGTGTTATTAGATAGAGAAACAATTTGTAAAGTAAATCTATCCATTGGTACAAACATAACCATCTTAAGGAAGTGCATATATTTACGTGGGCTAATTAAATGGGATAAGTTATGATATAATCATTTGTGAAGTATTTTAATAGTTTATTTAGGTTTATGTATGAAATAGAGTCCTATATTATGACGTTTTTTCTTTAATTAATGTTCATAGTGGTTGAATAAGTATCATAATAAGTGTATGGAAATTTTTCATAATTAATTATTTTGGACAACTTTTTCGTTTTGTTAAATTATTTTGTTTTTCAACACTAGGTTCACTCACATATGTTTAAAATTTTTTCATATATAATCATTTAATGAGTAAAAAATTTAGATTTATTTATTTTCATGGGATGAAAACAAAATCTAACATGAATGATTGTTGGAAACAGGAGGTTTTGACATGTTTTGTAGATATTCGAAGAGGTTATGAAGAAATTGGTTTCGATTGATGATGTTTTTTTCAAAATACTTTTTATTTTTTGGATAACCTAAATCACATTATTTAAGTGAGATTTACTTCTCATTTTATTGGATAGATTTTATCAAAATGAGTTTATCAGATAGAGTCTATCAGAAAAATGTTCCAAAATTGATATTATTAGCTTAAATATTGGGCTGAATAATTATAATTTGAATCTCCAATGTTTTCTTAGAAAGTGTGTTTTGTGAATTTAAATAGATCAATGATTTTTAATTATCCTTATATCCTTTACATGGGATGTTTTAAAAATCTAAGAATAATTCAAAAGGGGTAGTAAAACATTTGTATGTATAATATTCATCCTATGATGATATGTGTAGATCAACCAATTGATAATATAAAACATAGATTTCGCTTAGTATGTTTTCTATTTGAATTATATTTAGTATTTCTATGAGTTGTGTATGAGTACATGCATATATATGTGTTTTCTATTTACCATTATTTTTAAAATTTTCCATAATAGAAATGTTTTTAAAATACAATCTAATATTTGTAATAAATTTCATTAGATGAAGATCAATAAAAAAAGTTATTAGATCATAATTCACAATGTCATCGGTCAAAGTCCAATGGACAAGACACATGAATTGTTGGAAAGTGTTTTCTTTTGTATGACATTTATTAGATGGACATGTAAAAAATTAAGATTTAAGTTATAATAGATTGATCAAACAAGTGTATATGAGTTATCAAAGTGGCAGATTTAGTTAATGTACTCAGAATGATGTTTCTGTAAGATGTTCATCAATAAGAGGTTTATTTGCAATGGAAGAAGTGAAATTATTATTTTTTAATTAATATGACAATGAAAGTGTCTATTATAATTCTCTTGAGACATCATGATGGTGTTTTTTAGAAATAATCACTTGGAGTCTCAGTAGTGTTTCCATAAATGCTTACAAGATAGAAGAGTAGTACAAAGTTTTATCGGTTTAAAGGTATCTATGAATCATTCATAATGATATATCAAATGACAATGTGATGTTTATCATTTTGTTCTTATTTATCTATTGTGGTTTAGTATGATCGTTGAAGTTTAATGAAGCTATGGTTTACGATGTTATTTTATGGTTTAAAATTAACGACCTTTCATGAATCCTAAAAAGAAATATAGAAGAGTTATGATGTTTTGCTGTAATTTAGTTGTGAAAAATGATTTATATTCATTTTTTTTTATGTGTGAAAATGGATTTTTATTCACTATTTTACTCGTAGTAGTGGACCTATAGGTTGTGAATTCATGTATAGCACTTAGAGTGAATTTTTCCCACGTGTAAAAATAAAAAGTTCTTTAAAGATGTTCTGAGGTAGTGCTACTTGATTAAGTGTAAATAAACAACATTTAACGTTGGATAGATTCCACCATGGAGTATATTTTTGGACTAAGTAGTTGTATCTAGACAAATTTTTAGTGAATAGTGGCATTAGATATAATGTATCCAAACATATGTTTTTAAATTATATAGTATCAGATAGATAATACATCAATGTGATCTAAGGGATAGTGAATATGAATTGAAATTAGTCTATAGAGGGCCCATCTGTCCCTCACTATGTCCTATGCATTCCTCATATGAAAAGGGTGAAACATAAGATAATCATTAATATTAAAAATAGAATATGAAATGCTAATAATTGAACCTTAGACCATGAATGGTATAAAAATAGAACATCCACATTAAAAAATATAACAAAACCTTCAAAACAATTTGTAATCTTGTATCATAAAAAATCAACCTCAATTAAGCAGAAAATCAAAAAAATTAGTTTTTCATAGATGAGAATAATATAATAAAAAAATTATATATATTTGAGAAAAATATCCCTTTCAGATTGAAATAATTTAAAATCCACACAATTTATAAAATAAGACATTTAAATGATATTTTTTTGTCAACATTTCATATACCACAATGAAACTTTTCAAATGAATTATCATTTTATAAAATTCATGTCCATAAAAATATATCCATAAAACCATATCGAAAACATGGACATTAATGAGAATGATTTCGATGAAGAAATAATTAACACATTTAAAGTGACATTTTAGATAAAGGTTACCTTACATAAAACCTTAAAAATATTCCATTTGAAATCATTTTTAATAATCATGAACATTGATGATAAATACATCCTGGTTAATACTTATGTATAATCATTCTAGGATAAAAATGAAATTTTGGAATTAACACTTACCTCGTAAATTACATTATTGGAGTGTGTGTAAAACTTCATTATGATTGTTAATGCATGATATTAAATTATACAAGAACCATATACATATTAACGATATATTATATTTTCGTTATTATATTATTTTGTAAACTGGGTTTCAAAATTACCATTATTTTGGGTGTTAATTGCTTCATTTTCCCATTTCGGTTTTTCCATGTAAGTCATATTTTATAATAATAGATTTTATTTTATACATGTGTATTATGATATTAAGTTCATAATTTTTAATTTTACTCATCATATATATTTTATAATCATTCTTGAATTGTTAATGTCTAGAATGAATCTCATTGTGTCATGGAGATAGTAGGTCGTTCGTATGCACGAGCGACACTATCATTCCATTGATGGTTAAATAGTATGGAATTAGATGGTATATTAACTATTCAGAATAATTATCCTATTATATTCATTATTTATATCATATATACTCATTATTATATCAATCAAATTAAAGGATTTTTGAATAACAAGTTACACCATGATATAGAGACGGTAAGATGTACGTACACAAACTTGGTGATATTTTTATTCGTATAATGGATAAAATGAAAAATATAGTTGTACCATGGTTATAATAATATCTCCATATATGTATGATATAGGATTTATTGTGTTGATATGGAAACAACATTGAACGAGTAGTTAGATTATGAAAAGAACTTTGAATGGGGCGATAAAACAATTACCTCTTTTCGGGTGTCACCTTTTTGTTTCCACAAAAGGGATCCATTGAATGGTTTTTACCAATGTGTATCCTATAGTATGAACTTAGGTATGTTGGTAGAAGAAATGGGTAGGTTTTGTATTAACCAAAAAGCATTAGAGGTGTGAATTATGGAGAAGTTCCTTTTTATAAGAGAAGGGAGGAGCACCCTTGGAAACAGAAAAAATATTAAATTAATATAAATGAATTTCTAAATACAAAATTCTCCAAGGTGTATTATTTGAAATATAATGTGAGTATGGTTTAAATAATCTAAACCAATAAAATTTATACATGTTTTCATTTCATTTCAAACCTTGCCATTTTGATTTATCCTAATTTATTCTATTTATTTTAAAAATGGAAATAATATTATAAATATTAAATGGATATAAATATAGACTTATGTAGTGAAAATTGTACATAATTAGACAATTTATGAGATTTTATACCTTAAAAATTAAAATTTTTTATTTTTAAATATTTTTATGATTTTTAAATAATTTAATTATATCTTTTTTTATAAAATACTAATATTGTCCATTCTAGCAGTATTAATTTATTTGATTTTCAATAAAATCTAAACAGAAGATTACTTCAAACAAAAAAATTTAGTGTACTCCCAACATGTGATATTATACTATAAAATACATGGAGAACCATTATTAATTTTTTTTATTTTTATTTTAATATTTTTAAAACTATTTATTGAATACTTTTATAAATTCAATAAGTTCAGAATCATAATTGTGTCATCATTAATGGGGGTTATTTAATCACTAAAAAATATAAATAAATTTATATTATTTAGGTAATGATTTTATATTTCCAGAAAATACATATAGATTATGTTATGTCCTTGTTATCTATATATTAAAATTAATATAAATATATAAAATGAGAGTATGATAGTTTGTCACTTTAATAATTTTTATAATATTCATGTCATATTAATGGGAATGATCCCCTTAAGTGATTCCATTTAGAATCATATAAGATAAGGGTATAATTTAGTCATAAATGGGGATTTTTACATGTGTTATAGTAATTTAATAATATTATTTTAACTTTAATTACATGATATACCTTTTACAATGGTAATACGAATAATTTCTAATGTAACTATTCATAATGCCCCAAAATAAAATTAACCTATTAAAATGATTTAAAAGTGGTTATTATAAATATGTAATCAATTGTTTTAATATTTAAAACCCAGATGTTTTAATAATTAATGTAAAATTAATTTCTGTCAAAAAAATGAGAAAATAAAATATTTAAAAGTCAAAATCATCAAAAGAATGACATGTGTTTATATAAAATATTAATTTGAAAATAATTCCAAAGAACTTAATTTTATTAGATGATAAAAAATAATATAATTATACATTTATGAAATGTAAAAGGATAATTTAAAAATATAAATAAATTACATGAATTGTTGTTTTCAATTAAAACGAAACAATTTTCACTATTCATGAAAATCTGAATGTTTTTTGAAAAACACCAAAAATGTGTCCAAAAAAATATATTATGTCCCAATTTTAAATAGTAATTTAATTTTGTCAAATTGAATATATAAATGTTTCAAATATTAGATTTAAACAGGGTTCTCCATTAAATTGCGATATAAGAACATTTTTTTGAAAAATAATTCTTTTATTCAAAAAATTGAATTTGTAATTATACAATGTCTATGAAACACATGATTTTAATATTAAAATGATATGGAATATAAAAAATTAAAAACATGGTTTATAAAATTCATTAATGGTCTTTAAATGGCTAGTCGTGGTGCGCTTGAACTCGGTGTTGCGTGTAGTGAAAGCTAATTGAATTATTTAAAATGATGTGTACCATGGATGTGTGGGGTATTAAATTCTACCATACATTAATAATTTTCTTCCTCGCATTTTAAAATAAGGAATTAAAATTAGGGGTTTTACATTTTAAAATATCTTTATTGAAATCCCACATCGAAAGTATGCATTAATGAGACAACCATTTTAAAATTAATAAATGGATGTAGAGAGGTCCCAAAAAATAATGCATACTAGTGTTCCATGTAATAAATCATGGAAATGAAAAAAATGTAACTATCATGTTCTAATGGATAGTGATAGATAAAATTATTAGGAGAAAGTTAACAACCTCAAATTGATAAATCATCGATCACCCATGGGAATATTTTATTCATTGCCAAATAATGTAGTTGGATGTTTTTCTGGTTTTATGATCATTCCCCTAGTGTTTAAGAATTAATTTACTTCATTAACTACAAACATAAGGAAGAATAGTTAATTGAAATGTAGAGATTCATCCTTTTACAAATTCCATCCACAAACTCAAAAATATTCAATTTATATAAATGGTATATGTTTACAAATATAAACTTATACCATTTAAATAATGAGAACTCTACTATAATAACTAGGGACAATCATGTAGGCTAGTGGTAAGAGATAAAGAATTACTAAAACTATATTATTATAACATTCCAGAAACAAATGTAAGATAATTTCAAACATCAAAAAATAATATCCAATGTACAACTAAATCCATTTCAACCTTTAGAATTATCCAAAATACATTTGTCCAATATCAGAGTCCAAAACCTTATAATGAAGGTCACTAAATGTATCATATCAATATAACATAATTCATATCCCTTTTTTCACATATAAAACATGCCAATAGCTTCATCATTTAATCTCTTAAGACATGGTAATATCATTTATTACCATAAAAACATAATGAATATGGTCATGCTTCCTTATTCATTACATAAAACATAGAATATTATAAATAATTTCTAAATTCATAAATGTTGTAAACTCCAACAATGATGGAAGAAATAGACCATTAATCTATTCCAAGGTTATCATTGATATCCAATAAAATTTATCCAAATAAATAATCTCTTTATTCAAACATCAATATCATAGTATTAGAACCATATTAAGGGTTATATTTCCCTCAACCATATATTTTATGAAATGTTTAACTTCACATTGTGTCACTTTTCATTGTACCATACAATCTCAAATCCTTAATGAAATAGTAATTTCATTCAATATTTCTTTATTTTAATAATTCTTATAACTAGAAAATCATTGATATCATATTCAAATGGAACAAATTTTTAATAAAAACATTAGCACATTAATCATTCCTCTTCATCTGTAGTAGTATCATAACATGATTGTAATCCAATAACATCATTTGGGGTATTCTCTCATGATTGGCACATTGATTAAAATATTTTCCCATCTCCTTGATGAAGGAGCATTGTTCAATGGAAACCATTTGCATATCCTTGTAATGACATACATGGTGAACTTTTTTCTCCACACTTATAACAAACTCACATTCCCTTCAATCATTTACCAGGGTGATTCATTATATAGTTATCATATATGGGAAATTCATTTCTCCATTCTTCAATTTATCAAACTTTTTCTCTGCCATCCTCTTCATCACTTTCTTCCCTTAAAATCCATAGGCTTCGTAGAATTATTTACTTATCATTTAACACATAATACAATTTCTTTATAGGATGAGAATATGTGGGTGACTATTTCCCTTTGAAATATTGTCAGAAAACCATAAAAGATATGATCCTTTTTACTCCTTGTATCATATGTATTTCTTGATTTCTCATTCATTATACGGGGTTACATTTCTAAATGACAACATATACTTGGACGAAACATTTAATAATATATAATCAAATATCTAGACAAATGAATAGAATTAATTGAATATTTACAAGAAATTTTCTCATAATCATAAAAATGGTTTCCTTAGAGTCATATTTACTCATGAATCCTTCATAATTATTTGTAATTAAAATGTGTATTATCCTAAGCACATCCCCCAGGAATGTTAGACCATGTGCATAGTAAGACCATTTTTGTGTCCCAGGTTCCCCAAAGTCAAGCCCAGAACAACTTTTTAGATTATTTAATCCAAACTACATCTATTCTAGAACCATGTATACTTTTAGTATCCATACAAAGATATATTCTCAAGTAATACACACATAATCTCTATATTACCAAAATTCAAGGATGTTATTCTATAAATATCCTCAATATATTTCTTAGGATAATGTTCCCAAATAATTTTATTTCTAGATCTAGTTTCCTGGGTTTTTACTAAACTTCTTCTAATGACAACTATAAAACCTCGACACCAGATTATAGGGTTTTTTGCATTGTTTTAATATGTTGGAATGATTACAAGGAATCAAATCTCCAAGGACCGATCAACTTAAGAAATATTTTAAAATATATTCCATAACTGAACATTACATTATCAATTGATATAAAAAATAAAACAAAGATAATTATTTGATAATTACATTATTCTCCTAATATAACCCTAAATATAGATCATAATTCAATAATTTGAATTATAGGAAAATAAAACATAAGAAAGGGGTGTTCTAAGATACTCAGTATGGATAATCAATACAGAAGAAGATTTCATAAAAAAGAAAAAAATTTAAGGAACGGTGTAAAACTAAATCACTAGATATTTATGCATAATGTTCAGTATAATATGGAAAGAATAAATAAAATAATTCCATTTTGACTTTTACATGGATATTATACTAGTCTAATAATCACATGCACTACAAATAAGTGAACTCATAATTAAAAATGGCATAATTCTGGGCATTATAACAATACCATCAAGACCTCATACCAAGATGATTACCATACCATCAAGGCCTTGTGCCAAGATACTCATTTGTATCATTAGACCTACTGATGCATCGTTGGTCTCTAGTGAGCCCCACCCATCACATACTATGTACAATTTATTCCACATATAAAAAGGGGGACACATAACATAAACATTCATAATAAAAATAGAATACCAAATGTTAATACTTTAACTATAAACCATGAATGGTTTAAAAATAGAATATCCACCGTCAAACATATCAGAAACCCTTTAATAAAATATGGAATATTGTATCAGAATAAATTTACCAAAATTAATCATAAAATCTAAAAAAGGATTCTGACCTTGATGAAAATAATATTATAAAACAAATAAAAATCATTTAGGTAAATATCCATTTTTAAGTTGAAATAATTTAATTTCCATGAAATTTTTACAATTCATTTAAAATAGATTTTTTAAATAATGTTTCCCATACCACATTGAAATTTTTGAAAGGAATTGTCAATTTAAAATAGTCATGTCCATTTTAATAAATCCTTAAAACCATTTTGAAAACATTTCCATTAATGAGAAAGATTTATATGAATAAATCATTAAAACATTTAAAAAGATGCTATAGAAAAATAATACATTACATATAACTGAAAAAATATTCATTTTGGAATTTTTTTTAAAAATCATGGACATGGATGATAAATATGTCCCAGAAAATACTTACGTATAAACAATCTCGGATAAAATTGAGACTATAAAATTAACTATTACTAAGCACTTTACATTAGTCGATGTTGTTTTATCCTCTTGTATAATGGATAATGTATGTTATTAAATTATTATAGAACCATATAGATATTTATGATATCATATATGATTCTATTATTTCATTTTGTTAATTCTGCTTCAATATTACTATTTTTTGGGTGTTAACAACCTCATTTTCCCATTATTTTTTTCCATGTAAGTAATGTTTTTTATTTAGAGGATGTATTTTTATTTCATGTATTGAATGAAATTATGTTAATAATTATTATTTTTACTCATCATATTAATTTTATAATCAGTCTTGAAATGTTAATGTCGATAATGAATCTCACGATGTTGTGGAGAAGGTTGGCTGTACGCACGCACGAGGGACAATATCATTCCCTTGATGGTTAAATGGAATATAATTATATGGTATATTAATTATAAATAATAATTATAATGATATATTCATGATTTATATCTATTATACTCATCATCATATCTATCCAATGAAAGTAGTTTTGAATAACAAATTACACCATGGTGTGGAGACAGTAAGCGTACATACGCACACATGGTGAAATTGTTATTCGTATTATGGATAAAATGAAGAATGGGGATGTAACATGATTATAATAACATCTCCATGTATATATGACATAAGACTTATTTCATTGAGTGTAAACATCATAGAAAGGGGAAGTAGATGATGTAATCAACTTTTAATGTGGTGATAAACTAATTACTTCTTTTCAAGTATCTCCATTTGGATTTCTCAAAAGGAATATGGAGAATGATTTTATGTCCAATGTGTTGCCTCTATGATGAAATTAAAAATTTTGGGAGAGGAAATATGTAGGTTTTGGCTGAAAAAATCATTATAGGTGTGAATTAATGAGAAGTTTTCTTTTATAAGGGTTGGGAGGGGCACCCCTAGAAACAGTTAAACTATTAATTTAATATAAATTAATATATAAATACAAATGGCTCCAAAGTGTAATATTTATAAGATATTATGAGTATGGGTCTAAATAATCTCTAAAAAATGATGAATATTTTTATTTTATTTTAAACCATATCAATTTGATTTATCCTTATTTAATATATTTAATATTAATTGTGGCAATAATATTGTAAATATTAAATTGTTATAATTATTTAATTATGTGGTGTAAATTTTCCATAATTGAAAAATTTATGAAATTTTAGACATTATAATTTTCAATTATTAATTTTAGAATATTTTTATAATTTTTAAATAATTTAAAAATATATTATTTTTATAAAATATATATATTGTCTATTCAGACACTATTAATTTATTTGACTTTAAATAAAATCCCCACATAATATAAATTCGATCAAAAACATTTAATATATTCCAAAAATGATATGGTCACCTATAAAATTTGCGGAGAACATTAATTAGTACAAATTATATTTATTTTAGTATTTTTAAAACCATTTATTTGATATTTCTATTAATGAAATAATTTATCCATCACTATTATGTCATCATTAATGGTAATTATTTAATTTCTCAAAATTATAAATAAATTTCAATTATGTATTTAATTATTTTATATTTACATTTAATAACTATAGGTTATTTTATCTCATGTATATCCATATATTACAATTAATATACTTATATAAAATGAGATAGTGACATTTGGTAACATTCATTAATTTATATTATATTCATGTCATATTCATGAGAATGAGGCCAATAAGGGATTATATTTTGAAAAATATATGATACATGTATAGTTTAGTCATCCAATAGTATTTTGATAGTTGTTATGGTATTTTTATAATATTATTTTTAACTTTAATTACATGATTTACCTTTAACCATGGTAATAAAAATAATTACTAATGTTACTATCCAAAATGCCCAAAAATAAAATTACTCTATTAACATAATATTGTCCCACTAATTCAAAATAAGTTATCCATTTTTCAGGATTTAAAATAAATACGTTATAGTTTTTAATTTATAATTAATTCTTATTGACAAAATGATAAATCCATCTTTTTAAAAGAAAAACTCATTAAAAGATTGTCATGTGTTTATATATAATTTCAACGTGAAAATAATTCCAATGACTTGAATTATATTAAATTATAAAAATATAATGGAATTATACAATAAATCAAATTAAAATGATAATGAAATAATATAAATAAATTAGATATAAAAGTTGTTTTGAATTAAAATGCAGTATATTTAATTATTCATTAAAATATTAAAGTTATCATAAAAACACCAAAAGTTTGTCCAATGAAAATTTTTATATCCTTATTATAAATTGGATGTTTATTTAGACAATCTTAATATGTAAAAGTTTCAAATATTGGATTTAAAAATGGTTCTCCATTAAAAGGCAGAAAAACTGCAATTTTTTTAAAAGACATCTTTTATTCAAAAAGAGAACTTTTAATTATATCATGTATAGAAACAAATGGGTTGAATATTAAAATTATATGGAATATATAAAATTAAATAATTTGTTTAATACTATTCATTAACTCTCTTTAAATGGATAGTGGTGGTGCTCTTGAACTTGGTGGTGCGTGTAGTGAAAGCTATTCGAATTATTTAAAAAGATAAATATTGTGGATGTTTTGGGTGTTACATTACACCAATTGTTCCCACGATTTGACATGTTTTCATTTAAAAATTGAACATTTGTCTTATCTTAGAAAATTTTAACATGTAATGAAATTATAAATATGGGAAATTGGTAAATTATTAAACGAGGAATATTTCTATTGTAATTAGTTTTAATGAATGTTTATATTTTGAGTTATATTAATATTTGGACACTTTTTTAGTATGTATTTGGTGAAAAAAAAATTATTATGTAATACTATTATACTGATGGAATATATTAATAGGTCCACCCTTGATGATAATTTCATATATGATGGACCATGTGAAATTTATATTGATGAAATGGTTACAGATAAGCGACACAATAGCCCCCACCCATGGGTATGAATACTAAACATGCCGCTCTATTCCCTTGATACAGGATAGAAAGACATGATTCCTTGCATCCTTGACTTTAATTAATGGACATGATTCTCTTTATTATAGCTAGGGTGCGACTTTGGATATCTGAGGATTAATAGCACTGGAAATGACACTCCTTATTTATGGAATCGGTGTTGAAATGATGATTATGGGAATAAAAGTATTTGATGAGGTGTTGGTATTCGAATAAATTATCTTTTTCACCAGGTTTGAAATTATTAGAATATTTCCTTTAAATTTTCAAGGTCTATCCATATAGTTTGTGATTTTGAATTTTGGAATGTCCTATGTATGTTTGGTTGGTTTAACGATTTGATGGAAATAAGGAGTCCAAATGGCTAATTAATAAATGGTTATTTTTTAACATGATTCTTGAATTTTATTGTTTATTTATTACAGTAATTTTTTCATAAATTTTTTTTTAGATGGGTTATTTCATTAGGAACCAATAGTGGTGGCCTATTGAGCTCTACTAACACCTTTATCGGGCCACCAAATGCACTTTTGGTACCAGATAAGATTTTATTCATTTCATGTGTAGGTTCAATATATGGAAGAAGGTTATAGACAATGGTTTATTTTATATGATGGGTCATGGTATGTATGAATATGGTTTGGACTCAGGACTGTTTTTTGTTGTTTTCATAGTTTTGGTTTTTTCGGTATTAATTATATTACTTATTGACATGTTCTGGGAAAATAAAATTATTATATCATACTTCACTTGGGTTGTTGATAGAACATATTCTTTATTTCTCTAGAGAAAATTTATATTTAATTCTCTACTAGTTTATAATATTTTCAATATTATTATATTTATATAATCTTTTATTGTCTCTACATTGTACCTCCCTAGACCGAAAATTATTGTTATAAGCTACTTGAATATGGGGAGGCATGCCTGAGGCCATGTGGCATACTGGCTCGAAGCACATGATTAGTGGATTATAAGTTGGGATGTTAGAATTCGAATCCGAGGAGATGTCGATTTTATTAATAATTGGACATGGTAGATGGGAGACTAGGATCGTTTTATATATTGGTTATGAGACTCTTCATGGGGTCATGCAGCCCCACACACAGGTAAAACATTGTTACCATGGGTGGGAAATTAATTTTCTTTCATTTCAATTTTACTAGTAACTAATATTCAAACATAAAATGGTGCACATGGATGTGGTATTATTGATTTTGGTTGTATTATCTCTTAGACCATTTTGGAATGTTGGTTACCATTCATCCATCATTCTAGGAACATAAGAATCATATTTCATCAATAGGATACATGTGATTGATATATTCTTAATATTAATCATTCAATTATTTTATTATCTCTTTGTGGTCTATGCCTACTAGTTAATAATATTTTCACATAGTTATAACTGTATTGTAGGGGTTGTTATTTAATGAGGCTTCAACAACTAATATGTTTTATATATGAATCTTTCGTGTCACTCTGCATGATAAACTCCTTATTTGTCTTATGTATAATAGGTTGGTATAAATGAATTGTTGGGTGAATATTGTGGTGAAATAAAATGTCACTAATGAAACTAAATTTTGATTCCCTTTTATAACCTATTAATTATATTATATTTATAAAAAAACTACAATCAAGAAGTTAATATAATGCTAATATATGGCATTATGGGTTAATTAATGGCTTTGAAAACAGAATAATTAGGTTTTAAAAAGTATTTATTATTTAAAGGGAAATTATACGTTATGGAATCTTTAGGGACATTGTGTAAGACCCTTAAATTTTAAAAGAATAATTTTTTTTAAAAACTTTTATGTGAACAAAACCTTTATTATAAGAGAATATAACATCCAAAGACATTATAATATATTTATTTTATAATAAATTTATTTTCATTTATAACATCTAATACATGAAACACCATGTTTCTTCAATATCTTATGATACATGCATGACTGCTTTTAATAAAATTACAATTTACTTTTATTTTTATTTTTTAATAGGATTGTTATCTCATGGACTTTAGAATATTGAGTCTGAAAAAGGTAATGTAATTTATTAAAAAATATATATTAAAGACGATTATTATCTATTTATTGATTATATGTAAAAAATTAATAATTTAAATTAGAATGAAATATCCTTTGATAAAAATAGATTTTTTCATTCAAAATGATTGATTAGTAGTGAATTGGGAATATAATATAAAATTAAAATTTAATAATTTTAGATGATTTATATAGGCGAATAATATTGAATATTTTAATTAAAAAAGAAAAATTATCTTAGGTTAAATTTTTTTGAATATTCAAAGAAGTTAATTTTTTTATGAATATTGAAAGTTTTTGAATTTTAATTGAAAACTATATTTTTTTCGTAATAATTTATAATGGTAAATTATTTTTTGAAGTGGATTTTAAGTCAAAATAGATAAATTATAAATCTACAAATAAAATTAAAGTCATATTAATCATCTTCATATTGAATTTAAATATAACAACATTGTAACCTTTTGAATATTAATCATTACAAAAATGTGTTAATGTCATGACTAAAGGTTTAATTTTAAATAATATTCTACCACTTATGTGAGTTTAAATTGAAAAAATAGATTCTATATTTGGAATAAAATTAATATATATCATCAAATAATGTAAAATTAATTTTTGAAAATAATTATTAGTGAAAGGAGTTAAAATTAATTACAGTTATTTAGGTAAAAATGAGTTGACATGGTAGTTAGACATACTATATAAGGTGTAATAAATAATCAAAAATTATCCAAAACCAATTTTATGTCCATATTTAGAACATATTATAAGTAGGATCATAACATAAAAATATTTTTACTTGGTGATATGAAAACAAATTTAATGGAATTAACTATTTCAAAAAATATATAAGTGTGCCACTCACCCTGCTTATAAAAAAAACCCCAACTCCTATTCAATTAAAGCCTTCAAAAAAATTCATTACAAAAGAAAGTTAGAAAATAACTTTAAAAATATCTTATCTTCATATAATATGTATTATTTTTTCATAAATATACACTATAATGGGTTTATTTCAATGTTAAGGAGGAAACCCGAAGAAGAGGTAATGTTATTCAATGAGCATCTTCATTTTACTTGTTTCTGTAAGTTGTTATATTTTTAATAACACATTATGATATATTTAACCTAGTATTTTAAATGTAATAAGATGTTTTTATAATATGGTAATGACCTTTTACCTTCTACAAATACATAAAGTTGATTTTGAAGGCATCATTTGTGTGTAAGAAAGATTACGGCCTCGCAAGCTGGTACTATTCATGTTTTCATTTCTACTAATAAAGATTAGTTATGATTATGGATATAAATTATATATAAATTATATTTTCGAATTATTTTTACATATTCAGTTAAAATATCATATATTTATTTTAAACTTCCATTCTGTAAGAAAAAAGATAACGGACCTCGTGTGTACTAAAGACTACCACCTTGAGAATCTGATCATTCATGATGAACCCCAGATGAGAAAATAAGTCAATCTGATGCAAAAAAAAAATAATGAAAGAACAATAATGAACAAGTGATAACATATTTTAAAATTATCATATATGATAATATAAATACTAATAAATTTCTATGTTAATATGTTTTAAAAAACTATATTAGATGTTAATGAATGTTCAACCAAATGGAAGCATAAGGTATGGTTTTTCAACTCAATTTAATTTCACCATGACGTATTGTATTATAATGCCCCTAATTACATTTAATTGGTTTATATACTGACCATTTAGATGTAATATCTTGAAAAATAAAAATTGATTATAG
Organism: Viscum album; assembly: GCA_963277665.1. NCBI lineage: Eukaryota > Viridiplantae > Streptophyta > Magnoliopsida > Santalales > Viscaceae > Viscum > Viscum album. Next base: position 30,666,498 of record OY728167.1, read on the forward strand.
TTTAAGTTAAAATTTGAATTATTTCTCCTAATGGTATTTTAATTAATATTTATCAAGTGGTAACGGATTTCTTACCCAATTTTCCACTAATTGGGTTAAAAGTTTATTTATTTGATTATTTCATGGTAATTTTATTTGGGTAATAAGCTTTTATTACATTATTTTTTACATAAACTTTCTTTTTTTGTATTTATAGTTGATAAAAATTATCTATTCATTGATTAATTATCACATAAACATTATTATTATTTTAAGGGTTTATTTCATAATCTCATTCTAATCGAGAACATTTATTCATGAATATCAATTAATGAAAAATACTTAAACATTTCATAATAATAATATTTATTCATATTATATTATATTTATTCATTATATTTACATTTAATAGTACAATTTTTAAAAACTTGTGTACGTAAAATTATTTTACAAATGCCTCTATAATAATCCGACTTAATTTCCCTCTATAGTTGGAATTATGATTTCCTAGAAAACCATGTAATCTAAAATTGTTTTTGAAATTATAATACTATTTCTAAAATTATTTATCAAATGAACATTCACACGTTTTTTACATTAAAATTTTTTCAATGGAACCTTATTTCATCATTAAAATAATTCTCATTTGTATTTTATAAAAATGTGATGTAAATCATCATATCAGTTTTCAAATAAATAAACATCCTATTTTTTTACATCGAAAAAGGAATGTTTTATTTATTTTATGGAATGTAAAAATTACTTGCCATCAAGAACATAAAATCATTGAATATAAATTTTCATTTTTATTATGTTATTTAAAAAAATGTTATCAAATGTAATTTTCAATGAAAAGGATTTTAAATGAATTTTTTCAAAATGAAAAGTATATATTCATCAATAATGATTTCAATGATTTTTATGTTATTTATATTCATTAATAAAAAAAACCCATTATTCTTACTCTAATGGGTTTATATTTATTCCTTTACTATTCTTCATTTATATGGTTTATGGTTATTTTCAGCAAGGAATATATTTCCATTTACATTCTTGATTCATTTTTATATTCATTAAATTTTCATTTATTTATTCTATTTCTTATGGAAACATTATTTCTCTTAAATTTCATTATTATTTATAATGGTATTTTTGATTTCCTAAAAATTATTGAATTTTTAGATATGGTATTTACTTTGACAGTTTTTTTATTGATTGTAGAAATATGATATATTTATATCCCATAATAAAACAAATTTATATAATGCACAATGTTTATGGATTGAATTAATAATTATATATATGTGGAATGATTTTAATAAGTAATAAAATGGTTGAATTATGTTAATGTAAGTCACTAGATGCATCAATAGTCTGATTGGATGAATATGTTGTCTAGTATCCATAAAGTAGTAGTTTACATAGTATGTTTTAAATTTCTAGAGGACAAATCGTGACGGTAAAGGTATCATGTTCTATGAAAACAAGACATAGAATAATTCAGCATTTCCCTTATTAAGAGATATTATTATCTCTGATAGTATCAATATAAAATTATAATATAATGAATTTTAATTTTAGTTCATTGATTAAAAATAATGGGTACTCTATTATTTACCTTATCATATTGATAATGCATTATCCAATTATTTAAATGAAATGTGTGATTAGTTAATTAACATTCTATATTGATTATCCCTTATAAAATTATTAAAATATAATGTCTACTTAGTTATTAACCATTCAATGTTGATTATTCTTATTTATTCATTACATCATCCATTGTACCTAACACTTATTGAGCATTTTATATCACATATATTTTGTCTCATTTCACTAGGATTCGATGATGTTTAATAAGACAGATATGACATGATATGCTAGATGAAATAAAGTTATTGTCATTTTTTATATGTTTCTTCAATTGTGATACAAGATTCGTTATTATATATATTTATTCAGGTCTATTATACAATTCTGTCATTTGGGGAACAATTCACTATATCTTATGCAAATGTAATTCTAGCAGGAACCAAATTTGTGATGATGGGGAGGGTCACTAATATTGGTCTTAGATTAATCTTAGTAGAAATATTAAGAAATTTTATTTGGAAAAAAATTATTAGGAAACATAACCTAATGGTACAATATGTAGATAAGTATAGAATAACATCCTAATGTTTTGGTAAGATGGATAATATGTGGGTTCCCCTTGAGGTATATCCTTGTATGGATACTATAAGTGGGTGTTGTTATGGAATATATTTCCCTACATGTAATAACACCAAAATAATATTGTCTTCTTGGGCTCAAAAGTTACCTATTACATGACAATGGATGTTACTATGCACCTGGTTTGATAACCTTGTGAGTTTTGCTTCAGAAAATTCACATTTAGTTTACACAAAATTATAATGTATTTAAATAGACCACGAAAATGAGTGACTTATTTTAAATAATAGAATATGTAAGGACCTATGTTCAAATAAAATGGATATAGTATTCCTGATTTAGAATTCATGAAATATGTTTTAGAATTATTCTTACGAATGGTAATTTTCTTAAAATGATTAGAAAATTATAAGTATTTTGTTTAAATTTAGATTAACGTGTGTATTATTTAAATTTGGAGTTAGGGTTGCCATTATTGGTTATTGAGTTTAAGATTTATCATATTTTCAAATTCTTAGAGTCATATTTTTAGGTCCAATGTGGTAGGAATGTCACAAGAATAAAAAAAAATTAGATATCTTATAAAAAGAATATGTTTTTGTCGAAATGTTATTTAAGGAATAAATGCATTATATAAGTTTAATGGTATTGATATCCATTATAGTTTATATGATCATTAATGAAATTTTAATAATAGTAATTCATGATTATTAGAATTTTTAAAAAAATTGTATTGAAAAAATTACTAAAAAGGTTATTTTATGATTAACTTTATTTTATTGAAGTCCATCATATTTTTTGGGAACATTATATAAATTATATTAATACAATTTATGAAATATATAACCCACATACATGGTGAAAACTAATCACATTTGGAAAGGTGATGTGGATTAACAAATTACCGATGGATGGTAAGGATTTTAGTCCATCCATTGGAAATTGTGATGTTCTAGTTAATATAAAATTTTTTTGTTGTAAAATTTTATAAATAAATAATAATGATGATATATTAAAGTTAATTTTGAAGAATATAAGTTAATTTATTATTTCATATTTCTTTTTCTAAATAGATTGGTTTTGAAAAATAGTTATATATATAAAGAAATACTTCTCACTTGTTTTGGATCGTATGATATATTAATAGAGAAATTTAGTTCTCCTAGCAGAATTTTTTTTGGATATTAACTTCATTAAGTATGGGATGATATCTAAATTTATAGAAGAATAGCCAAAGGACATAAAATTTATTATGATATTGAAGCTTATCATGTTAGAACATTTATTTATATTCCGTGATAGAAAAAATAAGTCATCAACATGAATAAAAGGAATATGAAACATAAATATTATCCCATTATCTTTATATACATTTAATTAGCTGGTATTTGAAACAATAATTTATTTATGGAATCAAGGCCCTCAAAATTTAATTAATCTTTTAATTTGTTTTGATCAATGACCTCAATCAATTTATATTAATATTTATGATTTTCTTCTAGGTCCATATAATCACATTCCCCCAATTTCCTAGTACATAGAAATCTAGATATGTGTCATTCCATATAAACTCATTACTTTCATTTCATTTTTATTAAGATTATATTTTATTATCTTTTTTATGATGTGGGTTTTTAAAAAATATAATTTTAAAATTTCAAACCCTTAATTTCTGAGATCAAATTTTTATTGTGAGGATGAAATTTATTTATAGATGGAAATTGTAACAACCTGAAACTCTAAAAAAATATCATTTTATTCAGTTGTATATGTTACACACATCACCAATCATAATAGATAATATAACAAGTATTTTTTTTAAAATATATCTCAATTGGAATAAATTTAATTTCTTCGATAGATCATGATACACGTAATAAGGAGTTTTTCGATAACATGGAATACATTCAAGAATGAGTTTTAGAAAATAAACCATATACTAATAATATTATTATTTTATACGATAGTTGTACCCTAGAAATTATAATGTTGGATATGAATACGGTTTAATAAATTTTGAAATATATATTTTACACCAGAATATTATCTATCTATATATTATAAATAAAATATAAATCATTTAAACTAAATTGAAATATCTTATGAAAACACTATTTTTTCTCTCAAAATGATATATTAATAAACCTTTTCCAAAATAATTTAAAATTATTTTTCTGTTTTTGAAAACATTATAATAATTTTTGAAACACTAATACCAAAAATACAATAGGGTGAATTGTTTGGATTATTCGATGATGTTTCTTTTTACTGATGAATACATAAAAATATAAAATTATAATTGATAACAACCTTATCATCTAAATAATTTATATTTTTAAATTATATTTTGAGTTTCTTAAATAAAAAATAGTTCAATAATAAATATTTTAATATATTTAATTCTATTTTTTATATTTTCATATTGAATTTTGATATAGAAAAATATAATCTTTTGAACATTTTTACTTTAAAAACCAACTATCTCATCACGTCTATGTGATTATTTTTTCTTTAAATTAAACCCCTTACGTGAGTATTAATTTTAAAAAGGATTATATATTTTTAATCATCATAATTTAAATTATCTAATAGTGGAAAATTATTTTTTTACAACATGTATTTGTGAAAACGGTTAAAATTAATTACAACGATTAAGGTAAAAACAAGTTTACAAAATGGTTCAACATTGCATATAAGGTGTAAGAAAGAGAAAACCCCTTCCCAAAACCTTTTATATATATCCATATTTCAAAATTAATATTTATATTATTTATAGTGGAAAATTATTGTTTCCTAGTTACATGAACAATCGTGTGTGGCATTCCAACATTCCAAAACATTACAGGTCTACCACTATCTCCACATATAAAAATCCTCCCAGTCACCTCTCTACATAGCTCCATAAAACCAATCTGGTTAATTAATTAATTTATAAAATTAATTACCAAATTCCATTCCCTGATCCATAATAATTATTTTGGGCAAAAATATAATCATTTAAGGATTTCTAGAATAACTATTGAGGATACCAGAAGAAGATGAAATGTTCTTCAATGGGTGACATTATTTTACATATTTCTCCACCTCAATATATATTTTCTAAAAAATTATTATATTATAAACTCATTAAATTTAAAAAAATAGGTTTTTATAATAATTACACGAATGAAAACCTTCTCTAATGTCATTAAATTTTCTTTGAAAACATTGTTCATGTGTTTGGAAGACTACTTCATCACGAACTGATATCATTCATTTTTACATTTCCACCTATCAAAGATGTGTATGATGAACTATATAAATTATTTATATTATATTTTTAACATATTTATACTTTTTAGTTTTTATACAATATATATATTTTCATCTTCCATTCTGTGTGAGATACGATAACATTGCCCCTGTACACGGTGGACTACGGCCTCACATTGTGATGTGATTCGTTTTTACCTAACGCTACACATAGAAGATAACAATGATAAATTTAGTGATTATATGTGATATAAATAAATGATATTTATTAAATATTTACCATTATATTAATATAGGATTAATCAGGTTATTTCTTTCCTTTTCATTCATTTAATGATGAAAACATCATTCCGGTATGTGCATACTACCACCTTCACAAAGCCATGTGACATTATTTTCATCACCAAACCACATGGATGAAATATATATGTATATAATATTCTATATATGATATTATTATCCTTATATAGATGTAATACATAAGTTACCTCTTTTGAATATTGATCGTTGAAAATGGTAAATGTTACTTATGCGTATGTACGACCTACCATCTCGAAGATCATAACATAATTAATTTTTCATAACGTTAAATAATGAATTTTTTTGAGAGTAATATTTAATTAATAATATAATATTTATTTTATTATTTTTATTTTGGAGATGAAATAATATTCTTAAAAACAACATCATTCAGGAAGAAATATTCCTGAGAAAATAATGAAATTAACAAAAAAAAAAGAAAATTAGGAATGACAATTAATGAATGGGTGATAAGATATGATAAAAGGATAATATATTATATTTTAAAAAATTATATTCTTCTATTATCTGTTAATAATATTTCTAAATCCACTATACATTTTTTTAAATAATGTTCAATCAAAAGGATGCATAAGGTAAGGGTTTTCATTTCAATTTCATTTCATTGAGTTACGTAATAATGCCTCTCACCTATTTTCAATTATATGGTGTATATACTGACCATTATACATGTATTATGAATAATTATTTATTATTATTTATATTTTATTTCAAAATTTTATTTATTTCATTTCATATGATTTTAATTAATAGTTACCAAGTGGTAATGGGTTTCTTAAATCAATTTCCACTCAATGTGTTAAAATTCTATTTCAATGATTACATCATGATAAGTTTATGTGTTTAGTGACTTATAAATATATTTTGTTTTATTTCAATTTTTATTTGGATTTATAGTTTTATAAAATAATAAATAATTCGTTTAGTTATATCTTAAATGCTATGAACATTTTAAGAATTTATTCACAATCTGATTCTAATTTATATTGGTAATTATTTAATATAAAATAAAGGAAATTACATGACAATTTCCTAATAAAACCATTTCATATTATTATTGTCGATATATTAATGAAAATTTAAGAAATTAATCCACCTTTCCACTTTATGGTCGTTAATTTTTTTTAATTTATTTATAAAAATTCAACTTCATTTCCCACTTCGTTTGGAAATATATATTTTTCTAAAACCATGTTCACAAAAAATGTCTTCAAAAAAGTTTTGATATTTTTAAAATTATTTATCAATGTTATTTTCAACCATTTTTATCATTTACATATATTTTATATGTGAATATATTTGACATACAAAATAAGGACTATTTATATTTTATGATAAATGTGAAAGGAATGTTCATATCATTTTATGAAAAATGAACCTTCCTAACAATCTTATAGAGAAAAATATTTTGGTTTTTTTACTTTTATTGCACGTACATAATAACACAACTTCATTATCATCATTTTTGTATATTATTTTCAATTTTAATGAAGAACATTTTTTAGAAAAATGTTTTGAAAAGTGATATTCAATGTAAATTATTATAAAATTATATTTCATAATGAAATGGATATTTTACTCAATAATGGTTTAAAAATAATTTTATTATATTTGTAATCCTAAATGATATAAACCCCTTATTCTCACCCTAATGGTTATATTTTGATTCCATCATTGTTCTTCCTCTCAATGTTTTATGATTATTTTTACAAAGAAAAGTGTTGAAATTCACTTCCATGAATAAATTATTTAATAATGAACTTTTTCTAGAAATATTTACATTCCTATTGAAATTAAATTTCTCCAAAATTTCAATATTATTTATCATGGATATCTTTATTTCATACAACATATACCTCTTTTACATAAGATATTTACATTGATAGAAATTTCATTAACTTGATAAATATTGAAAATAATTTATCCTTTAATCCAAAAAAATATTTAATGATGGTATTATATTTATGAATTAAATTGATGATTTGATATCCAATGAATTTTTTAGAGATGAAATACATTTGTTAGGTATCGATTAATATAAGTCACTAGATTCCTCGGTATTCTTATTGGAACCATTTGTTGGTTATCATCAACTAAGTGATTTTTTACCCAGTATGTTTTAAAAGTCTTAAGGAAATATCATGACATTAAAAGTGTCATGTGCTTGATGATGGGTTGTGTTGCTCACTGTTGTGGGTTATATGGAATTTGATACCTTGGAGGATGATTTAAAGGAGTAATTGATGTATGTTATGTGATATAATGTATCAATAAATAATAATGGTTATGCCATGGTTTCCTTTCTATGAAATCCACCTTGAGTTATTTATTATAGATTTAAGGCTACTTTGTAATGTTCAATATTTTTTAGATGAATGAGCCATTTTTTTTAAAAAATGTTTATGTAAATTATTGGTGGTGAAATTTGTTGGATAAAAAAATGTGGCTAGAGTGTATGTTAAAATTTCACATCTATGGACGACTCCTCATTTGAAGGGTTTTCATGAGGTAGGACATAACCTTTGCAGAAGGTTGAGTCATTGTAAGGAAACATCTAGGATTCCATGAGACCAATGAGACTGATGGTCCAAGAAGAACTATTATTACCTTGAGTAGGAATTTGATCATTATTCCTATGAAGTATAAATCATGGTATAGTTAGACGAGTTCAAATAAATCTCATTGGAATTTGTGAAAAATAGACTTCCTAGTGAGGTCAGAATGGTAGGAATTTGATTGAGATGAGTGGTATTCTTTTAGATATGTGAACAGGTGGATCGATAAAAAGTACCTAGAATTTAATGTGAAAATCAATATGATACTTGAAAGCTATGTGTGAGATATTTTTTTCACTATTATGATGGACATTTCATTATTAATGAGTATTTTTCATGTTTTTATTGATAAACATGAGTAGGGTAGTGTCAGTACATCAATAGAGAACATTAGAGCGTGTCAACAAATTTGAGATCCAAGAGGTGGTGGTGAGTTTTGGTTAGTCTATTACTCTAAAATCATGTTGACCCTAAGTTGATGAGACATTAGTGAGAATGGATACATGAGATCATTATTGCGGTTTGAATTGTATCTATAAATAAATATGAAATCAGAAAAGTATACGGTTATAGTGGTAATCACCTGTTAAATTTTAATGTACTCCCAGTTTTTAAAATATCATTCCCAACATCTTGACATCAATGTATCCATGTTAAGGAACAATCAAAAAAACAAAAATATATTGAAGGGTTATTAATTTTATGATTAAGGGAATCCATGGATATTTCAGTCATGGAGTGGTGCAAGTGATTGTGAATGGTGGTAAGTGAACCATCGACCGTTTGTGGGTAATGTCATTGGGTTGGAAATGATGGAGGAAATTTTCATAGATCCCAATATCAAATGTGGGGAATGAGTGAAGGTATACCTTTCTCGTTCACTCTTGGGTGACAGTGAGGTGTTCACGTTTGCTTTTGGGGATTCATCTATATCAAAGAGTGACTAATGGTGTTTGTTGTTTCATGAGTTATTTACTAAAAACATCACCTATAATTTGTGCAGTAATATTTTGTTCATGGGAGTATATCCCTTATATTGGAAGGTTTGTATTAATGTAGATCATGTTGTGGATTAGTCATGGTGAAACATAGATGCAATAGAAAAATGAATTGGGTGAATTCAAAAATTCTATTAATACTTTTTCTAGGATATTGAATTAGGGGAATGATTGAGCTAATAATTTCCTATGATAACATGATGGTTTTAAAATTAATGTGAGATGTTTGAATTTTAGGTTAATTGGTGGTGTGGTCAGACACAACAATGGATTTTGAAAAATGGTGTTTTTTATTATCAAATACCCATGAGAGTTAGGTATAGACTCCCATGGTTGTGTTTGGGTGGTATTCGAATGTCTCATATCCCTAAAGATTCGCGGCTAGGTTAGACGAAATTGATTGGGTAGTAGGAGCGATGCATTTTTGGATGAGTTAGGTAGGCGGAATCTGTCATTCCGGATTTTATAGAACATGTATGGTAATCTAAAAAAACATCACACAAGTCTTCAAAGAGGAGATAATTTATCATTAGGAGAAGAAATTTTTATTCTGATTAAAATCCATATTGTTCATAATTTATGAATGGAAAATTTGAACTTTTTCTATTTAATTTTTTCTAATGGATACTTATGTGTTACAATGTTGATTTGATTTTTTGTCTATTTGGATCTAGAGTGTTGGGAACCACCGCAGGAGCATTGTGGGAGTGTGAGTTTGAGGTTAATTTGAATTTTTTTATGGAATGGGTGCCTAGAATCAAAAATTGGTGGTGGTAAGGTGAATATTAAAATAGGGATCATCGTATCTCTAGTTTGGGATAATTTGATGAACTAGATGATGTTTTGTTTTGATGGGATCAATTAAGAAACATCTTGTAAATTTTGGTTTGACAAGTAATGTTGTCTCAGGTTTTGAGAGATCAATAGTAATGAGTTAGAGTTTGTTCTTAACCAGTGTATTAGGAATTCTGAATCTAATGGGACTATCAAACCAAGATTGTTCTATCATGGATTTGGGGATGTGGATGGGTGAACACATATATTTATATATGATGATATGTATTATGGTGGTGGAGTTTCAATATCTATACCTATTTTGAGGTACATTTTGTTTTAATTTGTTGTTAAATATCATTTAAAATGGATAATAAAATGTTCCTATGAGTTGGTATGGTCTCGAGACTGTTATAGAGGTTTGGGAATTTAAAGAGGATAAAAATGGACTCACTATGATTGGAACACGATTGGAACATATTTATTACTAAGCCTGCCCCATAACGGTGTGGCCTTGTTGATGGTGGATAATGATTAAAAAACCATGTGAGGAGATCCCAAATGGCCATACGATCCGAGCCCCTTTGATAGAGGAAATAACATGTATATCACATGTTTTTTCAGACTGTGTTGGTGGATGAATAAAACTGTGCATCTTGGTTTCCTATTGGGAAGAATTTATGACATATTTGGTGAATGGTTTGTAAAAATGTGTGTGGAAACAGTATGATTCCATAAAAATGGTGAATTTAACATTTTTTAAATTGGATTTAATGCATTCTCACAGAATTTTATTCCCTATTACTTCCATGTTAGCCAATGTTGTGATCCAGGAGCTCTCCCCTTCTCCATGGATTTTTATCCCTCAATTAATAGCCATTTTATTATCCTTTTAGTATGAATAGAATATTACTGTTAGTATCTGACTCTACATCTTTAAATTTTATGGTATATTCTTTTATTGGTTTTTCCTCTTCTTTTAGTGTTTATAATCCCATTTTATAGGGTGTTCTGTTACTCCACATTTGAGGTACTTTTAATTTGAATTATTGGTTAATGATGGTAAATTTGTATTTTATAGGTATGAGGTATGTGGTCTATAATCCTTTGACCATATTATTTATATTTTTATTTTGTGCGTGGTTGTGATTACAAGATTCATTTCTATATTTTTTTGTCCTTGGATATGGAATGTAATTTTGTTCATATGTTGGTGTGTAGGACCCTTCACAGAAGCAATTGCATCCATTATTGATTTGATATCGGACCAAGGGCTACCCATTAGGTATGAAAATCGATTAGAAGTGCTGTAATTAAATTTGAAATATTATGATAATGAATTTATGAGAGTATGCATGGTTTAATTTTATTTATTATTTTATAATTGATAAATGTATTGTAGTTATAATTTCACGGGTGATTTATATGACATGTCAAGGGGATGATTTGATGTTTTTGATATTCAAATATTTTTTGAAAGTCTATAGAGGCCATTTTAAATTATTTCCATGCTTTGAGTTGAATTTGAAAATGATATATTTTCTAATTTTATAAAACTATTTCACAATGAGTATAATATTATGACATCACGTGTTGAGCATGGGAATATATTTTAAAAATTAGTTTGTTTGAATGGTTTTTCAAATGATCATTTCAAATGAGGGTCTGATTCCCTATTTTAGTTAAAAATACATCATAGATCCTTCAGTGGTTTTCATATTGGGAATTATGGTTTTGGACTAATTTTTTTTCTAAAGTAGGAAGTCCCATGATTGTATGTGAGGATTTGAAATATTTATCAAGGGTGTTGCTTTTAATCATTTATTTCATGTGAAAGGATTTGGTTTGATTTGAGTCATGTTTTTTTAATGTTTCCTTGGTACCTATGTTAATATTAAGCTAAATGTTTTCTGATATTAGACTAATTGTGACCATGTTTTGAAATGTTTGTATGTCATATGGGGCCATTTTTCTTAACATTGAAAAGATGAATAGATAATGACATGGAAAATAATGGAAATGTATAAATGGTTTAAAAGTATTATGTTTATATTGTTAAATGTGCTGAAGAATATTTAAATATATATTAAATGAATAAATGGTAAAATGTTTTATGTATGAATTTGAGAGAAAATTTTGAGTATGTAAGCTTTTGAGAATCAATGAATTGAGGAATGGATGAACCCTTGATAAAAAGGTCAGGTATGTTGGACCTTTTGAAATATAATTTGATGACATGATTATAAATGAGGGAAATGATGGATATCACCATGGGTAATTATAAATAACATGCAGCTACATATTCGTTATAAATTATGGTTAGACATGGATTTTGACATCCATGGCATGTTGTTATAGAAATGAAGAATTTTATTATGGATATAGTGCTACCATGATGATAAGCACACTAATATAATTGTACATGACATTCCTTATTTTTTGGTAGGGTTTTGGGATGATCATCCAGGAACTGAATGAATTTTATTTTACATTAGTTTTTGACTTAGTTATATTTTCCAATATTATTGAATTGTTTTGTAAAACAACTTCTTATTTATAATTTCCAACCCCTATGTTTTTGAATGAACTATTCAATATGGCTGATGTACATTTGGTAGGTTAAATGCTATGATGGAACCCAATAGACTAAATGGATAATTTATTAATTGTTCTTGTGGAGAATGATTCATGTATTTTCCAGTTTAATTTTTCCATTTGTTATATTCATACGTTATTGTTAAGAGTAGTTATTTATTTAGACACTATTGGTGGTAGTGTATTGAGTTAAACTCAAATCATACTCAGGACACTATGTAACATTGGGTACCTTAGCTAAACTTATTTGTACCATGTATAGGTTCAGGACTAGGACTATAAATCTGGTTTATATTTTTTTTAGATTGTATAGAGCATGGGATATCATAACTATGTTTGGACTCGAGGCCTTGTTTAGGGGTTTTCATTATTTCAATGTTTTTGGGTATTATTATACTACTTATTGACATGTACAATGTACATATAATTGTTTTAACATTCTTCAATTGGGTTATAAATCACACAATATATATGCTGTTAGAGGGACCATTAATCTTGTTTTTTTACCTATATTTATTATTTATACTATTATTATCATATAAAATGTGGGGGTAGTATCCCCATTGTACATCCCTTAACCATTGCTTCTAATAAGCATCCTCTATAATACGAGTCCGTTTACACGAGGTCATGTGGAGAAAATGATTAAATCACCATATTAGTTTCATCAATGATGGTATGTTACATGTAATGATCTTGAAAGATATCATGTGTGACACAGCTAACTCTTCATGATGGGTTTTTAAACTTTCTATCAATATGCATGAGGATGGAATTTAGATACTATAAAGATGCCATATATATGATTGTTAGAATGGTAATTCATTTTGTTATTATATTCATATACCATGTATGAGTTTGATCACTTGTGTATTCATGTGATTCACATGAGACCATGATTGGTGTGTTATCACTTCTATGTGTGTGTAAACCATGAGACCCATGTTTGAGTTTGATCACTTGTCTGTGTTTTGATAATGTTACTAATATTTTTGTGTTATATCTCTATGTAAGTTTGAATTATGTAATGAAATTGTTTCTATGTTATTTTATGGTATATGTTATGTTGTTATTGTTATATGAATATTACAAAAGTGATTATAAGGACACAACTTTAAAACATTACATAATCCTGAATTAAATGAATAAATCACATTGAGGATCATTTCCGGTTTAGTGTTTTAGGGAATTAGGTCATAAACATTACATCTCAAAAGTATTATAAAGTAGCCACATCTAATAAGTTTCCATTTTTTTATAAAATAAAAACCCTTTACAAAAATAATTATGTCCATTTCCATATTTTAGACAGTATGAATTTCCATTTATCCCATCCTTGACCCTATTTATCTTTATGTCACGTGAAAAACATTTCAAAACATGGGATGTGCATAAAAAGCTCAGTAAGTGCAATAAAACAAATAATGAAAACATTAGTTCTTCAATACAAACATAACATAAATTCTTTAACATACCTTATGAAATCATAGGATTTATGAATTACACATTGAAATCATTAATCATACATGTAACTTGTGGCATCCATATCATACTAACATTGTAGCTACAACAGATACATAGGGAGTTACTTTGGAATACCCATCACAGTATATTCCCTAAATCTCTTAGGAGAAACATTCATTTTTACCAATGTCTTATTACCCAATGCATTGGATCAATATCATGGTCTCACCTGACCAATTTTAATCACGGAACCACCTGTATATGTAAACTATATCCATGAACCGTAACATAATCATAACACTTAACATAAGCATAAAGGAAAGATAACATTACCACATTGTAATCACAATATATAATTTCAAGATATTGAACAAGATATATAAATAATAAATCTATTCTCAAAAACCATTTTCATTTCCTTAATACAAAAAATAGTATATGGTATTTATTTTCCTTTTAAAAAAATTACGGATTGTTAAGGAATCTTTAGATCCAACAATACTTGTGGCAGCGGAAAAGGTCATTGTCACTACATACATTAAAATGATACATTATTTTTTGAAATTTAGTAAAATGCCTCATAGAAAAATAATTCATTTGAATGAAATTAAAATTAAAAGGTGTTTATATACCATATAAAATAATGTCATGTATAAAACAAAATATGCATCAATGAATGGAGATTGAGATGAAGTCCCTTACCTGATGTCCGACATGACCCATTCTTTCTTTTGTATCCGGAATAATAAAATGAAGTTAATTTATACTTTCTTAATTACCATTTTCATGTTTATAATTCGTTTTATATCTCTTATTAAAATTTTATAAACACAATGAAATCATTTAAGCTAACAATGGTGGTTTCGTCGATATTTGGTACTTGAGTCAAAAATGAACTTCTAATAATTACAAATTGTTCATGTGGTAATAATTACATTATCTCTAGAATTATATTCATGATTTAGATATAATATATATAATATATATCTATTATATATATGTATTTATAATAGTACATAACATTTGGAGATTAGAAATGAAATGCACCATTCATGGAAACGGTAAGTCGTACGTATGCATGAACGCTACTTTCATTTCTATTTCATATTTTAATGGAATGAAAAAATAATGATACATAGGTATATTTTTTTTAGTATATTATATTAAATATTTTATTTAACATTATACTTTATAAGTTCCACATAAGGCATTATCGAGTCATATCACTTGGGGGGGGGCTCTAGTCTGCACTTTCTCAAATGAAATTGTCGCTTTTACCCAATATGGAAACCATAAAGTTATTCTATAAATGGAAAATAAAGAAACACAGAGGAAGAATAAACATAATATATATCATATATAAATACCGTACCATCATAATGGCCACCATGAGAGGCGATTTGAGATATTTGAACAATCAACCTTTCTTTAGGCTGTAGTTCTCCATCCAGAGAAACAATATGTTCATTAACCATTAGAAGGAGGTGTGTGTATTTTTAGTTAGAATAAATCTCATAAAAACCACCTAGTATATTAAGGATAATGGTTTTGTTATAAAATAATAGAATAAAAAGAGTTTATGGGGTTGTAGAATTAAAATAAATGAAAAGAGTTTAAGAGAAAATGTTACCATTAAATCAGGTAACTCCCTTTGGTTTGAGCCAAAAGGTTTACATTAAGTTCCTTATACATAAGGTAAGACCTCTAAGAGGAATATAGGGATTTATAGATATTATTTAGGAAGAGGTTAGAAAATCCAAGGGGCTCATGAAGTGTTAGTAATGGGTTAGAAGTTGTGTCATTTTATAAAGGGTAAGAGGGTCTCTTTATTAAAGTTTGTAAATATTAGTTCGTTATAAACATATCATCAGTTTAAAAATGACCAAAACTCATTAAAGTTGAATATAAGACGACTATTGATCGAAATAAAATCATCCAATAATAATTCCATAGGTTTTGGATATTGTTATAGTATTTTTAATCTTATTTATTTATATCATTCATTAAGGAGGAAAACAGTGCATCATTATTGTGTCAAAAATAATTTTATTTATTTTGAGTCTGAAAATTATAAAAAAATACCTTGATCTAGGAAATATTTTTATCATTAACATTATTATTTATAGTCAAATAAATAACTTATATAACCACATGTAAAAATTGATTTACTAAAAGATATTTGTTAATGTCATTTTTTCCTTTACTTTAAGTTAATGAAAATAATGTGTCATTATCACTCCCAAATGGCTCCATGAGGTCCCAAAATAGACCCAAGGATGCCACTAGAGGGATATGAATCAACCAATTGGATCAAAAAACTTGTTAAGGTAATTAAATATTATTATTATATTATTTTTTACCCCTATTTACTAGATTTACCTTTTAACCATGGTAAAGAAAATATATAATGAAGTAAATATTTAAAATATCTAAAAATAAAAGTTACATATTTACACAATTAGGACCTCCTAATTCCAAATATGGAATCCATTTTTTCAAATACAAAACACATGAGTGGGAGAAATAAATTTAAAATTTATTCTCGTTGTCAAAACAAAAAACATTTTTTTATGAAATAATATCTATCAATAGAATGACAATTTTTTATGTCCAATTTAAAAGTAAAATTACATACAATGACTAGAATTGGATTAATTGGTCAAAATATAATATAATTAAACTTTATTATCTATTAAAAAGATAATCTATCCATATAAATAAATTGTATTAAAATTAATTTTTTAATGAAAATACGTTGTTTTTCACTATTAATTAAAAAATGAATACTATCAGAAAAATACCAAATTTTCACCCAAATAAAAAATTGATGTCCTGATTCTAAAAAAGGATTTTATTTTCTTCAAATATAACAATTAAAAGTGACATTAACTAGATTTAAAAATCATTCTCCATTAAAAGATTGTAAATCAAGCTTCTAAAAAATATTGGATTATTTGTGCATAATAATTCATTAATTCACCTTTTATGCCGCTAAAATTTATTGGATGAATGAAAAAACATTTAACAAATATATATAATCATATTTTAGTTAGTTTTATTTATACCCTCAAATACAATGTCTATGCTTTAGTTACTATTTAAAATAATTTTATTGTATTGTTAGTGCGGAATGTAAGATTTCCATGAAACCTAGTGTTTTGTATCGGCTATGTCATGGAACATAGCATCCCCTTTACAGTAAAAATGATATTTAATTATAAAATATTAATAAATATAAAATTTTCTTATTCATTATTTACCTGGTGTGTTACATCCATCCCTCCTTTTGAGAGATTCATCTTTTCAATTTTATTTACTTATCAAATAAGTGTGGGTATTTATACCTCATAGCATTTTCAGATTCCCATGTTTCCTCTTCATCCATATGGTTCTTCCACAAAACCTTTAGCTAATTATAACCTTATTATGCAACACTAGCTTTCTTTGGTCATGTTTCTGGAATGGTTGTTCCTAATAAAAGGGATTCTCTTCCAACTAAACTACCTCTGGGCACAAAAAATGAGATGGATCTGGAATATACTTTCTCAAAATTGAAATATGAAAAAAATTATGTACCTGGGATAAACATGGGGGTAATTCCACTCTATATGAAACTGATCCAACATTCTCTAGGATTTCGTTGGTTCCAATGAAACTCAAACTTAAATTTCCCTTCTTCCCAAAATGCATCACACTATTCCATTGAGAAACATTGAGAAAAGTCATGATCTACTACCTTGAAAGATAGATACTTACTTCTGTTATCGGCATAATGTTTCTACCTTCTCTGAGTTGTTCACATGTGCTTATGAATCAGCTGAACATTCTCTACCATCTCATCTACTAATTCTGGTCCCATCAGCATCTTTTCCCCTACTTCGTCACAAAGAGCTGGACTTCGACACCACTAATCATATAATGCATCAAACGGACCCTTCTGTATACTGGAAAGAAAACTATTATTACAATAAAATTCAACCAATGAATGATGGTGGTCCCAACTTCACTGGTAATTCTTTGAACAAGCATTTAATATATCCTCCATGGTCTGAATTGTTCCTTTTGACTGTAAATCCGACATAGGATGGAACGATCTACTAAAATTTAATTTATAACCCAATGATATTTGAAGGCCTTTCCAAAATTTAGAAGTAAACTTGGGATCATGATCAGATATGATAGAAAGGGTAACTCCATGAATCTTGACTATCTCATTATTATATAACTGAGAAAGATGATCTTGATAAAATGCATCTCAAATAAGAAGGAAATAGGGAGATTTAGTCAATCCATCATGAATAACCGTGATTGCATTATTAACTCAAGATGTCTCTGGTAATCCCACAATGACGATCATGGATATATTTTCCCATTTCCACTCTGGATCTGGTAAAGTTTAAAGCACCACATTCAATAACTATCGCTCTTCTTTAACATATTGTCAAGTCAAACACATCACAATTATTTCAGCAATGACTCTTCTCATTCCATCCCACCAGTAATTCTCCCGAAGATCATTGTACATCTTAGTACTGCTAGGATGAACTGAAAACGGTGAACTATGAGATTTAAATAACAACTCATTCTTCAACTTTGAATCTGAAGGCACACATAATCTATTCCTAAATCTCAAAACACAATCATTTTCAATGTTAAAATTAGGAAACATACCTTTCTGAACAAACTCAACCTTTTTCTGCAACTCGTTGTCTTCCTTTTGTGCTTTTTTTATTCTCTCTGATAGAGATGATTTCAAAAACACCTAAAACACAACAAAGGAATTTCATTCACCCGCAAATTCTATGGAATGGTTCATCAAATCCAAAACAAAAGGTTCTCCTTCCAAAAGTATCATGGTTAATGAAGCATTACTTTTTCAACTCAAGTTTTCATCCACTTTATTTTCTTTTTCTCTAATGGTAATGAATCGTGAATTTATAATCACTAATTAATTCTAACCATCTCCTATGTATCATGTTCAATTCGTTCTAAGTGAATATATAATTTAAACTATTTTGGACGTTATATATTTCATGATTTACTCCATAAAAATGTTTCCTCCAAATTTAAACAAAAAACAATAGCAGCTAAATACAAATCATGTGTAGGGTTATTTCATCCATGATGTTTCAAATGACGTGAAGCATAAGCAATTACCTGATCATTTTTTCATTAGAACACTACCAAGTCCATTCAATAATGTATTATTGTAGATAACAAACTCACCATTTCTGGAAGGCAGTGCAAAAAATAGAACATTCGCCAATCTTCTTTTCAATTCCTGAAAATAATCATCACATTATTTTATCTAGATGAACCTTACACCTTTTCGAGTTAACTTAGTCATTGGACTACATAACCATGCAATTTTTTCAAAAAACCATTGGTAAGAACCTTCCAAACCAAAAAAACAATAGATATCAGTTATATTTGTGGGTCTTGGTGATTCATCAACCACTTTTGTTTTAGTGGGATCAATTGTTATGCCATTTATTGAATCAATATGACCATGGAATGAAATTTGTTGTAGCCAAAACTCAAACATGATGAATTTTCAATATAGCTTCTTTCCTTTTATGGTTTGAACTAAAATCATTAAATGAATTTCATGTAACATTTTAATTTTAGAATAATTCAAAATATCATCAATTAAAACAACCACCATTTATCACCTGAGTCAACTGAGTGATCACTAATAAAAACTATTCAGTTCCAATTACGACCATATTAGGATGTTGATTGAAAGTTCATTTCCCTAGGTATTCATTCCCATCAGAACTGCCTTATTTCCTCTATGAAAAAACTATCCCAACACAAAAATATCTTAGGCGAAGAAACATGGTAATCTATAAATTCTATCACAATTCAATCTTACCGTAAACTAATTTATTGACATTAATTTAACAATATTCTAAATACGAAATTTGACTAAACATACCTCTAATGCCAACAATAAAGACCCAACCATAAAACATTACATAATATTTAATTAAAAGAATCATTCACATCGAGGATCTTTTCAGGTTTAGAGTTTTAGAGGATTATGTCATTACTATTACATCTCAAAAATATTAAAATGTAGACACTTCTACTCAGTTTTAATTTTTCATAAAATAAATACTCTTCAAAAAATGATTCATGTCTAGTTCCATGTTGTATACTACATGACTTTCCCTTGAAACCATCCTTGACCCTATTCATCATTAAGACCTGTGAAAAACATTTCAAAACATGGGATGAATTTAAAAAGCTCAGTAAAGTTTATAAAACAATGAAATAAAACATTATTTCATCAATAAATACCTAACATAATCTCTTTAATATACCTCATAAAATAATAAGATTTATGAATAAAAAATAAAAATCATAAATTATAAAGGTATCTTGTGGCATCCATATCATAATTACATTGTAGCTATCACAGCTGCATGGGGAGTTATGTTGGAATACCCATCACAATATACTCTATAAATATATTAGTAGAAACATTAATGTTTACTCCATTACGTTAACAAATTAATTGGTGAGCTATCTCGGTCTCACCTGCCATAGGTTTATCATGGAACCACCCGTATACGTATACAATTCCCAGGAACCATAACATAATAATAACACATAACATAAAAATAAAGGAAAGACAACATTCCCACATTGCAATCACAATATATCTTTTCGTGATACTGAAATAATAAATCCATTTTCAAAAACAAAAAATTTAAAAAGTTTATATGGTATTTATTTCCATTTTAAAAACATTATGTCCTTTTAAGGAAGCCATAGATCAAAGAATACTCGCAGTGACAGAAAAAGTCATTTTTAGAACTTACATTTAAAAGAAACATATTTTTTTGTTTAGTAAAATTCCTCTTAGAAAAATATTTCCATTGAATGAAATGAAAATTCAATGGTTTTTTTATACCATATAAAATAAAGTCGTGTATAAAATAGAATATTCCTCAATGAAAGGACATTGAGATGAAGTCCCTTACCTCATGTCCAACATGACCCGTTCGTTCTTTTATATCCCCAATAATAAACAAATGTTAATTTCTACTTTATTGAAAGCCTTTTTGAAGTTTATAAATCCTTTTATATCACTTATTACTATGTTATAAACATTATGTAATCATTTAAGTTAATAATGGTTGTTTTGTCGATATTTGGAACTTGAATCAAAAATGAACTTCTTATAATTAAAAGTTGTTCATGTAGTAAAAATTAAATTATCTATTTAATGATATTGATGATTTAGATATAATATATATCATATATATCAATTATATAGATGTATTTATAATAGTACATAAAATTTGGAGTTGAGAAATGAAATTCATCGTTCATGGAGATGGTAAGTCGTACGTACGCATGAACGATACTTTCATTTCAATTTAGTATTTTATTGGAATTAAAAATTATTTATACATTAGTATACTATAATTCCAGTATAATATGATATATAATTTCTTCCACTATATCCTTTATATGTCCCACATAAGGCATGAACGAGTCTAATCACTTTGAGGGGGTGGTAGTCTGCACTTCCTCAAATGAAATTATAGTGTTTACCCATTATGGAAACCATAGAGGTATTCTATAAATGGAAAATAAATATGCATAAATAAAACAAAAGCATAATATATATCAAATATAAATACAGTGCCATCATAATGGCCACTATGAGAGGCGGTTGGAGATATTTCAACAATCATCATTTCGTGAGGTAGTAGTTCACCGTCCATAGAAACAACATGTTATTTACCCATTAGATGGAGATGTGGGTAAGTGTAGTTTGAATACTTTTCATAACATAAACCTATTATATTTAGGATACTGGTTTCGATATAAAATAAAGTATTAAAAAGAGTTTACGGGGTTGGAGAAGTAAAATAAAATAAAATAACTTAAGAGAAAACGTTAGCTTTAAATCAGGTAACTCCATTTGGTTTGAGCCAAAAGTTTATCTGAAGTGCCTTATACCTATGGTAAGACTTCTAAAAGGAATATAGGGATGTATGGAGCTTATTTGTGTAGAGTTTGGATGAGAAAAGGGGCATGAGAAGTTTGGGAATGGGTTAGAATTTGTGTCCTTTTATAAGGGGGAGGGGGGCTCTATTGGAATGATTGAAAATATTATTTTATTAAAACATATATTCAGTATGAAAAGGTCCAAAACTCGTTAATGTATAATATAATATGACTCATTATCGAAATAAAATCAACCAATAAAAATTATACTGGTTTTTTATATTGTTTTAGTACTTAAAATCTTATTTATTTAAATCATTCATTAATGAGGAAAACACTACCTCATTATTGTGTCATAAATAATTTTATTTATTTTGACATCTGAAAATTATAAAAAAATACAACGACATAGGAAATATTTTTATCTTTAAAATGAATATTTATAGTCGAATTTATAAATTATATAACCCCATGTAAAAATTTATTTACTAAAAGATATTTGTTTATGTCATTTTTTCCTTTACATTAAGTTAATTAATATAAAGAGACATTATCACATCCAAGTGGCTCCATGGGGATCCAAAATCATCCCAAGGATTCCAAAGATCGGATATGTATCAACCAATATGATTAGGACATATGTTAGGATATTTTAACATTATCATAATATTATTTTATACATTTATTTACCAAATTTACCCTTAACCACGGTAAATTAAATATTTACTGAAGTGAATATTTAAAATGTCTAAAAATAAAAGTTACCTATTTATAAAATTTGGACCTCCTGATTATAAATATAGAATCCATTTTTTCTAATTCAAAACACATAAGTGGCGGAAATTATTTTAAAATTAATTCTCGTTGTCAAAATAAAAAAGTGTGTTTTTATGAAATAATACCTATCAAAAGATTGACACTTGCTTATGTCCAATTTCATAGAAAAATTACAAAAAATAACTAGAATTGGATTAAATGGTAAATCTTTTATCTAATTAATTTTTAAAAACAATTATAAAGATAATATATAAATATAAATATATTAATTTAAGAGGCAGTTTTGAATTAAAATACAGTACCTCTCATTTTTCATTAAAAAATTAACATTATCATAAAAGTACCAAAATTTCACCCAAAGTATATTTTTATGCCCTTATATTAAATAAGGATTTTATTTTTACCAATATAACATATAAAATTTACAAAATATATTTTTAAAAAAGGTTATCCATTAAAAGGCCATAAATCGACCTTTTAATGATTATTTTATTATTTGTGCTTAAAATAGGATTCATTCAAATTTTACACCGCTAAATATTTTTGGATGAATGTGAAAGGACATAAAAAACATATATAATAATATTTTATTTAGTTCTATTCATTCCCTATATTACAATGACTAAGCGTTAGCAACATTTTAAAACAATATTATTATATTACTAGTGTGCAACGTAAGATTTCAATGAAACCCGTTGTTGCGTATCAGGTATGCCATCGAACATTGTGTCCCATTTAAAATAAATTAATATTTAAAAAATATTAATAAATCTGAAAATTTATTATTATTTATATACCATGAATGTTACAGTGATAGGTTACATCACTGTCTCCCAATAGAGTTTGTGGGGGGGGGGGGGTTAAGTTATTAAATGTGACATGATGGGAGGATTAATTTAGATGATGAGGCATGTTGAACTTGCATAGACAAGCCATGAGAGATGATTTTCTTTGAGATATCACCATAGAAGATAATGTGGTGCATGATGATATTTTCTTACCATACTCGAGACACAGTATATGTATATGATGTAATTATGGTGTGACCAATGGTAGTGTAGAAAGATGATGGACTTATGACTAACTGAGAGTATTTATCCTTTTAGATTTCATGGGAAACATGTGGTGACATTTTTTATGAGTTCATTTTGCCTTTTAGGACGGTTTTTCAGAATGCAGTCTAAATAGGAATAGCAGGTTTTTTTGATTAGTTAGTGTGTGATTTCATATTACATGATTGTATTTTATTTCTTTTGAGTTTAATTATTATCATGAAATACACTCTTATACATGTGGACATGTGTTCAGGAAATATTGGTGGTGTCCTACTGGGTTTATAATCACACCCTACAAAGAAATACTAATTTAAGAAAAGACATTATAATCAGGGATACATGTAATGTCATTTCCCCTAATATTGGTACCTAATAGATAATGAAAGGTGATTGGAAGTGGTACCGAAATGGACTCTGAAGAGATTGTATGGTGTTTTACATACTTATCTATCTTGAAAACATTTTATGACCATCCACATTTGGGGTCCAAGAAATATTATTCATTATTATATGAGATACATTCCATGTAATTATTTTAACAATTTTATTTTATTCCATTATGTAATGTTTTATTATTTTTTATTGAAACTGAGGATATAATATTGCCATTAACGATTCTTGGGTCATCACTACAAATACGTTAGCAATTGTGTATAAGGAGATATGGATGTGTCCATGAGTCTCTCAATATCAGGTGTGACTATTTCCTAGTATTGGTCATAAAACTATTTAAAAATGGTTTTTACTACAGAAAAATGTCATAGAATGTATTTTATGATTTATGAAATATTTTGGGAAATTTGATATAAAGTGAAAAGGGATTTATATTGTGATATGTGGAAAAAATTGAAACAGATGGAAAATAGATTATTTAGGAAAAATGAAGATAAAATTATCTAATAAAATTAGTGACTTTTTAGTAGATTTTATAAGGTAGTTTCAATTCATTTTTAATGGATTTTTAAATAGATTTTTAGTAAAAAAGTATTCTTTATTGTTTCATATTTCCTTCTATCTATAAAATGTAAATATTATAAATGTTGTGGATATAAATTTAATTCTATGAGCTAGTTTTCTTTGTGTATACCTTGGGATTTATGATTCCCTATTGATAGAAATTGTATGAAGAGAAATTGTTCTTTATTATATATATTCTAATTATTCTGACGATGAAATGATCACATATTATAATAATTATATCATGTTATGGTAAGTGTGAATAGATATTATAATATATTGATAATGAAAAATAATATATATTTTTCTTTCTATAATTGAAGAGTTTTGAGGATCTACGTTATTTATTCACTATTATATGAATTGAAGAGTTCATCTCCCTTGAGGGAAATGTGATTAACAATGTATAATGAAAAACATGATTATGTAATCTCATATAGAAGGAGGTAAACTGTATGATATTGCATAAAACTGAATCTTCCTCCCAATATTGAGGGAAAACACTATGAAATGTATTAAAATATTATTTACCCTCTCATTGGTTGAGTTTAACATTTTAAATGGATTATATAAGTATTAACCCTCTAATGTGAAAAGGAATACTTTATGATATAAATTTGACTGATTCCGTTAATAGTGTGGATTATACTTATAAAAACTCATACTCAAATCATGAATTCCCAAGACCCATTGTGTACCGGTTTTCACAAAGAGCCCCAAAATTTATAAATATAAATATATATATATATTGAATTTTTTGATATGATATTTCTTATGTTTTTTCTATTACATGATTAATTATTATTTCTATTTATACATCCATAAATTTTCACCATGAAAATTATACATACACACACACACACAAAAACACACACACACACATATAATGATGATACGGTTATTTTTTGTTACTTATTATTATGTCATTAATAACAATATAATGCATATAAAACATGAATATAAATGAAAAATTATTATTTCATTAGATATATTGTGGAATGGTCCCCATTATAGGTGGTTGATAGTTAAAAAGTAATTCATGGAGTATGATGATATAGAATCAAAGAGGGGTTGATTTCATTATGATGGCTTGTTTCAAAGCTAATATTTTTCATTTTTGGTATATTTATATTACTATTAATATTTTTCACCCAAAAGTGACCCAAATCATCATATTTATATCTTTTTTATTATTAAATGACTGTAATTCTTTTGGAAATATTATTATACACTATTTTATATGGTAAAATGTTTTATTTATTATGATTTTTGTTTTTATTTATTAATTTATTTATCAATTTTATTTTTAACATTATAATTAAAGGGAAACATCTCAATATAAATTTATACATATCATAACATTATTTGTCATCATATAGTTAATAGGGATAAAACTTTTGTCAATTTTATATTTTAAAAAAATGTACTATGTTTATACATAGGTTTGGACAATAAAATGTTATACTGGATTCAATATTTTTATTTTTTACAATCATTGAGATATTTTTCGTGAAGGTATTGGGAATAGATGAATCTTCAAAAAGTAATCAACAACATGGTTTTTTTATATTTAAGATATAATATAAGATTTATATTCTGAAGAACGTTAAATACTAGTGGAATTAAATCAAATATTAGTTTAATTTATAATATCATAACAAAAAGGTTGGATCATAAAATATATTTTTTATTTAATTTGCAGATAGATTTAGAGTTAAATTATATTATAATAAGTTTTTTGAGGGTTTTATTGAATTATCTCATCATATTATTATTGTGTTGTAAGATCAATGGATAGAATCCCTCCATCTAAGATCCCCAAGTGAACCATAATCTCAAAACATCATTATAGAATCATCAGTTTCAATAATTGCTGATTCTAATCACATGTGTTAGTCATTATGGATTTTATGAATAATAATTTCATAAATTTTTTTTATTAATGATATCTAGTATTATTGAATGTATGGGGGCGGATTTTCCTCATTCTTCTTCTTCAGCCAGTTCTTGATAGGTTTCTCTCTTGGGGATTAGAGAAATCAAAATATGTTTTTTGTGCATAACATACAGATAAGTCAAGAATGTATAGTAAATGTTTTTTGATATATTATAGGGTTATAAATCATTCATAATTCCATTTTAGAATTACTCATTCAATATAAATACAATATAATAATTTTATATATCATATCAATATTTTCTTCAAAATGGATATAAATATTGAGAAATAAAAGGAAATTTTCAAATAAATTAATTAATATTTCATTAAATTCAATTTATTATATCACTTAAAATTGAGATATTATACTCGTTATTCAACCTTCCCCACCATTTTTCATTCCCTAAATAATGAATTTTTATTTTTTAAATAAATATCATAACATTATTATTTGATAAATATGAAAACTATTTTATTCATTTAATACGATAATAAAATATTTATTATAATGAAACTCCATATTTATTCATCCAAACAAATCATTACTAAATCATGATTATCAACCAATACTAAATTATTATTAAATTAAAAATTAGTAATAATTTTTATTCTCAATTTCTAAATTCAAATTAAATTTGACTAAGATGTTGGATATAATTATTTTGTCCCCTTTAGGTATCATTATTAGTTTAATTAAGTGGAATAAATTAAATTCCATGGATAAAAGCTATAAACACACCACGTCACCCAAATAATGATGTTATTGTCGAAAAAACAAATCAATATAAATGATCACTTTGTAATATAATACAATTATTGTTATAACACTAATAAAAAAAGTTTCTTACATGTGTAATCAATCTCTATGCATGTTGTCTATTTCATTGAATATTCTAATATAATACATCCTATTAAACAAAGTGGATATGCATTTAATTATAATGTTACATTATATAAAAATTTCATAATGTATAAAAAATAGATAAATTAATGGGTGAATAATTTCTGATATTATTCATTAATGAAATGCCACTCACGGAACACCCAATGTATTCTAATTCACAACGAGTATATTTTATCATGGTTTTCTTATATACATCTTGGTATGAATATAATGATATATTTTAACAACATTATTAAATTTCAAGAATAATTTAACACATATTTATATTTTAATTTAAAATAATACTTTTAAATGTTGATTTCCTACTGGTGGGTATAGTTCGCAAAATCAATGGAACTCAAAATTAAAAATGGTGTACAACTTGAGATAACAACATAATTTCCTATTAGTTTGTACCACTAATATTCTCTATCAGTTAGGTAATATTAAACCATATAATCCAACTATAGAATATATATTTTTAAATAATTTCCAAGCACTTTTATGTTCTCATCATAGTGGGGACCTGATATATGATCTAGTGTGCCAGTTACTGTTATGAATATATTAAATGATATTTTAAATATATTAACAATCATAATTTGATAAAATTTCATATAATTTTTAGGAAAATTAATATTGCTAATAATATAGTATTTAGATGATGGTTGTAGGTCACCAACATGAATTGAATCCCACTTACACAAGATCCACGTTTTAACATCAGTTAGTCTTCTATTCCTTAAATGATAGACATGATTATATTGAGATATATATTTTGTCAAGGATTACACCACATTTTCTTCCATGGGAATTATTCTTATTATGAAATTACCCATTCGAGAAAAATTCCTCATGAGTTGATGGATTTGGATAATTCTCTTTGTGTGTTTCTATGACCATGGATTCTTTGTGAGATCTTCCACCATAATATTATCACAATTTAATGTGACTATGAATTTACTACTGGGAACCACATTAAGCTCTTTGAAAAAGTTACATATAAAAAATCTTCATCATCAACATATATAGTTTCTACAAACATAGACTCCACTATATAATTGGAGATATGTATCTTCATTGAACTTTTCCAGCTCATAGCTCATCTATTGATACTAAAGTCATATTTGACATTTGGCTTCATATCACTACTCTTTGTCGGAAATAAATAATCTATATATCATATGATTATTATCTTCTCATATCCTTCATATACCAAGAAAAAATACTTATTATTCTTCATATATTTAAGGATTTATTTATCATTGGACTAATTCATTACACCTATATTATCTTTATATCTTCCTAGAATAATTTTTTCCAAGGACACAAAGAGATTAGTTTGTAACTACTCATACATAATTGATCCTATCAAAAAATTATATGATATAGTATTCATTCTATCAAATTTTTATTATTTATGAGATCACATTTTTTGGAAGGATACATACTTTGTGGAAGTAGAACAAATCATCCCTTTGATTTTTCTATACTAAGTATAATTTTTATGCGGTCAACGTGTATAGTTTAACATTGTCAAAGAAGCCTCTTTTTTATACCTCAAATGATCTTGATTCCCATAATATAATATTCTCTAGATAAGACATTTATATGGATGAACCCATTAAAAAGGTAATTATCTAACCTTAAGACTACTATGTCATTTGGAATATGTAATATTTCACCATTATATATTACAAGAATAACAACCCAGCTCCCCCCATTGCTACTTATAAATGCATGGATCACATTAATTCTCAATGGAACTAAATTCCATTATATCTTCATCAACTTTAATATTCATTGACCTATATTCTTTACTCAATCCATAAATGGATATATAAAACATTCATACCATTTTGTAATTAACCCAAGTCACAAACCCCTCTAGTTTTGTAATATATAGATCTTCTTAAATGTTATCATTATGGAATTTCTTTTACCTCATCGTAAAAATATCATAGTCATAGAAATATGATAAAAAAGTATAATATTTATGGATTTAAACAGACATAGTAGATAAAAGTATTTATCTTAGACAATACATTGATGCTCTTTAAATACTTTTTCCAAAATAATTTCATTATATGTATTAACAATACCTTTCGTGTCTAGGTTTCCAATGAATACCAATTCGAACCAAATGTCTATTAAATCTGGAACATTGAATTTGAAAAAAAAAATTGGTTCTAATAATTGAATCATTACATAAATATATGGATATATACATTCATGTAGATTATGAACTATCTAATATTATCTTTTTGGAAATAGGATAATTATTTCCCATTAATAATTTATCACCAATAAAGATTACAATGAACTCATACCTCTCTAGTTTTATACCATCTATTATAGTAATATAATGATATTTTAACATATAAAAAATATCATCTGTTGTATCCTATAGAATGTGTTCCATTAAAAAATATTTTATATCTTGAACAGAAACTTAGTCCATGTCAATATAACCACATTATACTTCATAAGGATGTTCTACCTCTAAAAAATGGTTCTTATCCCAATGATCACCATCACATTTGATGGGTTGTATAGATAGTATCCCATGTTTCCAATGGATAGAATATATATATACTATTCATGTCCCATGATGTTTGTTGATTTGTAATGCGGGCCATAACAAATTCCATGCATCCTCATAAATAAAAACATGATATAAAAATTTCATTCCAATACATAAATCAATGGGAATTGAATTTTCCTCATCTTTTTGTACTTGATTTAGTTTTTATTTCATATTGTGAAATTCATATCCCATAATGGATAATGGGAGCTTTATGAAACTCATTGTAATCCTCACCATGTCATGAAAATAATAGTTCCACTTTTAATTTACACCATCAACCTATGTTGTATAAGGTGGAGTTAGTTGAGATAGTTTCTCATATACCAATATAAATTCGGTAAAATCATTGTTATAAAATCAAAAACATTAATATGACTGAATAATAATTGTCTTATTTCAATGTTTATCCTCTACTTTGTTTTTTTATTATTTATATTTTTCAAAGTACACAAACTTATACCACATCATGTAAATATAACCATATCTACCCAATTTATTAGTAAAAGTTATGATATAAGAATTCCCAACATTAACATACACTATAAAATAAATACACCCATCAGTGTGTACCAATTATAGAATATTTCATGTTCTTCCACTATATCAACCAAATAATGTCTTAGTTATGTTGCCTTGTAATCAATGATTTCAAATTTTCATTTCTTTTAGATCAAAAGAGTCCAAATAACCATATTGTAAATTCATTTTCATTAACATCTCATTTATGTTACCAAGAAGATTATTATAGATTTGGGTGTTAAATAAGTCACGATTCTCACCGGCGGTATGATTAGAGGCGAAGTGGGATTTCACGTTGACACTCCCCTCGAGGTGGTTGTGCGGCTCGAGGTGGTCAGGTGGTTCGTGTTATTTTTGAATTTAGGATTTCTGAAGTTGTTTTGTTTTTGGATAATTTCCTGTTTGGTTGTGAGGTTACCAGTTATCCTAAATAGGCTTTATGAAATTAAAAAAAAATCAGGTTAAATAATTCATGAGAATTATATTATCTATACAATAAAAAATTGAAATAGATCTTATTTAAGGGCATGAAAACCCAATCAATATCAATAAAAGATTAAAAAAATTATGTTCTTTTTAAAAAATGGGATATAAGAAAACACTTGTTTAAAATAATCCATACCTATTGTTGCCGAATATGGTAGTATCCTAAGAGAAGTAGTAATTAAAACTACATTAGATGCAATAGGATCAACCAATCCTCTGGAAATATCTCAGAATCTATATTGTTATAGCGTTTGAATATAGATGTGATAACTAAAATAATTTACTAACATGATAATTTTATAAATAGAAATGTTGCACTCAAAAATGAAAGGACCTGAATCATCCCCTTTCTACTTCAACTGAGTGAATTTCTTCTTCCAGTTCCCCAACATTACACATGAAATCCAAATATATTTTCTTCTGTTAATTTCTATTATTTTTTTCTTCTTCGAAGGGTATTTCTCTTATGTTTTTGACATGGAATGAGTATTAGGGACCTTTTCAATTCTATTTAATTTCTTATTAACCATAATTCCTATAAGTTTTTACACCCATTATCCTTGTCAACATTTTTAATTTTAATAATTTTTTTTGAAAGAGTCCTACAAATAGTAACCATGTTAAAATTTATAATTAAATTGCATAAACTATTAGGTAGTGAGGGTATAATGTGATCCATGTGTAACTCATCGGGGATCTAAAATTGAATGAAATATAAGCAATGTATGCCTCCAATAATAATGAATAAATGGTTCCCTTATATATGAGACTCTACAATATTTCACATGAATAGTTCATTAGAAATTTCATCTATTTCATGCCTCACCTTATCTTTAAAAATGATCATGATGATAAGGCATGATGATATACATATGTATATCATCATATTTAATAATTTGGTCACAAAACATTGATGATACCATGAAGCATTGGAAAATCATATCATCATCTATATATTTCAAATAGAAAAATACTTCTTCCTCACTCACATCTTCTTCACGTGGCTAAAGTAGTAATATTTCTTGTACATATTAAATATATTCAAGAAATAGTATGATGTGTAATTCATCATACCATTCAAATAAATTCAATCCAATTTTAAGGATATCATTCTCTAATATAGTTCAATTTTATATAGTCAATGTCATGTGAAGATCCATTTCTAAAATAATTAAGTGCATAATTTTAGAACATTTTCAAGATTATATAAATTAGATAAATAAACAAGAATACTTTTATTCTCTAACTATTTTTTCTTAAACCCACCAACCCAAACCATTGATTTAATAATTTTATCTCAGAAGGATATTCATGTTCTATGGTTCCATATTCTCAATCTCATAACCAAATCATGGTCTTGATTAGTCATTTGATATGTCTTAAGAAGGCATAAAATTCCAACTGTATTAACTCACCACTCCTTGTTATAGTGAGTGGACTCCTCAATCCTAAAATATTGGGTAACGAAATAATTTTCTCATTCATCTTTGTTTCACTATGCATTACATGGGAAGTAAGCACCTGATGAGAATTAATTTTAAGTCATCCGAAAACCCAAGATAAATTTCCATTATAATTTAATGGTACACATTTGGCGCATTCAATAACATTGAATTATTGGTTAAAACATAACATATATTGTGGAAAGATTTATTAGCTAAATATATAATTTGATGGATTTTATATTTTTGTGTAAACATACCATTTTAAAATTATTCCATTATAATTATTATTAGGATTTACTAATGTGAATAACATTGTATTCATAAAATTATTGAACATAATGAAATTTTATTTCAACATTATTGATATATACATTCATTTTTAATGTTAATTCATTCATTTATATAAATAACATACCCTATAACTGAAATAAGAAAACAAATAAATAAAGGAGTATGATCATGTAATTAATCTAATTGATTATTTTTCAAGAAGATGACAAATTAACTTATCCATTGGAGAATAACTCATTTATCTTATACTAGTTTAGGCTGCAACATTCAACCCAAGAACCTATAAATATCTTCTATTTTTCTCTGCTTAGAAAAAACATGATCCACCATCAATAATCTGGGAGGTTCATTCATTACGTTAACTAAACATCATTAAGAATAAGGGTAAAATTATTGGTTTATGGTTTTTATATAGAATAAAACATTAGAATGAAGACCTGTATATAATGAGATAACAAGATGACATGATGACCATTAATTTAATTTTGTAATATTGATATATTAAGGTTTATTGCATACAAATATTAGTTTGGAGGTCATGATCACCCATAGACAATAAATAACTAATTGTTTTTAATGAAGATAATTATTACGTCAATTCATTTATTAATTGCGATAAATTTCTCAAATTAATTAAAATAAATATTTAACTAGTTATTTAATTAGAATAATCTTAATTCCATTTAAACTATCAATAATTTTTCATCATCTATGTTGTTATTCAAAATAATCACCAAAAGTATTTGAAATTTCTAATGCATAGAAATGTAATTGGAGGGAGAGTAATGTAATAGTCAAAAAATAATAATTATTTTTTTATTCCATATATTTACTAGACATACAACATTCATTTAATACACAATAATTACAAATAATTTAATTGATAATAAAAGAAAAATAATATTATCTAAATTAGTTGTTGTGTGATAATATTAATTCCCACATAGTGCAATACTCTTAATGATAGTACAAAACATATAGTTTAGAATTTAATATATAAATTAATTTAATAAATAATAAATATAACATCCCATGGAGTGTACTACTAAATAAAATACATTCAAAACACATAAAAGTAAGAATCATTATATAATTGATTTTTCTCTCCACTTTAAAGTTAATAAATGACATAAATTAAGATACATAACATGTACATGAGATACAAGTTTTGTGACATATTCATACCATGTCCATGAGACAAACCTATGGACTAGGCATGTTTGTAGAACATTAACATGTATGACTTACATGGTGTGAATTCTAGCTATATGTAGTATGAGCTCAAAGGAACACAATTTTACAATCCTCATTTTGTGTAGAAAATACACCATAAAGATTTGACCCCAGTGTTTTTCCACAAATATATGATGACTACACAACAAATATCATAGTTACTCAGCATCCATTCTAGTCAAACAATATTCTAGAATTCCATGATAAACACATAAATTTCATTAAATTAATTTCATGTGTAGTTAATGGTAAAATGACCCAATATTAACTTGAGATGCGGAAGATTATTAAACATGGTTCCTGTCACAACCCGTCCTCCGGACCCGTGTCGTGACTACCCCAAACCCGCCTTCCATAGGCCAGGGGCTGGCGACTAGCACCAAGGCGTAAATCCCGATAAATAGGGAATGCATTGCCTTTGTAAAGTAAAAAACCATCACAGAGTAAGCAAGGGGAAAGAGTAAACACTAAGTAAAAACTGTAACAAGCTGTGCTGAAAGTAAAAGGGACCGGAAATACAAGACTAACTGTAAAGTACAACTGAAAGGGGAAAACAGCAACTGAAAAGAAAAGCCGCAGCGTCGAGCCGTCCTCTAGAAGTCCCACCTGAAGGGCGAGAACAGATAGCCTCCACAGCGCCTCGGTCCAGCCGTTCGCTCCGAGTACGTCCCACCCAGTGGTCCACCTCTAGGTACCGTCCAGCTCCGCAAGCCTCCACCACGATCAGCGCTGTCCGTCGTCTGAAACCAACACAACGAAGTGCGGGCATAGCCTGTGCAGGGGTGAGTATAAGATACTCAGTAGGGACCTCGAGACCCCCTTTAGGTCTCCCAAAATTCACAAAGGATAAACCACAAAGGAAATATAAAATCACGAAGTAACAACCGGCACTTCTTAGGTATATGACCATACATATACCTAAGTAAACAATTACAATACGCTCCAACCTCCGAGCCCATTTACCACTCAGTCCACACAGGAAGGTGTACGTATTCCACACAGGAAAGCAAAACGTAATCCACACAGGATAGCATAACACAATCCACATAGGAAAGCAAACAGGATTCAGCTCACACAGGTATACATCATCGAAAAGGTGAAAGAGATGATCAGACATAGATACTGAATCATCTATGCGGGGACCCACATAGGATACTAGACCAGATGTCTTCGTTGTTTCATCTATGCAGGGACCCACATAGGATACAAGACCAGCACTGAATCCTCAAAGCTAGGACCCACATAGGATACAAGACCAGCACAGCTAGGACCCACATAGGATACAAGACCTGCACAGCTAGGACCCACATAGGATACAAGACCAGCTGTCTTCATTGATTCATTTATACTGGGACCCACATTAGATACAGGACCAGTATTGAATCATCTAAGCTGGGACCCACATATGATACAAGACCAGCACAGCTAGGACCCACATAGGGTACAAGACCAGCTATCTTCATTGATTCATCTATACTGGGACCCACATAGGATACAAGACCAGTATTAAATCATCTAAGCTGGGACCCACATAGGATACAAGACCAGCACAGCTTGGACCCACTTAGGATAAAAGACTAGTTGTCTTCATTGATTCATCTATACTGGGACCCACATAGGATACAAGACCAGTAATGAATCATCTAAGCTGTCAGATCCACAAAGGATCGATAGGTACTAATCCCCGCAAAGGCCCACCCCGGATCGGACCCACACAGGATCTGTAGCACTGATCCCCGTAGGATCGCTGAGTGTTATTTTCATCGCCGTTGAATCCACTGAGGATCTCTGCACAGTCATCGTCGAAGTCGTAGTCATAGCCAGCACTAGGGTTCCCGCACATAGCAAGCTCGTTCGGGAGGGTCCGCTCCACGAGCCGAGAGGCTGATACATCAACTGACACAAATTCCGAAGTTGATGTATCCAAAAGTTCCGTATCGTCAACAGGAACTCAACGCAACAGACGGCGCGTCAATCGGACGCCCGGTCTGAGAGTTATTGGCCTTTCCGTTCCAGGGGCCCGGTTGGTTTTTATGGAAAAACCAACCCGACCGTACTCCACCTACGTCCAAACCTCGGGCGGAGAATGCCAAAAGATCCGTCTCACTAAGAGGAACTCAACCAAGTCGACGACACGTCAATCGGACGTCCGGAGTTCAAGATATGAGCATTTCTGCTCCGAGGGCCCGGTTGGTTTCGTGTACGAATTAAACCGGCCGAACTCAAAATATTCGGAAACATTGAGTGCGATATACCGAAACAACTGTCTTGATCCAGGGATCGCGTTTCCGCTGACGGTGCGTCAATCAGACGCACGTAGCACAAGATATGGGCATTTGACCGAAAGTAGTCCGAAAACAGGGGGTCTGGGCCCGGGCCGACCCGGTCCGACCCCGCTGTGTCGGCCCGAACCAGGTCGACCCGGCCCGGCTCGGTCCGGCTCGGTCCAGAATGACCGGCCGGCCGCGGCTCGGCCAGCGTGGCTGAGCCAAATCGCGGAGCGGGGTGCGCGACTCCCCTGCCCGCCGCTAATTGAGGCTGGCGGCGGATCCACCGGCCGCCAACCCTCCGGCGGCACGCCGCCGCCGCCTTCCGTGGACCACCGGACGCGCTCCAGTGGTCCGTTTCTCCTGCCATCTTCGCCGATGGTCCCCACAGGACCCCACCTTCACTGAAAAGGGATTCAAATGCCATAACTGCCTACTTCGTCGTCGCCCGTCAATCCGCACGTCAAAACGAATAGCGTCGTCTTTGTAGTTTTCCAGCGCGACCCGATGGTGCCGCGCCCCTTTGCTGCGGCCCGACTCCGACCGCGGTTCTTTTTCGGTTTTTCAGCGCAACGCGACGGCGCCGCAGAATTGACTCAAAAATTAATTGATTTCATGGTGTGACGACGTCGCACATTCTTGCCACACGATTCCGCGCGGTGTGACGACCCCGCGTCACTTCCATTCCATCCGCAACAACCAGAAATAAATATTAAGGGAGGAGGGCGGTTGTGTTTGTGCGTTCCGGCCTCCTCCTGTTAATCGATATCATGCGGTCCTAAAATACGTGGATAAAATATGGAACAGAAATCACGTAAAGAAACACATAAACCCCCTACAACCTCATAAATAAAAAGAAACATAACAATAATCCCAACCCACAAATTAATCTTCGCGGATCAACATAATATTTAGGTGATCCGCATTCTTAGATTTAGAAGGGAGTAAACGAGGGTTCACCAACAATCACAATTTAAATTCCCTACCTCAATTTTGTCGATGAATGTCGATGAGTTGCGGAAGTTGGTTGTTGCGGTTGACGGGCGTCGTTCCGTCAACGTCGGAGGAATTGACGTTGTTGTTGGCGAAGTTCTTCACGGGTGGAACCTTCCCTTTCCTTCTTCGGTTTGAAGGAAAGAGATGTGTCGTTGTTCTTCGGTTGAAGCGACGTTCTTCATCGAGAAGATATCGTTCCCCCAAGCGTTCTGCCAAAACTCCACTCTTTCTCCCAAAAAAAAGTTTAGCCAAAATATTTGAGACGACCCTCTATTATTTTTATGGCACAACAACTCAAGAGTTGACCTTCATTAATTGCGACAACACACTTGATTAAATGCAGATATATGGATTCAAAATTCAATTAAGGTAGGTGGAGAGTTTCAACATTAAATTGGGAGAGTAAGAATATTAAGAGACTCCACAATTAAATGTGAGTCACATGGGGGATTAAGAAATATGAAGGGGTGGGGTTCTTGAAGGCCCCACCACCCTCATAACCTCCAAAGGGAAGTTGGGTAGTTACCCAACTTCCTCCCAAAGGATAAAAACACTAAAGGAAGAATAAAAATTGGTGTTAAATTTATATTTTAACTTTCACAATTTTTAACAACTTCCCTCGTGTAAACGCAACTCCGGAATAGGTGTTCCTAAGAAAATTCCGGCGCTGCGGTTCCATCAGTGCCCTCAGAATTCGATTCCGAGCACCGGTTGAAAAGATAGAAATTCCCGCTCGTTCGTTCACTGAATGTACCTGAGCCAAACTTCGGAAATTAATTCCGGGCACACCGGGCCTCGGAATCAGGCGCCGTCAAAAACTGCGTTCTTGTAAAATTCTAAAAAAAATTAAAAAAAAAATTTCCTTTAAATTTCCGAGTCTTTACATTATTCCCACTACAGGGCTTTACGTCCCCGTAAAGCTTCAACACAAACTAGGGATACAAAGGCGGTAGAGCTAGGCGGTAAGCCACCTCGCCAATCCTGGTGAGGACCTGGAAGGGTCCGATGAAGCATGGAGACAACTTTCCACCTCAGCCAAATCTCCGTAATCCCTGTCGAGGTGAGACCCGCATGAAGACGTGGTCGCCATCCTCAAACTCTAGTGGCCTCCGCCTCCTATCAGCGAAAGACTTCTGTCGGCTCTGAGCTATCTTCATCCGCTCCTGGATGACCTGGACCTTCTCTATCGTGGCCTGGACCACCTCTGTTCCCACAAGAGATGCTATGATTTCTTCTTTGCCGATAAGAGAAATCTGGTCTCATCCCTTGGATGAACCACGTTCTTTGCCTAATACAGTCAATCCCGACATGGATGATTCTAATCCATACCAAGGATGACGTCGTAAGGCCTCGACGCTACTACCAAGAGATCCAACCGTTACTCTCGCCTCCAAGGGTTGAGTCACACTGTCGACATCAGTGTGTGGTAACTCGGTCTCCACCAGTAGATGTCTCAAAAGTAAGGGTCAAGTCAACAGTTAAAACTGGAACCTCTTAGTAACAACACAAAAGAGGACAGGAATGAAAACATCACAAAGGTATGTGTCTTTTATTATTGCAGCTCATAATACAAAGACACTACACAATAACAATAAGGAACTAGAAGTACAAAAGACGTATCCACTAGTTCCGCTCCTGTCCATTTTCTCCCAGAGCTCCATGATCGAAGGCCCCAGCTGCCTAAAGCTGAGCTCTCCCATGTCCACCAACTCCCTGCGGTCGGGGCGGACCTCCTGGTGGTGGTGGTGGTGGCAACACCTCGAAGCGTCGTCCACCACCAGCTGCTCGGCCAGCTCCTCTGCCTCGCCAGGCTGCACCCTGCGGACCTCCATGGCCGAACCTCTGTCTGGGAGGTCCCTCTACCACCTGCTGCTCATCTGTAAGACGATTTGGGCAGTCTTGATCCATGTGACCTTGCCCGCCGCATGCGTAGCAATGCCTGCCCCTTGTGTAGCTGGCTCTCCTTCGTGTGCCCAGCACAACCGAATCTTCATCCAGTGACTGCCCATCTGATGGTCTGGCCCGTTTGGACCTCTGCATCACCTGTCTACTGCAAACTGCAGAAGACCCTGCTACGGGCCGTCCTGCGGAGGGCCCTGTCACTAGAGCCTGCTCGGCGAGAAAACTCTCCACTAGAAGGGCTCTCTCCAACACCTCTGCCTACGTCGGAATATTGAGGGAGATCATAAAAACCCTGATCTCATGCCTCAGTCCCTTCTCGAAGGTCCGGGCCTGGAAGAACGGGTCTCATACCATATCTGTGGAGTATCTTGAGAGATCAGTAAATCTCGCCGAGTACTGGGTCACTGTCAAGCTCCCCTGATGCAGCTGAAGAAGCTCCTGAATGTGCACTGCACGGAGGGTGGCTGGGACGAACTCAGAGTGGAAGATGCTCTCAAAGTCCGTCCAGAGAAGAGATGTCTCGTCGGGCACCTGGAGCATCAAGCTCCACCATCGGCCCGCTGCTGCGTGCTGTAGGCTCGCTGCGAGGATCACCATGAGGTCTGCTGGTGTCCTCACTAGCCTGAAAACTCGTAAGACTGCCTCCAGCCAGTCCTTGGCTGTCTGGGGGTCCGTCTCCCCATGGAACCTGGGTGGTCGCTAGCGCTAGAACTCATGCAGTGCGCTAAGCCGACGTGCATCGTCAGCGACTGGGACTGGTAGCATCGGTGGCTCGGCGGGTAAAGGTACCGCTGGTGCCTCTGCTGACAAGGAGCCCTGCACCGAGGCCTCATCGCTCGGTGGGCTATCGTCACGCCTGACTCTCGGAACCCTCACTGACTGCCGTCGTGGGGCCATTCTAAAAAGAAACAGGTGCGCCACGATCAGGAATTGTATACTTGGTGAGCTGACACAAGTAATCACAAAGAAAACTTGAACACACATGCAATCAATGTTTTTGTGCATTAAGTCGGAAATCAGAAGTCAGGGTCCTGGTGTATGGATACATCGGCCGCCGCACCAACACTGGACTCCTTGGACTGATAACCACACTCAATACGCTAAACACTATTGCTTCACATAGAAAAAGATCAGAGTCCAAAGTTCTGAGGTAGAACCAAACTCCTCTGATACCAATTTGTCACGACCCGTCCTTGGGACCCGTGTCGTGACTACCCCAAGCCCTCCTTCCATAGGCCAGGGGCTGGCGACTAGCACCAAGGTGTAAATCTCGATAAACAGGGAAGGCATTGCCTTTGTAAAGTAAACAACCATCACAAAGTAAGCAAGCGGAAAGAATAAACACTATGTAAAATCTGTAACAAGCTGTGCTGAAAGTAAAAGGGGCCGGAAATACAAGCCCAACTATAAAGTACAACTAAAAGGGGAAAACAACAACTGAAAAAAAAGCCACAGCGTCGAGTCGTCCTCTGGAAGTCCCACTTGAAGGGCGAGCACAGAGAGCCTCCACACCTCCTCAGTCCAGCCGTCCGCTCCGAGTACGTCCCGCCCAGTGGTCCACCACCAGGTACCGTCCTGCTACGCAAGCCTCCACCACGATCAGCGATGCCCGTCGTCTGCAACCAACACAACGAAGTGCGGGCATAGCCCGTGCATGGGTGAGTATTAGCTACTCAGTAGGGACCCCAAGACCCCCGAAGGTCTCCCAAAATCGACAAAGGATAAACCACAAAGGAAAGATACAATCACGAAGTAACAACCGACACTACTTAGGTATATGCCCATACATATACCTAAGTCAACAATTCCAATATGCTCCAACCTCCGAGACCAAGTACAACTCAGTCCACACAGGAAAGTATACGTATTTCACACAGGAAAG
The DNA here is from genome assembly GCA_963277665.1 of Viscum album. Taxonomy (NCBI): domain Eukaryota; kingdom Viridiplantae; phylum Streptophyta; class Magnoliopsida; order Santalales; family Viscaceae; genus Viscum; species Viscum album. The sequence goes on from OY728167.1 coordinate 30,707,792, forward strand.
AAAAACATAATCCACACAGGATAGCACAACAAAATCCACATAGGAAAGAAACATGATTCAGCTCACACAGGTATACATCATCGAAAAGGTGAAAGAGATGATCAGACATAGATACTAAATCATCTAAGCTGGGTCCCACATAGGATACAAGACCAGCTATCTTCATTATTTCATCTATGCTGGGACCCACATAGGATACAAGACCAGCACTGAATCATCAAAGCTGGGACCCAAATAGGATATAAGACCAGCACAGCTAGGACCCACATAGGATACAAGACCAGCACAACTGGGACCCACATAGGATACAAGACCAGCTGTCTTCATTGATTCATCTATACTGGGACCCACATAGGATACAAGACTAGTATTCAATCATCTAAGCTGGGACCCACATAGGATACAAGACCAGCACAGCTATGAACCAGATAGGATACAAGACCAGCTGTCTTCATTGATTCATCTATACTGGGACCCACATAGGATACAAGACCAGTATTGAATCATCTAAGCTGGGACCCACATATGATACAAGACCAGCACAGCTAGGAACCACATAGGATACAAGACCATCTGTCTTCATAGATTCATCTATACTGGGACCCACATAGGATACAAGACCAGTACTGAATCATCTAAGTTGTCAGATCCACAAAGGATCGATAGGTACTAATCCCCGCAAAGAGCCACACAGGATCGGACCCACACAGGATCTGTAGCACTGATCCCCGTAGGATCACTGAGTGTTGTAGTCGTCGTCGTCGAATCCACTGAGGATCTATGCATAGTCGTCGTCGAAGTCGCAGTCGCAGCCAGCACTAGGGTTCCCGCACACAGTAAGCTCGTTCGGGAGGGTCCGCTCCACGAGCCGAGAGGCTGATACATCAACTAACACAAAGTCCGAATTTGATGTATCCAAAAGTTCCGTATCGTCAACAGGAACTCAACGCAACAGACGGCGCGTCAATCGGTCGCCCGGTCTGAGAGTTATTGGCTTTTTCGTTCCAGGGGCCCGGTTGGTTTTTAAGGCAAAACCGACCCGACCATACTCCACCTGCATCCAAACCTCGGGCGGAGTATGCCAAAAGATCCTTCTCACTAAGATGAACTCAACCAAGTCAACGACACGTCAATCGGACGTCCGGAGTTTAAGATATGGCTGTTTCCGCTCCGAGGGCCCGGTTGGTTTCGTGTACGTACCAACCCGGCCGAACTCAAAGTATTCCGAAACCTTGAGTGCGATATACCAAAACGACCGTCTCGATCCAAGGTTCATGTTTCCGCTAACGGTGCGTCAATCGGACACACGTAGCCCAATATATGGGCATTTGACCGAAAGTAGTCTGAAAACAGGGGGTCTGGGCCCGGGCCGACCAGGCCCGACCCCCCCTGGGGTGGCCCGAACCGGGTCGACCAAAACCTGGCCGACCCGACCCGGGTCCGACCCAGCTGGGCTCGGCCCAGCCCGGCCCGTCTCGGTCTGGCTCGGTCCGGCCCGACCGCCCGGCAGCAGCTCGGCCAGCGTGGCCGAGACGAATCGCGGAGCGGGGTGCGCGACTCCCCCGCCGGCCGCTACTTGAGGCCGGCGGCAGATCCGCCGGCGCCAACCCTCCGGTGGTCTGTTTCTCCTGCCGTCATCTCCTATGGTCCCCCAGGGACACCACCTTCACTGTGAAGGGATTCAAACGCCATAACGCCCTGCTTCGTCATCGCCCGTTAATCCGCACGTCAAAACGAATATCGTCATCTTTGTAGTTTTCCAGTGCGACCCGATGGCGCCGCACCCCTTTACCGCGGAATTGATTCAAAAATTAATTGATTTCGTGGTGTGACGACATCACACATTCTTTCCACATGATTCCGTGCGGTGCGACGACACCGCGTCACTTCCATTCCATCCGCAACAACAAGAAATAAATAATAAGGGAGGGGGTGGCCGTGTTTGTGCGGTCCGACCTCCTCTCGTTAATTGATATCAAGCGGTCCGAAAATACGCGGATAAAAGATGGAAGATAAATCACTTAAAGAAACACATAAACCCCCTACAACCTCATAAATAAAAAGAAACATAACAATAATCCCAACCCGCAAATTAATCTTCGTGGATCAACATAATATTTAGTTGATCTGCGTTCTTAGATTTAGAAGGGAGTAAACGAGGGTTCACCAACAATCAGAATTTAAATTCCCTACCTCAATTTCGACGATGAATGTCGACGAGTTGCGGAAGTTGGTCGTTGCGGTTGACGGACGTCGTTCCGTCAACGTTAGAGGAATTGACGTTGTCGTTTGCAACGTTCTTCACGGGTGGAGCCTTCCCTTTCCTGCTTCCGTTGGAAGGAAATAGACGTGTCGTTGTTCTTCGGTGGAAGCGGCGTTCTTCGTCGAGAATATATCGTTCCCCCAAGCGTTCTTCCAAAACTCCACTCTTTCTCCCTACAAAAATTTTAGCCAAAATAATAGAGACAACCCTCTATTATTTTTATGGCACAACATCTCCAGAGTTGTCTTTCATTAATTGCGACAACACACTTGATTAAATGCGGAGATATGGATTCAAAATTCAAACAATGGAGGTGGAGAGTTTCAACATTAAATTGGGAGAGTTATAATATTAAGAGACTCCAAAATTAAATGTGAGTTACATGGTGGATTAAGAAATATGAAGTGGTGGGGTTCGTGTGGGCCCCACCAACCTCATAACCTCCAAAGGGAAGTTGGGTAGTTACCCAACTTCCACCCAAAGGATAAAAACACTAAAGGAAGAATAAAAATTGGTGTTAAATTTATATTTTAACTTTCACAATTTTTAACAACTTCCCTCGTGTAAACGCAACTCCGGAATAGGCGTTCCTAAGAAAATACCAGCACTGTGGTTCCATTGGTGCCCTCAGAATTCGATTCCGACCACCGGTTGGAAAGATAGAAATTCCCGCTCATTCGTTCACTGAACATACCTAAGCCAAACTTCAGAAATTAATTCCGAGCACACCGGGCCTCTCAATCAGGCGCCGTCAGAAACTGTGTTTTTGTAAAATTCCAAAGAAAATTAAAATAAAAATTTTCCCTGAAATTTCCGGGTCTTTACAGTTCCACAACATATTACCAAGCCTATGAAACCTTATACTCATGGGTTATATGGAAAAAACAACACACATCTCCTAATGGATCAACCGAATGTTCATCGAATTTGTTTAGCCATTTGATTTCTATATGACCCAGAATGAATAAGGAAGGAAAATAAAATAAAAATCCAAATTATAGAACAAATAATGTAGAGGTAAAAATAATAATAAATTCATTTCATCAATCAATTATTACTAAAGGACTATTGATTATTTATGTGACAATTCTGATAAAACATGAATTTTTTTAGAATAACCGAAGCCTCTATTGGGAATCGAAAACTATTCATTTTTTCATAATTGAAAACCAATTAGAGATGTACAAGATGAAGAACGTCCTGGCCAATGAAATTAAATTGAAGATTAACATTTTTTTTGACATAAAATGAATGGATATTTATCTTATATTATTTATAAAAATTTATTTAAGGATTTCGAATTTCATTGCCATCGAAATATTTCAACAATGACTGTTTGTTTTCTTTCTCACATTATATAATCATTTAATAATAGTATGCATGGTAAAAATACCTCTATTATGTATCTAAGAAAACTCAAAAATCCCATAACATCGCCATAGAATCCCCAAGTTCTAGTATAGTCGATTTGGATCACTTGAATAATTTGACTTCGATCACTGGAAGATTATCTTTATGGGTGAAGGATTATTTGAATTCTCACATTGTCTTAAGTGCATTGTGGAAGATTGAATCTCTTTTTCATGACCATGTTTCTAAGAGGGTGTTATTTCTACCTTCATATAATTATCTCTAGAATACTTTGAAAAAACAATAATTTCACCAAAGAAAGTGATATGACCTAGAAATTACAAATTTACGACATGGTTATTAATTGAACATAGGACCACACCCAATTCCTTATTATTGAATATTCTACATGTATAATAATAATAATAATATTATTATTATTTTCATTACATGTGAAACACCTAGTGAAAAATGTATATCAATTTCTTAATAAATAATTTTATATCTATTTAAATGAAATTTAATATATATTTTCCATTTGGATCATTAAACACTATATGAAACAAAGATCTATATTTATTTGGCCCTAAATATTTATTATTTATTTAATAAAAAAATATTTCTACACAATTTTTAGGTTAATATAATAAATATTATATTCATTAAATCTGGTCAATAAATATTTTATTTAATTTATCTATATATTTATTCATATGAATTAATCATTTTTAAACCATTGAGATCAACCAATATTGAAATATTTTTAGGAAAACAATTAATGAAAATATTAATTCTAACTTATTAAATTAATAATTAATTTAACTAAATTATATATACACTTAGTGTGTTACCCTCTAGGACACATTCTCATTGGAAGTTGGAAGAACAACCTAATGTCCAAGGATATCGTCTTGAAACACAACATAGATACCATAATCAAAGAAGTCAATTTCATATTGACATATAACTTTATTTGAATGCTCATTGTGTAATATAATCCCTATATAGTGGTATCTCAAATAATGTTGGTTGCATTCATGTGTCATTTAACAATTTGATCGATGTCTCTTTCTTTGGCACTATAAAATTAAACCCTCCAATAGAACACAATAGCCATGGATTTAATTTGGATGCCACATTCCCATAAAAGGGATGAGATATCATCATATTTTAAAAAATATGGATTTTTTTTTCATTATTCATTATTGTAATATCACCCTTGATACACCCAGTGTATCCTACGTCATGGCCAACTGATGTTGTCACAACATTCGCCCATAAATGTAATTACGAAAAAAAACCGATATCCATAATTAATAACATTAAATTTTAATGATTAACACACATGTAAAAATATAGGAACAATCATTGAAACATATAAATTTTTATTTCCTACTAGAGGTCCATTTTCTCATAATCACTTGAATTTAAAATTACTAATGTCATACACTATGAAAAAGTCCCATAATGTCCTATGATTCGCCAACTAATATAGTCTATATCAATAGAATCCCATAAAATTATATATTTCATCTAGATAACTTATACTTGGAAATATTTTGTTGAACTATTAGGTTCTCATCATAGTGGGTAACAATAATAACCTTTTAATGTGAAAATTACTATTAGAACATTATCACATATTATGTCATGGTGAAAAAAGACATGTTGAAATAAGATGTTTATTAATACTAAATACAATGAATAAAAGTAATCATAATTTACATAGGAATTGGTCTTAGAGATCTAATTACATTAGGTAGAACTAAAGATAATATCATCATGATTTTATATGTAATATGAAAAAATGCTTGGATAATGTACTTATAGTAAATTTTTATTTTAATAATATGGTTTAGGAATTTATTAAATTATTATGTTTTTTTATCATGAATTATATTATTGAATGTGTATATTGATTTGGATTATTATTTAATTTAATTTATGCAAGACAGTTTGTGGGGAATTTTCCATATGGGAGATAGCTTAGTGAATATGAACCCATGGGATTTGTAAGATATCAAACCAATTTGAATGGAATAGTAAGTAGAGGGATAAAAGTTTTCTCACTATTAATGCATAATATAGTTGTGTACTCAATTTTAAACAAACCATTCAATTGCATAGGGTCACTATATCACATTAATTGGTTGTTTCCCATGTAATATCTTTAGGAATGACCTTGATAAATTTAAAATATATATTAAAATATATTTATGTATTGTAAAAGAATTATAAAATTGATTCTATAAAAGTTATTGTGTTTATTCATAAAATAATTGATAAAAATAATGAAAACATAGTTATAGATATACTTAACTTTAATATAGAAGGATTATAGGAATCATTGTAGGCATTGGGTTTTTATTAATTGAACTTCACTATTTATAATATGTTTCATTTAAATTATACTAATAGAATTACTCATTAAAATAAATTATTTATTGATGAAATATCTAACATTATAGTATAACTAAATATTCTCAAAAAATTTCCCAAGGTAGTTTCACTATGGATGTTCAATTTTCATAAATTTTTAATCCAATTGAACATTTTATTCTGATAATAACATCTTTGATCAAAATACAGAGTTATTCTCTTTATTGCATAAGATATAAATAAACTCATATTTCCTTATACATATAAAACGATAAAGATTGGCCATTAATTTTTTTAATATCAATGAAATTGAAAATATATATAACAAGGTAGGAAAACTCATGGGGTGGATGTGATAGAGTAATAATGAATTCCCATTAATAGTGATAATACAATTTTTATGTAATGAACCAATATCTGAGTAAATAGTCAATACCTCCATTTAATCAGAGTTGGAGGCTATGAGGGTAACCACCTTATTACCATTACACCATGTCTAAATCACGTTGACATTCCAAGGAAGCATTAATTTCCATATCATGATGATGTTAATATTACTTTTTTGGTAGGGTGTGCTATACAATAAAGATTGGAAAATTATAGATTAGCCATATTCATAGTTAGAGATATTGATGATTTTTGATGAGTAAACAATTATTGTGGTTAATATTGTAGGATAAATTACATGAAAAAATCTCCCCACCCCCAAAAATGTTGAAAATGAATGAATGGAAGAGAAATGGTATTCACAGATGATGATACAACCTTGTAAGATTTCATGAATATATGTCTCATCTAAAATGATTTCATTCCCATAAAATATTTTGACCTATTTTTTCAAGATAGAGATTTAAAAATAATAAAAATGGAAAATTCTCAGTAATTAAATCACTCAATCATTAATAATGATCAGAAAATTGAAAAAAAAATTAAAAGGATTCTCTATTATGATTCCTGGTTCCACATTGGATAAGATATCTCAATTCCTAAGGTCCAATGACATCATCTATTATTTAACTTTAGTTCATTCATTCTTACACCAACAAATCAAATCTATTTATTTTATTTTATTGGGGGGAAGTATAATTGAAAAAAATAAGATGATCAATATATAATGGTGGTATAACAGACTAAGAGAATCCCGGATAAAAATACCCACTCATTCTAGGGTTATAGACCCTATGAAAGGGAACTACCATAATAGATCATCAAGAGTAGTCATGGATTCTTAGAAGTCTACCACCTGATTCCCCACCAAACATGTGTGGGTGAGAACAATTTCCTTAGAAATGATAACCTTGAACTTCTGAATTTGGTAAGTGACTGGCCATGGGTTGGTAGATGATTCTTTAAGATAATTTAATTTAAACTTGTATTCAAGATCCACTGATGATAGTTTGATATTATGAGATTGACATATCTCAAGGATGATGATCATTACCATAACATACACTATTAAGTTGTCTCTTGTCCCATAGTATGAGTTTATGGACAATAGAATAGAACTTGTAGTGTCCCAATCCAATCCTCCCCCCTCATGCCTCAATGGTTTCATGTTGCATCATTGTTGAGATTAAGACCATGGGATAGTGGTACCCAACCTACCCAGTTACTTGTATTCAATGTTAGGGACACATCAAAACTTCTTCTGCTTGAATTATATTGTTTGGGTTATAGGACCTCTTCATGCTTCATTAGGAGCCCCACAAATTTTGAGACAAGGCCTCTGAATCTATCTATAAAATCCAAGATTGACGAAAGATATTCTCATTAGTGTGTATGGTCATGTAACTACCATAGGAACCAATATCTTTTTGTAAGAATAAATTTGTGTGAAACCTCCTATTATTTGATCCCACCAGTACCCTTAATCCACTAATGAGCAATTTGCCTATAATAACACGTCCTTACTAATGATCCAAGAAAGTATCTCAACTCCTTCCAACATAAAACCACCCATTAACTTGGGAAAATTAAGTATGATGAGGTTTCCATCTTAGAGGTAGTTCAATAGGAAGATTTTAAATAGAGTAGAACACCCTTAACATTCATTACCTCATTCCTTGGAACTGCTATGTGTCTTGCCTCCAAAGTATGAAAATTGTACATAAATTGACTAGGCTTGCACAAAAGAATACTACCCCATATATTTCCTGTATATTTCATGTAGATCAATATATTTTAATCCTTGGTAGTTAACTGAATTTAGGATGAGGCTTTGAAAATTCACAAGTAAACAAAAACTTTTAGGTAAATGCTTATTCGGGTCCGACCCTAGTAATGTTTAATGATTTCCTGGATGAAGGAAGAAAATGAGGAAGACAATTTAAATGAAATATTAAGTACTAGTAACCCTTGATACCATTGGATTTCACCTCCCTAATAAAAGTCCCATAATTTGATATTTCCATGACCAATGATCTACTGAAAATTATTATGAAGATATGGAATGTGGGTTTGAATATAATTCCAAAGGGGTGAAAATTTCACATATTTCCCCCTTTGGCCGAAACCATAATTTCCTCTGATGAATGTAATCAAAATTTAATGACCATAAATGATTACCCATGAATGTATGTCCTGAAAAAAAAATACATTTCCACCACCGTGTTAATTACCATGATGGTACCATGCTCCATTGGTTTGGGTAGATTACTCCAGGAGGCCCAGTGGCATTTTACCTCTCCTTGAGAATCCAAATGAATGAATTCATAAGCTTTTAAATTTTTTCAATCACCAACATTGGATGTATTGGAATAGATAAAATTTTCATAGGAATATAAGAGATTACACAAATATCTAGTGTGGTCCTTCCTCCAAATGGGAGGAACCATTTTTCTCAATTGCACATGTGCATTATTATATTGTTTACATGGCCACTGAAGTGACATATGAAAACAATTACATGGAAAATGTTATATAGTATGTAATAAATATTGAATATCTTATTGAACTTCTATATAATGGACCCAGTTAAGGCTGTATACTTGTCCATACAGGATGATGGAAGAAATAACTCTTTTCATGGCTAGTTAATTTCCCACTACATGAAGTGTAATCTTACACAAATCTACTAAAATTCATAACTGAAGAGCTATGCCCATTGAGAATAACTTTTATTTAACCTTAAAATAGGATATGGGACACTCCAAAAAATTTATCCCCTTAATGTTAAGGAAGGGTAATCGTGTTATGCACACTTATTGACACATATCTGTTTAGAAATTCTTGATGTAAAAAAATAAGTTTAGTTTTATAGAGTCACTTTGTCTGATTACCCACACCGATTTGATGAATCCATTCTACACAGCCATAAATATAATATTGGTAAAGAGAGGGATATAATAATGAAAAATCATGTTAATAATCCATTCTTAGAATCCCATGAGTCTTATAACCCAGACGATGAAACTCTACTTAGGCCTATCATATTATTTGTCTATATCAACTGTAATGACATTGAAGGATCCCCCACCATTCAATCAATCACTCTAACCATAAAATATGAGGTACCAATTGATCCTTGAATGGACCTACCCATGTTTAAAGCATACTACTTCTCTAAAATCCATCAAATCATAAACTGAGTGGCATCTATTAACAATGTAATTTGAAAAATTGTATGAAATGTTGCACATGCTAAAAGGTTATAACTGATTAATGGAAGATGTGGATTTTATTGAGGTAATACGTATCATTATAGTGACACAAGAAACTCTAGGAATCACCCCTACATGAATGAAATCCTATATAATATCAATTAGATCACACTTGATGAGGTCTAGGGAACCAACATAGATGGACTCAAAGACCCCATCAGGGCCTAGGGATAATTCCTTTTAAGGTAAGATACTGCTTCCTACACATATCACTCTTCTGGATAGTCTCCAAAAAAGAATCATTGCGGATCATATGTCACATTCTTAATAGAATAAAAAATTCAACCCTAGAAATCTAGTAGATTGTTATGCATGCATTGGTTAGGAAGACACAATAGGGGAGAAAAATTACTATTCACCTTCCTACAAATAATATCCATGTATTTGGTATAATAACTATATTCCAAATAGGTATTCATAAAAATATTTAAGAATTTTTCATTGAAGAAGGTTTGGAAGAAGGAAGTGTCATGATCCCCTTCTTTATGCATTAAAACGTCGGATCTTTTCCAATGTATTCATTCTTATTCCAGAAAACATTCCTTGAGTTGTTGCTTTATAATCCAAATGAAAATTTGTGTATCCTCACCCCATGTTTCCCCCGAACTAGTTTATATACCTTCTATATCACTAATGAAATCATTCATTCTTGGATGGATCAAGGAATTAGATGTGTTCCATTCCAATAGAGTTTGTTTCAGTCTGTTCATATTATTTTGAAAGGGAATCTAGTTATCCTATCTTTGGACCCCCATGTAGATCATACCATGTTGAGGATTCTTGTTTTGAGTGTACACCTATTGGAAAAGAATATTCATCACACTCTTAGAATACAAGATTTGAGGTGGAAATGTTAGGAAGAATGGTCTGAGAGTGCCTGAACCATGTGGTGAATTTGAGTATCCAAAAATGTGATATCACATAATGGTTACTAAAATAGAGTTCTATCTTGGACCATGTCTACTAATGGCCTCTCTAGTTGTTGAATCAGGTAAAGAAGATACTAGTTAATCCCAAATCAAGAAATCCCACATGAGTAGAAATATCCGATAAGGTAGCATTATCATTACAGGGAAGGCACTTCCTCTTTTATTCTCTTAGATGTCCATAATAGATTTGAATTCACCTCCCAAATGTTAGGTCAAAATAATATAATGATAACACAATAGTGGGTTGAGTTGTATCGTTATGATAATCTTCACTGATTCTTGTTTTTACTACATTTGTAATCTATAAAAATATTAAATGTTTTCTTTGGTATAAAATATGTACAACGAATAAAGAGAAAGTACAAACCAACAATATAAAGTGGTACAAAGCACAAAAAACCTCTATCCCACTCCACTGATTGCCTCTCTGCGTCCATGGTGAATTTAACTAAGAATGTCCTCATACCACATGACCTTCAAATCCGCAACTAATTAAAGGAAGTTGAAACATTTACAACAAGGATAAACTAATCCTTCCTTTTTTATGGGGAACCTATTATTGAAAACATAGTAAAAGATGTTAAAAACTAACCAAAACCTATTATGAGTAGTTGTTACTGCAATAAATCAAAAGAGTTTTATTTGATAACTATTAATGTTGAACATCACAACTACATAATCATCATCTAATAGTAGGTTTATCTTCTTCTTGAGAATTGAATGCCATCATGAAACAATAAATCCGAAGAGATACTGGTGGAAAATGATCTTCAATTTGAATAAAAACTAGCAACAACATCAATATTAAATCAGTACGTGGTGGAAATATGTATGTCTCCAATGTGTAGACTCTGTTAGAGAATAACAGAGTTATTCATTTTTTGTTGAAGTAATGTTAAATATATTCACAATAATTCAGTGTACGTCTGAATTTATGAATATTGAATAACCTATATCAGATAAACCACCCTTGTTTTTAAATACATCATTCACATATATAGATTACTTTTAATTGAATATATCCATGTAAATTTCATGAATGATCGTGAATATTGAATTTCAAATTGACTATGGGATTCATAACATCCTTTAAGAAAAGGAGTGAATTTTTTCCAATGAATATGGTTATTTGAATAAATCATAATGAACTATGAATCATTTTTATAGTAGATTTAAATTATCATGTAATACATTAGAGATTGTTAGATTAATTTGAGAAGAAATCACGATTTTAAACTCCACAATTAAATAGAAAAATATAGGGTTAAACTGCATAACATAATGTCCATTTTCATAACGTACGGATCTTTTTTACAGCGTAGGGTTCCTTTTCATAGTTTAGGGTTCCCTCGTGAAGTGTTGGGTTACTTTTTATAGTGTAGGGTTACTTCACATTAGGCAGGGTTCCTACAAACGTTTTGTTTCTTAACCATAAACTCATTTTTGCATAATATTTGTATGAGAATCTATACATTAATTTTTTATAATATGATTCCAAACATTGAATTGATTAACCAAATGAGTAATCTCTCTGATGTTGGGTCGGAACAATGATTACAGCTTCCAACATTGGGTTTATATTCCATATGTTTTATATTTATCTAAAAGTAGGATTGTTGGTCCATATCCAAACTGATCAATGTAGTGTAGGGATGATGATCCTTACATTCATTTACTGAAATTAGGGTATCAACAATGATTATATAACAAATCCCATAGATTTTTATTCCATAAGATATATAAATAATAATCATGATATATAAATTCCTTAAACAAACATCACACAAGATTGTTAGAAAACAAAATAGGGTACTTGTGAGAATCAAAATAAAATTAGAACACAAAATATGTTTGAAACAATACATGCCGAAAATATCCCTTATTTTGATGATTATAGAGCCCATAAAATAGCTATGAGAAAATATAGGATTTTAAAACACATTTAATGAAAATAATACATTTTTTACAAACTACTTCTATTTCACATAACTATTTTTACTGAATAGGTTTCTCCCAAAAATATATTTTTCTAAAATAGTTTTCGCATTTTTATGAAATGAAAATGCAGGTTTGAAAGATTAAATTATATAAAAATAAATTTATATAGCACTGAGCATTAAATGAATGTTTTAGTCTACTATTTATAGAAATAAGATATCTGATATGAAAGAGTAAATTTGAACATAAATAACCCAGTAATGAAATTATAAAATATTATAAAACTCAAAATATGAAAGTTACGTAATGTAAAATTAAATGCGGATAAAATGTTTTGTTAAAATATTAATACATCCCAAAATCAAGATAGGAGTTGTGCCAATGTATTGGATTGTGTCAGGATGGTTTTCTTGATCAGAATCTCCATATGTAGTAGTTTAATCCAGCTGAGAAATGGTCTTAACTGCACCTTCAATATCAACCAACTTCACTAACAGGATATTTAAATGATTTTTGAAGACATCCATCCATTATTAAAACATACTCTTTGAATATTTCCCAATCATTAATTGTTACACCAAATTTACCTTAATAAACTCATTCCCTGATTTATCAGATTGAATAAAAGTTGGTAACCTATCTCTGACTAAAATAATGACTGTTCCCAACTGGGATTCATTAGATGCCAACTGACTAATTAAATCTATTTATCTTTCCAAAAGAACATTAAATTGTGTGCTATTACACTGGAGAGTGTGGAGTCTATTATTTATGTCATCCCACATAGAAGTTATATCTTCAAATCATCTTATCAATTAAAAGGGGATTTTTGTGAAGATGATGTTGCTTGAGGACTGCCCATGATATAATGAAATTATATTGACAAAAATGGGGTTTTCTCATAAAAATCATAATTATTCATCGATTAATCCTTCAAAGATATTAATTATCTACCTAAATAACTGATAAACTCATCAAGATCTCCAAAAAAAATCAAATTTTCTTGAACCTCTGTTAATTGTACTAGATGTCCCTCAACCATAGCCCTGGTCACTATTGAACATTAGAGCTCTTCATTCATCTTATTCTCAAATTCTAAATATTATGTTAAATACAAGTTATGATCCTTTAAATGAATGATCTTTTGAGTCATAGCTTCATCATATGAGTCAAAAGACTCTGATTTATTATTTCTCAGAGGTTTTACACCCCACTATATCCAATCAGGGCTCTATATAAAATTTTCATATATATCTCAATGTATATCCTTATATAGCAATAGAATTTGGAAAATGTGAGATATGATTCATGGGGTTGGGACATCTTCCCAATGTTGTTATTCTTTATGATCCTTTTTCTCAATATTCTAATCTACCTGAGCATTAAACTCAACATAATCTTCCACTTCATCCACATCCTCAATAATTTTGATAGTAATTATTTACCCTTGAAAAATGACATCATGTTCAAGTATTTATTTCGCCTTTACATCATGACATGGTCTAATAGAACTAATTGACAGTATCATTCTCAGCAACCATAGAGCAGCTGCCAGCAACTTTGGTAGTTGTTCCACTCCAATAGGAAAAAGCATATTAGAAGTGTTTCTATAGATATATCCCAATTTCGTAATAGTCCCAGCTTTAAAATGCCTATTTGATGACATCTATATCCAAACATCATTTCTTTTATTTTTTATTTTCTAATCATTAAAAAGGAATGAATTCTTCCATAGGGTAGAAGACAATATTTTCATTTTTGTGACAACAATTACATATATATCTCATAATAAAATGACAAAATATTGAAACTAATTTGATTTAAAAATAGAAATAAAACATACATGTTGATGTACAAGAAATTATATAACATATCAATCCTCAATAAAATTATAAATTGAATATTCTTCATCCAGACATTTTGATCCAGAGTAAGGAACATTGTCACTATTTTCTTGATGTATCATATTCCCAAAAGTAAAAATATGATATCCTGTTACATATATTTTTTATCACTGATATTCATTAAGTCAAAATGAAAATCCCTTTCAAAGGTACATCCCAAAAACATAGAAATTTCCAAGGAAGAAATAGAAAATTCATCATCATGAATCATAAACATTATAGTTTCTTCATTGAATCAAAAAATAAACACTACATTTCTAATGAACTCATTCAATTATCTGTCAAACTTTAGGGGAGTGTAACCTTTTCTTAAAGAAAAATATAATCCAAGAAATAAAGGTAAGACTTTAATAAAATATTTGAACCCTTTTATTAATCTAAATCAATCACTTTACCTTGATGATGTTTATGATACATCATGGGTCGGTTAATAGGAACACCCAAATATGCATCTTCAATTATCCTTGATGTTTCTATTTCTACTGGTTTTGAGATTGAATGTTCTAAGGATTAGGGTTTTTGGAATACTAAAATGACATATACTCTATAGACTGAAGTGATGTGAAGGAGAAGTGGAAGAAAAGGCACACAATTTTCTTGTGATGATTTATAATATACTCAATACATTTAAATTTAAAAAGATATAAAAATGAAATGTATTTTTTTAATCTAATCAATACATAAAAAAATTAATATAAGGTAAAATATATATAATTAAAGAAAACATATAAGGATTACTAAATTATAAACAAATACATTAAATAATTAATTACTAAACATTCAATTAAAATTAAATATTCATAACTCTCCCTTAATAAATTCAAAACTAGTTGTGGGAGAAGGTTGAGACAAAATTTCTTCTAATTGATGTTCAATAATTAAAAATTCTAAAGATATATACATTTTAAGAATATGATATCTTAGAAAATGATTCCTGATATCAATATTATTAGAAGATGTTTGACTTATAAGATTTTTTGAAATATTTAAAGCACAATTAATATCACCTAAAAGATGAATATTATTAAAATTTAATCTAAAGTATAGTAGTTTGTTTTTTATCCAAAATAAATGTGCATAGAAACTTGTAGTAGAAACATATTTTACCTCAGTTTTCGATAGGGTAACTGAGTGTTGTTTCATACATGACTAAGAAACTAAATAATTTACTACAAAGTGATAGTCTCCAAATGTGGATTTTCTAGCTAATCTATAACATATAGAATTAGTATATGAATATGAAATTTATTTAAAATAAGATGTTTTTTGATAAAGAGGATATTGAAAAATAGTTCCTTTTAAATATATAAAAATTCATTTCACAATAGTATGATGTGATTATTTTGGATTTGAAATATATCTAGCACATAAACATATATAGAACACTATATATGGTATTCTAGAATTACGATATAATAAACAACCAATCATTCCTCTTTTTAACATGTTCTTAGGTAGTTTCCAAGCATCATCCAATGGATGTTTTAAATTTCTACACATCTGAGTTGGGTATGTCTTACTATTTTCATGTAAAATAATTTATAATAAATCTATAATATATTTCATTTCATTTATAACTTTTCAATTTTTTTATAAATCTGAAAACCTAAAAAATAAATTAATTGCTCCCATATTACTCATTTCAAATTAGTTTTACCGTGGTTTGGAAAAATAATTACAAATTATTTTTTTATTAGAACAAAAAATATCATCATCATCTTATTTTTTTACTAATAAAATAATAGAATAAATCATTTTCTTAAAAATTATTGGATCTTCAAATCGAACAGTAAAACCATTTATCAAAAGAAAAAAAATCCTTCATACCAAGATTTAGGTGCTTGTCTGAGGCCATAGAGAGTCATATTATGTCTAACAATATAATTTGGATTATGAGGGTTTTCCAAACCAGACGTTTTTCCAATATAAACATCCTTGTTTTAATATCTATTGAATAAGGCATATTTAATATCCATATGATATAATTTAAAATTCATATGAGATGTATAAGCTAGTAGCATTCTACTAGATTCAAAACTAGCTATATGGGAAAAAATTTCATCGTAATAAATACCTCTTTATTGATTATATACTGTATCTACTATTCTATATTTATTATTAATTACGATCCCTTGATCATCCAATTTATTTCTAAATAACCATTTGGTTCCTATTATATTAAAATTGGATGGTCTTTTTAGTAATTCCCAATCATTATTTCTTCTAAATTAGTTTAGTTCATCATACATTACAAACATCCAACTATCATCATCTAAGTATTCCTTAATTGATTTAGATTATAAAAGTTATATAAAGGATTAAAATTTAGGTTGGTTCCCTACATTTTTACTATTTCTAATTCATCCGACTAAGTCTCTAATAATTGTTTCTAATGGATGGTTTTTTATGGTTCTAGACTATCTAGGAAAGGCACTTTATGGTTCTTCAGTTGCATGTTCTTATAATCTTGACTGATTTTTATTAATATAATTTTCAAAATAATTTTTATGGGTTTCAAGGATCTCATTGTCAAATGAGTCAGTAATTTCATCTGTTTGATCTTTCACATTAATAAAATGGTAAGTTTCGTCAAACATTACATGAAATAATTCGTAAAAATCCTCTACATTTTATTAAACACTTTATAGTATTTAGAGGTAACAAAATATCCTAAAAATATTCTTTCATCAGATTTTGGATCAGACCTACCAATGTTTTTCTTAACATTTTAGAAATACACCTTGCATCAAAAAAAAATTGTACATTATAATTGGTATTCTGTTATTCCAATATTCATAGGGTTTCCCTTTGAAAATATGTATTATTAAAAACTTATTCATCATATGTAAGGTTGTGCTTATAGATTCTATAAAAAATAGTTAGGAAGACACTCTTCATTCACAATAGTCCTTTCTATTTCCTGAAGAGTTCTATTTTTAATTGTAAGAATTTCTTTTTTGAGGTGTCCTTGGGGCATAGAAAGTGTATTTAAAACCTATATTTTAGAAAAAATAATTAAATTCTTGATTCTAAAATTCCCCACCATGATCCATTCTCAGGGAAATTATTTTAAAACACTTTACATTTAAATTTTTTTTATAAAATCTTTACAACATAGTGAATACTTCACTTTAGAGTATTAGAAATTATAACCATGTAAATCAAGAATAATCCGCAACTAAAACATAAACATATAATTTTGTATTAAAACATGCTACTTGGGATGTTCAAAAGAAAAAATATGGATATATTATAATTCTTTAGATGTAGCAATCTTTTTAATGGATTTGAAAGATGATTTGGGTAGTTTTCCGATTTAGAATGCATAAAAATATAACATTTTCATACATAAGATTAGGAAAATCAAAAATTAATTTTTTCTTATATAATTTATGTAATTCATATATATTAAAATTTCCAATATTCTATGCCAAATCCATAACTCATTTATCTTTGTAGATAAAAAATTAACATTCTAATTACAAAAGGAATTTATATCCAATGTATAAAATTGTAAGTTCAAGGTGTTATAAATTTAGGCAATATATCATTCAACATAGAGATGGAATATCTAGAAAAATAAACTAAAATACATCATCACTAAGATAATATATACACATCAGATTATGATTTATCCCTTGATCATATAGTACATTATATAATGAGATAGTCTTTGGATCTCAAACAGTTTCAACTTTGATAATTTTCCCTTTTATATTATCACCAAATGTGACTTGATTCCCATTAATTTGATTTAGTATATTGAAATTTGATGAATCTCCCATCATGTGTTAGGAATAACCATTTCTCATGCTCCATATATAATTATTTTCCTCTTTCCATTGTCCATAAAAATATTTTAATCAAATGATTTTCATGAAACCCATATTTTCTTGGGTCTAATTGTGTTAGCAACTGATGATCAGGGAATCAAAATCTTATTTATTTTTATATAATTTATAACACATTCTTGAGGAAATATTTTAGAAATATATTATTCTTTAATAACACTTATATAAGGATTTATAAAATAATAGTTGTATGTGAAATTACCTTTTTTTTCCATTGTAATAACATGTATATTTTTTTAAATTTTGGAACAAAATAAATATAATATAATTTTGGGTTATCACCCTCGCTACCTATACCATGTCTTTCTCTTTTAATAATGACATTTCAAAGAATCTCATTTAAAACATTTCCTGTAACGACCCAATGTTTTTCCATGGAAATTTCCTTCTTATAATTATTTCATAAAATAACATAAAAACACAACATAATGAACTACTATGTGATAAGTGACCTTTAAACATAAGTTTGTCAATTTGGTTTTTGGAATTTTGAAAATCTGACATACACGATTGTGTTCAAGACGATTTTTTGAGTCTAATAAAACAAAAATAATTTTTGGGGAATATTATCCTACCCTTATGAATAGTAACATACCCTTTTTGATAGTTATATACCCTAATTAATCGTATCCTTGCCTATGATAGTATAAAAATAATATTCAAGGGAAAGTATGATGTACCAATATTTTAGAATAAGTAAATGAATGTTTTAAAACTCCTTTTTATTAATAAAACATGATTTTAATTAAATATTAAATTAATCATATTTAGATAATTATTTTGGAAAAATGTAATTCATTTTGGGATTCTACACGTCAGATAATTGTTGGGGTAAATTTTTGGTATTTTTCTGAAATGCATGAATTTTTTATGAATAGTGAAATACCGTAATTTACAAAAATAAGCTACATAAGATAATTATAAATTCATGTGTAATGTTCTGCTAATGTAAGCCCACTTGGTTCAGGAAAACATGATAAAATTACTATTCTTGGTCATTCAAGACTCACTATTCTTTTTCTTAGCGGAAATTAATAAACTAATGAATTTTATAATAAGGAAACTCCTCTACCCCCCACTATAAAAACCACCTTTCACACCCTCATTAATTCACACCTCTCATTCTCCAAGACGTATCTAAACTATACCCAAACTTCTTCTCTATACCCTATCCCACGTCCAAGAGCTTCTGGTCTCATAAAAAGACCAATCCCAGTTTCCTTAAGCATAATCTCACGAGGATGATTTAAAAGGTAATTTTTCTCCCTCATCTCATTTAATTTCCTTTCATGTTCAAGTTCATTTCAAGAAATCTCTCCACCTATATCCATAAAAATGGTATTTAAATTGTAGTTTTATAAATATAATTTAATTTTATGGTTTTAATTGGATATTATATCATCTAACCAATTTTAACTCTTCATTTTATTTTATTATTGAAAACGTTTTTCGTGAGGTGCTAATTTATAACCATCAAGAATGACATTCTTCTTTCTTCCATTTATACCATCATATCTGGTCATAAAACTGTTTTTATGGTTGAAACAGAATTTTTTATATGTATTATTTCCTATTTAATGTTTTGCAAATAATTTATAGCCATATTACTAAGTGATAAATTAAAACAAGTTCGATGTGATTGAAAAACCACCCAATTAACCCAAATAATCATCATTCAAATCTTATCTAATGTTTCATCTACGTGGATATAATATGATTCATTATAATATCATTAAATATCATTAAATATCATTAATAACCCATAATATTAGTTCTGAATGTTTTTCCATGTTCTACCCAAACATCAATTTTAGAATACAAGTGAACCACTGAAGAAAACCATAAAAACAAACTTTCCCGAAAAATGTTTTTAAACTCTATAACTCATCCAAAGGCTCATGAAATCACATAATAATACCATAATGAACTATATTAATGTACATGATGTTATGGATTTCTAATTAATGAATATAATGTCATTATAATGGACATTAAAGAGAAGGAAGCATTCAGATACAAAGTGAGGGGAAAATATCGAACCCAATTTTCCTTCCTCGGTTTCTCCATATTTCACTCCAATTTGGTATGGTCACTTCTTAAAAATAATTCTTTCATCATTATCTTACCTTTTCTGTGATATACATGTTTTATAATGAAGTTTATGTCAATCCAAATTTCATCCAAAAGAACTCTTCTTTTAAGAACTCAACTTTTACATCTCATTCATGGTTTATGGTTATTATATCATGTATGGTGTTCCCTCTTTCTTTTGTGAACCCAAAGCTTATGAATGTATTATTATGAGAGGAACCCCATTACTTACCATGGGTTAGTTATGTTCATTATTGATATATGTTCTATGTGGCATTCATGATAATGATAATATTATGAGGTGGCAGTTGCGCCTAGAATTATACAGCGCAATATTAATGTTTGAATGTGACGGGTGCACCCAGAATTATACAGCGCTCCAATTCATTGTGTAAATTGATGAATCTCATGAGTAAATTTGAAATGATGTGTTAACAAGATTCTATATTGGTTCACAAGTATGTGTGGAAGTTAACCACTAAGGCATGATGTTTCATTTTTATGCGTTGCCACATTTCAAGTCTTCTATTTATGCTCCTATCATGTTCATGATCTTTTGCATTTATCATGATTATGGTCACCCCAGGCTATATTATTATTATCTATCATCTTACTAGGATTTTATCTCACCCCTTTTTATGTATATCTTCAGGTGGATACGTGTACTAAGGACAAGAAAAGTTCCAATAAGAAGCTAGAGAAGAATAAATTAAATAAATGATTATGAATGATATTGTAATTGTTATGTATGGTACTATTTTTCCAAAGACTCTAAACCTTTGGATCCTCTATGTGTAATACTATTAGGTTTTTTATCTTTAAAATGATTTAATAGTAGTGTAAAAAATTTTAGGGATGTTATAGTTGGTATCAGAAGAATGGTTTAGTTAATTTGGTAATTAGGATTTGGGAACCCTGGAGAAAACCTATAGCATAAGACTATGTACAAATATTAAAACAAAATTATTTACATAGGGATCCCATATGATGTGTTTTTGGTATAAATTGTTTAAATAAATAGGTAATTCATGACTTTTTTACTTATTTTTTGTTCTAACCTTTTCTATTTTAGAAAATTGTGGGAACCAGGAGAAATCTGGCCAATAACTCGTGCGAGGGCCAATTAAACGATTGCCTGAATGAAATCCCCAATGATTTGGGAGGTGGAGTTCAAAACCTTAGGGCGATTCTTACCCAATTATCTCAGGTTATGAAAAATAACCATAATAATGGGGAACATCCTCCTTCAATAAAGATGGATAAACTGTCCATCGAATGTTTTATGTGGCAATGACCACCGACGTTTAGTGGATCTTCTGATCCACTAGTTTCAGAATAGTGGGTCAACTCCATGGAGAAGATATTTTCTGTGCATCACTGTTTTGAGACAGAGACGGTGAATCTAGCCATTTATCATCTAGATGGATGGGCCGATCAATGGTGGCCATTGATTAAGTACAACAATCCTTGGGAGGAAATTGAAGAGATGGAATTTGAAGACTTTAAGATACGGTTTCATAAATATTATTTCCCAAAAACACTTCGTACGAATATAGAGAGATAATTAATAGAGCTCAAGAAAAAGGAAGGATAATCTGTCACAACCTTTGAATAAAATATCACAAGGCTTTAAAGGTACGCTTCGGGTTTTGTTATCACAATGATAGAAAAATTGATAGATTCTTCTGTGGATTAAAACCACACCTTTGAAAGGCTCTTGAAATTCAAGACTGTTGGATTTATGAAGAAGTTGTTCGATGTGCACTCTATATAGAGAAGGAGTTTGGAGAATGGTCCCATGGCTATGGGGATAAGAAACAAAAGATGGAGGTTCTAGTTGGAGGATATATTGACAAATGTGGGAAGAAAACTCAACGAACCACATGCCAAAATGTGGAAAGTTGCACCATGGGAACCGCCACAATGGGACGGGGAAGTGACTAAAGTGTAGGAAAGAAGGACACTATTCTCAATATTGTCGAAAAGACATGAAAAGGAAGGAGAATGTGGCAGAATAAAGGAGAGAACCACTCATGGTTCAATGCTACAACTGTAGGGAGATAGGGAACTATTCTAGTTAGTGCACTAAACCTCGAGTTCTCGATGGTAATCAACGTAAGCAACCAAAAAGGCCCATGTAACAAGGGAAGGCTTATGAAATCTCTACTGCGGAGGTGGAGCATGATAATGAAGTCGTACAAGGTAAACTTCCTATTAACTCAAGAATGTATAAAGTCTTATTTTATTTTGTTTCTACACATTCCTTTATATTTATCATGTTTTTTTGAACTATAGAATCGAATCCCCAAAACCTTGAAGTATAGATATTTGTCAAAACACCAAGTGGTGCAATCATTGCAACCCCAGTGTTTGACTCTTCTCCTATTAGTGTGTGAGCGAAGAATCTTCCAGAAAATCTCGTAATACATCCCTTGGTGGAATTCAATGCTATAATGGGAATGGATTGGCACTAGTTATATAGAGCACATATCAACTATCGGGAAAATGAAATATCTTTTCATATTCTGAGCCATACCATGATCCTCTACAAATGTAAGTAATATCATGAATCTACATTAAAAATCCTTCAATGGTGTGGGTGTTGATTTCATATTAAGAAGCATACCTCACCCAAATGGTTGAGTTGAAGGAAAGTGCCAACCTTGAGGAAATTCCCATTGTGAGGGAATATGATAATGTATTTCTCAAAGAGTTACCTGGGATTCCCCCAGATCATGAGGTAGAGTTCTCAATTGACCTCATACCTAGAGCTACTCCTATCTTGATGTGTCCCTATAGGATGGCTCCTATAGAACTATTGGAGTTAATGAAGCAGCTACAAGAGCATCTAGACAAAGGGTTCATATGACCTAGTGCATCACCTTGGGGTGCACCAGTTCTCTTTGTGAAGAAGAAGGATAGAACATTGTGATTGTGTATCGATTATTGGGAACTCACCAAGATCACCATAAAGAACAAGTATTTGCTCCCAAGGATTGATAACTTGTTCGACCAATTAAGAGGAGCTCAATACATCTCAAAGGTGGATCTTCATTCTGGATATGATTAGGTAAAGGTGAAGAAGGAAGATATTTATAAGACTGCCTTCCATAAAAGGTATGTGCACTATGGGTTTTTGGTGATGACCTTTAGACTTACTAATGCCCCTGTAATCTTCATGGATTTGATTAATAGGGTCTTTTGACATTACCTCGTCAAATTTGTGGTACTGTTTATTGAAGATATTATCATATACTCCAAGAGAAAGGAGGAACATGAAGAACATCTAAGACTAGTGTTAGTGACATTAAGAATGGATAAGTTGTATGCCATGTTCAGAAAGTGTGACTATTGGATGAAATAAGTCACGTTCTTGGGACATGTGATCATAAGTGAGGGAATTTTTGTGGATCCTTCAAAAATAATGGCGATTGAGGATTGTCCTGGGCACTCTAGTATGACAGAAATCCATAGATTTATTGGATTAGCTGGGTACTACCGACGTATTGTGAGAAACTTCTCATGATTTTCAAGCCTTCTATCAATGTTAACAAAAAAGGGGTAAAGTATTTCTGGATGGAAGAATGTGAGGGAATCTTCATGGAGATAAAGAGAAGGCTGATCACTGCACCTATACTCACACCACCGAAAAGTGGATAACATTTTGTGATATATAGTGATAATTTTGAAAAAGGAATTGGTTGTGTACGCATGAAAAATGATAATGTGATAGCCTACGCCTCACAATAGTTGAAGATCTATGAGCAGAACTACCCGACACATGATCTAGAGATGGAAGCCGTGATTTTTTTTATGAAAATCTGGCGGCACTACATTTATGGTGTGAAGTGTGACATATACACCATCCACAAGAGGATAAATTATATATTCACACAAATGGAGCTCAACATGCATCAAAGGAGATGGTTAGAGGTATGCAAGGATTATGATTGGTCTATTCACTACCATCCTGGAAAGGTGAACAAGGTAGCTGATGCTCTAGACAGAAAATAACCCGCGACTCTATCAATGTTACAGATTGAGAAAGACCCTATCTTCAAAGAAATGCAAAGAATGGATGTGTATATCATAAGGGTATGGGATAAATCCTACCTAGCCAAAATTATTGTGCAACCGTCCATCCAAGAGATGATTAAGGAAGCACAAATGGATGATATGGTGATTCAAAATAGGGTGAATGCAATAATTGAAGGGATGTTGCAAGAGTTCTATATCGACGATGATATTGTGGTTCGGTTTGGAACACGGATATGTGTACCTTCATCACATGGGATAAATAAGGAGCTATTGGATAATACACATAGTTCATCAATCTATATCCGTCCAGGGAGTACCAAAATGTACCGTGATCTCCGAGAACACATTTGGTAGGATAACATGAAAAAGGATATTGCAGCATATATATCAAGGTGCTTGGTATGTCAGCATGCTAAATCTGAGAAACAAACATCCAAAGGTATGATACAACCATTTCCAATACCCATGTGGAAATAGGAAAATGTTACTATGGACTTTTTCATGGGTCTCCCAAAGACATCGAAGGGTAATAATGCGATATGAGTGGTGGTTGACTGACTCACCAAGACTGTCCATTTTATCGCTATTATGGAAGATCTCTAACATGAACAACATTCAAAGATATATGTGAAGGAAGTTGTGAGACTTCATAGTGTTCCACTCTTAATTTTCTCTAACCGTGATCCAAGGATCACATCTAAATTATTGATGAGCCTTCATCATTCTTTGTGTAGTGAATTAAATTTCATCATGGCCCATCACCCCCAAAATGATGGCCTGTATGAATGAACTATTCAGACAGTTGATGATATTCTTAGAGGCTGCTCTCTAGAATTCAACGATGGATGGGTATAGAAACTCCCACGGATTAAGTTCTCATACAACAATTTCTTCCCCTCGAGTATTCATATGAATTCATATGAAACTCTTTATGGAAATAGATGTAGAACTCCAACTTGTTGAGATGAATTTGGAGAAAGAAAACTACATGGACCTGATCTTGTTCTAGAGATGATAGAGAGGGTTCAAGTCATCTAAAAACACATCAAAGCTGCTCAGAGTCGGTAAAAGAGCTATGCTGACAACTGTCGAAGGGACATTGAGTTTGAAGTTGCAGATAAAGTCTTCCTTTGAATATCTCCATGGATGAGAGTCATGTGATTCTGGATGAAAGGGAAGTTAAG
Organism: Viscum album; assembly: GCA_963277665.1. Lineage (NCBI taxonomy): Eukaryota > Viridiplantae > Streptophyta > Magnoliopsida > Santalales > Viscaceae > Viscum > Viscum album. Next base: position 30,733,378 of record OY728167.1, read on the forward strand.
AATAAGGAATGTTGTCCCCTTTGAGACCCTTGACTGTATAAGATCCATGGAAAATCAGATTTCACTAACAGCTAATATGGCTCGAGTTAATTATATTTTTCATGTATCACTCTTGAGAAAGTACATACCTGATCCCTCACATGTACTAAACTCAGAGGTGGTGCAGTTGGATGATGATCTCCCCCATGAGGAGAAGCCAGTAAATATTCTGGATCAAAGAGATAAGGTTATATGCAATAGGAAAACCCATCTTGTAAATGTGTTGTGGTGGAACCATAATTTTGAGGATGCAACTTGGGAACCAGAAGTGAAAATGAAGGAGAAACACCATCACCTATTTGTGTAAAGTGAAATTTTGGGGGAAATATTTCTTAAGGGGGAAGAATGTAATGACCCAATGTTTTTCAATGGAAATTCCCTTCTTATAATTATGTCATAAAATAACATGAAAACAAATCATAATGAACTACTACATTCTATGTTACCTTTAAACATATGTTTGTCACTTATGTGTTTGATATTTTGAAAATCTGACATACATGGTTGTGTTGAGGATGATTTTTGGAGTCCAGTAAAACAAATAGAATTTTTGACGAATAGTAACCTACCCTTATGAGTTGTAACATATACTTATTAATAGTGATATACCATAATTAATAGTAACCTTAACTATGATATTATAAAAATAATATTCAAGTGACTATATGATGTACCTATATTTTAGAATAAGTAAATGAATGTTTTAAAACTGTTTTTTAGTTATAAACCATGATTTTAAAATAATATTAAATTAATCATATTTAGAAAACTATTTTTGAAAAATGGACTTCATTTTTGGATTATACACATTGAAAAAAGGTTGGGGTAAATTTTTGGGATTATTCTAAAATACATAAATTTTTTATGAATAGTGAAATACCGTAATTTACAAAAATATGCTAAATAAGTTAATTATAGAGTCATGTGTGATGTTATACTGATGTAAGCCCACATGGTTCGGGATCAAATGATAAAATCAATATTCATGGTCATTAAAGAAGCACTATTAATTGTCTTAGGGGAAATTAATAAACTAATGAACATTATATTAAAGAAACCCCTCTCCCCTCCACTATAAAAACCACCCTTCACACCCTCATTCCCTTACACCTCTCAAACTCGAAGACTTCACTAAAATCTTCCAAAACAACTTCCCTATCCCCTATCCCACTTCGTAGATCATTTGGTCTCATCAAAAGACCATTCCATGCTTCTGTAAGGAGAATCTCAACAGGAGGATTTAAGATGTAATTTCTCTCCCTCTTCTCCATTAATTTCCTTTCAAGATCAAGTTCATTTCTTAATCTCTCCCCACCTAACATAATCCAAATGGTATTGTAACTCCATTATTATACATATAATGTAATTTTATGGTGCTAATGGGGTATTATATCATCCAAATCCCTTTCCCTCATCCTTTTATTTTACTAAAAAGAAAGTTGTTCGTGAGGTGTTAATTTATAACCTTCAAGAATGACATGCTATATTCCTACAATTATTGCTTCATATCTGGTCATTAAACCATTTTTATGGGTTAAAAAAATTTATTATATTTATTATTTCCTATTTAATGTTATAAAAATAATTTATGGCCATATTACTATGTGATAAATTAAAAGATGTTCATTGTGATCGAAAAACCGGCCAAATTAACCCAAATACTTATCATTTAATTCTTATCTAATGATTCATCCACTTTGTTATAATATGATTCATTATAATATCATTCAATATACTATAATATAATTAATAACATGAAACATAAGTTCTGGATGTTTACCCAAGTTCTACCCAAACATCTATTTAATAATACAAGTGAACCACTCAAGAATACCATAAAAACAAACATTCTTGAATAATGTTTTTTAACTCTATAACTCATCCAAAGGCACATAAAATCACTTATTGAAACCATAATGAACCATATTAATGTAAAAAATGTTATTGATTTCTAATTAATGAATAAAATGTAATTATATATGACCTTAAAGAGAAATAAGCATTTTGATACAGGTTAAGGGGAAAATCTCAATCCCAATTTTCTTTTTTTGGGTTCTCCCTCTTTCACTCAAATTGGGTATGGTCACTTCATAAAAATAATTTGTTCATAACTATCATAACTTTTATGTGATATATATGTTTTATAATTATTTTTATGTCAATCCATATGATTTCCAAAATAACTATTCTTTTACGAACCCAACTTTTACCTCTCATTCATGGTTGATGGTTATTGTATAAAGTATGTTGTTCCCTCTTTCTTTTGGGAACCCAATGATTATGAATTTATTCTTATGAGATGAAACCATTTCATTAACATGGTTTAGTTATTCCATTTATGTTATATGTTCTATCTGGCATGCATGACACTGATAATATTATGAGGTTATGGGTTCACCTGGAATTATAACCGCAATATGAATGTTTGAATGTGATGGGTGCGCCCAAAATTATACAGAACTCCAATGAATTGGGTAATGTTATGAATATAATGAGTAAATATGAAATGATGTGTGAACAAGATTATATCTTGGTACACAAGTATGTGTGGTAGTTAACCACTAAGACATGATGTTTCATTTTTATGCATTGCCAGATTTCACGACTGTTATTTGTGCTCCTCTCATGTTCATGATCATTTGCATATGTCATGATTATGCTCACCCTAAGATATATTTTTCATATCTATCCTCTTACTGGGATTTTAGCTCACCGCTAAGTATATCCCCAGGTCGCAACATGTACTATAGAGAGGACAAGTGCCAATAAGAATCTAGAGAAGAAGAAATTAAATAAATATTAATGTATGATGTTGTAATTGTTATGTACGGTCCTAGTTTTCACAAGAACCTAATCCTTTTGATACTCTATGTGTAATACTATTATGTTTTTTATCATTAAAATGATGTAATTGTAAGGTAAGAAAAGTCTGAGATGCTATATTTTCTGATTTAGTAAAATTAGTTCCAGCAATATTATAAGATTCTAATTCACCCTCTAATTCATTAATAATTTTTTCTTAATCAACACAGTTTGTTGTAGAAGGGATGAATTTTCCAAATTATTCTGGATATTGTTTTAATATAAATTCTCTTTCAGAAAAAATATCATAATGACTAATTTTTAATGATTAATCCTTCTTAAAAAAATCAAATTTATCTTCTAGAATTCTACAGTCAGCATCTAATTTTTTATTTGAGTAAATTTCTGAATTAGAGGTTGAATAGTAATAGGATTGTACATATTCTTCTTTATTTTCTAAAAACAATCTATTGGCTTTGATATTTTGTTCCTCTTTCTCCGAATCAGATTTTGAATAACTGCTGTAGTCTTTTGGTATACTCCATATATATATCATTTCTATATTTACATTATGTTAATAATCATAATTCTTCTGATATTTATTTTCTGGCCTTTTTATTTTATCTTCCCATTGAGGAATATCTGGTTTTATATGGCCCAGTTTTTGTCTTTTATAGCATTGAACTCCATTCGGCAATCTTTCTTCCTTCTTGAAAGATTTTCTTATGTCTATTTTTTTCTAGTATGATTTTTGAATGGTTCTGGATAGGTAAGCCAATTCCAATTCAGAATTTGAGGAATCATAATTTTATTTTGTTATGGTTTCTTGTTTTTTTTCAATCATTCTCCCAAGATGTCAATTTTAGCGGAATATTTAACATTTTTTCTAATATCTTATGATCATACACTTTGGATTTCTTTTTTGATTCATTCATCATCAGAGCTCCAAATAATTCATTAATTTTATTATTATTTATTTGTGATTAATGATGAATATATATATATATTCCATTCTATATTAAGGGAATTACTCTTTGTAATTTTAGCACAAGATTTTCATGACTGATGGGATCAGTCAATGAATTATTGACAAACTTAATTAACCAGCCATTCATCATTGGATGCATTAACCATAAAAAAATATAATTGTTTCAAGCATTGTCTTTAAGGTAGAATATATAATCAGTCTAATATTGTATATTACTTTATATGAGAATTCTTTGGACTGCCAAACCAAATAGGTTGTTAGAGATTGTGATACTCAGTTGAATTTATTTGGTCAATTTTCATAGATAATAGCATGAATTTCATTTAAATTGATATCTTCTTCATATTATGTTTCAATAGACTATGTGATATTATTCTGAGGTCATCACGGCCCAAAAATTAAATTCATAAACTAAAATAGTATATTAGTGTAAGGTCAAACCATAGGGAAGGCTAAAAGGGGTTTGATTGACAAAACTTTTCTATACCATCCCACTGTTTTCAACAATGGGTAAATTTTATTTTAGCCATTTTACACTTTTTTAATATATTTTTTAGAAAATTTAATTCCACGATGAATAAATTTTGATGATTTTCAATTTAAGAAATAAAATTTGAAAAATAATAAAATAAGGTGAAAAGTGATGTTAAAACATAATTGAGAACATGGGTGCTCAGAGATGATCCATAAGTATGCTCAAGTGATTAAAATGTACTGGTTAAAAGAATATTTATTCATTTAATTGAATTCATAACTCTAAATAAGTGGTTAATTCTTCCCCACCTAATGATATAACATACTGCATTGATATTCTTTAATATAACCACTTCAAAAACCATTAATTTTTAATTTTATTTAGATAACTTTAAATTGAAAACTATCTTGTAGAATGTTTCTAATGTTTTTAAATTTTTAGTTATTGATAAATTTAATCAATGATTGATCTCTCCAAATTATCATTGATTTTGAAATTACACATTTGAATGGTTCAAATTCAATTAAATATTAAATAATTATAACCAACCTCACCATATGAAATCAATTTTTTATAGGAGAAATTTAAATGATGATGAAGAAAATATAAACATTTATGAATTCAAAATCCCAAAACAAATGAAATTAGACTAATATCATATTAATGTCAAGATTAATGATTACAATTTTTAAGAGAATATTTAGAGGAAGAAGATTCCTCCCTGTTGAAAAATGATGATCATGTTGTGATGCACTACTCTCGCGGCTCTGGTTCCCTTGGTCTCTACCTATAAGGGGTCTCCCGGATCTCCTCTCCCTCTCTACATCAATGAGTGTCATCTTTTCCTCCTCCCTTATTTTATTGTTGCTTTGAAATTTAAATTATCTTTTTGTTTTTAATTTTCCCCCCATATCATCCATCGACATAGCATGTTCCTCTCAAAATCACCACACACATGTATTTTTCTATTAGAATGGTTGTCACATTATGACAACTCCGCTACCTAATTGGATCACTATTTAGGTTGAACCTATATGATTTTTTTGGTCCTTTCTTGAATCAGTAATGAAAAATAGAGTATGATTAAAATTGATATTAAACATAAAAAAAAATATTTCATAACTATTTACTTATATGATTTATTATTATTATATTTATGAAAAATTACATTTTAATATTTTTTATATTTTTAATAATTTATTAATAAATATGCTTATTGATTACTTCGTTTATTTTAATTACAACTTTTTCTAATTATTATTAATAAATAAATTATTTTTAAAGATTATTAAAGTTTATATTTTTATAACTTAATAAATGATTATTAATATTAATATTATTATTTTACTAGTAAAAGTTATTATTCTATTATTCATTTATTTTATTTAATATTATTATTAATGTTATAGTTGTTAATTATTTTATTAATTATTATTATTATTATAAATATTTTAAACTATTAAAGATTATTAATTCATAATTATTTATTTTATTATTATTATATTTAAATATTTTATTCATTTTTTTAATTATTGTTACTTTTAAATTACTGTTGTTTATATTATTAATTTATTTTATGTTTTTTATTAGGTTTTTATTCTATCTTGCCACCCATTATTCCTCTCTGCGCACTTGTCAGTATATTTTAGCTTATTTAGGATGTTTCTCCATCGAATCTCCTCTTCCCACAACCGTGGAGATAGACTCCTCCATCACCAGCGGTGACGGTGCATACACCCTATAGCACTGAAGGCGTGGATCCTCCTCGACAACAGCTCCTCCAATGATGATGGATTCAGCTTCATAGAAGCATTTTTAAGGAAGGGATTAGGATCTGGGTATAGATATGCAACAAATCCTTCAGTATGCCATGGTGGCAGCTTTGGTAGTAGGTTCTATTTCACCTCCTCGGTCTAGCACAGTGAATGTTAGTGTCTCGGATCCTCCATCCATAGCCAACCCTAAACGGGGCACCTGGAGTGGAACTCTACATGGTGAATTATTCATTCAGGTGGTGAGAACATGAGGGTAGTGGAATGGGTGTTTAATAGATCTGGAACTTGTTTTTTTTGTAGTTTTCTTCTTTTGGGTTAGATAGTATCAGATTTTTGTCAGTAGTGGTTGGGCAATAACCCCTCAAGGCATCAATGAATAATTTTTTGAGGTGATTATGTTTGTTGAAAAAGTGGGACTCCATGTTGTGTTTGTTGAAAAAGAAGACCCTGATGTATGAGTTTGTTGACAATGGGGGTTTACATGGTGATTTTTCAGGTTCATGGGATGCTTCCAACAATAAATGACTGATTAATGAACCTCGACCAATGAATGAAAGATCTGGTGGTGGTAAAAAAAGAGTAGATACAAAGTTGGTGTGTGAAATATCAGCGTGGTGCATAGAAATATCAGCACGGTGTGTGGAAAAATAATGCGGTGCACGAAATATTTGTACGGTGCATGAAATAAGAATGTGGTGCGCGAAGTATTGGTGGGTTTCTCAAAATAAAGGGATGAAATTTTTCACACCAGAGGTGTTTTGAGATCCGAAGATCGAAAAATGAAAAATGCATGATGTGTATGAAATATTGGATCCATGTGAAAAAATGGCATTATGCAGAGGATTTGTTTTTCACACTCGAAGTGAATTACGTGTTGAAAAAGGATTTTTCACTTGGGGTCATTTTTGCGTATAAATATGAAGTGACCCTCCCCCATTCAATGAAGCTCAAAACATACAGATTATACGATATCTGGCGTGTGAAATTGGAGTGAATAATTGAGTTGCGTGAAAAGAAGAATGTTGCGTGAAAAGAGAATTTCGCGCAATAGAAGAGAATTCGAGGCAAGGCAGTGTAGAGGCTGCATGTAAAAGAAGTTTGGTGTAAAATGATTTGTTGCGCATAAAAGGAGTGTTGAACGTAAAAGCGGTGTTGCGAAAAAATTAAATTTCTCATAAAGAATAGAATTACGCGTAAGTCCCAGTGAAGGTTGTGCATAAAAATAGGGGTTACGCGGTACACCCTGTGCAAAGGGAGATTCATCTACGGGTGAAAGTTGGATGTCAAAAAAGCATCTATCAATAGTTAAGGATACAGATTTCATTACAGATAATGAAGAGACAAACATGTCTATAAACTGTGAGTGGATCTTCTGAAGAAGCAGTGAGCACACTTCAGTTGAGAGAGTAGAGAGATTTCATATTGTGAGTGGTTGTGAACTAGGAGGGACAGTGAGTCCGCTTCGTACTTGTTAACAACTGTGCGCTTATAGAAGAATTGGTACATCAGTACATTGATGGTGTATGGTCCTTGGATGTAGCCCAGTGAGGGTGAACTATGTAATAATCATTTTGTCCTGTGCATGATTTAAGTTTTGTTTATACTCTGCATCGGGAAGGGGAAGGAAGTGGGTTTTGTCTAACAGAAAAACAAGATCAAAAGGGGTATTCATTTAATCAGTCACATCATGATTCACCCCACCCCCACTCAGTGTATCTAGCTTAGTGAACCTAACAATAGTAATATGTGAACTATGATACGAAGAATTGAGGTGTGAAGAATGGAACGGTAAGGTTGTGGCAGTGAGACAAATTTATTGAGTTTGGTGAGGCTACTTGTGGTTGACATTGTTGTAGTGGAAATGGTAGGAGTAGCAGTTGGTACAGAATAATGGTGTGTCGCAAGCTACCAGTGCGTCAGTGAGTGGAGGTGATAACTGGAACCATGAATGCGATTTCTGTTTTCAGCATAGGGGAACATTGAGAAGGAGTCCTTGTTGCACTAAAAGATTAATGGAACCAGGTTAATACAGTGCGTGTGAATAGGAATAAGAGAGTAACCATGTGGCAATTTTAACCTGAGAAAAATTCGAAAGGAGGAAAATTGGTGACGATATCTAAATGAGTCACCATTGGACAGATAGTGTCATAGTATTGATCTAAAAACACAAAAATAAAAAATTTAGAGAATTAAAATAAATAAAATGATTATTAAATTAGAAAGATAAATTTTAAAACATAATTCAATAAATGAAACTAAAAATAATACAATTTTATAACTAATAAATTCAGAAAAGAATAGTTCAATAAAGAAAATACTAGTATTATAAACTAACCAATTCCATTGAATTGAAAATATAATATAAGGACTATAAATTGAATAATAATATAATAATATATAAATATATAAATTAATTATAAAAATTAATTTTTATAGTTAATTTATCTCATGAAAACAGAATTAAATGATTTAATGTTATATTAAAGATTCAGTTAACTATTATAAGTTTGTTAGCTGATTAATTATCAAAAATTAAAGTAACATTTGAAAACAATACTTAATAAATAAAAAGGATAATAATGATAGAATAAATTAATAATTTAAATATCCAAAAAGTAAAAAATAATTATAAAATATGATTAAATAATAAATTCAATTATAAAAATGAAAATGTGAATATATTTAACAAAAATTAAAATAATAATTAATAATTTTTTTAAAAGAATAATGGAAATAAGTGGAAAATATAAATATTTAATAGCCATATCTAATCCCCCCCCCATAATTTAACATTGATTGTCCTCAATAAATTTCATACATTTGTCACATTGAAATAAAAATATGTTTTATAAAAAATCTCAAATTGAACAATATTCAATAGTTTAAAATCAGAGGACTTAAAACAGAGAATTATTGTTTAGAAATAAAATGTCTCAAAAAAAATATTTCTAAAAAATATTATTTCGAGATGAGGAAGGATGAAACAGACCCACTACTTTTAAGGATTTCATGCCTCATTTATGAATCTATCGACTAACAATGTAAATTCAAATTAATGTTCTATGTCCCAGAGTCATAACATGTTAAAACTTTGTGGAATTATGATCTTAACAAATAGAACATTATACATTGTCTTTTTCATAGGTTCCAAAAGAAAAAAATTAAATTAAATTCTTTGAATCTCTTTATTTATACAATTTAAATTCATCTATATAAATCAATTCTACCATTCTTCATCTAGAGTACAATATTCAACTCACCTTAATGAAATCATTTTTGATACTAGGCACTTAAGTTATATTTTTCCAAACAATATTTCTTTACAAAAGAATTGTTCTTGGAAATTATTTATATTGAAAATGAATTTTATTAATGAAAACAAACCCAGTGACTAGAGTCTCATAGATTCACCATGGTTTCCCAAATACTCATTTTAGTTTAGTTTCAAAAGAATTACATGAATATAATAGATACATTCATACAAAAGTGATTAAAATATTTTTAATAATTAAAAAGTTGGTCCCCTAGGAAAAAGATCAATCATCCAGTTTCATGAAGTTATGATACTAATTTCACAAAAAGGTATCCTATATCACTCTAAAAATAGTTCCAAAATAGAGTATTTATAAAATCTCTAAATATACTCTCTCTACAATTATTCATCCTTACAAATTTCAGATTTAAGGAAACTCTTAACTACAAATATGGTATTATCCTTAGGCAAGACTGATTTGAATAAACTTTAAAGCCCAAAGAAACTCTAATTATTAAAGGATATTGAATAAATGTAACCAATTTTTACAAAAAAAAATTGCCGGCATAGGGTTTTGATGGGATTCCACAATGCATAGATTAGATGAAAGTATGTTGACCCCCTCCACCACACGTAAAACACAAAATTGTCCCCATTGTTGAATTCAAAGGTGGATAAGTAATGAAATTAACTTTTAAGCTCAAACATAATTTCCATTAAGAATATTAATGACACGTTAATGGGTTTTAGTGAATTTCAAAAGAAAATGTTTTTCACAATTAAAATTTTATATTATAAAAATTCAAATGAATAATCATTTAAGCTAGTGATAATATTATTAAATTATGTTTAAAAGTATCATGTGAAACATAATTAAATAGTTAAAGGGTGTTAGATAGTTTGAGAATCGGATTCTATTTTATTTTCAATAGAATAGAGAATACGCATGTTAAACACTCTAACAACAACAAGAAGATCACGTCAAATAACAAGATGCCAGAAATGTGGGTATAATCCCCCCCCCCACCACATAATTTCACACAGTTTAACTATTCATAAGAGAAAATTTTATCTAGTAATGGCAGAATATGGACTAAATACATAGTAATCATTTTTGAGTCTCATGTGTAATAGTGACTAATGTGAATCAATGATTCATTTTTACCTTATTTATATAGTAATAATGGAGATGAAAAATGAATCTAGAAATTTAAAATAATTAACATCCCTAATTAATAATTTATCCATTTATGCAGCACATGTAACTCTATATTAATTTAATAACATCGGGCATTATGATCCTCTATTCACATCATCTTCACCATTATCTAAAAACACTGACCAAGAAGACCAATAAAAAAACACTCTCAAAGGAAGAGAAAGAAACATTTTATTCAAATTAAAAAATTAAAAAGATGAAATGTAAAAAAACCAAAGAGATGCCATGGGTTGAATCCCATGAATCCTTGAATTTTATGTTTTCCGTTATAATTTTTTGAATTTTCCAATTTTTTTTAAATAAATAAATTTAATTTGTTTCCTCCCATGTAGTGCAAGATTTAATATCTCCATCCAGAGTCCCTTATAAACTAACCAAATCCATTAGGAGCGTGTGGTATATTCTCCACAAACTAGCACATGTGTTTTTTCTAATTATTTTATAACGAAAAAATGCAATTCATGGGCTCTAAAACATAAGAAAAAGAAACTAAATTTTCATCAACTACAAATTTCCATATGAAAAACCAATCATCCATAATGAACCGTTCAATAGAGATATCAACTGGAGAAGAACATTTGTCACCCAAATTCAATTTTTTAGTGTTTTCCAGACATTTGTTTTTAAATTGAAAAGAATATACTCCCTTAATATACACCAAAAAAATTTATTCATAGAAACCGAATTTGTTTCAATAGAATCACTCTTGGTAGTAGTGTTCTCAACTTTTATAATTGATTTGAATGTGATATGATTTTATATTTTTTGGAATATGAAGCGGTGTAATAGGTTCTTCTAGGTATCTATCACAATACACACTATTATCTCTCTCCAATTAAACCTTATGAAATTAAAATTCAATGGTTCATGAGGCTATGTTCACACTGATAGGTTTGGGAAGGGGAGAAATAGTTTCCTGAACAAGTTTATAATCATTGGAAATATTGTAAAAATCCTTTCTAAACTACTCTCGGTCATTAGATGTTCCTTTTCACGCAACACAATTGAGGAATTTTTTAAGAATCACAGAATAGAATAGTTTTATCCTTTAAAAAATATAGTTTTTTAATATTATAAATTTCATACAAAATTTCATTATCAGTAAATAAAAACTTAACATCACCTACTTCTAAAACATATATTCTACGAAAATCTAAAAGTCTGTTTACAACCTCTCAACCATGATTAAGTTCAAAAGGAACACTATGTAAATCAATTAATGTTGACTATTATAGTACAATTTCAATGATAGAATTGTTCAATTCACCTTTGATATATTCAAATTCTATATTGTTCAAATTAAAACAATTTACCTCATGTATAAAAGCACAATTATCCCTATGATTGAACAAGGTTTTAGAATTAATTATTTTTTTAGAAAAACATAGTGAAAATTCATCATTATCCCTTTCTTCAAATAAGATCCCCCCATCCTCTACATCAAAAATCATTTCTAATATTGATGGGATAATAGATTCTAAACAGGGAAGAATAGTTTTCAAGATAGGTTAACGAATTTCATATTCTTTTATTTCTAGGTAATTATTCACTTATAGAGTATAAATAAATTCATGTACAAATTCATCATTCAAAATTTCAGTGAATTTGGGTGAATTATTTTTATCATTTAAGTTCTATTTATTCAAATTTTCCTTAACCTGGATGATTAAATTCTCAATGTTTCTATTATTGTGATTTTTTTCAAAACATTGGACCATGTAAATAATAGATAATTCCTCTTCAATATTTTTTGTTTACTTTTAAAAAATTTCCTATTGAACTCCAATTATGATCTTGATGAGAGCTTTAGAATTGATTTCATCAATATGAGATTTGGTTATTTCAGCATTCATCTCTACATCAGAATGTGATTCATCAAAATAAAATGGTTATTACATAATTTTTACCTCACTTTTCCTTATACTATCATTAATAAAGGACGCAGACTCATTTTCATCTTAACTTTCTCTCTCACCTTCTTCTAAAACATATTTTCCTTCATTTATTCCACTTTCTTATTATTCTTTGAAAATTATTTGCAACTCTAACATCATGTATTCTAATATTTTGAGTTTTGATGTTGGTTAAGAGTATTTTAAATTTTGAGTTCTTGATTGTGGTTGAGCTATAAATATAACATAATGTCCATTTTATAATTTATCATAGAAACCATTTGGCTAAATTTCGCTACGAAGTTAGGTCTAGTAGAAAAGTGATGTTTATTTTCATCAATGTTATTAAATAGTTGTTGTTGATTATAGACACACTACGTAGAAGTATGTCTATAATAACCATAATATTCATAGTAATGTCCACAGTCATGATATGACTCTCAAAAGAATTTATTTTTTATGGATCATATTAAACTCCCACATTCACATTCAAATAATATTAATTTAACATTCAGCATAGTGGGAAACCAAGAAGTGAATGTAAATTGAATGAAACTGAAAAATTAGTAACTAAAAATAGGTAGTACTAGACAAAATAGATATTTTTTTAATGTTTTAAATTTTCAAAATTTTTTAGAATTTTTTATTTAATTATTTTAAACTAATTTTTTTCATTTTGAAAAATTTTGGTCACTTGAATACTTCCCTAACAATAGTTTGAAATTTTGATATGAGCCAGAAGTCATCATGACCTTCAAGATAAAAAATTTATCCTAAACTAGTATAGTAGTGAAGGGTCATACCGGATGGAAGGGTAAATGGGGTTTGAGTGACAAAAGGTTTCTTAACAATCCCACTATTTTTAAAAGTTGTTAAATTTTCCTTTAAGATTTATTCTTTTTTAATATATATTTTTTATAAATGTGAAAACCGTGATGAAAAAATTTTGATTATTTTTTTGAAGAAATATAATGTAAACCAAATATAAGAATGAATGTGAAAACTGTTGGTGAACAAGCATTAAGAACATTAGTGCTGAGAGATGATCATGAAGAAAACTTGGGAGAATTGGAATCTATTGGTTAAAAGAATATTTCTTCCTTTGATTAAATCCATACCTCTAAATGAGTGGGTAATTATTCTTCTCCAGATGATTTAGCATGGTGTATTGAAATTTTTGATGTTCTCTACATCAAGAACATTCAATTTAAAAAATGATTTAAAAAAATGTCAACAAAAAAATATCTCATCAAAAGTTTCTTATATTTTTTAATTATCTATTTTGAAAAATTGATTCAATGAATAATCTCATTTGAATACCATTGATTTTGAAAATAAATACATGAAAGGAGAAAATTAAATTAATGATTATGGAATTAGAAAAAATTTCACTAGTTGAATCTAATTTTTTATTTGAGAAATTCAATTAAATAAGAAGAAAATATAAATTAGTAGAAATTCAAAATCCCCCAAAAAACGAAATTATCCAATGATCATATTCTTGTATAGAGAAATTATTATAATCATTTTGGAATAAATAAATGGAAGAAGTGACCTCCCCCAAGAAAAATATTGACCATGTTCTGACTCTCTTCTCATGCTTCATTGGTTCCCTTGGTCTCCATCTCTAAGAGGTCTCCAGGGTATTCTCTCCCTCTCTATGTCAAAGAGTGTCATATCATCCCCATCCTTTATTTTTCTATTGATTTGAAATTTAAATCCTCCATTTGTTTCCAATTTACCCAAATCCTCTACCGACATAGCATGGTCCTCTCTAAATTACCGCACACATGAATTTTTCTATTGCAATGGCTATAAAATTATCAGAGCCCCTCTAAATAACTTTCAAAAAAGATAGGTTGATCCTGGACGTGTATTTATTCCTCTCTTGAATCTACAATTAAAAACAGAGTATGATTAAAACAATTTTTATACATAAAAAAATAGTTAATAACTATTTACTTATATGATTAATTATTAATATTAGATTAATATTAAATTACTATGGAATATTTTTTTTATTAAAAATGGTAATTTATTATTTTATTTATCTATTTTTTTTGTTTAAAAAATTTATTAATTATTATCATTTAATGAATAATTTATTAAATATTATTAAAGTTTATATTTTTATAACATAATAAAACATTATTATTAATATTATTATTTTAATATTAATAGATATTTATTTCTTAATTATTTATTGTATTTAATTATATTATAATTGTTATAGGTTCTAATTATTTTATTAATTATTCTTATAATTATAAATATTTAAACTATTTTAGAATATTAATTCATATTTATATATTTTATTATTAGTGATTTAAAATTGGTTAGTTATTTTATTAATTATTATTTGTTTCCAATTATTAATAAGAAAATATTTTTATTAATTTAGTTTTTTGTTATGTTTTTTTATTTTTTTATATCCGACCATTATTCTTATGTGCACGTAGGGGTAGATGTTATCTTATTCCGCAAGATGCTCTGTCATCTCTCCCTCTTCCAGAACCGGCGGTAGGTGTAGATAAACCCTCCAGTACTGGCGGCATGGATCCTCCTCAGTGATAGGTCCAACAATAGTGATGAATTATTCTTTGTGGTGGCATCTACAAGGAATGGGTATGGATCATGGTCGAGATTCAGAAATGGATCCATCAATAAGACACGATGGCCAATCAGGTAGTAGGTTCTAGTTCACCCCCTCTCTATCTAGCATAGTGAATACTAGTTTCTTGGTTCCTCCAATTTCCAACCCCGAATGAAATACATAGAGTGAACCTTTGCTCAATGAATCATTCCTCAGGGTAGTGACAATAATAGGGAATTTGAATGGTATCATAAATGGGTTTTGTTCAGTTTGTTCTGTGGATTTGGTGGTTTGGGGTTAAGTATTATTTGATTTGTGTCGGCAATAGTATGTGAGTGACTGTATACAGAATATTAATGTGAAGAATGGTGGTGGCAGGGTTGAGGCGGTGAGGCAAGTTGCTGATGTCTGGTCAGGCTACCAATACTGGACACTATTGAAGTGGTAAAGGAAGGAGTAGTAGTGACTCTAGAAGAACGTTGCTTCTCAAGCTACTGGTGTGTCGGTGAGTAGAGGCGTATAATAGAATGATGACTCCGAGTTAGGTTTCCAACATAGGGGAATATATAAAAGGTATCATGATGGCACGGATGGAGTGATGTTAGTAGCTTCCAATGGTTCATGCAATGCTGAAGAAGAGGGTCATCGTGGGGAAATGATGACTTAAAAAATTTCAAAGGATGAAAAGGGAGGAAGATATCTAAATTAGACATCATTGGACTTTTAGTGACTTAATAATGATCGGAAAACATAAAAATGAAGTAATTATTGAATTTTAATTATTATAACGATTATCAAATAACTAAAAGAATTTTAAAAACATAATTCAAGAAATGAAAATAATTCTAAACAATTATCTAGTTAAAAAATATAGAAATAAAAACTAAAATCAAAAGAAAAAATTGAATTATAAACTACATAATGTAATTGAAGAGATAAAAAATAGATTATAAATTGATTCATAGTATTAATCCTTAAAAAGATATAAATTAATTAAAAAATCAAAAATAATTATTAGAGTTAATTTATTTCAAGAAAACATAATTAAATTATAAATTATAAATTAAACATTCAGTTAATTATGATAAGTTAGATAATTGATTAATAATAGAAAAAATAAATTTTGGAAACAATACATAAGAATTATAAAGAAAAGTAAAGAAATATTAAATTAATTTTTTGAAAAGATAATAAAATTATTTATAAAATATGATTAAATAATAAATTTAATTATAAAAATAAAAAAGTGAAAATATTTAATAAAAATGAAAATATTAATTTATTAAATTATTAAAAACCTAATGAAAATAAGAGGAAATATTATAGATTTAATATCCACATCCCCATGTCTTTATCTTTTCTATAATAACATAAAGAGTGATTATCTCTAAATTGAAACTGAATCTATGATTCTTTATGTTTATGATCATATGTGATTTATATCATTTACTATTTCCACCACTAATGTATAGAGAACGAACCATATAAATTACTTCTTTCAAATAATCCATATTCATTATCTTTTTATAGACTATATTCTATTTAGATTGTTATTGATTTATACAAAATGATCACCTTTGATAAAAATTGTATGGTTTGAATAATAAATATGCAATACGAGATGGGGTGAATTGTGTCTTCATGATAATATTTATAAATTATTTCTTTTGAATCCCTTTGAAATTTTTGAAAATATATATTGATTTTTTCTTTGTATGATGTATGAAAAATGAATAAAAACAATGACATATCAATGTAATTTATATTGGTCAGTTCAAAATGATCTCCTAGTCCACTCCACCATTGATCTTTGTATGAGCTAGGTGAATTTAACAAGAAATATCCTCTTATCATAAGGCCATCAATCCAAAACTAAGTACATGCAGTATAAACCATTACATGAATGAAAAACAGACCCATGTGGTTCTTTTATAGGGAATCAGTTATCAACAGCTTAGATAAATTATATGACACTTCACTTTAATTGATTATGATCCATTGATACTCCAATAAATCAAAAGAGTTCGATTTGATGATGATTTGGGTGAAACATTAAAAATTATGAAGCATCATCTATCAGAAGATGGATCTACATCTTCATAAATGAATGTATTCAAAAAATAATAACTTGGATGTGATCATTTTATCAAATGATCTTGAATTTAAATTGAAGAAAATATTAGCTATAATCTTATAGTAGTACGAGGTTGAAATATCTATGTCTCTAATGTAAAGCCTATTTAATAGAATAACAATGTCGAACATTCATTGTATTAGTACTATAAATGATATTCACAAGAATATAGTGTCTTTGTGAACATATTGATCATGTATCACCCATATCAGATAAACCTCACTTTATTAGAAAATATATTGTTTAGTTATGTAGAATTATTTTGGTTGAAAAGGTCCATGAAAATCACGTGATATATCATGAATATAAAATTAAAAAATAAATAGGGGAGTCATAACTAACCTTTTAAAAAGGATTAATTTTCTCTAATGATGAAGGCTCATTGAATCAATCAATACACTATATGACTCAGTCTCAAAGAATCGTTCAATCAACCTTCAATATTGTCAAAACCATTGAAAGAATATCCTATAAAATCACGGTTCTAAAACTCCACGATTTAATAGTCAAATTTAGTGTTCATGTGCATATATTATGGTTCCATTTCATATAGTAGGGTCCCTTTTCATATCATAGGTTTCAATTTTTGTCGTGTAGCATACCATTGTGTAGCATATGGTTACATCATGTAGCATCAGGTTCCTACCAATGTATGGTTCCATAACCATACATTTATATGTGCATAATGTCAAGATATGAATGAATACATTCAATTTTCCATCATAAGATTCAAATTGTATCATTGATTAACCATACATTCAATCTCAAAAATGTAGCATAAACATGGTTTCTAGATTCCAACGTAGGTTTGATATTCCATACATTTTCCATTTCACCGAACGTAGTGTTGCTGATGCATATGTAAAATTTTAGTGTAGCATATGGATTATGATCTATAGGTTTATTTATCGAATTTAGGGTATGAACAATGTCTCTATAACACATGTTGTATTTTTTTCATTCAATTTTTGATATAAATAATAATCATGATATGTAAATTCAAAAAACATACTTAAACAAATATTATTAGAAAATGAACAATGGTATTTTTTAGCATCAAAATCAATGTATAACAATGATTATTATTGAAACAATATATTCCCAACACCACCATCCAAGGTACATCGACCAAATTAATGGAGTAGATGTCAATCCATATTGAACTCCATCTATATATCTGATTGATAATTACTTCATTATTCCATTATCAACATGATTCATGTCTCTAATGTGACCTTAATGTCTACCCATATATCCCATGGAACCTTACATCTTCCTTCCATTATTATTGACATATTTAAATCATTGGTTGAATTTTTGAATGGTACGATTATTCATATGATTAATTTTAAATTATTACAAATAAAAATAATTATTTTCTATAATTTATAGACTCTAGAAGTCATTAGGTGTCCAACATTGACTTTTTTCACAAATCCGACATTTTATATATGTTGCTATATTGATAATGATAATTCCCATGATAATAACACATCTTTTTCATTCTATATAATTAATTATATATCCATGTTACTATGGTACTTCCTTATGACCATGACATAGAAATTTTCATCTTTTTCATTATATGATCATGTTTTCATCATAGTATTAGGATAATATCATAGGATCATAGAATCACCAATTATATTTACTCCTAATGAAAGCATCATGATAAAAATTACATTATATTTCTTATCATCCATGGGTATCACCCTAAATGGAATTCAACGGTGTTCTCTCTCTAGGACAGAAATCCTTTTGGATCAAGTGAAACATAACATTAATTATCCTTCATACATTCAACAAATTATTGAATAACCTCCTCGTGTTCCTCATAGTATCATTCATACATAGTAGTGATGATGGACTAAATATTATTATTCTTATTATTGAAGCATCAGAGAGTATAACTCATTTTAAAAATAAAATAATGTAATGTTGAAGATATTTTTCTGAATTTTAAAGAATGAAGGAAATTTTATTTGATAGTTCATTGAATTTCAAAATATAGAATACAGTAAAGAAAATATTAACATTTTAATAAGTGATGAAAACATTAATCATTTCTTCTTTCTATGATTATTTTAAATAATTTTTTTTCGGTCATCATCTACATTACTTAGAAAATTCAAATACAACACTATTGTTTATTTATTTAAACTTAAATATATATATTCTTACATTAATCATCAAAAAAGTTATTTATTTCATTTTTCATATGAAAAATATTTGAAAATATAGCCCATTTCAATAATTTTCATATCAGGAATATGTAATTTTTATTAATTATTCTCAATGTTTCAAAAAATATCTGAAAAAATATATTAATTTTGTTTTCATCTGAAAACACCCTAAAAAGTCGAAAAACTGCATGAAAATGGGGAAATATTCATTCTCATCACATACTCAAACACTTGCGAGAGTACTTGTACTCAATTTCTTTAAATTAAGAAATTATATATTGATTTCACTTCCAATAAAGTTATAGCCACATGTCAATGAATATTAAATGACATTGGATTTTCTGATTCTTGATATTATGATGAAATCAAATTTAAATACCACTCTATTGGGATCCTCAATCTAGTATATAACTAAATTCTTATTTCAATCATCACATTAAAAATCATATTGTATGTATATCTCTTATTTATAAGAATTTTGGAGTCCCTATTCGGTCTATCTCCAATGAAAACATGGTAGAAAATGCAACACATTTGTTATGAATATGTTTTTTGAAAATCATATTGAGTGAGAATATATAATCTAGAATTAGGACATTCCACTATTTGATATCCATAAAGGTTATCTCACTACAAGAAAATCACCTCATTGTGTCTATTTTATTCTATTACGGCAGTGTAAACCGCCACTTTATGCTTCTGCGGTGGTTTTATAAAACCGCCACTAAATTGGGTTTCGGCATAAAATATGCGGAAGTTTCTTCATTTTAGTGTTTGTTTCTAGTAACTATTGTAATAAACACATTTCACAGTGGTTATTGTTGTTTTGGCGGTAGTTTTACGAGAAATAATGAAATCTTTTTTTGGTAGTGGTTTAAAATGCCTCTAAAAATAATTTCATTTTCCCCAGGAAAAAGGCCAAAAACTAGTAATGAAAAATGTGAAATGTTTTGCGGTGGTTTAAACCAGTGCTAAAAAACCCCATTTTTCACAGTAACTACCTCTAAATAAAAAACTACATGTAAATTATATTGTTCATGTGTGTAGTAGTGGTTTTAACCGTCGCTGATAGTAAGATACCAATTTATAGAACGGATTTGAACCACCACAAAATATGGTCAATTTATATAGTAACGGTTTAAATCACCTATAATGGTTGATTTAAAATAAATTTTTTTTTGGGGATTCTCTAGCCTTAGTACCAGTACCGTGAAAACAAAAACAATTTCAATGTCATTATTAAAAAAATATTTCACCACTACCTATAAAGTAATACCACATTCCACAAATCATGAAATACTATAATCACACAAACCTATAACCTACATTCCTAAAGAATTATAGTCTTTAAAATATAATAACCTTTAAAACTATAGCATTCGAACCTATAAACATGAAAACCATGAGACCTAATTACATCCCTAGTAAAAAGCATATAACCTTCACTTTTTAGACTGATATACAATATTAGTAGAAAGCATGAAACAAGAAAACCTATAAATTGATAAAACATAAATCCTACAATCGAAAATACAATAGACATCAAATCCATGAAAAATGAAAATTCAAAAACAAAAATTTTTATACCATCATACCTATAACATAATTTCCTAAGAACTGAAAACTTAAACCCCCAATAGAAAATAAACATATAAACATATTACCCAGTAGCTTTTATACTGGTAAAACCATAATGATGAAAAATAATATAAAATGATCCTACTAAACCTAAAACTAGAGAACCCAAATCATATGGACGTTAAATTAATTATTATATAAATACTAAACAACTATTTACTAGTAAATTTGAAATCATGAAAACATGTAGTCCAAAAAAATTTAAACTTTCAAACACGCATTCCTTCAAACTGGAAATCGTTCAACCAAAAAACATTAAAACTAATAATTTAATAAAAAACTAAAACCAATAAGACTGAAAACATGGAATTCTCATACCGATATACAAGAATCCTACAAATTTATAGATCATTAAGCATGATATATTCATGCCTAAAAGCCTATAATATTACAATATTCTTTACTAAAAACAAAAAAGTGCCAAACATACAACCAATTGCCTAAAAAACATATGAAATCATCAGATTTCAAATCCTATTACATGAAAACATGAAACATAATAAATATAAAATCTATAAATACTAAAAAATGAAAATTGTATAAACTACTTCTAGTAATATTATATACTATAATTCATGTGAACATATGAATTTAAAATATGTAAAAACATCTTATTAATATGAAAACATTAAAAGTGAAAAACTAAACACAGGAAATGTACAAAAATCAAGACACATAACATGAAATCCAATAAAACGTTAACATAAAAAACAAACAAAATTTATAAAGAGTTAAATAACAACCAAATAGAAATAAAATGTAACTAGAATTCTAAAAACCTACAAACCTGAAAATAAATTAAACCTAGTACTTACCAAATTGGAAACATAGATACTAGAAACTTGTAATGAGAAATAATGAATCTATCAAACCCATAGCTTTCAATCCTCGATACTATTAATACTATAACTTGTAAACCTATAATATTATGAATTTTAATCAAAAAAAACATTAAAACATGAATATAGTAAATATATATATTCCTCTGAAACCAATATACTTTAAAAATCCAAATTATCAACTTAAACCCCCCAAAATACATAATTATAAATATAAATTATCTCATATTATCAATTAGAGGCCAGGCCACATCCTTTCCCCATGGTAAAATTATTCCTAAAAAGGAATAACCACTAAAAACACCACCATTATCCGCTATGTTGAAGCCATTATATCTATGATAAACTTATGACGATTTTAGAAATAGCACCCAAAAAATCCTTCTAATCCTCTACACCGTAGATATAACAACCTAGAAATTTTTACACATATTATTATATGAATCAAAAATATAAATATCTATTAATACAAAATATGGATTTTAAATTCCATGTGTCTTTTTAAGACCGGGTTCATAATACATAAAAGGAAACATGGGAAATCAAGACAATGACAGGTCATGATAGTGTTTGTTAACTAATCTATGCCACACATGATACATATAAAAATACTATTACTGACACCCTCTCTACTAATCACTGTCTGATGATGAACATATCTTGTCACCCTCTCCACCTCAACCTCTACATCCTTCTACCTGCACCTGTAAGAACATTATATTTAAAATAAAATAATTTTGTAAGTTTTAATTTAAACATAAAACCAATAAATGTTAACAAAATAAATGATTTTGAATTTATGTGATTTAAATACTCACCACTAGTCGACGCAATACCACAAGGGATAGATCTTATCGTCTTCTGATATAAATAAATCAATGCTTTTTTTCATTGAGGATATCAGAGTCCCCTGTTCCTGAACTGTGTTTTGAATATAAACAATATCTCTATGATCATCTTAGGGTATGAACTGACTACAACTATATGTATATGCAGCTGTAATCCCTGGTGACCTACCAAAGACCTCAGACTGTATAAGCCCCATGCCCCTCCCATGCACTTGACCGAGATGCTTCTTCCCAGGGACAATACCAACTATGTCATCTAGGGAGATTGAGTTGGACTGTAGGGTATTGGTATCCCATATTTCTTTAAATTTTAAATATAAATAAAATATAATTAAAATTTCAATATATATATAATAACATAGTGAAAACTGATAATAATGTATTATAATGTAAAATGAGTTCATACCCCAACATCTTTGGCATGCTCATTAACAAAATATCCATCATATTTTTTGTGAATAACTAACTACACTTCTGTTTGGGACGCCTGATGGCCTAAACATTATGACTAAATTAAACATAGATAAAACAACTATTTAATATATTAAAACGATGATATTGTCTTATAATTATTTATTCTAATGAACAAATTACCATTATTGTTCCGCATCTAGAAAAAATCATTCACCCCGCACTATAAGGGATGACTTTCTTAGCCCAACATGATGTATTCTTTCTTGAATGATCCTGAAAAAATTAAAATGTTTTTTAATAGTAATTTATTCAATATATTAATTTTTTCATATACATGTATAAATGTAAAATGAGAATAAAATAATAATATATATTTAAATACCATCTACTTTTCATCATGATGTTTTTCTAAAAAAAACATTACATTACTCTTTGGGTATTACATTAGGTAGCTTATCATACATTTGTTGGGTGGTCAACGAAGTATCATTGACATCGCTCCACACTACCAAATTAATGTCTTCCCATTTCTTGTACAGATTTTTCAGAACCCACATTTTTACTAGCACATCAGCAACTGTAATGTGGAATAACATATGTAAACCAATATTCATTTTAAAAAAATTTTAATTTAAAAACATAATTACATTAAATTACACAATAATTTATTAAAATTACCTTTATTTGGGAATCATAAACTTCATTTTTTCATGTTAATGGAATATTCATCCATTCATAATACATAATAGGAAGAGAATCTGGCTCTCCGGAGAACTGGCATAGAATCTGTCTAATTAATCCTCTGGTGTCATTCGTAGGGACCCCATAGGAAACTAATGTGATAACTATCATCCCTCTAGTCAGATTCAATAAATATTAACTTTTCATATTTTTCTCCATACGTGCATTTTTACCATATTTTATGAATAAACAGTTAGTATAAAAAAGTGCATTATATTTATTCATATTAAAATTTGTAACTATTGTAGTCACCCTTCAATATCCCCGTGATGAACTATAAGTAGTGCCCCACTCCCTCACTCTTGAGGCTCCTGAATGGGAATGTGATGACTTATCAGCTGAATGGATGCTCACGAACGGTTTGAGATATGGTGTAGGGGAAGATGGGGAAGGGGGGAAGTGGATGGATTCTGAGATACCATAGGAAGGGAGACATATGGATCGTCATCTGTCAGTGTTGTCGATGAAATAGTATAACGCTTCCTCCTATCCATTCATGTAATTAATCAAATAAAATTTCATTCAGAACATATATTTCAAAAAAAATTCAAAAAAATGATAACATATGCACAATACCAATAAAAATATATATATCTAACAATGCCAATCACTACGGAATTTATATTGAAATTGTTGGAGGAAATGACATTTTCAGTATAAAAATTCATTTTGTCAATATTGATGTTATAGGTGACATTTTGTTGTTTCTAAGAAATCCTATAAAAATTGTTTTATCTACAAAGATACTAAACCAGCCTTCATTTTAAATGGAATTCATATAAGTAGATGTGTTCTTGGAACTAAAATTTTGATTTATCAACCATATAGCTCTAAATAATGGTGAAAAGAAGGTGTAAATTATTTTTTATTAATTTTTTATAATGTTCAATGAAAATAGGAATTTAATATGATATAATCCCGAGTAAGTATGAACAATTAATGGAAGCTGATGATTCAATATATACAATTATGTTTAATGTAATATAAATTTTTTCAATAAACATTGTATATGAAATTGGATTATGAATAAATGAGAAGTTCAACAGTTATTCACCTAATGAAAAGAATCTACAAATATTAATCAAGTTCCATATATTTAAAATCTATAGAAAATTTGTAGTTTTCATCTAAAATGTATGTTGTCTATACTCTCCTATTCTAAGAAAAATTAAAATGTGTAAATGTAAATAAAATTATTAATTTGTTAAGGAAAATTAATAACTATTTTAAAGAGGTAAAAACTCATATATAATGGTTGAATTTTTTTGATCTGTTTTTTGAGAAAGATGAATGAATGTATATTAAATGAATATAAAATAAATTAAAACATAAAATAATATTTATTAATATTTTAATAAGATTTTAAATTTTATTGATTTCCATAATATTTGAGTTAATAACACCTTTTTTATATTTTAGGAACACATAGAAATTGATTTAGCCCATTCATGTCCTACAACACTAGGAAATTCAATGACATACACCTCTCAATAAATTCATGCCTTAAATTAAAATTAGTTGATGAAAATTGGATAAGGAAAAAATGGAAGAAGAATGATCCTCCCTACACACAAGATGTTGATTTGGGGGGATTGAATTGAGGTCATTAAAAGCAAGACATAACTGATTTGTAAAATTATTGACATCGAATTATGTATATATTCATAATAAATCCCAATACTGATTTAGAAGAATGAAATGTGTTTTAGAAGGAACTAATTCAATTGGTTGAGATTCAAATACAATTAGAGTGATATTTTGTAAAATGGAAAAGGCCTCCTAGAAAAGTATTCACATATAATCCACCTCGTATTGTGATTCGTGTCTGGATAATACATGTTATGAGATTCCTCTTTTAAAACTCCATATTCAAGTATGACTAGATCTACATAGAGGTACTCATGTATGTGGATTCACACCATATTTTTTCACATATAAGCATCATTATATGAGTCAAACATATATTGAGGTTGACGTTACGATATGTGAAATAAGGGAGGATCTCAATGTAATGGTGATGATATAATGTGATTCATGAATGTAAGAAATCATAAAGGGATCTATTTTAATTTTATTGATGAAAGGGAAATGAGAATACAGTTGTGGTCAATAAACATGGATTTGGAGTTAGATATTGATTTAAGAGGATACATGTAAGTGTTTTACTTAACATATGTTGTTATAATGAATTCCTGAATTTATATTTAAAAAATGGAAATAAATTAATATGATTAATGAAATGAACTTAAAAGAAATAAATCATAAAAATAAGAGTAATATTTATTATGATTCTTATTTTTAACGTACTATCAAACAACATGTGATGTTCTACAATGATAATGTACTGGTTTCCATTACATTAATGGTTTTTTCCATGTCATAGTTCCTTGAAAACGTGGAATATATCGATGTTTTGATTTATTATAATTATTGAATGTGTGAGTCTGAATGATAATTTAAAGGGAGAATTTGACTCCAATTCAAATGAGATTGAATGAAGAGATACATTAAGAATCTATTAACCTATTTTATACACAACAACACCAATATTTTCAATGTTAATGGTGTATCCCAATTTGATTTTAAAAAACTAATATTCGTGATATAATCTTATTATGATATTTATATACAAGATCAAATAATAAATTTTGTTCAATAAGAAGAACATTTTTTATTAAATAAAATTTCATATACATAATTGTATCTAAGGTAGAGATCCAACTATATTTACAAAATCCCTAATCATTAGAGAATAAGGAGAGTTGATGGATCCATGAAAAACATATACTTCGATGAAATTACCAACACTCTGATAGATGTTATTAACTGTTAAAGGCCAAATAATAATATCTTTGGTAAGAAAGGTGGATGTGTGGACATGAGGAAAGAAATGTCCAAACAATAAATCGTTTATGATCCTAAAATTATGTTTCTGTTGAGAATACGAACTCCAGTGGAGTATTAAAGGGGAGACAAGGTGGTTGCAAGGCATGATGAGCTAGAGGCAAGGTGCAGTGAGGCACATCGATGGTGGAAACGAACGACAAGGGGAGAGGAGGAGGCTGGTAGGGCTTCGGGGAGTCGGGGCGGGGGGTGTCGTGGGAGGGGGAGAGTGTCATGGGGATAAAAATATTTAATGGTTTAGCAGTGGTTTTTTAGAATTGGCCGCTAAATAATTGTAAAAACATTTAGTTGTGGTTTAACAAACCCCCTCTATAGAACCGACACTAAACTATCAATTTTTTGTAGTTATTTTATTATCCAAGGCATGTAATAAGGGTTAAACCACCATGTTTCATATTGAATATGAATCCAATTCATATATTTTTCTTTTTTATCACATATCCTAACCCAAGATATCATCAAAAGCAACAAGCCTCATTCCAATAAACTAATTTTACTCAAGTTCATTTGACTAGTAATATTATTATATAGAATAAATCTGAAATGTCTTAAAAAATAAAAATATTAAATTCCAAAATGATTGAGTTCAATAAAATAATTCTAAAATTCTAAAATAAGATTCACCTAAAAATTAGATTACTATTTAATGTTATTTTACTATATAATATAGATTCAATTCTATCTATATATTTTTTGTTACTATAGTTAAAGGAAAACGTTCTATCAAATATTTCACACACAAATCACATGACACCTCAATCTTTCTCAGAATATATTTTGACTAAGTGTTCATGATGAACACATACATTTAGATATAATCAATACCATCTCAATGAAATTGAATAAAAATTAAATATGGAATAATAGAATACTCCACTTCCTTGTTATTTTCCATCTATAGTTTTGTGCAACCATAACTCATGAATCTATTTCATCTTTAGAAACCATATGAAAATGTTAGGTAAAATACAGATTTTGGTGAATTTATACTTATTCAAAATTATCTAAATTAAATAAAAAATTAATTTCCCAAGACTCCCTCTAAATATTCCTTATTTCAATGTCATCCACATGACTTATTTTTATTTAATATTTATTTTTTTGATAGTGGGGTTCTCTAATATCTCCTCAATCCTATATATTCATTGTTTTCTCATTTGGTAGAAATTATTTTTTTTCTTCACTATTTATATCTAGAGACCTATTTTGATTGGATATTTTCACCATGAATGTACCTAAGTGTCTATATTTTAAATTCCGTAGAATATTTTTTAACCTTGGATAGAATAAAATTACTTATTATACCCCCTTTAAGTCTACCAAATCATAAATCAAACAATAAAATTTATTATATTTATCCTAAAATTACTTACATTTCAATAATAATCACTAATTCAATTTTGAAATCATTCAAATAAAACCAACCCTCATATGCTATGGGATTGAAATCCAAATTTATTATTTTAACATCTTTTAATTACATAGAACTTGAATTTTATATGAATTTGTAGATGAAAATCTATTTGGTAACATTCCAATTGGGTTTTAAATTTCAATTATATAATACCATCATTCATTCTAATGAATTATTGTGTAGAATTTTCTTGAGTTACACAATGTATTTTAAAAATTACCCTTTAATTATTTTTTGGATACATTGATCTATCCCCTAGTTTCTTAAAATATAGGTTGTTTATATCTTTTTATTATATCAATATTCTTCCATGAATGATCTAAATTGGTTGTTTTGAAGAAGAATAAAATTTTCATTTATTATAGACATTGGTACTCTATATCTATAAAAGATGTATTTCCTCTAAATTTCACAACATATGAACTAATTTTTTTATAAATTGAAAAATTCTACCTATTTTGGTACATATTTCACTAAAGATGGTATGTAAACATTCTTATGATATTTTAGAAATGTAGTCATGAAACCTAGTACCATGAAAATGAAATTTGAAACTTGAGAAATTATATATTTTTAATTTCTTATATCTATCTCATATTACCTACTCCCTTGATCCTATCCGAGATTTTGATATTTTACATAGAATATATAAAAAATATTTTCTAATAAAAACCACATTGTAATAAATTGGAAGATATTTTTAGTCTTCCATTACAACACCATCTTAACAGTGAATGATAATGAATCGAAAAAGAAATAACCACTTATTTTCTGATAAATCATTCAATTATAGAAAAATATCTAAAACTTAATTATTTACTAAATTTATTATTTGATTTATAAATTCAACTATTCCAAAAGGAGAATCCATAATGTGGTATTAGTTTGGATTCATTTTTTAATAGTAAATAGTTAACCAATGTGTATAATATATAAATATTTTCATTTCATCAAATAATGTATGTTATGACTATATCTATAGAAGCCACTACTTCAATTATATCAATTCTTTTACTATAATTCATCTCAGATTTATTTGGGATATTTATATTGTATTAAACTCATGAGTGGAATATTTCAATTTTTTACATTATTATAAAAATTAATAATCCTAATAATATATTATTTATATTTATTTATTTTTATATGTTTAATGATTTTTTCACATGAAAATAACAAATCATCATATCACTATAGAAAAATAGTATTATCGTTAGTCAATTCTAAATCATATAAAAAATACACTATCTGAATGGAACTATATTTCAGGATGTATCTAGAATTAAACTATTTAATAAATCATTTCATGTAATCTTTAGAATACTTTTTTAGGGTAAACCCCCACAATATGGATGTTCTTGATAGAAAATAATGTTCCTATAGATTATATAATAGTGAGAATATTAATTATAGGGAACTAATGAATGATATGGATTTATTACAACATATTATTCATTCTGATACTATTTTTGTCATACATTTCCAAAGAAATTTTTATTTAAGGATTAGATATGATTGGAAATAATGTATTGGAAGCATAAAATCCATCAATGAATTAATAAGAATGTAATATGGATAGTTATTGAATTATATGAATTTGGAAAATTGAAATTTAAAAGGTATATTAATTAGAGATAAATTCATAAAGAACCCACATTTATCATAGTTTACAATATTTTTTATGATTATACATGTATTGGTTTGTGGTATTTGAAAAATAAAATAAGGCCAATGTATTGTGAAGAACTGATTAGAGATTACATATTCATAAGAAATCATGGTTAATGTCTAGAAAAAGATTATGTTTTTTAAAAAACTATTAAATATTAATGGAAGATAAAAATATTATTGATATGATTAAATTTATAAGCATTGTAATTTATAGGTTATCCATTTAATTAAGTATTTACCTTCTGATGTTTTGATTGATCAAAATACCATAAAAGAACCTTGTTTTTGAATCAAGGATATTACCCATTCTATATGTAACACCCCGACAACAGTTGTCCAGATTCGGTGAATTATTACATAACATTTTCATGATCACAA
The DNA here is from genome assembly GCA_963277665.1 of Viscum album. NCBI lineage: Eukaryota > Viridiplantae > Streptophyta > Magnoliopsida > Santalales > Viscaceae > Viscum > Viscum album. Next base: position 30,763,578 of record OY728167.1, read on the forward strand.
AAGATCATGTCTCAAAAGACCGATTACTTTAGTAGCATTAGAAACACTAGATATATTCATAAGTCTTACATTACATGATAAAGTATAAAACTACAACAACATAGTCTCAATATTCCACACTCATATCCCCTCTGACTCTCCCTTTAGGTTATTCTTCAAATAATTCTTCACATCCTGAGAAAAATTAAACTTAGAAAGGGGTGAGCTCAGATGCTCAGTAAGGATACCAATATAGCGGAAGCTTTCATAAATAATCATAAACATTTAAGTCAATTTATAACTAAATTTTTTTTTTAAACATGAACATTAGCATAATATGGAAAAAATGAAATGAAATAATTCCATTTACTTATTCACATTGAAATTCTACTAGTTGAATAATCACATGAAATATCAATAATCACTTTAATAATAATGGAATGCATAATTCCAGACTCTTATAACCACATAGTCATGTCCTTGTGCCAAGACTACAAATAAGATTTTTTGAAAGGCCATTTTCCAAGACAATAGTATGTCTCATTAGACCAACTGATGCATCGAGGAGCTATAGCGAGCTCCACCCATCACTTACTATGTCTAATGCATTTCTCATATGAATAGGTTTGAACATAATATAAACAGTCATATTAGAACATGCATTGAGAATGTCAATAGTTTCTCTCTAAACCATGAGTGGTATAAAAATAACACATCCACTGTCAAACATATCACAAAACCATCAATACTATATATTATCTTTGTATCATAATAAATCAACTTCAAATAAGCTTAACATCCATCAAAGGATGTTGACATAGATGAAATCAAAACTATTTGAGAGAAATATCTCTTTTGTTAAATCATTTAAAAGTCCCATTGTTATAAAATAAAACCTGTACTTTGAAAATATTTTTATAATATTTTAAGGGATGCTTAGACAATTTTATAACAGGGGAAAATAATCTCACCCGCCGTATAATTTAAAAAGACATTCTTACCTTAATTCTGTCAAAAATTATAAAAAGGACATTGTTTGGAAAATATTAGAAAGATTACTTTATTAACATCTTATAAAAATTCAATCAAGGTTATAAATTAAATAAACCCATATTCTATAAAATATTAATAATGTTTTAAAATACATTTTTATGAAACATGGACGTGGATGATAAAGATGTCCCTTTAGATACTTACGTAAAAACAACCTCGGATAATAAAGAGATTGTGAAATTAACCCTTACCTAGTACTTTTCCTTCGTTGATGGTAGTTTAAACTCATGTATAATGGTGAAATAATTGTTATTAAATTATACAAGAATAATAAAAATTAATATGATATCATATATGATCTTTTAACATTGATTTGTTAATAATATATTAGTATTATTGTCTTGTTGGGTGTTAACTGATTTGTTTTCCTTTCTATTCATTATTATGTGATTAATATTTGTTATGGATTGGAAGTATCTTATTCATATGAAGAATGATATCTAATATTTAAACATTATATTTAATCATATAATGAAAATTAGTACTGAATGGATATGATGGGGAATGAATCTCATCGCGTTCGTGGAGACGGTAATCCGTACGTACACACGAGCAACAATATCATTTATTTGATATTAAAATAATATATAATTGGATGGTATATCATATATACAGAATAATTATCATTTTATATTTATTTATTACATTAATTACACATAATTATTATTTCCATCCAAATAATAATGTATTGAATAACATTTACACCACAACGTGGAGACGATAATCCGTACGTACTCACGTATGGTGACATGTCATTAAAAGGATGGATTGAGTAATGAATATGGTTGTACCATATTTATAAAAACAAAAAAATATATAGAAGATAATGGAGTTACTATTTTAGAATATAAGTAACAATGAAAGAAGATGTGGAAGAAGAAAAGAACATGAAAGAGGGTGGTGAAATTATTACCTCTTCAATGGGTTCTTCCTTTTGATTTGATCGAAAGAGCTCCATAAGTTGGATTTCTGACTAAAGTAAGGCCTCTAGGTTGAAGTGTTGGAAGTTATTAGGATATTTCGGCAGGGTTTGGTTGATCTAAATGGCTTTGATGGTGTGAATTAGAGAGAAGGGGGGGTTATTTTATAAGAGGGGTGAGGGGCACCTTAGCAAAAGCAAGAAATATTATTTTATAATAAAATTATTTTTGGTTTTTAAAAGCTCTAAAAGGGAATATTTAAAGTATAATGTGTGTATGGGTTGAAAAAAATTAAACTAATAGTATTTAGATAGGTTTTGGATACTAAATTAACTTTATCTTTTTGATTTAACTCTTAGTTAAATAGTTTTACATTTACCATGTCTCTTTGGATTTTTATATTATATGTTTAATAAACTTAATATATACTTCCATGAGAGCCCCAATTGGTTCATTAATGATCCACCTATCATTATATAAGTCCTTTGGAGAACCATCGATTTTTAGGAATAGAATATCAATTAATAAATAAATTTTTTTTAAAAAAACTCATATATGTCAATTTTGACACTATTTGGTATATTGTTTTTTCTAAATTCATAACAACATTATCAATTCGAAAAAAATGTATAAAACCAACCATAATATGTCATATTAACAAATAAAAATATTGAAATTCATAAAAAGTCTCAAATTACATGTATTTGGATATTTATAATATTAGTTATTTTAATATTTCATTAATTAGGTAATTACTGCATCACCATTGGGTCATAAATAAATTAAATTATTTAATGTCTAAAATTTTTAAATAAAATATCATTATTTAGGAAATATTTTTATATTTCTAATTAATATTTATAATCAAACTTATCTTATGTATAACCATATATTAAAAATGTTTTTTTTATTAAACATTGATTTTAACTCTTTCAACACTTCTTGGAAATAAGTAGTAATAAATGTCCTAATATAATCCAATTGGACCCAAGAAGATCATAATTTATTCCTATGGTTGTTTTTGGTCGAATTATACCTAGCCAATAGAATTATGACATGTGTTAGGGTAATAATAATATCATTTTTACCCTTAATTACCGTATTTAGTTTTAACCGTGGTAAATAAAAATAAAAAGTTACTATTCACCAAAAATTATTTGTATCTTATTGAACCACCTTTAAACCTTGAAATTAACCATGTTTATTAGATTTTTGAAATTCCAATCAATGAAGCAGTAAAATTACATTTTATGTGAATTTGAAAATTCTCCTTGGAGTTGGGTAAACGACGGTGAAAAGTTCAATAAATTTTTTACATATTTAAAAATATTATAAAATGACTCCAGTGAATTAAATTGAAAATATATAAGTATTATGTATCTATTTTTACCTAAAATAAATTTAAATAAAATAAAAATTTATTTAAATAAAAATTTATTTTTAAACTATAACTCAGTATTTTTCACTATTAATCAAAAATGTAATGTTTTTAGAAAAAAGCAAATAATTCACCATAGGATAATTTCGATATTCCAAATCCAAAAATGATGTCCATTTTGAATGATAAAATTTATAAAATTAAAAAAAGTGTGTATTACTATTCACAACGGCTAGTTTGATTGGTTGTGGAGTGTGTTAGAACCCGAAGTTGCGTACAACACATGCTACTGAATTATTCAAAAAGAAGCGTACCGTGCAAGCTTGGGGTGTTACATTCTCCCCTCCTTCAAATAATTACATCCTCGAAGTTTCTAGAATATTATTTCATAAAAATACTCGGGTGGTTCTTTATCATAAGTTCTTCGGGTTCCCATGTTGCCTCTTCCATCTTATGGTATCTCCATAGAACTTTTACCAGATGAGTCGTCTGGTTTCTCAGCACTTGTTCTCTTGTATCAAGAACCATGAAAGGCCCTTTGCAATAAGAAATATCAGGACCCAATTCTAATTCTTTATAGGTGATTAAATGTGTTGGGTCAGGCATGTATTTTCTCAACAGTGATACATGGAACACATCGTGAACTTTAGAGAGATTTCGCGGCAATGCCAAATAGTAACCTATAACCCCAATTCGTTCTAGAATTTCGAAAGGTCTGATGTACCTGGGACTCAATATATCATTCTTACCGAAATGTATAACTCCTTTCCATGGATATACATTCAATAAATCATGATCTCCTACCTGAAATTAGAAATTATACCTTCAGTTATCAGCATAGCTCTTCTCTCTACTTTGAGCTGCTTTGATGTGGGTTTGTATTACCTTCAACTTTTCCATCATTTCAACAACATGTTTTGGGACCTACAAGTTTTCTTTCTCCAACATCATCCCGACAAGTTGGTGTGTGACATCTCTTTCCATAAAATGCTTCATATGGTGCCATCTGAATACTTTAATGGAAGCTATTGTTATAGGAAATTTCTACCAAAGGTTAATGTTTATCCCACATACACTGAATGTCAAGTGAGAAGGATCTCAACATGTATCCTAAGGTTTGAATAGTCCATTCTGATTTTCCATCAGTTTGAGGGTGGTAGGCAGTGCTCATACGAAGTTCAGTATCCAAGGCTTTCGGATGAATTTTCCAGAATCATGATGTAAAATAGGGATCATGATCAGAAACAATCGACAGGGAAACTCCATGAAGTCTCACAACTTCATTAATATATAGTATTTATAGACGTTCAAGTGGTAAATTGTCCCTTATAGTAAGAAAATGTGCTGAATTTGTAAGACTATCAACAATGACCCATATTGCATTGTTCCTTCTAGGAGTCTTTGGCAGTCCCATGACAAAGTCCACCATAATGTTATCCCTTTTCCACTCAAGTATGGGAAGAGGTTGCATAACTCCTCAAGGATGTTGCCTTTTAGGTTCCACTTGTTGACCAACCATACAACCTAAAACAAAATCAACAATCTCCATCTTCATTTTGTTCCTCCAAAAATGTTCCTTCAAATATCTATACACCTTCGTGCTCCCAGGGTGAATAGAGAAATTGGAACTATGAGCATCGTCCAACAATTTCCTTTTTAGATCAGGTATATCTAAAACACAATCCCTCTTCCAATATTTCAAAATTCCATCTTCATACAAAAATTCACTCAATCTCACATCATTCACAACTTTAATTTTCTTTTGAAACTCTTAATCATCGGTCAGATAACACTTTAGAATTTCTAGTAAAGATGGTTTGGAAACAATTTGAAAATGTATTGATGTTTCCCCTCCCATGGTTATTCCCATTCCAATCATTAATAGATCCATGAAAATATGATCCCTTTCAACTCTCATCATGTTCAAAACTCCATGATTGTTTAGGCTCAAAGCATCTTCCACCTTATTTTCCTTTCCAGGGTGGTAGTGTATGGTTCAATCATAATCCTTGACTAGTTCAAGCCATCACCTATGCCTCATGTTGAGTTATTTCTGAGAGAAAATATACTTCAAACTCATGTGATCAGTATAAATCTCACATTTTTTACCATATAGATAGTGCCACCAAATCATCAATGAAATGATAATTCATGCTATCTCAAGATCATTGTTAGGATGGTTTTGCTCATTAATTTTCAGATGGCGTGATGTATAGTCAATAACCCTATAATATTTCATAAGGACACAACCAAGCCATTTCATTGAGAAATCACTATAAATAACAAACCCAACATTCCCTGATAGTAAAGTCAATATAGGAGCATTGACTAATCTTCTCTACAGTTCTTCAAAACATTCTTCACAATATTTTGTGCAAAAAAATTTAATCCCATTACGTTTGAGATTAGTTAATGGGTTATCCAATCAAGTGAAATTATGGACGAAACGACGATAATAAACTACTAAACTAATAAAACTGCGTACCTCGGTTATAATCGTTGGTGATGTCCATTCTTGGATTGCTCTTGTCATAGAAGGATCAATATAGATTCCATCATTAGAGACAATATGGCCAAGAAAACAAATCTCCTGATACCAAAATTCACACTTGCTAAACATCCCATATAATTCATGTCTTATAAGAGTCTTCAGGATAATGCGAAAGTGATTTTCAAGATATTCGTAGCTTTTGGAGAATATGAAGATATCATCAATAAATACCACTACAAAATCATCAAGATATTCCTTGAAAACCTTATTCATTAGATCCATGAATACAGAGGGTGCATTAGTCAATCCAAAAGGAATTATTGTAAACTCGTAATGCCTGTACCTGGTTCGAAATGTTGTCTTCGAAACGTCTCCCTTCTTCACACACAACTGATGGTATCCAGATCAAAGGTAAATCTTTGAAAAGAATTGAACTCCATGCAGTTGGTCAAATAAATCAACAATGCGAGGTATGTGAAAAATTTATTATTATAACATTGATCTCCTAGTAGTCAATTCACAACCTCATAGATCCATCTTTCTTCATATCAAAATGAACAGGGGCTCCCCATAAATAAAAACTAGGGTGAATAAATCCCTTATTACTCAATTCCTCTAGTTTTTTCTTTAGTTCCACTAATTCCACATTGGCCATTCTATAAGGGGTCTTTGATATGGGCCATGAACTAGGAATTAAATCAATGGAAATCTCAATTTATCATTCTGGAGGATGTCCAGGTAAATCATCTAGAAAAACATCATCATATTCTCTCATAATAGGTAAATACTCTATTTGAACATACCTTTCCTCACCCATAATCATTTCATTCTCTTCCCCCCTAATTATTGAATGTAGATTAGCTACTTGGGGTGGATCTAGATAATAAATAGGTGGTGACGATTCAACTTTAATGATAAGGTGTTCTTAATCATCATTATCAAAAATAGTAACCACCTTCTTCCTAAAATAAATTTGTGCATCATGGACCGAAAGAAAATCCATACTGAGGATTAAATCAAATTAAGTCTTCGGTATGATGAGAGATTAGCAGATAAAGAACATTTATATTCCATAATGAGAACTAATTCACAGAATATGTAGCAATCATACTTTTCATAAGAGTTTTGACTGACAACTCCCTAGTTAAATCAAATTTGAAATATCAAATTTTCATTGGAAACTGGGAAGATATGAAACAATGTGATGATCCAGAATCAAATAATGCATTATAAAAACTTGAGGAACCCATTAAATAACCTGCCACCACATCTTTCGGAGCTTCTACCTATGCAGTAGTGATAGTATAATCTTGGTCTTGATCCCTTTTCCATTTCTATGTTAATTTCCCATGAATCTTAGGACATTAATTTGCATAATATCCCATTTCCCTGTAATTTTACCATTGAACTTTGATAGCTTCATTATTCCCCTTGCAATCACGAGCTTGGTGGCCTTTTTCAACACACGTGTAATAGACTCCCATTCTATTCATGAAAGTACCAGGGTGTTTCTTACAACATTCACTACAGGATGGATATTCAACATTTCCCTTCTTCCACTAATTTCCATTTCCAGAGTGATCCATAGATCTCTTCTTCTATTACATTACTTTAAAGCCGTATGACATAGAGAATTAATTTTCATTATTGATAGCACATGAGAAAATATATTCATACGAAGTGATGGATTATGAGACTAATACTCGATAGAGAAATGGTTATAACCCATCAATGAAACGATCAATCTTACTTCTTGGGTTATGTATATAATATGCAGCATGCCTTGCTAACCTTGTAAAGTTAGACTCATACTTTGCAACATTCTCGTCCTTCTTTTTCCCCAGACTCAGAAATTGCCTTTCCATATATGCTTGATGGTCACGAGGAAAGTATTTTTCTAGTATAATCTCTCTAAACTCTCTTCATTCCATATTTGATACTTTATCATCTTCCATTGTGTTTTGAATCAATGACCACCATTGATCAACATCTCCAGTGAGGCAGTAAACTACCATGATAACTTTTTCCCTTTCACTACTCACCAAGGCATAGAATATTTTCTATAAGGAATTTATCCATTTCTCAGCTACTAATGGAATTTTACTCCCATTTAATGTTGGTGCTTGTTTCCTCATGAAGCGATCTAACATTGATCCTCCACGCTGGGGATCAGGGGTCTCCATACGGGTAAGGTTATCATTCATAACCTGAGTGAGTTGTCCTAGTGTGGTGATTAGCTGCTCGGCACCAGTTACATCAGCAGGTCCACTATAATTATCTTTAACTGGATGTAAATACCTACATGGAGTGCATGCATTGTAATGGCGTCCATTCATTCTACTGGGCACCATTTCTATACAATGACATACACTAGATTAGTTTATGAATCACAATACATAAATCGAATCATGTAAAACACATTATATAAATTGAACAGTTTATGGATACAATCTATAATCATAAAAATGTTTCTATGAGGATGTATATACTGATAAACCATTCATAATGTTTTTAAAGAAAATGAAAATTATCCTAAGCATATCCCCTGGGAGTGTCATAACCAAGAGTGTAGCAAGGCCTGTTGTCGTGCACCAGTTCCCGTTTGAGACTAGCTCAAAGCGGTTTTTTCAGGTTTTAACCCTAGGTACATCTGTTCCAGAGCTTCCTGAAGCTGCTCATATCCAGATAGAGATGTATTGTTCATAAAACTCACCAAATCATTACAATACCAAAATTCTAGAAACTTCATCTTTACTAACCTTTAAAGTCCATCTTAAGTCTATGTGCTCTAATTAGTGTTTATCTAAATCATGCTTCCAATGTTTGTACAAAACATCCTCTGATACCAATTGTAATACCCCAAATCCAGTTACCCATAGTCGGTGCATTTTTACATAACATTGGTATAACAAAAAAAGATCAATTCTCGAAATACCGATTAGTTTAGTAGCCTTGGAAACACTAGATTTATTCATAAGTCATACATTACATGATAATGTGAAAAACTAAAACAACATAGTCTCTATATTCAATATTAATATCCCCTCAAACTGTCCCTGCATGTCATTAATAAAATACTTCTTCACATCCTGGGTAAAATAAAACATAGAAAGGGGTGAGCTCAGATGCTCAGTTTGGATAACAGTATAGCGAAAACTTTCATAAAGAAGCATAAAAATTTAAGGTAATGTGTAACTAAAACCAAATCCTTTTAAAAATAAACATCATCATAATATAGAAAAAACTAAATCAAATAATTCAACTTACTTATGCACATGGTTATTCTACTAGTCGAATAATCACATGAAATATCAATATCAACTTTCATAATGATGGAATGCATAATACCAGACTATCATAACCACATAGTCAAGGCCTTGTGCCAAGACTAAAAATATGATTTTTTCAAGGCATTGTTCCAAGACACTAGTTCGTCTCATGAGACCTACTGATGCATCGAGGTGATATAGCGGGCTCCACCCATCACTTACTACGTCCAATGCATTTCTAATATGAACATGTTTCAACAAAACCTAAACATTCGTATTAAAACTTGAATATGAAATGTCAATAATTTTTCCATAAAAAATGAATGGTATAAAAATAACACATCCAAAGTCAATCATATCAAAAAATTTATAGTACTATATAGAAGCTTTGTATCATAATAAATCAACTTCAAATAATCTTAAAATTTATCAAAGGATGTTGACATAGATGAAATCAAAACTATTTGAGAGAAATATCTCTTTTTTTAAATCATTTAAATGTCACATAATTATAAAAGAAAACATTTACATTGAAAATATTCTTATAATATTGTAGGGTAAGCTTTGATGATTTTAAAATGGATGAAAATAGCTGCACCCGTCGTATAATTTAAAAATACATTCTTACATTAATTCCGTCGAAAAGGTTAAAAAGGACCTTGTTTGGAAAATGACCGAAATATTCCTTTATAAAAATCATATAAAAATTAAAATAAGGTTATACGTGACATTAACCGATATTCATTAAAATATGAAGAATGTTTTAAAATACATTTTTAAGAAGCATGGATGTAGAGGATAACGATGTCCTAGTAGATACTTACATAAAAACGTCCTTGGATAATAAAGAGATATTGAAATTAACCCTTACCTTGTAGTTTTCCTTGGTAGAGGGTAGGTTAAATTCCTGTATAATGGTGAAATAATTGTTATTAAATTATACAATAATCATATACATTAAAATGATATCATATATGATCTCTTAACATTGTTTTGTTAATAATTTCTTAGTATTAACATCGTTTCAGGTGTTAATAGATTTGTTTTCCATTCTACTCTTTGTTAAGTGAGTCATATATGTTATGGATGGGATTTATATAATTAATATCCATAATTCTATCAATTATTTAAAAATTATTTTTAATCTTCTAATGAAAAATAGTTTTGAATGGATACGATGGGGAATGAATCTCATCGCGTTCGTGAAGACGGTAATCTGTACGTATGCACGAGCGACAATATCATTCTTTTGATATTAAAATAATATATAATTGGATGGAATATCATATATATAGAAAAATTATCATGTTACATTTATTAATTAAAAGAATTTTACATCATTATTATACCCATCCAAATAATAATGTATTGAATAACAATTACACAATGACGTGGAGACGGTAATCTGTACGAACGCACGCATGGTGAAATGTCATCCAAGGATGGATAGAATAATGAATATGGATGTTCAATATTTATAATAACATATCAGTATATATAAGATACTGGAGTTATTAATTTAGAATTTAAATAACAAATAATGAAGATGTGGAAGAAGAAAAGAACTTGTAAGAGGGTGGTGAAATTATTACCTCTTCTTCTGGTTCTTTCTTTAGATTTGATCAAACGGGCTCCTCAAGTTGTCTTTAAAACTAATGGAATGCCTCTATGTTGAAGATAGGGAATTTCATAGGATATTTGGGCAGGGTTTGGACGAGCCAAAAGTATTTGAGGGTGTGAATTAGAGAGAAGGGGGAGTGCCATTTTATAATATGGGTGAGGGGCACCTTAGGAAAAGCTAGAAATATTATTTAAAAATAAAAATATATTCGGTTTATAATGGCTGAAAAAGGTATTATTTAAATTATAAGGTTTATATGGGTCGAAAAACATTCAAACAATATGTCTTAGATAGGTTTGGGTCACTATATTAACTTTATCTTTTAGATTTAACTCTTAGTTAAATAGTTTGAAATTTACAATGTCTCTTTGTATATTTATATAATATGGTTAAAAAACTTACGATATATTTCCATGAGAACCCCAAGTGGTTCATTAATGAAAGACCTATCATTATATTAGTCCTTTGGATGAAACTTAGATTTTTAGGAAGATAATATCATTTAAAAATATAATATTTTTTATAAAAACTCTTTTATTTCAGTTTGGACACTATTTGGTATTATGATTTTGCTAAATTCATAGAGCATTAGTACTTTCACAAAATTCATCTAAACATCCCTAATATGTCATATTAACCTAGAAAATTATTTTAATTCATAAAAATTCTCAAATTACATATATTTGGATATTTATAATATCAATTATTTTAATATTTCATTAATTAGAAAATAACAGCATCACCATTGTGTCATAAATAGATTAAATTAATTAATGTATAAAAAATAAAAATAAAAAACCATTATGTAAGAAATCTTTTTAAATTTCTAATGAATATTTATAATCAAATTTATCTTATTTATAACCCTATATTAAATATGGTTTTGTTATTAAACATTGATTTTGACCCATTTAACTTTTCTTTGAATTAAATAATAATAAATGTCCGAATCTAAACCAAGTGGAGCAAAGAGGATCATATTTTATTCATAAGGTTGTTTTTGGTTGAATTATACATAGAAAATAGAATTAGGGCATGCGTTGGGGTAATAATAATGTCATTTTTACCCTTAATTAAACTATTTACTTTTAACCGTGGTAAATTAAAGTAAAAAGTTACTATTCACCAAAAAATATTTTTATCTTAGTGAACCAAATTTTACTCCTTGATATTCACTGAGTTTCTTGGATTTTTGAAATTCCACTCACAAATGCGGTAAAATTATGTTTTATGTGAATTTCCAATTCTCCCAGGGGTGGGTAAAAAATGGTGAAATGTTCAATAAAATTTATATATATTGAAAATTATTATAAACTGAATCCAATGAATTAAATTAAACATATATAGGTATTATGTATCTATCCTGACCTAAAATAAATTGAAATAAAATAAAAAAATTGAAATAAACATTCATTTCTAAACAATAACTCCGTGTTTTTACCAATTCATCAAAAATTGAATGTTTTCAGAAAAATACCAAAATTTTACCCAATGCAAATTTCGATATTCAAAATCTAAAAATGAAATCCATTTTTAATGATATAATTTATAAAATTTCAAAAAGTAGGTATACTATTTATAACGGCTAATTTTATTGGTTGTGGTGTGTGTTAGAACTTGAAGGTTTGTACAAGACACGCCACTGTATTATTCAAAGAGAAGCGTATCGTGGAAGCGTGGGGTGTTACAATATATTTCTCATAATAATGAACAATGAAAACTGTAGCATGAATGGTGATCCATCCATTGTGAATTACCGTTGTGTTGAGACATTGAGAAGATAATTCATTTCATCATATATAATTATTTTATTAATGCAATAAACTATTGTCTTCTAAAAGAATCATTTTTCAATATACAATGAATGGAAAAATTGAATTTTACTATAAAATTAATTACCATCTAGAACATATATTAGTTACTTATTTTATATTTATTTTATATGTAATCATTATTTTATTATAATGTTTTTATTGAGTTGTATCACAACTCACACAATGTTACACGTAAATTAAAAGGAATGTTTTTGTATATTTTTATCTAGATTAATTGAAATGGAATGGTTTTTCCTCAAAATAGTAAATTTAAATAGATTATCAATAATCCATGAATGTCTATGTCACATTTAATCTTTTTTGGAAGATCTAGTTGGGACTGCTCTTACAAAAGTCTGAATTTGGTATGCAGCTACTGAAAATGGATATATTTATAGTGTAAATATATAATCTCTTGTTTGAGGATATAATGTATAGACATAGTATCACTTTGATCATATCTATTAAAAATTATTATGTTTTCTTTTTGGTTTTTACAAAACGTATACTCTTAACACCAAAAAAATATTATTTTCATTCATGCATAAATTCATTAATCTATTTACATTAAATTAATGTTGTTTATTCACTTTGATTTTATTAGGAATGATAACTTACCCCATTTAATTAATCAATCCATATCTTAAATGGGACCTAATATTCAATATTTAAATATACCATTTAAGGATATTTTTACTTCTATAACACCCTCTCGGATACATAAAAAATATTATTAGTGCTAGCCATTGAACATGGACTGTTTAATTTATATTTTAAATAGATTATTTATATCTTATTATTTATATAAAATTTTATATATACTATAATTATTATTATTAAATATATTTTTCAATTATATATTTTTTGGGTAATAATATATATTTTTTGATTTCACCACTGCTATTATAAATAATTGGTGATAAGTTATGCTTATTAAAAAAAATACTTATGGAATATAGCACCACAAAATTAATAAATATGAACAATTTATTTGATAATGTGTTTGATAATATGTTTATTCAACAATTTCATTAATTTATTTTGGTTTTGATTATCACTAATGCCCACAATTATGTGACGTATGAATTTTTTTTATGTAAATTAAAGGAAATTAACATTTCATTTTAGTACTTACTATTGAGTTATATTAATGTCATTTATTCAAGGGGGATATTTTTTGATGTATTGGGGAAGTGTTTAAATCGATTCTGGAAGCACTATTCATACCCTATGTTGGTAAGAGTAACATAAAAATGAAACCCTAATTTTGGATCTTCACATATGCATCAGGTACTCTACGTTATCGAGAATGTATGTTTATGTAAACCAATTTATATAAAGTAGCCTACATTATTGGAATAAATTGTTTGGTACATCTACCCTAGTTTTATAATCAACTATACCATGTCAACCCTGTATTTGTAGTTCTATCATCATTTGAAGGAACCATGTGTTTATATTTTTAACAACAAAGATTTAAATATATGATATTATCATATATTTCTTCAATAGTTTTAATGAATGACAATATTTTTTGAATGATATTTTTTGACTAAATCAATGGATCATTAAGTTTGTTTCAAAGTATAATATTAAATTGTGTAAATTTTTAATATTCTTAATGGAAGTTATGACAGTCATGATTGTTTTTGAATTCAAATATCTATAATGTATTTTGTGATATTTCTAAATACTGTTTGAAATGATAATGTTCCACATGCATTATAAATATCTTGAAGAACATCATCAAAAATATAATTAACGTGCAATATCAAAGATATAAACAAAAATAAATGTGTTATTTCCACCAGAGCTACAATTTGGAGATATACCTGTTTTAATCTACTATCTCACTACGAATATTGTTGTTGCTACTGTGTTTTATATAAAAATATTCTTCTATAAGAATGAAGAATAATTTTTCATAGATACACATTGGATACCTATATGTCTAATAATATTTATGGTTATTTCTCTATTGTTTTTACAATAAAACATGCACGATGTTAATGATCTATTTATTACATTGAATGACTGATGATTTGAATACATATGTCAGTTTTTCCTTCAAATATAATGTTTAATCTATATTATCCACTAAAATAAATCTCTATTTATTTGTATGATTTTTTACTACTCAAACTTAGTCATGGTTATGTTACATCTTCACACACTATGATGTGGATTTAGGGTTCAATGTAAAAGAACATGAAGACTATCTAATTCATTATAATAAAGGTGTCGACTATTTGAAAATTGATTTTGTTTAATGGTATTTGGATAATAAGACCTAATGAGAATCACCAATCTCATGGAGTTTAGATTTGGTGCAGTGGACTAAGGGATCTTTATGCCGTGAACAACTATACACCAATTTTTTCATTTCCTTTAATTATTTTCACAACTTAATCATCTTCTAGTGAAAAGGAAATGTTTTTTTTCTAAATAAGATAGTTGTAATGAAATATTAATTTTTTTAAATACACAACTCACCCCTTCTTCTGTCTTTATCTTTTCCATCAAAATCATGGCCCAACAATACTCATCAAAAGGTAGAGTTATAAATTTATTTTTTTCTTAAATATTCTATTGCCTATCTAATATTAAAAATTTGTATCAAAAGGATTTACTGAATTTCTATTGGAACTAACAATCATGTGATAATTATTCAAATGAAGATATATTGAAATGGATGATTCTATAGATTGCATGTTTATTATCTAAGCTATGAATTTTAATGGTCATAATTATGGATTTTGGAAATCTCATATGATTAATTAAATATAAAATCATAGAATAAGTGTTTATATGAAGGTATTTAAACCATATGATATAACATAATAAGAATAGGAAAAATGGAATAATGATCTGGAAAGGGAAATTAATTAGAATTCAAAATATATAAATGTAATTGTGTTTGGTTTAGGAACTGAATAATTCAATAAAATATATCAATTCCCTATAGCATATGATATTTGGAAGAATCTTTTTTTATCATATTTAGGAACAAAAAATATGATACACATAAAGTAAATTACTAGGAAATTAATTTTTGACACATCCATAATGTTTGAGGATGAAACAATCACTCAAATGAATGAAATATTGACAGAAAATTTCTATACTGTTGCTACTTTGAAAGAATAAATTTCATCATGAGAATAAGAGTTAAAAGTACTCAGAGTACCAACATATATGTGGAATGGAATATCTCCATCTATACATTGATATACACCTATGAAAAAATTGGCTATGATGTAGTTGATTGGAACATTAATTATGTATGAAGATGAGATATGGGCTGAAGATGAAAAAATATAAAACCTGAAGAAGGTCCTCTGAAAACTACTTCGCATGAATCATCTAATTCATGTGGGCATTATTTAGAAGGATATTTGTCATATCATTATGACATATTTGAAAAACTCTATAGAATCAATAAGAAATTTTCTAAGTTAATGGGAAAATGTCGTACTAAGGAAAACCATTCATTACTCAAAATTCAACTGAATGTTGATAATAAGAGAAATGTAATGAAAATTGTAAATAGAGTAAGGATTAATAATACCGGTTCACATAATGATTCTTCAAATTATTCTGAGAGTGGGTAAATAAATAAAATTGTATGTCTTGTGGTGCATAATTATAAGGATGTACATTATTCTTACATTCAATACTCTAGCTCTGAAAAACTGCCTTATGATGAATTAAATATGTTTTTTATGCTAATAAATATATAAAATCATATTGAAAGACCATATAATAATTCATAAATCTTATGATAATTTTTATAAGATAATTAAATCTTTTCAAAACATATTAGATATTTGAAATCTTATTATTACTAAATTTTTCGTTATTTACATGACACTATGATTAATGAATTTTTATCTCTTTTTGATGATCTAAAAAAACATATAGTATTTTAAAAAGAAGAATATATTTAAATCAAATCCTTTGAAAACAAAAAAATTCTGTTTAAAAAAATGTTTTTTTATAAAATTTTTTATTAAACGTGAATAGTAAAATATATATTCAAAATAAAAATGTTTGGTTATCAAGAAATTTTATTTCAATAAAATTTATACCAAAAAGCAGATGGTTACCAAAAAGAAAATATACTTTATGTATTTCAAGATTACACCAATATGATGTATAATTAAATCATTTAAGTGGTAGATCGATGGAAATATGAGAAGGTATCTACCAAAGGATTGAAAAACTCTGAAGTAGTTCTTCATCAAAAATTTATCAGTGTTAAAGATAAAAATTCTGGAAGTATTTCATTTTCAAATATTTATACATTTCGTTCATTAATTATTTTATACTAGGATAAATACATATTTCTCCAAAATTAATAATTTATATTCTTTACACATCTAATCATGTCTTAAATTTATTTTAAATATATTATTTTTTTAAGAAATTAATATATTTTAGTATTTTACATAATATAGTATTTTTTATAAAATCTTTTATATTTTAGTTTTTAGAAACCTTGAAATATCAATATTTTATGGTCTTAAAAAAATAGAATTTTTTTAAGAAAACCAAAATGCTCTGATTACATTATATGTATGATTATTTTTTATTTTTCATCTAAATATAAAGAAACATCCATTTCATTATGATAGAATTTATCATTTTTTTATTCAAATTAAAAAATTAAATTTATAAATTAATCTTCATAAGAAAATTTTTATTTAAATGATTCTGGAAATCCAAGAAAAACAACATGAAGCATTCAGGTTTTACATGTTTAGAAGAAAATATTTTTCACAAAAGTATGAAATGTAATCCTTTTAGATTGTTAATATTGTAGTCAGTTTTATATGTTGAGGATTTTTTTGATCTTATGAAAGAGATATAGAATTTCATGGTAATAAAGATCTAGATGTTTCTTCATCTCAAATAACATATGAAATTCCTTGATTCAAATATATCATGTTGAATGAATAAATTATAAAACTTGAAATTGATTTGGATTAATATAAATTTTTATATAATTATTTACAAAAATAATCATTATCAAAAAATTTTAAAACATTACAAATGAAATATTTGAATATGATAGATATTTTGATCTCAAAAGAGGACAGTAAAGCATTCAAGGTAGAACTGCTATGTCAAATGGAGTTGCTAATAAGGGAAGCTCCTACTAAGAACGATCATGATAAAATGAATTAGTTTCTATATGAATAGTGTTCGTGTTATTCATATGAAATAAAAAAAGACTTTCAAAATTGATTAAAAGAACTGTCATCTATTTTATACATTTTAAATGAAAAATTTTGATGTTTGGAAAGTATAGATAAACTGTTTTATCCTCCTTAATCCTTCACAATAATTATTTAAAATAAATGTTATTTTTATTAATACAAATATATATTTTTTATTTAAAATATGTGATATCAGTTCTTAATTTATTTTTAATTATAATTCACAATAATGTATCTAAAATTATATTTTCTCATTAATATGTTTATTTCTAAAAATATAATTACTAATAAATATATTTTTGGTTTAAATATTGTTTTATGAAATTTTTTTCATTAAATGATTTTAATTTTTTGAATATCATATAAGCTCTGATTTGGGGTTATGCAGATAATATTGTTATGCTTTCTATGATTCATTCATACTTGTCTATATCTTTTTAAATCACAAATTTAGGGGAATTTAATTTTTCTTATATTGTTTTCTTATTTCCTAAATTTTTTTTATGTATTTAAGGTGTTTAATGATAATGTAACAAGGATAAACTTTTATTGTAATTGGATATGTTTATAGTTTTTAGTTTGAACAGTTTTCATTATGTGGGAGAAATTTATATAAATATCCTTGAAATAGGGGAGAAGTTTTGAGCGTTATAATATAAGAAAACTTTTCAAAAATAAAAACTATATAATTAATAATGGTGGAGAAATTTCTATTGTGAATTAAATTTTTTAAATCATTTTAAAGGGGTAAATTTATTTTTTATTTTTCTATTTTTTTAATTTAATATATTTTACCATAGGATTGGTAACCATAAAAAGGGAGATATTCATGAGAATATATTGATTTCAAAAAAATTAATTTTTTTGGTTTTGATTCTCACAAATAACCATATTTATGTTACTAATGAATTAATGTTTAAGTGAAATATAGGAAATTAAAATTTCATTGAAATTAGTATACTAGAGATATATTCATGTAATTGATTCATAGGGAATATTTTTTGAAGTATTCAGGATCTATTAAAATTTATTCAGGAATCTTTGTTGATACCATATACCTATAAGCATAACAATGGAAGAAACAATATGTTTGGATCGACATGTATGGATCTTGTGTTTTACTCTATCTAGAATTTATCGTTAAGAAAAACTATTTTTGTGAAGAACCCTAATTTTGTTGATGTAGAAAAATTGTACATCAACAATATTTTATAATCAATTATACATTTACTGACTTGAATTCCATGTTATGTAGTCATTTATGACAACCAAAGGTTTGACTATTAAATGATTGAGTTTTTAATACACTATATTATCTGAGATTTAGGGAATGGTTTAAAAGAAGTTAAATAAATGTTCAAAGATATGTTGTGACCAATTCAGAGTCTCATTATGTTTGTTATAGGGCCTCATATTCAATTGAGTTAATTGTTACTACAATTACCGGTTGTTAAGAATATTTTTTTTAATTCAAATATATTGGATTTATTAGGATAAATTTAGGGAGTTGGTTTGACCTTGAACAGTTTAAACTACTTTATAAATATAATTATTCTATTCATCAAAAAAAATGAATAATATACATAAGAGGATATCTATATATATTAGTCCCTTTTTAATTTCCTTAAATGCAACATTTTGGTGACATATATGATTTGATCTATCATTTCCCTATTTGTGTTATTGTTAATATTTCATTTTATCATCACATCTTCTTTTGAACAAACAATTCAACATTTTTCATAGATAAACATTGGAAACATACATGTTGAAATATCTGTCTCGTTTTTATCTATCATTTTATGAAGAAAACCTATGCGATGTTAATGATCTATTTGATGCTGGGAATTATTGATGACTATAATAGTTCTATCAGTTGTTACTGTAAATATGACATTTAATATGTATTCTAAAAATATATCAATATTTATTTATTTTTTGGAGTTCAACTGCTTGGAATCAGTCAAGGTTATGTTTCAGCTACTTTCATTAAGCAGAGGACTAATTGTTCATTGTAAAAGAACTAGAAGGATCTATAAATACTTGTTATAATGGTGTCAACTACAGACACTAAGTTGTTCTTAGAAGTTATTAGGATATGTGGTCTTAGTTTAAACCCCCAAACTTGTATATTTATGCTATGTTGGAGTGGACTAAGGTATATTTGTTCCTTGAACCACTCTACATAAGCGTATTCATTTCCATTATTTATTTCCCATACTCACTCATCTTCCAGAGAAAAGGAACGTTTCACTATTAAATAAGAGAGTTGTTTTGAACTATCATTTTATTAAATACATAAATCACCCCTAGTTGTTTTGTTTTCTTCATCACAATTCTTACCTAATAATCTTATTAGACGTGAACCAACATGATTAAAACAAATAATGAAATATATTTCACTATATTAAATCTCTTTGATAGCTTGTAGAACTCATAACACTAAGACTAAATGAACAAAAATATAATAGACTGTTATAACATATCCATTAAAATTTAAGGTATGAATAGTACTAACTTTATTATTCAACTTATAGTTAATTATTAATTATAATTAATATAATAATAATTTAAATAAAAAATAAATTTTTATAAGAAACTTTTTTTTAAAAAAGTATATATTTTATACTTGTTATTTAAATATATAATTTAAAATTTATATTTTAAAATTTGTTAATATTTATTTAATACAATTAACATACTTTTTGACTTTATAATATCAAAATTATCATTGGTTTATTTTTTTACATTTATGAAATGTTTTGTTTTTCGATGAATATATATTCTTAATTCTAATTAAAAAATTAAATTATTTTTAAATAATTTATAGACATATATTATATTTTTAATTGGTTTAAAAGTAATATGTGTTCAATTTTAGTCAATAAATAAAATTTAGTTCATTTTAATAATTTTCACAATGAATGATTATATAAATAATAATTAAAACATTTAACATTTTATCTTTGAATACCTATATTCTCATCATCTATACAATATTAATTTTGACATTAATTTTTCTTATAACATTAATAGAATTTGGAAAATTTGATTCCAAATTTGCGATCATTATAATTTATATTATACAATAAGGCCAGCATAATTTTTGACAAAAATAAATAGTGAAAAAATAAGCATTATTTACCATGGTTATGGTAAAATTTTGTTAATTGGGTGTTAAAAAATTAATACAAATATTAAAATGACCTAAGGAATTATCAAAGTATTATTAAATTGATTTTTTTTTCATCCTATCATTCCTAATTTCTAATCTTGGGTCGTTTTTATGATTTTATCCTGTGAATGATTTTATCATTTGGGATTATTATGTGAAATTTCTATGTAATTTACAATAGGGGGCCTCCCCACAAAAACCTTATTTATATTTTTTTTCTTACATTACATAAAAATACCAACATTACTGTATTTTAGGGGAGATGTAATTTTGGTTTCTCTAAGAGAATGTAATTATTATAAGAGGATAGGAATTTTCCCACATACTTGGTTACCTTATAGTTTTTTTCTCAAAACACTAAAAGTAGTCCTTCTTTTATGATACATCGTATTAATTTCCAAGTGGAAAACCCACGTAGAATGATTATAAGATTAAATGGACCACTCTTAGACTTGTAGGTGATACAATTTTATATTTAAAGTAAAATATTGAATTATCAACCACTACCCATCCATAAATGATTTCCAAGATTTTGAGGATTTACATTATGGTTTGGTAGTTAGTGTCTGACATTTGAGCTTCCAAACATTTGTCCAACAATTCAGGTATAAGTGTGACATTAAATAAAACCATGAAATATATTTATTTTATACTTTCGACATGTTTTTAAAGGACTAACCCCACTATTATGCACTAATTATAGGATTTAATAACCACTTGGTTGTGAAACATTTGATTTAATGCATAAAATACTAAGGTCTCATTCATGGGTGTATAAACCAAGTAAATGTATGAAATTTTGAGTTACCCCATCCAATTTCATTTCCATAGGTTCATATGCCCTAAAGAAAATATATACATGTTTAATTTATTATTAATAAAGAATGTTTCATTGACAACAAAGAGATGTTATCCCTATTCATTTAATACATAAACAAAAAATATCATGAATTACATAGTTATTTCTTGGAAGCCATACTTTTAATAAACCATGGGATACAAAATGTAATTGTAACATGAGAACACAAGAAAAACACAATCTATATGAATCATAATATTATACATACCACTCAATTAATTTAGAAAAAAACTATAATGTTTTCTTAATTAAACCAAGCCTTAAACTATATAAAATGATTCCATAAAATCATTATTCCAAATTAATAGAATCCACTTTTGGTTTAGTATTGTAATTGGGGAAGATAAACATGAGAAATAAGAGGATAGGTGGTGATAGTATCCTTCAAACACTCAAAATATACATATCATAATAACATTTATGTGTTACTATATGAAATTCAGAAACTATTTTATAAGGTTCAATGGGATTTATTTTTTAGATATATGAGTCCCATGTAAAATAACATCATGTTTATAGAGGTTTCATTTATATGATATTTCATAGAGAATGTGGTGTTATAACATTATTTGGATAATATTTAGGTATATACTATTGTTACTTATTGTTTTCTAGAATGCCAAAGTATTATCAAGAATCATGTTTACAAACTAGAAAAAATACCATTGAAATATTAAATTCAAAATTTTTGTGAATACCATTAGAGAATTCATATTCCCAAATGGAATGACTATGTTCTTATTTTTGATATAATGACTCTGAAATGAATTTTTTCAAATATACTCTTTCATAACATGGAGTTAGTATTACCTTGATCATAGATAAATATGGTAGAACCATTTGGATCCCATAAATTAATCAAATATTTTATCAATTCAATAAATATTATATATATTCATTACCATTTTATGATTCAATTTATGATAAGTAAAACTGATTTGTAAGGTAACATCCGAGTTCTTTATATAAATAACTAGACTATCCCATGTTGTGGTAAAGGGTTTAATATATGTTTTTCTATCCAATTCCTTGAACTAGACCATAAAATCAAATAAAATTTTTAGTTTTGTCCTATATAACATTAGATTAATAGGTATCATCCCTGAGAGTAGATCTATTGTAAATTTGGATCTTTTCTCACGGTAATCCAATGATTATTTCTAGAATGTAATTGTGGTAACAATATAATATGAATTGAAGATACTTATTCTCTCATAGATCCATTACTCCCACGAATACTACCAGAAACTAATATGATTTTTTTCTTCTAACATTCCATATTGATTTGATTCTTTGAGTATTTAAATCTCATTACCCTTTTAAATTTTGAATAATTTCTTCACGATATCTGACATAGGCCCAACATGCATAGTAGTAAATACTATCAAGGAATGATTCTAATAAGTACGTTTAAACTATTATGTCAAAAATATTATATCCAAGAAATGGAATTCCCACAAAAAATAGACTACATATAGAATAATTAAATAGTACACATAGAAAAATCCAATAAACTATCACTCCTCGAGTGGGTTCATGATGATCATGGAATCAGAAATCATTTAAATATGAAAACTTATTTGATTCACTGATAAAGAAGCAATGATGTAGTGTGATTTGATATCATTATAAGAAACCTTCATTAAACTAAAGTAGAGAAGAATCATACCTCCGAGCATTGAAGGAAAATGTTATTCCTGAACCAAAATCTTTTCCTCTCCAAAATTCATCCAATCATAACAACTAGAAATATTACTACACCAAATTAAATATTTATTCATTCATGACAATTTGATTTTGTAAGAATAACATTGACCAGTTCTAGGCAGAGGATAAGATCCAAAATATTGAGATAATTATTTATGAGAATTTAAATAGAGAGTTATAATAGAAACATTCTCATTAGTAGAGTTGAAACTATTTTTAAAACAAATATCTATATAAACAAAAAATACACATTTGTGGAACTTATAGGTAATAAATTATATTACCATCTAATGTTTTATAAATTGTTTCATTAAAAATATCCCACATTGTTTTTTCTACAGGGAGGAATTAAATCAGCACTAGTATATTATTTATCTATTACATTGTTACCACAAGAATATATCTCCCTCTCTTTCAATTATTTCCATTATTGTAGTTTCGACATATGCCCAGATGGATAAGGTTTTTCCCACCAGTACGAATTAAAAACAATATATTTTGTATTAAAATTACTTTATTAAGAATTTCTGTATAATTTTAAATAAATAAGATCACTACTATTGATTGGATATATTTTTATAAGCATGATTCAAATAGGTTCTCTTGAATTATTCAATATCTACCACCTATGATGTAAAATTTTGTAGGTTTTTAAATAATGTTATGTATTCCAAATTTGAATTTCTGCTCAATTTTGGTGAATGAAAATTGGGGCCGCTGATCTGTGAATATTATGAGGGTATAATTATTTATTAAAAAAATTCTCTAAATCCCTCTAATGTATGCCCTTCATGATCATTCATTTGGAAAACTAAATCCCAATATTTCCATGCCAAATACACAATAATGTAGTAAATATTGATATTATTATCATTAGTACACATGAAATTAATGATTCAGTTAATAAATTCAAACCAGGCCTCATCCTATTTATGCCGCATGTTATCATAAAATATCAGTTGATTCTGGATTTGAAATTCAAATGTGCAGTCTAAAAAAGCATGATTCTTCTCTATGATATTGTTTATTGATATCTTCAAAATCATCCACAATTATTCTTATAAGCTACTCGAATACCTATGGATTATGTGGAATAAAATTATCCATTAATCCCACTTGATTGATCCTTAATCTCCATTCAAGTTGAATTTTCTTATATTCATTGTAGAAATCACCACTCATTCACCACCAAAACTTAGTAACATATTTAACCATCAGTAGTTTCACAAGAAGAAAGTCATAATATAAAAAATTGAAACTATGATCAATATAATATCTATTTAATTATTGACTAAGTTGTATATATCTTAAATACATATATATATATATATCATTAGCTAAACCCATGATTATGTGGTGTTGACATTCCAATGTGATTCAAACACATTATTTGTAGTTGGACTATGTGGGTAAATTGATGTTCTATATAAAGAGTTTAGAAATATCATTTTGAATTCTAACTTTGATGTCCCGACACTTATTATATAAATACCTACCAACCCAAAAATGGACTATAGAAAAATGGACGAAATGTTAACCTCTCAAACCCAAATCATTGGCTAGGAAAGGACTGGAATTCCACCGATCATATGTGAAACCTCCTGACACTAATGTATTGAATTAAATTACATCTGTTTATGTAATCCTTTATTGATAATATATATTCAAATTCTACTAAACATTCTATACAAAATATTAGGACTCAATATAGATATGGTTCATCAATATAATAGAGCCAACAATGATAGTTAAAAAAAGGTCAGTCAGATTTAAAATAGATATAATTATAAAAGAAATAATTAAACATGGTCCAAAATATTAATTAAATAATATTTTCATTAGTGTAACATCAACTAACTCTATCACATGACTTCCTCCATGTTCTAAACTCCATCGAGCCTGACCCATGTATTAGGGTACTCTATTAGAGAAGTTTGAAACAATCCACATACCTATGTCATGGTTGTAATCATTTTCATACACACTAAGGTGAAAATGTTTGGGTGAGTATAAAACCTTGTAGGTAACCCCAAAAATAATTTGATCACATTTCATTATGACTACAATAAATTATAAGAAAAGAAACAAAAACATATAAAATAAGTTAAATCATGATTTTCATTGTACAATAAATATAAAAGGGAATCCAATACGTAAAAATCATCTATACAACATTCCAAACATCCCACCATATATGTAATACCTTGAACCCAATGAAACACAAAAAATGTGATACTATATTAATAGACACTCTCATTTGTATAAAAACATTCACCAGACCCATGTCATCACTAAGAGGAAAAAATAATTTTCCCTATAAATTCATCATAGAGAGTGAAGTCTAAACATACATGGCCCCCCACATGCATATCATGAAGACACTCCGAAAGAAATTATTTGACAACCATGTTAAAATGAACCACTAATAAATAGGAATATGAGTAAAAAAATTTATTATGAAGGAAACAAATAATTTTAACAGCACCTCTCGGGTGCCACTAAAATTAGGGACCCGATCCGATTCACTACAAAACCTCAAGCATGAATCCTCATGCACAAGAGGCATTCGAAAAGTTGAAAGGGTATATGGTGGAACCATGAGAAGTGCATACCCCCATATCATAGTTCATAATGATATGTAAATATAAAAACCTATAAACATCTTATAATATAGATGAATTAATAAAATAAAATTGAAACATGATTTAATAAATTAAAAAATACTATAAAGGCTTGAACAACCATGCCATACATAAAACATCAATAACCCACTGGGAAAATCAATTATAAATAATAACAAACTGAATAAATAATTCATCATGATCTACTGACAACTCTATTCCATATCACATAGATGGTCTTCAATACTCTGTCAAGCTATTCAAGTCTATTGAGAAGTCTCTAAATTATCATAACACTCAACCATGCATTCTGAGGACATGAAAATATCCATCATGCATCTGTTATCAACCTAAAAGAATACACAAGTTCTGAATGCATACGAAGGGCCACATGCAAGTGGTGAGAAATAAATCTCAGTAGACACCCTAAATGGTAAACCTATAACCTACTTCTATAAGTGCGTGCTAATAAAATATCCTCAGCCCAACTAAAACATAAATAAATAAAAATAAACTAATAAAAACACCATTGATTCTTGGGTCTATGATCTCAATGAACCATACCTGATTCATCACATTCTATTCATCTATGCAATATACCATAGTGTTCATAGGATGAATTACAAATATTATTAGTCTATGTATCAATCTAGGATTTAGGAAACTATGTATGACCATACCAACCATAATTCGCAAAGGTAATTGGTCGACATACAAGTATTTTCATCCCAAGTATCCATCCATGATTCAAAATAGTCTGTTTCTCTATCCCAATCATAATTCAAAAAGGAAACTGGTTGACATACAAGGATCCTCAATCCATGTATCCAACTGGGATTCACACCAATATGTCCAACCTTCACAAAAAATAATTCCAAAATGTCACCAGTCACCATACAACAAGCCTTAATCATTGTATCCAACTAAGAGCCAGTACTCCTTGTATGGTCTTCCACCCATTATTTCACATGTTGAAAAATAAAGAGCATAAATCCATGATTTCATCCTAGACTCAGAACGCCTTATTTGACCATCCAAACATTGATATGGAAATACATGTCCATACCCTTACGTTTAGGATAATTAGTCCTTCCCACAAAAAAATATGGTGCACTGAGGAGTGGTGTATC
This sequence comes from Viscum album, assembly GCA_963277665.1. Taxonomy (NCBI): domain Eukaryota; kingdom Viridiplantae; phylum Streptophyta; class Magnoliopsida; order Santalales; family Viscaceae; genus Viscum; species Viscum album. Next base: position 30,790,814 of record OY728167.1, read on the forward strand.
AGTCCAACATCATAAAATCATTATTCATAGGTTAGAACACAATGATCATCAGCCCATACGTCCAATCAAGAATTGAAAGTCTTGTATGACCATATCGAGCAAACTAACATAAAATTAATGGTCCCAAAATCATCGTAATTGAAACTATACCATATAAAATTCAAAATTTTCTGAGCGCCTCATTCAAACATATAAAACAATTTTGTAGAACATGAAGTCAAACATACTCAAAAATATCAGAAAATATGATTGGAACCTCAATCCATCACTAAAACCATAAACAAAATAATTGTACTGACACAAAATGTATTGTACTATAACATATCATTAGGGAATGGAGGGTCATGTCCAACCTACCCCTCCCTGATTGTGGTGCATCACATCAGACGTCTAGGACAATATCTCTAGGACCTAGTGTCTACACTCTCCACCCAAATATGCCATATTAGTAACCCAGGACCCTACCCATGGAATCTCATCCATAACACTGATCCCTTCAGAAAAAACCACATGTTAACCTCTACAAAAATACGGACATGTTAATGGTTTGTTGAATGCCCATATCCAAATTCAAAACCTCATTCCTAATAAATTTCACTTCACATAACATCCCATGGGAAAAACCACAACTATCATTATCGAATGATCAGTACCCACATAGGGTTTCCATAATGATCGATTAGTCAGCTGAATCTATGAGTGAACACATAAATAGAGGAATCCCTTCAAGGTTCTTAAGGTTCCATATATATCATATAAATCCCATTCCGAATCCTTAGAAACAAACAAAATTCTGGGTAATTTCCTACCTATCAGCGTAACAAATGCTTCAACACAATCATAATAATTGTATGGCCTTAAATGCCTAAATAGAAGTAAAAATCATAATGAAGATGAAATAATTCATAATTCCTTTACAAGAAACCATAGGTTGTCTCGTACAACCTACCTTTCTACCAATATAAGTGGAAACTCAATCTCATGATCTAGAGAAAAAATCCATTTTCAACACTAATCAATGTATTTGATAATCATATGCAATATCATATAATCATTATAATTACCCTCTCCCATTTCAACCTATGATGGTAAAGAAAAACTCAAAATCTAGATGGAAGTATCACATTCATAACAAAATATCACAATCACATCTCTCATGAGTCCTCAAATCAACTAAAAGGTTACACCCCCACGATCTACTAGGAAAATTAGTTATAATAATATAATGGGGATTACAATTTTCAATCCTGAGGAGAAAACAATCAAACCCCCCAAAAGGTACCAAAAGAGAATAATATGATGTTTATCCAAGAGTACGTGGAATGTACTAACATATCCCCACATTGGCATGTACCACAGCCTGGAATCCTTGGTAAAGCCCAAGTACTCTATGTTCAAGCTAGGTATATGAATTATACCCTACATAGGGTGCCTAGCCATGTACAATACATGGCCTATCCATGTGTCTATATTTGGTCATGTCTTCCTAAATAGTGTATAACCCACGCGTGGACTGGATAAGTACCATACATGGAAATGTATCCCCAATATGGGTTTTATGGCCTTGTAATAGACCCCACACTAACTAACAACACATGGAGTGTCCTCCAAAATACAGACAATGTAGTCATCTTATTCTCATCTTACCTAAAAATGAAGAACATACTACACGTGTACTTAAAACCACATGCTGTGAAGTCTTGTTTACCAAAATATAGACCCCCATAAACCTCTAAAAACCAATATTTTTCTCAATTAGTTTTAGATTGAGCAACATTTAATCCCTAATAGTAACCAAAGTAATCTAAAATATGTCAAAATTTAATCTAAAAAAATTGGGGAATAAAAAAATGGTCTACCTCATTGTTTAAATGACGAATCATTGGATCCAATTTTCTTCTACAAAGTATTGCTCTATAATCCTATCACAATATCTTCCATAGAGGGATATCAGTGGCATATTCCTCCACCTTCACTCAAGGATTAGCCATATCACAATGGGAGAAACCCACCACCATTCCTGATATGCATGGAAATCCAAATCGTTGGACTCTTTTTATTTAAATAAATAAATAATTAATTAACCTGTTTAATATACATGTCGAGTCAGAGAACCTAAAGAGGATTAAAACCTCACCTACTCAAAAAACTACATTCCGCACACTGCAATGGAGACTATATCAGAACCCAAAACTCGGTTTATAATATTCAACCACATGATCCAACATTAATAATTTAATATATAATTAATTAAAAATTAATTATTCTTTCGAATCTTGAACGTCACTTTATTCTAGAAAATTTATTCCCCAAGGAAGATTTAAAATTATACGAACAAGACAGTGGTTTAAAAAATTCACTGAGATCATATTCGTGGGTAAAATTATACTTTTACTCCTCATGATTACCCATAAAATTTATTCAAAATTATACACAAAATCTTTATTTGAAGAAAAGTGGGTCTTTACAATATCACCACCAAAAAAATTATCGTCCTCATGAAGCCTTAGTATTCTTTTATCCATACATACTGACATACCATGGTAATCAACACATACTCAACTCGATGCATTTTACTCAAGGTTGACAACCAAGTTTCAGTACAGAACCCCAAGGATATAGTGAACAACCCATCCAAATCACATTCAACCACTTTCTTCCACCACTAAAAAACCACAATGCCAGTCCCTAACCAAATTCATCTATCTTGATATATTAAATAATAATTTTAAACTCAAAATCAAACTCTTGGTTCCTTGTACAATAGAACTGAACAGATAAAATTTGATTCTGCTCCACGTTGCTTCACATATTCAGATTCACCTTTCAAATCTCATATTTAGTGGTCCACAAACATGCTCGATATGGTCCTCACTACATCCTCAACTATAAAAAAACAAAGTTTTCATCACCACAGTTGATCTAGTACATTCCACCATAGGAGTGTATTTATAATTTCCATGGAAACAAAAACCTGTTCTACATCCCATTCCCCAATAAAAACCATACCTTGAAAATAAACAGTAATATATCGTTCCCCTGGAGAAAAAAATGAATTATCTAGCATCATTTACTCTTAGAATTCACTAATGAAACCCACGGAATTCATTACCATCTGATCCATCAGAGGGACCTCACTCTGAGAGAACAGATGGGTCACTCCCCTTAATATTGATTTACATACACTACTCCATGAAAGTACCTCCCAAGAGGTCCCTTAACAACCCAAGGTGATGTATATATATATATTATAATATTTTCAATTCCATCTCATTGTACTCAAGAAGATATCAATATTTTGTGCATGATCATTTCTAAACTATAAGTACACTATTATTCCCTTAAAAATAACCACCACAAACTTATTCGTTCGAAGTAAACATAGTTTTCATCCAAGGGTCTAGGGTCACCATTCCCACAAGCCTCTCATCACATTGAAAATGATATCCATCCCACACATGGCTACCAATAAAACTCAAGCACCCCGAACCTACACTCCCATAATGTCTGATTCATAAGATTAAAGACATTGTACATAACCAGTACTCACATATGACACCTCAATCTCATAATCATTATACATCATTGTGTAACCCAACCACATAACATCATCTGACACATATGAGCAAATATTTAAAATAAAGGATCACAAGGCAAATATTCTATCCACTCCTACACCACCTTCCATTCTAAAATAATGAAGAGAACCCACTGCACATTATTTTAAAAAGTCCAAATAATCTATATGTGCATCATAAAACCTAGCATCACTCATAACTCATTCAACGACTCTCGAATTACACCATATGAAGTCACATAGAACCATTTCAAAAACATAATTTTCATCAAAACGTCAAAACACATTCCCACCTATCCATACTGGTCAATTTTCATGTTAATCTACTAAGTCCAAAAACATTGTTCTAAACCAACTCATTGATGGACACACCTCAAGGTGTGTCAAACATGATCTCATGAAAATGTACCCAAAAATTAAAAGGTCAAAACCCAACACTAGGGTCTCTTATAAAAATAAATTCATCTACCAATCCAGTAACCTATAACGAGGGAACTCGTCCTCACCAATCCTCAGTACATCAGACTGATCATTGGAAAATCAAGACACAAAACCAATCTAAAAAAACTCTCCCCAAACGGAAAAATGATCCTACACATACACTAGAATAATCCACTAGGATCACCACACCAACTAGGAATGATAATAGTACTAATTTCCTTTCTAAAGATAATATCACCATGGATCCACATAATGTTACGTCAGAAGAAAATTTATAGAATCTGCCACTGGATGGACTATAAAAGGTAAATTTTACGTGCCTCACATAATGCGTGAGACACCTCTTACCATTTCATGTTAAATAGTAAAAATTAAATCAATTACCACTTTCCAATGGCCATGATTCTAAAATCCATCATAAATAATAAATTCTGAATCATTATTGAGTAGCTCAATTGAAAAATCCTAATCAAATGTAACATCAAAAATCGAACTGAAATCCAGATCCCTGGTAACCTAGACATCCAAGTAGAATAGGTTTTTATGAATCAAAATCCCAATATATATCTGATGAAACAAAACAATCCAACTCATCTAACCTAAAAAACGAAAATTTCAAAAAAATGTAATGTTCCAACATTGATAAAAAGTTTAAAAACCAAACCTTGGTGCCACTAAAACTGGAGCCCAGAGCTAGATCATGATAATATTTCATTATCACCTACTCAAAATCCATATGATACTTAAAATTAGTGAATGTATATGGTAGAATTATTAGTAGAGTATACACAAATATTAGAGTGCAGGACAATATGTAAATAACCAAAAAATATATGCATATATGTATGCGGATGAATACATACACTGAATATGAAGCATGACTAAATAAAATAAAAAATAAACTAATGGTCCAAATATCAATTTCATGCATACAACATCAATCACCCATGGGGATTATCAAAGAAAAAAAAATTAAAAAAAATACATTATCCCCTACTGCCAGATCCGGGCTATAACACATACACAATCTCTAGTACTCTGTCTAGATGATCTATTATAATAATTAGATACAAAAAGAGCTTCTGACTTAGAAAATATTAATCTTGGGACACATCAATATACATCATGATCCAATGCTCAACCTGAATGAATACATCCGTTTTATACTAAAACTGAGATGAATGTATAGAGGGTGAGAAATAATTCTCAATAGGCCTACTACAATAGTGAACATATAATCTACTACCATAAGTGAATGCTGATTCAACATGATCACCCTAAAAAAAATTAAACAGCTAAAAACACAATTGAACCTTGGAACTCTGACCTCCATCAATGATACCTAATTCATCCTAATCCATTCATCTAAAGAATATACTATAGTGGTAATAGGTTGACATATAAGGAGCATCTGTTCATGTATCTTACATTGATTCTGAAAAATATTTCCAACCATCCCATCCATAATTCACAAAGTCACTAGAAAACACACCGGGATCTATAGTCCGAGTATAGAATGATGATTAAGAAAACTATTTACAACCATCCCAAAAATCATTCACAATGTTCATGGTTTGATAGTCAATGAACCTCCATCTAAGTATCCAAGAGAGATTCAAAAAACTATGTCTGAACATCCCAACAATAATTCAAAATTCCAGTTGTCAACATAGAAGAAAACTCAGACCACGTATCTAATAGATATCTTTTATTCCACGTTCGACCATCCCAACCACCTAGTCACAAGTAAGAAAACATGATGCATCAGTCTAAAAATCCAACTGAGACTCAAATTCCTTTTATGACTATCCAATCATTGATATGAAACTCCATGTACATACTGTTAGGTTTAGGAGTACCAGTACTTTCACTGAAATACAGTGGTGCATCGGGGAGTTGATCCTCAGTGCAAAATCCAAAACAAAATTAGGGACATGAAGGAATATAAGGAATATCCTTCCATAAATCCTACTTGTATTTTAAAAATTAGCTATTTCCAACCCCAAAAATAAATAAATAAATCCAATGATTCATATATAATTAGTTCAAAGACTATACAATGTAGAAAAATAACACATGCTCGAAGCCTTAGTCCACATATCAAACAGGAATGTGGAATTTCAAATATAATATACTCATTAATATCAATCAATTTTTTAGGAATCTTATTACAACATTGAAACCATAAAAAAATAATATTTACTGACGTTTACATCTCATCCATGAACATAACATAATGGTGTAGAGTGTCATGTCCATCCTACCCATTCTCCGATGTGGTGCATGGAATATATATCCTGGTCTATATTGGAGGGGCCTCATGTTTACATTCTCATCCAAAATATCTCATCTATGTTTCCCAAGATCTTACAAGAGAAAAAAACTGTAACAAAACATTAAATTGATATAAATTATGAATGATCCTCAACAAATAGAGGAACATATTAAGGTTTTGTTAAATGCCCATAATCATCTACAAAATGACACCACAAATACTCAAAACTGACTTCAAGTCCTAAGGGAACACCCACAACTATCACTGTCTAAACAAAAGTTCCCACACAGAGTTACCCAAATGATCAACCAATCACCTAGATATCTATGTCAAATCAAAAATAGATAAATACCATATAAATTTAAAAAAATTCCGAGAGCCTCTTTCCAGTATATAATTGTTTTTGCAGAAAATGAAGTCCAACATACTCAAAAATATAAGAAAATTTGATTGGAACATTAGTCCATCACTAAAAACACAAAAAAAATTGTACTGACACAAAATGTATTGTACTACAACATATCATTAGGGAATGGAGTGTCATGTCCAACCTAACCCTCCCTGAATCTGGTGCATCACATCAAGAGATTAGGACAATATCTCTAGGACCTAATTTCCACACACTCCACCCAAATATGCCATCTTAGTAACCCAGGACCCTACCCAGGTAATCTCATCCATAACACTGATCCCTTCAGGAAAAAACCACATGTTAACCTCTACCAAAAGCGTAACATTTGAATGGTTTGTTGAATGCCCATATAAAAATTCAAAACCTCATTCCTAATAAATTTCACTTCACATAATGTCCCATGGGAACAACCGCAACAATCATTATCAAATGATCAGTACCCACATAGGGTTTCTATAATGATCGATTAGTCACCTGCATCTAGGAGTCAACAAATAATTGGAGGAATCCCTTTAAGGATCATAAGGTTCACTATATATCAGATAAATCCCTCTCCAAATCTATAGAAACAAACATGCTTCTGGGGAATTTCCTACCTATCAAGTTAACAAATGCTTCAACTCAATCATAAAAATTTTATGGCCTTAAATGCCTAAATAGAAGTAAAAATCATAATGAAGATGATATTATTCATAATTCCTTTCCAAGAAACCATAGGTTGCCTCACACAACCTACCTTCCTACCAACATAAGTGGAAACTCAATCTCATGATCTAGAGAAAAATCCATTTTCATAACCAAACAAGGTCTTTGATAAACCCATACAATATCTTATAATTGTTATAATTACCCTCTCCCATTTCAACCTATCATGGTGATGAAAAACTCAAAATATAGATGAAAATATCACATTCATAACAAAATATCACAATCACATCTCTCGGGAGTCCTCAAATCAACTAAAAGGTTACATCCCCGCGTTCTACTAGGAAAATTAGTTATAATAAAATAATGGTGAGTACAATTTTAAATCCTGATAAGAAAACAATCAAAACCCCCAAAAGGAAACAAAATAGAATAATATGATGTTAATGCAATAGTACATGGAATGTACTAACATATCCCAACATTGGCATGTACCACACCCCGACATCCTAGGTAAAGCCTAAATACTCTATGTACAAGCTAGGTATATGAATTATACCCTACATGGGGTCCCTACCCATGTACAATACATGGCCTATCCATGTGTCTATGTTTTTTCATGTCTTCCTAAATAGTGTATAACCCACATGCGGACTGGCCATGTACCATACACGACAATGTCTCACCAATATGGGTTTTCTGGCCTTGTAATAGACCACACACTAACTGCCAATACATGGAGTTTCCTCCAAAATACAGAAAATGTAGTCATCTTATTCTCATATTCCCTAAAAAGAAAGAATTTACATACAACGTCTACTTAAAACCAAAAGTTGTGAAGTCTGGTTTACCAAAATGTAGACCCCCGTAAACTTCTAGAAACCAATATTTTTCTCAATTAGTTTCAGAGTGAACAACATTGAATCCCTAATAGTAACCAAAATAATCTAAAATATGTCAAAATTTAATCTAAAAATAATGGGGAATAAAAAAATGGTCTAACTCATTGTTTAAATGCTGAAGCATTGTGTCCAATTATCTTCTACAAACTATTGCTCTGTAATCCTATCCCAATATCTTCCATAGAGGGATATCAGTGGCATATCCCTCCACCTTCACTCATTGATTAGCCATATCGCAAAGGGATAAACCCACCACCATTATTGATGTGCATGGAAATCCAAATCAGGGGACTCTTTTAATTTAATTAATTAAATAAATAATGAACTTGTTTAATATACATGTCGAGTTACAGAACCTAAATAGGATTTAAACCTCACCTACTCAAAAAACTACAATCCACAACCAACAATGGTGACTGAATCACAACCCAAAACTTGGTTTATAATATTCAACCACATGATCCAACATAAATAATTTAATATTTATTTAATAAAAAATTAATTATTCTTTTGAATCTTGAACGTATCTTTATTCTAGAAAATTTATTCCCCAAGGAAGATGTAAAATTATAAGAACAACACGGTGGTTTGAAAAATTAACTAACATCATATTCATGGGTAAAATTATACTTTTACTCCTCATGATTACCCTAAAAATTTATTCAAAATTCTATAAAAAATCCATATTTGAGGAAAAGTGGGTTCATAAAATATAACCACCATAAATCTTATCGCCCTCATGAAGCCTTAGTAGACTTTTATCACCACATATTGACATACCATGGTCATCAACACATACTCAACTCGATGCATTTTACTCAATGTTGACAACCAAGTGTCAGTACAGAACCCCAAGCATATAGTGCACAAACCATCAAAAGAACATTCAACCACTTTCTACCACCACTAAAAACCCACAATGCCAATCCCTAACTAAATTCATCCATCTTGTTACATTAAATAATAATTTTAAACTCAACATCAAACTCTTGGTTCTCTCTACAATAGTATTGAATACATAAAATTTGATTCTACTCCACGTTGCTTTACATAATCAGAGTCACCATTCAAATCTCATTATTAGTGGTCCACCAACACGAATCGATATGGTCCTCACTACATCCTCAACTATAAAAAAACAAAGTTTGCATCACTGTAGTTGATCTAGTAATTCCCACCATAGGAGTGTATTTATAATTTCCATGGAATCAAATACCAATTCCATATCTCATTCCCCAATAAAAACCATACCTTGAAAATAAACAGGAATATATCATTCCACTAGAGAAAAAATGAAATATCTAGCATCATCCACACCTATCATTCACTAAGAAACCCATGGAATTCATTACCATCTGATCCATCAGAGGGACATCACTCTGAGAGAACAGATGGTTCACTCCCCTTAATATGGCTTCACATACACTACTCCATGAACGTAACTCCCAAGAGGCCCCTTAACAACCCAAGGTGATATATATATATTATAATATTTTCAATTCCCTCTCAGTCTACTCAAGAAGATATCAAAATTTTGGGCATTATCATCTCTAAAATATGAGTGCACTATGATTCCAAAAAAAATTACCGCCACAAACTTATCCATTCCAAGTAATCGTAGTTTTATTTCAAGGGACTAGGGTCACCATTCCCACAAGCCTCTCATCACGGTGAAAACGATATCCATCGCACACATGGCTACCAATAAAACTCAAGCACCTCAACCCTAAAATCCCATAATGTCTGATTCATAAGATTGAAGACATAGTCTATAACTAGTACTCACATCTTCATGATTCCTCAATCAATTAATCATTATACATCATTGTATAACCCAACCACATAACATCATCTGACACATGTGAGCAACTCTTTAAAATAAAGGATCACAAGGCAAATACACTATCCACTCCTACCACACATTCCATTCTAAAATAATGAAGAGAACCCATTGCACATTAATTTAAAAAGTCCAAATAATCTATATGTGCATAAAAAATCCTAACATCACTCATAACTCATTCTACCACTCTTGAATTTCACCATAGGAAGTCACATAGAACCATTTCAAAAACCTAATTTTCACCTAAACGTCAAAAGACAATCCCACCTATCCATATTGATCAATTATAATGTTAATTCACTTGGTCCAAAAACCTTATTCTAAACCAACTCATTGAAGGATACACCTCAAGGTGTTTCAAACACGATCTCAACAAAATTTACCAAAATATTAAAAGGTCAAACCCCAACCATAGGGTCACATATAAAAATAAATTCATCTAGAAATATAGTCACCTATAATGAGGGAACACGTCCTCGCCGATCCTCAGTACATCAGACTGATCATTGGAAAATCAAGTCACAAAACCAATGTAAAAAAAACTCTCCCCAATGGGAACAATGATCATACACGTACACTAGAATAACCCACTAGGATCACGATCCCAACTAGGAATGATAATAGAACTAATTTCCTCTCAAAAGATCATATCACCATGGATCCATGTAATGTTACATCCGAAGAAAATTTATAAAATCTTCCACTGGAAGGACTGTAATAGGTGAATTTCATGTGCCTCATAGAATGCGTGAGACACCTCTTAACATTTCATGTTAAATAGTAAAAATTAAATCAATGACCACATTCCAATGGACATGATTCTAAAATACATCATAAATAATCAAACCTGAATATTCATTGAGTATCCCAATGAAAAAATCCTAATGAAATGTAACATCAAAAAATCGAACAGAAATCCAAATCCCTAGTAACCTAGACATCCAACTAGAATAGGTGTTCATGACTCAACATCCCAATATAAATCTCATGAAACAAAATAATCCAACATATCTAACCTACAAAACCACAATTTTAAAAATAAATGTAATGTGCAAACATTGAAAAAACGTTTTAAAAACCCAACCTAGTTGCCACTAAAACTGGAGCGCAGAGCTAGATCACGATAATATAACATTATCACCTACTCAAAATCCATAGGATACATAAAATTAGTGAATGTATATGGTATAACTATTAGTAGAGTATACAAAAATATTAGAATGCATGAAAAGATGTAAATAACCAAAAAATATATGCATCTATGTGTGTGGATGAATACTTATACTGAATATAAAACATGATTAAATAAAATAAAAAATAAACTAATGGACCAAATATAAATTTCATATATACAACATCAATAACCCATGGGGATTATCAAAGAAAAAAAATAAAATCACATAAAATTATATTAGTCCCTAATGCCAGATCTGGGCTATAACACATACGCAATCTCCAGTACTCTGTCTAGATGCTCTATCATAAGAATTAGATACCAAAAGAGCTTCAGACTAAGAAAACACTAATCTTGGGACTCTTCAATATATATCATGATCAAATTCTCAACCTGAATGAATACATCCGTTTTATACTAAAACTAAGATGAATGTATAGAGGGTGAGAAATAATTCCAAATAGGCCAACTCCAACAGTGAACATAAAATCTACTACCATAAGTGAATTCTAATTCAATATGATCACCCTAGAAAAAAAGAAATTAAACAGCTAGAAACACAATTGAACCTTGGAACTCTGACCTCCATTAATGATACCTAATTCATCCTAATACATTCATCTAAACAATATAACATAGTGGTAATAGGTTGACATATTAGGAGAATCTGTTCATGTATCTTGCATTGATTCGGAACACTATTTCCAACCATCCCATCCATAATTCACAAAGTCACTAGAAAACACACAGGGATCTATAGTCCAAGTATAGAACCATGATTAATAAAACTATTTACAACTGTCCCAAAAATCATTCACAATGTTCATGGTTTGACAGTCAATGAACCTCCAACTAAGTATCCAACAGATATTCAAAAAATTATATCTGAACATCCCAACAATAATTCAAAAATTCAGTTGTCAATATAGAAGCAAACTCAGACCATGTATCTAACAGATATCATGTATTCCACGTTCGACCATCCCAACCAATTAGTAACAAGTCAGAAAACAAGATGCATCAGTCTAAGAATCCAACTGAGACTCTAATTCCTTCTATGACTATCCAATCATTGATATGAAACACCATGTACATACTATTAGGTTTATCAGTGCCAGTACTTTCACTAATATACTGTGGTGCACTAGGGAGTTGATCATCAGTCCAAAATCCAACAAAAAATTAGTCACATGAAGGAATATAAGGAATATCCATCCATAAATCCTACCTATATTTGAAAAATCAGCTATGTCCATCCCCAAGAAAAAATAAATAAATCCAATGATTCATATATAATTACATCAAAAACTATAAAATGTAAAATACAACACATGCTCGGAGCCTCAGTCCAAATATCAAACAAGAATGCAGAATTTCAATTATATTATACTCATTAATATCAATCAATGTTTTAGGAATCTTAGTACAAAATTGAAACCATAAAAAATAATTTTTACTAACGTATACATCTCATCCATCAACATAGCATAATGGTGTGGAGTGTCATGTCCATACTACCCATCCGCTGATGTGGTTCATGGAATTGTATTTCATGAGCCATATTGGAGGAACCTCATGTTCACATTCTCATCCAAAATATCCCATCTATTTTTCCCATGCTCTTACTAGAGAAAAAAACTATAACAAAACATTACATTGACATAAATTATGAATTATCCTCAACAAAAAGAGGAACATATTATGGTTTTGTTGAATGCCTATATTCATCTACAAAATGACACCACAAATACTCACAAATGACTTTAGGTCCTAAGGGAACACCCACAACTATCACGGTATAAGCAAACGTTCCCACACAGAGTTAAACAAATGGTCAACCAATCTCATAGATCTCTAAGTCAAAAAAAATAGATAAATACCATATAGGCTCCGCAAGGTCAATACATAAGTGGATACATCCTTCTCCCAATACTTAGTAACTACAAACATCTAGGTCCATTTACTATATAACAATGTAACACTTATTATATGTCAATCCATATAGTTTTATGACCTCACATGACTTAGTTGTATTAAAACTCTTAAGGGATATGGCCTCCAGACAATCCCCTTTCCTAGAAACCCTATATTTACCATCCCACCACATCAAGTCATAACAAAGTACCACTAATAAGGGAAACACACCATTCCAACATCAAATGGGGTTTCCGATGAACCAATAATATATCCACCAATCATTATAAAAACCATATCCCTGGTCAAATCCAATGAAATCTTCTCAAGAGAAAACTAAAATTACATTCTAGTGGAAAACATCCCTTTCGTAAATTTCTCATGAAAACATGTCTCTAACGAGTCCTCAAATCTCCCTCAGGGTTCCGCTATAAAGGTTAAATTATAAAAATTCTCTTAACTGAAAAATAACAATTATAATTCTGACCATGGTGAAGAAAACCCCAAAAACTCCCAAAAAGGTCAGAAAAGAGAAACACATGGCATGCATGCCTAGGTACACAAAATTTACTCACACGACCCCACATGGGCCTACACCCTGACTGGACATTGTGTGTAAAACCGAAGTACATGAAATACATTTTTGATACACATAATACATAATAAATATCCCCCCTAAAAATGTACCTCCCATATCCAAGCCACGTGTCCCTATCTTTATCTGTCTACCTACACAATGTGTAACCCACACGATGTCTAAATGTGTACCCTAAAAATCCATTTTTCCACTACACAAGCCATTTTGACTTGTACAAGGCTTCATGACTGGTTCCTCTACACAATTATTCCTCAAGGATACACTCTATATAGTCATATTCATCTGTTTTCCATGAACAGTAAGAACACATGGAATGTTCTCTTAAAACAACAAGAAGTGTAGTATGTTTTTTGAATAGGGAACCGCATAGAACCTCCTAAAACACTATTTTTCACTAATTATGTATAGATAACACCCATATGGTCCTTTACAGTAAAAAAAACAATCAAATATGGATAAAAAAATCTATGGGAATTGGGAATAAAAACCACAAACCAACTTACCTCATGCCATAAACACTGAGGATTTGGGTCTCAATCTTATCCTGGAAAACATTCACCCTCAATATGGTCCTGATATCTAACAATGATGATGTATGGGGGAATCAACCTCCCCATTTATTTTTTGGTTTCACTACTGGAAATACACTATTTCCCAACGGTTCAGAACCGTTGGGAAATCCCCTGAAACCGTTGGGAAAGGTTTTCCCAACGGTTCTGATAACCGTTGGGAAGTAAGCCGTTGCGAAAGGTTTTCCCAACGGTTTACTGGCAACCGTTGCAATAGGCCCATAGAAGTTACCCAACCCCAACGGTTTGGGTGAACCATTGGGATAGTTTTTCCCAACGGTTCTCCCAAACCGTTGGGAAAACCAAATACCATGGAACATTTTCCCAACGGTTCCAAACCGTTGGGAATTGGTGAAGTCTTTCCCAACGGTTTAGAACCGTTGGGAAAAGACATGCTAAAAACTTATATGCCAATGGTTTGAAACCGTTGGCATACCCTATGCTACAAATTGCAGCACCCTGCAATTTGCACAGCCCCTGTCCCCTGTCCATCACCACCAGTCATCAGGCCACATTTTCACCTCATTTTCACCTCATTTTCACCTCATTTTCGATCCAACTATTGTACCAGTAATAAAATAAAACATACATATTCAATTACGAACAAATTCATACACATTTAACATATAATGGATCCTGAAACTATACAAATCCATAATTATATTACAATTCTTAAACATACATAATTCATATAGAATTCAATTTAAAATTTAGATGACAATTATACGTGGAATCTGAAATTCAATTCATAATATGATCGGTTTTTTCTATACCATATATTTTTACCTCAAATGATGTCCATTTTAAACAAAATACATACACCTGAAGTGATACCAGCCACACCGCACCTCAGATTGATGCGGGGTTAACTCGTACACGTCACATTTGACTCATGGATCGTTGTGCTAAAGTATCGACAGAATCCTAATGCGTTTGGTCGGTGTTCCGTATGCCAGTTGATGTTTTTCACTTAAAATGGAGTCCTTTTGAAACAAAAGACGGACACTATGAGTGGTGCCGACCACACCGTGTCTCCAATTGAGGCGGGGTTGATTTGTACACGTCACATATGACTCATGGATCGTTCTCCTAAAGTTTAAATGGAAACCGAATGCGTTTGGTCAGTTTTCCGTATGTACTTAAAATGTTGTCCATTTTAAACAAAAGAGTGACACTTAGACTCATCCCGACCACACCGCGACTCAGATTCATCCCGGGTTGGCTCGTACATGTCACATATGACCCATGGATCATTGTGATAAATTATCAAAAGATTCCGAATGCGTTTGGTCAGTTTTGCGTATGCCAGTTGTTCTTTTCATTTATAATCATGTCCATTTTAAACAAAAGAGACATAGTTAGAGCGGTGTCGGCCACACCACATCTCAGATTAAGACGGGGTTGACTTGTACACGTCACATATGACCCATGGATCGTTGTGCTAAAGTATCGATAGAATCCGAATGCGTTTGGTCGGTCTTCCGTATGTCAGTTGATGTTTTTAACTTAAAATGACGTCCTTTTGAAACAAAAGACGGACACTTTGAGTGGTTTCAGCCGCACCGCATGTCGGATTGAGGCGGGATGATTCGTACACGTCACATAGGACCCATGGATCGTTCTCATAAAGTTACAATGGAAACCGAATGCGTTTGGTCGGTTTTCCGTATGTACTTAAAATGGTGTACATTTTAAACAAAAGAGATCCATTTAGACTGATCCCGGTCACACCGCGACTCGGATTGACCCGGGTTGGCTCGTACACGTCACATATGACCCATGGATCGTTGTGATAAATTATCAAAAGATTCTGAATGCGTTTGGTCGGTTTTGCGTATGCCAGTTGTTCTTTTCACTTATAATCCTGTCCATTTTAAACAAAACAGACACAGTTAGAGCGGTGTCGGCCACACCGCGGCTCGGATTGAGGCGGGGATGATTCGTACACGTCACATATGACTCATGGATCGTTCTCCTAAAGTTTCAATGGAAACCGAATGCGTTTGGTCTGTTTTCCGTATGTACTTAAAATGGTGTCCATTTTAAACAAAAGAGAGCCACTTAGACTGATCTCGGCCACACCGCGACTCGGATTGTACCCGGGTTGCCTCGTACAGGTCACATATGACCCATGGATTGTTGTGATAAATGATCAAAAGATTCGGAATGCGTTTGGTCGGTTTTGCGTATGCCAGTTGTTCTTTTTCACTTATAATCATGCCCATTTTAAACAGAAGAGACATAGTTAGAGCGGTGTCGGCCACACCGCGTCTCGGATTGAGATGGGGATGATTGGTACACGTCACATATGACCCATGGATCGTTCTCCTAAAGTTTCAATGGAAACCGAATGCGTTTGTTCGGTTTTGCGTATGCCAGTTCTTTTCACTTATAATCCTACCCATTTTAAACAAAACAGACACAGTTAGAGCAGTGTTGACCACACCGCGCCTCGGATTGTGGCGGGGATGATTCGTACACCTCACATATGACCCATGAATCGTTCTCCTAAAGTTTCAATGGAAACCGAATGCGTTTGGTCGGTTTTCCGTATGTACTTAAAATGATGTCCATTTTAAACAAAAGAGAGCCACTTAGACTAATCCCGGCCACACCGCGACTCGGATTGAGCCCGAGTGGGCTCGTACATGTCACATATGACTGATGGATCGTTGTGATAAATTATCAACAGATTCAGAATGCGTTTGGTCGGTTTTGCGTTTGGTCGGTTTTGCGTATCCTGTCCATTTTAAACAAAAGATAGACAGTTAGAACGGTGTCGGTCACACTGCACCTCGGATTGAGGCAGGATTGACTCGTACACGTCACATACAACCCATGGATCCTTGTGCTAAAGTTTCGGCACAGTCCGAATGCCTTTGGTCGGTTTTTTGTATGTCACTTGATGATTTTCACTTAAAATGACGTCTTTTTGAAACAAAAGACCGACACTTTTTGAGTGGTGTCGACCACACCGCGTCTCCGATTGTGGCGGGGTTGATTCGTACACGTCACATATGACCCATGGATCGTTCTCCTAAAGTTTCAACAGAAACCGAATCCGTTTGGTCGTTTTTCCGTATGTACTTAAAATGGTGTTCATTTTAAACAAAAGAGAGCCACTTAAACTTATACCGGCCACACCGCGACTCGGATTCATCCCGTGTTGGCTCGTACACGTCACATATGACCCATGGATTGTTGGGATAAATTATCAACAGATTCGGAATGCGTTTGGTCGGTTTTCCGTAAGCCATTTGATGCTTTTCACTTAAAATGACGTCCTTTTGAAACAAAAGACGGACACTTTGAGTGGTGTCGGCCACACCGCGTCTCTGGATTGAGCTGAAACCACCGTGAAACATTCTAATTATTATTCGTGATGTGTACGCGCAGACGGTATGTCAATCGGATGTGTGGTTTGCCCGGTACGGATCAATATTCACGTTTTAAGTGGTGCGCGTGCTTCGAAACGCGCGTGAGGGGGTCCAAACGGGCCGAACGATGTCGGAATAACCTGAAATCAGACGATAAATACGGGTGAGTGATTTATGAAGTGGTCGAGCAGACGGCACGTCAATCGGACATGCCGTGTGCCCGCGGTGTCCGACAACGCAGTTATGGTGTCATAAACGGCCAAAACGGGCGTCCAACGGTCAAATTCAAAGAGGACGACCACGGATTCACCCGAAACCACCGTGAAACATTCTAATTATTATTATTGACGTGTACGCGCAGACGGCACGTCAATCGGACGTGCGGTTTGCGCGGTACGGCTCAATATTAGTGTTTTAAGTGATGCGCGCGCTTCGTAAACGCGCGTGAGGGGGGTCCAAACGGGCCGAACGATGTCGGAATGGCCTGAAATCAGACGACAAATACGGGTGACTGATTTCTGAAGTGTTCGAGCAGACGGCACGTCAATCGGACTTGCCGTGTGCCCGCGGTGACCGACAACGCAGTTCTGGTGTCATAAACGGCCAGAACGGGCGTCCAACGGTCAAATTCATAGAGGACGGCCTCGGATTGAGCTGAAACCATCGTGGAACATTCTAATTATTATTCGTGACGTGTACACGCAGACGGCACGTCAATCGGACGTGCGGTTTGCGCGGTACGGCTCAATATTCGTGTTTTAAGTGATGCGCGCGCTTCGTAAACGCGCGTGAGGGGGGTCCAAACGGGCCGAACGATGTCGGAATGGCCTGAAATCAGACGAAAAATACGGGTGACTGATTTCTGAAGTGGTCGAGCAGACGGAACGTCAATCGGACGTTCCGTGTGCCCGCGGTGACCGACAACGCAGTTCTGGTGTCATAAACGGCCAGAACGGGCGTCCAACGGTCAAATTCATAGCGGACGACCTCGGATTGAGCTGAAACCACCGTGGAACATTCTAATTATTATTCGTGACGTGTACGCGCAGACGGCACGTCAATCGGACGTGCGGTTTGCGCGGTACGGCTCAATATTCGTGTTTTAAGTGATGCGCGCGCATCGTAAACGCGCGTGAGGGGGGTCCAAACGGGCCGAACGATGTCGGAATGGCCTGAAATCAGACGACAAATACGGGTGAGTGATTTATGAAGTGTTCGAGCAGACGGCATGTCAATCGGACGTGCCGTGTGCCCGCGGTGACCGACAACGCAGTTCTGGTGTCATAAACGGCCAGAACGGGCGTCCAACGGTCAAATTCATAGCGGACGACCTCGGATTGAGCTGAAACCACCGTGGAACATTCTAATTATTATTCGTGATGTGTACGCGCAGACGGCACGTCAATCGGACGTGCGGTTTGCGCGGTACGGCTCAATATTCGTGTTTTAAGTGATGCGCGCGCTTCGTAAACGCGCGTGAGGGGGGTCCAAATGGGCCGAACGATGTCGGAATGGCCTGAAATAAGACGAAAAATATGGGTGAGTGATTTATGAAGTGGTCGAGCAGACGGCACGTCAATCGGACGTGCCGTGTGCCCGCGGTGACCGACAACGTAGTTCTGGTGTCATAAACGGCCAGAACGGGCGTCCAACGGTCAAATTCATAGCGGACGGCCTCGGATTGAGCTGAAACCACCGTGGAACATTCTAATTATTATTCGTGACGTGTACGCGCAGACGGCACGTCAATCAGACGTGCGGTTTGCGCGGTACGGCTCAATATTCGTGTTTTAAGTGATGCGCGCGCTTCGTAAACGCGCGTGAGGGGGGTCCATATGGGCCGAACGATGTCGGAATGGCCTGAAATCAGACGACAAATACGGGTGACTGATTTATGAAGTGGTCGAGCAGACGGCACATCAATCGGACGTGCCGTGTGCCCGCGGTGGCCGACAACGCAGTTCTGGTGTCATAAACGGCCAGAACGGGCGTCCAACGGTCAAATTCATAGCGGACGGCCTCGGATTGAGCTGAAACCACCGTGGAACATTCTAATTATTATTCGTGACATGTACGCGCAGACGGCACGTCAATCGGACGTGCGGTTTGCGCGGTACGGCTCAATATTCGTGTTTTAAGTGATGTGCGCGCTTCGTTAACGCGCGTGAGGGGGGTCCAAACGGGCCGAACGATGTCGGAATGGCCTGAAATCAGACGACAAATACGGGTGACTGATTTCTGAAGTGGTCGAGCAGACGGCACGTCAATCGGACGTGCCGTTTGCCCACGGTGACCGACAACGCAGTTCTGGTGTCATAAACGGCCAGAACGGGCGTCCAACGGTCAAATTCATAGCGGACGGCCTCGGATTGAGCTGAAACCACCGTGGAACATTCTAATTATTATTCGTGACGTGTACGCGCAGACGGCACGTCAATCGAACGTGCGGTTTGCGCGGTACGGCTCAATATTCGTGTTTTAAGTGATGCGCGCGCTTCGTAAACGCGCGTGAGGGGGGTCCAAACGGGCCGAACGATGTCGGAATGGCCAGAAATCAGACGACAAATACGGGTGACTGATTTCTGAAGTGGTCGAGCAGACGGCACGTCAATCGGACTTGTCGTGTGCCCGCGGTGACCGACAACGCAGTTATGGTGTCATAAACGGCCAGAACGGGCGTCCAACGGTCAAATTCATAGCGGACGGCCTCGGATTGAGCTGAAACCATCGTGGAACATTCTAATTATTATTCGGGATGTGTACGCGCAGACGGCACGTCAATCGGACATGCGGTTTGCACGGTACGGCTCAATATTCGTGTTTTAAGTGATGCGCGCGCTTCGTAAACGCGCGTGAGGGGGGTCCAAACGGGCCGAACGATGTCGGAATGGCCTGAAATCAGACGAAAAATACGGGTGACTGATTTCTGAAGTGTTCAAGCAGACGGCACGTCAATCGGATGTGCCGTGTGCCCGTGGTGACCGACAACGCAGTTCTGGTGTCATAAACGGCCAGAACGGGCGTCCAACGGTCAAACTCATAGCGGACGACCTCGGATTGAGCTGAAACCACCGTGGAACATTCTAATTATTATTCGTGACGTGTACGCGCAGACGGCACGTCAATTGGACGTGCGGTTTGTGCGGTACGGCTCAATATTCGTGTTTTAAGTGATGCACGCGCTTCGTAAACGCGCGTGAGGGGGGTCCAAATGGGCCGAACGATGTCGGAATGGCCTGAAATCAGACGACAAATACGGGTGACTGATTTCTGAAGTGGTCGAGCAGACGGCACGTCAATCGGACTTGCCGTGTGCCCGCGGTGACCGACAACGCAGTTATGGTGTCATAAACGGCCAGAACGGGCGTCCAACGGTCAAATTCATAGCGGACGGCCTCGGATTGAGCTGAAACCATCGTGGAACATTCTAATTATTATTCGTGACATGTACGCATAGACGGCACGTCAATCGGACGTGCGGTTTGCGCGGTACGGCTCAATATTCGTGTTTTAAGTGATGCGCGCGCTTCGTAAACGCCCGTGAGTGGGGTCCAAACGGGCCGAACGATGTCGGAATGGCCTGAAATCAGACGACAAATACGGGTGACTGATTTCTGAAGTGGTCGAGCAGACGGCACGTCAATCGGACGTGCCGTGTGCCCGCGGTGACCGACAACGCAGTTCTGGTGTCATAAACGGCCAGAACGGGCGTCCAACGGTCAAATTCATAGCGGACGGCATCGGATTGAGCTGAAACCACCGTGGAACATTCTAATTATTATTCGTGACGTGTACGCACAGACGGCACGTCAATCGGACGTGCGGTTTGCGCGGTACGGCTCAATATTCGTGTTTTAAGTGATGCGCGCGCTTCGTAAACGCGCGTGAGGGGGGTCCAAATGGGCCGAACGATGTCGGAATGGCCTGAAATAAGACGAAAAATACGGGTGACTGATTTCTGAAGTGGTTGAGCAGACGGCACGTCAATCGGACGTGCCGTGTGCCCGCGGTGACCGAAAACGCAGTTCTGGTGTCATAAACGGCCAGAACGGGCGTCCAATGGTCAAATTCATAGAGGACGACCTTGGATTGAGCTGAAACCACCGTGGAACATTCTAATTATTATTCGTGACGTGTACGCGCAGACGGAACGTCAATCGGACGTGCGGTTTGCGCGGTACGGCTCAATATTCGTGTTTTAAGTGATGCGCGCGCTTCGTAAACGCGCGTGAGGGGGGTCCAAATGGGCCGAACGATGTCGGAATGGCCTGAAATCAGACGAAAAATACGGGTGACTGATTTCTGAAGTGGTCGAGCAGACGGCACGTCAATCGGACTTGCCGTGTGCCCGCGGTGACCGACAACGCAGTTATGGTGTCATAAACGGCCAGAACGGGCGTCCAACGGTCAAATTCATAGCGGACGGCCTCGGATTGAGCTGAAACCATCGTGGAACATTCTAATTATTATTCGTGACGTGTACGCGCAGACGGCACGTCAATCGGACGTGCGGTTTGCGCGGTACGGCTCAATATTCGTGTTTTAAGTGATGCGCGCGCTTCGTAAACGCGCGTGAGGGGGGTCCAAACGGGCCGAATGATGTCAGAATGGCCTGAAATCAGACGACAAATACGGGTGACTGATTTCTGAAGTGGTCGAGCAGACGGCACGTTAATCGGACGTGTCGTGTGCCCGCGGTGACCGACAACGCAGTTCTGGTGTCATAAACGGCCAGAACGGGCGTCCAACGGTCAAATTCATAGCGGACGGCCTCGGATTGAGCTGAAACCACCGTGGAACATTATAATTATTATTCGTGACGTGTACGCGCAGACGGCACGTCAATCGGACGTGCGGTTTGCGCGGTACGGCTCAATATTCGTGTTTTAAGTGATGCGCGCGCTTCGTAAACGCGCGTGAGGGGGGTCCAAACGGGCCGAACGATGCCAGTTGATGTTTTTCACTTAAAATGATGTCCTTTTGAAACAAAAGACATACACTTTGAGTTGTTCCGACCACACCACACCTCGGATTGAGGCGGGGATGACTCGTACACATCACATATGACCCATGGATCGTTGTCCTAAAGCATCAACACATTTCGAATGCGTTTGGTCAGTTTTTCGTATGTCACTTTTTGTTTTCACTTAAAATCTTATGGAAATTAATATAGAATATTTTTATATCATATTTAGTATGG
The DNA here is from genome assembly GCA_963277665.1 of Viscum album. Lineage (NCBI taxonomy): Eukaryota > Viridiplantae > Streptophyta > Magnoliopsida > Santalales > Viscaceae > Viscum > Viscum album. Next base: position 30,813,741 of record OY728167.1, read on the forward strand.
ATTAGATTTTAGTTGATCGTGCTATGAAACATTTCAGAGCTAATGAAATTAAGGAAGGTGGAGGGGATGTCCGGGGGGCTGTCCGGGGGGGCTGTTCGGTGGGTGTCCGGGGGGCTGTCCGGGGACCAAGGAGGAGGGCGGGGGGCTGTGCGGGTTCTGTCCTGGGGGTTTTGGGGGGTTGTTCAGGGGGTTGTCCGGGGTTGTTCAGGGGGCTGTCCGGGGGTTGTTCAGGGGGTTGTTCAGGGGGTTGTCCGGGGGTGTTCAGGGGGCTGTCCGGGGGGTGTTTCGGGGGTTGTCCGGGGTCCAAGGGGGGGGGGGGTGGGGGTTGTCCGGGGTCCAAGGGGGGGGTGGGGGGGGGGGGTTGTCCGGGGGGCTGTTCGGGGGGCTATTCGGGGTCCAGGGTGGAGGGTTGGGGGCTGTACGGGGGGCTGTCCAGGGGGCTGTCCGCGGGGGCTGTTCGGGGGGGCTGTCCGGTGGGTGTCCGGGGGGCTGTCCGGGGACCAAGGATGACGGTGGGGGGGCTGTGCGGGGTCTGTCCGGAGGGTGTTTGAGGGTTCTTCAGGGGATTGTTCGGGGTTGTTTAGGGGGCTGTCCGGTTGTTGTTCAGGGGGTTGTCCGGGGTTGTTCAGGGGGTTGTCCAGTGGGTGTCCGGGGGGCTGTCCGGGGACCAAGGATGAGGGTGGGGGGGCTGTGCGGGGTATGTCCGGAGGGGCTGTCCGGGGTCCAGGGTGGAGGGTTGGGGGCTGTACGGGGGGCTGTCCAGGGGGCTGTCCAGGGGGCTGTCCGCGGGGCTGTCCGGGGGGTGTTTGGTGGGTGTTCGGGGTCCAAGGGGGAGGGGGGGTTGTCCAGGGTCCAAGAATGAGGGGGGTTGTCCAGGGAGTTCTCAAACACACAACCACTAAAAGACAACAACATCCATAAAAACAGACAATATATAAAAATAACTCAACTGCAATACTATACTACGAGTCTAGATAAAACCAACAACTAGAATAGATTAAACATCAAATCTCAAGTCAAAAATGTAACGGATCAATATGTCCCACATCAGCATCACCATCTCCATCATCATCATCATCATCGCCCTCGTCATCGTCCTCCTCATCGTCATCACCCTCCACAACGCCTTCCTCCTCGCCTTCGCCCTCCTCCTCGCCCTCCTCATCTCCCTCCTCTTCCGCATCAGACTGCTCGCCATCATCATATTCAAGCTCGACATCGGCCTGACCACCACTGGAACTGCCACCTGGTGCACCATATATAGAATGTATCGACAACATGTATTCATCAATCGCCGGGTTGGCCTCTGCTGGAAGTGTTGGACGTAGAACTTCAATAAATTTCATAAATGCATTGTTTGCCCTTGCAGACTGTTCTGCCGTCTCTGTGGCCCTTTTCTCATCCTGTTCTGCCTGTGCCCTAACTTGCTGCAGCTCGGTGGCACTACAACTCGTACCTGAGGCAGGCCAATACCTCGTCGGGGCTATCCTAGGTCGGCAGCGTACTCTGCCAGAATGATCATCTCCCAACACCTGATGTAAGTGATCAGATGGCCCAAAATTGTCTGCTTCTTGGGCATCGATGGCCTCTAAAGCATCCTGTTACAAATATAAATATATTGTTAAGTTACGAAATAGATATTAAAATATAAAATAAACAGATTAAAACTTACAATCTGCTGCTGAGTCGCTTCGTTGACAGCACGTCCATCCTTTTTTCGTCTACTCGAGCAAAACAGTTTTGCTCGAGGCACACGTCCTTCAATATTTTGTACTTGCCTCTACAATAACATTGAAAACAAAATTTATATAAAGACTTCAGCAAATAATTAAATAATTGAGGAAACAAAAGAAAATGTAAGTTGTAAAGAAAACTTATAAACAATTGTCATACCTGCTGCCTCTCATGATTCGGCATCGTCGTGCGTCCTAGTGTATGGAGGTATTTTTTTGCATCAATGTTTTTTTTATTTTTTCCAGATGATTCCTAAATAAAATTCGATAATGCAAAGGATAATATTAATGAAAAACTTGAAAGTTATTATTTAAATACCTCAAATGTAATTCATACCTTAAACTGGGTACTCGTCCAATGAGTAATCATCTGACGATACTGCTCTATAGGACAATCATCCACGACTGGTACCGCCTCTAACTCAGTGCCAACTCTAGCACGCCAGCCAATATACAGCTCATGCTTGTAGGCTCTCCAAAGCTCGCCTAAATCCTTTAGACGTTCCATTCGTGCACCCTCACCATCAGGAAAATTAAATCAAAACTGAAATGAAAATATTAATTTATATAAATACAAAAAAAAATCATGGCATTAAATACAACAGATTTTTTTACCCATATCTCTGACCAAGCTCTATCTTTGACCTCATGTGGCAAATGTCTCCACGACAGCGGGCTGACGGGAATGATGTCGGAGTATTTGGCAAGCGTCGCCATAAAACTCCGACATTGCTGCCCTGTTTTCTCAACCATCTGATTGTCTTCATTATATTCCACCATAACCTGTGTGCGACGGTTCCACACCGAACGCATGCGTGTACGGCCCCGCCCCCGCCTCCTTTCAGTAGATGTATCTGTCATGAAAGAAAAACAAATATTTTATCAAAACATGTTATAATGAAAATAAATATTGCTATAAAAATTTGATAGGGTTTTATAAATATACCTGTGCTAGTCTGATCAATGAGTGGCGCCGGATCCACAGAACCTGATGGAACACCCTCTGGTGGAACAGGAGTCGTAGACGATGGAATATAAAAGCTCGGAGAGACAGAAGTAGAAGGAAAAGAAGATGGAACAACTGTATGACCTGATGTTGGCTGGGGAGTGGGAATCATCATGGGATGTGAAAATGATGGGGCAGAAGATGCAGAAGGTAGCGAAAACATGGGAGGTCTAAATATCCCGTGTGTCCCTAACGACACACCGGGATCAGAATGTGGGAAGGCTGAAATGTCAGTGGGAGGGGCAGGGTCTAGTCGGGCACGCGCAGCTCTATGTCCACCTCTGGTACGAACCCTCCTCGTACCACCGGCCTGAGTACTAGGACCAGTACTAGGCTCCTCGTCGAATAACTGTCGACGTAATGGTGGATCCTACAAAAAAGTTTACAAAAAAAATTAATCACATGACATTATATATTCTGTAAATATATATATATATATATTTGAAATAAAGTACTCACTGTAGGCACTAATGGTGGAATGCCCATCTCCTCCATCCGACGATTGTTCTCCGCCATTTTTTTTCTTCGTCTCTCTTCAATTGGCTTCATTTCCTGCATTAGAAAACAAATATGTAATTAATTAGAAAAAGAAAATTAATGTGTAAACCAAAAAACTAAATATATGAGAGAATGAGGGGATTCATTGGTAATTTAGCTATCAATTGTTTTAGAAGAGCTTGAATGAATTTAATAAAACATACAAGTTGTAATGTTCACCAAGTTAGAAATATTGTTTGATTTGGTTTGAATACAGTTCAATTCCAAATTAGAAAATGCAATTCAAATAAAACAGCAACCAATAAACATTGAAAATTCACATAACGGTCAAGTCAGCTAAAACATATTTGTGATCAATACTAAATAAATATGAATATTACCAACCTTAACAACCCAACTCGAGGTAAACCAAAAGAATTGAGAACATGGATGAATGATTCTATATATTTCCAACCACAACTTCAGGTTCACAATCAACTCTGACAATTGAGCTATTGGAGTCATCAAAAGAAATAAATGGATTGGTTCCAATGGCAATAGGGACAGTGTCAATTCCATCATCAGCATCATCAAAAATATGTCTTGGAATTACTTCAACTACGACACCAAATTCAGGTTGAAGTTGATCTTTGACATAAAAAACTTGTTTAGCCATTGATGCCAACACATATGGTTCTTCTGTTGCAAGAGTGCGGGTCATATTAATTACTCGAAATCCACAATCATCAATAAATGTGCCATGTCTCGTCATCGAATCAAACCAATGGCATTTCATCATTGTGACTCGTCCATGAGAGTAATAATCCAATATTATTATTTTCTCAACGACTCCATAATAACCCACATTTTCAAGTCGCGGTCTACTATCTGATGCGCTGGCATAACAATCTGTTGTGGCAGTAACCATAATACCATCATGTTGTGTTCTCATGTTTTTGGCTCGTTCACTGACAATAAATCTGTACCCATTGATAACAATTGATTTACAGTCACGAACCACGGTATTAGGACCAAAAGCCAAAGCTCTTATTTCCTCAGAGACAGAGTCAGCAGACAAACTCAATACCTGCAATATAAATGACAGTTAAACTTAAGTAAATATTGAATTAATTAATTTAAACAGTAATATTTTTACCTTCAATTTTAACCAAGCAGAAAAATCTTTCCTATGCAAAGTCTCTCTCCTTCTCAAATATAAAGAACGATGCTTCCTATTTATCATTGTTTTATGTTCCCTGTAGATAAAAAAATATGAATAGTTTAACAGATATATATGTAAGATATACATATTCAATTTTGTTACCTGATATAGTCATCGAACAAATCACAGTTGAACAAAACTGTGCGATGTGCCATCTCCCGCTCTTCATGGCTTAATGTCTTCAATGTATATGATCCAGGAATTCCTCCTGTTTGAGGAAGTGATGGAAAACTGGGTTCAATTTTCTCATATTGTTCTTCTTCATTTCTCATTGGTCTGTTCATTCTTGTAGTAAGATCAGACAAATACATTGAACATAAATCCATACATTCTTGAGCTAAGTAACCGTTCACGATAGAACCTTCGGGAGGATTCTTGTTTCGAACATAAGACTTTAATGTGAACATATTTCTTTCAGTTGGATACATCCAACGAAAAGAAACAGGTCCTCCGAGAAGTATTTCAGTTGGAATATGGACAGTCAGATGCAGCATGCATGTGAAAAATGATGGGGGAAATATTTTCTCCAACTCACACAAAATTAATGGGGCATCTGTCAACATTTTTTGCAAGAAAGACTTGGACAACTTCTTAGCACAAAGATCTCTAAACAAATGGCACAACCGAATAACACCCACCCTTACATTATTGGACAAAAGATGACGGATTGCTATTGGAAGCAACTCATGCAGTAGAACGTGATAATCATGAGTCTTCAAAGATTTTAGCTTCAACTCTCTTCTGTTGACCCGTTTAGATATGTTGCTTGAATAACCATCAGGAACTCTAATAGTCTCTAATACTTCCAAAAATTGTTTTTTTTCAGTAGGTGTCATCACATAAGAAGCACATGGAAGTTGCCATTTATTTTCACTGATACGCACAGGATGCAATTCTGGTCTGATGCCCCAATCCACCAAGTCACGTCGAGATCGTAAATCATCTTTTGTCTTCCCCTTGACATTTAGAAGAACTGAAAGCAACATTTCACATATATTCTTTTCAATATGCATTACGTCTAAGCAATGACGTAGCAAATTGGTTGACCAATAAGGAAAATCAAAAAAGATACTCCTCTTCCTCCAATTGTAACAGGTTTCTGTGGAAACATTCTTTCTCTTTCCAGATTTCATTTGACCCTTCCCGAACAAAAAACTGAAATCTTTCAATTCATTAAGCACATCAGTTCCAGACATACGCTGAGGTGGATCATCGGTCTCTATAGTATTATCAAATCTTCGACGATTCATTCTATATGGATGATCCTTTGGCAAAAATCGTCGATGTCCCATAAAACTGAAACTACAACGATGTTTCAGTCTTATGGATCGTGTATTCTTCATACAAACTGGACATGACAATTTCCCCTTCGTGCTCCATCCAGACATCATTGCATAAGCCGGAAAATCATTGATTGTCCACATAAGCGCAGCGCGCATCTGAAATATGTCTTTCGAACATGCATCGTATGTGCGCACACCCACATCCCAAAGAAGCTTCAACTCTTTTATTAAAGGTTGCATGTATACATCAATATCAATGCCAGGATCAGAAGGACCAGATATGAGTATACTCATGAAAGTGAAAGGTTTTTTCATACACAACCATGGGGGAAGATTATAAATGTGTATAAAAACTGTCCATGTACTGTGCGAAGTAAGCATCTGCCCAAACGGATTAAAACCGTCGCATGAAAGACCCAGCCTCACATTACGCACGTCAGCTGCAAAATCAGGATGTCGAGCATCAAATCTCTTCCATGCAAATCCATCTGCAGGATGAACCAAATCATCATCAGTCTTCTTTCACTCGGTATCATGCCATCTCATTTTTATTGATATGTCATCAGACATAAAAAGATTCTGGAGTTTGGGGATCAATGGAAAGTGCCACATTACTTTCTGTGGAACGCGAGATGGTGTTCCATCAGATTTTGACTTCCAGCGAGATGTGCCTCATTTTATACAATCATTTCGTTCAGCGGTTTCCTCCCAGAATAAATAGCAATCTTTCGGGCAAGCATGAATTTTGTTTCTTGAAAATCCAAGTTCCTCAACTAACTTCCATGCCATATAGTGGTTTGAGGGAATATCTGCATCATCTGGAAGTAAATCCTTCAAGAGGGTAAGAATGTAATCGATTGCTGTATTAGAAATCCCATACATAGTTTTCCCATGAAATAATCGGATTAAAAATTCCAGCTTTTTCATTTTATCGCATTGCCGATCTACTGGAGTCGTGGCAGCATCATTCAATTTTTTCACCCTATCAATATCATCATTTTCACTAGATGCATCAGCTGTCCTCATATCGAAGTCTTCTTGAGTCGAAATCCTTTCTTTTTCATGATGACGAATAAACGGAAACCGATCATCTAACAAATTCTCCATTCCAGTCTTTTCATTTCGATCATCACCAATTTGAGATTTCGTTTTCTCCCCATTGTGATACCACAGAAAGTAGTTTGCTTGAAACCCATTTTTGGTTATGTGGTAGCTGACTTCTTCACGGCTCAACCAAGGTCTACCAACACAATTGGAACATGGGAAGTGTATGCGACCACTATCTGAAGCATTGTGAAATGCAAAATCTATAAAGCTCTCCAAATTGTTTTGAAAATCATCTGAGATCCGATCGGTTTCATACATCCAACTTCTGTCCATTCTGTAAAAAGAATTTATATAAGTCATTTTGTCATAAACAATTCAATAGGCATTAACTATAATAGAATATACATTTAAGTAAATGATAAAGGAAGAAAATAATCAAGGTATCAACTACACATGTCAAAAAAACATACAAATGTGTTATTGAAAAAATGTAAAACCAACAAGAACTTAATGTGTTATATCACATAACAGCATGACTCATCCCATAACCATATTAGTAGGGTATCATGAACATGAATAACATCAACCTTGTGCCATCCTCCTACCCTACATGACCCCAACCACATGCCACATCTTATTATAGCCTTATCACATCACACCTCACCGAAAAACACTAGGGAAATCATAGTACATCTCACCTGAAGACACATGGACAATCACATCGCATCTTGCCTAAAAACACATGGTCAATCACTTTTGAAGGAAGAGTAGGGAAGACATGGTAGCTATCCAAACATATAACCACCATCCTAGATATTAGAAAAAATACCCATAACTCAAAACCTCTGATCGTTGGTAAGTTTATCCAACTCTGGTTGGGAATGTGTAGAAATAACATAAAAATACATGATATATAGATAGCACAAAATACTCAACCTATGGGTTCACATTAACTACATAAATGATATTAACACATAAATCATTTTGAATCAAATTTCTCCGAACATCCCCCCACTCACCCCAGACTCGGACAACTCCCCAATTACCTCGGACATCCCCCACCCCTCGGACAGCCCCCCACTCACCCCGGAAATCCCCCCACCCCTCGGACAGCCCCCCACTCACCCAGGACAACCCCCACCCCGCGGACAGCCCCCCACTCACCCCGGACAGCCCCCCACTCACCCCGGACAGCCCCCCCACCCACCCCGGACAGCCCCCCCACCCCTCGGACAACCCCCCACTCACCCCAGATAGCCCCCCACACACCCCGGACATCCCCAACCCATCGGACAGCCCCCCCACTCACCCCGGACTCACCCCGGACAGCCCCCACTCACCCTGGACAGCCCCCACCCCTCGGACCCCCCCCCCACTCACCCCGGACATCCCCCCACCCCTCGGACAACCACCTGGACAGCCCCTAGAAATACCAAGATTTCTAAGAACCGAAAATTTATAAATGATATTAACACATAAATCATTTTGAATCAAAACAAGTCAAACACCCAAGATTCAATGTCCCAACACACACCCAAATAAAACACACACCCAAAACAAGTCATACACACCCAAAACAGTAGATGAAAAACATCAAAATGATAGATTAGAAGTGTAGAACTAATAAATTTAATGAAAACAGAAAACACAAAACAGAAAACAAATAAGATAAAGATATAGCCGTGTCCTTTAGGGAAAATCAAAATAGAAAATAAAAAATAGATTAACAGCATTAAAAATAACATATGACTTACAGATTTGGAGTTCTCACCAAAAAAATTGACTAATTGAAGATGGGGAAGGAGTTCTCCAACCTGGGTGAGAGCACCTGGGTGAGAGCTTCGGCAGAGGGGATGAGAGCTTCGGCAGAGGGGATTTAGGGCTGGAGTCGCACGGGAAGGGAAAGAAACCGGGCTTCTGTTTATGAGGGAAACATTCCCAACGGTTTTAAAAAACCGTTGGGATATGAATTCTATACCAACGGTTTAAAAAAAACCGTTGGTATACATCCTTCCCAGGAGACTTTTACCAACGGTTTAAAAAAACCGTTGGTATACATCCTTCCTAGGAGGACTTTTACCAACGGTTTAACAAAACCGTTGGTAAAAGATGGCCTTTCCCAACGGTTTGTGAAAACCGTTGGGGAAAGGCTTGGATCTCCTTCAAATACCAACGGTTGACAGGAACCATTGGCAAAACCTTGCTAAATCTCAAATACCAACGGTTATACTAAACCGTTGGTATGTATGTGTTGGGAAAACTCCAGTTTCCAGTAGTGTTTGTACATCATGTTCTTAAAGAATCCACCCCCCTTCATTTCAAGTGTGGGTAGCCAAAAGGGGGTTGGGGGCACTCTTAATTATGCTAATTACATAATCAATTAATTACACTTTTAAATTCATGTAATGATTCCCTGAACCTAATGTTGGTATATACCTTTCCTAGGAAACCAGCCAATTATGGAATCAACTATGGAGTTGTAATCTCAATTAGACTCTGTGTTCGAAATACTCAACCACTCGAACTTGCACAAATAACTAAATAACTAAATAAATAAATGTTAATTATTTTGATGAATCATGATCAAAATTGAATTCCATAAAACACCTTCCCTAGGTAAACACCCAATGAAAATATAAAAATAATGGTTAGAAATATTATCTAATATCATATTCTTGGAAAAATGACCATTTTACCCCTCATAAGCTTTTAATAGAAGAAACACAAAAATTTTCCACAGAATCAGTACCTGTGGAAAAGAATGTCCATAAAATTACAATAGATAAAAATAGTGTGTATGTACTAATATAAGTATATTAAGAGGGATTCCACATACCATAAACATTATATTCTAGTATAATCAAACAGAAAGAGAATTTAATTGAAGGGAGTTTCCCTAATAACTATTAAAATCATCTTAATCTTAGTTCCCATTGTGTTGAGAAACAATAATGGGGGTTTCCCTGAATGATCATGTAATAACTGAATAAATTATATCCACATACCCCATACAGAATCTTGAGTTTGTTTTATATAATTTATCCAAACACATTATCAGTTTGATCTAAAGTAACAATTTATATGACTGGTAGCATGACATTGACCATGGTGTGGTGTCTTATTAGAATCCATTTTCAACCACACCAAATGTTGGACCATGACATTGTACATATACCCAAGATATATTTGAAATAGATACACAATAATACATCCTCCTCATTTCAGTAACAAGGCCCATTAAAATAGCATTGTTAGCCTTCATGTTTCTCGCATTAAAAATGTACCAATCACTATAAATAAATTTGAAGCCCCATGGCAGGGTGGTTTCATTACTCATGGGAATATCACTTTACCCGCGTAACTAAAAACTTCAAGACCACTTCTGGGACCATGGGGTCAATGACCACAAAGTGATAACTGGAGAGCTTAACTTTTATCTCTAAACTGAACATCTATCTGAAATATATTGAACACAAACCACCCCAACTCAGTATAAGATGGTAAAATACATCATATTGGAGGTGTTACAGTCCTCTTACTCCTATTTTGACTTATAAAAATTAGTATGAGAATCTATAAATATTATTCTAATTGAAAATATAATTAAGGATAGTTATTATAGTTGTCATTTTTTTTATGATTCTAATTTTTCATTAAAATCATGATATAGTTAGTGTAAAGGATTTGAGTGAAATAGTTAATGAATATTAATGTTATATTCTCACTATCCATGATTTTTATAAATCAAATGTTGAATAATAGAAATTTCACTAAGTAATATAATATAGTATTTTATGATTCTAAAATCAGGGAATAAGACATTATTCTATGGTAATAGATTAAAATACTGAGAAATAATGGTTTTGGTACAAATGTATATTAATTATCATCTTAAAGCTTATCAACAATAGAATGGATATTAAAAAGGGTGTTGTCTAAAATTACAAAATATTGTGAATTTTTTAAAAATAATAATCCTTGTTAGATTGATTTAAGGGTAAAATATATTTATTCTATTTATTTTTTGAAATTTCATATTAGAAGGAAATATATTTTCTATTCATCTATTATTTATTTTAAATGATGATTTGATGGAATTTTATATTTTTATTATTTTACAGTCTTCATACAACAATTTTTGGGGAATTATTTATTTATTCCCAAATATTTGGAGAGTTATAATGTATATAAGGATTACTCAATTTGGGTTCCCAAAGATAATATATTTAAATAATGATCTTGGCTTCTAATACATGGATATTGCCTCTTTAAAGATGAATATTCAACACATTTGTAATGTACATGAACATGGATCATAACTGGTTAGTGTCTTTGGAAACATGGAACATAATATTATAACACTAGGGAAGATCTTCAATAGTTACCAAAAATATCATCCCATATTGTATTCATACTAAAAAACATTCTTCAAAACTATGGGAAAGGAAACATAGTAATGAGTGAGCTGAGATGCTTAGTAAGGGTAAATAAATGACATACGTAAGCATTAAATGAACATAAGAGTGTCAGAACAATTGTATATAATTTGAAGATCATTCCATGCATATCAATGATCACACACATGAGTCACAGAGTAATGATGGAAAGATCATAAGAAATGACTCATAATATAATAAAAGAACATGAGTCATGGTAGAATGAAATTATAATATAGAATGAATTTTTTTTAATTGACATAAAAATAATATATAATTTCCATATTATTGAAGGATTGCTAGTATGACCATAATAACTGACAAAGTCCTTTACATTATTGGGTTCACTTTTCATCTCAATTATTTTTTGCAGAATCGAGTATACATCCCATTAGATCGGTGTATTAGTAAATAATGTTCACCCATCATTCCATACATGTATTACTGAACTGTGTTCACACCATATTCAATCCATGTATTGTTTAATCACATTCAATTCTCTCTACATCCATATATTACTAAACTATCTTCAGTATGCTTTCTAACCTAGTAATATTGAATCGGGTTAAATCTTTATTTAATTCTGGTCAATTTCATGAGATATTACACTTTACCCCATTCAATATAGGGAGATTTAGATCCCACTGTTCACATAATGAAATATTACATATGTTTGACACAATATAATATTAATTCATCATATCATAAGACATTAATCTAAATGGGTATCGTAAACAGGTAGTGATATCATAACCTGTCTAAAAGAGTCGGATTTCAGAATCATTTCATCATAGAAAAACATAAGAAATGAAGTAGGTTTCACATGATTTTTTTCATTGTATAACCCATGGATGTGAAATTTGATTCATAAATAAATTTTCATCTAAAATATTAACCATATATATAATGAATGAGAATGGTGACCTTAGATCATATCCCTATTAAAGAATAAACAATATCAAAGAATTTCATCTTAAATTTAGTGTTATTTAAAAATTTCAATTATGAAATTTCTTTAAAAAATTATATATTAAATAATAAAATTTATAAAAAAATAAAATACATTTTTTATAATTTTTTTTTTAAAATTCATTTAAAACACTTATTGAGGAAAATAATAATTTGATGTTGAAAAATGAATTTCAAAAAGTAAATGAAATTTGAAATCATTTTATTTTAAAATAACCTTGAAAAACTAAAAAGGATGAATTGAAATTTGTTTAAAATACTTTATCAGTATAAAAAACCATAGAAATACTTTTCATTAAAAATTTATCTTCGAAACATAATAAGGGTTCTTCAAATCCCATTGTAAACATTTTTTAAAACATAAACCATTTTTAAAATTAATTATTTGAAAATAAATTCAAAATACAAAAATTTCCAAAATTACGATGAAGCAATTATAAATTTAAAATATATTGTAACATATAAAGTAATATTCAAGGAATATAGGTGTTATGATGGTGGATAATTAAGTACATTTTATATAAATAAAAACCAATATTCCTTTCATATTATTTATAGAAATCAAAAGATCTGTGATAATAAAATTACCAACATATTGAATTTAATACCATTTATAAAAAGGTAAAAATTTGGTTTATTTTTATTTTCCTAATCGAAAGAAAATATTATAATTTTTTATAACATTTTTAGAAGACTTGGATTTAAATGAAAAGAAATTTCTAAACAATGATAAGTATAAAGTTAGATATTGATAAAAATATTTTCTAAATTATATTAATTTAAAATGAGTGAATTAAGGTTACCATTTAATGAATATATCATGAATAAACCTAATAGAATAAAATTCATCATAATTATTTTAAACAGTATCTAGATATTTCATCAATTGAAACATAAATATAAATATTCCTGATAAATGATGAGAATGTAGTAATAAAATCTTAGCACTTTGGTTAGTATGAATCATGACACACATGAATTTATAACATAAAATGGATCTTAAAATAAATTTATTATGAAAAAATTAATTAATTTACATTTCATATGGGTTTTATAAACAAATCGTGAAATGATATAGGTGAAAACCCTAACATACAACTATGTGGTGGAAAATTAAGACCAAGATCCTTTACAGATTTGGTAAATTTAAAACCATAGAAACCATGAAAGAGATATCCTAAAATGAATATGTAAATAAAAATACATTTAAATATATTTACCATAAATTACATTCATGGAATGTAAATAATCTACATAAAATTAATAGGCGAGGTATATTACATTCGTTACATAGAAGAAAAAAGTAATATGAAAATCCTTTTCCCTCAAGTCATGACACTCTTCATACTCATTAAAACATCCTATTTAATAAATATATGTATATTTTAAATATATACCTTATATGATTAAATTATAACTTTATATTTCTCATTTATTAATAATACCTTGTTAAAGTTTCATATTAGTTAATAATCACTTTGTTTTTCGTACATATATTGACAGGTAATTCGTGGTACTATTATTTACATCACGATTTAATAAACTCTAGAAATATAAACATGATATAAATATCATATATATATTTATAATAAAATATATAATAAATAAAGAGGATATGAGACACATTATTCATGTAGATGGTAAGCCATACAAATACATGATCATTGTTTTCATTTTATTGTCAGATTAAAATAAATAAAATTATATCATATATTATCATTCCATAATAATATTGATTTCATATATATCACATATTTTTTAAATCCATTCTTAATACATTCAATTTAAACCATAAAAGAGTCACATCTCTTCACGGGGTGGTAATATATCGTACACATAAACGACATTATTGTATTCCAAAAAATGGAATTAATGAAGGTATATATTATAAAAAAGATATATAATAATAATAACATCACAAATATAATAAATATATTATATTAAACATAAATTCATCATTATTACCAAACATTAATGGTGTTGATGGAAGAACAAATGACATCGGTTCGTGATGCGGTAATGGGCTATTCACAAGAATGATGATTGTTTAACCAATTTTTTAGAAGTGTGTGAAGGTTTAGGTCATCAAATTAACATAAACAATAATTATATTTATGATACACATATTATTATATATTTATGAAATAAATCAATAAATTGGGTTTTAGGAAGAAATAGAATAAAAACATTTACTAATAAATGATACCTCTTCTTTAGGTGTCTACTTTTTTTCATCAAAAGACTTCATTGGTTGGATTTATCCCAAAAGTAATGATTATAGGAATAAGGGAGGTAATTTGGGAATATATCTAGATATATCATGTCCTATATAATGGTCATCGTAGGATTAAATTGAGGAGGAAAGTGGGTGGCCTTTTATAATGAACGTTAGTGGAAAGAATGTAGATACCAAAAAGTAGTCACTACTATGACGACACACATATCTAATATTCCTAGAATAATGTAACAATTTAGATCCAAGAATTTTTTTTAAATATTTCCATAAAAATGGATTGGTACAAGTGTATACTTTAATTTTACCTTATGTAAAATGTCTTGTCCCTTGGTAAACTTGTTTTTTTGCAGATCACATTTATTATGTTTAACTATTTTAACTAATAAATGTGGAAAAAAATATATAGGAAGTATGAGAAAATAGAAATTAATATTATTAAATTTATGTAAACAATTTATCCCAATTCCATTCAATGACATGGATAAAATTAATCTCAAATTAATCATTGATATGGGAATAGATAGTTGTATTTTAATGTCAAAATATTAGATGTTTGAAATGCGTCTATATCAATTTCCAATGTGAAATTATTTCAAATGAACTAAATTTGGTAAATATTTATATATTTGAACTAAATAAACTATATAACGAAATTTAAAAAAATTAACCATATAAATAAATTAAATCGAAAGGCATTCTTCAATTAAAATTCTAGATTTTTTACTAATCATAAAAAATGAATCATTTATTAAAAATCCCTAAAAAGTCATCCTATGATAATTTATTTGTTATTAATTTAAAAAATAAATATTTTCTTCATATATAATTTATATATGTTTTACGAGTTAGTTTTAAAATATTTTCACCATAAAAAATTGGTAAAACAATTATTTAGAAAAAAATACATCTTTTTATGTGTAGAATTGGATTTATACATATCTATTGAACAGAAAATAAATAAGATGAATTTTAAATAAATTACTAAATTTATAATATATATTTCATTAAATACATTAATCAATTCTATTTTATTTTTTTATTTTAGAAAAAAACATATTTGTTCCTAGAAAAATAGCCCTTCAAAAAATAAATTTCATTATTTTCAAATTCTTCTTACATTCATTTAAAATTTAATTTTTTCCAATGAACTAATTTTATGAACATTAATAGTACATAATTTCACTATTTATTTATTCGATTTGATACAAAATATTTTGATGGGTAGTTGATAGTTATCATATTAAATAATAATAATATCACTATATTATAGTTCAGTAAATCATGGTCTTGTGTAAAATGAAATCTATTGAATGAAATTAGTCTTATGTGAAACAAAATAAAAAAATTTATTTTTTTTACTAAAATATAACCATTCTGTTTCATCTAGTGAAATATTAACATGGTCTTTTATATAACGCAATCTTAACTAGATGTAGTGTTTAACACAAACAATCAATGACATATAATTTTTGAAAAAAAATTCATTAAAATTCATGGTTTTACATTATACCCCCCATTTAACTAATTTTAAATCTCTAAATTTTTATGGCATTTCAATGGTATAATACTTGGAAGTTTAATTACTTTAAATGAACATTATAAAAATAAATTATAATACATTATTTAAAATGGAATAGTATGTAACATGATGGTTACCCATGGGAAACCGTAACTGGGTTTCCACATATGGGATCATATATGGGATCTAAATATTTTCACATGGATTAAAATATTAAATAACTATAGAGAGTGATAAAGATAATTAACCTCAATAAATTGGGTGATATATAGTGTGTTAAAGACTAAAAAAAATAATTATATAACAATATATGATACCATTTGTTTCGTTGGAAATGATGGTATCATGATAAACTTTTTGGTTTAAAGATCTCTTTCAAAACAATTATGAAATTTCACAAGAAGATATAATTCCTTGATTTTATTCTATTTCCAAGCCTAACATCACCCTTGGGATCTGGGTTCATTAATTTACACTTAATATCATTGTTTTTGAAATGAATGTAGATTTTCTATCCCTAAAACACAAATGGATCATAATATTCATAGATATAATGACAATTCATTCATTGTATAATTAATTATCATCAATGAAAAATGGTTAGTACAAGTTATCCAATATGCATAAATAATTATCTATAAAAATTATATATTAATATCTAAAACCATATTCAATATTTAACATAAACTATTTTATAAATTTTTAGCTTTATTGCGCTTTTAAAAGATTAAAATCGAAAACATGAGAAAGACGTTTAATAAATTTCAATAAATTTACTTAATATTAATCTCCCATATATCATGATGTAGCTCTGTATTTTCACATTCCCAACATGTGAATATCATAATAATATAATCTATTCAAACATGGTAATAACCTGAATTACTATATAAACATAATGAAAACAGTCATTCCTTAACATTCATTAAATAGAAGCTTAATTATTGAAGATATTCCATCTATACAAATTTTTTGAAAAATCCATCAATGATATCATACACTACGTTTTCAATGAATCATTTAGTAGTTATGACGTCATCGATATTGTCTAATTTAAATTATACAAATCAGTCATCATTTTATCTAAAACAAACAAAATTTTCTCAACTACTAGAACAAATTAAGTGTTACCTACCCTTAATAGTGTTTTTTAATAAAATATGACCGTTATAATCAACCAATTTTTCTACCCCCAGTACCATTTATCATATTTTTTAAAATTCATAATGAAAAAATACTATAAAAACCTTTATCAATTTGATGATTAACATAAAATAATCAATTAATTCAAATACATTGGTACTTCTATAATATCACATATTCTTTATAAAATTAACTAGGATTCAACATATTATTCTTTAAATCATCTTTTCACTCATAATTCCTATATAATCTCCTCATCCCCAGTGTGTTACCATTACTCAAACCACCTTTGGGATTCTATTTATATGCTTTCCACATAGGACCTTGATTATCAGTATTCTCATCCTTTCAACATTTTAAATACTTGAACATATGATGAAACCTTAGGGAGGACATTATTCTCATCCATTCAGTTAAATGAACTTTTTATTTTCAGTTTGAAGTTATTTGATTTGTGTCATTCACATTCATAGTATAAAATCATAATGATTCTTTAATAAATCCCCTCCAGATTTTCATTCCAAATTCCCAATACAAAGGAAACTAAATCATATATTATCTGTGATCTCCATTACCTTAATTCTCATTAAACAATTTCATTATATTCTGTTTGTAGTTTGATATTTGATTATGGTACCCATTGTTAATCATGTTATGTGACAACTGATTAGGTAGGATCAAAAATCATTCATTCGAAATATCATCCCATGTGGCTACTCATCAAAAATATTTCTGTCAAATTCAACAGTAATCAAATTTTTTTGGGTTCCCACCATTGATTAAAACATGAAATCATAGATTGGGAAACATTTATCATAATATAAAACCACATAATCATTAAAATTCAGTTCTTATATGACAAAATCATGAAATATTATTTTTAAATATATGACACCTTTTTATTATACAAGATCATTTTTTATAATCATCTATTGAAATCCCTTGTGATGGATTGAAAACAGTTTATGAATTTGGAAATCATATCCCCCAAGAGTGTCAAACATGATGTGCTGGATGGTCTATTATCAGGAACTATGTCATGATTGATTCTATCTCAATACAATGTTTCTGGGGTTGTTACCCTTAGTACATATATTCCAAAATGACATTCACTTTTTATATGTACACATGGATGTTATTTATATATATCCACTCAGTCTAGTCTTTACCAAAATTCCCGGATGTTTTCATATACATTAATTCATCCATAGACTAATCCATCAAGAAATCTTTTGAAATATCCTTAAATTTATACCTACTGATCTCACTAATGTTTTATCATACTAGTTTGAAATGTTTAACTAAACATTTCCTTTTATACTAACAATAAAAAACCCATCATTCTCATACATGGATATTACATATGATTATATGATTATTTAGTAAATTACAAAATAAAATTCCTGAGGACCATAATTGTTTGGTGTATTTAAAATATTGGAACACAATATTTTGGCTTGGTGAAATATATTCAATGTTTCCAAAAAATAAATTCTCATTTCTTCCTAATAAATAAAAAATACAATAACAAACAATAATATTAATTCAATTAAAGGGTGAGTGCAGATTCTCAATAAGGGTAAATAAATGAGATAAATAAACATCACATTTACATTAGAGTGTGATAACATGAGTAAAACAATTGAATATCATAACATGTATATCATACATCATACACATGTGTTATGGAACAAAGATAATATGATCAGAGGACATGAATAATAAGGGAAATAATGAAAAATATTCATGAGAAAATTGACTTGGAATACAACATGGAATTTGTGGAAAATTCATTACTATAGAAAATAAATTAAATTTTAGCCAACGATCACTGTAAATACCATAATAATACATGAAGTCCTTTACTGAACTAGTTTCATATTTCATTCAAGAATTGTATTAATGATATGGGTTTACATCCCATTCTAATCATGTATTACTAAATCGAGTTCACACATCATTTTAGCCCTATATTAAAAAAATAATTTCACTACTCTTTCGAGAGCATTATTAATGAATTCATTTCACTTCCCATTCTAGAACTATAATTTTGAACCTTGTTCACTACCCATTATAGCCATATATTTTTTTACTACTGGAAATGGTGGTTTTCCCAATGGATATATACCAATGGTATGAAAAAACCATTGGTATACTATAAAAAACCACATTTACCAACAGTTTTCTCAAACCATTGGAAAATGTGTTAATATAGTTAATCTTTCCCAATGGTTTGAAAAAATTGATTGAAAATATTTAGTTCCACTAACATATACCAACGGTTTTACTAAACCATTTGTAAAGAGATTATTTCCCAATAGTTTTTAAAAACTGTTGGGAATTTTTTCCCTTAAATATCCAGCATCCCAGCTCCCACTCGGCCCGATTGCAAACCTAATCCAGAGCTCCTCCGGTAACATGTCGGTTCCAGAAGCCACATAGAGGTGCCCCGTACCCCGTTGGTCATATGGCCTCAAGCGCATTTCCCTGAATTCCAGTGGTTGCTGACTAGGCGCGTCAACCTTGGGTGTGATAGTGGGGAAATTGTGCCCTCATTGGCAGAGTAACACAGTAGAAGAGAAACAAATATACAATAGCGAAAGCAGAAAATATCCAACAACAGTAAACATTGGAAGACTGAGATAATAAACAACTAGAGCATATATATATATATATATAATGATGCATGGTACATATGTCTAGGAAAGAATCCAAACAAGTCTCAATGATCAATACAACCAGTACTAAACCAATGTACAAATGAAATAGATAAACAGATCCTTAGCATCACATGCCTCAGCATGGTCTCATGCTCCCCAGTTCCACAAAAATCAAGTACCTGAAGTAGAAGGACGATTTCCCATGTATATACCTCCAACAATATAACCTATTTGTGCCCAAAATCATGGACCAAATAGGGTGTGAGACTATATCCTAGTAGGAAACCACCCAATATCAAGAAACATCTAATTAAACCAGATAAACACAATAGTTAAACCTATGAGAAGTACTCATAGCCTATCCCCTCCGGTCCTACCTAATAGATTCAAGAAACCCTCTAAGAAGCACACATAGTCTCACCACTCTGGTTCACCTAATGTATAGATTCTTTGAGGAATCACTCACCATCAATTTCCCCTTATAATATTGTATCAGTAGTAAAGGAAATATAGGGAAGAACTTACGTCATATTTTCTCAGTGAACCATGTCGAGGAACTACAGAATATCTAAGGAAGCACTCAAAGTTAAATCCCCCGGGGGTCATGCATCGTAAATTATAAAAGACACTCTAGAGAAGACCTTATGTCTATTCTCCGTATGGTCTACTACACTAGGTTCTCACAACCCTGTGTTAAACAGCATGTATAGCATCATGTGACGGCCAAAGTAAACCACAAGAAATACTTGGCTAGCATTCTACAGCATAACAGCATATCAGAGCAACAATCAGACCATCCTAAATTCTAGGCATGGTAATGTACACAACAAACTAACAAGAAAACTAGACCTAAATGCCAATACAGGATAAACATGCATGGGAAATAAATCCAAAGAATAGAAAATAACCCTATTCACAAAAAATAACCTCTTATCAGGAATACAAGAAAAGAAGGCAAATAATAGGGCTAAAATGGTAAATCCTTAATACCCCATTCCTTGGTATTGGGAAAATTTTCACATAAAACTCAAAGACATTCTATAGAAATGAAAAAACCACTTACCTAAGTGTTGGGATATTAATATACTTGAACCATGAGGCTTTAATTGACTTATAATTTCGTAGATCTATGAAAACACATAAAACGTTCAACCAAAAATAACTCACGAAAGAGGAGAAATCAAGGAATGGTGTTCCTGGAGAAGAGATAACTCATCGATGCAATTCCAATGCAACAGATGGAGTTTGATTCATAAGAAGGATGCTTTCTCGAGGGCTCGTCAAAGATCTGCAGCTGCTCGGTTCCCTTTGACGAATGTGACATAAAACAAGAGTGTTCTGTCTGTCAGACACAACCCTAGTGAGTTTAATGAGAAAAAAAAAATAAAATTTATGTTATGTACTTTTGAAGTACATGGAGTGTACTTTCCTTTTCTGTACTCTTCTTTAGGTGGCCTCCACGTCATCCCACACGACCGTGTGTGTGGCCATGACATGGCCAGCACACTGCCTCCTACGACAATTAAGTACATGGAATGTACTCATAAAGTACAGGACGAGTTCTTCAAAAATATATAGAAACTCCTCATTTCTAAAAAAACATTAGAAGAAGTAAAAATATACCCGAAAAGAAGATCTGGGTTCTTACAAACTTCTCCCATTAATGAAATTCATCCCTGAATTTCCCTAGCACGGCGTAGAAGAAGAAACACCAAACAACTCCAGCCACTGCAATCGTATGTCGACCTCTTGTTCCCATGTATTTTATTGTAATCGCCCATATTTCCCTAACCCCAGTACCAGAGGAACAAACCATCCATGAAGAACCTTCATACTACGATCGAAAATCCAGATCGGATGCTCTTAGAAATATGCATCCACCTCCAACTTGACTTCCATGGGTTGGAAAGCGTGGGACGTGTTGGAAAAGTATCATCAGAGCTGAGAAACGTGGAAAATGTTTTCAATATCCTGGTACCTCTAAGATGACTGCAACCGATAGGAAATCTCTCCAACACCTCAAAAGACCTGACATACCTCAGCAAAATCATACCTTGTCTACTGAGCCTTTTTTATCCCAACATCGGTGTGACATGTAGAAAAACCTGATCCCCGACCTTGAACTCCAGAGGTCATCTCCACTGATCAACATAAGACTTCTGAAAAGACTATATAGTAGCCATCCTCTTCCGAATCAACTCTACCTGCCCTATGGTCTCTTGAACAAGACGAGGTCCCAGCAAAGCTGCCTCTCCTACCTCCAGCCAACACAAGGGTGATCTGGATGGCCTACCGTACAAAGCCTCATATGGTACCATCTACATAGTTGCTTGAAAACTATCATTGAAGAAAATCTCCACAAGAGGTATGTTATTCTCCCACGAACATTCAAAATCTGGAATGCATGTTTGAAGCACATCCTCAAGCACCTGAATCGCAGGCTCGAACTGGCCATTTGTCTGGGGGTGATAAGTTGTACTCATAGGCACCTGTGTACCCAAAGCATTCTATATCTCCTGCCAGACCTGAGATAAAATATGAGCATCCGTGTCAGAAACGATGGAGTGTCGAAGTCCATGCAGATGTACAATCTCACGGATGTACAATATTCCCAACTCATCAACGCTGACGGTCTCCACGATCGGAAAGAATTGAGCCACCATTGTAATCCATTCAATTGCATCCCATATTTCATCATTCCCTTGAAGTGATCTAGGGAACCCTGTCCCGAAATCCATCGCAACGTCATTCCACTTCCTGTCGTTAATGCTTAACTATAGTAAAATACCGGTTGGCCGATGATGCTCTGCTTTCACCTGCTGATAAGTGGAACACCTCATGACGAAACCAGTAACATCCCTCTTTATACCTGGTCACCAATACTGATAGATTAGATAACGATACATCGTGGTGACACTAGGATGTACTGCACAAACTAACGAATGAAAATCCCGCATGAACTCCTCGTGTATATCTGCTGGCACCTATACGCGTCCCTAGAAATGAAGGATCTCTTCATTGCCTATGGTCCACCTAGGTATATGGTCATCTCCTAAAACACTCTCCCGTAGGAATAGTCCTTCAGAATTTAATAGATTCCCTATTCGAGCTCGATCATGGAGAGTAGAGGTAATAGCCACAGAAGATAAAAATGTCTGCCCCTGTCTATCATGCACCTCCAGATGCATCTCAGAGAATAGAGCCATAAGCTTCCACTTACTGTTGGCCTCCCGAACTCCCTGAATCTGATTCCTCTTACTCAACGCATCAGTCACTTCATTACCTTTCCCAGGTGTATAGGAAAGCTCAATGTCAAAGGAATGAATTTACACAACACACTTTTGCATTCTCAAAATCAGATCACTCTAATTGAATATGTACTTGATACTATTGTGGTCGGTGAAAATAACAAAATTCTCTCTCAGAAGGTAATGTCTCCAACAATATAAGGCATGAAAAACAACTGCCAACTCCAAATCGTGTGTCGTGTAATTCCACTTGTGTGTCCTCAACTGTCAAGACCATTACATAGTGACTCAATCTCCCTACATAAGCACAGCTCCCAGCCAGATACCATAAGCATCATAGTAAACAGTATAGCTCTTGCCCGGTTATGGAAATACTATTATCGGTGCTAAATTCAACCTCCCTTTCAGCTCTTGAAAGGCTGAATCATAGTAATCTTATCATAATATCATCACACCATTATTGGTCGCAACTGTCAGTGGTGCTGTTAAGCGTGAAATGTCATATATGAAATGTATTTAGTATCCAACCAACCCTAGAAAACTCCGCACCTCAGAAATTTTCTTCGGCTTCTCCTAGGAAGCCACCACTCTCACTTTCTTTTATTCTACTGATACCTCTGTCTCTTAGATAACATGACCCAAAATGTTCATCTAATCCATCCAAAAGTGGCACATTTAGAGCTTAGTATATAACCGATGCTCTCTCAATGTACTCTGAATGATATCAAGGTGTGTAGCATGGTTGTGACGAGTGTGATAGTACACCAAGATAACTTCCACAAAAACAACCAAGAAGGAATCCAGGTATGGATGGAACACTTGGTTCATCAGTGTCATGAAAACCGCGGGTGCGTTCATGAGACCAAATGGCCTAACCATACACTCGTATAGGCCATACCTACTTCGGAAAGTTGTAAGATGTATATCTGATGGTCTACCCTGAAACTTATGATAACTGGATCACAAGTCAATCTTTGATAACACCGGGCTCCACAACGTTGATGAAAGAAATCATCAATCCTCATCAAGGGATATCGGTTCATGGCGTCAACTAGTTCACCTTCCGATAATTCGCACAATCCTAAGAGTATCGTCTCCCTTCATTTCCATCAGGACAGGCGATCCCCAATGAGGAGTATTGGGTCGGATGAAACCCTTTGCCTACAACTCCCCCATCTGATTCTTGAGCTCCTAAAACTCATGTGTAGTCATCCGATAAGGTGGAATGGACACCGATGATGCTCATGGCATAAGCTCAATAGAAAAGGTTACCTCATGCTCCATAGGGAAACCTGAAAAGTGCTATGGATGAACATCCCTGAAGCGATCCACCATTTGAGTAATGTCCATCTGTGAAGTCTCCTGGCCATCCAGATATAGACTAGAAATCCGGGATGTAACTCCTCCAAACCCATGATGCTCTGGACCAGCTCTGCTCTCCTGGATATCCCACTCGCCCTTATGAAGAAAATATCCACCCTCTGGTGATATGAAAATCACACTGCGGTGATAACAGTTGACGACATCCTGGAAGGGAACTAGCCAGTCCATTTTAAGAATGACATCATAGCCTATCATATCTAAGACATAGAGATCCCATAATATATGACACCCACAAACCTCTAGATGCCTCTCCTTGCACTGATGCACACTTGCCGTTATAGTCCCCAACACAATGTCATGAGTCATGATATCAACATAGGAGAATATATAGAGACCAAGGCTCTCCACAACAGAAACAAATATAATGATATGGGATGCACCTGTATCGAAAAGTGGTGTAGATAAAATATAGGCAACTAGGATCGTACCCCATACTGTAGAAGGTTCGGGATCCTGCTCCCACTGGGTATGCTATACTACAATGGTCTGGCATACTCCATGGCCCTATGACCCTACCTGACCACTCCGGGATGATCCACTCTACTATCACTGAAATACTAGCGACTGACTACCACAACCACGACCACCACCACGACCTGAATGGTCAGAAGAACTCCAGTTCCAAAACTGCTGAGAAACTTGTAGTGTTGCTCCCAAACACGGAGTCCTAAAAAAACCCATGTCACTGGTTGCTGATGAGAATACCTGATAGAAACGATGAAGGCGGCCCATCTTTCCACAAGATCATAACTCCACTCGGTCTCTCTAACACTATGGCCTCGAATTCCTACTCTTACCGCACTAGTAGAATACCACCTAGCTACCATAAGATGTGTCTCGCATCCTCTAATTAATGTGCAAAGACTCCATGTGGTGCTTCCTAATTTCAGTAGAAGGGATGCTAACTCCGGATGCCAATCCTCCCTAGCTCATAACGTCATGATCCATCATATTGGGCTCCGTGATCAGTGTCTGGTTGATGATAGATGTGATGGAAGTGAACATGAAGATGTTCACCTCAGAACATATGTCCTTTCTGAGGCCATCCACGAAAAACCTTGCCAGTAATAACCCTTCTCCTCCTTGGAAAGGGGTAAAATGATGAAGCTCGGTGGAGCGAGAGGAGTACTCCATAACCAAAAGAGTACCCTACTCTAGACCAATGAACTCCTGGGCTATGTCGGCCCTCAGGGTATCCAGATAGATGTAGTAATAGAAGATGTGCTGGAACACCTCCCATTCCATAACATGTTGATGCCCTGCCCGTGAGATCACATCCCACTACCTTTAGGTGGAATCCCGTAGCATGTACGTAGAGATCTT
The DNA here is from genome assembly GCA_963277665.1 of Viscum album. Lineage (NCBI taxonomy): Eukaryota > Viridiplantae > Streptophyta > Magnoliopsida > Santalales > Viscaceae > Viscum > Viscum album. Next base: position 30,839,426 of record OY728167.1, read on the forward strand.
GACCCTTCTATCTGTAGGTGTCTCCAGATGCTCAAATATCGTCATCATTTCTTCTATCCATGACTCTATATCATGAGGCCCTCCTTTCACTGAGATGGTGGGAGTATGCTGATACTGAAAAACCTGCGTCAAATCTGCCATCAACGGGGCAGGAGGAGGAGCTCGTAGCAAGGTCTATATCAACCTGATGAATCCTTCCTTAAACTGTGCATTAGCACTAGTAACTGGAAAAACTGATGGTGCCAAGACTGGAACAACAAAAGGATATGCGGGAAGCCCCTGATCTTCCATATCCAGCGTCTGATCACTGCCCTATAACTGGTGGTCAACCCGAGGATGTCTTGGTGGTATGACTCTGCAAGGTCTAATGCAAACCATAGATCAACATTATCAAGGACTTAAATATAGAAGTGTAAGAAGGGAACAAGAGAAGGAAAGCATTCATGTTTTACAAAACATTACTACACGGTGTGTATATAGGACACACATCATGTTCCCTTAAGTCATTTACATGGGCGTGTACTGCCACATAAACTGGTTGTGTTAACACCCACGAACTCATGACTTGTTGTCCTAATACCCAGCATGTACCAGAATCTCTTCCCCTACCTGAGTCCTTCTACAAGGTTAAGCCACATAACACTCCATATACAAAACAACATGGCGTGTTCATGGTAGACACGGCGTGTACTCAACAATCTTCACCTGTCCCATGTTGTTAGTGAAACGACCTAACACATATCTCGCAATACATGGTGTGTTCAAGGCAGACATGGCATGTACATGAAAGGATAACACTGACCCGTGTTTTTAGTGAAATGTCTGGGTACCTCGGTCAGACTACATGACTTGTTCAAACTTGACACGTTGTGTATAAGAAGAGACCCCACCGACCCATGTTATTAGCTACATGGCCCAGTTCCTAGGATTACACTACACGACATGTTGAACTTGTACACGGAATCTTCCAGTATGAAATTCCCCATCCTGGGTCTCTGCCCACATGGCCTATGAAATAGTTAGAGACTACAGGACATGCATATAATGTACATGTCGTGTACTTATGAAAAACAGTTCCTTCCGGAATAGAAGAATAAATGGCATGTAGTCAAAACTACATGGCGTGTATTCTAGGTTTTTCTATTTAGTAAGCCTCAGAAACTACTATGGATCCCAGAAAACACAAAAATGAACCCTGAATGTTCCAAATTCTGATTTGTGAGGGCCCATAATCCCCCCGAATCAAAGTTTGGCATCTTATACATGTTACAAACAAGGTGAAAAAGTCAATGATCCACCAAATTCCAGCCCATGAGGGCCCATTACCCATCAAGAACCGAAGAATGGCATTTATTCAATCAAAAAATCACTGAATCAATGCTCTAACATGAAGTAGATACTTTTATCAAAGAATCTATCACAACAACATGAATATTCTACACAACATCTATCAAAACAACATGAAATTTCTAATGCATCCATGATGACATGGAATGAATGTAACACATGTGATTTCTAACAAGTTGCTATATGATTCATGTGATGTCATACCCTCCTCTCATCAGGCTGTGACAGAAATTGAACCTTAATAAAATCAACGGTAACAACACAAAACATGTGAGTCACCCAATGATGAAATAAAATCAACTGTAAAATTGAAAACTAAAAAAAATTGCATTAAACAAGGTAAATTGGATTTTCCCTATAGACGGGTTAGCTACTCCCGGACATAGATTATTACCAAGTACATATTACATCATATCTCTGGCTAAAGGAACCAAATAGTATGTCAAAAGAAAATACATCCTCTGATACCACATTGTAACATCCCAGTTCCGAAATCCACCCAGAGGCGCCCCATACCTTGTTGGTCTCATGGCTTCAAGAACATCTCGCCAAATTCCAAAGGCTGCCGACTAGTAGCGAGGGCCTTGGGTGGGATAGTGGGGAAACTATTCCCTCATTGGTAGAGTAACAAAAATAAGAGAAACAAATATACAATTGAAGATGTAGTTAATATCAAAAAATAGTAAAGAACAAAAGACTGTGATGATAAACATCTAGAGCACATATATATATAATGATGCACAGTACAAATGTCTTGGAAAACAGCCAAACAAGTCACAATGCTGAATACAACCAGTACAAAACCAAAGTACAAAATAAACAGATAAACAGATCCTTATCTTTGCAATATGATGCTTGGTTACATGCTCTCCAGCTCCACAACAATCAAGTACATGGCGTATAAGGGCACTTACCCTTGTCTATACCTGAAACAATATAATCTGTTTGGGCCCAAAAGCCCGGCCCAAACATGGTGTGAGACTAAATCCCAGTAGATAACCACACAAAGATCACTTCCTAACAATAAATGAATACATTGTAGATAAAAGTATAGAAAGAAGTAAACATGATGTACTACCCAATAACCAATCCACAGTCTAAATACCAAGGAATAGCTAATCAATGACGATAACCACAATAGGTAACCCTCTGGGAAGTACTCACAACCAATCCCCTCTAGTCCTACCTAACAGATACAATAAACCCTTTTTGAATCTCACAATGTCACACCCCTAAGGTTCAGCTAATGTATAGACTCTATAAGGAAGTAGTCACCATCAATTCCCCCTATAGTCTCGTATCGGTACAAAAGGCGCTCTAGGGAAGCACTTACGTCTCATTCCCTGTGTGGCCCGCGTTGAGGAACTAAAAACTCTCTGAGGAAGCACTCAACGTTAGTTCCCGAGGTGATCTCGCATCGTAAATTATAAAAGACACTCTAGAGAAGCCCTTACGTCCATTCGACCTATGGTCTACTACACTAGGTTCTCACAACCCTGTGTAAAATCAGCAATTATAGAATCGTGTAACAGCCAAAGTAAACCTAAAGAACTACTTGTCTAGAATTCTACATCATAAAATCATGTCATAGCAACAATCACACCATCTTACAATACTAGGAATGGTAATGTAAACAGCATCCTAATAGGAAAACTAGTCCTAAAGGTCAATACTGGGAAAACATTCATGGAAAATGCATCCAAAGCACATCAAATTAACCTATTCACAAAAAATATCCTCTATTCAGGTATACAACCAAATCATGTAAACAATAAGGCTAAAATGGTAAATGCGCAATACCCATGGGTATTGGGAAAATTTGAAAATAATACTCAAAGACATTCTACAAAAAGGCACAAACCACCTACCTCGGCATTGGGAGATCAATATATTTGAACCATGATGCTTGAATTTCCTTAGAATGTAGTAGATCTAGGAAAATGGATAAAACGTTCAACCCACGATAACACACGAAAGATGAGAAATCAAGGAATGGTGTTCTAGGATAAGAGAGGACTCCCCGGTAAGATTCCAACACAACCGAAAGAGTTCGATTTGGATGATGGGCACTCGATCAGGGGCTTGTCGATGGTCAGTGGTTTCATGGAACTATCGGATGAACGAGACCTGAAAGAAGAGTATTAT